>JAPDPM010000007.1:37337500-38587500 GCA_032173925.1 Heritiera fomes
GTGAATATGACGAGTAATTACAAGCTAGTTTGTCATTTTTTTGGTGAAGTTTGTCATTTTCTTTTCTTCATTGAATTTGAATGAAATATTTCTATGTATAGGCAAAATATAGCACCCAGACCGTTTGTAATGTACGAGCAAACCTTATTTAAACTATTTGTGCAATCTCACTTAGTCAGTGAACTTTCCTATGCCTGTATGTCAGATATACCCTTATTTTTAGGGCGTAAATAAATTTACAAATTTGAGATAAGAATTTTTGCATTTTTTTCATACACATACCACAAGCTTTTATTCAAAAAAAAAATTCCTTGATTTGAGATGAAAATATATACT
Source organism: Heritiera fomes (assembly GCA_032173925.1). Taxonomy (NCBI): domain Eukaryota; kingdom Viridiplantae; phylum Streptophyta; class Magnoliopsida; order Malvales; family Malvaceae; genus Heritiera; species Heritiera fomes. The sequence continues at coordinate 37,337,837 of JAPDPM010000007.1, forward strand.
TGACTAAGTAGCATTTTTTTCCTTTTAGATTAAAGAATTTAGAAGATAAATTTAGTGCACAAAAATTTCATATTGTGAAATCTTTGGCGTTAATAAAAAAACTTATTTTATGATTTGAAGTCATAACTTTTAAGCCAAAAAAGAACTTTTATTGAAAAGAAAAGAGGGATTCTCTGTGGATTTGAAATGGAAACATATAATCGACCTAGCAATGTTATTGACCCATATTTATGCATGCAATATGAGTTTCATTGCAACATGAAACAAATCTCAACAGTCAGAGATCATAAGGGAGGCCGAAGTTGATCCCCAAAAGAAGCCTCACATGCTTGTACTTGTTTCCTCTTTTGTCATGTAATGGAACTGTCCTGATCCCAGTTCTCAACTCCGACACAGGCAAACATGCTTGGCCTCCGAAATCAGGCCTCCCTGTAGTGTCGTACTCAAGCACTTGAATCCGAAGCACAGCTAACTCAGGAACTCTCAGCAGGAACTCAAACTCCTCGTTCCACACAGGCAGCCACTCATCTTCCATTACTTCTGTTTGCTTTACATCCTTATCTGCTGGAACGCCAGCAATTCCAATCTGCAGACAGACAGATTAGAGAACCAAAAGTTCTTACTAGGAATTTCAATGGCATGTGGGATGTTAGTCATCTCACTTTTGTATAGAAGTCTGGTGGGGAATAGCGATCGAAGGCTGTGTGGGGGAAATCCTGGTGCCAACCTTCCCCCAGGAGAACTTTTACCTGTAAACATGAAACAAACAGGAATTCAAGATTTAGCTATGGAAGACTGCCACGGTGATGGAACTGAATAAGTAGAGCTAAACTGATCCACCGTCAGAACAGTCTTGACGTCCAATTGCGCATTGGGATTGAAAACCTCATCATTGGGACCCCTTCGCAATAGAAAGTCTGGTTTCTTCACATAACCGCATCCACCATTGGCTTTGAACATTCCTTGCATTATCCGCAGGTACTTTCCATGTCCCTGTCAGAAGAGAAGCCAGGACAAGAATAGTTCAAGCATAAGCATTAAAGTACTAATGGAAGCTAGGCTTCTTTGACATGGGTCACGTGGCTAGCTAACTCTGCCATAGAAGAGGTTGATGAAAGAGTCAAAGATCAATCCTTTTTCATGTGATGTCAACTTCTTCCTGTCTAAGAATCAACACAAACTTAGCCGGATATTTATGAATTATTCAAACTCGATTTGATTATTATTCTGTTTGATCTATTTATTTTCGAGTCTCAAACTATTGAGTAACAAGTCAAATCGAATTCAAGTATTTTAATATTTAGCTCGAGCAGCTCGCAAATCTCATCGAACTTTTTAATAAATATTTTAAATATTTTATTACTAATATATTATTTTATCCTCATAATATATAATTGAAAATTGACAAATGGAACTAATTGAGTCAAGTTTGAGCCTGTCCAGTTGAACTCAAACTTCAGAAAACCAAGCTTGATCGAGTTCAAACTTCAAAAACCAAACTCGATCGAGCTCGAATCAAACTTCAAGTCTTGAGTTTTTGAATGGAGCCGAGCTTAAATATATTGAATTATCTCAATTCGATTACACCTCCAACTGTGATCTAATATGACTGAAGCCATACAAATTGGCCCTTGAAAGTTCTTACCTGCATATTAAATGCAACCATTTGAGCTCCATGCATCCATCCGACAAAAGGATTGTAGTTAGAAGAGTCAAGGCGTGTGCCCCTAGGATACACCCTCAGAAGATTCCGCTGAGTAAACCTAAGAAAGAATGCAGTAAATTTGATGAGGCATCCAGCATGTTATGTTGTTATACAATCACTTGTTAAACTACACATCTTTTACATTGGTAGAGCACAGATTTCTTGTGATCTTACCTAGAAGGTTGAACAAGCTTTACAAGGTGTTTATTGATGAACTATAAAGTAACTGCTGAGAGTAAACAGAGGCAGGTATACCTGACAATTTGAGTTTCATGAGTTTTAGCGACATTTTCGAGCTTTTGCTCGCTCAAGCTAAGTCGTCTGACTTTGTTAGGATCATCGCTTAGCAAGTTTTCTATTCCACCTTTCAGCTTCTCTGCGTGTATGGCAATGAGTTGCCTGTATTGAGGCACAACTTTTTCCTCATCTTCATCCGGAACATGTTCTTCATCTGGATTCCGCTACCAATTCACAAATGACAGTTAGGTAAGCAATTATTCTCAGCATGTGGTCATTGAAGCTAATGCTAGTTTGACACTCATTGCTTACTCTTACACTCTCATTTTCCGAAACTTCTTCCCCTTCTGAATCTTCTTCAAGGTACTCCTTTGGGGGTTTGGTTGAAATCAGAACCCTTTTCTTCAATGATTCCGGTGACGGAAATTGCGGTAAATTTTCTGATTCGTTGCGGTAAAGCATTCCTTCAAAAGTTTCTGTAACCATCTATAGGAAAAACACATTTCAAGCTTAGTATTGGAAAAATTCTTACTGGCATTATCAAGCTCACCTTAGCCACTTTTCTCTGAAGATTTGGATTCAAGTGATCTTCAAAAGTGATCACAACAGGATATTCTGAAACAATAAATGCATTCTCCTTAATTGCTTGCAAGCATTTCTGGAGGTCCACAGGAGAAGTTAGAGTCCTGCAGTTTTAGTGAAATTCATCACTTTGAATAGCTTAGCATATTTGTAAAGATTGTCAACTTCTGATTAATAAAGGAGTATGCTAACTTCATACCCGCCATGGCGAACTTCAACATTGTTTCCCTTGGAATTAGCCCACAGATCCAATTCAATTACTCTTACACCTCTAAGCAGAGCATCTTTAATCGGCACAACACTGCTGGCACTGCTAAGCTGATTCCCAGTCAAGTAGGAGTTATGGCCCGTGAATAAGAAATAATGTGCCAATGGAGCATTCATGTCATGGTGCACCTAAATTCAACAAAAGGCAAAATGAAACTTTCCACAATACTATACTAAATTCATCTGATCATATTAAAGGAAACACTGCAATTACCTTTTGAGATGGAGAGTGAGCAAGGTTATGGTCACCAAGGAGATATCTAACGAAGGCTTCTAAATGGAGGCCTCTCCTATGGAAGATGTTGAGATGCTTGAGACTGTCGAAAATGGCCTGAGCATCCTCCCTGGTGGCATTCTTTTCTCCCTGATGCTCAATCAGGAACCTCAGCAGTTCATCAACTGTCATCATTCCACTTGGGGAGAAATGGTAAAACGCATTCTTAACATCTAGAGGTGGCTCAAGAACCCTTGTCTTGAATATTCTCCTCCAACACAGGCAGACCTTGAAATTCTCCTTCACCATCTCTCTCTCACAGACAAGGATTGAAATCTGAACTTTAACCTCAGAGAATATTTCTTTCTCTTTCTCAATACTTCAGTTTCTTGTATATTAATGAAGACTGAAAGAAAGGAATGGCGTTGTAACAACGTGAGAATATGTGCTCAATCAAAGACTGCAAGGAAGCTGAAACGATCCAAATCCCATTAAATGCTTAACAAGTTGCAAGCTTTTTACTTTATACCAAGGGAAGAGATTGCTTGTCAATGACTTAAAAAGGGTAAAATCAAGGGTCAAAGGAGAGCAAGGAATGAAGTGGGACCGGCTTCTTTTACTCCTACATTCGTCTTCTTCGTAGCAAAGTAAAGCAAAATGCTTGTAACCAGACAAGGGAAAGAATTTCCTCGGAGAATCCATGGATTATGGATTATTGAGCTGGAAATTTTGATCAGCCATGATCTTCAGGAAGATAAACGAAACAAACTATTCTGAAACTGATTGGTATCTTTACTGTCAATCACAATATAGTAATTCTACCACTATGAATATTTTATTAATATATTGATGCTTTTTGAGCATAACGGGACAAGAACAGATTCTCGGTCCTTGGGGCCTGAGGGAAAAAATATTATTTGGCTGTTCTTGGTTGAATTTAAGAAATTAAGGTTGAATTCAGCCTGTTAACAGCTGTGTGGCTGTGTCAATTCCGAGACTGATATAATATAGATCTTTTCAATTTCAAGTTCTGACTCAAGGTGTGAAACAACGCCATGTTAGTATAATTTCAAAGTTTGGATGAACTTAAGTTACTGAATGTGATGGACTATATAACTTTCTTACATTTGATTACTATCCCAGAGCACAAAAATGAAATTTAATGGATTTTTTCTTCTTTGGGGAAAGTAATGTACTAGTAATTTAAACCCGCGTAAGACTAAATATCTACTTGGACAAACTCAAAGCGCATGAGAAGCCTAAGTGAATTGAATTTCTCTCCTTTGCGGTTAAATAGAGGCACTGCCCGAATGCCTGGTCTCAATTCGGAAACCGGCAGGCAAGTCTGGCCTGCGAAGTAGTCTTTCTCAGACATGTTGTATTCATGAACTTCAACTCGAAGTAAAGCTATTTCCGGAACTGTGAGTTGGAATGTGAACTCCTCATCCCAGACTGGGGTCCAATTGCCCTTTCTTTTCTTTGTCTTCTTCATTGTCTTGTCTGCTGGCACTCCCTCTATGCCAACCTGCTTAGAGTTGGGAATTAATTACTTGAAATTCTGAGTAATTGGATGATGATTTTGCCAATATGGATAGGAATTAATACTTACCCTGGTGTAGAATTCTGGTGGAGACCAAAGATTGAGGTGCCTGTGTTTGAAATCTAAATGCCAGCCGCATCCCATGTATACTTTTACCTGATGAGCAACATGGGAAGGGAAATTAGAGAAAAGATAAACCATTATAATGGAGAATCAATCTTTTTAATTGAAGTCCACAGCCCACACTCACTTTTAAGATTTTCTCCACTGGCAGCTTTGCTTTAGGATCAAAAACCCGATAATTGGGACCCACAGTCATCAGGAAGTCTGGGTTTTTCACATAGCCACAGCCTCCGTTGGATCTAAACATCCCATGCATCAACCATAGAGATTTGCCATGTCCCTGCAATTAGACCATAAAAACATGTTAAAAAGTACTAGCTAGGAGCTGATAATTTTTTTTTTTGATTGGAAAGGAGCTGATAATTGAGTACTTTAGAAAACGGTTTCAGATAGTCGAACAAGGGAATAAAAGCCAAACCTGCATGTTTAATGCAACCATTTGAGCGCCATGCATCCAACCAATTAGAGGATTGTAGTTTGAGGAGTTAACCCGAGTGCCTCTTGGATATATCCTCAAAATGTTCCTCTGTGTGAACCTAAACACGATTATTTCCAGGATTAGATTCGATTCAGTCATAACTCATAAACAAACTTTGAACAGTTATCATCATTGCTGTGTACCTTACAACTTCTGTTCCATGGCAGACAGTAGCCTTTTCGAACTTTTGTTCACTCAAACTTAGGCGTCTAACTTTATCCATCTCAACTTTTAGTTTCTCCCTTAGCTTTCCCTTAGGCTTTCCAGCTGGAATGGAAATTAGATTCTTGTAAGCTGGTGCCCCTAATGGGCGGAATAGCTGATCACTGGTTTCATTGTCTCCATCACCTTGACTATGTTCACTTGCATCACGGTCACTCTGCACATGGCAAAAAACAACTAAACCCTAAGAAGAAATTCGGAAAGAAATATGAAAAATAGTAAATTCTTTTTTAGCTGACCTTATCATCATTTGTGAGGTCTGCTGTATCTTCATCAGAATCTTTGTCTTTCTGAGAATTATTTCTTCTGCTGGATAAGCTTTTATCTTCAAGGTATTCTTTTGGAGGTTTAGTTGATATGACAATTCGATATTTCAGATCTTCCGGGGAAGGGAATTCTTTGACACAATCAGATTCGGGATAAAACAACATGTTCCCAAATGTTTGGATGACCATCTAGAGACAAAGAAGGTGTTGTGAAGCATTAGTTAGACATGAACGAATTAAGACTGTTGGTAGTGAAATTCCAGGAGGAAAATGGCAAGAAACCTGAGCAACTCTAGCTTGAAGATCTGGTGTAAGATGGTCTTCAAAAGTAATTATCACTGGGTATGGAGATGCAGAAAAAGCATGCTCTTTAATGGATCTCAAGCATTTAATCAGCTCCACTGGAGTTGTCAATGTCCTACATTTCATAAATACACATAAACCCTAGACTCAGAAAAGAAAACCCTTGAAATTACAAGAATCTTTCAAGCTTCCTGTAATTAATTTTTGAATTTATACATGAAATGTACATAGGTACATACCATCCATGAAGAACAAGAACATCATCTTTTGTAGAATTTGGCCATAAATCAAGTTCCACCACTCTTAAACCTTTCTTTAGAGCCTTTATGATTGGAATATCACTGCAATCACTGCTGATTTGGTTTCCGGTCAAATATGAATTGTGACCAGTGTATATGAAGTAGTGGGAGAGAGGTGCAGTCATGTCCTGATGAACCTGAATGCAATTTCTTCCATGTTAAGCATTGAAATGTACTTTGAATTTTTTCCAGACAAACAGAAACACCAAGAAAAGAAGCAATGGCAGATTTCTACCTGATTAAGGAGAAAAGGGTTGAGATCCACATAAAACAAGTAAAAGTTAAAATCTTCAAGACTTAGAGCCCGATTTGCAAACTTTGCACTGTTATGCCTCCTCTGGAGCACTTGCTCCACAATCCTCTCAGCATCTTCCATGGAAGCTCCAGCATCACCTTGAACCCCCACCAAGAACCGACGCAGCTGCTCCACCGTGATGCAGGTTCCCCCGTCAGCATACTCCATGAAAACCTCCTTCACGTCTACCGGAGGCCCTGCCTCAGTGACCCCAGATTTCTTGGGGAAGCAAATGCACATGCTATAATTTCCCATGTACCCCATAGCAGAAAACAGCCTGAGAAACCTTCCTTCACAGAAATCAGATCAAAAGAAACCTTCCTTTCAACTTCTTCAACTCACTTGGAATATTACTGTTGATTTCTTGATGATTTTGTCAGGTGATAACTGATATTCTTCCACAAACTCTCTTTATATACCAGATTTGTTCAACAAATTCCGGCCTTCTTTGTCTTACTGCCATGAGTCGTTCCCGGAAGTTGGATTTTATTCCCACATGTAAACATGCATGAAAAAACAATGGAATTGTTATACTTATTTAGAAGCAAGAATAACCTGTGTTAGTCATGGACGTGTATAAATTAGTTCTTTAAGTGTAGGATTCTTTCTGTGTTTCAGATAAAAGCTTGTCAAGTTTGTCCAAATTGTTGAGACAATGCCATTATAGCTTTCCTGACTTTCATTTTCACACAGTAAGAAAAGAGAGAATCCCTTTTGCTTTTGAATGATTTTAAAAGACCCCAAAAAAGAATCGATTCCAAAATGTTGCATTACTCGTCAGGATGGAATAAAAAATTAGAAGATATTTCTTTCTAAAAAAATTAATCGAATGGATAATATTAACATCATAATATATTGTTACAATATTTATTTCGTGTAAAATCATTTAAAACACAAAAATATTTTATCATAATTAATATTGACATGTCAAATGCTAAATTAATTTGTCAAATTTATAAATAATTTATTAAAATTTTAACTCGTATTATTTTCATAGTTTTTCATATCATTTCCATCTTGTATCACGATATTATATTTAAAATTATTAGATTTAATTGTAAATATGCAATATTGCAATTTATAATGTTGAACAAATGCAAAATTTATATTAAAATTTTTTTTTTGAGTAGTATATTTTCATTAAAAGTTACAATCACAATCAGTATATTACATTCCATGAACAAATAACTATGAAAATCACATTACTCAAACTAGATAAATGTAACATCCCAAGGCTACTGTATATCATGATACTTACTCATAACTTAGACTTAATTACCGGTTGGGCTGTCCGTGAGGCTTAATGTAAGACTCAATTCTACACTACTGTAGACTCTAATCTCATAAAATGGATAATGGAAATTAAGTAAATAATAAATATTGAATTCCACTTGGGTAAAAAGCTCCTTAATTTAAGAAGTAAATGGAGCAATTTCGGTGAAATAATGTATAGGCGAGTAGATAGAGCAGCTCACCAATGGGAAAGCAAGGTTGATCGCCAATGGAGGGTGATTAGTGGTACCAGCGAACAGCTGAGTTCGCCAACGTGTGGCGTGAAACAGAGGAAGATTGGCGAGTTGAGCAATACCTGTGATCGCCCAATGGGGCGAGGAGTGGTGATCGCCCATATGATAGCAAGTGGGCGAGTAGATCTATAAGCTGTGATCGTCAAACATATATGTGATCGCTAAAAGTAAATTTCTCGTAATTGCCAAATTTTAGGTTGGCATCAATATCAAGTGGCGATCTCAAAGATTGTTGAATTGAAGCTAAGGTCTCTTGATGAAGGGGCGAACTAGAATGCCACTTGTGGACAAAATGAAAATAGATTCAATCATGCTTGCAGCCAAAATTGACTTGGCAAGTCGGACTGTTGGAGATAATAAATAGAGGAAAGCTAAAGTCAAGAAGGGAATTAGCCTTATTGGTTGAGAAACAAAACAAAGTCAATTGAAGCAGAAAAAGGAGTGTGGAAGGAGGACTTTCACGCCACTTGTGCTTCAGTTTTCTTCATGCATTAAAGGAGTGATAGACGTGAAATGATGAAAGAAGCAGATAACGGACGGGTGGTAGAGTTGGATTGGATAAGCTGGGCTATATAAAAAGAAACAAGTGAGGAAAATCGATTTAGCCAAGTCCATCTTCTTCACGGAAGTTCTTTTGCTGCAAGTTAATATTCTAATTCTTCCATTCCTACCATGCTTGACTTACTGAGTTTCACTCTTCAGTTGGCTAAACACACAAATCTGCTTGAAAACCTTTTCTCCTTAGTTTGATGAGTTAAAGGAATAAGCAAAGGAAGGCCAACGTGAGAGGGAAAGCAATCTGTTCTGGTAGTGCAGTTGGTTGAGGTGAGTTTCATATTTCTGAGGTGTTCTTGATGCTCAATGATAGATTTCTATGTTTTATGAAGTAATAAACATATATACATTCTTGTTTTTAGTTAGATCCTTAGAGAATATGAAAACAAGGAAAATAATGGAATAAGTGGCGAGAATGACGACTATTGTGATTGCCAATGATAAAAAATTAGTAGTCGCCAATGAGGCGAGTAGATAATAAAGAACTCGCCAAGTTAAAGTCTTTGTTCAAATGGGCGAGATCGCCTAACATTAGAGAAATGAATTCATGGGCGAGCTCAAATGCATAAGAATATGGCGAGTTGACTTTCAGGCGAATTCCCACTAAAAAAACTAATATGGCATGGCGAGTTGAAATTGTGGCGAGCTCCTTCTAATTAACCAATACATAGATGGCGAGAGTGTTGGGCGAGCTCCCACGTGTAAGCCATTTGATGAATGGCGAGCTCAGTTGACGAGCTAGTAAGAAGTCTTTGGGCGAGCTGGTGGATTTAGCTTAAGTCTCGCCCAAGTAATGGAAAAATAGATATAAAGAAAATATTAATGGAATTTATATATTATTTGCAGCCGGGAATTGGGAATGGCTATTGGCGAGCAGGAAGCAAGGCGAAGCAAGGCTTCGTAATATTAGGTGAGGGATATGTGTGTGAAGTAAATGCATGTCCTGTGGAGTAAATCTTATGAAAATATTGAGATAAATGTTTTGTTTTCTGACATGCATTGTTTGAGAAATCTATTTGATACTGGGCGAGCTACTAAGCCGACCCTTGTAATATTTCTGGGTGAAATGGTTTGGCGGGCGATCTAATTTTTTATGACATTTGGGTGAAGAGCCCTTTTATGTTATATGGGGCGAGTAACTTTGTTTTAAATAAGAAGGCGGGCAAGCCATGTTGGGCGAAGTCCTTAGTATTCTTTTGGGCGAGCCGCTAAGGGCGAACCAAATTGCCTTGTTTTGAAAAGCTATGTGGTGGGCGAATACTATGTCCCTACTGGTGATTGACCATGGGCGAGCCAAATGGGCGAGCTGACTATGGCGAACAGGTTTCACGTTTCCAAGGTTTCTTAATTGAAAAATAAACTGATTTTAATATCTTTGAAAATAGAAATTATAACCCCTTTTTGGGCGATTTGACTGTTGGGCGAGCCACTGAGGGCGAGCCAGTTTTGCTTATTGTTTTAAAAGCAAGGTTGGCGGGCGAACACAAGTTCTCTGCATTGGGCGAGCTGCCATGGGCGAGCCATTTTGGGCGAGCGGACCATTGGCGAGCAGATTTTAAACGTTGAGATTTTGGAATGTTTTCAAGGTGTTTTGTAAACAGAAAGCCTAAATTTTTTTGGAAATCAAATCATTTTGAGAAAATGATAATATGAGTGAGATAATTCCATAAAGGTTTTCATGAGATGTAAAAGTTATTTTTGAGACTTTAGGCCATGAGTTCATGCATTACTATTGCGTGACCCGCCTGGGGTGGTGGCTCGGTCGATGGACCAACGAGTGCACCTCAGGGCGTCACAGGGCTGATGGACCCGCCAAGTCATCAACGGTCTCGAGGTCACTTGGCAAGTGGACCCGAGGATCACCTAGAGATTGTGGTCATAGATCTACTACATCCCTTTTTGGGATTATTATTCCGTTCTCGCAAGGGGAGGGGGAACGATGATAGCATGAGGATGCCTAGTCTCAACTTGTTGATTTCTGTTTACTTAGAGGATTTGTTAAATCCTATTTACTGTTTACTACACTTTAAAGTAAACTGATTAGCCAGTGATTTGAATGCTGTTTTGAGAGTGTTCTTTACTATATCCACTGTTTTCCTACTTGATATGAATTGAGGAAAAATAAATATTTCGTGGAATATAGTTTTGCTTAATATAATGCAGCATATGTTTCCTTTACTGAGCGTATGAATCGCTCACCCCCTTATTTTAACTCCACAGATAAAAGACAAGGAGTTAGAGAATTAGCTCTCAGATGGGCATAGCTATGTTTAAAGCGTTGTGGCATGTTATGCTAAACGTGACAGGTACAGTCTCTTCTCTTTTACATTTCAGACATAAGTATACAGTACTACTTAAGTGAATTAAGTCAATAGGGGATGTCATATGTAAGGAATAGTGAAAAAGAATTTTCTATTCTGCATTTGTTGAATAAATGTTTATTATTTATTATTATCGTTGTTAAGTGGTAATGGCATCGCAAACAGCCCAACCGGTAAAGTTGTATAGAAATACATGCAAAAAATGTGGTAACGGGCTGTTACACTTAACAACTTCTACTACGTTATTAAAAATTGGTACTTTTACTTCACGTACTAATATGTAAATATGAATTATTAAAGTCTCTTCCTTAAAGTGTATATACATTCCTTTCTATTTAAAGTAGTACTGTACAACTTTACTAAATATATAAAAGAATACAACATACCTTCGATATCAAATCTCAGGAAGGTAAGTCTCTTAGTCCAAATCAGTTATCTGTAAAGTGGAAAAATAAGAAGTGAGCGACAACGTACTCAGTAAGGAAGGTGTATGCTGCTTTACAAATATAAAAACTATATTCTCAAAACCACTTAATTGTCCTAACGATCAAACTCATTAAAAACAATGACTATATTTAACATTAAACAAGATTCAACAGATCCTTTCAGAAATTATTTAATTGAGACTAGGTAACAGTTTAAATCATGCAAGGAACACAAGTCATCCGCTTTTGGGGTGCACCCGTAGGCCATCGCCCCTCACCGCTATCTCAACTAGATGTATGGCCATAATCTATAGATGGTCCTCGGGTCCACTTGCCAAGTGACCTCGAGACCGCTAATGACTTGGCGGGTCCATCAGCCCTGTGACGCCCTGAGGTGCACTCGTTGGTCCATTGACCGAGCCACCGCCCCAGGCAGGTCACGCAACTACATGAATAATAATGCATGAATTCATGGCCTAACGTCTCAAAAATCAAGTCATATATTATGTTATTATTTCCACAAAATAATTTGATTTCCAAAAGGTCTTATAAAATAGTAAAACAGCCCAAAATCTCAACAATTTTCGTGTGAGGAAGGCACGGGTTATACTGGCTCGCCCATAGTCAGCTCGCCAATAGTCAACTCGCCCATTGGTCAACTAGCCCAATGGTCAACTCGCCCAAAAAGGTTTCATATTTCTATTTTCAAAATATTAAAATAATTCATATTTCGTTGAGAAATACTCATAAATCAGTTCGCCAAGTACGGTGAGCAAATGTTCGCTTGCCAGTCCTTAGTGACTCAAACAAATTGGCCTGGCTCGCCCTTAAGACTCGCCCCTGGTTAACTTATCAAGGCTGCGAATCAGTGTTCGCCCGCCATATAGCTTTTCAAAAGTATGACTCATCCAGAATGGTTTGCCCGCCCAAACACATTAAAAAGGGTTCACCCAACATTGGCTTGCCCGGATTTCTCTTTAAAACAAGGGCACTCGCCCAGGTTCTCATAAAAGTGAGCTCGCCACTTGGCTCGCCCGAGTTTCTGTCTAGAACAAATCTACTCGCCCGACCTAACCAGTTCGCCCAACAACAATTGGAGAATTTATAGCTCGCCCAAGATCAAAACATTTTATCAACCAATGCATGTCGAAAAACAAAATAATTTCTAATATTTTCTTAATATTTTTACTCCACAGGACATGCATTTTCATCACATACTACTTCCTTACCTGATCTCACGAAGTCTTGCTTCGCCTTGCTTCCTGCTCGCCAATAGCAATTCCCAATTCCCGGTTGCAAATAATTTATGAAACTATTAATATCTTCTTTTCTAATAATTTTCCTAAAACTATTTCCAATTACTTTGGCGAGATAATAGCTCGTCCAAATGAGCTCGCCCAGAATTACTCTCTATTCATCTAATTGGGAGCTCGCCCAACATTCAGCTCGCCAGACTGACATTTTCTTAGATTTAAGAGTTCGCCCAATTTTACTCGCCCAATGCCTTATACATGTGAGTTCGCCACACGGCTTTCTACTCAGCGATGAGCTCGTCCATGTATTAAGCTAGTGTTGGGTGACCTCACCCTCTTGAACAACACCTTGGCGAGTTCTCATTTCCCTACTCGCCTCATTGGCGATCAATGGTCCTCGCCCTTACTTCTACATTCCAGATTTTAGCTCGCTCATTATCATTATTTTCAGTATTTTCATTGTCTACTCTCGATTCAGATTACACCTTGTTCTAGTTCTTATATATATTCTAACATGACTTAGCTAAAACAAGGCTATATCTATGTTTATTACGTTATAACACATAGAAACCCAGTATTGAATAGAATATCAAGAGAACCATAGAGCTTATGGAACTCACCTTAAACCAGTTGCTCTCCCAATAACCGAGTGCTTTTCTGCCTCTTTTAGTTTTTTTTTTTTACTTGTTCCTTAGCTCTTCAACGGTGAGGAAAAGGTTTAACTGACAGAAAGATAAAACTCCATGGTTATGAAAGAAACGGAAGAAACGAAGTAAAATTTGTAGCAAACAGAATGGGCGAGTAACAATAGTATGGCTTTTCCTCGGTATTCTTCTTATATAGCCCCTCAAATCCACTTAGAACTTGCTACCTATTCTTATCCTGTTTTCTATCATCATTGCACGTCTTTCATGCAATTAAAACCCAGAGAAATTGGTGACAAAAGGAACGGTGGTAAGCCTCCCGTTGTAGTCCGTTTTCTTCCTTCCTTTTTGACTAAATTTTCTCTTCTCCTCACCAACTTCTCTTCCAGTCAATGTTGATTGGCTATCTCCTCATCCTTCCCAGTCCACGCCACTGCCAACCAATGTTTATTGGCTTTCCTTTCATTCTTTTCTTCATTTGTCTGATAGCCCTTACTCTTCATTAAATGCTTTCATACCTTAAATAAATAATTAAATCCCATCTATTCTTTATACACCATACGTACATTATAACATAAAATGAAAAGTGGAAATTCATATTCAATGATTCCTTAATTTCACTAAAAGGATTTATTTCCACTATCGATTATGTACACATATGGTATACAGTATAATAAAATTCGGATCTTACAATAAACTAGTAAATAACCATAACAAATTAAACAAACTAGTAAATAACTAGATTAATTCAAACTCATACTTGATGAGACTCGAACATAAGATCTCAAAGTCTCAGAACTTCTTCTTTATCACTAAGCCAATGCCCCATTAGCTAAAAAAAAATCTTAAAACGTTAAAAACAAACAAATTAATTAAGCCTAAAATACCAGAGCTAAAAAGACACTATTATTCAAGTAGATATTTTTTATGTTGGGGCATAAGAATTCACCTAGCTAGCAATTAAATTGTTTTTGTTGGTAAGGTCAAAAAGCATGCGAAAGGACATAGATTTTTTTTGGTGGAAAAAAGGACATATAGATACCTTGTAAGATGGTGGGTCTAAAAATGTCAAGAGAAAGCTTTGAAATAGTTAGCAGTATCATTAAGTGTACCAATTTGTTGCACTGGCAAATTGTACCACGTGTTGCAGCAGTGACCTATCAATCAACATATGAAGATATGAAAAGATTTTTTTAAATATAATAGAGAATAAAATTTAAAATAATAATGGATAAGATATTTGTAATTTTTAAGATATTTATACTCAAACTTAAATTATTATTAGGATGCTCTTACTTCACAATTCAAAATCTTATCCAATTATAAAAAAAAAATACTCGACTCATTCTGGTTTAATACACATTTATTAAATCAATATTTAATTTTCATACTTGAATTTAAAATCGATTTTGATATATATTATTAAAAAATTAAAATTAAAAATCATATTTAAAACATTTAATGAATAATTTAGTTAAGTAATACATTAATAATAAATTGTTTATAAATAAAAATAAATATCATTAAAAAAACTATTATTTACAATTTGATTTAGATAGTGAGTAGCTTAAGATTGCTACTCAAATCATATTCGAACCCATGATGATATTATTCAAATTTTATCTAAACTTGATTGTAAAATACTTTAATTTTATTTAATCGAGTTAAATAATGCGGAGTACTTATTTTTGAGATACCCTCTGCCATCTCTAAAGAGAATAAAACATTTTGATTCAAAATACCATATCTATTGAAAACTCTATTAAAAGAATTACATAAATCAATTGAACTAAACCCTATTTTCTTTTCAAAATTTTCTTTGCTTATAAAATTTCATTTAATTTGAGAATAATTACTAGCAAATCAGCTAAAATATTTCAAAAAGGCAAGCGTAGTAATATTCCTATTCTTATAAATAAACATGAACAAAAATTGAATTCCTAACTATTCCATTCTTATTTGGAATTATTTCATTTCAAAATTAAATGTCCAAATACATCACTATAATTTGAGATTAATTTGTGAAATTAAAAAAAACGTTACAACCCATAAAACAATCTAAGTCTATAAGTTCAAATACAAGAGCCAAATCACAAGTAAGGTTAAACGTCATCAATCAAGATTTACCAAGCCAAACATCAACCTAATAGCCACTAATCCAAACCCGACCACCCACTTTAAAAGGTGGTGTCTCGCAGAGTGCATTTTATTACTGCAGTCGTCTGACAATTGCATGAGCCACTTGATTGAGGCTTAAAGCCTTACTTACGACGTCTATGACAAACCATATCACACCAATCAAATTTATAAGGGCTAGAGCTTTGGGAGGAAAGGCACATCTCAATACTACTAGTCGACCACTCAATAACTCCCAAGAGCTCTAGTCTTTCTTTCTCTTCCTCCATCTTTCTATAGTCACTAATCTCTCAAATTTTTTATCGATTTAAGCATCGAAACAGGCAACAAAAGTACAATTTCGATGCCCTTCCACATTATTTTTATTTTGCATGTTCCAACAAACTAATTCAAAACGATAAGATATTCGATGATCTCCATTTTTATTATTGAAAACATCAAAAAAAAAATTATGAAATAAGAGAAAATTATCATCGTCGGAAATTTCATTACTTCTAATCATTGAATAATTAATATTCTTTTTTTCCCGCTGCAATCAGTTTTTTTGGAAGGTGACAATGACAACACGAGACCAGTGTGAGCATGGCACAGCGTAAAGTGAAGCAGAGTGCCGATGGAGAATGACCCATTAGCACGTGAATAACGCTGTTCTACGCGCAATTATAAACCAGCCAGTCAATCTTTCGGTAATTTAATATTCTTACTTTACTAGTATAAAATAGCAATTGTATTCATCGTGATCCACTGCCCCATTAACTAGCAGCTTCCATTCCTACTTTCTTCCTTTTTCCTTGGTCTATTTCGGAGCTTCCACATGACAACGGGAAAATTTGATTTTCTTTGCCAATTTTATTATTGGATTAGTGTTCATGTCTTTTTGGAACTTAACTGAAAACCCTTTCTGATAAGTTTATGCCCTCTGGTAGGTTTTTGGGCAAGCAGATTGCTCTGCTGCTGGAATCTGTGATATTTCGAGAAAAAAAAAATTAGAGCAAAAAGGAGGCAAGAGAGCTCAGAGAAAAATTATAGAGTTTTTATGTATGTATTTTCTAGATTCTGTTTCTTATATTTATATTTTGGTGTAAGTCACATTTTGTTTGATCTCTTGCTGTCTGCAACTTTGAATTTTGATAATAGCAACAGTTGTGTGTTTGACAAGAAAATCTAATGTAATTTGACTACACATGGAAACCAACTTACAGGTAAACATATTCTTGAATAATAGCATTCTTCGTGGGAAATTGAAACCCTATCTTACTCAGTTTGTGCCGGTTTCTTTAGTAAAAGCTCTCGACTTCTAAGGCTAAACTAGTATCTATTAGCAGTTCATATTGGTTGATAATCCAGAATGCTTATTAGCTTCAGGAAATTGCATCCTTCAATAGCAGATGATAGATGTCCAGAGAATGACAGAGAACAGAAAAAATCAGCACTACTTAATGCACGGTGATGCTTCACAGATCACAAACTTTTCCATTTACCAACAGTTGCTTAGAGAACTCAAAACATTATATGTAGAAAGTAAATCTGCAGTGTTGAGCAAAGTGTGCATCAGCATTCATCTGATGAAAATGAAATGATGGTTTGCCTTTCTGCATATACTCAAGGAAATTGAATCCTTCGATGGCAGTTGACTTGCATATTGAGCTTGAACATGATAATGGGAAAGTTTTATGTTCTTTGCCCTAGAATTAGTAATCTTTGATGACTGCATGAAAGCATGGACGGTGTTGGTTGAAGATGAATTGGTAAAGCATTTATTTTAAAGAAGCTGGTGTGCACTCCACCAATGGAAGCATAGGGAATAACTTGGCTTGTAAGTAATTACATATAGTTGGAGCATTGTTCTGACTTCTGAATCAAATAGCTAATATCCTGGTTTAAACTAAAATTCAGGATTAGGTGTATAAGTGAATCAAACACATTTCTTTTTTTTTATTTTTTTTCTTTGGCAGGAGTACAAGAAGCTGAAATAATTTCTGCTCTAAACAGGAAAAAAATTAAGATCATATTCCAAATCGGGGAAAATAATGCACAGAAACTGATTGAAAAGCCAAAGATTATGTTAGACGCAGAGAATGGACATCAGATAGTTGAAATCTCAACCAGATTAAATATACCAATCAAAACATCTCTTCATAGTCTCAGACCAACTCAAAGTGCATAAGAAGTCTTACAGAGTTGTACTTCTGTCCCTTGCGATCAAAGAGGGGAACTGCCCGAATCCCGGGCTTCAGTTCAGAGACTGGCAAACAACTTTGACCTGCAAAATCATCCTTTTCAGACATGTCATATTCATGGACCTCGATTCGGAGCACAGCCAATTCAGGAACAGTCAATGGGAATATAAACTCTTCTTCCCAGACAGGTGTCCAGTTGTCTTCTTTTTTCTTTGTTTTCTTCATTATTTCATCAGCTGGCACTCCTGCTATGCCAACCTGCAATAGAAATTCAGAGTTAAATTCATTCAGCAAGGTAAGCAAACTACTTTGTTCTTGGTCAATTCACTAGAACTTTTGCAGTAAAATACGAAAATTTGAAATAGATCAGAAATTTATATGAAATAAACGAGTTCTAGATTACTCGGAACAAATCATCTCAGGCTGCTGGTGCAAATCATCTTACCCTGGTGTAAAAGTCAGGTGGAGAATACAAGTCAAAGTGTGTTTGTTTAAAATCTAAGTGCCACCCATCTCCCATATAGACTTTCACCTGCCAAGTAGACAACAAAGGATTCAGTAAACAGATACTGAGAAGGATAAGAATCTGTTAATACCGCATAATGCCTACCTTTAAAGTTTTCTTCACATCTAACTTAGCTTTCGGATCAAACACCTGACCATTTGGATCCACATTCATCAGAAAATCAGGTTTTTTCACATAACCACAACCTCCATTAGATCTAAACATCCCATGCATCAACCAAAGATACCTACCATATCCCTGCAATTAGACCAAAGCCTTGTTGGTTGGATGTATAAAGTGCACTATCAAACCATGTCATTCAAAATTGGGTGATAACACCAAATTTTTGCATTCAAATTAAAATGGAAAAATAGAATTGAAGAAAATGCTCTTAGTATTTATAGCATGGTCTAATTCAAAATGCTCTTGCTTGTGAGTACAATGCTGAAAAACACCTTCAGGAAGTTATGCATTTCTTTCTTCGACTTCTTTTCTCTTAGTCTCTACAAAGCAGATGCAAAACTAAAATCTATAAGACAAACATATGGAGATTAAACCCTTTCATCCTTACAAGCTTATATCTTATCATCTGTGACCAAATGAATTACATTCACTTAGTTGTGTCACTTGGGGACATACTTAAGTGAAAGACTATTACTTCAGCCTAAAGTTTACGGACTATAATATAAATCTGGAAACAATGTTCTAAACTAGTCCAGTAACTTGAGGCAAGAGTCAGATGCATTAATTTCAGCATACAGCATTTAAATATTCCATGATTTGGGCAGCTGAAATAAGTAAAGAAGCAAAACCTGCATGTTAAAGGCAACCATTTGAGCTCCGTGCATCCAACCAACCAGTGGCTTGTAGTTAGAGGAGTTAAACCGAGTACCCTTAGGATATATTCTCAAGAAATTGTGCTGGGTAAATCTAAATACAGATGTTGAGGATTAGAAAATTGAGAATTGTGAAAAATTATTAATAAAGCAGAAAAGTCAATTAGATTTTACATATTCACCACATCATACCAGGAATGTTTGATTAAAAACTAATATAAGTAATTACCTGACAACACCTGTCCCATGAGACATTGTAGCCTTTTCAAGTGCTTGTTCACTTAGACTAAGGCGCCTAACTTTATCAGGTTCAACTTTTAGTGCGTCCTTCAACCCACCCTTGGGTTTGCCAGCATGAATGGCAATAAGACGCTTGTACACAGGTGCTCCTGAAAGGCGTAGTTCAGGTTCAAATGCATCTGTATCTTCATCATCCTGATTGTTCTCGCTTGCATCACTATCACTCTGCAAACCATAAAAAAACTTCACCGTGAATACCGAAAAAGTTATATACCACTCCCGGCCTGAACAGGATTAGTTTCGGACCGTAAAACGGATAAGGATACCTGTGGTAACACAAAAAAAAAAATCTAGGTGCACCTGCAAAGGATTCCTCATCATTGTTAATAAAAGGTACAATATTAGGTTAAATGAGATCAACATGTAGTTCAATTCATTTCCAAGCACACCTTCTCATCTTCTTGCTCAGCTGTGATCTCTGTTGGTTCTTTTCCCCAAACATCATCATCAGAATCCTTCCCCTTCTGTGAACTACTCCTTTTGTCCTTGATGCTCTGAGCTTCAAGGTACTCTTTGGGAGGTTTGGTTGAAATAATGATCCGATACTTCAGATCCTCTGGACTAGGCAATTCTTTTAAACATTCAGATTCAGGGCAAAACAGCATTTTTCCAAATGTTTGAGTAACCATCTGCCATGAAATTATACACGTTCAGTCAAAGGTGATTTCAAACACAAATGCCAGCTGAAAGGTAAAGAATAATATGAAGTACCTGAGCAACTTTCGCCTGAAGATCTGGAGTCAAGTGGTCTTCAAGAGTAATTACAACAGGATAAGGGGATGCACTA
Organism: Heritiera fomes; assembly: GCA_032173925.1. Classification (NCBI taxonomy): domain Eukaryota; kingdom Viridiplantae; phylum Streptophyta; class Magnoliopsida; order Malvales; family Malvaceae; genus Heritiera; species Heritiera fomes. The sequence goes on from JAPDPM010000007.1 coordinate 37,357,836, forward strand.
AAAGCATGTTCTTTAATGGATTTTAAACATTTAATGAGTTCCACGGGAGTTGTCAAAGTCCTAGATTCATAAACAGACAATTCAAAGAATGTCCAAGAAGCAGAAACAAGAAAAAAAAAAGAACTGAACTGACTCAAGATGCCAACTCTTTTTCTCTCCTCCATTCATTGTTTCTTTCTTCTTTGACATTAAAGAGATATTCAAACCTGGATCATTATCTTCTACCCTCTATTCTAAGTTTCAAAAGTTTTATTGCAGCCTCCTTAAAGGTTCCTGAGCATGGACTGAACATAGATTGATTCACTAATTAAAACACAGTATCACTTGTAATGAATAGACATCATATCAGCTACCATAAATAACCATGCTTAAGAGCTATAACCTTCTAAACTCAAGCTTCTAAGTATGAATTTTAGGGAAGAGACACTCAAGCCAGTTACCTTGACCATTCAGCTCATTTTGTGGAGATGGTGACTGTAAGTTCATTCAAAGAAACAATCCAAACATTCCGTTATTTACTTCGGAAAAAAAAAGGCTTAATTTGGCAACAAGCCAAGCACCAAGACCTTGGTAACTTGATATGCTTAAACACTTCATAGAAAATGAGACAAGCTATTGACTTGTCATGTAGAGGAACTTGATGACTGAGTGCATTTATAAATAATGGTTTGTGAACTTTTTGTAAATATGGGATCAACAAAGAAAAGCTATTGAAGCCTCATTGTGCTAAGTAATAGATAATTGTTTATCAGAGGTTAACATTCCATTTGTAGAAAAGCTCAATTATAAATTAAACCGTGCCAGCTAATCATCACTAGGAAAGCATGCCATTTTCCCTCACAAATGAATAATATCTAAGTTGTCCTATTTCCATCTTAAATCAATACCTAGAGAAGAAAATTACTGAGTACAGGGAAATTACAAGTATTTTACCTTCCATGTAGAACATGCACATCATCTTTTGTGGAATTTGGCCATATATCAAGCTCTACCACTCTTACACCTCTCTTCAGTGCCTTTATGATTGGAACATCGCTACAGTCACTGCTGAGCTGATTTCCAGTCAAGTATGAATTGTGGCCAGTGTATATGAAATAATGGGACAAAGGAGCCGTCATGTCGTGGTGGACCTGAACACAAACATCCTACTAATTGTCAAACCAATGGCCCCATAATTCACAAAAAAAGTTTCAAATTTGTAGAAACAATTGATAATCAAGCAATAAGAAAAAGACTAGATAAAGAACATTCCTCCATTTTCTGTGGAAAAATTGTAAAATTTTCCTAGTTATTGGATCAAAAACTCAAAACCCTCTTTCACTATTCTCAAAGAGAACAATTTGTTCAAACAAGAAACATCAGAGACTAATTTTGATATAGTTTTCAAGAATACTCTTTTATTGCCAAAATAAGAAAGAAAAAAGCTAACTTTTAAAGTACATGAAAAGGATCAAATCAACCTCCACCAGCTTCAAAACCCAATCTTTAACATACCCAAAAAAGGAAAAAAAATCCACAACTGACGTGATTTACATAAATTATAAGAGTTTTCAGGACCTCAACAAAAAAAAAAGCTTAAGAAACATGGGAAAAATGAAAATTAAAAAAAAAAACAGAGCACCTTGTCATCAATAGGCGGATTTAGATCTGCAGAAAACAAGTAATGATGGAAATCATCAAGGGTTAAAGTGTGTCTCCTGAACTTAGCCATGTGATGTCGCTTCTGCAGCACCTGCTGCACAATTCCTTCTGCTTCCGCCACCGTTACACCGCTTTGCCCCTGCACATCCACCAAGAACCTATGCAGCTGCTCCGCCGTCATGTGAGGCCCACCTTCGGCGTACTTCTTGAATGCATCTTTAACGTCAGGAGGTGGTGCTGCCTCGGTGATTTTAAACTTCCTAGTAAAGCACACGCACATCCTATAAGTCCCCATCGATCAACTCTGTGTTTTCTCTTTCCCCTGTTTTTTTTTTCCAATCAAAAATGAAAGAAAAATCGTTAAGGGAAAAGGTTCATATGCTCTCAGGCAATCTGGGGATATCTAATTGGATATAGAATTGTATTACTGCAATGGTGAAGTGGGTTTAGCTTAGTTTTCTTTGTTTGTTTGTGTGTTTTTACATTGGAAGTATCTAATGAGAACGGGGCATAGCTTAGCTTTCACTCTGTTTTCTCTTTGGTCTCTGCTTTTGGTTTGTTTTAAAGGGAAAAAATGTCTACTTTGTCTTTAGATTGTGAAAAACGAAACAACATGAGGACTTAACAATAACAACTTTGTTCACATTTGAAATTTAGAAGTCTTCAAATAAGAAATTAAACCTTAAACTTCATTATTTAGTTTTCTTCTTTGTAGGATATATGGATTGAAGATTGAATTTCTAAAAATGGAAAACGTGTACATTTTCCTATCTTATTTCAATTTTGAAAAAAAAATAGAAGATTGATTTTAAAAAAATAAAAGATTTGAATCCGATTTTGTGAGGAGAACATAAAATTTCAAATTATAATGAATAAATATATATATTTCTTAAATTCTCAAAATGAGTTAATTAATCAAATATTATTCCATTGACCTTTTTAACTTTTGCAAACGAGTAAGTTCTTCTTTTATTATTCTCTTTCAACATAAAAATTGATTTATTTTTTGGTGTAGACCACAAGTATTTTCATCAGTTTTAACGGTTTGAGACTAATCATGTTCAAGATTTAATCACAGTTTAAGCTTTTCACCCCTCCCCAAAGATATATTTAGTAGGAGTCGAATCCGAAAGCTCTTCCCACAGACTCAATCTGCGTTGCCAACTGAGCCACAACTCTTGAGTATCAAAATTGATTTATTAATCCTTAAAATTTACATAATCTCGCTTTTAATTAAAGTCAAACTTCAACAAGTAGCTAATAATCTATAAATTTCAATGATATTGAAGTTGGTTCCAAAATTAAAAGTCTTAAATTTATTACCAATTTGATCCGAAAGCTAAAAAAAAAAAAAAACCCTTAAACATAAAGTCAAACTTCAACAAGTAACCAATAATCTATAAATTTCAGTGATATTGAAGTTGGTTCCAAAATTAAAAATCTCGAATTTATTACCAGTTTGATCCGAAAGCTAAAAACAACCCTTAAATGAACGAAGTAAAATATACTTAGTGGTAGATAATAATTTACAAAATTTTCAACATGTGTGATAATTTTCAACTTTTTATAAAATCATGTATAAAAAATTTACATTATATTTAATTATTACATATAATAAGAAAATAATGAATTGTATCAAATAAATCAATCAATCAATGAACAAACTAACATATAATTAAATAAATTTAACATAAAATTAAATCAAATCCACCTAAAATAATAATTCAAACAACTTAAACTAGGTTATGTTTTCAAGTGTAGTCCCAAACCGTAACACTATAGCAATTATTTGGTTGGTATTGTTAAGATTACTTGTGCTTCAAGGTTCACACGCTAGCTAAAATGTTAGCATCTTCTACTAAGATCTGTAATTTGTGAATAAAATTTATGTTTATGTTATGCGATTGTATATGTGTTATATATACATGAAATTTTCATATCAAAATTTATATAAAACATATACCAAATTTTAAAACTTATTTCATATCAACTTTTTTTTAAAGTTTATTTCATGTTCATATATAATTTTTATCAAATTTTAAACCATGTAATTTTTGTATATTTTATTCGTGTAGTGTCTAAGATTGTTAGTTTACCTCCATATATTTTGACCAAGATGTTGAATAGTTAAAACTATGATTTAGAAAAATTTATATTTAATACACTGTTACTGTGTAAAATTTATAAATAGTGAATAAATTGCCACCTCATTAATTCATAATTATTAAAATAAAAAATTATGAAAATAAATTTTTATTAAATTCACTAATTAATGAAGTTTTATGGTATGATTGAATGATAATATTAATATATGTGATTTATAAACTGAAAGTATATTAAAAATAAATGAGTGAAAAAGATTCTTTTTTATTTTATAAATCTGATTAGTCTCCAATTTATGAGCAATATTTACCTTAACGGGTAATTATAAAAATTTAGATTTGATATACTAATAATATATAAATTTTATATAATATCAATAAATCACAATATATCATCTTATTAATTCATAAATTTAAAAAAATAAAAACAAATATTATTAAATTTATAAATTAATAAAATATCATAATAAAATTTGATAAAAATATATAAAATTTATATACTTATAAAACATCTAATATAAACTAGTAATTATAGTAGCTTCCATTTCATTAATAAAATAAGTGTAAAAGGTAGGTAGCATGATTTAATATGTTGAGAATTGGCTGTCAAAATAAATAAAAAAAAAAAAAGTAAACTAACAAAGCGAAAGAAAAAAGCATCCAATGAAATAAAGGTTGTCATCAATAAAGGAGACAAATTGATTTTTGACTTTTTGCTTATACCATCACGTGGACGCGTTTCTTCAATTTTACTGCCACGTGGAATTATTGATGATACAACTTAAATATTGCTTATGCCAGGGCGTTGAGCTGGTTCCATTAATTAGTTCATTTGTATATGTTTATTAAATAAATTTAATAATAGGCCGTTAAACCAAAAAATAATAAAAAATAAATTTAAGAACAACCGCTAAGATGAAGTTTGGTTGGTAGAATAAAATAAAAGGAGAATGAAATATATATTTTATGGGAATAGAAGAGAAGAGTTAATGAATATGAATTATGATATTTAGTTTATTGGAATAAAATATAATAGGAAATAATGTTAATATGTTTGGTTAAATCATGAAACATGAATGGAATAAGCTTGAAAGATCAATTTACTTTTATATTAAAATAATTATAAGTTATTATAATACTAATTATAATTAAATAAAATTAACTCTAAAAAAATTATTTATTTTTTAATTTTTTTTCTCTTTTTCTTTCTCACGACTTCACCTTACTTTTTGTGTCTCTCCTTTCTTTTTATCTCTCACGCAAGAATTCAAGAAATCTATATTCAAGTGGTAGGCCAACCACCGCATGGCAACAACAACAAAAAATCTTCAAAAATTTTCAAAAAATCCTCTCCTCCTCCTCTTTTCGTTTCTAAATTTAGTTTATTCCAAAATGACCTTAAACTTCTACAACTAAGTCAAATAATAGCGGCTTCTACACCAAAAGTCTCTTTTACTGTCCTCCAATCACTTTCAAGTTTGAGTATACTTCTTCCCATTCTCTTTTACCATTTCCCTTAATTTTTGAGATCTAAATCTTCTCTATAAACCTTAAGCTCGAAATCTTTTTTTTTTGTGTGTTCGTTATTACTACGTTGCTTTTTCTATTTGAAATGATGATGCTGGTAAGACTTCTAAGATTTTTTTGAAAGCTTTTGTTTTTGGGACTGAATTTGAAGAAAGAAAAGATGGACAGATGAAAGAAGTAAAAAGTGAAGACTTTGAAATGATTAATGTTGTAAATTTTCGAATGGCAAAGGACACACTTGAAATGAACAAAATTTAATTCTTTTATTCACTGAGTGGAAAAGCAAATAACACCATCCTCAAAAGAATAGCTATTCCCCTCGTAAACGAGATGGCCATTCTGTTGAAATAATTTTCTGTGTACCACAATTGAACCAAACATTTAAAAATGTGGACCCCTTAGAATTGAGACAGAATAGAATTTCTTTTCAGCTCAACCAAACTGCTCATAATAATATTGTATGATTCATTTATATAAAAAAATTGATTCAGAATAAAATTTTTAAAATTTATTTATTTAAATTTGTTTAAAAATTATTTAAAAATTATTTGTTTAAATCATATTTCATTTTAATCCACGTTAAATTCTATATAATTAATACTTGAGTATATGTCATAAACTCATAACATATTTTCATTTATTTTTCTTGTAATTATCAATTTCTATATTTTTTTATTTGTTTGTTTGCCATGGAGCTATTTATGCAAAGTATACATATAACTATAAATAAATATAAATATGTATTATAATATATTATTATTTTTTGTTTAAACAAAAATATTTACATTCGTTTTACGATTTGAGATTAATTCTGTTCGAACTGAAAGTGCTAAACGATAAAATCTTACTAATAGTGTTAATATAATATATTATGTTATTACCTTACGATACTGAAGTCAACATGCATATTTGAGGTTTTTTTTTAAATTTTTTTCGGTAAAAGAGTTTACTTTGACTTGATCAAGGTGTGTTTAGTATTTTATTGATAATCAAGATATATTGACCAACAACAATTTTGAGAAATTACAACTCTAATGCCAGCGAAACCTACACTGCAAAACTGCAATGCAACTGTTATATTATCATTATTATATGGAAAATAAAAGGTCCAAAGAATTTTATAAGTTGCATTTTTTTATTTTGAAAATCTAACTTATGACTTGTGAAATTCAAAGCCATTATTAATTAAAAAAAACCCAAAAACAAGACAATGAACCAACCACACATGCAATGTGAACCTTAAAACAATTCTTAATTCTCTCTTCCTTTCTCTCACTATAATGATAATATTGAATCTATTTAAACTTTACGTATGATGAATAAGAATAAGTTATTATATGTAACTGTTAATTTGTAAATATATTTAATTTCACATAAAATTATAAAAATGATATAAAATAATTTATATTAAACTGATGCAGTTTGATTTCTCTTCTCACGCATATTCTCTAACATTGACAGATCACAGAAGCATTTTCTCGGACTCTTGTTTAGAGATAAATGAAACCATGTTGACCTGACCAGGTTAATAGGTTATGGTAATGCTTTGACAACGTAAAAGAACATGTGTATTACTGTTGAAATGTGAAGACTTGGCTGTCAATCTACAAGTGACTCTAAAGCTACAACATTTCTGTATACCTGACAACAATCTACATTGTCTGTGTCACTGCATTTCTCATCTCCATATCTTTCACTCGTTCTAATATTTTTTTCTTCCGTTCAGTCCAAATGGCGAAAAGATTACCATTGGGACGCTTGACGAGGCTGCAGGGAGGCGTTGAAGAACTGACAGCGGTTGCTCTTTTAAGGAATTCCTTTTGTGTCGGTTCTGCCAAGCAAAGCAGGGATTCCTCACACACTTGCTGAGCTGATGATGGCGGAACAGGCTTGAAGTCTTGCAGTTTTGCATATTCCGAAATCAGATGAAACATGTAATCATAGACTCGATCCATGTTTAAGCTTTCCATGAGTTGCTGCCCTCTTTTCCCAATTGCCTCAGCCTGTTAACCCGAAATTATCAGATATAAAAGAGGTATTTGGATAGCACAACATCAGTGATAAGCCGGTATGGTTGTACTGCCGTTAACTATCAATATATATATAAATATAAAAAAAAAACACCCGGTGCACAAAATTCTCATATTGTGAGATCTGAAAAGAGTTATGAGTGCGCAGCCTCTCCATTAATAGAAAAACTATTTTCACTTGAATCCATGATCTTCAAGTCATACAGGTTACAAAAGAACAACTTTTACTATTGCATCAAGGTTTTCTCGAAGTACTAAAAGAAATGTGCTCTTAGTATTACTAATAATCATATTAATATGTATATACTCAGAAGCCAGAAATCCAGATTCAGCTAAACTTGTGATAATTAGAATTACTGCAGCATGAACAGTTCTGAGTTCTTGCCATTTTGCAGGCAAGATCATACCTTTGATGGGTTTGTATTGCCCCAGTCAACAGCAAACTTTATGGAGCGACATAAACCGATAGTAGAGACAGGCCAGTAATTGAACATAGGAATGAGACCACGAGTGAAGAAGTCTTCATATTGCGGTGAAATTAACAGAGCAAGAGAACCACAAGATAGGATATATTTCAAGCTTACAGACCAAGCATAGCCTTCAGCATAGATTTTGTAACTGCAGAAAAGGGAAAAACAGGTGAGAAAACATACACATTTAAGATCAAACAAGTTAAAATGATGCACTTTTTGTGATAACCACGAATTTCTACATTCCATAAATAGATAAATGTGATATATAGAAATAAATTAACTATTGGAAAATATATATATATTGTGAATTATGAAAATTGATAATTATGGAAATTTAGCAAGTAATCAATTTTTGGAGATTTATGACAAAAGGAGTATGGTAGTGAATTTGCTTAACGAAAATAATGAAATTAAAAACTATGAAAGTTCGAGCTATAATTTATCAAGGAATTTAATCAAATAAATTATATGGTTGATTAAGAGAAAATTTAACATAGAAGCGAAGTTGTGGAATTTAATCATAAGAATTTAATTATATATAATTGAAAATCTAATCAAAGGAATTTAAGTGTATATATTAGTGAAAACTTGAGGATTGAAATAATAATAATAATAATAATAATAATAAAGAAAAGGGACAAGCTTCCTATCCGGTTAGGGGAAATTTTCCACCTATTAGTATGTTGTTAGGAGACTCGTACAAAAAAAAATAATAGAAAAGAAAGGAAAATTGAAGCAAAGTTTGGAGGGAGACTCGAATGAAAGGAAAAGAAATTGAAAGAAATAAATATAAAATAATAGAGAAGTGGCTTCTTGAAGAAGCCTCGGCCATCCCAATCCCATTATCTCTTATTTGTTTTCACCAGCCTCTATAATTCCCTTCATCACCGTCTATCATCATCATCATCATCTACAAAACACCAGCATTTAAACATTCTTTCTTAGCTTCCAGCTGCACGAAAATATCACAACCATCATCATCTTAGCAGCTTCCATTCCACCTCCTCCTCCCATTTTTTGCTGTACGAAGACCATCGTTTTTCCTCACTATTGTGTCACCATTCGGTTATTCCCTTGTGTCGACAACCAAGGTAAAGGAGAAACAACGTACAACAAAGAAGAAGTTTAGGTTTTGGGAGCCAAAACAGAGGAGAAAAGATCGAGTTTCAGGCTGTCATTTTGATTTGGAATGCTCGACTATTCAAGGGGGCGTACAGAGGTATAGGAGGCTGCTGTTGGGTGTTCTTGACATGTTGAAAAACCATGGTCTTTGGAGATGAAATGATCAACTAAAAGAGAGCAAAACAGGGGCTGATCCAACTAGGAAGAAGGGGTTTCGACTATTTACTAAAAAGAAGGAAGAAGAAAGGAAGAAGAAGGAAGAGAGGCAGCCATTGTTCAGCTTGAAAAAGTAACATGCGAAGAAGAAAGAATATAGAAGGCTGATCCAACGTTGAAGCAAAGTGCTGAGAAAGGGGGTTGAACAGTGGCCGAAGTGACTGAAAAAGGAAAGGAAAAAGAAGTACATTGGCTGCGTATGGTGACTTTATAAGTTGGCTTTCAATCAGGGAAAGAACGATGAAGGGAGAGTGGCTTAAGCTGTTGCAAAATAGGGCTATCAAGGAGGAATAAAAAGTGTAAAACAGAGGCTGATTGACGTTGTAGAAAATGAAAGGAGAGACCGATAAAGGCAGTTGAAGGTGAGGAATATTTGCTGCTTTGATTTTGTACAACTCACGTGGGAATCGATCAAGGGCAAGAATGGTTTGACCGAAGGTAAGGTAATTTATGATTTGAGTTAATTAAGTTTAAATTGAAGAATTAATTCAAGGAAATAAAAGATGAAAATTCTGGGTTGAATTGTGGCAGAATTATATCCTATTTGGGCTGCTCCATTTTTGTGTGGAAGGTGGACAAAAGAAAAAGAGACAAAGGAGCTTGTTTGGACGAGAAGCAAAGGTGTGGAAAAAAAGAGGGGGGGGGGGGGGGGGGGGGGGGGGGGGTGTTGTGGTGGTGTGGGGCTGAACAAAGGTGACTCTTAGCAAAAATAAGGGTTGTTGGAGAAGAAAATTCAACTACAAATCTGTGAGAATCAAGGTTGCTAGAGAAGCTCTTGGTGTTGACAAATAATAAAAGGTAAGAACTACATTGATTTTTGAATATTTAAAGTATAATGGTAGAGTGAAATGGGGTGATGAAATATTACTGTTAATGTAAGTTTGAGTGAGAAAAGAAAATTTAAGTGAGTGAAGGAGTCTTTGGCAGTCAAAGAAAATGTTGCAAGGTAAAGCACTTAAGGGAAACTTTAAGAAATATACACTTCCTTAAGTAACCCAAAAGAAAAATGTAAATTTATTTATGATAAATTAATAATATAAATGTTATTCATTTTATGTTTTATTATAGGAGGAGAGGATACAAGGTGGGGGATACTGACAAACTAAATTAAAAACTAAGGAAAGAGGCAATCGAGAAGAACAAGGGTGTCATAGCTATACTTGTGCTACACCTTTAGGTAAGAGATATATATAGGAACGTAGGGGATACTGAAGTCAATTTAAAATCAACTGCTTTGAGTTTATAAATTGTATTTTCTTGCAGAAGATTTTAAGAAATATGAGCTTTTATGTTGTCGGATTTTTATGAAAATAATAGTTTTATGATTTAAGCTTAACTTAAGTAATCATTTGAAAATAACCAATTATTCAACAAATTTATTTTGAAAACGGTTAAATCTTACGATTTTGATTTGTTCATAAGGCCTTCAGCCGAGATATTTATCTCGAGGAAATTTATCAATCTATGTTATTATTTTGAAGATATTATAAGTATGTATGGTTTATATGTTTTGAAATAAATGTATGACTTTTGTTATGAACGTTCTTAAAGCTCGAAAAATACTATTTCGGATTTCGAAAGATATATGTATAAAATGTTTTGAGACATGACTAACTAAAGTTAGTATAGTATTGTTTTGAAACTACTATGTGTGATCTTGATTTTGCCCGCAATAGGTATTTATATTCGGACTATTGTGTGTGGCCTTGAATCAGTCCGCAGTAAGAACTATATGTATGGAAATGTTTTGAGACATGACTAGCAATCACTGCAGTAATGTTTTGAACTACTGTGTGACCTTGATCCAGTCCACAGTAGGTAATGTTTTGGGCTACTGTATGATCTTGATCCAGTCTACAGTAGAGTTTCTATTGCTGTGACCTTGATCAAGTTCACAACGGGCCCAGTTGACACCTGATCAGTACTCACTGTGAACCCCCTCTAAACTATGACCATATGTCAATTTGAACTGCTTGATTATTGCTTAGTCGTTATGTCTCAAGCTTAGTATGTATATGGTTTTTTGTGCTTATCTTTGTATATGATTTCTGAATGTATGATATTTGGATTCTAAAACCGATATGAATTTGATTTGACAATTTGTATTGAAAATGAATGTGATAAGCACGACGTATATTTCGAATTATGTTTAGAATTTGATTACTTATGTTTTCATTTAAATGAAATGTTTTCCGATGCATTACATATGCATGATTTGATTTCTGAATAGTATGAAATATGGTATTTGAGCTTTAATATATATTTTCAAAACTTGCATATAGAAATTCGGTATCTGTTTTTTATATATATTTCTTATTGGGCTTTCCAAAAAGCTCATCCCTCCTCTCCACCTTCCAGATTATTTGCAATAGGTGCTTTGTACACGGGGTTCAAGCAAGTCCTTCGAGGCTTTTGTACCACTCTTGAAGGTATGTGATGTACAGTATTTTCTTTTATATTCATACTTCTATATTCAGTACTTTTATAATATGGGGATGTAATTAAAAGAAGTATAGAATATAGTTATGGTTTATAACAATGCATGCAACTTGGGTAGAGATATATTTAGTCAAGTAGAATGATTGAAAATTATAAATGCATGCTTAGTGAGAGAATTTGACTGGGACTTAAGGTAATTAAGGACATTGACTTAGCTAATATAATATTAGCTTAAGAATTGATTAGTACACTACGTACAGCCCAATCAAGTAAGTGAAAAAAAAATTGGTTCGTATTTTTAGTATAAAAGCTCGTTAAACTTTTTGAGCAAACTAAACTTCCTAATCTCAGTGATTAGGTTCGAAGGACAACAAATCTATGAAAAGAAAACAAAAGACTAGAATTTTTCCTTTCATTTTAGTGAATATGAAAAAGTAAATGCAATGAACAACTGAAACATCTGCTCTAGTAAGATTACTCATCACTCAAAGAAGAGTACTCACCGATGATTACACTGATTGGATAGTTTGGACTGCTCAAACCCAGCCTTTGCTTCTTCTGTCCAGTTCTTTAATGCACAACAAAAAGCAACAACATCACATACCATGTTAGTGTCATTATTGCACCTCAAAAAACAAAATTTTGGCTGTTAGGCCTATCATTTCTACACTAGAAACTCAAGCATTCACATAAACTTTTCAACCCAACCTGACGAATAATTTGTGCACCCCACAACCTAGCGTGATTGCACTGCAATAGCTCCTGACGAATTGGAGCTTCAACATCAGGATTTCCTTTCCAAAAGGCACGGGGTACCTTCTTTCTCCAGCTTTGAGTTTGTGGACCCTGCTTAATATCTTTGAACTGCTCATCCCAGGGCTCTATATTTGTTTCTGGCCTGCAGACAAGTCATTTACCTTAAAGGCATGCACAAGAACTCAAATCATACCCAGCACAAATACAAATTGTAAACCACATTTCAGGTTTTTCATGCAGTCAGCTTTTGCCAACTCTTAACAAAGATTATGCAGACGATCTCGTAGTGAATATATACAAACTACAATCTCATAAGAAGACTTGTGATTCAATGAGTCTTACCAGCCCCAGAAAGACCAGTCGGGAAAAGGGATGTCAAAGTGAGCCTCCGTCGTACAATACCGGAACAGCGGCACCGGAAAAGACCCATGTTGAATTCTATCAATAGTAGGCCTATCCATGCAATCAAACATCATATCCACATCAGGAACCTTCCCAGGATACCTTTTCAGAAGCTGTAACAATCCCCATACCGTGAACATCAATCGACTCTGTACACAAGCATAATACAAATCAACATACAGTCTTCCTTCAACAATGACAACCCGAAATGCAGCGTGTTGCTTGGCTTGCATTATATGGTTATTCGATATTCTGGTTTTGGCCCAAGGTTCAAGATCACGAAAAATGAACTTGAAAAAGTCGGGGCATTTTTCAGGTGTCTGAGAGGGCATCAAACGCCGCGGCTTCTCCGAGGGCAGAGCATCGCCGTTGGTGGTGGGATAGCCACAAGTGAGATAGGAGCATTGGATCGTTCTGTAAGCGCGGGCTTGTCGGGATTCTTCGCTGAAGTTTTTTGGCGGGAAAAAGTGCCATGGCGTAGGCTCTAAATTGTGTCCAGCAACTGTTTTCATTTGTGAAGCAACACGATCCACCTATTCCATCAAATTCCCAGAAAAGAAACAAAACTGTTAGAACATTTCTCTTTTCATTACCAGCTCTTGAATAAAAAAATAAATGGTGGTTATCAAAATCAAGAACCTTGTAGATGAGGAGGACGCCGAAGGAGAGGAAAGAAAGGGCGACGACGGAGAAGAAGAGATACGAAGGTGGACGAGAATGTCCCATGCTTGTGTTTTTGGCATTTGCATTTGCAGCTTCTGCAATGCTTTTTTGTTTTCTTGAAAAAGGAAAAAAAATGGTTTCTTTTTTTAAGGTCACTGTTTCTTCACTCTTTTTCGCATGGCGGTCTTGGGGTTTCTACTTTCAACCGACCCACCGTCCACGTGGATGAAATTTCTTGCTTCCTCCGATGCCGCCTCCGATACTTTCGTATTGTACGGTTTGCAAATTGCAACGTTCGGTTTTTCTTTTTCTTTACTCCATAGACTTTGGTCGTGAACAGACTGATAATTCGGTAAAAATCATATATAAACGTGACAAAATCTAAAAATAATGTTTGTGTGAATTTTGATATATTAATATAAATTTTGGTACAAATTTTTTGTGTTTTATACGATATAAACATGTAATGAGCATCTTATTTGCATGAATCTATGATACGAATCAATCCAAGAACGCATTTGGAGAGAAGTAAAAGTAATATAATTAGAGAGGAAACCAGGATGAAGATTGTTTGGTTCAGCCTTAGGAGACGAAGAAAAGATTTTCATGATACTGACAATTAGCGATGGAGAATCCTTATCTTGTAGAATATGCAAAACCTTCAATCTAACCTTTATGAAACCTTGGCAACAAATTTGAAACTGTTTTGCTTGGTAGAAAGGAAGAAAAATTTACTAATCTAATGATTAAAATTATAAAATAGAAAAATAATTATGAAATTTAACCATTTGGTTACTAAAATTTTTATATTTACTTTTTCTATCTTTCCTACTAAATAAAGCTTAAGTTCTACGTTACAGTACATGTTTGAATTTAGTGCAAGCTGTGAGAGGAAAAGAACATTCACGTTCTTCTGTGGGGCATTAGAAAATTACACCATGAGTAAATCTCTGCAAAACATTACTGAAATGGGTGGCTTAAACTGTGAATACCTTCCGAACTTTCTTCATCTTCCTACGACAGATTGGACAAGTACCAGCATCTTCTGCAATCCTGCATAGATAATTAGAGTAAGAATCTAATTCATAAGCTCAGTAAATTGAATTGCTTACTTTAGAAATAAGGGTTTAGAAAGGGTTCCTAGTATTGAATGTGTTAGGTGTTGTTGGATCTTTTCAACTCCACCAACTTCTTTTATGACTGAGACTTTCCCTCGTACTTATACATGTACACTCAGTCCCTTCTACAATCAATGTGGGATAACCTCAACATCTTTCCCTTTACACATTGACTATTAAGAGAACGACACTTTTTTACCCAACGTACAGGAGATGTTGACAACCTAAACTCTGATATTAGTGTTGGGTGCTATTAAATCTTCTCAATTTTGTAAAGTAGCTCAAAAAATGAGACTTTCTCTTACACTTATACACGTACACCTAATCTCTTTCACAACTGACTTTGGATAAAGATGATATGGGGCTATATCTTACCTTGTTCCACAAGCAAAACAGGTAGCACAGTGTCCGCAAGGAAGAAAGAAGCAATCTCTTGGTGCATCAAAGCAGATGACACAAAGATGCCGAGGATTGTGGCTTTCCCCCTCGTTCAAAGGCTTTACTTCTGCAGAAGTCATTGCCATCCACTGTTCCAGATCCTCCTCATCATGGGACACAGAATCATAAGATGAACCCCAGCTAGAGATTTCATCATCCTTTTCTGGAAGCAATCGGGCTCGTTCTGATTCCATTTCTCCAGCACTGAATCCTGGCTCATCTCTACTCTGGAACGTTTTACAGAATTTTAAGGCTGATAATATGAGGATGGTCAGCACACCTACAGTAACAAAAGAGGTAAAGTAGGCATATGCAATCACATAGCAAGGACTAAGGCCCATTGCCAAAAAACTTATTTTCCAGTAGTGTAAGGGACATGGGAAAACCTGATCCAACTAAATATATGATCCATCGAGGTCCATAAGATACTTTAACATACCAGATACCATTGGGAGTTTCCTGAAAGAAGCAAGATAAAAAACACCATGATATTGAGAACTGTCTGGATTAAAACAGCTAAAAGATGATAGTCCATGCTTAGCAGAAACATGTTCAAAGTAAGAACAACTTCTCTGGTTCATTATAGAATGATTGCAACAAAATAATTCAAAGTGAAAAAGAAGAAACTCCAAGAATGCTCACTATTAAGAGTTAAAAAGAGCGGAAACTTAATCTCATTGCTTGATTAGGATAGCATGTTACCATTCAATCTAATCAGAACAAAGTTAAGCCGATAAGGTTGATGGATGTTATTCTTTTACCTCACTATGACCAGGAGAAGAGAGGACAGCTACATTTTCTCCTAGAAGATAAAGCTCCAAAGTACACAAATGATCGTCCAAGGAGCATCTGTAATATGCTTGAGTTGTGTCGTAGATTAGAGCATTGATTGAGAAATTCAACTGTATCTGAATCATAAATATTTATGAAGAGATCAGGCTCTCAGGACACATATGGAAAATGTGGAACAGAAAACAGAAGCTTTTGGGAAATGTTAGGTGAAACTGAAAGGATCGCATTCATTTCACCAACTAATGCAGCAATCAATCTGAAAATTAATTAGAAGTTGGGTGAATCACCTCCACTTCCTCAGAGTTCCAGTTTCCCACAGCTATATAATAATTAGAAGACTTGGGAATTTCCTGTTGGATCTTACCACTTCCTGCAAAGTTAAGTTCATGGCAGTGCTGCATTAACAGGCCTAATGCAGATTTCAGGGAATACTCATAATCATACTTTTCAGATATAAATCTTACCATGTATAATATACCAGGATAAAGTTGCATTAGGATATGATGGATCTTCTACCCACTCATCAAGGCTTTCTGTACCTGCATTTATGAACCTAAACTTTGCTTCATAAACTATCCTGGATGTTTCATTCAAGCAACAATAAGAATAAACCAACACAATCTTTTACTTTCAGTTTCACCTTTAGCAATGACAAGGGATAAGGGTGAGGATCCGGTGGATTTTATAGTGTATGATATATTCACTTTAGACCCTTTGTTTAAGAAGAATAGCCACTTCTGCAAAAGAAAAGAAATTAATGAAATTCTAAACCATTAAGTAAGCTATGGTGCATAATTGATGCAATTTTATGACTTGGCAGTTGAAAAGTATGAAAGGAGAGAATAAATTAAAGCATTACTGTACTAATAAACACTGAGAAACCATTTACCTTGGGGAAATTTGGTGATACAAATGTGTCATGTGTTTCAATCCAGGAGATTTCAACATCTGAGGGAGGTGGTCTGCTCAATCCGTACACCATTAATCCAGGTTGTGTCTTCTGCAATTCTTCGAGCTGTTAACAAACTAAACAAGATTAGTACAACATTAGTACACAGTAATTACAAAAGCAAAAGCAGAAAAGAGAAAGAATAGGTTGGAATTTGCAGCAATGTTAACCTGTATGGACTGAACAAAGAAAGACTTAGATTGTATAAGGCGTGAGCAATTCGGACCCAATTGTAAAGTCACAGATCCAAAATAACCCAGAATCAGAGTCATGGATGCTACTGGAACAGAAATATTGGAAACAAAAATGCCACAAACAAATTAAAGGGTTATCATGAATGTTAATACTAAGTATTAAAAAGATTCACCAAGCTAGAAAATTTTATTATAAACTGGAATAAATAATAAAAGAAATAGAGAGAAAGAAAACTGACCAAAGAACCAAAATGTGACAAGCACAACAGCACAAGACCAAATATCATCCCTCATATAAATTCTTGTAACATCGGATATCGATATATTCAGATAATAAGAAACCCCAGAAGGTTGTTGCTGTTGCGGCTGCTCTCGGTGTTGTTGATGCTGATGGTGCTGCAAGTTTTCATCATTTCTTTGGCTAGTATTTTCCTCTTCATCTTCTTCATGGACTCCTGAGCTAGAAGATGGAAGATTGGTGATTGTAAGAGAAGGTACAGGTGCTTGTTGGTTGTGTTCTGGTGAATGTTCCATGCTAGGGAAAGAAGTTTAAACTTTGAAGCTGGGTATGAAAAGTGAAAACAGAGTAGTAAAGAAGAAGAAATAAAGTTAGCAAAAAGGGTTTTCTTTTTGTTGTTTTCCCTCTCTCTTTTCCTTTTTAATCTTTTTGAGTCTCTTAAGGATTGAGGAATTTGAAAGCAGCAGCCATTGATGAGTAAGAGAAGGGTGTGTGTTGGCATTACCAAGCAGTCCTTGCTCTCTGTTTGTTTCATGTTTCCTGGGACTCAGGAATGGTAGTTATGAGTGACGGATGGCTAGTTGAAACTTGAAAGAGCAGGAGTTATGCTGCTGACGAGAGAACAGAAATAAGTCTTTGACCTGGGGCATGTCTTTGTGGTCATGATGTGGCCAATTATGGTTTGGAGGAATTTGACCTTAATTTCTTGATTCTTTTAGGAAACGAAATATGGCAACTTTCATGTAAAGTTGAGAATTTCTAGATTTGACATAAGGAATTGATTAAATAATAATAATAATAATAATAATAATAATAATAATTTAGTGTGCAAAGGTCATATGTACGGTTTTTTTTTTGTTGTTGTATTAATGTAGAGATTATGTTTGTTTAAATTCAAAATTTTTGGGTCACAAAACAACTTTTACAGCTACATTAAAGTTCTCCTCGCACAATGATAATTGATAGAGTATAAAAATAATATGAAAAAGATAGGAAAGTAATATGATAGGATTAAAATTAGATAAAATTTGTATATAAATTTAATGAAAGTTAAAAAATATTTTTATTTGACGTGTTTTCATGAATTTTGTGACACATAATTTTATTTTTTGGTGCATATAGAATTTTATATTTTACACGATACAGACACAATTTAACACAACAAGAACATAAAAATATACATAAATAACTAGATTTACTTCTAGGTGAATTTTATATATATATATATATATATATATATTTACCATGAAAACTTTTAGTTCAAAAAATGCATTTTTGAGATTCAAATTTTCGAATTATGAAAAAAAAATCATAAATAACCAAATTCAAAATGTATATAACCGGTTTTATTTTTTTTTGTAACTACAAGTATTTTTATCCATTTTACGATCTAAGATCAATTTTGTTAGGATCGAGAGTAGTGAATGATAAAACCCCCAACAGTAACGACTTCAGGATTTGAACTATGTCCAAATACATAGAGAAGAAATTCACTTCCACTTTTTCCAATCTCTTATTGGTTGTTTTATTAAAATTTAACCATGCAATCATACTTATAGAATAAGAAATTTGAATTGAAGACTTTTCATGATTCAGATTTATCCTTTTATAGCTAGATAACGCTCATTGTTATCAAATGTAGTTGAAGAAGGAGAGAGGATTTAATTGGGAGTAAGAATTACAGAAGGTTAAATACTCAATTTAGGATTTAATTATAGGGTTAATTCTCAATTAAGGACATAATCTTTTATTTAAATCAAATTATGACTAAATGTTTTCAATTAATGACCTTTTAACAAGAGTGAATTACACATGCCGTTTAAGAGTGTGAATGCTGATGAATTACTTTACGTCAACATATATCTTTTCATTCAAATCATGCCACATAATTTATTTTAAAAGATTCATTAATAATTTTGGTAATAAATGATTTTTTTTCTATAATGTGATTACTTGATAAAATTTGAATGGAAGAGATATATGCTGGCATGGACTAATTCATACAATTCTTTTTGTTCACTCTAATAAAATAATCTTAAATATTTTTTCTTTCTTTATTTCCCTTTTTTTCTTTCTTTCCAACAGCATAGTTAGCTTCCTTCTTCTCATTCATTCATTTTTCTTTCTTTCTTTCCATTTTCTATCTGTTTCCTTTTTTTTTTTCCTTTTTTTCTCTCTACACTCTATTTTTTCTTGACTCTGTTGGGATAGACATTAATAAAAGAAAAGTATGGGAAGCAAATGAATGTAAGCTAAAGGAAAGGAGAGGAAAAGAAAGAGTACATGTACCTCTTGTTTGGATAGCTAAAATTAATAAAAGAAAAGAAAGGAAAAGAAAGTAATTCTAACAACCATTATTTGGTTAAACAATGGAAAGGAAAGAAAAATATTTTTTATAATTTTTTTTCAATTATAACATCTTTTGTTTTAAATTTTATAATATAATAAAATTAAATTTGATATTTTATCTATTAAAATTTTTTTTCAACTTTTCTTTCCTTCCGGTTTATCCTAAATTGGGGTTTTAAAATAATTAAATAAGTTAAAGGAAAGAAAGAGACGTTCACTCCTACTCTTTTTCTTTTCCTTAACTAAAAAATTTTCACAGACAAAAGAAGGTTTTCCATTATTTTACTTAGCTTTCCTTTCCTTTTCCTTCCCCACCCAATCCAAACATAAGGTAAAAGAAATCCATGAACGTCATGAAATTTTTTAATTTATTTCCTGATTGATTACTAATCGTCGCTCGTTGGCAACAATTTTAGCCCAAATTATATCAAAATCAAAATACTTCTTTTAACTTCATTCCTTCTTCTCCAAAGAGATTTTTCAAAAACTAAATAGAAAATCCTAGATATACCCTTGAACTCACGACATCAGCACTAAAAGATTGTATACCCAAATGTTGGATCTCAATTTGAACATTTAGCCAAAACTCAATATTAGAGAACATAAAGTTAAACTTCATCTGCCAAATGTCTCACCCCAAAAATCAAATAAAACCTAGTAAAATAAAAAAAACTTATTTGTTGAACATAAATTTATTTTTTTGAGTCAAACCCCATTGGACCTCATGGGGCTCCACACCTGAAGCGGAGGAGCAAGAGACTATGTTGCATCATTAACGTTTATTGCCAATTTTTGACCAGCACTGCAGTCGCCAGTAATGGCGGAGAGGAAATAGTGATCCCCTGTTTCATTGAGGGTAACTTTTGCAGGACTTTTTGCATGCAAAAGGAGAGGATTACTACCGTTGCAAGCATCAAAATTCACCCTTGTAATTCTAGCCACATTGTGTGCTCTGTCATTAAACTTAAAAACTGCACAAAATTTCATAATAACATGTCGATCATTCAACCTTTTGTCGCCATGATTCATTCAAAATACATAAAAACATAATCAGAATGAAGAAACAAGTATTAGAATTGTTTCCCCTTTTATGATTCTTACCAAGAGTGTCTCCAACTCTGAATGTATTTTTTGCTGCCCATGTTGTGTAAACAGCGGGACCTGGAGGAATTACCCAACCTAAAGCATCCCCAACAACATGAGTTTTCTTTGCTGACGAGCTTTGCAACACAGCCGCCATGACGATACTTGCAAGAACTACCATGTTCAATGTTCTTCCCATTTGTTTTTCTCTCTGTTATTAATATTCAGATCGTCCTTTTTCTCTCTTACTCTATTTTTGCTTTCTGAAAAGAACCGAAGTGGTAAAACTGCATTTTTGTTTCTCTCGTATTTATGGGCAAAGCATTTTGATATTCTGGATGGATTACAATCCTTGTGATGGAGGGCACGTGTATTATAATATGATGGTCAACAAGGAAAGAATAAAAAAAGAATAAAAGATTAGGTGTATAACTTCCTGCAAGGAATGACTGAAGTTTTTTTTTTTTGGTATTAAATGACTGAATATTTGCGACAAGAAAACTTTTTCCTTTTTTGTGCATATAGGGGCTTTGTCAATGGCGAATGCTGGTCCCGACGCTAATGGCTCACAGTTATTCATTACAACCGTGACAACCAGTTGGTAAGTAATTACAATTGCAACCAATTAAGATAACATGCTTATCACCTTTGAGTTTGCTGCTAATCATTCACTACTTTCTACAGGTTGGATATGGCATTTAAGTTTTATTGCTAGTACTTACTAATTTAATTTGCCATTGATTTCTTGACTCTCATCGAATGGCTAACAGGGCTCAAAGAAATTTATTCGCTAGCCAGAATATTTGATACAGAAAAAAGAAAATATGCCAACCATGTGGTCAATCCTGCATTCTTCAAATTGGTTCATCATAAACAGAATTTAGTAGCAACTTTGGCTGCACGTTACATCGAGGGCGGATAACCTGATCTACTGTCCTGGGTGATTTTGGCAGATCTCGTTGACATTCTTGAATGGAGAATGTGGAAACTAATTTAGTTGAAGCAAGAGAAGCATGGAACTCTTCATGGCCTGGTGGCTTAGTGAAACTCAACTTATCATCGCTTCTTTCATAGCAGCAGCTGCAATGCAGCTTCCTTCTTTGCACCTCTTCCTTAACTCTCTGGAATGTGAAAAATAAAAATGGAAATGAGATAAGGCAAAGAAAACTTCTGCGAAAGAAGAGTTCATGATGAAAAAATTAAAAATGATCTCAATTGAATATTTAATTGAAATGGCATGATGATAAACTAAGAGGGTTATTAAAGCTCAAGTGCACGGTTTTATTCATTCTTCCCTTCAACAGTTCAGTTTATATTCCAGTAACAAACAGTCAGTCAAACAAGGAATATCAACAGAACCCATTCACTTCTCTATGTAAATGTATCACTAAGAGAAACTGTCTCGTGGAACCTAAAAGAAATCCTATTATGTAAATTTGATGAAATCTTCTGAATATGAGGTAATATTCTTCTACAAACTTAGTATCTAATCGTTTGATCTAGATAAAATAATGTCTCTATGATCAGGGAACTAACATCTTACGAGGTAATATTCATGTCGACATGAACATGTTTATGAGAACCTAAAAAACAGAGAAGAAATTTGACCCTTCATGCATCATACAACTTAAAAGATAAAGTAACACTTGACATAAAATATTTTGGAAAGCAATAACAATTCATATAGTCTTCAAATCAACAAGCCATCACCTGATATTAACACAGTGTACTAAAAGCAAAGGGGAGAAAAAAATTTCAAGTTCTGTTGTTATCCATTCACAAACAAATATACAAAGAACTAACTAGAGTTTCCTAAAAATGACTGATTTTAAATAATCCCATCCCACTTTTTATACCAACAGTGCAAAACCATGAGTATACAGAACAATGATATACAACTTATGCCATGCAACCATCCACACAAGCCTACTAAGAATTACACTGTTTTAATAACTATGAAAGCTCGACCGGAAAATAAGCCAGACAAAATTCAGGCTTTAGGACTTTAACCATGGCAAGAAACCTGTAATTCCAACCCAAGTACAAATCTTTAACAAATAGCAGCATCATCACAGGCATAATACAAGTCGAGTCTACCTAAAATGGGCATTCTAAACATTTAACCCGGCTTCCTTGAAGATATTGCTAAGCATGTACTCGTGCTATACAAATGGCACTTGCACTCGGTGTACATTTCAAAATGTTTCATTACAAAAAGACAGTTTCTGTCCCCATTGAAGTCAAAAAAATTCACATTTTATCTAATTTCACTATGATCAAAAAGGCTATTTGCCAACATTAACAAACTAAATTCCCTCAGTGGTTCACTGAAAGTGTGAAAATTCACATTTTTTTCTAACAAAAATGCAATTTTCCCAACATTATCCAACTATGTTCCAGAAAAGGAAAAAGAACAAAATCAATGAAACAGTACCTAAATGTCAACTCAAATAATGTTGTGACCACAAAAGTAGAATCAATCTTCCCAGAAATTATGAAGCAACAAACCTGTAACAATTTCGAGTCGAACCTGGGGAGACCGATCTGAGCAACAGTAAGTGAACCGAAAAAGTTCCCCAACAGAGCAGCATCGGGAACAACCAAGCCATGAACCAAACCACCGACAAACCCACCTAAAAAACTATCTCCAGCACCCGTTGGATCAATCTGGTTAGCCCCAAAAGGCCCGATTTTCATTTCCCCGTCTTTCCAGTAAACTTTACAGCCATCTTTCCCATGCGTTACCACCACGCAACACCATTGCCTCACTTCCTCAACATCCATAAACAGTGCCTCTTCCGAAGACGCCTTTATAAACTTAAGCCGCGGTAACAAATGGTAAAACCCACTCTCTTTCAACCCCACGAGTTTGACGGTTCCGTCTTCCTCAAAAACACGGATTAAAGCTTGGACATCGACAAAAACGGCATCGCAGATTTCAACCATTCTTTCCAGCGTTTCTGGTAATATCTCCCCGCCAACCCCAACCGCCATTCCAAAATTGAACCTTTTATCGGGTAGATCCAATTGCTTAATCGGGTCGCAGGCTTCGACCCGTCTCAAGACCCGATCCTGGTGAGCATTCTCGCTAGAACCCAGGTCGAAATAGGCGTGGAAAACAGTGGTTTTAGAAGCTGAGACCACGATGGGATTGTAATTAAGTGGGTATTTGAAATCGAGCCCAACTTTTGAGGTTAAATGGAAAGAAACAGAGAGACCACCAAACACTTTGGAAATGAAAGAGGCGGCTCCGCCGAGGGTTTCGGCAACGACGGCGCCGCCTTGAAGGAGAACATCGTGGCAGTAGTTACCAACAATGAGAACGCTTGGAATTGGGTTGTTTTGGGTCTGAGGGGTGGTGGTTACCATTGTGAAGAAGGGAAAAAAAGAGGAATTTTCTTTTGCTGAATTCTGTCTGGGGTCATCGAAATGAAAAAAAAATGAAGGGGAAGCCTTAAGAAATGAGAGACTCCATGAAAATAGAAAGATAAGGAGAGGCAAAGGCCAATGAGAGATATTTAGAAGGAAGAAATGGAGGCTGTGAAATGAAGACAAAATTCTAGGTGTCAACTGTCGAGAAACGGAAAAGACATGTTTGAGGGCTTTTATAGGTTGCGAAAAGGCCTAAAATTGGTTATTTTTCATTTTTTTTTGGGTTTTTTTTGGTATAAATATAATAATTTTATATACATATTATAATTTAAACAGAGCATGTAAAAAATACACAGATTGAAATTTGAAAAATATATTAATTTAATAAAAATAAAAGAATATGACGTGTTTAAATACGAACATAATCGTGATACAATAATTAACACGAAACAATCGTAATAAAAATACAATTGTGTTATCCGAAGGTCATTGATTTTTTTTGTTTGTTTTAAATTCGAATTTTTTTGGACGTGAATTCAAATTAATTTATTTGTTATTTATTTAATTTGTTGTTATCATTTGTATTTATCAATTTATTAAATTATCGATTTATAAAATGTAATATATTGATTATAATTTTAAATTTGATAAAAATATATTATTAAAAAAAATATAATTATGTTATCCGAAAGTCATTGATTTTTTTTTGGTGAAGTGAAAGTCATTGTCGGTGCTTTGAATTGCGAACCTAAGAAAAAGTTTGATTCCCGCGATCTGAGACGATAAAGAGTTAATATAATTTTTTTAAAATTTATAAATTAATAAGATGATATGGTTTAAAATTTATAAACTCATATGAGATTAGTAAAATTTCACGTATCTTTAGAATATATCAAAAAATAAAAAAATAATTAAGAAAATA
Organism: Heritiera fomes; assembly: GCA_032173925.1. Classification (NCBI taxonomy): domain Eukaryota; kingdom Viridiplantae; phylum Streptophyta; class Magnoliopsida; order Malvales; family Malvaceae; genus Heritiera; species Heritiera fomes. The sequence goes on from JAPDPM010000007.1 coordinate 37,382,662, forward strand.
AAATATAGAATAATATTTTAATTTCGTGAAATTATAAAAAAATCAAATTATCAATACAGAAAAACAATAAATATATTGAATTTAATTTAAGTTCAATGACTGAAAACCAACGGAGCATAAAAAAAAAAGAAGAACCTGATTCTGCTTCATCGACATTTGTAGACTCGAACTATTCTCTGATTGACAATACTCGGCGTTTCGAATATGATTCTCCCACTTCAACCTTTAACTGGGCTCGTTATCTTTTTTTTTTTTTAAGCCTTCATTTTCAATAGTTTTCATGGCATAAACACTCTTAAGACAATTGCCAAGGCTAATCCATCCAAAACTCAAAAGCAGGCAAGCTTTTCAGCAAATAGCAACTCCACAAAAACGGAATCTGAGCATCTTTCACAGCAAAAATGTCAACCAGATGGAAGTAAATCGTACACAAGTCATATTGCTTATTTTCTACTCAGTTACGACTCATCAGGAAATTCAATTTTAAAAAGTACATTTCACCAAGCTTGAACTTAGAGTTTTTTAATCGAACTGAGCTTGAACATGGCATTATATTGACTAGGTCTGTGACTCCCTAGTTGGAAGATTTCAACAGACTTCTTTCTCCTGTGATATTCTCTTTGTGAAAAAAGAAACTGATTTCCACTTGGTGAATATCATCAAGGCCAGAAAAATTAAAATCTAAACTTTAGAATACGAAATTCCACTGCCAGATTTCAACTCTTTTTATCAATTCATTTGGATTAACCAGGAGGGTTAAATTCTGACTTCCTGATATTGTAAATCAGTAAACCATAAATAGATACGACAAACAGCTTGCTGTAACCAATACAGGATCAAAAAACCTTATAAGATAAACCCAACTTCTTATGTTACATTTGAACATGGTGATCACAAACTGCATAGTAGCAATAATTTAATAAGTTAATTCAAGCTTCACAAGTCACAACTAAGGGGAGAAAGCACATTAGATTGTTATTTACTAAGTAAAGGTCAGGACTTAACGGGACAAGGTAAGAGATCAAACCAGAACATGAAGACTGTCAATCAGAACGGATACCACCCATAAAAGTCCTTGGATCAGGACAGCTCCCTGTAAACTGAGCTTGGGAGAAGTCAAAACCTGGGTTCTGCAGAAAGAAAATATAATTGTTATCTGTAATGTGCGAGTCACCTCTACACAGGTAGTTGGAATAAGGTTTTAACACAGTATTGAGTAATGTTTGACAATATCAATTCAGGTTGCAATGAACTACATTAGAATTGAGTAATTCATAACAGTTGCAATGAACTACATTAGAATCAAGTAATCCATATCAATTCAGGTTGCAATGAACTACATTAGAATCAAGTAATTGAGATTGGGAGAAGTCAAAACCCGGGTTCTGCAGAAAGAAAATAAAATTGTTATCTGTAATGTGCAAGTCACCTCTACACAGGTAGTTGGAATAAGGTTTTAACATGGTATTGAGAAATGTTTGACCATATCAATTCAGGTTGCAATGAACTACATTAGAATCAAGTAAATCATAACAGTTCAATAGCATTTAGATATCATAGGCACCAAAATTGAACAAAAGGACAGCTAAAATGACAATTATGAGGATTAAAAGTTTCTTCTAAAATGTATTATTTATATACATGTGATCAAAAGAGAAATAAACACTTAAAAAATGTTTCACAAATGTCAAAACTCAACATTCCATAATAAATGCATAAAACTAACATTTCTACCATCAACTATGGTGCAAATATTTTTAAATCTAAACCAACACAATATAGAAAAGATTGAACTCACATTTATAGATGATATCTTCTTCTAATCCAAGAGCCAGTTCCTTGGAAGCTACTTTCCTTATATATGATCAATATATTATTTAATCCAGCTTTGCTGCATATAGGATATTAAGTTATGTTCCTACCTAACAGATTAGCCAACAGCTACCTAAGATGGTAGCACCTAACTCAACTTGGATTATTGCATGCTTTACCTATTAGTGGTGAGAAACTCGATTTAAATGATTATATCATAGACGCTTTTCCTCTCTAGAGCATATCTTCATTTGGGTGGTGATTAACCTCTCTCACATGCTAGGCAACAAGATAACGCAAAGTAAAAACAAAGTTAGTCCCATGCTAGAGTGAGAGTCGACCAAAATTTGCAATACGCAGCTTCATGATGAAGTAAAAAAAAATAAAGAGTAGACACTTCTGGTGAGCTCATTCCTTGTCAATATAGATAGCACATAGCTTAAGGCTTATGATTATATACTACAAGAGAAGAGTAAATTGTGGAAGGTCTATAATTATAATAGATGACTACCACATCACCCATGTGAAAATATGCATCAGTTAACGTGGGATTTAAGTTATAATACATCATATTATCAAACTCTGAATATGTTTTTCTGTAGGAAGTTTTTTCTAGTAGTACTTATTACCATGGCAAAAATATAAATACATATGTATTACAAAGCGGCAAGTATATATTGAAAGTCTAATGCATGTAACCTACACAGCAATTTATAGACAACCTCAAAAAAACTATGGAATCCACATGAAAGAAATATAAAGTAAAAAGAAACAAAGTAAAGCTACATGTAAATATCTTAGAGAGGAGAGAATGCCTGAAAGTTAACAACCATCACACAAAGGTACAGGAGGAGTTATGAATAAGGTGAGCACAATAAGTTTACCAATAGCATAAAAAATGAGATCGATATTTTAACAAAAGAATCATTCACTACAGAAAGGATTGAAAACTGTATCGTAACATTTAGAGCAAGTAAGTTTAAGAGGGAAACGCATGATTCACCTCTTCCTGAAACCTCTGAAGCATAAGACGCTTCTGCTCGAGATCAGCGGAATGCGGGTCCAGCTGACCCTGACCTAGTATAGGTGATGACCACGTCTGACCCTTGTCCCTCTTTTGCAATGTTATGTGCATTATATCATCCTCTGGCCACATTAAAACACCCCACTTTAGCACAACCCCAAAACTAAAATATTTCACTCAATTGTTGGAAAACAATAATTTAAATGATAATTCATTATTCTAAATCAGGAATTCAGCTTAAAACAACATAATAAACCAGAAAGAAAAATCCACTCCATCATTATTTCAAGACTCTGAATTTACTTTTCCTCTCCTAATCCGTAACTTGAAGTCATGAACCAAATAATAATTTCCAGAAAAGAAAGCAAAATACCTAGTGTCCAAAAAGATGAATCCGTCTTCACCGGGCAGAACAAATCATGCTTAAAAAAAGGAAAAAAATTATTATAAATAAAGAACTCGAAATTCAACAGAAATGATGAATAAAAAATTAAAAAAAAAAAGGAACTAACATTGAGATAAGGAGGGTTGCCTTTGATTCCAACTTCGACATGTTTGGACTGAATCTTACAGTAAAACTGCTTGGAGTGAACATTCGGCGGTAAATTTATGTAAATATTCACCTCTTCCAAGGTTTGATCCCATTCAAATACCTTTTCACCTGAAAATGAAAATTACAATAAAAAAATTGAATATCAAATCACGAACATCAAGAAGAAGAACATTTAAATGTGACGAGAGGGAAAGAGAGAAACACCGTTGTGAAGGAAACTGTGTCGTTTTTCAGGAGCCAATTTCTCCGACATTTTTTCGGTTTTTAGATGTTTTCTTCTGTTGCTGCTTCTCTCTTGCGGTTCTGTTTAACTCTGGTTTTGGTTTTCTCTTGAAACGTCTATCCTGGGAAGGAAGTATAAAATTTGTCAACAAGTCCTTATTCTTTTCCCATATTTCTTTTTAGGGTAAAGTTTAAGGTAAATTACAGTTAGAGCTTTTAATTTTATTATATGTTTAAAAAAAAAACCGAAATTCACTATGATCTCAAATATAATTGAAGTAACAAGTAGATCTAACAATTTTGATTGAGACATGATTAAACGACATGAAATTATACAAATATAAATAATGAATGTGACACTGAGATGAATTAATATTTAATATAAATTATATATGAATTTGATAAAAATTAAAAAATATATTTAACATACTATAATTTATATATTTTACACGACATATAAAGTATACACACGAAGTGTATTCACCAAAAAAAACACGAAGTGTGATAAATAATAAATAACAACTAAGTTGCCTTTTCTTTGAGAAATTGAAATCTCTTCTCCTTTGTTAGCAAATAACATAGATTTTTTTTTCTGAGAAAAAAAAACATACGTTTTACATAATATATATTATTATTATTTTATCTACTGTCAGTGGAGTTTTTTAATTCCATAAGCGAGGTTTGGATGATGACATATATCCTTTAAAAATATTAAAAAAATAAAAAATAAACAAAATGGGATATATGTCATCATCCTAACCCTGCTTGTAGAGTTAAAAAACTCCACTGATAGTGGATAGGATAATAATCCATATATATAAATATATATATATATATATATATATATATAAAGCTTTATTCTCACTTCTAATGCTTGAAATTTTTAGTTAAAACATAAAATTAAAACAATAATAAAAAAGGATTATACAATATATATTGTATTTAAAATTTTCATTAACAAAAAATAAAAATTTGTCGAACATCTCATTAAAATATATTTTTTAAAAAAATTAAAAAATTAATATAATAAATAAAGTGTCACCTATCAATACAAAAGATGACAATGGCAACTTGAGTTATAAATATTGGGTTCAAACTGCATATCTACATGTAAATAAAATTAATAATTTTGTAATAGAATTTATACTTATGAATGATGGTGATTGAAAATTGTTCTTCTTTCCATGAAAAAGGGCATAGTAATTTATATGATCTATGGTTAACATGAAATAAATAAAAAAAAAACCCCTTGGTATTGGCTTTCATTGAAATTGCCTTACCAATCCCGAACCACAAGGCAAAATAATCCAAGTTAGTACTTGTTCAACCACGATAGCAATATGAATGTGGCATGTCCTATAAAACTTAAGGGGAAATTTCCTTCATCTTAATCTCTATCCAAAAGTTTACTAATGGACCTGATAAATTTCAATTTGCCATGAATATTACATAAAAGAAAACAATTAAAAAATCGAATATGAAATTCAGTTTAATTTATTCATGCAATCCTCTTCAAAAAATAGTTTTCAATAAATGTGTTTAGTTCAAATTTCAATATTTATAATTTTTTTCTTTTAATTCCTTGTTGTGACCTTTTTTAAACAAAACATTATAGAACCAAAAATAATTAGTAGAATCCAATGTTTGCCTTCTTTCTCCCTTTTATATATAAGATAAGAGCTAAGGTCAGATAATATAAAATAACTTTCTCAAATACTTTCTTTTAACAAAATAATATATATGTATATATACTAATTAAGTTTTTTTTTCTTTTTTTATCTACTAATTAATCAGCAAAACAAAAAGGTAATTCTCTAATATCCTTTAATTCAATTAGATTCTTCAAACTTGAACAAATCTTTTTTTTTTCAAATTAAATGATCCTTATAAGGATTCAAAATTATCATAGTTAATAACAAATATTCGCCAAATTAACTTTTACGCTATATTTCATAGGAGGATGAAAATAAGAGATGTTAAAAATATTTTTTAATTTAACAATATGTATTATTTCTATCGAGGTATGATATCTATATCATAAACACCTTAAATAAATTTAGAAGGAAACATATGCTATATATCACAGATAAATAATATTATATCCATGTTGTACAATTGCATAAAATATCATTCATGATGAAGTAATTTGAGCTAACTCTATGCAAAAATCTACTCTTCAAGTTTTCACTTGCCTTGCTACCAAGCGTCAGCAAACTAGCTAGCTATCAAAGGGCGGAAATTTCGTGCAACAACATTCTTCCTTTCTAAAAAATATCAAACCGATCGATCAAAACGGCAGTACATGCTTTTTAAGTTTGTCATTTTCATCATCAGGTTTTGATTGATCAAACTAAGAATGAAGTAAAAATGATACAGCCGTTTGATTCTTTGCCAAGGAAGGTATGAAAATGCTAGGAAGGTTCTGACCTTTTGAGTTTGTACGGGTATTTTTGCTCCACCTCCTTTAGCTATCGTCCACATTGCAGTACTGGATCATTTCCCATGTGAGGCCATGCTTCACCAACGTCGAATTTTGGGAAGGAAGAAGAAAGCTGTTTTACGTGTTCCCATGTTCGTGCTCTCATGGTGTCATTACAGTCTCGAGCGTTCTTCATGTGAGAGTGTTTATGAACCCTTTGATCGATGTACTTTCAAGGAATAATTTATGGCCTTTTTATTAGGATAATTCGTTGGGTGTAGATCTTGTAGTTCGTGACTTCATGTATATAATCAGTGTTCGGATCAGATAAAATCGTTTTTATTTCATATAAAATATAAAAATTTCATATCAAAATTTGTTTTAACATGTCAAATACAAATTTTAAAAAAAAATTCATATTTATATATAAGTTTTATTAAAATTTAATCAATATACTTTCGGATCTTTTATTTATATTATTTTTATGTCATATTATTATGTCATGTCTAAAATTAGTAGATCTAATTAGGTCCAGGTTATAATATGCTCTTTCACTTTTGCGTAACTATGATCTGATCATCATCAACTAGTAATTAAAGTAGTAGTGTTTTCTCTGAATGAAATATTTTCTTTATAATAAAAGCCTTTGATCTGAAAAAATATAGGCACTGAAATTCATACCTCAAACATGCAAAACTTTCACATTTTAAAGGTTAAAATTGACAATACATTTATTTATTCCAACAATCTCTTGGCCAAATTGTTAAAAAAAAGTTAACATGCTAATATATAAATCTAACAATTCATGTATATAATTTGTATTCGTGTTAAGCATGTAAAATATAAAAATTTAGTGTCAAAATTTGTATAAACACATTTTTTTAACTTTTGTCATGTTCATATATAATTTTTATCCAATTTTAACCAATGTCACTTTTGTATATTTTATTCGTATTATATCACTATTATATCTAAAATTATCACAATTACTGTTATGCTTGGATTCGAACCTAACCAATCTCGATCACATCCCTAATTATAAACAAAATTATTAAAGAAAATTTGCGTTTGCAGAAATAATATCTTGAAGAAAATCATAATATATATGCGACATTTTTTCATGAACCCCGAGCCCATGCTTATCTAATGCATGTGCTGCTTCATTCCCAAAACGTCGTGTATGCGTGAACAAACAAGTAAAAAACTTTCCTATTTTGTTTCTTACCTCGTCAATAATTACGATCATGGAGGATCATTTTATGATTAATCTTTGGAAGATCAATCCAATCGTTCCCAATGTCCTTGGTTCGTACTACATATAGAAAAAAAATATATTTTGGGGAAGATTTTTATTTTTATATTTGCATGTATATATAAATGATGCCTGACATAACAAAACAAAATCTTGCTTCTAGCATCGATAAAGATGCAAGTTAGGAATTTGATGCATCACTAATTTGCAATTTTTTTATATTTTTTCTCATTTTTGTATTTCTTTTGGACAAATATGTATGCTGTCAATGTATGGACAAAAAGCATTTTAGACTAAAAAGGGGCATCCAAAGAATGAGTTTCCTTGAAAAATTGCAAATATTTATTTATTAATTAACTAAGGATTATTTTATTTCTTATATTAGTGAATTTTTAAATTCATTAATAATGAACTGGAAAGATAGATCTAACTTATCATCTCATTCTCTCTCTCTCGTTATCCCATTATAATTTCTACTTATATTTGATTAGGCATACATATGGAGATTATGAAAAAAATGTTAATTTTGATATTGATGAATTTTATATTTCAAAATTAATATAAGAAATTATTATTGTGATAAGATAATAATACTTCAAAATTTAAACTCAACCCGAATATAAAAATTTTATTTAAAATTCAATTCAAATCAAATTATTTATTCCATAAACATTAATTATAGGTCGTCCAATTCATAAAAAAAATTTTAATTGAAGTATTTTGGTTCAAAGAGAAAACTTTTTTTTTGGTTATACAAAGAGAAAACCTTTGCTGCTCACCACTTTCTATATATATTTAGGATAATTATTTTATACATTATCAGTAGGGTTTTTTGACTCTATAAATGAAGTTAAAATGATGACATATATTTTATTTTATTTATTTTTAATATTTTAAATGACCATGTATTATTATTCTAATTCTGTTTGTGAAGTTAAAAAATTTTATTGACAATGTATAAAATAATTAGTTATATACTTACCGGTTTAGTATAACCCTTTCATGCATGATATATCTGTTCACGTGTCCATAGCTCTATAAAGGATGTAAATCTGTAATTTGCTACATCGAAGCCGCGTGTAAACAGTTCTACACTTGTCTACAATAATAGATAATTCTAAATTGGGAAATTTTGTGCAAATTTTATTTGGATTAAAATTCCAAAAACGTTTTCAGACCCAAATAAAACTGGTAATTATGTTAATTATATTAAAAAATAAATCATCATTAATAATTTTTGAGATATGATTATATAAAGTGGTTATACAATGCAGCATATATCATTTTTTATTCAAATCATGTTACGTAATTATATTATTATTGTTATAAAAAAGCAATCATTTATTACACATCACATGTGGTAATATGTTTATTTTAATAGACTAATTAATGATTTCATAATAAATTATTGACTTGTTCTAATTAATAATATGGTTACATTGCATTATTTGAACAGATATGGAATATATGTTAATGTGAAGTAACTATTTTATTCAATCTTTTCTCATTATTTTTCAATTTTTCTGGTACAATGAGATATTTTATGTTAAAATGAAAAAAAATGTAAGTGTTAATATTTAAATCTAAAACTTATAAAATTCTCACACTATAAAACATTACTATTTGAATCAATGCTTATCATATTTATACTTTAATTTCATTTAAACAGAATATCTATGATAATATTGCATCTTTTCTTTTTCTATTTAACCCTAATATATTCGATATGAGACAATGAAAAATATTTTAATTTAATGATTGATATTTATTATAAAAACATGTATAGGTACGACCTTATAACCCAATCAATAAATTAAAAATTTTCCTTTATTTTTAACCAAATGAAATGTAAAAAATGTGCACGACAAATTAAAAAATGAAAAAAAATATAAAACCCATCATTTTTTCCTTTTATTTAGTTTTTTTCAGCATTAATATATATAATTTATTGCAAATATTGATGCCAAGTGGTGGAAACAATAATTTGTTTGTAATTCCAAGAGTAACAAAACTATTCGCGGAAGGCTAAAAGCTCATGCAAGAATGAAAACAAAAGGGTGGAAAATTCGAGGAAGCTGCACATAACCGAGAATGAAACGGTACCGCCACTCCTCCAACAATGGCAGAAATTTATTTAGTGCTTTGTCACCTATATAACCGCATGCACATATAAAAACACCGCAAAAACCTTCCCCACTCTGCTTTATTAATGTTTATAAATAATTTCCCTTAGAGGAAATAAGAGCTGTAGTTGCACTTGATTCTTCTTCTTCGTGTAATTTGCATCAATGGAGTCTGCAGGGGATATTTCTCGCATGGAGAATGGAGAGTCCAAGGCCTTCGTGGGCAAAGAATCGTGGAATAATGGAATAAGGACAGCTCAAAACTTGTCCACTTCGCTTATGCGTAAGAAATCCGACCCAATGCTGGTTTCAAGCGTTCGGTTTCAGATGCTTAGACAGTTCTTAGCCAATTTGCAAGAGGTGATTCTAGGTACTAAGCTTGCTGTTCTCTTCCCTGCCATCCCTTTAGCCATTGCTGCTGATTTCTACAAGTTCGGAAGAGTAAGTGCTTAATTACAGTATCATCAGATAAACCTTTTTACTTAACTTTTTTTGGGTTTTGAATGCTAATTACTCTCTAATCATCGTGATAAATAGCCATGGATATTTGCTTTAAGTTTGCTTGGACTCACCCCGCTAGCTGAGCGTGTCAGCTTTCTCACTGAGTAAGTCAGAATATTAGTATATTTATTCCTTGAATCTGCATATTTGTACGTGTGGCAAAATCTCTGACGAGCTTTTTTTTTCTATAAAAAACCAGACAAATTGCATACTACACCGGTCCGACAGGTATTTCTTACATTTCCCATGTTCAAACCAATGAGACAAACCCTTTTAATTCAGAATTTAAGATTAAGGATCGAAAACAATGAGACTTTCGGGTTGAAATTTTGCAGTTGGAGGGCTTCTGAATGCAACTTGTGGCAATGCAACAGAGCTGATAATAGCTTTGTTTGCTCTCTACCAAAACAAAATACATGTTCTCAAGTACTCTCTCTTGGGCTCCATTCTCTCAAACCTCCTCCTTGTTCTTGGCAGCTCTCTCCTTTGTGGAGGCTTGGCCAACCTGAAAAAGGAGCAAAGATATGATAGAGTAAGACGACAAGCATCAAACAGAATATATATTATTATATAATAACTTAAAATAAAGCTTGGGAAAACTTATTATTCTGATAAATTGTTGTTATTTATTGATGAATAATTAATACAGAAGCAGGCTGACGTAAACTCTCTGCTGCTGTTGCTGGGACTGCTTTGCCACATGTTGCCATTGATGTTCAGATACGCGGCAGCGCCGGGGAATTTGATTGCTGACTCTACTCTTCAGCTGTCAAGAGCTAGTAGCATCGTTATGCTCGTAGCTTATACGGGATATATCTTCTTCCAGCTTAAGACTCATAGGCAGATTTTCGAGTCACAAGAGGTGATTGTTTCTATGATTCAAAGCTTATCAACCGACCCATTTTTGTCCTTGCATGCAAGGGATTCTCGAGTCGATTTACTGCTCAACGAAATTTCCATTGTTAAAAATTACAGAAAAATTCTCAAAAAAAAAAATGGAAATTACACCATTTCATAAAAAGCTAAGAAGGGATTGTTCATGCAATCGAATATAAGAGATGACATTCAGTAAGCCTATAATTATTTATATATATATATATATATATATATATATATATTGGTTCAGGGATATAATTTTTTATATTGAGATAACATTTCTTTTATATATAAAAAAAATAAAAGTTAAAGTGAACAACCCAACAGCCAAAATTTAAGCAAGCTTTTGTGCGTGTCTATATGATTATTATATTATACATTGGAGATTAAATTTTTTAAGTCTACTAGTAAAATTAAAAAATTGTCACATATTTCATTTTATTTTTAATTAATTTTTTAATTATTGTTTAAATTGTATGTTTCATCCTCTTTGAGATAATAATGTGTGTGTGTATATCATACGAAGAAATTAGTGCTGAATGATTGGGCCAAAGGAAAGTGATAGAAAATGATGGCAAGGTCCAGAAAATGAAGCTTTAAAGACTAACTGAAATATTGATGAACGATGGCAGGAAGATGAAGAAGGAGAAGAAAAGGCAGTGATAGGATTTTGGAGTGGATTTAGCTGGTTGGTCGGCATGACACTCATCATAGCTTTGCTATCTGAGTATGTGGTGGGCACAATCGAGGTACACTACAAGATTATTAACCCTTTTAATTTTACTTCCAAACACACCATGAGTTATACATATGGTTTTACATTATATCCTGTGTTGATGGTCAGGCTGCTTCAGAATCTTGGGGCATTTCTATTAGCTTTATCAGCATCATTCTGATTCCTATCGTGGGGAATGCTGCGGAACATGCTGGAGCAATCATATTCGCTTTTAAGAATAAATTGGTAACCAAGCACATATACAGCTTTTTTTTCTCTCTGTCTTAAGAGAATTGTTTTTTTTATTGATGTTTTGTATTTTGATGTTTCAGGACATATCTCTGGGTGTTGCTTTGGGTTCTGCAACTCAAATTTCTATGTTTGCTGTAAGAGTTTAGCAGTTATAATATGTTCGTCAACAACGTTTAATCTCTCAATATCATTTGATTCTATTTATCTTTACATGATTTCAGGTTCCCTTATGTGTTGTAGTTGGGTGGATAATGAGAATCCAAATGGATCTTGATTTCAGTCTTCTTGAAACTGGTTGCCTAGCCTTAGCAATTCTTGTTGTAGCCTTCACTTTGCAGGTTTGTCATCCCAAATTCGTCACCACCGGTGGAGTTTTTTTGTTCCACAAACGGCATTAAGATTATAATATATGTATTATAAAAATATTTAAAAAATAAAAATAAATAAAATAAGACATGTGTCATGATTTTAATTTCGCTTGTGGAGTAAAAAAATTTCACTAAAAGTATAATATAATTATCTTTAACAAAATAACATATATCTTTTTAAAAAATTAAGAAATATAAAAGAATTAAAAAAATTAAAAAAAAAGAAAGAAAAGTGCGACCATTTTTAATCTCACTTATAAAATTAAAAAAAAAATACTATTAGTGGATGAGATAATAATTCTTGTTATTATAATGTTTAATTTCATCTTTCTTGTTTTCCGTATATTATAAGAGATATTATAAATATTCATGATTTTCATCTTATTTTTCAGGATGGAACTTCACATTACATGAAAGGAGTAGTTCTTTGCCTTTGTTACACAGCCATTGCTGCATGCTTTTTTGTTCATAAAATGCCAGACCCATTAGGTAAATTGCCATTCCATTTTTTCTTTTTTTCTTTTTTCTCATTATTAAACCCTAATTACTAGCAAAATGATCTGCTTTGTTAGATCAAACTAATCACAACCCGGGACTCAAACCATCATCTGGATTCTCAGCCTAGCCAGCCGACGCCGGCACCGCCTTTTCCGGCGTTTCTACCCCAAATCATGGACGTCGTCGACATTCCAATCATCCATGCATTTTCCCAACCCTTGAAAAATATTTTCATTTTCCATATTTTGATAAAAAGAGGAATCTTTGGAGATTTGAGCACTGAGAAAGAGTGTTACAGACATGACAAGTTGAGGCCATTTTCAAGTTTATTAATATGTGAGATGAAACAGAACTTCTCATCTGAAAATGTTTGTAAATAAACTCTGCATCTGTGATTCCTTAATAAGGTTTTTGTCTCAGATTTTTAAATTTTTAATCTCTATTGGTTGTTACTTAATCTACATGTTCTTGATTTATGCCATTAATAATTAATTGTATGCTGCTGAAGCAGAGACAAATGCTATTTACCTGTGGTGATGTAATAAATCATAAATCAGTCAATAAGAAAAATCTTTTGAATCAAAATTTATTTTTGTATTGATTTGAGCAAATTTATTTACATTGAATCTAATAAATTCATAAAAAATTAACTTTATTTCAATTAAATATATTCTCTTTTTTAACTATAGTACTAGGTTTTATTTGGATCACTCTATTTTTTTGCCATCTTATGAAGTAGTTGGGGATCTTTTACATTTAGACTGAATTGTGGATAAAGTAATACTAATACTTAATTGTAAAATTAGAATAATATAAATTAAATGGGTAGTAGAAATTATAGAAAATACTGCCAATGTTAACTTGTTGAATCTTTCTATTATATTGACAATTGGTGATATAATCATTTATCATTTTCTAACCAAAATTCAAATATAAAATTTCAAATTATAAAATTTAAAACATAGTTAGTATTAGAGGCCCTGAGACCCTCAATGAACAAAAAGATTTCAGGTTCAAGTATTACCTAATATTTGATAAAAAAAAACATAATTAGTACTATTACTATATAATGATTAAAACTTTTCCTTAATTAAAACTTTGAATTTGTCTTGAGAAGGGAAATAGGAAAAGAAATTGAAAGTGCATGAGGCCCATACAAAGATGGGCCTTAACACCCACACTTGAAAGTGGGCACAAGAAAAAAGCTAAACCCTTTCACTTGTTCTAAGCCGCTGTAAATGTTTGAGGTTTAATGGGAGAAACACTACCTTTTTCGATTTTTATTAGAATATTAAAAAAATTCTCCGAAATTTATCATTTTACTTAAATAAGCTCATACATTTTTATTGCATCTAAATAAATCCTCAACTTTTAATTTGTACCTACATAAATCTTTAACATAAATCAATTTTTTTGTTTAAAATAAGAGATTATTTATGTACAAATCAAAAAAATTAAGGATATACTTGCGTATAATAAAAATATACTAATATACTTAAAAAAATAAATAATCTAAGGGCTTTTTTTAGTATTTTAGCTTTTTTTTTATTGTATTTCCCCAAAGGAGAACCAAACCCTGAAAAAAGTAAGATTTAAGGTGAGGTGGTATCCCTCGTATGATATCTAATCTAAGCTTTATTTAGGGCCTAAGATGTCGAAGGTTTTTTTTTTTTGGTATGAAGCCTAAGATGTCAAGTTAAATTGAATTATTGTGCCTACAAAGACCCTAATTGTTAAAAAATAATATTAAGGTTAGAATTATCTATAATTCAACTCAAAATGATTTACACACTAGATTTATATATAGATTGATGGGATCCACGTGTACATGAACAATTTTAATTTATAAAAACATATATATTAAATATATTATGGGTAGGGTATTAGCATTATGAAAATCATGATTAATTGTTGAAAGTAAATTTTTATATTTCGTGAGATTTGATCCAAGTGTAGCGTTCTCGTCTTTACCATATTTTATTTATATTGATCAAATTTGAAAGGATTATATCTAGGATCCAATTAATGATTGTCATTTATATCAGTAAAGTTTTCAAATATTAGTGACGAGATTAATAGAATAATACATATATTTTAAGATATATTAATATACTAATTTAAAAAACGATATATGTGACAATCTCTTAATCTTACATAAAGTTAAAAATTTTACTGTCAGGATATTAAGAACAAACTCTTTATAATTTTTAAGTATTGAATAAAAGTATGTAAAATGTTATTTTACATTATCTTTTTTTAAATATCACCTTTATTGGTACCATGGAACATGCTAGTTGACCTTCCCTTACATTATAAATTTTGCTTTTGCATTCTTTTGTAAGCTTTGATGTCATATCCGAAATTGAATAATAATTCAATTTCATATATAATTGCCATTCACACATGGAGGCTTACTCACCCTTATTCATGCATCCTTCAAGTTGTTTATGTTTAAACTTTAAACAACACTTTGACTAAGCAAAAAGAAAAAGGCAATGGCAAATGTTGGCATGGTCTCCCCAAAACACATGATTCTCACTGCCTCCATTAATTTCTTTATGTCATTTCCAACTACAATGGTAAGGCTGCTTACAATTTCTCCAATTACAGTTGGAGAGAACCCTATCAACTTGGAGTAACTTGCACTTTGGACCCTTCATTCCAGCCTGTTGTAGGCTTCTGCTGAAACATCTGAATAATTAATTTCATTTCAAACATTTTCCTAATTAATTGTTCATCAGATGTCTATCAAGTTGTATTATATTTGTAGTTGTAGCAGCAGAGCAGACTTTCAGTTCTCAAATGTTTTAAGTCATAATCTCACTCCTCTCTCATAGGCTAATAAATGGTATTAGAATTTTTTTCAATATTATAAATTTTATTTTAGTATTCTCAATATTTGAATAGGAAATCTTTAATTTGAGATTTTATATTTTAATCATGAAATATTTTACGGAAAATTTAAATTGTACCCAATTACTTTCTGATCAAGTTACACATATAATTTGATTTTTTAATAATGATAATAATAATAATAATCATCATCATCATCATCATCACCATCTAAGTGCCAATAAGACCTTGGTTTAGTAGCAGTGAAGAGGTTTTAAGACTTTGAAATCTTATGATCAAGTCTCACTAGGTATAAGATTGAGTTTTGTTTGTTATAGTTATTTGTACTTGAAATTTATCTAGTTACGTTGATTACAATTGTTAACTTCAGATGAAAATGATCCAAGGACAATCTATGGGACTATTAGTCTATCCGTCATCAAAAATCATTTTAAGGTAGTTGAATCCTGTCAAAATCAAGATTTATCTTTCAGATCTTAGAATATACTCTGAGTCTTCATCTGAAGGCATGTGTTTACTAATCATCTAAAGGCACGTGATTCCAAGTGCATAAATAAGAGCCCAAAGGAAAGGAAGAATTCATTAAAACATTCTCCCGCAACAAGATAGCAACCAAGATTTATCTTTAAGAGCTTAGAATACACTTTGGGTCCAAAATACAATCTATGGGGCTACCAACCTAGTCGCCATTAGAAGTGCAACCATTCATTAAGCAAAGGACAACTAAGACATGCGATCTTGGCCAATAAATAAAACTTACGAATCAGTAGCATTTGTCACCCTCCATTTTAAGGTAGTTGAATTCTTGTCTTTAGACATGTGATTTCAAATGCCTAAATAGAAGCTTAGCGAAAAAGAATGATTCATTCGAACATTCTCTCTTAACACCTTGCGATCTTTGCCAACAAATAGAACCTACCAATCAATGACAATTAACACCATGTCATTTTAAAGTAGTTGATTCATGTCAAAATTAAAATCTATCCTCATCCAAAGGCATGGGATTCTAAATGCCTAAATAGAAGCCCGGAAGAAAGAAAGGATTCATTCGAACATAAGGATTCATTCAAACATTCTCCCTCAATCCCAACATTTAAAATCTTCCCGTTGCAACTTTTGTTCTCCAAAGCCCCTTTATTTATTTATTTTTTTATTATTCCCCCTCACTCGTGTTCTGATTTGAACGTTTGAATGCGCCTGGAAGCATCAACTCCAATGCTCTTTTAACCTTATCTTTTTTGTATACAAGTCTTTTCAACCCCTCCGGAAAATCTCCTTTCACCACCTATATTCTCGCTAACAAATCCAATTACCCTCCAATTCTATTGAAGCAGAAAGGTTGGAATATAGCTAAAAAAAAAAAGGGGTTCTTTAATTTGCCCATATAATTCAACTGTGACTGTCAAGGAAATTTGCTCCTGAAGAACAGCTTTGACCATTGACTGGCAAACTTGGATATGAATAAAGCCACAAAAGTATTTTAAGCTTTTAGTGGTGACAGCATAGAATCAGCGGTGGTCACAATCTTGCCAGCAGACAAGCTATTACTAAAGCTTTGACGTCGCAAGAACATGCCAATCACTACAAGAAGCTTAGTTAAATCTCAATAATAAAGCATGCTTTAACTTAAAAAAAGAGCAGGAGAACACGTTTGGAGTTTTTATTATAGTCTTTGATAACTACTACTTGCTTATTATAATCCATAACATAATATTTACTTGGCATGCAAGCCTGAAGCCTTCCAAGAAATCCTCCCTCAAAAGAAGAGGACTTCCTGTTTTCTTCAAGCAATTAATGCATCCTTCAACAGAATTTAACCCTAGACTTTGTATTTCATTACATCTACACTGCCAGCCTAACTGCCTAAGTAGGTGCCTAATTGACTCATTAAAGGAATTCTAGAAGCTACAGCAACTTGGAAAGGTGCATTACTTTCTATAAAGGTGGTTCAAAGATTAGACAGCCAAAGTACCCAAGTTAGAACTAATGGCAGACATGGAATGTAGCAGAGAAGCTCAAGGTGGCGGTAAAAATGTTGCCATAATCTTTGGGGTTTCTGGGCTTGTTGGAAGAGAGCTATCCAAAAGGCTAATCTTAAAACCGAATTGGAAGGTCTATGGGGTAGCTCGGAATCCTGAGATCAATCCAATCAAAAGTCCCTGCTACCATTTCATTTCCTGTGACCTCTTGGATCCTTTTGAAACCAAGCAGAAGCTTTCTCTATTGCAGGATGTGACTCACATGTTCTGGATCACTTGGGCAAGCCAGCATCCATTGGGAAGTCCAGAGTGTTGCGAGCAGAACAAAGCCATGATGTCCAATGCTTTGAGTGCTATCGTCCCCACAGCCAAGGCATTGAAGCATGTTTCCCTGCAAACTGGGATGAACAATTATGCACCTGTGAATGGGAAAACAGTTCATTTCTTCGATGAAGAATGGCCCAGGCCGGAAGAGAGCTGCAACTTTTACTACGTCCTGGAGGACTTGCTCCACGAGACACTGACTGGGAAGGTGGCTTGGTCTGTGCATCGGCCTGGCTTGTTGATGGGTATTTCTCATAGGACTTTGTTTAATTTTATTGGAAGTTTATGCGTTTATGGCTCTGTCTGTAAACATTTAAACCACCCTTTTGTGTTTGGAGGGACAAGGGAGTGTTGGGAAGAAAGTTACATGGATGGCTCTGATGCTAGGCTTGTAGCCGAGCAGCAAATTTGGGCAGCCACAACTGATGAAATATCTTCCGTCAATGGCCAAGCGTTCAACGCAATCAATGGTTCGAGTTTTACTTGGAAGCAGATATGGCCGACGATTGCAAAGAAATTTGGAGTTACAGTGCCTGATGAAGACATGTTTTTGGAGGATTTTTGGTTTACAACAGCCATGGCGGACAAGCAGAAAGTATGGGAAGAAATTGTGATGAAGGAAAACCTGCTTCAGACAAAGATGGATGATTTGGCCAACTGGCAATTCTTGGACGACTTGTTTCGCTGTCCTGTAAAACTGCTGGGGTCCCGAGCTAAAGTTGACAAGCTTGGCTTTACGATGAGATACAAAACACTAGATTCCATCTTGTATTGGATTGATATCATGAGAGAGGGAAAGTTCATTCTCTAATCAATCAGCACTTTTAAAACAACTTTACTCGAATGGTACTCAGGTCATAAAAATAGCTTTGTTCGAAAAAAATATTATCAATAAAAGTTTCAATCAGATCAAACAAACCCTTTGTCATTTTTTTTAATTGTTTCCTCTCATTTTTAGGTTTCATTTGGAAAAAATCAAAAGAAAAAAGAGCTGCCAGTTGACTCTTGAGAGAAAATAAAACACTAATTGACATTATGATTCCCGAGTTTGACAGTAATCAAGATGGTCCGATACAATATTAAATCGTAAAATTTACAACATTCACCTATCGCAACTAACTGGTGTTGCTACTGTTACATTAAGAAAACTTTTTGTGTCTATCTATGTTGTACTGATCCTAAAGAATTATTTCAGGCAAAACTTGTAAAGAACATGTTTGGTGCTTTGATCAGTTAGTTGCAAGGACTCGGGCAACAAAGAATTTAGAATTTGTTTGTGGTCGGACTTGGATGATGAGCAGTGGTCAAATGCTGTCGTGGAGAGCTTTTGCATTCGCTGAATTCATCGTTCATCTTTTCTGGAAGTTGAGAAATTTCAACGAGAGAGCAAAGACGCTGAAAAATAAGATACAAAAGCCGACTAACACTGCTGCTGAAACCCCTATCATCCCAGAATTAATGCCGAAAACAGTGTTTATATATTCTTTCACAGTGCCTTGAAATGTTGGTTCAACAATCATGGTTTCTACATCACCAAGCTGAGAACAGATAATACCCTTTAAAGTCCATGCAACAGGGCAGATGTAGTAGAACCAGATCCACCATCCTGGAATTCTCTGCAGTCCAGACAAAAAAGGATAACGTTAATTTTCATTAGTTTGGACATGACTTGAGCTCTTTTAACACTCTTTCACTACGAGTAGATTTCCAATTCCAAATAAGCACATCTGATTTTGATCAGAAAACGATGCCATTCAAATATGCATCGGAGTGGCCAAATGACCTATAGTCATTATATTTATAACAAACAAAATGCGTCAACCTGATAAGTCATATAAGCAAGGGGATGACAAAAAAAAGAAACAAAGGTGAAACACCTTGAAGATGTAATCAACATTCTATGAGATGATTCAACATAGTATGAAAGAAAACCAATTGGTTGGTTGAAATCGCCATGTACTTGATGAGTGCTTGATGCTACTTAGCCAAAAGTTCACTAACTAATGTTTTTGTTTATTAATGTGCAAAAAATAAAATAAAATAACTTTAAACGCTCTTTAGCCAAAAAGCATTTCCCTAGATATTAGTATCACTACATATTTTATAACAATAAATGCCCCAGTTGTCAACTTGTGCTCAAAATAGGCTTTTAGAATTGAGAAAATTAGGTAAGAACAACTTTTAGCAAGTTGCCTAAAGTTACTGATCTAGGATGCTTGTTGACCTTTTAAAGAAGATAGAAAATATCCAGAGAATATTATTAAGTTCATTTTTAGAGGACATCAGCAGGAGAATACGCAGAGCATTGTTCTACTTACCGGCTTTGGAATGAGAAAACCTGAGAGGAGATTCCATAACGAGTAAAAGGCAGAAGAGACGACAGCTGCCATTTGCTGAGAAGGTGTGAGACCAACAGCCATCAAGCCATAAAAGGTATAGTAGGTGAAGGTAAGGAACATGAAGACAAGATAGAGGAAAAATTTCCCTGCATAATAAGAGATTGTTATAAGCAAGTTGCAGTATAGAAAGTTGGTTTACATAGCACTCACCAGGAAATAGTCCTTTAGTTTCAAAAAAACCTCTACATAGCACTCAGCAGGAAATAGTCCTTTAGTTTTAAAAAAATACTCATTCTCTTTCTTTCAATTTCTAGTAATTAGTACTTAGTATGATAAGAAATCATATTCATGAAATAGTTTTATTCACCAAATCATATTATTCTGGTTAAATATTGACTAATAAAGAACATAAAGATACGATGATAATGAAAGACTGGCAAGTGCAGTCCTTTAACAGGCTGGCTCCCCTAGGAGTTGGTTGAGGACAGGTAGATCCAAACAAATTAATGAAATAAAATGACCTTTAAATTATACATCCAATCCTTTTATAAAACTTACTGATCTTCAATATCCAATCCAGAGAAAAGTCTGACAAGATTGTACTATTCTATTCATACCAACCAAAAAGGACTAACTTTGCGAAGACATTCTATTTTCACTCAATAGGCAGGGGACATTCAAAGACACTAGTAAATACCCTACATTCGTCTTGGCCATTCGAGCAGAATGTTATATTTGTGATTTGTTTCATATATAAGTTTTCTAACTTTTGAATATGAAACCCTGTTTGTTTAGTGAGCAACGCTTGGAACACTCAACAAAATACTTTATTCTTCACTCAGAAATAACTCTGAATAAAATCCAAGCAGTTTTGAACCCTTCCCCTTCCAAAAACACATATATGATAATCCTATTGATGAATGGAAGCTACCAATCTAGCATGGAAAGATACATTTAAAAAAAAATCAAAGATAATTGACCTTAATTTGATTGGTAAAGATGGGGAAGTTTCAGTAGAGATCTTATGTTTAATCTCTAATGATCTGCTTTGTACAAAACAATAGTAAATTAATAATATAGTAATATCATTGAAACAGCCACTCTTGCTAAAACAAACAGAAAAACTCAACAAACAAAAAGGAATTGCTAAAGGGAAGTACAGAATCTTACCAGCTGTCCTTTCAAAATTGATCATGAAATATGTGATGGTCCCAAACAAAATTGTCTGAGCAGCAATGTATGGAACCTCCACAAGACCCTGCTCAAAAAAGAATCGAAATAGTTATTATTACTTATTTATTCAAAATAAACTGTACTGAACCAAAATTCTTTCAAGAAGACGCCAATTACCTGGGCTGCTGCATAAGGAGTGGGAGCATACATTCCTGCTGCTTTCTCTCTATAGAATACTGTTCTCTCAATGGATACAATTGGCTGTACTGAGGACGCATTATTGACCCCAAGAAATAAGCATGAGGCATAAAGGGCTCCCATAACCATAAATAAACCTCTAGTTGTATCTCTGAAGAAAAAATGTATACACCAAATGGTTTAGTAGGTTAGTAAAACAATGGCAAAAAAAAAAATGACATCATAAACATACAATCTTTTTTCTTTTCAAGTACAATGTTTATGGCATTAAAAGTAAGGAATTTTAAAATATAGTCACGAAGACAAGTTTACATGAATAGCTTGCACTTGAATATTATGAAATCAGGTGGAAAAAGAAATATACAATCAGAAAACAGAGCCCAAACGAACAAAACACAATGATGATGACAAAATTGGAGGTCCTAATATGAAAAATTATTTTGTTCAAGCCATTTTCTAAGTATTTGGGGTTTAAGCACGGAAACACGAAATAACCAAGATTACTTGCCTTTGGGAACCAATATCCCAGAATACAGAGCCAAATATAAGTGCGCACACAGTCGTAAAGACCAATCTCACCAAGTTGTAATGTGGGCTTCTCCAATACACGAGGGTTTGCTTTCTCAGGCAAATCAGAAACTGAGACAGTAGGTTTTGTGAATATGTGGAAGAAAACTTTAAAGGTTGTGAACCAGGAGGCGGTACACTCAAACGCATAATGGAATCTTCCACTTCCCTGTAACAAGGATATCAAAATACTTACTGATGTATGTCAAAGCAAGTTAGTCCAATATCCCAAATTTAACTATGCAGGTTGATCTGAAAAAAAAATAATATAGTGTATTGGTCTCATCTTTCTTGAATTAGTACATGATATCACAATAAGTACCTATACTGTGCAGAATTTCTGTATATATCTGCAAAGTCTTTGCCAATTCTCTGCTCTACTGCAGGGCTAGTAACCTCGAGCATCCAAGTTGCCGGGTTGTATCCATCGGGAATTGATGGAATTCCACTTATACCCTGTATAAAGAGAGCGAATATGAGGACAAAACTCTCACACATAATCCGCATTCTGATCCTTAGTAGCTTAAATTGTGAATATAATGAAACTTCGGTAGATATCTACATAGAAGTCCGAAGGAATGTGAGTGCATAGAATTTGCTAAGAGGATTGCTTACATTCAAATGGAACTTTCAGAAATCAGTAAAAAAAAACTTCAGAGTAAGAGAATAAAGCTTAGCGTTGGTGTCAAAGTTGCAAACTAATTCCTCTCTAAGTGTTCTAGATAGTCTGAAACCATAAATAAAATGCCAAATAAAGATCTCACATGTATCTTAGAGAAGAGCAATCAAGGATATGATCTTAGTCAGTTATGTTTTTCTCCTTAACACAATCATGAAACTTAAAAATTCAAGAACCAGCAAATAATAATAATAATAATAATAATAATAATTTAAGTCACCTGAAAATAGTCAATCAGAATCTGCGAGTTCACTCCAAGTTTCCCTCCATATATAGCCTGACCTCCTCGTTTCATAAGCAGCAGCTGGATATGAAAATTTATAGGCAAATCCAGATCAGAAGACATGTGTATAGGTACAGCTGTTATACTAGCTTCGAAATATGAAGACTATTAATCAGACTGACCTCATCAAATGCTTCAAAAATTTCAATACTGGGTTGATGAATAGTGCACACCACAGTTCTTCCAGTATCAACAGTATTACGAACAGTTCTCATCACAATTGCTGCTGCCCGTGCATCAAGTCCAGATGTAGGCTCATCCATGAAGATAATGGAAGGGTTTGCAACAAGTTCCACTGCAATAGTCAAACGTTTTCTCTGCTCTGTTGATAAGCCACTGCTACCTGGTAGACCAACTAAGGCATTCCTTAGTTTATCGAGCTCTACTAAATGCATCACTTCTTCAACAAACTCCTACAGGGAAGTGCACAAAAAGAATATGAGAAATGCAGTGGGAGCAACTAGATTAAAACAAATATAAATACACAAAGAGCTATGCAGCTCACTTGTCTCTGGGTTTTGCTAATTTCTTTTGGAAGGCGAAGACTGGAGGAAAACCAGAGAGACTCCTCAACCGTCACTTGAGGAGAATGTATATCATTTTGCTCAACATATCCTGAAATTCTGGCAAATGTCTTCTGTTCCTTTGGGTACCCTGATATCTTAATATCCCCTTCAATGTATCCGCCAGTTTTCCTTCCAGAAAGCACATCCATCAAGGTAGTCTTTCCTGCTCCACTTGACCCGACTAAGGCTGTAAGAACACCTGGTGAGAATACTCCACTAACATTTGACAAGAGCTGCAATCTCCTTTCAGGTATGCCTTGTGCACTCATTTCCTGAGATATTCAATGAAAAGAATCAGAAAAATGGAAAAAGGTGTCACATTAGTTGAAGATATACAGAACTCCAATAACAAAAACCATGAGACAACCATACCTTAGGCATATCAACATAGTAATTGACATTATGAAAAGTCATTGCTAATGGTTGAAACGGAAGAATCATTCCTTTCTTCTCACTGCTGCTGTGAGCAGATGGAACACCTGATTCCAATTTGTTGCTTTTAACTGCATAGATAAGTGAAATTTGTGAAGGAATTATCAGAACCCTTTATAAGAGGCACCAAAGCCCTATGCATTGCAAACTAAATTGATGTTGCATATACCAAAGATGACTAACCATCCTTCCTAACAGATATTTCGTCTGTATCATCAACTGGAACAATTGCTTTGGCTTTTCTGAGAGCTGTCGTGAAGAAAAAAATATAAGAAAACACTTCTACAGGTATTTAGATGCATACTTACAAGATAAAGTGTAGAATAACAGAGCTGGCAATGAGTTTAACGGGTAAAAGGATAACCCACGGTTAAGGTAAGCTAGGGCCAATGTCACAATGATGTTGAAAAGCACAGAATAGAGTAATAATACACCAACTCCAAGCCAATACCAATATCCAGCAGAAGGTAGACCATGTGATTGAAGAATATTGTATCCAACTGTATTGTTTCCGATAGCAGATATCTACAAGATGCCTCAACAATTACATGTCTGGCATATAAATAAATATGAATTAATGGAAAATTGATGGAAGCATGTTTATTAACGCACCTTTTTCCACCTTGTGGCAGTGAATTCATTAACAGAAATTGCTCTTTGTCCATACTGTAGAGGTGACAGCCAAGAAGCCCAAACCCACCATGGTTTAATATCGTCTGAAAGGAGAATAAAAAATAAATCAACCAACAATATCTTATCTTCTATCCCTAAGTAAAATGTTACAAAGCATACCTTTTGGAATAAGAAATCCACCTAACAGAAGTACAATTAAAAGTGCAGCTGACCCAAATGTATTTGCAATGACTGTATCTCGTGCAATCCCAGCCAACATTCGGAATAGACCAATTGCCATTTGGTGTACTACAAATTTTAAGAACAAGAAGCGGAAAAACCTGAATCCAAAAGCAAGATCTAATTAGAAGAATTTACTAAGAAAGAGAACATCATCCCCAGAGAGTAAGTGACATAGAAGATACCTTCCAGCAGCAGGGGCAAAGCCAACAGTGTAGTATACAACACAAGACCATACTACAGACTCAACAATAGAGTAAGGTACGCGTAGAATCCAACTGACCACAGACCAGACCCATGCAGGATGAAATAGATTATCTCGCTGCTTGTAAAAGACTGGGAGTCGAAATATCAGAAGAGGTAGCTCAGAAAATCCATTAAACATCATATGCACCAGCCCAAAGAAAAGGCAAGAGATGTAGAGGTTGCCATTAATCTCATCTACTGGATGTAGCCTTGTTCGTAAAAAAACTGTGCTCGTGACAAATCCGACAAATGCAACCTTAAACATGTGTAATACATAGATTTCAAAAGTGAAAAACCATGAGAAGAACTTCAAAAGAAAAATAATGAACAAACTTCATAGTACTAAGATCATTTGTAACAGCAGTCAAGCTAAGAAAATATGAAAAAGTAAGAAACCTCCCAGGCAGACAGATATTCAGTCAATTCTAGGCTCTTTATTATAGAATGAACAAAGCAGAAGCAATAGACTAACAGTTCTCACTTCATCACATATCATCAAATCATAAATGTTTTAAGAATATCAGTATGCACATTGTGATCTAAAGTTCAGATGTAAAAGCAACAAGCGCGGAAGTGGCAAGCGAAAGCATACCTGGCATGTCCTGAAAACATAAAGAAAACTATGCCTGCTGATTAGTAGTTGTTCTCGTGCAAAGCACGTTTTTAAAAGTTCCCAGTTTGATGCAGCAAATTTTGTTTTGGACAAAGCTGAAGGATGACTCTGGGATTTATCATATGGAACACTGAGTGTTGACTCCAGAGACTTTCCAAATCGGGAATTTTTAAATGCACTGGCCATTTCTGATACAGGAATGAACACATATGGCTTTGAAGGATCAGCCCAGTATTGAGCTTGATCATTTTTAGAGGTAACCTGGCAACTATAACTAGTTAGGCAAGTATCTAAAGAAGATCTAACCATAGAAGCAACAGAGAAGAAAAATAAATACCTCTTGAAGAAAATCTGCAACACCCTTACGTGGTGGCAGTTTGAATCCTAATGACTCAAAGAATTCCAAAACTTCTTCCCTAGGGCCTTGATACACCATATATCCCTCTGATAATAGCATTAGATCATCAAATAGCTCAAATGTCTCAGGTGCAGGCTGTAGTAGAGCCATGAGTACAGTTCCTTCCATTAGATGAACAAAATTTTGCACACATTTTACAATTTGGTACGTTGTAGAGCTATCAAGTCCAGTGGATATTTCATCCATAAAAAGTGTTTTTCTCGGCCCAACAGCCATCTCTCCTGCACAAGGATAGTGCAGACAGTTAGGATTTGATGTAGAGTATCACAAAATAGAGAATGGATCATAAAATCCATTCAGACTTTAAACTCGCTAAGTTAAAGTTCAAATGATAACCCTCAACAAAGTCTTTAATTCTCTTTAGAACTGGATTAAAAACCTTGACCAATCAGGTAATATTCTCAACCAACCATCCTCCTACTGTCCTACACTGCACGTGTTTGCGGTGTGGGTATGACTTACAGAGAATCAGGGTAATTTCACCATTATACATCAAACCCTCCAATGAAGCTATCAACATTTAGAACATACACAAGATATCATGATTCCATCAATAATTATAGGCATGCGTTTCAATTATGACTAACTATAAGAAAATTAAAAAATTCTCATCTTCCAAAAGACATTAGTTAGATTAGAAACACAGCGTTCTAGCAGCAGTGGTGGACAAAATAAATGGTTAGAATCTGACAGAATTTACTCGTGAGGAGATGGTAACCCAGAGAGAGAGACCTGTAGTAACTCTTTTTCTTTGGCCACCGGAGACACCTCGGAGCATATCATTCCCGACCACGGTGTCTGAACATACATCAAGACCAAGCACTTTTAAGACATAATCCGTTGAAATGCTATGTTTTTTACCGCCAACAGATGATGCCTGTGCAAAATGCAAAGTAAGTAAAAAAGTCTTAAAACAGGAAATGAGTAAACACTGAAGAACTGCACCGGTCGTTAATATAAAAGACCTTCATGAAAGCATCAATTTCTGGGACTGGACGTATATTACTCTCCTTTTCTAAATGGGTTAAATCGTTCATATACTCTGCAAGTGATATATAAGAAGCACAGAAGAAAACAAATTAATTAAGCATAAGTTAGAAGCCTCAACATAATAATATACGTAAATTGAAATATTCCTGCGTGAACATGATGTACAATCTTAGACCACTGCGGAGATGATTCATGATCGGCTTCATATGCTCCACCTAAACTACATATAAACAGACAGAGGTCTATTGGGTCATGGTTTTTGAGCGGAAGCTTAGAGAGTGGTGTAATCCTAAATCTTAAGAAGGAATTAGTCTAATGGACCGATAAACTATAAGTCTGGTCCAATAGGCGAGGAGGCATTAGCTACCCAGATAAAAATATAATGTTCAGGATTTTGTTAAGGAGTGTTTTATTTTTTTAAAATTATTATAATAAGTAATTTATTTTTTAATATATTTAAATTTATAACATTAATTGTCAACTATCATATTTAATATAAAAATATTATTTTTTTGGTAGAAATATTATTAATATTTATTAAAATATTAATATAAATAGCATTTTAACTTAAAATAATTTATCACATTGTTAGCAAAATTCAGGTCTGACGTTAAAGTTATAACTAATATTTCCAGATAGGAAGCAAACAAACCTGCCAAGCCCTCACTTGCACCTTGACATCTAGCAGCAAAATCCAAAGTTTCTCGTACAGTAAGCTCTGGGAGGTGATTATCTGTTTGGCTAATATATGCACTAGTCCTTTTAACATAGAATTCATCAAGTTTTGTGCCGTTGTATGTAATTTCACCACTTGTCTGCGAAAAATAAAAAGAAACTTTGTGTAAAACAGAAAGTTTCTCGTACAATAAGCTCTGAAATGGCGCGTTTCCGCGGTTGTTTTGCCGTAGCTTTAAGGTTTGATCTTTTGGGCGGGATAAGAAAGCTTGGGCTAACTTTTGCATTACATAACAACCTACCAAAATCCTACCCAATTGATAAGCCCAAATTTATACACGAGGGAAGAACATTTAGGATATAGGCCGAAAACAATTGCTTTGACCTTGGACTGTTGAATTTACAAAATAAAAAACTTCTCTCTCTCAACAGGTGGTTCACGAATCAGAAATGGAGAAAAGCAATTTGATGGTGATAATGAGTAATTCATGATAATGACAGTAGCAAACATGCCAATGAGTTGCATCGTGTGTTTTGCTCAAAAGCAGAAATGCTGATAGCAACAATGACTAACCTTCAAAGTCTTCTCAAGCTTCCCAGCAAGAGCTAAAAGCAAGGTGGATTTGCCCGATCCTGGAGGTCCTAAGAGCAGGGTCATCCTAAAAGAAGCAAATTAATAGGAAAAGAATTACTAATGTGTGACTGCAACCAAGATTGATATCAAATGGTTGAGAAAACACGTGCAAGTAGTGAATCACACCCTAAAAAGGTTACAAGCATCTCCAATAAACTGTGATTTTCAGTTCCTTTTTCTATTGCTAATTTAAGATTGCGCCAATGTCAACCACGAAATTTGTGGAGTAGAAAGAAAGAGTTACAAAACGATGGTATATTCTAATAGTAGTAATTACCTTCCTGGTTTGACAACGCCACTGATGTTTTTCAAGATGTTTAACTTGAATTTATTAGGCCTTAAAATCCTCAAACTTGTTGCCACATTCTGTATTCAAATTCAACAAGTAAGGTTATTAATATAGTATAAATATACCATAAAATTGAATCAGAGATTAAACCCAGTAAAATGGAAAAAAGAAAGATACGTAAGATGCTGAACCTCAAAAAAGTCACGAGTAACGTTGATTAAAGTAGGCAAAGCTCTTGAGCCTATTTGAGCATCCGCCTGAACGTTTACGTTCTGGAACCTTACTTCTATCTTTGGCACCTTCAATCCAACTCTGTCAAAATTCACAAATAAAAAGAAAAGTAGTAATCAAACTTTGTGCAATAGAACATATCGGATGATCACAAAATAGTAGTAATATGATTATTTATTCAAAAAGTTACGATGATCACAATCAGAACAATGTATAAATGAGTTAAAACTCTTCAAAATTCAAAAATAAAACGAAAACTGAGATAAACATGATTTTTTTTTAATTAAAACTTCTAAAAAGAAAAAAAAATTGAAGATCAAAAGAAGAAAATCACATGAAAACGTTAACTACCTATCAAGGCGTTCTTTAATAGCAGAGAGAAGCTTATAGTTATCCTGGTCGTCGGTTGCCAAAGCTTTCTTCACAAGCAGTTCTCTTCTGGATCGGTCAAGCTTCGTCACATCAATCGTCTCCGGTCCTCCTCCTCCTGATCTTTCATACTCCGACGGACTCCTTCTCAAAATCGCGAAACGTCCTTGCTTCACCGACGGCAACCGCGCGATCGCTTCCCACACAAGCTCTTCCTCATCTTGCTGAACCGCCTGCGCATTCGACGATCTGTGAAACGATTCCATGTTTCCCGCCTCCACATCAAACTCAAAATACTCACTTCCATTTGAGGCCGCCATGGCCCCTCTCTTTCGCTGCTTTTTTTTTTCTGTAATAAAAGCTAAAAAAATTTTGAATGAAAAGAAAAGAAACGAAGAGGTTAAGTTTTTATAAGGACGTAAGAGTGAGAGCTCAAGACGATGAGCTGGATAAACCTGGCCCGGGAATTTTGAAGATGTAACTGAAAAACCGCAATTGCCCTTGTAGTACGCGGGAAACTGGAGGGGTAAAACTGAGATTTCGGGCCTACCAGAAGCATGCAAGTTTGTTACTACTTGTTAGGAAGTCTTTTCCCTTTTTGTTTCCGCCCTATTCTAACGATCGCAGAATAAGCGCTGTAAGGTTGTAACTGACAACATGTTTCAATTTATTTCTTCAATTTTTTTTCTTGTCTTTGACGTAAGAAATAACTCCATTCAATGTTGTAACCAAAAAAAAAAAAAAAACTCCATTCAATGTTAGATTGATAAACATGTATCAATATGTGTGCATCCCAAAATGATTTTTCATAAAACAATGCGTACTTTCATATCGATCTAATGTATTTAAAAAACTAATTTTTTTACGCGCTGTCACCGAGACTTAAATGTTATATTTGGTCTTCTCTCTCTCTCAAAAAAATCTATATTTGGTCTATAAGACAATGTTTGTCGACCAATGAATTTAGCTCTTAAGGTTGGCAATTGTTTATTGTTATGATTCAAAATGCAAATTAATTAAATTTTTTTTAAAAATATTTTACATAAAGAATAAATATCTATTAAATTGAACAAAAAATTTGATTAAGTTCATAAATTACTCGAATCAAATATTAAATACTCAAAATTCTTCTCGTCCAAAAACTTTAACTACTAACTCAATCTATTTTCAAATATAATTTAACTGAATTCAAATTTTATCCGAATCAAATTCGAGAGTACATGTGTCTCATTTACACTTTTACTAGTATTATAAAAAGTACAAAATTTTGTATATATATATAGACATACATTTACTAACACGACAAAAAGACATGAGAACTAAGCATTTTCTTGATTAAAAATTAGATTACTCTATTTTGAGTATATTAACATATTATAAAAAAAAAAGTTCAAAAAATATTTTTAAGGCATTCGTTCACGTATCAGTCATAAATAAGAATTGAAGTGATAAACAAATCATTGTCGAATCCAACAAAGTTCCAAAAAAATGAAAAGATGAAGCATACGAAAATAAATAAAAAAGTAGATTTGGATTTATAATTAGTATGGTAAGGTGGAGAAGAAAATTCTGCGACAATATTATTGTGGCTTTATATTTCGTATTGGGTGACCTTATTATCTCATGTTAACGGCTTGATCACGTATCATATTGTAATTGTAGAGTTCGACTTTGTATTTTCCTGGTTTGGGTAATTTTCTTCCGCCTTAATATTGCAAGTTTCGTTCAAATAAAGAATAGCCAACTAACTTTTTCCAGAGTTTACCAAATAAATGTTTTTTTTTAAGGGAAAATTGGTTTAGGGTTCAATTTATTTTTAATTTTTACCCTGCATTAAACTTTCAATTTTTTATGCAAAAAAAATCACAATTAGACATGATAATTTGTGCATCTGTGTTGTGTTTGTAAAATACGACAATTACCATATTACAATTTGTATCAACACATCAAGCATCAAAACCATTTTTTAATTTTTATTAATTTTATATACCATTTTGTCAAAACATTAGTAATTATAGAGTTCAACTTTCCATTTTCTTGGTTTGGTAATTTTCCTCCACCTTAATATTGCAAGTTTCATCCAAATAAAGTATAGCAAACTAACCTTCTTTTTTTTTTTGTGTAAACACCCCCGGTATTCGAAGGTTACTTTGAGCCTCAACTAATCCAGAGTTAAGTCGGGTGAGATCCCATTCAGGAGGAGCTCTCTCAATGCTGTTTTTTTCATTCACAAAACTCGAATTCAAGACTTTGTTTAAAGGACACCAAGCTCCTTTCACTTGGCCTAATAAAAATTTGGTGCAAACTAACCTTTTTCAGAGTTTACCTAATAGATGTTGTTCTTATTTAAGGAAAGATTGAGGTTTAGGGCTCAATTTATTTTTATTTTTTTTACTCTTGTTGACTATGGCTTGTTGTTGAACACTATACATTAAACTTTCAATTTTTTATACAAAATAAAAATCACTAAGACATGATAGTTTGTACAATTAGATTGTGTCTGTTTCATATCAAAAAATGTAAAATATAAAAATTACTATACTACAATTTATATCAACGCATCAGGCACCAAAACGATTTTCAGTTTTAATCAATTCTACATACAATTTTTCTCAAAACTTTCACCCATATCTATTTCATGGTTTTTTTTTCATATTCTGTCAATTGTGTTTAAAATTATTTGTATTAAAAAAATAAAATTAAAATCTCAAACTTACTTTAAAAAAAACACCTTTAAGAAAGACTCGATAGACCAATTGAACTGAAATTTGAATTCATAAAATTCAAAATATGATTATATTGAATAATTCTTTTCAACGCAGCAATGAGAGTTTGGTTTGACAATTGTAATGATCAAAAATAAAATGCAAATAGCACTTGGCTATTGTAAGTATGACATTTGTTTTTCAATTTTGGCGAGTAAAGCAGCTCACTTGTGTAAAGTAAATAAATTGTTTCCTTTTATTAATTTTCCTTCAAAAAAAAAAAAGGGACCGAACCACCACCAACGTAAGGGCGCTCGTTTGCATAGGTAGTGTGAGACCATGAATCTCTGAAATCAACGATCTCTGCCGAAAGACACGACAGCCTTTAACGTTAGGCTGATATGATGATTTGTCACATGTTAATACTTAGTATTTTACTTGCACGGAAAATGAAAAGATTTCAAGCGGATATCAAGGGCTCCTGTTTGTCAAGTCCTGAAAGGAAAGCAAAGATCTTGTAAACGGTTTATGTATTATACTCGGATAGTCAGTTACAGAATACCATTTCATTAATAAATAAAATCTAAAAATACACAAATTTTTAAAAATAAATTTAAAATATTTATTAATATTTACTTTTCTAAAAACCTATGTACTTTTAACTTTGCGAGTTGCAACATTCTGTCCTTGGACTACGGCATAGATGTTATATACTATTGATGCATCAAATATAAACTGTCATTAAAATGGCCATGATGGTTACTCTGGGGTATGGCCATGGCACACAACATTATAGCAAGTGGAAGCTTAAACAAATCCAAAGCAAAAAGTTGGCTCAGTTCTTTATCAGTGATGAGAAGGGAGCATTTGATCAAGGGAAAAGGAAGCTAGGCAGGCAAGTTAGTGAGCTGTACAGGATTAGCTGATGGGAGCGTTCAAAACCAAAACAAAAGGCTAGTTCGTCACAGACAGGAAGATTGATCTAGGATAATCATGTTGCTTACTCAACGTTTGGCCTTTCGACTGGAACGGGTTGTTTGCTTCTCGGATTTTTTGGCCTTCACATTCTTGCCTTTGAAGTTGAATTTTTCATCATCGGAATCATCATCACATTCATCCCTAGACTTCTTACCGCGCTTTTTCTCGTCTCCTCCAAAGACAACAATTTTTCTCACTTCTAACTGTTCTGCAACCTCGCATTTCTCCTTTGGCCTCCAAATAAACAGGGACCTAAAGAACATATTAAATCAGACAATAGGACTACTGGCAACATAAACAAAGATAAAAATTCACAACAACATGAAAAGCAAATTACTGAACACTGAAGAATTAGCCACATTATAAGACTTAACAATCATCTACATTTATCAAACATTAAATGTTAGCTACAAGTTAATCATTTTCGTTTAGTCTAAGCTTTGAAAATCGGATTGAAAAAAGCCAACATGTCTCAACCAAATAACTTTAACAGGAAGTTCACAGCCAAAGGGATTTATGACAAGTTATGGAATATGGAGATTAGCATCAAAGAATGATGAAGACCAAAACACAGAACAAATTCCAACCTTGAACTTCCAGACGCCAAAACATCATCTCGTGGATGTAATTTGTTCACAGGAGTAATAGTAGTAATATTCGGATCCATAACCTCCGCTACTAGTTGCCCTGTGTTTATATCTATGAAATCAATGGGATGAAGGGCAGTTCCATTATAATTTTCGCTTATGTAGCGACCAATAACTGCTAGAGACTCTGATGGATCCTGCACAAAAAGGAACGAGGGAATCTTTAAAGATATATAATAAACCAATAACATAGTACTTTCATATCAAATTTTATGACCTTAGGATCCCATTCAGCTCGGAAAGGAGTCAAATGTCGATTGAAATCATGACTATGTACTATTTCTCGACTTGGTGAGTCCAATTTACCAAAGATAGAATCCCATATATGAAGACGATTATCCTGAGATGTGGTAAGAATCTTGCTCCCAGACAATGGAGAGAAATAGGCAGAGTTCACAACACGTTTATGCTCAAGGTTACAAAGAGCAGATCCAGCTTCTAATCGACGCATATCCCACAAACGAGCCTGAGATGATAAGGATGTTTGATAGTTAGAAGAGTAGTATGCAAAATGACAAGCGAAAATTGAGCATGCATGCAGACAATCTTTAAAGTTTTTGTTATTGATGACAGTAGCACTAAAAACATAAAATCCCCAGGTATACTTTTGCATACAAAAGGGTAAAGTAATGCAACAGCTTAATATCGATATAATAAAATATCAAGTGATGTAAATATGACTTAGGAGGCTTACAAAGTGATCGTTTCCACAACTCAACAAAAGATCTGGTTGAACAGGATTGCAGTGTAGGCCAACAACTTTGCTTCCTTTCTTATGGATCATAATTGCCTTCCCAGTTTGGCTGTTTGAGCGAGTGTCCAACCTGGATATGCCAGAATGAATTTCCAATCAAATTTGAGCATAATGCTCACATTCTTAAACAATGAAATACTCATAATTTCATACTTGTACTGCTTAAAAAAGTTTGCAATGCATGGGTAAGAATATTACTTACAAGTATAGCAAGCCAAAGTTATCAGCTACAAGCACAACACCTTTCTCTGAGTTGATCTCCATGCCATAAAGCATCCTCCACGTGCTTGGACCCTAAAGATGGAACACATATTAGTCATGCTTCATAATATATCGAAAAACAAATTACAAATGATAGCTAAAAACTACCTTCTACTTATTCCATTTTAAGTTTACTCAGTTTGTTCCATCCACCTGAATTGCCACAATGAAGGGCACAAGACAGGTGCAATGCTCACTTTCCTATCTCTACTTTTCCTATATGTTTCTATTTCTCTATTCACAGCTCTGTTCAACTAAAATTTTACTTAATAAAAAAAAATAATCAGGTTGAACAGAATTACAGTGTACTCAAATGTACTTAATTACTGAGAAATGCGTGATAACTAGCAGCAAGCTTTTTAACTGATGAACATTATACTTTTACAAGTTACAGAAATGAAATGTACCAAGCATCCAAGGACTTAAAGTAAAAAAAGTCGATGTTCTTATTAAAACTTGGAAATCAACAAGGACAATACATCATCCATGGTGATTCAAACAAGTGAACTACATTTATATTGATTAGAAAAAGTGACATTCAGAAAACACATTTCTGCACAATCTTTGGGCATTTAATTATTATAAATTTATAATATCATCAAAAGCATCAACAATTATCCATGGATGCATAAAACATAACATCTTTGCCTCTTTGGTCAAAGAAACTCTAATTGTTACCTGCCAACCATCAGGATTAAGATTCATTAATGATGACGAAATTCCAGTCTCCAAGTCAGTGCAACTGATGGTTCCATCAGAGGATGCAGCATATATTGTACCATCATTTGCAGGACTGAACCTGCAAGGATTTGGATTTAAGGCTTCTGATTAAAAAAGACTAAAAATGCACTACACAGTCCACAAAATAGAAGTATTGTCGTGCACATTTCTTTTCTTACACAAAGGTACATTGTATATGCCATTGTATGAATGTACGAATATAGAAAAAGATAAAACTTCAAACAAGGATCACTCACTTCATATTATTGAGTATGCAAGAGTGTATGTTTCCATAAACTGTCTTTTCGTGCACTTTAGCGAAATCCCAAACTCCAAGTTGCCCTTTCTTTTAAATGAGTTAGAAAAAGAAAGAGATCACGAATCAGAATCTTCATGAATATAAATTTAAACCAAGAAACAACTTATTTCCTAGATGAGGTTGACCTTATCTCCTGACAAAAGGATGTGATTGTTTGTGGGATGGAACTCCAAACATGTTACCCTTCTACTGTGATATCTGATAGCCGCACAATTGACTTGATCTGGGATCACATATGCTGGCTTGATCTATTAAGCGAATAAAAGAAAGTAAAATTCATTTTATGAAGAGAATCACAGAATATCCCTAAGAGATTACCATAGAACAGACAATTTGAGGTGCTTTAAAAGGACATATTCAACAAATCAACTAATATGAAATTGAAAATCTAGTGAATCCTGAAGCACAACCAAACAAATATGAAGCTCAAATGTAAAGAAAGCCAGCTTCTTGGACCAAGCACATAAATCAGGTAACTTTCAAATCAGAATATTATCACAGTTTTTGCTTCTATATACATTGCCTCAACAAAAGATTGTGACATAAAATTCTAAATATAAAAAAACTTGCCAAGGTAGACAGTTATAGAACCTTAAGCTTACAAAAAATGTGAAGCCTAACTAGGATTTCCCAATTCAATTTATGCTAAAAATTTTAAAACCAGAAGCTTTAATGTTAGACTTAGAGTCTTCTCCCATAAATAAAAATAATCGAAGGATACTAGATTCCAATACCATATGTCCAAAAAGTTGATTACGATAATCTAGCATAAAAGCAAACTATAAAGCCCATTTTGCTTCAGACTGGTAATATATGAAAATACTTAAAAACATGTACCAACAACTGAACTATATTTATAATTTGCCTCCCTATATGGTATGCAAACGGTATTGCATAATGAGTGCAGAGGTTACAATGACATTAAGAATGGTATAAAATATACTGTCAGAACACAATTTGAACACACACACTCAATTCTCACAGCCAGCAGATAAGTTGCATCTTAAAACGGTCACTGAAAGTATTACTAAGCAGACATACAATTGAGTTACATATTGAAGGTACTTCATGAATTCACTAAAACAACACTAGACAAAATCCTCCCAAAGAGAACTGGAAATCTGACTTGCATCTAGGATATACATGTATAAAAGGATAAAAGAAAATAATTGCCTCCAAAGGTGAAAGAAATCAAACTGTCCACTGTAAAAAAAGAAATTCAAAGCTTACCGAAATAATTCCAGGTCTAAGTTGGCGCTCAAATACAAATTCCACTGGATTCTGGGTATTTTTATGGGGTGCTGGGATGACCCCATGCTCTGTAGTTACCCTATGTGGACATGTCATTGTAGTATGACCTTCAATGCAGAAAAAAAATAAGCAACAAACACATCAATCACAATCAACAAACAACACAAAATCAGTAGAAAGTTCGAAATATGACTTGTAGAGAGACAGAAAACAAAACAAACAGAGCAATGGGCAATTCTAGTAATTTACAAAATGCCCAATTCAGCAGTAGAATGAAAGAAAAGAAAGAAATTAAAAAAGAAAAAAAGAAATGAGGACTGAGTGACAACTTACCAGGCATTTTGCAAAGAAAGCAAGGTTTCATTGGGCAATCAATATACGTAGCCCCCTTAAACCCTGCCTCATGACCCGCCCTCTTACACACCTAAACCGCAGCAAAAAAAAGTTTACTTCTTTTTCTCTTTAAAAAAAGAGCTCATTTAAACCAAAACGAGTCCAATTTACTTACTTTGCAGACTTTCTTAAGACTGATAGTAATGGTTGCTTTGCCTTTCCTTTTGGCATCATTAGAATCTTCAATTTTCTCTGCATTTTCATTCTCTTCTTCCGATGGTGGGTCTTCTTCTTGCTCTTCTTCTTCTTCCTCTGAAGAGCTTTGTTCAGAGTCCGTATCTCTCTCAATAAGTACCTTAGGAAACGCCGTTCTTCTTGTTTGCGGGGCCATTTTCGGAAAACCCAACTTTTAAAGAACAAAACAAAGAGACACGACAAAGATTCGAGACGAGGAAACTGAAACTAAGGCAAAAGCGAAGTGTTTGGAACAAAGAGGGGAAAGACGAGGAAACAGGACCGACTTTTCTCATCGTATTAGAATTTAGAAGCACACGTGTTGTCGGATTTACCATATTATCCTTGGGACAGGACAGGGATGCTGCCAGGAAAAGGCATCAGGAAGTTGGGTTTGGTTTCCGGATTACGTTCTCGTTCATGGCGGGAGATGACGTGGCTCATTGTACACCGTTAGCAGTCCACCGCGTGGATCTCTTTTAAAACGGTGGAGTTTCGCACCATTTTAGCTAGTGATAGATCTTTTTCTAAGCAGCCCATCATCAATCGCGAGTACAATTTTAATTCATATAGTGTTAAATTGTATTTACGTATAAAATATAAAAAATTTTGTATCAAAATTTATATCTTCATCAAATATAAAATGTTTTTTATTTTTATCAAAATCATATAAATTTTAATTAAAATTTAACTTATATCAATTTCGTATTTTTTATATCGTTTTCATTTAATACAACAATATCAAATTTAAGATTGTATCGTCAATCTTAATTTCTTCCTCTACTCCACTCTTGCTATCATGGCATGTTTAGAGCAAACAAATTTATTGCTTATTCACAGCCCAAG
Source organism: Heritiera fomes (assembly GCA_032173925.1). Classification (NCBI taxonomy): domain Eukaryota; kingdom Viridiplantae; phylum Streptophyta; class Magnoliopsida; order Malvales; family Malvaceae; genus Heritiera; species Heritiera fomes. The sequence continues at coordinate 37,421,035 of JAPDPM010000007.1, forward strand.
TCCATGGCACAAGGTAATCCAGTTTAGCCGTTTCACCCTTCCTAAGCATTCACTCACTCATTCCTTAGCTTATTCTTCTATTCTCAAACAAGATATAGGCAGCAAGAATGGAAACTTCAAGGCTTAAATTACCCTTTTCTTGTTATGCAAATTGGATAATGAGTTGACTGTTCATATCTATTTTTCTATTCTTTTTGTCTAAATTATCTCTCCATTTGCAACGACAGAATTAAGAAACCTACTCCGAACAAGATCATACCCAATAAATTGGACTTGATATTAATGAGATTGTCTCCTGTTTGAGAGGATAACTTTTTATTTTACAATGATTCTTTTTATACATTATCTATGTTGATGTATTCAATAATAAATGTGAGTTCACTAAAGATTCGAGTCATCTTAAACAAATTTGTTTAGACTTACAAGACCTGAATAATGAAAAAAGAAATCATAGATGTGCTTTCAACGCATGTTCCAATACTCAAATCAGTAAAAAGGCTCAAGATATAACAAGTTAGTAAAGAAAATGAAGGAAGAGAGAGGGCTAAGTGCTCCTGGAAAGTATTGAATTATTGTAAAGGAAGAAGAGTTCTAATGATCATTTTTTCTCCAAGACTCTAGTCTTTATATACTTGATTGGAATTTTACTATTAACACGTCTTCTCACATAGCTTTAAGTGTTAACCAAATAACTTAAGCAACCGATTAATGAGGTATGGCTCTACCAAAAATCACCTCAAGTGGTCTTGTAAGTGAAATTTACAAATGGAAGCTGGACTAATGATGATTGAGTCGACTATATCACATGTGATCTAGGCTGGTGCTACACGTTTTAATTGAAGGCATTTTTGAATCTGGTTATGTTCTTATTCTTATATTTAAGCTTTTGAACTTAATAATCTTAAAGGTTATACAGTATACTATATATCTTTTTCAGACTCGTTAGAATTTTCCAACTAATCTCAAGATAGTTAAAAAAAAAAAAGTTATCCTACTACTTGAATTAATATCAAACGATCACGAAAAATAGAAGCACCCAAATCAACATAGCATCATTCTCCATTAATCAAGGCACCAAGGTGCTCCCAATAGATATTTTTAGATATGAAACATGGGTTGACTTTTCATTATGGTCTAATTTGGGTGCTCGATGGGCATCAATGCAAGCCGGTTAGAAAGAGAAAGACAAAAATACAAGAGAGTAAAATTAGTCTCTCACTCTTGCTTTAAAATTTTTTTATTAAAAAAATATATTTTTAAGTATTTTTTCATTATTTTTAATTTTATTAGAGGTAATTTCACCATCTATTAAAACCAGTCTTTTGATTCCTTCTATTCGTTTCAATCTTTTGATTCCTTCCATTCTTTTCAAGATTTGAAACATTAATCAAAATATTAGAAGAACCAATAACAAAAGGACAAAAAAAAAGTTGAGTATGTGTCTTGTTGATGCCAAAAAGATTGCTAAGTTTGCTGATAATGGATCAACTCTTTCCTTTTTGGATCAACCTACAAAATAAGGATCATTGGATTTGTTCTTAATAGGATTTTCTCCGACGCTTAAGTTTAAAAAGTGTTTTAAGAGAATATCAAGACTAGAGAAGATGAATATCTGTTTTCATACTTTGTCTCTTCTATCTTCGTGCATTTTATAGGCAATCTTGGATGTAACAGATGATATGATCGGTTACGTCCATTTATGTAATTAAATGGGAGTTATGGGCGGTTATGCCTGTTAGGCATTAACTGAGTGGTTACGTTCATTAATTATCGATTTTGTAACGGCGAGCAGCAGTTACGACGGCAAGCAGCGGTTATTAAGTGTGCCACGCGTAATTAAACTCAGTGAAGTGGGCCTATTGGGCCTTCTGATAATGATACTAACAATGGGCCAATGGGCCTATTGGGATCCAAACAATGATACTAACATATCTGATTGACCTTATCCATTATGTCAAGGCCTATACCTACATATTTTACCTGGCAATTATAGACAAGACACGAAAACGATATGAATAAAAGATACGAAGATGATACGAGCTAAAATTAAGTAAAAATTATATATGAATAGGTTAAATGCTAAAATTAAAGTTTTTTAGTTTTTCATATCGACATGAATTTTAACAAGAAATTTTTGTGTTTTATACGACACGAATACGATTTTACATAACAAAAAAACGAATTATAGACACAAATTACTAAGTCTTTATACACTAATCATGGAGCTGCATAAATCGCTCATGTTTCCTTTGGTTATTAGTTGAGGAGTTTCAATATATCATGTTTGCTTATTTTGAATAAGAATTGATAGTTCACGTTTTTCTTCTTACAAAAAAGTAGGAGCTTACTCCATTATTAAGAAAAGAGTTTATTGTTAATTCATCTGTAGTGTCCTTAATTCACTACTGAGATTCACTTAGGGATTGTAAAAATTTGAATTTGAATACTTGACATTCAAGAGTCAAATCTTAATCACTTGTATTATTGACTCTATGTGAAATTTTATTATGAAAAATAAAAACCTTATAAATCTTAACATTAAATATTATCTCGCAATGAATTTGATATGTGATATATATAGAGAGAGAGAAATTAATTTGTAATTTGAATATCAATTCATCATGTTTGCCAGTTCTAACATTAGAATTTTTAAGATTTTTATTGATTTAAAATTTGAGTCTCATAATTAATAAATTTGACAATTCATGTATGTAACTTATATTTGAGTAAAAATAGTATTAAAATTCATGCGCCAAACATAAAATATATATTTTTTAAATTTTTGCTAAATTTTGATCAAAATTTTAATTAATGTCGCTTTAGTGTTTTTTCGTATCTAGAATTGTTTTTAGGTGTACTGAAAAGACAAGACCTATGCTTCCAAATGCACATTTAGAGCATGCAAATCTGAATTTAAGTAGAATCCCATGAATCCAACTCAAAGTCTCCAAAATCTGAGTAGGACAATGGACATATTTTTCGCTAATCTAAACCCTATAATTAAACCCCACTTAATCCCTTAATATCCATCCTAATCAAGATAATTCAATTAACAAATAAAATATTAATTCGGATAATGTTGTATGATACACCATTTAATTCAGCAGGTCATTGGTTTTTTCGACGCAACAAGATTTTTGGTAGATTCCCCACTGACAACTACATGCCGTTCCATGCATCCATCCAATAATGTTTCGCCACAGAATCACTGTTGGGGCTTTGTTTCTGTCTTCCACGTCATTGGCTGTTCCAAAACAGAGATTCAGAAAGAAAGGTTCAAGTGAGGACAACATGGTAATTTCCAAATCCTTCTTCCTTTGCTTTAAGATGTCGTTAACTGACTGTGTTTGGAGAGTGCAGTTAAGTTCGTCACGGGTTACGAAGTTTTATCGGAATTACAATAAAATCATTTTATTTTGTTTAATTTTTAGGATAATTGAAGGATATTTGGAGTTGAATTGAAGATTTCTTGTTTTTGTGAGCAGATTTTTCTGCTGGCCTCTCTTTTAGCTACCAGATTTTTTGTGTTTTGTTTCATGGGGATAATTTTCCGGGAAAATATCCGGCCATGGGAAAGTCGTCTTTCAAGGATTCACTCAAAGCGCTCGAAGCTTATATTCAACACGCCAATACTCTGTATATCTCTTTTATCTTTTTATTTGATTATATATAACATATATTTTCTTTTGCTTTTTCTGTTTGCATTTGTTTTATTTTCAGGATTTTCTATTTGAATTTTGATTACTTAAGCATTGTTTAACTTCCAACTTTCTCTCTCTGTTTATAGAAGAAGAATGTTTTTTTTTTCTTTTGAAATGGAGCAGAGTAGTTTTACTCAGAAAAAGGGCCAAACTTTGAATGAAAAATTATGTGTTTTTCTCGTATGGTTGTTGACTTGGTTGGAGTTGATTGTTTCTATACTTTGTGTTTGACAATGAAAGCTTCATAGCAGATCATTGCAAGTTCTGAACATCCCATTCCAGCGTAGGCTGCCATCCGTTCATTGCACAGTCACGAAAGTTTTAAATACTCTGTGACTCGAAAGCGTCACAATTTTATCTAAAAAGGGGTTTAAAATGTTGTCAAAACTTTGTTGGGGTATGAATTGTAGAAATAGATCAGCGGGATCAAAACTTTCTGAATTGTGGTTTGTGAATTGATGATCTGAAGGCGTAACAGCATAAACAAAAGAAACATTCTAAGCCAACAATGGGAGCTGAGTGAAGGGTATCCCTCGATTCTAAATGATCCAAGCTTTACACTTTTTCTTATATTTGGTTTGTGTACTAGACAATGGGTGTGTGCATATATATATATATATATATATAAAAACTCGGCGCTTAAGGCTCCTATGTTGTGGGGATCATATGTATGCAGCTTTCTTTTCACACTTACAAGTTGTTTTCGTGATTTGAATCCGTAACCTCCAAGTTACAAAGGAGCAAATTCATATATTAGAATTTGGTTACCTCTCTTTTGTGGCAGTAAGAGCTGGACTTCTGTTATATGTGGTGAAGAGCATTGCAAAGATATTAGATAATGGTAACCTGCAACTGAAAGGCAATGGAGGAACTCTTAGTATGTGTAATTGATAGGATTAGTTAACATTGTCCTTAAGTTGTATCTTTAACTAATGGGGAGCCAACTGAATGTCCGAAACAGGAAATATCATTGATCCATTCTGTGTCAAAGATTATGAATGCGCAGTATGAGTAAAGGCATTCTGTTTTCAGTTTCTTTTTTGCTTTGTTATTGGCATTGCATGAAGGTTAACCCTGTAATTTTGCCTGCTTTTGCCCGTCTGATTTCACGGCTTTAGATTATCCAAGGGAAAGAGATGGAGCACGACTTCAGATGAGACTGTCCTACAGTACTGCAGCCCAGTTTTTCCTTCTCCTTGTTCAGTGGACTGATTGTCAACTTGCTGGTCTCCTTGGTTTGCTCAGAATACTTATTTATATGGTATGTTTATTTCCACTATATAATTTTCGGCGACATTGTCTTTTGCTCTTCCAATTGTTAGTGTTTTGTTAAACACCTCCAACTCTCCTTCTTAGCAGTCCCTCCTCCCAAAGTCATTCACTATTCTTTTATCTTGATCAAAATCGTAATCTGTTAGCTAATATTTACTTACAATTGGAATGTGGCTATCTGGTGGATTGATGCAGACCTATGCTGATGGCAAGACCACCATGTCTGTTTATGAGAGGAAAGCCAGCATTAGAGAATTTTATGGTGAGTTTTTTTAATAAGTCAAAATTTTTATTAGAAGTGCTTCTTCACTTGGTCTCTCTCGCTCTCTCTCTTTAACTGCTTGTGCTGACAACATCATTTAGCTTATTGAAGTGAAATCTGGCTCACTAGTTTTTTCGTAATCAGCGGTAATATTTCCTTCTATATTGCAACTTCAAAGAGGGATCACTGATTTGGAAGATAGGAAACAGAAAGAAGTGTGTAACATGAGGAACCGTAGAAAGGATGAATTTGAAAGGGGTAAGCTCTCTGAAATTGAATTAGAAATGGAAGAGGAGTGTGGGATTTGCATGGAGATGAACAGCATGGTCGAATTGCCTAATTGCAGCCATTCTTTGTGTTTGAAGTGTTATCGGGATTGGTAAGTTATTCCTCTTTTTGAGTCCATCATAGTATTAGTATCATATATAGCCACCCTTTTTTCCTGCTTTTATCGGTTGGAACTGTTGTTTGGGTTGATGGTCATCTGTATGTTGTACATTCTTGAGCGATACCTTTTTATTCTTCAATAACAGTACTATTGCTACAGGCAGTTACTATTCATGAGGGCTACTAGCCAGTTTTACTGTGTTTAAGGTCAATGCTTGCATTCTGTTACAGGTTCATGATTCATGTTCCACTCTTCCTTTATAAGTGACCTGATGCTGTTCTTGCCTCCACTTTCAGGCATGGCCGGTCTCAGTCATGTCCCTTTTGTCGGGATAGTCTCAAAAGATTCAACTCTGGAGACCTTTGGATTTACACAGAAAAGAATGACATTGTTGATTTATCATCCATTTTGAGAGAGGATTGTAAGAGGCTCTTCATGTACATCAACAAATTGCCTCTTGTTGTCTCAGATCCTGTATATATTCCCTATAACTTTCATGCTAGGTGAGCACTCGAATTCAGGGCAAGATAACTGCCTGCATTTAACTTGCATGTCTGTATATGAATCCTCATAATACTCACCATTTCTAAAAGTAAATGCTTTCTACCTATGGCCCTCTGGATTGGAGTGGCTTCAAAATGTGCCTTTCTTTTTCTTTAAAAAAAAAAACATACATCGTCAGATTTAGGAGTGTTTGCATGAATCATTTGAACTAAGTTTCATGCTTGGCAGACACTGAAATTTCACTTTAGCTTTTAGTAATCCAATACAATGCAGTTTGAATACAATGCAGGAGTCGATCGTCATCTCGCCACGTTACAGTGGCTGGCAAGCTTATGACTGATCATGCATTCTCATATAATCAGCATAGAAACGAGGTTGATTTTCTTCCTGGTGAGCATCATATGCATATCCTCCATGGCTGGAAATATCCAGTCCTGCAATCTCTTCGTCGACAGATATTCTCAGAATGCCTAGTAGCTGAAGAGCATAAAAAAGAGGCCCCATTGTCACACTCACCCAGCTCACTATCACCAGAACTTCGATTACTTGGCATCCGAGCAGGCCCCAGCCCCCACCCATGAACAGACCGTAGGCTCGCACCAACCCACTTTCCCCTGAGTCATAGGCTTGAATTACAAACTCCTCTTTCGCAAACAATCCAGTAAAAATCAAACCCCAAGCACCACAGCCCCCATGCAACTGCACGGCCTCTAATGGGTCATCAAAATTCAATTTCAATGCCAGGATGTTTAACCCAATCAAGACCCAGGATGCAAAAAAACCACAAACAATAGCGGCCCATGGCTCAACCACTGAGCAGCCCGATGTTATCGCCACGAACCCACCGAGCACTCCATTGCATACATCAAGTGCATCCCAATGGCCCACAAGTATCCTTCTGCTGAACAACGTTACTATTCCGGCTGTCGATCCGGCTAACGTGGTCGTGACTGCCGTCCGGCCGATTGCGGTCCAATTACCTTGATCGGTTGTAGTAGGATAGGCCACAAGAATCTTATCAAATGAGCCTGGATTGAACCCAAACCATCCAAACCACAAAAGAAATGTCCCTAGAACCACCAGAGTTGCATTATGCCCGCGCATTGGCATAGGCTTGCCGAATGCATCAAACCGGCCCACTCTTGGACCTTCTATGAAAGAACCCCAAAGCCCTGCAACGGCACCCACCAAATGCACCACTCCACTCCCTGCAAAATCAATGGCACCAGAACCAAACAGCGAATTGCTGGAACTGGCACTGAGCCAACCGCTAGATGACCAAACCCAATGAACCACAACAGGGTAAACGAATCCACTGAGGAAAAATGAGAAAACCAGGTAAGCACTGAACTGGGTTCTCTCAGCTATTGACCCACTGGTAATTCCAGCAACTGCAATGGCAAACGCCCATTGGTAAAGAAAGAAAGAGTAGTCAAACGAACTGTTTGGAACATCCTTCAAAGCAAAGAAGCTTGTGCCAATAAAGGGGTTGTAACTATCACCAAATGCAAAGGCAAAGCCGAAGAGGAAGTACGAGATGCTACCCACAACCGCATCTACAACGTTTGTGAGCATAATATTCATGGCGTTCTTGGCCCGGACTGAACCAGCACAGAGCATGGCAAAGCCAAGCTGCATAACGAAGACCAAATAAGCAGAGAACAGTAGGTAGATAGTGTTGATAGAATAGGTGACGCTTTGCTCCCAAGAGATCTCCATGACTGTCGGAGAGGAAGGGAGAAAGATAGAGATGGTATTGCTTGGTTCTGATGAAAAAGGGAAGATTTATCCTGGTAGTTTGCGGCTTTGTATGTAGTAGTGGTATATTGAATGGTAGATATGCTTGTTAGCGTGTGGCTATTTGTTTATATATATAAGTTAGACTTGAAGGTAGGCTTAGTTAAGAATGCGGTGAGCAGCTGACTAACTGTGCATTCTACATTTCTACCTCATTGGCTGAATTCAACAACCAATGGATAGACTTCTACCTCGATCGGGCAAATTAGATTCTGTAGTAGCAGAGTTATCATGTAATACTTTGCTCAAAGCCACAATTTCCTGCATTGTTCTTGCATCCTGCAGGTTTCCTTGCAGACGATGTTTTATTCGGAGCTATCGTTTTACAAATAATCAATGAAACTAAGATTTCACTTTACATTTTACAACCATAGAAGTGTCATCAAGGAACGTCTGGGAAAGAAAGAAGGACGTGTATATGACTATATAATACAAAACAAGCACATTTGACCTTCTTGATCATATTAAGTTGTGATGCTAGTATACAATGGCGTATTAGCTACAACCTACAAGTAAGTTCAGGGGAATAGCATAATAGTTTAAATTTCTATTTTGCAGGGGCCAATTGTATAGAGGGACTAATAGGCTTCGTCATAGCTGCTGTGCTCTACCTTAACTCGACTGGTAAGGGAAGGCCTCATTGTTATGATTGCAGATTCATTAGCTCCAGCTTTTATAGCAGCCTTTCCAGCTTCAAGGAACCTCTCGACTGCATCCTCCACGTATCTGTTGGCTTCACCTACAGTCATGCTTCTGCCAATGTATGGGTAAGTATTGAGGACATAATCACCATTGAGCTGTGATGCAAGCTGAACGAGTTCAACTTGGAATTCAGAGAGGCTGGCATCTTCTTTTGGTCCCGAAGGCCTCAATGATGTCGTCACCTCGGGAAGCGTTTCTGCATCCAAATTTCAGAATATATTATAAACCAATTCTGGATGAGAGGTAATAGACACTTTCAGATAAAGCTTTGATGAGAAATGATTACAAGCATCTGAACTCTATATTTGACAATTATGACAATCAGGAAACGATAGTTGACACAAGATAGGCTTTCAATTAATAATGTTTCTTCTTTTACTTCTTCGGGCGGCCATGTGGGTAAATGGAGAGGATGTGGTTATTAGAAGTGGAGAGGGGCAACAAAGAGTATGGTATTCCTTAAACCAAACAGCATCTCAAAAGGAATGCATCACCCAGTGAAAGTAATTTTACAGTTGCAGGGTTTCGATACTAGCAAGGAGACAAAGGATAACAATCCAAAGAAATGAACATAATGGAAAATACTAAAGATAGTAAACTCTACCAGTAAAGTGCACGACCATATTCCATATAAATCTGATATGAAACGAATGGATTAACAAAATACAAAAGCATTTGCGAACAAATTGAACTCAATTCTATTATCAAGGAAGATGCATACCTGGACAGTCACTACGTGGAGTTTTGCGCAGGTTAAAATAATTCGCAAATGTACCGGCCCATGCATCCCTCTTTGTCAGGAAGTTTGAATTCAGGTTGAAAAGCTTCTTCACCGTTGCAGGAATGGAAGAATGTTCAAATTGTGAATGTGGCATTGGCCCAGCTGGCTTATGGATCACTGCACCAAAAATAAAGAGTAAGAAATACAGGACGTCAAGAATTGCAACATCAAGAATCGCAACATTTATTAAACAACAGCACACGCCAGTCATGAAATGAAGTGAGTCCTGGGGACAACTGAAAGATAGCTCTATTAAATTCAGTGCTCAGAACATCAGTTCATTATGGAAATGAAAGAACAGGATAAATAAAATGATGCCCCCTGAAGAGGAGAGCTTTGCCTTCTGGTCAAGTGCACAAAATTTTCATTTCTTATACAGTCATCTTCAGCAATCAGGCTTGATGTAGAACACGTTTCATTCATTCTAGACAAGGAGCCATGTCTTTTGAATTCAACTTGAGGGGGAGTATCAATTCTTGCATATCACCATGAATTTCTAAACAAAAGAATTGCAAATAAAAACAAATTACGAATAACTTGTCAACTCCGAAATAGACTGCTAGAACTTATGAGCTTTTACCTATAACTGCTATTATAAGTTGTGTTTATCTCCGAAATAAAAACAAATTTTTATCATAATGTACTTTGTTACATGAAAATGAATTGTCTTAGAGATCTTTTCTACTGAAGAATCCAATCTATTTCTTTTACTACACGTTGCACACAAACACCCAAAACCAAATTCCAATGCTAACATGGCGCTTAACAAGACATGGAAAAGAAAGCAAAGCAGGTTTCCACAGAATTAAATGAAAAACTAGGCCAGCAATTCGTCTTTTCCCTCTTATTGGGCAAACTGATTCAACTAAATAGCTAAACCTTCTAGTTAACTGTTATATAAAGACACAAAAATATCTCACCAAAAACAGGTTCAATTAGAAGCAAAGCAATGTCTTCTCAATTGTCACTAAAAGGAGAAAACTTCAAACCATGCTTGCAATCAACACCAAGTCTCAATCCCATTAAACTGAAAGGACAAAACTTCAAATCAAACCTAGAAACAACATTTTGCATCAAACTTCCTTTAAATAACATTAAAAGAGTTTCATCTTTGATTTCTTTCAAGTGTTTAGTCAACAAATGATAATTCACTAAGAGTACATAAATTATACTAAAAAAAATTCATTAATCTATCAAATATAAAACCAATAAATCAATGAAAAAGCAAAAAATTAAAAATCTATACTAATTTTTCTTACAAAAAACTCACCGGTGGCCTTGTCAATCCAGGGAGAGACCAAGATAGCAGGGACCCTAACACCCAACCTATTGAACTTGAAATAATACGGGTCGGGCCCCACAATTCCATCCGGGTTAGGCACACCCGAGACAGGAGTCGGCACGTGATCATAAAACCCCCCGTGCTCATCGTACGTAATCAAAAGCGCCGTCTCGTTCCACTGCGGACTACTTCTCAGTATCTCGTACACCTCCTTCACGAACCTCTGTCCAAGCGCCACGTCATGCGATGGGTGATCGTCGTTCGCCGGAAACGCCTTCACGTCGAAGTAGCGTTGCTCTACCACAACGTAATTCGGTAGCCGCCCGAGCCGAGCGTGGAGCCGGAACTTCAAGGCGTAATTGTGGAATTTGGTCAGGAACTTCAGTTTTCTTAGACTTTTGAAGAAAAGTGTGGCGGGGATATTTTGGTAATAAATGCCGAAGCTGAGGCCATTTTCGTCCAGCGAATCGAAAATCGTTTTCTGTGGGAATCCATGGATGAGATCTTTCTTAACATTACTCATGGCCCCAAACGACGTCGCTGAATGAACGTAAAACCGGTTCGGTTGAGTCGAAGCTGGAACCGAAGCAAACCACCGGTCGAAAACGCCGAACTCGTTCGCTAACTTAGTGTAAACCGGTAACCGCCTTGGTTTGAACCCACTCATCACGGTTTTGCCCATTCCTTCACCCATGCTCTCCGCTTGTTGCGCGAAGCCGTTCATCGGAGCGGGGTTAGCTGAACTATCGTTGGACCCGAAAATCTGCTCTCGGATCGCTTGGAAAGAGTGACCCGGGTCGGAATCGACAAAGAGAGCATCGTCAGAAACGGAGATTCTTGGGGAGTTGGCGTCGGTAACTTTGACTGGGTTTGACTCGGAGCCGGTGAGGCCATCTATATCGGGCCGGGTAGCTTTGAGCCAACCTAAAAGATGGTCAAAGGAACGGTTTTCCATGACGAGGATAACTAAAGTTTTAATGGGTCCTTTGATTTTGTGCTTCTTTCGGAAATTGTAGTTATAACTAAGGGAGTGGGAGGATATTAGAAGGCCAAAAAAGAGAACAACAGCGATCGGTATTCCCCGGCTGGACTTCATTTTCCGGCGACCCGTAAAAATAGGGAAAAACAGAGAGGATTTGGTCGTTAGCGTACGAAAAAATATAATCTTTTTTGAGAGTTATTCGGTAGAAGAAACTGTAGTTTAAAAATGAGGTTTTGTTTTACTTTGCTTTCCAGTCCTACTTTCTAAAAGAACCACAATCTGCCACGTGGCAGATCTTTTGGGCATTTGCCGGCCATTAGACTTCATGGAAGTTTCGGCTTTCTGATCAATGATTATAACCTCTGGGCTCTAGTGCACGGGTCTCATAATTTATTACAATTTTATTGAATTAAAAGTAAATTTTGATTGTTATTAATGATTTTTTGAAGTTTTTTGAATGGATGGCTTTTAAAAAAAAATCCTAATTCTTAATATGTTCGTATAAATTTATTCAACTACCCATACTTAGTCAATGAAAATTAAATTTTGTGATCAAAATTAATAGAATAATACAAAAAATTGGAATATCAATATATAAAAATAAATCTAACATTTATAAACACAGTACAGTAACACAAACTGATTTGATGCTTATCATGCCGTAAAAACTAATAACACGATAATTTTTATATTTTACATAATTTAACGCAAAACAAACAAGATACAAATACATAAATTATCAAATATAATAAAAGGAAACACAATTATTGCATAATAATTAATACAATGGTCGGGGTTTATGAAAAGGACATGAAAAAAAAGGGACCTTTAACCTTCCTCAGTAATATCTAAAACAAGTTGATTGTAATGAGCTGGAATAGAACTTAACTGAGTAGCTTTTATAGATAATAAGCAAGTGAAATTGTTGACCATAAACTTACAAACCGAACGTCTGATCTCAGAACTGTCCTTGACTCCTTGCCTTCAATTGATTCCAGGAGTGGCAACCTATGATCAAAAAATAGGATCATTATAACGTTGTTGAAACAGAGCTTCAAAAACTGTTTTCAGTAACTGAGATTACAAGAACTTTATAGAAAACCCAACGTTCACTTAATAATCACACTCAAGAGGCATAAAACAGCTGTGGGAGACGAGATTAGATGCATTTTTCAGAACGAAACGGTCTGGTGAAGGGTTCATCATTCTGTCTAATAAGAAATGGGAGTAATAGACTTGCAGGAAGATGGTGTCATCAATCAAGACTTTGGCTATCGGCAATTATCTCGAGCTAGGGTAAATTAGAAAAGATCGAGTGCCATCTTGAGCTTGTTTTGTCTCCATTTAGGTAGCTTGTAGAAGGCTCCCTTTGGCATGCCAAATTTTTCTGCAAACTCTTCGTCAGACAGATATGCCTACACGAATATGCAACCACAAAAGTCAGATGCATTGCAAGGTTGATTCACAAGGAAAGGTAGATGAAAGTGATTGCTGTATTTAATAGATTATCATGGTGAGGAAAGCTAATTTTAATCCCTAAATTTTGGTTTTTATATGTTCACTGTACAGTCGTGCAAAGGATAACAGATTCCTTTTTCTAATTTGACAGATAGTCACTGAGTTTTAACAATTTAAGCATCAAAGCAAAATATAAAACTTTGGAATTCATAAAATGTCATTGAAAGTGAAGTATTGTTAAAAGGCTCATTTGAAGATGGAGCAAGATTATAAAGATGAATACTACAGCTGGTACCTCTCTTTTGGTCACATCTATGCCTGAAACTGGGTCAGTTGACACCACTGTCAATCTCTGATAAGGATATATTAATGAATTTGCACTAGTCTCGCTTGCATCAATCTGGTCTGAGTTTTCATTCATTGAAAGCGAGCTTGGCTCTACTACTGGAGAATCTGCAGAAAAAAGTGATTTAATAGAAAAAATAACTTAATAGATGGCAGGCAATTTACCACAGGAAACATAGTATAATTAGATAACAAAATCATAAATAATAAAAGACATCCTGATATAATAATATGCATGGTTAGTTTGCAAATAAAGTCAGTTGCATCAGTCTAACCATGATTCAGAGTAAAACTCTCTGAATTAACTGTCCGAGTTGTTGATCAGAGAGAGTTGAGGTAATCCTATTTCAAGGTCATAATCAAGTTTGGCCCAGCCAATTCAGTAAGAATGCAACTTAATGAGCGGTTTAAAGCTATGAAAACTGCACTGACTTTCAACGTCTATTATGTCAGATGCATTACTTTTTTTCCTGTTCTAAAGTGTTGAAATATGCTGGATCTTGTAGAGATTATGAACCAATGACATTGCATTACCACAAATAGTCACATTCTTAAATGAGAAGAAAGCTTGATTTAAGCCTTTGGTCATTAAAAATTAGATTATCATCAATGCACCTTGGTAAGGAGAGGATCCTGTGAAGAGCTTCCTGACAACTGTAGCTGGGCTGGATACATTGTGGTCGTCAGTAAACTTCAAATGCGAGCCTGATATGGTAGATGCAGGAGATGCACTTCTTTCCCATCCATTTAAACTGCCAGATCTGCTTCTTGAGCCATCTGGGGTAGGTTCCCTGGAGTAAGCTTTCCGTCCATTTCTTGCTGGTGCCTGAATGGTATCGCTTGAAGCTTGTGTAAGATAAATCTTGTCATAGAATTATAGAGTTAAATAGGTATTACAATGTTCCTCAGCAAAACAGATGTTATATATACAAATTTTGGCATCTGCGAATGAATTCTCAAAAGATCGACAAAAAAAAAAATCCAGGGTTTATTTATTTGGTTTTGCCTGAACATAGAATTCTTGCAAAGGAAAAGGTATCTTCTCCTTCAAGCAAATGTGAGTTTGGCCATCGATGACAACTATTTGTTAATAAACCCATATATTTGTTGCACCATCGCATAGGTAGTGTCAAGGTCGCATTAGGCTAAAGGTCTGCTGAGAATGCCAAGGGACAACTAGATCTTAAAAGATATACACATAAATTAAATATTATGTTACTAGAGTACATAGCATCTGAATATGTAGCAGTGAAGTGTTTCAAGAAGACTTGTTCCTTGAGTTAATAATTAAACAAGAACTACAGCTAACTGTTATTGCTAGCGGGATAAAATCCCAATGACTAGAGACACTACATGGACTGAGACGCAGATTTCCACAGTCCAAATTCATATTTCTCTACTCTGTATTCAAAACCAAAATTGGCTGATCATCATGTCTATTTCATACTACATAAAATAAACTCTGAGAAATTTCAATGGAGACATCCTATCTCTCTTTAAAATGGTATGACAGGGACCAACAGAAACTCAGAAAAAGACAAGTGGGAGAAACTACATCAATTCAAAAAGAATGCCTACACAATGAACCTAATATGTAATGTCTCATACATAATACATATACATCTAATTAAATGTTAGTAACTGTCACTTACAGTTCCACTTGAGGTTTTTCCCTTCAAGGTAGCAAGCTTCCGCTCAAATGAATTGCCATGCATCTGCAAGGCAGCCACTCAATTAAAACTTTAAACTGAATGTCTTCTTGCTGCCAAATTACATAGCTGAATCATGAAGATTCCAATTAAATATCAAGCAATAAGTAGTTCCAAGATAGCAAAACTAGGATATTATCTGATTGGATGAAAATGTAAATAGAAAGAAAGGACTTCATACTAAAATACTTATCTGTTTTGACAAATCAAGGATGAGGAAAATTTGTGGCTATGAATGCTAGACCAAGTTCTGATTGACAACCATTTGACCTAAAAGCTTAACCTATAGGTCAGACTTAGGATCATACTAACATAATATCTCCTGAAACTTCCCTCACTTGCAAGTCTACTAAGCTTTACAAATTGTTCAAGTACATGCACTCCAGATGAGTTGACACGTTGTGAATTAATTTTAAGCATAACAAGGCTGCCAAGGTTCAACCTCGGGAATGTTAGCTCATGCTAGCTCATGCAGGTTGCAGTACCATGATAGCCTACAATCAGACCTAAAAGCTTCAGCTGATAGGTTGGGGCCAAACTAATAATATATCTTTTAACAACTTGAATCACTTATTGACATTTATGCTCTGTTTGATAAGAAAAAGAAAAAGAGGGAAGGGAACCTCTGGATTAAAACTTTTTCCTTTGTTTCTCCTTTCCTCAATCCTTCTTACCAAAGGGGAGTGTTCGATACTTCCAACAGCTCAAAATTATCATTTCGGCTGAAACTTTTTTTTTTACATAAAGGTAACTTCACACATTTCACAATCTCAAGTATCCCACTGCAATCCCAATATCCTAATTTGCATCATTACCAGTCATCACTGACTAGGTATCCAGGTCAAATGAAATCATAAGAAACTAAACAAAAACACAGCAATATCATCTGAAAGAAGCTAATAATTGATACTTTCATAAAGGCATATGACCCACTTACATTTGCCTTCAAGGGATTCCAGTCAAAAAAACAGGTGAAAAATGGTGGTTCATGGCCTTCTGTAATAACATATATAGGAGTCTCCAAAGAAAGTTCTTCCCGAATGTTTGTTTGAAGGAATTTCTGCCAGCCAAGAATACAAATATGAGGGCATCTATAGAAGTGAAGAGTATAAAATATACACATAACGATAACATTTACAAATATTTAACATCAAGATATCAGTACGTCAAACTGAACATAATCCATGATGCAAAAAAAGACCTTTAAGAAAATAAACTCTTGAGAGAGACTAGATCTATAATTACCAGACCCAGATTAAGGGCTACTTGCTTTGATTTAATAGTTGAGTGGCGCCCAACCCAAACATATATTTCTTTATGGCAGTCTAACAGTAATACATCTTCAGTAGTTAAATCATCTTGAGTGAAGCTGTATATCTCTTTAACCTGAAAACCAGACCAAACCAAAGTAAATCCTCACAACAATGAAAAGAGCTATCATATAACTCCATAGTTTCTTTTCCATTGAGCAAGAAATTATTTAAAAAAAAAAAAACCTGAATAAAATCCCAACTTTTTGCCTTTGGATTTTCAAATTTCTATACAGAAGAATGGAACACCACAAGAATTAAGCCAACCCAGCAACATTTAGAGTCAGAATAATCAGATAGAAACATAGATGATTCGACACAAAATTAGCAAAATTTTAAGAAAGCAGAAAATTTGCATAGAGAAGATTTCATATGTATCTATATGTATGTATATATGTATGTATCTTTATCTATATTGATGAGTCTAATCAAAGATGACATGACCTTTCTATACTTCAATTTAGACACTCTGCCACGACTGGATTCACTGGGACAATTTAAGTACTGTCCTTTTACTACCTAAGGCCTTAAGCATATGACAAAAGGTTTGGACAGTGGACAGTGATAAAACTCTCCTCTGCCATATATGATGGACTGTAAAGTATACTGAGGTTATCCTGAAATAATCAAAAAGCAATCAACCAGCTCCAACGGCAAAGTTGAAACGTTTCAGACCAAATTGATGAATGAATTAATCAGTAGAGTGGGCAGCTAATACTAGGCACATTCACTAGAGGAAGTGAACAAAGAACCCACTTCCACAACATGTCCTGAACACTATGAAGAACTGTTATGTCTCTATGACATACAATCCTAATAGGAAACAAGGATGAAGTAATAAAGTATGCTTAATTAGGATTGTATTTGAAGTCCATTGCTTATACAGCCCACTAAATCTACTTTAGTATAGAACTTGATTTCACGCAAGTACATAATGAGAATCCTAATGACATTGTAATGGGTTATAAAATAGGAATTTGAATTTCCCTTAGCTAGCTTAAATATCAATGCAACTCTGTGTTGAGGATCTACATTTGCAATACGCGTTGATGATAACATTTATATTGCACCAAAGGTGCTTAACCATGAAAGATATGCAAGCAACAGAACCAAACAAGGTGTACCTTGAAATCACCTGAAAGGGGAAATCAAACCAAGCGGCAAAAGAACCATAACCAACTGTCAGAAACGTTTTGCAGCAATTTACAGCTGGTAAACTTCTGAACCAAGGCAGAAGCAAGTTATCCTTCCAGAGAACAATAGTAGAAAGAGAGGATAATTTGCTTACCTTCAGTACAGGTAAATTTAAACAAATGTGGATCTTCTATGAATTTTTTCATCTCCTTTTCTCTAGGATACTCTGTCTTTCCACTAAGTGAACTCCAGAAAATATCTGGTTCGCATCCTTCCCTCACAGATATGGGTTGCCATGCTGGCTGTGAATGGCATCAACAAAATAAAACATCAATTATGATTAAATAAGTTAGGCCCATAAAATAAAAATGCGAAATCCCCAATATAAACCATAGCATTGGCTTTCATAGCCACCGACTGAAAGTTTAGTGCAAAAATAGAAAATCATTATTTTTACCTTGTTCAAAAAACAAAATTACATACATTAATCAGTTCAAGCATTCTATCAAGAAGATCATGGTCTCTGCTCGAGGTGAGATTCCCAATCCAAATGAAGACAGATGTTGCATTTTGCAGGATGTAACAATAGGATGAATTCAGTGAGCTTGAAACCTGAAAGATTTTAGTTTAACAAGTAATAGTCAAATGTAGAGGAGCATATTGGTACTGAAGAAGGAGAAAGGAAAAGAAAAAAGAGTAGCAACTTCTCAGAATGTAGAAAACAACAATTTGCATTCAAAATTTTTAATAATCAGAAAATAGCAAATCTATTTCTAACATGCTAAATAGTTTAAGAAGGCCTGAACAAAAATAATCATTCTGCTTGAAAGTTCAAAGCTTTCCCAAGAGGAAAACTAAATCAACCTTTTAGCGTGACTTAACATTGAATGACTTGATTGATATGAGGTGTTGCTCCCTTTAACAATGTAAGCATAGAAGTCATTTTAGCAAACAACAAAAGGTGAAAAGTAACCAACGGCCGTATGGTTTGTTTCAATCTCTGACAGTCTCAGATACCCAGAAAGAAAAAAAGAAAAGTAAGCTGGAGATCATTCTTGAACTGATTTTACAATGAAAAGTGGCACGCAAGACAACTAACTCAGTGATATTTGGCATATCATGGCAAGGCAGGTTGCTCTCAACAGGTACGACAATTTGGATAAACACATAGCCAATACTGATAACTTGGAAGTGTATTCTCTCGTATATAGAAGCATAATTCTAATACTGAGAACAGGATATTAAAGAGTGTTTTGAGGATCTTATTGTTTCTAGAACATTTGACAGGGACAATGACAGCGGTCTTGGCCCTCCAAGGAAGATATGATTTTTGATTGATTATCAGCAAAAAGGATATAAATTAGGCCATGTGAACGTCTGTGGTGTGGGTGGGTGGGTGTCACAAACAGATAAAGAGAGAGAGGAGGGAGAACAACTAAGGCTTGGTCTAGTGGTTGTTACTTTTTTTTAATAAAAATTAGATCCAAAGTTCGATTCCTTTATTTTCCCTTGTATCTCTCTATGAATCAAAAAAAAAAGAGAGGGAGGGAGAACAATAGTACTGTTTTAGGGTGAGCGTTAGATCTTCAACTTACATTATCAACCTGGATAGCCTGCATGTTTTCTGGGCTCGTCCCTTGAACTCGAAAAAGAGCTGTCATTTTTTCATGGTAAGTATCATCATCAACACCAGCTTCGGCAATGAACTTCTTGTACCCAGCACTGATACCTCCCTTTATATTATTAAAAAAATGGCAAGATAGAGTATTAGAGGACCTCCTATTTTATCTGTAGATTAACATAAAAATTTATTTAGATTTGAAAGGAATTAAAGAGAAAAGAAATCCTGAGAAGTATCAACCTTATAAACAATCAACGTCTGGAAAATAAGGAAAAACTGGATTGGCTCCTTATCTTGAGTAACTTGAGCCTGAAAATAAAACATGAGGTTTAACATAGTAAAACAATTTTTTTTTAGAGATGCAAAAGGTGTTAGTGTTATGTGTATATTGAAGAGTAGTTAATCCTCGTAAATTCATTGCAAATGGCAGAATAAATTGCTCCTTTAGAATCATAAAAGTAAAGGACCCATTGAAATGGTCACAGAGAGTGAAACAAGAAAACACAATAGAACTCATCTGCATGATATAGCATTCATTTTCAGTACCATAAACGAGTAAAAAGCAAAATATCATTCACATAGAAAAAAGCTACATAGGATTCACTGAAAATGACTTCTAACTACTTGATTAATTCTTGAACATCCCTAAGTTAACCTGCAGTATCAAGTTAGTTAACCTGCAGTATCAAGTTAGTCAAACCGAAGGAACAAATATTATAACTGCACAAGGGTCGGAGAATGAAAGATTAGAACTTGCCATTACTGGATCCCCTCTGGTTGAATCGACAATGGCACTCATATGGAAGATGGCATCAGCTCTATCTTCCTGCAAGAAGAAACAGATAATAAAAAAGGAGACAACATGGTCAGAAAGCTAATCAAGTGCTAACGTTAAAAACTAAAATTTCAAAGCAAAATATAGCACAAGATATTAAAATTGCAAAAGAAAGAGTATCACATGAAATTAAGAGCTAAGGTTCTAGTCCAAACAAGAAAATTCAACTTACAAGTAAAGAAGAAAATATATAGGCTTCTTGGTTTTGATTCAACACGATCATTTCTAACTAGAAATTTTCATTGATATTGTTTCTTTGCTATTATTCTAATACCTTGGCATGAAAGAATATTTAGAGCTTTTATGATTGCACTTCAACAATCACTACATGCTAAACTTAGCTTCTCAAGAAAAAGTCTATATTTCCAAATAAATGTTTTATTAGTTAAAAACTGCCTAATAAAGGCAGCAAAAACTATCACCACTTCAAGCAAGGTATCACCTATAAGATGTGACACATAAAGCTCTTCGAATTCTTCACTATCGACTTGTGATTGATCAAAAATCCTAATCGAACATTGGCATTGAAGTATTGAAATAACATACAGGATTTCAATCAAAAAGGGTAATTCTTCTTGCATGCCCCATGCATTAGTCTAAAGGCATTTTTGATAAACTTTACATGTCTACAATTCCAAATGCATGCTGTTGCATCAGTATATATCCTAATGCTTCTATCTCAAGCATCTCCAGGTTTACCAGACAAAAGCAAAGATTTAAATGAAAAACATTATCATGTATTAATGAACCATGCTTACCAATACACTTCCATGACCAAGCCATGCATAAAATAAACTCTCATCCCTTTCATTTCCAGGATATGTATACTGCACAATATAACAATCCCCACTGTAGAACTTCATCTGTTCTGAAACTGGAATAAGGGACAGTTCATGACCATTTACCCGCCAAACCTGACATGTTACACCATTGCATCAAACAACATATGAGACTGTAAGAACTTAAAGCCATAAATTCTGAAAAAGGACAATTTTTCTTGCAATTGAAGCTACCTTCAGTGTGCCCCTGCAATTTATATAAGACTGGAAGTCTTCTTCAGGAAGCTCCTTCACTTCATAACCCTGTTGCTTGAACATTGCTGAAGAAGAAAACAAAGTGAAATTAATAAGTGCCACAAAATAAACAGTCTACAACTGATTCCTTCCACCTCTTTCTTTCCCATTTTTTTTCTTTCTTTATTGCTTTACAACTATTTTGTTACAATAGGTACAAACCTGCCACTTTTTCTCGCCCTTCATCATACAGCTTGGTCTCCGCAGTTTGAGACCAGCTACTGAAGTAGGATCTAAACCTTGAAGTTTCTAATCCCTCAGTTAAAAATGTTAAGTGAGTCCCATTAGACCTGTCCTGTTTTCCGAGGAAATCCTGTAAAATAGTTCCAGCAATCTTGTTAGAAAGAATGCCCTTAAGATTCTCGTTACATCAACAAATTCTTCCATCTACAAATAAAAAATTCTCCTTATATTTGCCGTACTTCCTCATATAATTTTTGCCTTTTGGCACTTTTTCCACGTTGAGGGATAAAATCTTGTAAAACCATGGACTTTAAAAATGGAAAAGATAGAAACCTAGGAATATGGACTCTGATAGATCAAAGTTCCACAGAAAGATAGAATATAGTATCCATGAATGTTCATCTTCTTAAAGGGAATGATAGCATTCATTTATTGATAGAAATTTTCTATCTTGTATTTTACTAAACTAAGGGAGCCATAAAGTGATATAGGATCCAACTTGTTCATTCAAGGCAGGTATGTGTGAATACGTACAGGAACCTGTGTAAGTAAAATCATACTTAGAGATATAATTAGAGATTATCCTTTTACTGCCAAGCAGAGCACTGCCTCTAATTCTCCATGTTAACTTAGATATAATAGGTTTGCCAAAAGGAAAAAGAAAAGTGCAAAGAAGCTTAATGAGATTGAAAATCAAGTGAACTGTTGGATAACTGCATTCTCACTTGCAGATAGTTCAATAAATAGTGCTTAGATGATTGAGGAACATTGCAGGATTTAAAAAAAGGAAAAGCATGGGACAGATTATCATCTTAACTAAATGTTTAAATTAATACATCTCTAACCAATCTTTCATAAGAAGCCAGGATATCTTGAACAAGAATTATATCAGGTCAAACGGCCATTAGAATTTCTGAATAAGAATAGGGGTAAAAGGGAGAGGGTAGAGGGAGAAAAGGGATGCTTTAGAGATGCATGCCTAGGTAACTCAATCATGAGACTTGAACCATTTCTAATGGCATAGATGTATTCTTCATCTGACATATCCCACTCATGATGCACTCAATCTAACTTTTTGCTCTATGCCTTCATGTGTTAGAGAAAGAGTGGGAAGGAAAGGGAGGGAAGGAAAAAGAAGAAAAAACACTTACCTCTGCAGCTGAAATTGATGTCTTTCGTTCAGTTATTGAGGTATTTCTTCCCATCCAGACAAAAATTTCAGCACCACAATCTAGCATATAGCACTTGTTTTTCTCAAGCATAGCTTTTTCCAATGAATTACTTGCAATTTGAGTTAGTTTCCCCTGTAGATTTATCCTGTTGATGAAAGATTTTAAATTGTCACTTAAGAAAGGTTTTTGTTATTTCATTTAAAGAAATAATGAAGAAAAAAAAATTTAAAACAAAAAGAAACAGGAGGAAGAAGAAGAACACAATTTGGTTTTATCCAGAAACTAACAGGATAAGTTGATTAAATCAATAATCATCTTACACAAGTTGAGAAGTCAGAAAATATAAGTTATTTATAAAAATATAGGAGGCAATCGCCAAAAGGCATACAGTATAATTTGACTTTTACATAAGTACGATAAAATTGTTTTTGAATACTAATACAAGCTTGCAAATATACAGGAACTAAGTTTGTTCAAATTGACAAAGATATATTAGCAAAATTCAAAGCCAAACTCACCAGAATAGTTTTACAGGACTATCAGCTTGTTGCAGACCAGCCAAAGCTGAGTCCTGGGGAATCGGGGCATAACCACCAAATAAACTCCAGAATTCACCAACGTCAGAATCACCAACCAATTTTCCATCCTCTGCAGCAAAGAATCATTTAATAATGGCAATAAAATTTACTTGAAGAAGAGTTGAAAGGAAATTTCCAACCTATGGTTGCCACTTCACAGTTTCCAGTGTGCTTATTCTCTTTGATATACTGAACAACCTCCAAAGCTTTAGCCCTTTCTTGGATACTTGAGTTGCACCCACTAAAGAGGAAAATTTTTGATGCAGTGTCAAGAATAAATACGTCATTGTGATTAAGAGATGATCGAGAAAAAGGCACCTGGTCAGCAAGCATGACATATGAAGAATCATAGTTAATAATATTAAGCTAAAGCATTGATAAAAACAAAGCTAGTTTGTCTACTTATTAACAAAGTGCTGTGAATAACAGAACAATCTAATTATAAAGATGATAATGAGTTTATGTTTATAACAGAATAGGCTCTTTTTATTGACTCGTTGGCATGAATTATAATACAGCCTGTAATCATGTACATAGTTAGTTACAAACTTACTAGCATGTTTGATGTTTCACTATAATTACCAACACATGCTACAGAACTATTAATTTCTAAACAAGCATATTATTGGATAAATTGATTATATATTGTAGAATAGACCAGAAGAGCAACTTGGATCCTTCAATTTGCAGTTTGTCAACTCAAATTTTCCATCATTGCCAAGTTATTTTGGTAACTGTGTTGTAAAGCATTCATCTAGAGTATATATTGTTTTTTCTTTTTGTTTCTTATGTTGAGATGTTAACTCAAATAATTAAAACATCTCAAATCATTTCTCAAACTTCAAGTACAACTTACTTCTTTAACATGAACAACATGTTCTCCCTTGCATGTTAACAAGGTGACTCGGTATGTTTCACCATTCAAGTTTCCTGGCTGTGAGGAGTATACTCCTTCAAGTGGAATAATACAAGGTTTAAAATATGATAAGAATTTCTCTGTTTCTTGGCCTTGAAATTCTCTATACTGCACGGTGCAAGACCCTAGGGCTGCATCGAGTTCCAGCGCTTTGTCAGATACCAAGGCTGAGTCTACCTGCCAATGCAGCAACCATTCTCAAAATACTCAGCAGTAACACAAGAATGCATGAATTATAATTAATAACTTTTCTAGATGTTACATGCGCAATTTAATACAAAAAGATTAATGGATCAGTGGTTGATAATTTCGGTCAGCAAACCTTCTTTTTTTTTCTTTTTCTTCTTCTACTAAAAGGCAACAGCATTCAATTTTCTAAGACTGTTGCTTAGGCATGTTCTTATTACCAGACTCCTCCATTTTAAGTGCAATTGATTCTTATGTACGCTTTGTGCAGTTAATACATTTAATAAATACTAAAATATTTCAGTAACTTTTTTCTAACAAAAAAATGTATCAGTTTTGTTGTTATGCCAAAAAGAAGTGAGCAAGCTTCATGCCTATGATTTTCAGTATTGGACCCAAGTCCTAGAAGTACTAACAATTTTTTTTTTTTATAATTGAGGAATAGGGTTGATATTGTTTGGGCTAGAACTAAGCCTTACAACATGTCACAACTCTACTTAACCATTTGGTCAATTATTCACGAAGTACTGACAAATCTTATATCAATTTATCAAGCTGGAGTAATACTTAACCTAACAACATTCTCTATTTGGAAATATGAAAGTCACTATTCCTGAAGAAACTACCAAATTAACATTCAACAAAATCTTGAACATTATCTTGTTCTTGTCCACGAAAAGAAAGACAAGAATGTAAAAAGAATAATCAAGAACCTCATTAACATCAATTCCCAGCCAATAATGTATGTCGTGCTGCGGTGGCCCACTTTTTAGCACCCTTGTCTGTCTCAACCAACAACCAAAAACCAAACACAACAATGTAAATCTTTTTTTGATTTAAAATTAATTAATTAACTATCATATACTTTTTACCTAAAAATAAATAAAAGAAAAGAACAGTTAAAAAGCTAAAACTTACACTTAAGACAACATATGCACTTCCTGAGTAGAATTTTCCTTGTGAAGATTTTGGAACAGGAACCAAGCGCGAGTTCTCAATGCACCAGATTTCCAAACCCCTGAATAAACCAAAAAAAAAGGATTAAACAGAGAAACAAAAAAAAAAAGCAGAAAAGGAAACAAATGCTGTTAAGAGTAACGAATATACGGTTTTGCGCCTGCTCCATGGAATGCTGAATCAACGTCTTTACCATAAAAAGCCATTTCTCTCATAACTTACGGAGCACTAAGAAACAACAATCTGCAATCCAGACATTGAGTGTTAGATCTGAAACCTGATTCGAAATCAAAGAAAGAAGCAAAAAATTTGAGTCGAAAAGAAAAAAAAACTGGAGCTGACCAAACAGAAAGTTGAAGAATAAAAAAAACTAACTAAAATAATAAGAATAAAAAAGAGTATATTCTGCTGATCAGTGTTTGAAAATGGAGATTAACGGAGCAATATAAAAGGGTTGGGGAAGCCGAATGGAGGGGAGAATGAGAGGATTGGCTTTATCGTCCAGCTAGCTGGGGACCCACACAGCCCAAAGCGAAAGCTTTCTTGATCTGATGAAAACGAAAGAAAGGTCAAAAATCATAGAAGCAAGGGAAGGAGTGGCAGAGTGGGGTCCGGTCTGGTCTGGTCTGGACTGGAGTGGTTGTTGGTTCCCGCTCCCGCCGCTCTGGATTTCAAGTTTGTAATCCAAACGACGTCGTTCGGGTGCCTAATGAACTTAAGAAAATAGCAAGGAAATTAAAAAAAAATGCTGTTATCTTTTTTGGTATATTTGAAATATGGTCGTAAATTTTATTTAATAAGCTACTTTTTAATTTAGAATATATTGAAAATTAACTACTGAATTTTGCTTCAAATATATTTTAAAAATCGGATAAAAAAATTTACAATCAATACAATTTTTTTTACAAAAATTAATAAAAAATAATATATTAATTGTAATTTCTTTCCTTAAACACCATCTTAACTAATGTCAGTAGACACTCATTAAAATTTTTGCATATGTTTGTCGGAAATAAACCTGTGACTTTTATGATGGTTGGTAAATTTTGAAAGCTAAATTAAATGATTTTAATAGATAGTTTAGGAGTTAGCACATGAACCATGTCCAAGTCAAAACACATTGGGAGAGTTATTAAAATGTGTAATTTAATAACATTGACAAATCAAGAGTTGGAAAGAAAGTAACATCCATCGAGAAACTGTTAATAAGGCTTGACAATTCGTATTCGTTTAATATAAATTTGTATTTGTGTGGAAATTCGCACTCAATTTATGATGTATTGTCCGATTTGACTTGAAGTTTCACAATTTTGTCTCATAAAAGGTGCTTCACAAGTATAAATTCAATTCTTTACATATATATATATATATATATATATATATAGCATTACAAATTCTTACAATCTTCCACTATGGGATTGGAGCATTATAAATTCCTTCACTTTAAAACTTGACACCATTGTCAAAAACAATAAAAATAGAACCAATATCACACTAGGCGTTGAGAGTCTAGAAGTAGCTCTCACTATGTAACACTTAGTTCTCGCAGGATTCTAGAGATAGCTCTTTTGTGAAATCCCCAATTTCCATGTATTCCTCCTTATTTGTAAAGTATTTCAATCCAATATGATTAAATGAATATGAAGTTTAATGTATGAATGATGTATGCATGATGTATGGATGATGTATGGAACATGTAAGAAATAAAGAGAATTGAAAATGAAATTATGAAAGAAATAAGGTGATATCAAGAAAATAAATGGAGGATGAGACAAGAAATTAAATCAGAAATTGTGATTTGTTATGTAATGGGTGAGTCATAGAAGAAAAGAAAAAGAGGAATTAATGATGGTCAATGGGTCAAATGAAGATGTATGGATGAGATGATGGATGATAAAGCATGCATTAAATGCAAATTAGCATAGTCATCATTCCCATCAACTATCCCCAACGCCAGCCCCTTGCCAGCCCTCTCCCTCTCGTTCCATTTCCAAGTTCCATAGTGTTCCATTCCAAGCTCCTTGCTAAACCACCTCACTCTCCCACCAATTCATTCAGTTCGTAGAACGAAAATCGATCCTTGTCACTAGACTAAGTGATATCCAAAGTTTGGTAGATTGATTTCAAGTATTGGAAGAAATCTCAAAGTTTGAGATTTTGGTTCCTAGTGAAGGTAAGGGAAGAAGATGATTCTTGCAATTTCATTCTTGATTTGGAGTTGTTTTGAGTTAGTATAACATGTGTATGTGGTTTAATTTAAGGTTTGATATGATATGATGATTTCAGATTTGAGGAAGTGAAAGGCTAGGGTTACGCGCCAAGTGATTTCGCGTTTCCGAAGGAATCAAGGTAAGAAATTTATGTAACGGACGTAAGGCGGCTATGTCCGCATGTTTTATGATGTTTGTATGTGATTTGGAAAGAAACACCAGCTGATTTCATGCAGGAAAAATGACATTTTCGGACTTGTCTCCTAGTACCAATTAGGCTAGGGGTAGCCGACTACCATAAAGGGAAGTCGACTGCCTAGAGACAACCAAAACGCCGTTTTTCGAAAACTGGTTCAAACCAGTCGACTGCTATGTAAGCCAGTCGACTGCTATTTATCCAGAAGCACTCTGTTTCAAACCAGTCGACTGCTAATTGCCAAAATGCATTCTGTTTCAAAAACAGTCGACTGCTATATGACCAGTCGACTGCTATTTCTTAAGAAGCATTCTGTTTGAAAACCAGTCGACTGCCCCCATGTATTTTCAAAGATGAAAATATCGAAAATTTAAATAAAAATAATTTCGATAAATGAAGTTATGAAGCAGCAGCCGACTGCCCTATAAGGCCAGTCGACTGCCATGTATGAAAAGAGTCTTTAAAGCTTATTTGATTTAAACACAAAAAGTGTTTTCTGAACAAGTATATTATAAATGTTTTGAGACTATGGACTGCGTAATGATCATATATTTCTGATGGCTGAGTGACTCTGATCAAGTCTTCAATAATATGTATGTTGAGCGAGGAACCCTAGTCAGGTCCTCAATCCCACATGTGACACCCGACTAGTGTTCACTGTGGATTACTAAAGGCAGGAGAGAATCTCTGACCTATACAGAGTGCACTACTGTACTAATGCATGGTTAGAGTCATATAAATGAGAATGAACGGTTTATATGACGATACAATCGCTTAAATATTGTACATAGTCTCCATCTATTTCAAAGTACAAGATATATGTATGAAGAAGTATATAATGTATGTTTTGAAGCAAAGAAGTATGATATATGTTTCAAGTATACGATGTATGTTTAAAAGCAAGTTTATGAAGTAAGATGTTTTAAACGATGTTTATGATACATGCTTTATAATGCTTTACATGACATTGTAGAGCCAAGCAGGAAAAAAATGCATATAGAGGCATAGTACGCTCTTTTACATATTTTTCTTACTGAGCGTAAACTCACCTTTTTACGACCATTTTTCCTACAGATTTCCTGAAGTGAGCCTCGCTCCGATTAGAGGAGCTTGTTTTGAAAATATTGTAGTGTACCTTCTCGATACGCTTCCCAATTATCATAGAAGGTATACTTATATGTTCATTTATATAGTTATTGTAATTCAGCTACGGTACAGTACAAGTAGCAATTATGTATATAGGATGTCTAGGGATGTAAGATAAGATGATGTATGAGATCCTGTGGAAATGGAATGGTATTTATATATATCATTTTTATGCTTATGGAAAAATAATAAAATTTTAGGAGCTATCAGATAATTAGTTTAAGAATAAAGGAAGAATGACACTGGATGAACTAAATCTAAATAAAGAAGGAAAAAGATAAGTGATAAGATGAAGTGATGGGGACGTCACACTTTTACAGTATAACACTTACATCTTGTGTTCTAGCTGGTCTCCACAAAAGGTGTCTTACAATTATAAGTTTAAATCTCTAGATTCTTAAAATCTTCTGAGGTGGCATTGGAGCGTTACAATTTGTGTCATATAAAACACATAAATTTTATATTAAAAAAACACGTTGACATGTTAAATACAAAAACTTATTTTAGCTTTTATTATATTTATATACAATTATTATCAAAATTTAGTATGTGTCAACTTTATTTTTTTTAATTAGTGTCGTTCAGCGTATTGTGTATAGGATTATCAAGTCTACCATTAATATTGGAGAAGATTAGGCTGTTAATTTGAACATAAGATAATGATTGGAGGGAATTTAAGAAAAAAAACTATTAATTTTCACTTTATGATAACATTGTCTAAGTGGTATTATAAGCATAAAAATTTATATTCAATTTAAATAGTTTCTTAGAAATAAAATAAGAAAAAATTGAAACAGTGTTAAATGTAAAAATCCACAGTATTTACGGATACTAATTTCATTACCTTACTATGCTTGATTTTTAAAAGACATTTCAAAATTTAAGTCTAATTTTTGAAGAGTTTCAATTGAATATTATTTTTAATAGTTGATTTTTTTATATGGTGTTAACATAAATATATATAAAAAAATGTAAATTTAACTAACCCTATAATAGCAAATTGGATTTTAGAATTTTATAATTACACATATTTCAAATTTATAAATCATTTAAATAAAAAAATCCTAAACAATGTAATTTGTAGTGGCATATTGGGCTAGGTTTTTAATACCCAGTGGCCGAAGATATTGGGCCGAATACAACCGAAATATCAGCTCAACCGGTTCCAAGAACCGACAACCAGTCCCGACCCGAGGAAATTCATAATTAAAATATTTTTGCAAATTAGTTATCAATATTATTATTTGAATAGAAAAAATATTTCCTCTTTCCCTCTTTCCCCTCTGCATTTGTATTTTACTCCATCGAAAACCTCATTGCAATTCAAAATTAGGGTTTTCGCTGAAAAAGGGGAAGAAGATGAATCCATTAACGTTAGTAAAGCGATTGCAAAACATAACCGCAAAAGAAGCAGATTTAGGGATATCGGAGGAGGCGTCGTGGCACGCCAAGTACAAAGATTCCGCTTACATCTTTGTCGGCGGCCTTCCCTTTGATCTCACCGAAGGCGATCTCCTCGCTGTTTTTGCCCAGTACGTTTTCTTTCTCACATTTCCTTTTTCTATTTTGGAGTTATTTTTTGGTTTCAGTTTATTACCGAGCATTTGACTTGAATTCTTATTTATTTATTTATTCTATTAGATATGGAGAAATTGTAGATGTTAATCTTGTCAGAGATAAGGGTACTGGGAAATCGAGAGGCTTTGCTTTTCTTGCGTACGAGGATCAAAGAAGTACTATACTTGCTGTAGGTTAGGGTTTCTTTCTCTTAACAGTTCAAATTTAAGTGTAATTTTACTTAATAATGAGGAAAGTGATCTAATTGAGCTCTTTTTTTTCTCTGTTATTGAAGATAATCTTAATGGGGCACAGATTTCGGGTCGAATTATAAGAGTTGATCATGTTGCAAAATATAAGAAGAAAGAAGAAGAGGATGAAGAGGAAGAACAGAAGAAGAGGGAGGCCCGAGGGGTTTGTCGTGCTTTCCAGAGAGGTGAATGTACCCGTGGTGCTGGATGTAAATTTTCCCATGATGAGCAAGTAAGATTCATTTCCATTTAGTATTGCTTTTTGGTACATGTAATTTATTTGGAAGGCTATACTGCGATCATCATGAATGAGTGCTTTGTAAGTCACTGTTAGGAATGCAGATGAATTTAAACCATGAATGGCTTATTCTTCTAGATGCTAATTTTGCTGCCCATTT
This sequence comes from Heritiera fomes, assembly GCA_032173925.1. Lineage (NCBI taxonomy): Eukaryota > Viridiplantae > Streptophyta > Magnoliopsida > Malvales > Malvaceae > Heritiera > Heritiera fomes. Next base: position 37,451,941 of record JAPDPM010000007.1, read on the forward strand.
GCCTTGGGATGTTTGTTTAATAAGAATTTCTTTATGTTAAAATAAAATGATTGAACCGGATAATGTCAAAAGCTCGAGCTATTTGCTATTTTTAATTTTGAGTTGAATGGAGTAATCTTATTGTTCTTTTATTCTGCGGAGTTCTGTGTCTGGATCATAAATCATAAAATTGGCATTGTGTCTACTAGATGACTACTATACGTCTCTACTATATGTGGATTATTTTTCATCCAAATGTAGTAATGCTGTTGTCCAATTGATTGTGTGAACTATGATGGCTCAAGAGAAGTTTGCTCTGTTAATTTTGTTGTTACAGTCTTGGAAAATTTTTTTTTCCTCTTCTTATTCGTTTTTGGCTTTCTTTCCTCATCTCGTCCTGAGCTGTTTATGTTTCTATTATTTATAGTGTTGCTTATTTATGTCTTTTTCGGTTTTTTGCCAGAGAGCTGCAAACACTGGCTGGGGCCCTCAGGATAAAAGTTCAAGATGGGGCAATGATAAATTTGAGGGTTCAAAAAAGAATGAGAAAAGTTTTGGCATGCAGGAACGAGCAGTTCAAGAAGGGTTTCGACCTGCAAGGGACAATGAGAAGGCCTTAGAGAAATGTGATGGTAGGGAAGGCAAGAGATATAGAAGGTATGATGATAAAGATGTTGGACCAACATCAAGAGAAGATTATAATCGTAGAGAAGAAAATAGATCAACACGGCATAATGATGATGATCGGTTTAGAAGGGAAGAAAAAAGATCTAGAAGGCACAATGATAGCGACTTTAAGCCAAGGTCAAGAGAAGATCGATATAGGAGGGAAGAAAAGAGATCAAAAAGGCATGGTGATGATGATTTTGAACCAAGGCTTAATAGAGATCATGATGGGAGAGAACAAAAAAAATAGTAAGGAATGAATCAGAATCTTATCATAGAGAAGATCAGGTGGGGAGATATGGTCAGCCTATAGTAGGATTATTCCACCCATCTACGTGAAGAAAGTCATGACCTTGTCAGATTTTATATTTGCAGTGAGGACCTCTGTATCTTACTTGGTGCAAGGTGATACTCAAAAGTCATGATCTACTTTTTGGCCTGGGTTTATCCTGTGCATTGTTTGAATTTTTAATACCTGTATTCCTCCTAAATGTTTCTGTACACTATTTTTTAATCTTTTTCTGTTGGATTAAAATTCAATTTGATAAAGTTTTAGAGCAACTTTTACACGTATAGACTAAAATCAGAGTCTTCATGGCTGATTTGCATGTCACACGTTTCTTCCCTTTCCTATTTGTGCAACATGTTTTGTGGGTGCTTATTGCTTATTATCATTGCTCACCAAGAGAAATTGCACCAAATGGATACATCATTTGCAACTGAAATTTCAGACGAACAGCTTTTGACGGCTCTAAATTGCAGAGAAAACCAAGAATCAATATTGGCTAGTCAGTGTAAACATGGTTCAAGGGGAGGTTATACTTCATAGAAAACAAGAGACTCACCTGTTCTTTGCAGTTTAGTTCCTTCATTCGCCAAGTTCCCCAATGCCTGTTAGCAGTTTATTAATATGGTCAAGCTGGTACCAACCTAAGCAAAAGGCAGTGACAACTGAACTGAACCGGACAAATTTAGTTAGCTCTCAATCATGAGAAACCAACAAACTAGTTCTGCATTGGACAGCAGTAAACATGTTTCATATGTATTGTACAAGCAATTTATGAACATCAAAATTCAAAATGCAATGAAAAGAAAATATGCTTTACTTGGCATTAAACTGTCCTATGTTTGCTTGCTTGTGGGAATTTATATACGATCAACCCAAAGAGTGAAGAGTCGTTGAGTATAACAGAATGGTGGTGTTTTTATTCTTTGAAAGGATCCTTGTGAAGGAGTTAGTTAAAGTTGTATAAGGGAATGGTTTATACAAATGTTTTAATTATGCAACTTCTTGTAACTACAGACTGAAACCATAGAAGTTTGTGTTAAAATCAAAATCACTAGGTTTCTATGGGTAGATGGACACGAAGATGTGTCAACCTTAAGCTTGAAATGGCATGTACTTGAAATTCCTGGGAATATGTTGCAGCCATTAGTCCGCACTTACCAGTAATGAAACAAATAATGCAAGTAAAAATTCAAGATTTAGATGTTTGAGGAGTAATTTCTATTAATATTCACCAATAATCCTTACATGAACAATGCCCTCCACTAAAATGATGGAATCGATAGCGATCTCTTAGTATTATCTCTCTGTTATAAAGTCTAGAAACAAGCTTAGCAACTGAGTGACAGTCTCCACAAACACGAAGGTTTTTTATAATTCGGATTGGCTGAGATGGTTCCATGTAAAGTAATCCAAAGGCAATTGCTAACTTCTCACTGTGAAGGTTAAGGGCATGCTCCTGCGTCTCATCCTCTTCAATAAGTTGCAGGAGTTGGGACTTGTTGGGTACATAACCAACTGATTTCAATCTCATCACAATCTCTTCCAATTTTGAGTAAATTTCTTTGGAAAGAGGATGACAGTTATCTCCCGCCAGAAACTCATGAATGACTCCATTGACCTCAATCGTGCTACAACCTTGTTCTTTCTTTAGTCCAGTCATTCTCATGTGCCTCCTTAATCTAGAAACACTATCCCATTTCCCAGCTTTGGCATATACATTAGATAAAAGAACATATGCTCCATGGTTTCCAGGATCCAACTCAAGTAAATGGCTAAAAGCCAGTTCAGCAATGTCAACATTTCCATGAATTTGACAAGCTCCTAGCAGAGCCCCCCATACCGAATCACTAGGAACTATTGGCATTTTCTCAATAAATTCAACAGCTTCTTCAAGAAGGCCTGCACGACCGAGAATATCAACCATGCAAGAATAGTGCTGGAGCTCAGGTGAAATCCCATAAACTGGACCCATCTGATTGAAAAAGGTTTTGCCCTCCTTCACCAACCCTGTGTGGCTACAAGCACATAACACATTGGTAAAAGTCACAGAATTGGGCTTGATTGTGGTTTCTTGCATTCTGGAGAACAAATCTATTGCAGCTCTCCCATGTCCATGCATAGCTAAACCAGCAATCATGGCACTCCAAACAAATACATCCCTCCTGTCCACAGAATAAAATACCTCAAGTGCCTTCTTTATATCTCCACATTTGGAATACATATCAATGAGTGAGGTTGTAAGATGACAATTTAACTTAATCCCCTGCTCTTTGACGTAGGCATGTATACACTCACCTATTTCCATTGCTCCTAATTGAGCACAAGCTGATAGTGTGCTAACAAGAGTGATCTCATCGGGTTTAGCAATCTTGCTCAGTTGCAACTCATGATAAATGGACAAAGCCTCCTTTGGCTTCTCATTCTGTTCATAGCCAGATATAAGGGCATTCCATGCAGCAATATCTTGCCTAGGCATGGAATCAAGAACTCGCCTTGCTGCCTCATACTCTCCTAATTTAGCATAACCATCAAGCATAGTTGTCCAAGTGACAATATCCTTGTGCTTCATCATATCAAACAATCTTCTTGCATCTTCAAGACTTCCACATTTTGTGTACATGTCAAGCATCGCATTACTCAAAGTCAAGTTCACACTTATCCCATTCCTTTCAATATAGGAACACGCCCATCTCCCAAACTCCAAGTCCAGCTTCTTTGTGCAAGCTGATAAAACACCCACCATTGTCACATCATTCGGCTTCACACTCTCTGCCTCCATCCTTTTAAATAGCTCCAATGCCTTTTCGGCACAACCCCTTTGTGCCAAACCTGTGATCATCGAATTCCAAGATACAACATCTTTTTCACCAATCATCATAAAGACTCTATAAGCCGAACCCAAATCCCCACACGAAAAATACAAATGTATTAATGAATTCAAAATAAAAGCATCCGCCCCAAGGGAGGCCTTAATTGCCATTCCATGAAGAGCCTGCCCAACACATAAACTAAATGTCTCTGCGGCAGCCTTGATCACGAAAGGAAAAGTGAATTTATTGGGGTAATAGGGGCTCTCATGAACCATTCTTAGAAAGATCAAAATTCCTTGGAGGGGTTCAGGGCTCGAAGCATAGACCCGAATGAGGGTATTCCAGGTGTAAAGATTCGGTTTGGGAATTTGATCGAACACTTTACGAGCATAATCCAAGCTCGAAAAAGGCAGAAGAGCAGAGGCTGCAAAGAGTTTGCTAGCCGAGTATGGGTTAAACAAAAGGCCAGTACGAAGCATTTGGGCGTGGATTTCCTTGAGTTGGTTTGAATTGGAGCATCGGTTGATATGTGAAAAAACTGGGTGGTCATGGTCGTTATTGCCAGTTAGGGAAGTTGGGTGACGTGGAAGAGATAGGAGAGGGGTGCTCAGAGCCTCCATGTTTTGGTGTGTGTGTGGGTTGCTAGGCTTTTCTACTTAAAGGTCTGTTTGTTTATAAGGGAGTAGGCTTGGAGACTATGGGCTAAAGCCATTGAGATATTTGCCATTTGGGTAGTTTTCCAAACACATATTACCCGTCTTTAAAAAAAAAAGAAATTAGAAAAGAAAAATTATTTCGAATACAAGTGACATGGGACTTGAATCCAATACTAAAAATATAATGATATTTTTGTTAAATTTATATAAATTTAATTTTTTCGTCTGGGTGTCCTTTTAAAATTCATATATAAATTAATATCAAAATCATCTATCATTTCTTTAGATTGCAATTATAGGACGTAATTGATAACATCATTATTGCAATACAAAATCAATTTGTGTGGACATGAAAATTACGAATTATGATGAATTGTTATTATGTTAATTGCAATTGTAAGTGGTATGAGATTTAAGTCTCACATCGAAAATATATGGCCTTGATCTTTTTCACCTAATAATTAGCTTTTGAGACGTGCTTTTGGTTTTCCTAAAGTCTCGATGTATAATTAGTTAATAGTTTGTGAGGACGAAATTCATATAAAAACTTGTTAAATTCTTCTGGTTTGACTTGCCTCATAGGAATTGTAGGTGAAGATGGAATGCTTCTAGCAGTAAAGGTGAAGAAGCCTTTAAGAATTTCATGGCTGAGCGCAAGGCATGGAAGAATATTCGGCATCCAAATCTAATCAGAACCATCATCTACCTTTCAACATGGGTAGGATTAGAAAAGAAAAAAAAATATAATATTCCTAAAGAAACTGTATCTGCAAATACTAGAAAAGTAAGCTTAGAGAACTTCCTTCAAGTTTGGTAACATGTTATATTTAACAAAAATAAAAAATAGGAGATTTGTTGACTGGATTAGATTTAAAGAAAAGATTGAATGGTAACAGGTAGCAATCAGTTTGGTATATCTAAGCACAAATGTCATTATCCTTCAGCTAAATTTCAACTCTGGTGAAGACATAAATAACGGGGGATGAACCTTATGATAGGGGAGCCCACTAGCTACTGAAAATTCAAAGATGGTTTTACCTTGCCAATAATTGCATTAAAAACCCTACAGTCTGGAGTAAAGATGATAAAAGTTGATTTGATTCGTTTGACGATCTGATTTGATTTAAAAAATGGATCAAAATAAACATAAACAAATTAAAGGTGAATTAATCACTCTGTCATAAAAAAAAAGGCGCACACACACACAGAGGAACCTAGTAAAATTTTCATGTTTGGGCTGATCACAAAGTCTATTTAAATGAAAATTAAGAAAGTGACAATTGTTTAAATCAACCACTAAATCAAATCGTTTCTTGGAAGCCAATTTCCGTGAATCAACCCAAACCAGCATCAGCAATTTCAAATGATCAATCTTAGCTTTTGTCTATCACATCCTGTATAAATTGTCCGATTGCACAGAAGGAAGATCCTCCATCCATAACAGCCTTCCTAGCCATGCCTGCTATTTCCTTCACTTTCTTCCTCACCTCACTGCCACCATCCATTACTACCCCAACAGCTTTCTCTATCTCATCTGCCATCACAACAACACTTGTACCTCTCCGATAATCCAACCTCATCACTACTGCTAATCCGAGTTCCTTCATCACATACGCATTGAGCTGTTGTTCAGCATACATCGGCCATGTTACAATTGGCACGCCAAACCACAAGCTTTCCAGGATTGAGTTCCAACCACAATGAGATACAAACCCTCCGATTGCTTTGTTGGCTAGAAGTTCCACCTGCGCCACCCACCCGCATATCATTCCCCTTCCTTTGGTCCTTTCCAAAAATCCTTCGGGCAAAATTTCCTCGGATGAAGCATCGGTTTGCAACATTGGTGGCATGCGTAAGGACCATAAGAACCTGTACCCACTCTGCTCTAGCCCAAGTGCTATTTCTTTCACTTGGGGTGCTCCATGGCTTCCCATGCTTCCGAAGCAAAGAAATACCACCGATGATTGAGGTTGATCATCAAGCCATTTCATGACCTTGTCGTGTTGGGTCAAGTCCAACTCAGGATTAGGCAGACCATTGAGGTGAATCATGGGTCCAACTGGATAAATTGGAGGGTTTTGGCCATTGAACAAACAGTTAAGAGCATAGGGCTCAAGCTCTGCAAACGTATTTATCATAATACCTTTGGCATCCCTAAACCTTTCAGCAATCTTGACAAATGCGGTGTAACCTCCATCCTTGTTAAACACGGCTGATGGCAGAACACATGTAGGGACAGGATTGACAAATCCTGGGATCAAATGGTCAGGATCCGTGGTTTCAAATTCTGAGCTGTTCCTGCTATGTCGGGTGGCTATGTACAGCATGAGACTCAAAAATGCTGTATTTGAGGTTAAGAATATATAAGAAGGAAGATCCAATTCAGTTGCAATATCAATCATGGGTGCACAAAAGAGATCAAGAACTAATCCTACAACTTGGGTTGAATCCGAGCTGGATTTCTTTGACACAATATCTTTGACAACATTTCTAACAGGAGGGATGTAGCTTTCAATGAATGCTAAAATAAAGGCTTCTGGTGACTTCAAATAATCTAATGATGGAGGATCTACCTGAGGAACGTCTATCATCTGGATTCGGTCAGGTTGTGAAGCAGTGAGTAATTTTTTGTACTCATCCGAAAAACTTGTATACCACTTCATGGAAAGAACGGTAATCCAGATTCGACCATCGCGATGAATCAGGTTATTTGCAAACTCAATAGCTGAGACAAAATGGCCGATCCCTGGCGTTGGAATGAATATGAGCTCTACTTTCTTCATCTCTTAGCTTGCCTTATCTTTCTTCGCTTGCAGTCTTTGTGCTGTACTGTTACCCTAGAAGACACCAGACCAAAACCAAACACTTGCTGAAAAGTCAAAAAGAAGAGAGTGCAGATGAATGGGTGAAAGTGTACACGTTTTGTAAAGAAAAAGGGTAGAAGAATCAAATTGATTGGCCGATTGCCAAAGATATTTTCTTGATTTTGTCGCTATTGTTGGACCGTCCTTGAATCTTATCCATGCCATGGGTTTCACATCCACACAAAAATATTGCGCTGAGAATTGGGAGGAAGGTAGCTTTTGTAAGTCCAGGATTTTGAAAGAATTATTGTTTCCTAAACCTGAAAACTTTAATTAAAATTTGCCCTCAAGCTGAAAACCCCAACAATCAGGGTTTATGATACGAATACACAAAGTAATATAAAACATCATAGAAGATACAATATGAAAATATATTAAAATGATATAAGTTAAAATTTTGATAAAAATTATATATAAATTTATCAAAATACTGAAAAATTGATTTAATGTCTAGTATAACAACATAAGTTATGATACGATAATTTTTATTTTTAATACGATTTAATATGAAATAAATACAATATAAATAAACAAAAAATAATATACCTAAAGAAAGTATATAAACAAACACTAGCAAAGAAAAGTGGGATTAGTCAAGAGTTGTGGCTTAGTTGACAATGTAGATTGAGTTTGTAAGAAGAGTTTTCGGGTTCGACTTTCATTAAATACATCTTTAAGGAGGGGTGAAGAGCTTTAATTGTAACTAAATTTCGAACAAAATTAATCTCATACCGTTAAAACGAATAATAATACTTATAATTTACACAAAAAAAATGAGATTAAAAAAATTCCTCAAGTTCTGTATGATGTTGCAATTAACAAAATAAAAAATAGCAGTAGGATTTAAAGAAAAGATTGAATGGTGACGGGTGGGAATCGATTTCATATATCAAAGTATAAATGCCATTATCATTTACCGACCTTTAAGGATGGGTGTAGACATAAATGCTAGGGGATGAACCTTGTCACAAAGTTTATAGGGATCCCACTAGCTACTGACAATTTATTAAATATGATTTTACCTTATCAGCAATTGCATTAAACGACAATCTATAATCTAGAGTAAAGATGATAAAAGTTAATTTGATATAGGATTAGTTTGGATGTACATCGAGATTAATTTTGGTGAAATTAACATAAATGAAATGATTATTATAGATATGTGTTTTTTAATAAAATATTAAAAAAATTAAACTAAGGTAAAAATGTAATTTTTTCCTCAGTTTTTTTTTTATCTTTTTGTGTTCTACCGTACTAGACCATGCCATAGCGGTCTCCCAAACTAAGCCATAAAAAATTCATTTGGTTGGTATTAAAAAAATCAATCAAAATGAATACTAGCTAATTAAAGGTGAATTAGTCATCCTGTCATTAAAAAAAACAGGAGACTAGAAAACTTTTTCTGTTTGGGCAGTGGCAAGCACCATAATGCCTGCAACTGTATAAGCATGATGGGAATTTAACAATTTGGAGAACTAAGAAGCTGGTTACAAAGTCTATTTAAACGAAAATCAAATGCACATCATCTATTATTATAAATGGATGAAGGCAGGAAACCAGTTTTATGGTGGGCAGCGCTGTTTAAGTACATCTTGAAAAAATTATTTCTACAATCTTTTTTCAAAATAAATTAAGGCGGATTTTGTAAACTATTTCAGTAGTGCTGGCCGGTCTTAATTAAAATTTAATATCAATTTAGTACAATTAAAGACAAAGGCATGAATGCGTTTGTGCGAGATGTCAATACTTTCCTGATGATTTTCCAATGACTTTAAGGCTTTGCTTGATATAGTGGAAAGAAAAATGAAAAGAAAGAGAATTGAAGGGAGGGAAAATTGGAAAGATGAAAAATTTTAATTTTTTTTCCTTAGATGTGCTTGGTATGAAAGATGAAAAAATGAGAGGAAAGAAAATTAAAAATAAAATAATTTTACCATCCTACCCTTATACAAATATTTATTAATTATAATTGTTTTTGGATAATATTTTTTTTGGCATTTATTGAATTTTCATTTTCAATGAGATTTAAAAAAAACAAAATCTAGTCAAAATAATTCATTAATAATTAATTATTATAATTAATTATTTATTTATGATAATTAATTAATTAATTAATTATTAATTAATTATGTAATGACTAATAATTGTTAAATACTCAACTCAACCATGAATAATGTCAAAGAAAATGTTTAATACTAATAAAATTATTTTTATAGAAATTGTATTCCTTCAAGAAACAACTATCAAATATTGTAACGCTTAGCTTTGAATTTAAGCAATCCTACTTTCACTCCAATTATCAAATATTTATATGGTAACAAACAAAAAAACTTTCGGTAGCTCAAGATATCTGAAACTCAACTAGAATAAGGGTTTAGAACTTCAATGTAGAATTGATTCAGCTGAGAATATTACATCTGATCTGAATCACTTGTGACTACTATTCTCAGGTGTGTTTAGATGGAAGCGCGTCTATGTTTACATGAACAAGAAATCTCAGGTAACAAAAAACTAGCTTGATGGAAAAGCATAACCAATTTCAAGTCTGCAAGCTCTTACAAAAGCTCCATTTGTCAGGTCACAATGAAACTCAAAAGCAAGCATGTTGGAGGAGCATCCTCCAATAAGAATAAATGTAAGCACTGTATTATTCTACTGTGACTACTTACAAGCTTTTTGTTTTCTCTAATATTTAAATTTCCTATCACTCGTACCAGGTATTGTTTATGGAGTTTGCGATGAGACTTCTGCATGGCCATATAAAAAAGAAAGGGAAACTTCTGAGGAACTCCATTTTGGTCTCAAGATTGAACAAGGCCTTCTAGAGTTCAAGTGTAAGAAGCAAGATTCAAAAGCAGAAATGGGTTGATGGGATTCAAAATCTCCTCCGTCAAGTCAGCCATGCCGAAGCAGCTAAGCTTCCTCTTGAATCTTTGACTATCAGCGATGTGTTCCTTTAAGAAACAACCATCATCCTTAACAATTGCTATTGCTGCATTTCTTTCATGTATATTAGAGTCAAAATTGCAAATACAGAAAGTAATGAATGCAATATAAAAACCTACATATTTCAAAAATTTCTTTTATACAGCCATTCAAAGTTTAGATCTCGCAAAGCTCAATTTATCTGCCTACTTAAGCAGAAGGGAACTCAGTCATCTCTTCTCTCACAACCCAATCTTTTTTGGCTTATAAAAGCCAAAGTGACAGTAGTAGCAGCTAATAAGCCAACAAAAAACACACCCTCTCTCAGCAGCAGCATATTGCAGAAGGTAAAGAAGAAAAAAACTACTGCTTGTTGCACTTATTGGAAAGTCACCGAACAAACATATTTTTATACAGCCATTAAGAAAATTCCCACCAAGAAATTCAATTCCCAAAGCAGCTTTGGAAACATACGAGCAATGTCACAATTCTCATGCATGCAAGAACATTTTTGTACAAACAATTTGATATGCCAAATGCCAAATTAATAAAGTAATAGTCAAATGTTCTTATAAAAAAAAACATGAATATTGATGCTAACTACTGCATCTCAGGTAATGAGATGGAATCATTACTATCATCCAAGAGTTTTTCTTATTTTTTTTCATTAGTTTTCTAATTAAAACAAGTCTATACTCAAAGCAATAGAAGTACTATAAACAGAAACTCCAAAAAGAAGTATTACAGAATATTAAACTACACTTTCTAATAGTTGCTGTGATCACTTTAACCATGTCAACAAAAACACTTTCTTGTGGCTTCATTATTACGTAGGCGTGGAGTCCAATTATGAAAATCACAATGGAAAGAAAAAGGTAGCTAGTTGAAATGGCAAAACCAATAATCCAACTGATATTTGTCTGAATATAGATAGCTCCTGTTAGAGCAATCATAAGGGCCAAGGTAACTGTGAAGTACCACCAGTTGAATAAGCTCTCTAGTTGTGCTCTTCCCTTGCTAGTTTTGCTTTCGTCAATACAGTTGGAGATCTTAATTTAGGCACACCTACAATGAAAGCTATGGTCACCATCCCCTGAGTGACCAGAATTTTAGAACAAAATATGCAGTATATTATATATATGCAAAGTGACAATCAAAGTTCATCCAAAATCATTACATGCTTGGAAACAAATTTTTTCACTTATGTTTCAGCATTTTAAAATGAAATCTCTAAATAAACACCAAAAGTATATACAAGTATCCAAATGATAGGCAACACTAATTTGAATATTTCTTGTTGGATATCTATTTTCATTAACTATACTTGGAAAGAGTATCCAATTCATGGTATTGAACACCAAAGGTCCAAAATTGAAAGAAAAGTTTTGGGGATGCCATAATAATCAAATGCAATTTGTTGCACTCCAAGATCTTTCATTCTTCTATTTCTCTCAATATTTTTTTTAATCTATATTCTGGAATTAAGGAAAGCCTACTGATTTACTAGTAGTGAAGAGATTAAACCAAAGAGGAGAATGAGGAACCATGTATTAGAAACCAAAGCACCCGCTATTGATGCGATGTTGGAGCAACCAGACCAAATATTAATCACTTTAACCGCAAGTATCCCATCCATGTTGGACTTTGTTTTCAAATAAACAGTCATATAGGTAATCAAACTCATGGAAACAAGTTTCTTGAAAGACTCGTTCCTTGCAAACATAAAAAAGGAAACACAAACATGATTAAGAAATTTTTACCCATGCATATGAATTCATGTAAAATAATGAAAGGGAAAACAGGAAATGGCATTAAAGAATAAATGTGCAAACTCTATATGCTTGACTTAATGAAGTGTTGCTTAAGAGTTTCTTGAAAAGGTTCACATAAAAGAAATTTGTATTGGGATTTGTCATGGTTATTACGAACTACTAACTAAACTACCTTTTAGAAACTTTGTAACTTGTTAAGTGCAAAACAACCTAAAAAGGGTAGATCTCTTCTTCATATCAAGTTCATCTTTACATCCTTTTTATTTCTTAAAGGCTTCAAATTCATATTTAAGAAAGTTGAAGAGCATCCATTAGCAACTAATTCGTATAGATCAATCCACATATCCAAGCCTATTACTGCTGTTGGTTTTGTCTACCCTGCAATGGTGGTTGTACTTGCGTCACTAACTATCAATATTGTCCAGTCCCACTATTGGTGCTTCCTATGCTGTAGTAATATTAGAGGCACTAACATCACTAAGCATTATGACTATCTAGCCCACTTCTGCAAGGCTTATAAGCTAAATTGAATGCAAATATCAAAGATATTGCTGTCAACAGTCCTTCCCGTATGCTACACTAGGTACTTGTTCTCCTAGCTCTATCTTCTTCTAAATGTTTCAGTTTTATAATTTGATCTCCTGCATCCCACTCTAGCAGTCATCTAATATCTTATGTAACCACCTAAACAACAAAAACCCCATGAACCTCAAATATGTATTGAATAAACAAAAAGTCCAATTTTCCCCAAATCCAAAACACAAACCGTAGCTCAGTTATTTCATTTCTACTACAGAAAAATCATTCACAAGTCTAATTAATAGAGAGCCCTTCAACTGATTAGGAGTATAAAATGGAAGCAAAGACTAGTGGAGCTAAATTCTACAATAGCTAGCTTTTGCTGCTAGAAATTAGGATCAAAACATACTTGATTAATTAGAATGAAATGAAAGGAATTGGGAAAACAAAAGAACTCCAAAGTCCAAGCTAAAGCTTTAATCATCTAACCCATCGCAAATGGTGACCTACGACGGCTCAAATGGCAATGTGAGAGAAGACGTCAGTGGCAGAGGAGAGATTGGGAGTATGGTGAATGAAGGCTCAGGTTCTGGAAGAAAAAAAGAAAATCAAAATGGATGATTTTAAATTTTGTTAGGGGCATTTTTGTATTTTTAATTAATTTATTGATTTAACCACCTTTTCTCCCCGCTTTTTTGTCCAATTTCGACGGATTGTTTTTAATTGAAAGACAGAAAACACATTTCTCTAGCATTTTCCTTCCTTCTCATTTTCTGTCTTACCAAGCAATATCAAAATCTATTTTCTTTTCAGTTTTCCTTCCACCATTTTCTTTCCATCCATTTTTCTGCTCTACCAAGCATAGCCTGAGTTTTTGTTTAGAAATCAAGTGTTAGCAAATTTTTTTACAACCCAATATATATACACTCGACATACTTCAAGTAGATAACTCTGTTAGATATTAACTCAAACTCTGTATTAATAAGTGTATTGATAAGTAATTTTTGGTAATGAAAACTAAGAAAGGTAAAATTGTTTAAATCAAATTATTTTTCAAGAGCCAATTTTAAGGAAACAAACGGATCATAAGTAATTTCGAATGGTCAATCTTAGCATTTGGCTATCATATCCTCTATAAATCGTCCAATTGCACAAAAAGAAGATCCTCCATCCATAACAGCCTTCCTAGCCATGCCTGCTATTTCCTTCACTTTCTTCCTCACCTCACTGCCACCATTCATTACCACCCCAACAGCTTTCTGTATCTCGTCTGCCATCACAATATCACTTGTACTTATCCTATAATCCAACCTCATCACTACTGCTAATTCGAGTTCCTTCATCAGATACGCATTAAGCTGTTGTTCAGCATACATAGGCCATGTTACAATCGGCACGCCAAACCACAAGCTTTCCAGGATTGAGTTCCAACCACAATGAGATACAAACCCTCCGATTGCTTTGTTGGCTAGAACTTTCACCTGCGCCGCCCACTCGCATATCATTCCCCTTCCTTTGATCCTTTCCAGGAATCCTTCCGGCAAAATTTCGTCAGGATACTTGTAATTTGTAATTCCTGCAACATTATTTTGTGATATCGTTGGCATGCGTAAGGACCATAAGAACCTGTACCCACTCTGCTCTAGCCCAAGTGCTATTTCTTTCACTTGGGGTGCTCCATGGCCTCCCAGGCTTCCGAAGCAAAGAAAAACCACTGATGATTCAGGTTGATCATCAAGCCATTTCATGACCTTTTCGTGTTGGGTCAAGTCCAACTCAGGGTTAGGCAGACCATTGAGGTGAATCACGGGTCCAACTGGATAAATAGGAGGGTTTTGGCCATTGGACAAACAGTTAAGAGCATACTGCTCAAGCTCTGCAAATGTATTTATCATGATACCTTTGGCATCCTTAAACCTTTCAGCAATCTTGATATATGCTGTGTAACCTCCATCCTTGTTAAACACAGCTGATGGCAGAACACATGTAGGGACAGGATTGATAAATCCTTGGATCAAATTGTCAGGATCCGTGGTTTCAAATTCTGAGCTGTTCTGGCTATGTCGGGTGTCTAGGTACAGCATGAAACTCAAGAACGCTGTATTTGAGGTTAAGAATATATAAGAGGGAAGATTCAATTCAGTTGCAATATCAATCATGGGTGCACAAAAGAGATCAAGAACTAATCCTGCAACTCGGGTTGAATCCGAGCTAGATTTCTTTGACACAATATCTCTGACAACATTTCTAACAGGAGGGATGTAGCTTTCAATGGATGCTAAAATAAAGGCTTCTGGTGACTTTACAAAGTCTAATGATGGAGGATCTACCTGAGGAACGTCGATTATCCGGATTCGGTCAGGGTGTGAAGCAGTAAGTGATTTTGTGTACTCATTCGGAAAACTTGAAGACCACTTCGTTGAAAGAATGGTAATCCAAATTCGATCATCGCGATGGATCAGGCTATTTGCAAACTCAGTTGTTGAGACAAAATGGCCCGTTCCTGGCGTTGGAATGAATATGAGCTCTACTTTCTTCATCTCTCAGCTTGTCTGATCTTTCTTCTCTTGCCGTGTTTATGTTGTATTGTTGCCCTGGAAGACACCAGACCAAAACCAAGGTAGTGCTTTCCGCAAAAATCCAAGCGCTTGCACGAAAAAGTAACAGACGAATGAGCAGACAAATGAGTGTAAGTATGCGCATTTTGTAAAGAAAAAGGGTAGAAGAATCAAAGCGATTGACCGCTTGCCAAAGATATTTTCTTGATTTTGTGGCTGTTATTGTAATTTTCTTGAATCTTATCCATGCCATGGGTTTCATATCCACATAAAATATTTGAGAATTGAGACACATGGATTCTGCATATGACTTTGTAAGAATTATTGTATTATTACTAACCTGGAAACCCAAAAATCATGTTTTTGATACAAATAGACATGATAATTTTAGACGTTATATGACAAACCATGAAAATAATACGAAAACTGAAATAAGTTTTGACGAAATTTGTTTATAAATTTGTCAAAAACTGAAAAATTGTTTTAGTGTTTAATGTAACAATATAAATATGACATAAATACGTTAATTGTCAAATCTAGCTAGATATTAACATGTTTTATCAATGAAAGATTATATTAATTTTTGCTTCAGCATTAAGCATTTATTTTTCCACCATATATATTTCCTGTAACTAAACATGTAATCCCATCGGGTGGTTGATAAAAAAGAATTCCTAAAGAAAGTGTATGAGCAAATACTAGAAGAGAAAAGTAGATTAAAAAAATTCCTCAAGTTCTTTAAGATATTATAGTTAACAAAAATAAAAAATAAGTACTGTAAGATTTGAATTGGATAAGAGACTTGTTTACTGACTTAGATATAAAGAAAAGATCGTTGAATGGTTGCTGGTATCAATCAATTTTATATATCTAAGCACAAATGTCATTATCCTTTACCTACCTTTCGACATGGTGAAGACATAAATACCGGGCCCGGGGATGAACCTTATCACAAAAACCTCCATAATGATAATGTTACAGGGGAGCCCACTAGCTACTGACAATTTAAAGATGGTTTTAACTTGTCAATAATTGCATTGAACCCTAATCTTTAGTCTAAAGTAAAGATGATAAAAGTTGATTCGATCAAAAAAATTCATCTGATAGGTCTGATTTGATTAAAAAATCAACCAAAATGAATACTAGCTAGCAAGTTAAAAATGAATTAATCACCCTCTCATGAAAAAAATATAGGAACCTAGAAAACTTTTCATGTTTGGGCAGTGGCAAGCATCATAATGTTTGCAACTGTATAAGTATGATGGGAATTTAAAAAATTGGAGGCAATAATGAAGCTGATCACAAAGTCTATTTAAATGAAAGTTAAGAAAGTAAAAATTGTTTAAATCAGCCCCTAAACCAAATGCACATCAACGGTTATAAATGGGTGAAAACAGGAAACCAGTGTTTTGGTGGGAAAAGCGCATGTTGAAATTATCATTTCTACATTCCTTTTTCAAAATCAATTAACACGCATTCTGTAAAGTATTCCACTAGTGCTGGTCTTAAATTTAATATCGATTTAGTTATAATAAAAAACAAAGGCATGAATGTTGGATGTTGGACTATGGACCGATCGATCGAATTGATCCAATCCTCTTTTTGTTACTGAAATGGACAACCTTAGAACAGTTATGATTCAGAATAAGTGGTGGTGGAGAATTTAGCTTGAGCAGGACTTGTGAAGAGAAGATTATTGATAGTGGAGGATTTGCCTCGTTTAAATTCTCCATGGGTAAGCCTCAGGTTACCCGGAAAGCACCAGACCAAACCCAAGGAAATGTTCTCAGCACAAATCCAAAAGCTAACAAGAAAACCTAAAAAGACGACTGAACAAAGATATGAATGCAAGCGTGCACACTTTGTGCTGAGACGGTAAAGAAAAAGACAGCATAACCAAATTGATTGACAACTTGCCAAAGATATTTTATTAACTTTTATTTTATTGTTGCTTTTACAATTATTGTACTCTAAATCTGGAAACTTATTAAAGTATGCTGCCAAGCTGGACCTAACAATTAGGTTTTAATATGAACATATTTGTCCAACACGTTTCCTGCAACTAAACGTATAAACTCATCAAGTGGCTAATAATAATAATAATAATAATAATAATCCTAAACAAAAGTGGGGGTTAATGATGGGATACTTATGTAATAATGTCAAAAAATTTAATTTTAATATAAAATTAACGTAAACACATATAATTAAATATAAATTTATTGTTGTTAAATGTAAAAAATATTAGAATATTATAAGCATATGATAATAAATGTAAACATATTTTATAATAAAATTATCATGTTTTTATTTCTATTAACACTAATTTTATTTTTATTATCATATGTTTATAATACTCTTAACATATATTATATTTACAATATTTTTAACATATTTTACATTTATTATATTTTTAACATATTTTGCATTTTAATATGATACTAAATTTACTATTTACATTAACATTATAATAATGTTAAAATTTATTACCATTTTGCAGAATTTTTCGTCAAAGAAGAACGTGTCAAAAATGTATCTGAGAACGAGGAAAAAAAGCTCATAACATGATCGGGAAGTTATTGCGCAATTTATGGAATCAGATTGCATTAATTAATGAAATTATCATTTTCTATAAAAAAAAGAAAAGTAAGATTCGAAGAAAAGATTGAATGGTAACCGGCAGCAATCATATATATATATATATATATATATATATATATATATATATATATATTTATATATATATAAGCACCAATGCCTTTGTCACTTACCTTACTTTCAACGTGGGCAAAGACGATGAATACTAGGGGATGGACAATTTAAACATGCTTTTACTGTAATTTATGGTCCAAAGTAGAGGCGATAAAATTGATTTGATTCATAAACAATTTATCCACTGATCATCGAATTTAAATCGATCGATTCAATTTCAATAATGAGTCGAAATTAATACTAGCAAATTTTATAGGTGAATTAATCAGGACTCTGTTTTTAACCGTAGAAATTTCTCTACTGACTGTTTAATCAAAGACAAATGTATGGATGCAAACTTTTAACCGTATAAAATTTTGTACTGATGGTTTAATCAAAGACAAAGGTTTGAATGCCTTTATGCAAAATGCTAACACTTTCATGATGATGTTCCTGTCACTTCAAGTTTCTCTTTAGAAATCAGGTGTAGGCATTTTTTCCAATCTTATATACATTGCCCTCTCGGAACCCAAAAACTTTGATTTCTCATAAGATACCAGTGGAGTCCTAAAAGTAACATCCGTCGATCCCTGGTCGGCATCTTTTATGGTTGAGACTAGGACGGTATCTGATCGTCTTCGAGCCCCCAACTTTCGTTCTTAATTAATGAAAACATCTTTGGTAAATGCTTTCGCAGTTGTTCGTCTTTCATAAATCCAAGAATTTCACCTCTGACTATGAAATACGAATGCCCCCGACTATCCTTGTTAATCATTACTTCGATCCCGAAGGCCAACAGAATAGGACTGAAATCCTATGTTGTTATCCCATGCTAATGTATACAAGCGTAGGCCTGCTTTGAGCACTCTAATTTCTTCAAAGTAACAACACCGGAGGAATGACTCGGCCAATTAAGGCCAGGAGCGCATCGCCGGCAGTAGGGACGAGCCGACTGATGCTCACCGTGAGGCGGACCGACTGACCCAACCCTAGGTCCAATTACGAGCTTTTTAACTGCAACAACTTAAATATACGCTATTGGAGCTAGAATTACCGCGGCTGCTGGCACCAGACTTGCCCTCTAATGGATCCTCGTTAAGGGATTTGATTGTACTCATTCCAATTACCAGGCTCATAGAGCCCGGTATTATTATTTATTGTCACTACCTCCCCGTGTCAGGATTGGGTAATTTGCGCGCCTACTACCTTCCTTGGATGTGGTAGCCATTTCTTAGGTTCCCTCTTCGGAATCGAACCCTAATTCTTCGTCACCTGTCACCACCATAGTAGGTGTCACGACCCAACTTTTTTTCCACTGTTTTAGTTGCGCCCCGTGATGGCACTAGGCTTTCCGCTCGCCTAGTTCAGCCACTCGATCTGTGAGTAAACGATACTACCCGACAGCACACTGGCGTACAACAGTGTGCGCACCACCAGCCAAGCACTCGCACACACTCGATAGCAAAGATAAGCACACACACACACAAAGCCAAGCACACACGTTTACAGAAACACTCTTGTTCCCAACCTTTTATTCACTCTTAAAAGGAATTACACAAGTCTGCGGCGTGGACTCTCTTACAAGGCCAGAGTTCCCTAACTCTGTCTATTAATTCATGAGCAGTCCACTGCTGTACACGACTATATTTATAGGCAATACTGTGGCTGACATCCCCAGCCATTAGGAACTCTAGTCTATCTAAAATTCCTAGGAGACCAAGCTCAACAGAAACTCTTCACCCGTCAGAGTCCTTGCCGCACAATGACTCTGCCCAATCTGTCCAGTGCTGGCGGTCGTCAGCTCATATCTTGAGTGCCAGGTGTGCGCACTCATCCAAGGTCCGTCCTTAGCTATTAGAATTCCTTTTTGGACTCAACTAGCTATCCACGCGTCTCAGATCGCACCTGGAAGTGTTTCGTCCGCCAGCTGCTTTCTCTGTCACATTCCTGGTCGAACTCCACTTCTCAGAGTCCTGGTCCGGGTCTGCCTCTTCTCCAGCATCCGCGCGTGCCCACCCAATCAGAGTCTTGGTCGGACTAGACTTCTGGCCCGCGTCTGCTTCCCTCCAGCATCCGCGCGCGCCCATCAACCAGAGTCCTGGTCGGACTAGACTTCTGGCCCGCGTCTGCTTCCCTCCAGCATCCACGCGCGCCCATCAACCAGAGTCTTGGTCGGACTAGACTTCTGGCCCGAGTATGCTTTCTTCATCAGCATCCGCGCGTGCCCATCCAATCAGACTACCCGCAGTCTTGGTTTCGCGCACCATTGTACACTGTCCAGACATGTGCTGTACTGCCTCCTACAACAGCACGCACATTCTGCACGCCTCGATTGCCATCCGCGCATGCCACCCGCATGCTTCTGCCTCTGCAGTCAACAAAAGCCTGTCCCATGCCCGCTCCTAAGGCATGGCTAGTCTCGGCCCGCACCAGCTTGCGCACGGGCATGCCCCAGCTCACTAGGGTGTAACAAACTCTCCCTCACCGAATGGAGCCGACGTCCTCGTCGGGAGGTTGTCTAAACGAGCCCACTGCTCCTTGCATCTACACACTGTCCCATAGTGCTGCAAGAGTTTCTCACACGAAACATTCCTCCAATTCTGACCACATGTACCCTGAGCATAACGATCGTCGTCGAGCATCTTCACCATATGCTGACTTGATAGCATCACCTTTGCTATCTTGGCAATGCGGGCACGAGGAACAGCCCCCAGCATCGCCTACAAATCAAAACGATCAGCCAATACCAAGATAGATCCCCATCTATCATGCGCGCGCAATCCTACCTGAAACAAAGACTCCCCTAATCTGTCTAAAGTCTGTAGTGGTTGAAACAGTCCCGTCTGTCTCACTAGCTCAGTCATCACAATGGTACGGACATAAAACCCCATGTCTCCTAGCTAGAAAATAAAATCAATCATCCTTCCTATGCTTGGAAGTTCTGCTGTCATCCCTGGATCATGCGCTAACATGCGCGTCGGTTCTCCACTCATAGGAACCCACAAACTGCCCTCGCGAGCATACCACAAGCTGTTTATGACCCAACATCGAACCAAGCCCTCCCTGGCCTGCTGCCTGACACGACAGTGGCTAGTGTTTGCCATGAACACCTGCCTAATTCGATCACAAATGTTAGAGTGGACAAGAAAATCGAAAGCATCATATGAGGGTACCTCAATTCTGTCTACCACCCGCCTGTCCGTGCTTGGTTGGTGAAGACAATGTGCAAGGGACTCCGCTGACCTTGCATCCAAGCAACTGGCTGCGCTCATATGTCTCCCACGTGCTGTATCTAACTCACCAGCAACTAGCTCTCGTTCCTTGCTAGCAATCTCAATGTCAATGGGGTGTCCACCCTGGACCATCACCCCTTCACTGCCTCTGCCTGATGCACCCGCATGCACTTCTGCGACATCATCAAAAGAGCCATCAATCTGGACAAGGGCCGCCAACTTGACTGTCCCACCCTTTTTCCCTTCTGATTTCGTCGGCATTAAGGTCTTTTTTGCCTTTGTTCCCTCAGTTTTCGTTGGAACAAAGCATGGGCACCTCTCGTTGCCAATCCATAGGCCGCCCAAGTAAGGTATAGGTGCTGCCTTTGCATCATCGAAAAATTTCAATCCGAGGATCAGCTCAAAATCATCAAGCGTCAGTGCTGTAAGCTTACACTCCTGTTCCCATCCGCCCACCTTCATCGCAACAGTGGTCTCACCTAGGACAGGCTGTGCCTTTGCGTTTACAGCCTTGATCTGACTGGAGCACTTGGAGACGGTCAATCCAAGTCGCTGCACCATCCGCTGGGAGATGAAATTGTTGGTAGCTCCCGTATCCAACATGGCACACATACTGTGCCCATTCACCTCTGCCTTCACGTACATCAGCCCTTGGTTGGGGCCTCGCTTGCCAACCGTGATAGCATTCAGCAACCGCAAGGGATTGACTCTAAGATTTACCTCTTTCGCCTCACTTTCAGAATTTGTCTGCGCTATTAGAGTAGAAAGCTTTTGCCTACGAGGACAATCCTTCACACGATGAGGGCCATCACAAAGGAAACAACCAGATTTTGGTTTACCTGGGGGAGCATCCGATTCCCCTGAGTCGGATGACTCGCTTTCACTTTGCTTGTTGTCCCACTTTCTATCTTTGCCACGCCTCCGATTCCTCTTATCCTCCTTGGACTTCTTCTTTGCTGTGTTGGATGGAGAAGATCCAACTCAATAGTCACTCAAACTATCCGTAGCAGCAATAGCTGAAGGTACATCCATCACCTTCAACCGCCTCAGCTCCGCCTGAGCCCAAGGCTGCAGACCTGACAGGAAATTAAACACCCGATCTTCCTCGGTCATGTTCGTGATTTCAAGCATCAACGAACTGAACTCCTTGACGTAGTCCCGCACAGAACCCGTGTGCCTTAGTTTCTTTATTGCCTCTCTAGCCTGCCAAGCCGTGTTCATGGGAAGGAACTGCTCCCTCAATTCCTTCTTCAATGCTTCCCAAGTCTGGATCGCTTCTCGTCCAGCACTTGCATCATCATCCAACCTTGTCCGCCACCACAATTTAGCATCACCGGTGAGGTACATGCTAGTAATCGACACACGGTCACTCTCCGCTACGTGAGCAGCCTTGAAATACTGCTCTATACCCCAGATGAAGTTCTCTAACTCCTTGGCACTTCAACTCCTACCGAACTGCTTAGGCTCCGGGACTTTTAGCTTTGAGGGTCTATCACCAGCACCGTTACTCGAGGACCTTACAACAGCCCTCTTTAGCAAACTAACATCAGCTTCAATGTTAGAAAATTTACCTTCAAATCGATCAGACAATGATTGAATCCGCACGAGCAAGTCATCAAACCGGACCACCATATCCTTCTGGTTATTGCCTAACATCCGCTGCAAATCAGCCATGGCCTGCGACTGAAGCTCTGCTTGCTTTGACAGGGACGCAGCATCAGGGGCTGGCGCACCAACCTCAAGAACACCGACTCGTTCACTGAGTGTTCCAGCCATCTACCGCCAGCAATCACAAGCCGAATGTCGACTCTGATACCAATTGTCACGACCCAACTTTTTTCCACTGATTTAGTTGCGCCCCGTGATGGCACTAGACTCTCCGCGCGCCTAGTTCAGCCACTCGATCTGTGAGTAAACGATACTCACCCGACAGCACACTGGCGTACAACAGTGCGCTCACCACCAGCCAAGCACGCGCACACACTCGATAGCAAAGATAAGCACACACACACAAAGCCAAGCACACATGTTTACAGAAACACTCTTGTTCCCAACCTTTTATTCACTCTTAAAAGGAATTACACAAGTTTGCTGTGTGGACTCTCTTACAAGGCCAGAGTTCCCTAACTCTGTCTATTAATTCATGAGCAGTCCATTGCTGTACACGACTATATTTATAGGTAATACTGTGGCTGACATCCCCAGCCATTAAGAACTCTAGTCTATCTAAAATTCCTAGGAGACCAAGCTCAACAGAAACTCTTCACCCGCCAGAGTCCTTGCCGCACAATGACTCTGCCCAGTCTGTCCAGTGCTGGCGGTCACCAGCTCATATCTTGAGTGCCAGGTGTGCGCACTCATCCAGGGTCGTCCTTAGCTATTAGAATCCCTTTTTGGACTCAACTAGCTATTCGAGCGTCTCAGATCGCACCTGGAAGTGTTTCGTCCGCCAGCTGCCTTCTCTGTCCCATTCCCGGTCGAACTCCACTTCTCAGAGTCTTGGTCTGGGTCTGCCTCTTCTCCAGCATCCGCGCACGCCTATCCAATCAGAGATCTGTCACCGACGGGAGACTGGAAAATGGATGTGACACATATAGCGGGAGAAGTCTGTCACCTCATACGAGAGGTTAAGTACGTGCCATGTGTACGATCGACAGGATTCGGGCAATAGACCCTTGGGACTCTATTGCTAGAGATAAAGGCCCAGTCGCGGGCGATAGGAATCTCACGCAGCCTTTGGTTGTCTCTCGCCGAATGCCACGTGGTCTATTGAGCTTTCATCACGTGATGTACTCTCTGACGCTTTGGCCTTATAACCCAATGTAAATGAACTTTGCCATATCAGAATTGAATAAGAGATTAGACTACTGAGAGATTTAAAGAAGATATTGAATGGTAACCGATAGGAATCAATTTTATATATCTTTTCAACTGCCGTTTTGAGTGTTGTTTTTGGTGAACGAAAGTGAGTGGAAGGATTTCCCTGTAGATACACATCCTACACATGCAGGGGCCACGTGTCGATCTGAAGACTAACCTGCATCAATCGAACAAATCTGTGTATGCCAGCTCACTGGCTTTAGTAGCTTGTGTACTTGCCTGTTAAAGGAAGGGGGGTGGGAAAAAAGTTGATTAGTGAGAGCCCACCGTTTTTCATAGATATCAAAAAGAGAAAGATCACTAACTGAAAACAGTTTGACTCCGGTTGCGGATTGTTAAGTGAATCAGCAGTCTTCGTAAGCAAAAGATGTTCTTTGCAGAATGATCTCTAAAACAATTGATAGACCATTTTTTTTGGAGGTTACACTCTTTCTAGGACCCATCTATGCGGTAGTGGTGGCTGCTACTGCGTCACACTTAAATGCCGCCAGCTCTGTCTTCCTGCTTAAGGCATCCGCGACCTGGATGGTCCGTCCAAGCTTATACTTTAGCACCATATCAATCAAACTTGACAAGTTTGTCTTGCTGGTCATCGTCCCCCGTGGCTTTCATCTAGGAGCACTTGCCTCCTATCGATTCGGAGGTCGTGGCCAAAGCCATGCAAGAGCTCCGGGACCGCATTCGAGCTCTTGAAGACCAGAAACAGGCCTTACTTCAAGAACAGCAACCTCTCCTTGTGGACGGAGCCATTAGCAACCGCGGGGGAAAATGGAAACAACGGGGGGAACAAATAAGAGTCAACAAATAATATGTTGTGTTTAGTTGTTTAGCTGGTTTGTCTATGTGCGCATAAGCTTCCTTTTGGATGTACTTCCCATGTAATGGCTATTAATGAATAAAAAGTGCTGGTCTGCTTTGTGTAGAAAGCTTCCATGCCTGGCTATCCTATCTTATTACTCGTACGACAACTATGGCAACCAAGAGCGTTGCTTATTCCCCTTCACCTTTAGATGTTTTCTGTACTGCTCGTTGCTTTGAATAGCCCTAGTTCTAGTTAGTTCATACTACCCGCTCTCGCTTACTTGCCTGCTGGCTAATGGCTTTCCTTATTGGGATTTCTTTCCTATTGCTTGTCTTCCTTGTTAAGAAAGCTTTCAAACAAAAATGAGAAATACAGGTTATATATAAGAATCTCTCTTAAAAGGTTGACAATAATATTCTTGATTGATATTTGTCGTACTTGTTGGCAATTAAATGATGCGTCTTAGTTCTGAGGTATCCTGAATGCGAGCTAGATATGCTGACTAATTTCTGGTCCGTCTCATGATAGCTATTCAGAGGAAGGAGAGATAAATTTGAATCTATCCTATAATGTCACGAACAAGGAAAAGGTTATTGCAAAATTATTGCTCAGGAAAGAGCACGTAACTAGACAACTCTCCTTACCTAGAAAACGTGAGCGCTTTCACTTAATTAAGTCCACACTAAGTGTGGAAGGTGAGTGTCGAGCTGGCCGGATCTGTAATCATCCCCGAGAGGTGCGAGGAGGGTGATTTTGAGGAGGGGAGGGAAGCGAGGATAGAGATGAGAAGGATTTTTTCAGTACAGCGTTACAAGGAATTTTAGGGCTAATGCAAGGCCTAAGAGTTTAAAGTTTGGGTTAAACCATAGGTGAAAGAAAAGATAGCCTACATAAACTAGGCCTAACACAAGGCCCCATATAGATTCAGCTTAGGGGTTTATGAGAGATTGGTTGATGGACTGAGCTAAACTTAGAAGATTGAACCTAAACCAAAGCCTATAGAATGAATTTGGAGAGCAAAGTCCAAGACCAGGAAACCAAGAAAAACCAAAGCCCAACACCAAGCAAAGCGCTAGACTACAAATTAAGAAATTGGGTTCAACTAAGCTCTTAACCGAACTAACATGAAGTGGAGCCTTAACGCGACACAATATGAGACCCAATTCGAATAGTGGGCGCAGACAGCCCAACATAAGTTGTCAACTAAAATGGAGAAGTTCCCGTGATTTAAGGTTTATGGATATCTTAGCCTAAGAGGAGAGGACTAGGCTCAAAACAAGACCCATTAGTAGATAAGATCACATCTTCATGACAAGAGTTGTGCATGTTAGGCCTCGCTCAAGGTAATGGGTCAAACGTAAAAGTCCAAACAATTTGGATCTTATTATATGACAAAACAGCAGATTGGGCTTAATTCGAGGCCTAATAAAGATGGATTGAATCCATAAACTGCTCTGTGGGTTCCAATGACACTCAGAATGACTCTAGAATGCACACAATTGCTAAAACTTAGGTCTAGTCATAATCCTTATGGGCTTCATTCGTATTGGATCCTAAGTCTCACACATCGGGCTTAAGCCCTCCCTTATTTATTTTTATTCAAAAGGTCCATCTTAGGGCCCAGAAACATAGCCTGTAAGTCAATTTTTCCAAGGTGAAAAAGAGTGAGCCCAACAAAGAACCCAAAGCAATCTAACAAACACACGCAGTCACACAAGACAAGGTGGACCTATGGGAAATTTCTAAGCTATCTAGTGTGGCTAAGTGTCTCCTTAAAACTCCGGTAAAGGCTTTGGGGCAGGAAGCTCCCATTGTGCCTCTCAAGATGGGCTATTTAAGGTGGCCTACCCCGGTCATCAACGCGGTTGCTTCCCCTTGACGTATCTCATGTAACCCAAAGAAGGCACACATGAAAGAAACGAAAATGAAAGAGTGCCTGATTTCCATCCTAAGAGTCGGATTGCTTGTTTTCTTGAAACACCAAAAGACCGCAGGGACATTGTCGATGCTGCGAAGGAGTTGCATTTTAGTAGGGACAAATTTCTTGGAACCAAAACTCGGACAGAAAAATGAGAATGACCTTGGAATGGAGATTGGTTGTTTATGTTGTGGGATATTATGTTCTATTTAATCCTTGTCTAATTCTAGTTATATATTTCAGCTGTCACTGCATTTTTGTTCTTCTAGCTGAAAGCGTGACTTGTTCTAGTTAATAGCTATTTTTTGAAATCCTTGTCTAATTACGAGCGCACAATTAAAACTGTTAGTCAAATTATATGCACAAATAAAATTGAAGGAAGAAACACCAACAATTGGTTGGCGTGGGTGGCAAGCGGCCCTCGTCCTTTAAGCAATGTTAGAGTTCGAATCCTGACTTGTGTATGGAGTGTCAGTGTTGAGAGGGGGACAAGCCTAACCACGCTCTGCTTCTCCTGACTCCGGAATAGTCACCGAAGGTGGAAACCGGGAGATTTCGACCAAAAAAAAAATTGAAGGAAGAAACAGCTATATAATTTTATTTCTACAGAGCCGGATTTTTATTACAAAGACGAAAACTTAGAAGTAAAACAAAATTCCATCAAAATCGCCGATTCTCTTGCTTTTCGCAATCAACAACAAGAAATCAGTAAGAGACCGTGAATGTTGCCAATCCTCTTTCTGTTTCTCAAGTGGCCAACCATAGAACACCTGTGATTTAATTAAGGAATTGTGGAGGGAAGACTTTGACTCCAGCAGGGCTTGCGTTGAGCATGGGGTATTGGTCATGCAAGCAATTTAGCTTGACCAAGAATTGTGAAGAGAAGATTATTGATAGTGGAGGATTTGCTTTGTTTAAATTCTCCTTGCGGTAATCAATGCTTTAAAAATGGAGAAAAAACAAGCACTCTAATGATTTTCATGCATGATTTCACACTTTTTTTTTAATTCTCATTTAAACTCTTTTTTTTATAACAATTGACAAAGTAACATTGATATCTGCTGCAATTAATCTTAAAACCATTTTATCATTTTTTTAGTTAATGTGTTGTGAAAAACAACATTATAAAAATGCACAAGTTACTTTATAGATTTAGTGTTTCTAATCAATGTTAATTTTTTCCGTAGTATGTTACTCTTTTTCAAAACAGTATGTGGCCTTTATGTTTATTCTACTTCATTTTGTTTTTTAAAAGTAATGTTCAACTCTTTTTTTTGGAAAATGTAACTTGATGTTTAAATTATTTCCTTTCAAAAACAAATACTGTACTTTTTATTTTGCTTTTTAGATATCGTTTGTTCTCTTCGGTGCTTTAAAAACAGGTAATCAATGAAAAATGTCAACACTTTCATGATAGTTATCCTATCACCTTTAGCAAAAATCCAAAAGCTAACAAGAAAAATTATAAAGAAAAATGAACAGAGAAATGAATGCATGTATGCACATATTTCGAGACAGTAG
Source organism: Heritiera fomes (assembly GCA_032173925.1). Taxonomy (NCBI): domain Eukaryota; kingdom Viridiplantae; phylum Streptophyta; class Magnoliopsida; order Malvales; family Malvaceae; genus Heritiera; species Heritiera fomes. The sequence continues at coordinate 37,480,024 of JAPDPM010000007.1, forward strand.
AAAATTGATTGACAGCTTGCCAAAGATATTTTCTTAATTCGTAGCATTACGCATTTTCCGGCATAAATAATTCCTGTAACTAAACATGTAAAACCCATCGAGTGGCTGATTAAAAAAAAAGTAACATTCCTAAAGAAAGTATATCAACAAATACTAGAAAAGAAGAGTAGGATTAAAAAATTTTCCCAAGTTCTGTTTGATGTTATATTTAACAAAATAAAAAATAAGAGTGGTCAGATTTGGATTGGATAAGAGATTTGTTTACTGAAATTGATTTAAAGAAAAGATTGAATGCTAACTGGTACTCTAGTAAGATTGTAAGAATTAATTTCATATATCTAAGCTCAAATGCCATTATCATTTACCTACCTTTCAACATGGGTAAAGACCCCACTAGCTTTTATTTTTTGAGAAAGAAAAATGAAATTTCATAAGAAATTGGCTAATTTTCATTTTTTGTAAGCAAAGGATATTTAGGAAGCTGCAAATATTTTATGACTTTCTCAATTCAACTTTTAAAATATATTATATGATATGCAACAATTATTTCATGTTAGCATATATTTATTTCATTAAAATCATATTTTCTTAAATACTTTTTTATAAAATAGTAGTTGTTCCTTTTTTTAACTGGAGATGCATAACGAAGCATTAATATTTTTTTTGTAGCAAGACGAATTATATCTAAATTTATTTTCTTTTACAAATATTTAATTTCCATTCCCGAACTACATTTTTAATCATAAAAATTTCTCTATAGATGGTTTAATCAAATATGAATGCAAATTTTTAACCATTGGAATTTCTCTATTGATGGTTTAATCAAAGACGGAAGTATGAATACCTTAATGAAAAATGTCAACACTTTGATGATAATTTTCTGATCACTTTTAGAACAAATTCAAAAGCAAACCAGAAAAGTTATAAAGAAAAATGAACAGAGAAATGAATGTAAGTATAGAAAAAGGATAGCAAAACTTAAAGAAAATGTAAAGAAAAAGGACAGCAAAACGAAATTGATTGACAGCTTGCCAAAGATATTTTCTTGATTCATAGCATTACGCCTTTTTCCACCATATATAATTCCTGTAAATAAACATGTTGATATAGGTTACACAAATGACAAATGAAAAATAATAATAATATTGATTTTACTATTAATAATGATATTATCGATAGAGAACACTATCCCGTATGGGAGAGTGCACCATGCACTCCCATTTGAAGGAGAGTGTGAGGCACTCTCCTGCCAGTGGGAGGTCGCTAATACATTCTTCCGCATGCAAGAGGACCTGTTGCCTAATGACCTTTTGTCCATTGTCCGCCATTACTCATCTGTATTGGTTTCTTTGGCGAGCTCACATGACCCTCAAGGTTTTGTCGTAAGGCCCAGCCCGTTCATTAGATCACTCATAATTCTAGGACAATTGGTTAGGAGTGACTTGACACTTGAGGAAGTCAAGGGTTCAAGTCGCTCCGAACGCGAATTGTGAGTGACCTAGTGAACAGGTTGGGCCTCACGACAAAACCTTGAGGGGGCCATGTATCACAGCTCGTGACCTTATTTTTTTCCATCTTATTCTATACATCTCATTTGGTTGGGCTGTCTGCGATACTTTACTTTTCTCTTTTATATAACCAATTTCATATAAAATAATAATATGAATTACATCTCTTATCTTACTTCATAAGGAAGCAGTACTGTGAATATGTCTAAATACAGAAAATAAATGATCGTACATTTTATAATAAATCAAGCTGTCACATCGTCCCTGAATGCACAGCCGAAATCCTTTAGATGTTAGACTCTCAATCCTCGAAAATCTGAAATGTTAAAATTAAGGGATGAGCAAACCACGGCTTAGTAAGAGAATTATATGCATACTTGATATTCAGCTTCTTATATGCTGAAAATCTTTTTTATTTTTCCTATAGGGGCTCCAGGCTCGCATGTAGGAAAGATACTACAATCGACTAGGGATCCGGATGGAGTAAGGCAAGTATTTTGAAATACCTGTCTTGCCCCGGAACCTAGAAACAACTATAGAGAGTAATAAATTTCATTTCATTTGAAATTTAAATCCTTTTTCTTTTTATTCCATATCATTTTCATATTCTTTTCAAAATAATACTTTTATGAAATAAAGCATTTAAATAAAGTAACTAATATTCATATATTCTTTGAAAAGAATATTAGTTAAATCATTATCATTCAAATCATATTGCATGTAAACAGTAGATAGCAGTAATACAATAAAATCTTTTCATTTAAAATCATTACTGTCATTTACTGTAACCCTTTTTTTTTGCACTTTAGTTAAATCGATATTCAAATCATTCGGTATTCAAATCGTTTAGTATTCAAATCATTCAGAAATCAAATCATTTGGTATTCAAATCGTTTAGAAATCAGTTCATTCAATATTTAAAGTATTTGGTATTATTGTGAGAGCCCGAAGTACCTTACGAGTCATTCATCACCTCACTCGATTCAATATTCAAATCATTCAAATACAATTTAGTGGAGACAGTCACATCTAATATAATCATGCATAAAACAATATCGGTATCCCCGAAGGGACGATCGGTAACGAATGGCCATCGTCGGTCGGTCACAGTTCGCACTGGTCAGGTGCTTGCTGTGTAAATTTGTGAGTTTGACCATAATAATCCCACAGCCGATAATCAATATATCGGTAACTTGCGGACTTGATCAAGGTCTCATAGTCGGTAACAGTATGCATGATCACTAAAGAACAACCGTCTCAAAACATTTCCATAAATCATTCATTTAACAATAAAATATCAATTTCAAATAACGATTAGCAGTAAAAAATTTCATTTCGATGGAATACATTTCATGTAAATCAATACGGATAAATCACTTCATGTAAATCAAATCAAGTAATTCATCTCTTGTAAATCATTTCATGCATTTCAATTCATGTAAAATAATCATGTAATTTACATATCGTGAAAATTTTCAATGATTTCATTATTACCGATATCGAAAACATGAATATTTTAAAAATAGAATATCATATATTCATGTTTTATGAAAAATAATCAATTTCTTGGTTTTTGTGATTGAAAATTGTTTCTCGTGAAATAAAATCATTTATTATGATTTTATGTAATTTTCTAAAATTTTTCGACAGCATAACAACTGCCAATTGACTAACCTCCTGCATGAAAAATACAGTTTATAATTTCCAACTAGTACTTCATCCCAAATTCAAACCAATCATTCTCATTCATCATAATACTTTCATAAAATATTTCCATAAAATATTTCGTAATTAAAACATGCAGACTGAATATCCTTACAGTGCTGCGCATGCATCCCTTACCTGTCTCGCGAAACCGAACTTTTTGGTTGCGTCTACCGTAATCCTAAATCCTTGGCTGCAAAATAATTTTATTGAAAATTATCAATATTTTTCCTCCTAATTTTAAGCTACTAACTTCCATAAAATACAGCCATAAAACGACACTGTACATGCACAACCAGTATTATTTAGACTGATGCTAAAACTGAACTTTCCCGTTTTAGCTTTTTTTTCGATTTTGATTTCACCAACCTTCCTCTTTTGATTTCCACATTAATTTTCTACCATAAAATCATAAGATACAGCAGTAATTCATGCCCAAAAAAAGCCTTGGCCGAAACCTCCTTAATGCCATTTTCTTTGATTTCTTTCATTTTCACAATTCTAGCTTTCCTATGATGTTTATCTAATTCTCCTTAGTTATTTCCCTCCATTTTCATGCAAGAAAAGGCATGGTTTCACCATCATCTCATCCAAACCGTAACCACCTTTAAATGGTGATTTTTCATTTAGCCAAAATAATGCAAATCCATTGCTAGCATGATGTTCGACACCTTAAGCTTAGCTAGAATACAACTTTAATTCAAATTAAAACATCAAATTTTGGTGGGTTCCATACCTTGGCCGAAATCTTCTTGGCATTCTTTCTCCTTGTGCCTTTCTTCTTTTAATAAGATTTTGGTGTCTATGAAAAGAGAAAGTGATGGGAAATATTTTTGTTAGAAATAGCTTTCTTGAATTTCTAACTATTTTTATTGTTTTTGGAGCTTTAAAGTTTTTTATTTTCTTTAGGCCATGGATGTCGTGAAGCTGCTGGGCAAGAAGAAGGAATAGTGCCGACTGTATTCAGCAAAATTCTGATAACTTTAGTCTTCTTCCAACCAATGAGAAGTTGTCACTTGTCACAATCATAAAATTCCATTCTCATTTTCCATCATATATTCCTTTATCACACTATTATTATTATTTTCAGCTTATAAATTTTATTTAAATTCAATTTAATTTATTTTAGTCAATTTCCAATCATTATTGACTAATTTGACCGGTCTTCCTTCATGTTAAATGATCATTTTGCCCCTGGTTACTTAAAATATTAACGATTTTGCCATTAAGCCTCTTTTTCGTAAAAACCATGTAAATGACCTCCAAAAATTATAATTCCAGCACCAATAGATCACATTTAATGTAACTTGATGAATGGAAGTGATTTTGTTGCTGCGCGGTGCACCGATAATGTGAAATTATGATTTTACCCCTTGTGGACGGCCAGCTAAAATTTTGGATCAAACCAACTTTTTCAACCAATCTTTTGGTACCATATTTTTCTACTTATTTTGTAGAGTATTATGATCCCTTTTTTTTTAATTTTAATTCATTTTAGTTTGGGAAGAAATTACGAAAATACCCTCAGGACGTATTCGTCATTTTCTAATTTGTTTCTAAAAATTCACCAATTAAGGCCACTTGGGTATTTTCACTTCCAAATCACCATAATATCATTATTTAACTTCCCAAAAATTATTTTCTCACTCATATCATTATCCAGACCCTGTATTTCTAAGTGGGCCCCACGTGGCTTCTCACTTAAGATTTAGAAAAATATTTAATATAAATTTCTTTATTTATTTACTTTAGCTTATCTATTTGCATTAAAAATTAAATTTACAGATATTTAATATTGATTTTAGAAAATTAGCGGTTATCATACCATGTGGGCTCGCCAAAGAGGACAGTATGGATGAGTAACGGCGGATGGGCTGGGGCCTTACAAGACAACGTGCGTTTTTTTGTAAGTCTCCAGCCCGTCCACAAAGGGGCAGTCGAGGGTTACAGTTTGGCTTTTGACGTTTGGCTTTTGACATTTCCTATACACAAAAACCTTGGCTGACTTAAGCATCGAAGTGCCTACGTAGGGAACCACCCCTGCATTCCTCTGACTTTTCTTATTTTACAGAAGCTTTTTGGAGACATGTGGAGAAGAGAGACAAATACTTACGTCAACAATTACTCATTGTTGTTTTGGGCAACAACACATGTAAAACCATTGAGTGCTGATAAAAAAAATTAAAATTCCTAAAGAAAGTATATCAACAAATACTAGATAAGATTTAAAAAATTTTCCCAAGTTTTGTTTGATGTTATATTTAACAAAATAAAAATAAGACCAGTAAGATTTGGATTGGATATGAAATTTGTTTACTGAAATAGATTAAAAGAAAAGATTGAATGGTAAGTGTTATTCTGTTAAGAATTAATTTCATATATCTAACCACAAATGCCATTATCATTTACCTACCTTTCAACATGGGTGAAGACATGGACCTTATGACAAAAACCTCTTAGAAAGTTCACAGGGATCCCACTAGCTTTTTTTTTTTAGAAAAGGGAAAATAAGAGATTGGCAAAGGATATTTAGGAACATTAACGTGATCAAGCTAGAAATGTTTTATGACTTTTTCAATTCAATTTAAAAAATGTTATATGATATGAAATAATTATTTCACATTGAAGTGTAATTTTTTCATTAAATTCATGTTGGATTTTGGTCAAACCTCCTTGATGGTGGATGAAGATGAGCTTGTTTCTCATTGAGTGCTTCTAATACCTTGGCCTTTGAATTCTTTGTTGAACTATGATGAAACACGAATAAATGCAGAAATAACTTCAAAGTGTGCTATTAATGTCACTTTCCTTAGACTTATTTTGCCTCACCAAGTACGGTATGTAACGAGGGTTTGTCGAATAGTATTAAGATACAATGAAGCCATCGTTTAAAATCACATTACACTTATGAAATCAAACCATTGAACACTTTTGACAAGTACAAAAGTATTGTTTTTTTTTTTGAAATTTAAACTTTTATTATGAATGAGATATTACAAAAGTATCTTGTCTTAATTTGTTATTTTTATAGTAAACAATTTCTAGTTATATTACTAAAAGTTGGTGACAATCTTGGATCCAAGTGAAGCCACGATTATGCTCTCTTTGTTGAACGCGTTTTCCCTTTCTTCTGGTGCCGCGTGTCCCCTTGCCTGTGTTCTCTTGAAATTTTTTTCCGATTTCTTGCGTTTTGCTCCTCTCTTTGCCTTGAATATTGTGAGTATTAATGCCTTGGATGTTGTGCGTCAGTGTTATTAATGCAGCCTCTGCTGAACGCCTTTCTTTTTCCTTTTTGTGCCGTGTGTTCCTTTTTTTTTTCATGCTCTTTTAAGGCTTGCTCCAGTGTTGCCTTTGGTTCTTCAATTCACTTTAGATTTTAGGTACACGTGTTGTCCTGCTTAGTATCTTTTATATCAGGTTTTTTCTTTTCCCAACAAATCTCTTTCTTCCTCCTAATAAATTAACCGTCAGTTTCAAAAGAAAGCAAGACTCCATTTTCCCTGTATTTTTAAACTATTCTTGCCTTGTCTCTTTTGAAGAATTAGGATGGCCATTTTCGAGTTTAGGAGCGTCTCTCTCTTTAAGTCTTCTCCCTTTGCTCCCGCGGGTTCATGCAGGCTAAGCTTAATAGGTGCTGCTGTGTTGTCATGGGTTTTGCCACCGTCCTCGAGGATGCAGCGTTTTTTTCCTCATTCAAAATAGTGTTTTTTTTTCCTTGAGGATACCATAAGAAAAGGGATGGCTAATAGATGGTTATTCTATTTTTTTCCCTCATTCAAAATAGGTCTTGAAAGATCTTCCTTGGAGCTCTAAGTCTTTGCCGGCTTCCAAATTTGGTGGGTTTTTCTATTTCTTTTTTCATTTTATTTTCCTTTAAATTCTTTTTTTATGAAATCTCATAAAAAATGTTTAAGAATTCTGACTGCTGATCCTAGACCTTCATCTTCTCATGCTCGAAGGAACAACTCCATGAACGCTTCAAGGGAATCAGTTCGAAACCGTTGTTGCTCCTCTATTGTTCTGTTTGCACGATCTTCCTCTTTTTCTCCTTTTTCAAAATCTTCTTTCTTTGGGTTGATTTTCTTTTCTGCGTCCATAAATCAGTGTCAGTTTATATGGGTTATAGTGAAAATCAATCTTAGTGACCTGCCTGCTCCATCCTTTGGTGTGTTTTTTTTTTGTCGTGTTTGGCTGTTCATGTGCTGTTTCATCTCTATAAACCCGGTAGAGTTCTCGATATTTGTTCTTTGTTCTCCTTCAATTCCCAAATCCGGTTTTAGTTCCTTTGTTTTGGATTATGTTTCTGTGAAAAAAAAAGCCAGTTTTCCTCTCCCAATTTCTCCCTGTGCTTGCGATCGAGTGCCCTCATTTGGTCAGGGGATTTCCGTTCGGTTTTTCTCTCTTTCTTTTTTACTTTCTAATTTATCCCTCTGATTTTTCTTTTTCTTGAATTTTATTATTCTCATCTTTCTTTTCTTCCACAACTCCATGGATGCTGAGCTCAATCGCTGCTGATGTGCTATCATGGGTTTGCCATCGATCGCCAGGAGCTCTGGGTCTTCACCAGCTTCAGCATTTGATGGGTTATTCTTAATTCTTTTTCCATTTTATTTTCATTTGGTTTAATATTTTTTGGTTTTACATAAAATCTCATTAAAAAATAGTAAGCATTTTTGTTTTGCTACTCCTAGATCTGCATTTGTTGATAATGTTTCATAAGCCATAAACCCTTTAAGACAATAAGTGAAGACTTTATCCAAACCATCTACATCGATGGCTACTTATGATGAACTGGTACTTTATATTCAATGAATGAATTTGATGGTAATATTGGTTTAAGAATTTTAAGGACTTAAATGTCGTCTGCTGCAGGATCACGGAATTGAAGCTACTATGGATAGTTTTAGAAAGAGAGGGATTTCTATTTTGCATATTTTATTTGTGGTAAAAAAGATTGTTACAATTGATTGCTGAATGTTTACTGCATACTATTGTGGGTTGTTGTAGCTATCAAAAGGATTTTATATGCCACAGATAGTGATGCATCAATGGTGATTGAAGCTAAAGCTATGTTATCTTTTTGGATGAGTATGCTTCATCGTCTTGATAAAGTTCTCTCAAAGGTGCTCTCTAATTTTTTCACTTCATATTTTATAATCCCAAGGATAATATTTTTTATTTATTTTAAATACTTTCCTATGCTTTCTCTTCCTACTTTCTTTTTTAATACCACAATTAGCTTATCTGTAGTTTGGTAAGTTAATATATCTTTTGAGGTGTGATCCTTTCTTCTTAAGACTTTTCTTAATTTCTTTATGAGTTGTGGCAGAAAGTCATACCTGGTGTGATCAAAAAGTGGTTTTGCTGTACCTGATCATAGCTTTAGTTCTATCGTAGTGTTTGCATCGTGATACCATGCTACCAACTATGTGATTTCAGATTGTGCCATTTGGAAGCGACAATGAATAGGTAAGATATTTTGGTTTTGGTAAATTCTGTAAGAAGTATTGGTACTAAGTAATAATTTTTTGTAATAAATACTTAATTATTTTAAATTTTTTACATTCGATTTTTTTTATTCTATTATTTTCCAATGGGTATTTTGAGTTAGGTTCCAAAAATTAGACAAATAATGCTGAACCATTGAAGCAATGTGGTTTTCCTATAATTTTTCTATGCTATTATATGTGTAATATGATATTAATTTATTATTAGTGGTGATTTCATCCTTTTTACAATCTTTAAACAGTTGGAAGTTAAAAGTTTGGTGTGTCCGTGATATAATACCCTCTTGCAATGACTTCAGATTATGGGCTAAACTTTGCATGATTTGTTCTCTTTGTTCCTCCAAAGATATGTTGCTTGAATTGTACAAATGATAACGAAAAGCTTACCCAATTTTCATGTTTTTCACTATTTAATTCATGAAACAATCATATGAAGTCTTCTTTTCTCTTATCAAAGATGTATTTGTGCCTTTGATTTATGACTTTTGCCTTACCAGATCCTCTGTTTAAACATTATTGCAACTATTTGGACTTGCATTAAGATATTGAGATATTCAGTCTAATGATTCCTATCTATACTATTAAAGTTGGAAAAAAGCTTGAGCCCTTGTGCGTCCACGCTTCTGCCTTCTTCATTTGCCGTGTTTTCACATTCTCATGCCACCACGTCATACCCTTTTGTCCTGAGTCCATATTGCTTTGACTTCTTTTACCGTTTTGTGTTTTAGTTTTATTTTTTTCTTCTGATGTTCCTCATGAGAAATGCTTTTTTTTGTCCCATATTGTAATTTTGTTGATTATTTAAGTTGATGTTTCGTCGAAACCCATTTTCTACTCAAATATCTTCTCAGTTGTGTTTTTCTTCTATTACGTGTGTGGCTTCCCAACGTTTATATAGAGGATGCATTTGTTGCAATGCTTTTATCAAGTAAACTCAATCTTTACTCTGAGTTGGTTTACACCCTTTCAAGGTTTTGCTTTTTTTTTTTTTTGAGTTTTGCATTTGACGAGTGCTTCTGTTGTTCTCCTATCTCACCATCTTCTTTCCAATTTCTTCTTTCCCTTCTCCAGAACAACCAATTTTTTGAAACCTATAACATCTCACATCATGCCCAAAACAATTGTCCTTGGTCTCCCTCTCTGCACTTTACTAGGTTTGCATCTTGTTCCTTTATTTATTTATTTATTTATTTTACAAATTTTTCATTATTCCTGTTGCAATCGAAGTTTATTGCTTTACTGTAATTTTTTTTAAACAAAAAGTAAATAGCTTCAGTGTTCTCAACCATAATTTTTTAGCTTTTTTTCCCCTAAAAAAAGTGCTTAAACTTTTTAATTCAATTTTTTGCAACTATGAAACAAAATCTAAATAGCAATCCTTTTATTAATGGCTTTGCTTAAGTTGTTTTTATATCAGGATAAACAAGTCATATGTTTTTCTCTCATAAAGGCTATATTGGAATGTGGTGTAATCATTGCTTAATATATATATATATATATATATATATATATATATATATATATATATATATTTGTTGCTTTTGAAGAACATCTGAAGAAGCAGAGAAGAGAGAATGAGAATGATGTTGACATGGTTTTTTTTCTTTATTTGTCTTTTTTTATTTATTTATTTTATTCAGTTTTATTATTTATAAATTATAATTTTATTTATATACATTTATTTCCATTTAGATTAGATATTTAATTTTAGATTAGTTGTTTATTTAATTTTTTATTATTTATTTTAATAAAATTATAAGAAAATAAAGAAGACGTATCCAAGTATCAAGGCGAAACTCAGACCTGCTAGATTGAGGAGCAGGGTAAATTATGAAACTTGATTTTTGGTTCTCCTTTGATCCAACTTATTGAACTGTTATGATCCATTTTTTTGCTCTTGTTTTTTTTTGTTCAATACTTTTTTTTTTTGGCTCAAGAGTTTTCATGGGTACATATTCAATAGTTTTCCCCTTTTTTTTAATATAGTTATTTTTTTGGATTATGATTTGATTGTGGAATATGAGTTTTCTTTGTTTGTTTTCGTTTTGTAGAGATTTATGGGTAGTTTTTGTTATAACATTTCAATTCTATGCATTTGTGTTCTTTATTTTTTATGCACTTTATTATCTGTGGAATTTTTTTTTTTACTTTTTGTTAGTTTTTCTATATTTGGTTTATATCTGGTTTTCAAACCTTTAAACTAACTCATGTGACAACTACCATAGAGTAAGAATGAGGCTAGGTTTTAAATTTGCTCTGATGTCAAACTCTGTCCTTATTCACTCCTCACTTGCCACAATATTTCTTCTTCCCTTGCCCATTTCCTACGATTCCTCGAGTTTCCAGCAATTTCACTTTCCTCAAATGCCCTTATCCTGCCTTTTTTATATAATTTTACTAAAGATTATAAAGTTCTTTGTTTTATTGAATTGTGGATATGGGTTTGTTGAAATTTGTTTGCTTTGACTCTTTGCATGGAAAAAGAAGTTATCTTTGTGGGTACAAAAGGTTGGTAAAGTCTAAGACTCAATGAAGTGATTTAATGGAGTTAAGGAAGGATATTCAAGGTTTATGATGTTAACACAATCTCCTGGGAGCAATCAGGAAACTAGAATGGCCATGTGAGTATCCATTGCCTGTATGTATCAATTAGGAACGAAGTGGGACCTCTTTTCATTGGTTTTTTTAATTAATTTTGTTCATATTTTATAGCCAGCTGTGTTTCTTCATTGGGGATCTTGAGGAGGAACATTGCCAAGCAATCGGAAGATTATTTGCCCCTCAATTTTATAAGATCGTTTTCTTTCATCAAGTGAGTTTGTGTGGCTTTTCATTAAATTCTTAACAGTGTTTTTCTTTTAACCTCTAATATGTAGATGTCCTCTTGCAGTGTGCTGTGGGCAAAAGTACTCTTTATGCTTGCTTGAAAGGGAACACTACATGAGATCTGATCGACGACATCAAAAAAGTAAGAGAATGCTTGGAAATTCCTAAATGATAGCTATCAATATGCAGTTGTAGCTATCAATATGCAGTTTTGATTGCTTAACAAGTGTCACCTTTGAGGTAGCAGTTCTTGGTGAGTTAACTGCATTGTTTTCATTTGTTTATTGATCATACGGGTCATGGGTGGACCATGGAGAAGTACACTTGCTCTTGCTTACAACGATTCTTATCGTGACAGGGTGCATAACCTACCTGATTGGCTATTATTTTGTTGGTTTGTTACCTTTAAGGTAGCAGTTCTTGGTGAGTTAACCGCATTGTTTTCATTTGTTTATTGATTATACAGGTCATTGGTGGACTATGGAGAAGTACACTTGCTCTTGCTTATAGTGATTCTTATCCTGATAAAATACATAACTTGCTTGATTAGCTATTATTTTGTTGGTTGAAACTCTTCAATCCTATGTTGCCTTTGTCAATGCTTCTGCAATGCGTTGGATAGAGCAAGAAACAAACGGTGAGAGTCATGTAAATGTCATTGCAGCGGCTGAATTGCAAAGAGGAGAGAAAAAATGCAGAGCTTATGAAGAAAATATCATCACTTGAAGCCCAAATACAAGAAAAGGAATCTTTTCTAACAAATGAATAAGTATGGCTTAAAACTCCATATTCAAGACTGAAGTTTATCATCTTCGCTTCAGGTAACATTCAATTTTCTTTTAACCTCTAATATGTAGATGTAAGGGGTTATTGCGTTAGGACAGATCTAAGGACTTTCCAATGCAGGTCTTCTTATTTCATTATAGGTAAAAGTTTCTAAGAAAAATGTTTTTTTCTTTCGCCCTTTTCCTGGTATTTGTTCTTATATTTATTTTTTTATTTTTGTACTCACAGATGTATGAGTCATGAAAAGATCAGAAAGCAAAAATCATCTCTTTGAGGTAATATTTAACAAAACAGTGTCAAGAATTTCCTTTGCTATTCTTTTTTTTTTAAAGTTCAAATATTTTGTTTGGTGCAAAGCTTATAATTCTACTAAGCTTATAGAAATCAATACAAAAAAATATATTGATTTGGATTCTTGGATACGTTGGAGGAGAAGAAAATTGTTTAATTATCTAATTATGCTTTATACATTAAACTATCTGATTATGCTTTATACAAAGAATAGGTGTGTGAAACTATCCAAATCAAGATCTTTTCATTTCTATTCAAGCCACTTCCCCTTTTTTTTTTGCCCACCTTAACTTGTGGTCATTCCATCTTCTTCTTGGTTTGGGATTCTTTTGAAGTACAATATTGATTAACATATAGGTGTGTTGTATTATTTAGTTATGATGTTTCATGTTTGTCATACATATTTGAATTTCTTATTCACTTTAATTTTGCTTTCAATCTTTATTTCTTTTTATCTTTTTTCATGTCTAGAATGCTAGATGGTATGTATATCATTTTATTTTATTTTTGTTTTAGTTAATCTAAGGTTGGTAGTAAAGAATGCTGGCATTGGTTGTTGTTTTGTTATAGATATTATATTTTTTATTGGATAGTGTTGTTTAAATCTATTAGAGCTTTTTTGTAAAGGTGAGTTCGTTTAAGTTTCTTTTGATTATCTTAAAAATCGTTTGTAACAGGTTAAGTCACCAATATTTTATTTTTTTCAATTATTGTTGTAGTTTTAGTTTGCTATTTGTCAGCATTGTTGTGTCGTGATATTTGGAGGGGATTAATCTAGACAAAAATAAGTTTAGAATATTAAAAAGGTCGAGGTCTAAGAGGGCTAGAACTCATAATATAGCTCCTTATATGGTTGACAGGATTGATAAAAAGTTTAATAGAGCTAGGATATTAAGTATACTTAAATTAAATTAATTGCATTATTTGTGTCTTTAAGATCTTAGCAAAGTATATTGCCCTAAGTTATTACAAGAAGTTGGCAATGTATGTTATAGCAATAATGTTGTTGATCAAGAGTTGAGTTTGCACTCTAATGTGGATGCTGATGGTGAATCGAGCATTGTTTCGATGAAGGATTTTTACATCAAAACAGCTTGGGGTTTTAAGAATGCAGGACCAGAAATTTTTTATGCTTATGGTTGCAGTAGTGGTCATGTTGTTATTGCAGGTCCTTTCACGGTAGCATGTGATTTAATGCTGAAAGTGTTGCAGCTATGGCCACTTTGTCTAATGCCATTAAGTTTACCCTTGATAATATTTTTTTCATCAAAAATGGTAGCCTTGAATAGCTTTTATTATCTGAAACTTGACAAGTTGTTGAGGTAATAATTTTATTTGTCAGTTTTAGATTTTCAATCACTTTCTTATATACTCGTGCAAGTTGCTTAGATTTTGCTTCAGAATTTCATCAGTTCTTAGTACTCCTATTAAAATTTGGGTGTGTAGGTTGTGTATTTGATGGAGACTTTCAAACAAGGACAATATATAGATGCATTAGAACATCCTAATTAACACTTTGAAGGTAAGATTTGCATCAATACTTTTCTTAATCACTGAATATATTGTACATGTTTTTGAATGAAGAAAGTTGTACATGCAACAAAGGTTTGAATAAGCTATTTGACTTTAGGTTGATTAAATAAATTAGTTGCTTATTCATTATATAAATACTTTGATATTTTATCGCTATCCATGAATTTGAACATTCTTTTCAAGGTTTAGATGATTAGTGTTCAATATGTTGATTTCGGTTTTGCTGCTAAATTTCAATTTATACAAGTATGAGCAAACAGGTCGCCTTTTTTCTTTTGCAGAGTAAGTTCTGAAATTTGTAACTTTTTCCCCCTTTTATGCTTTTAGAACTTACAATGTTTGTTCATTTGTTGGTTTTAGTTAGTGACAAATTTGAATCCTATAGAAGTAAGACTAAAGAGATTAGCTTTGTTCTCCTATACAGATAAAGTAAGTTCTAAAAAACTATCATTTTTCTTACATTTAACTTTTTCCAGCATTTACAATGTCAATTTATTTTTTTTATTTTAGTTCTGCTGTCAAATTTTAGTACTCCAAAAGTAGGAACAAATAGGCTGTTTTTGTTTTTCTGGAGAAATAGAGTAAGTTCTAGAAAGTGTTTTATTCCTTTTGTTAAAAGCTTTGATAGGTTTCACCAATACTTTTTTGCTTTGAATTTTGGGTTTTTGGATGTAGGCATTTGATAGGTATTAAAGCTTGAAGTGTATGTTCCAAAAAAAATTCTATTTTATTGTTAGGTTTTTGGAGTTAAATGTTTAGAATGCTATTTTGCTTCTAGAATAATATTTTGATGGTATTATATGGTTAAATTTGTTTTATTTATGGATTTGTAACCAAAGTTCCAATTCTTTTGATATAAGCATTAACAAATCTCATGATTTGATCAACTAGAATGACTTAATTTATACATCTATATCTAAATCATTACCATTATTACACTCTGATGTACTTAAAACGTAACTCCTGCCTTCATCAAAGTTTTTATTCTTTACCTACGCCCTTAAACATGGCTTTTGGATATGCTTTATGGAAATCCAGTTGAGCTGTGGAGGGGATATTTCTTTGGCCAACTATCTAATATTTTGTCACTTCCTGGTAGTTACCTTGTCAAGGTTTTCCCTCTCCTGGGAAAATTCAAGTAGTGAGGGTTTTCAAAAATAACATTATGCCTTTACCAACATGTGTTATGAACCCTGTCTGGGATTATACAAGCTTAAAGAGGCATTAGGCTTTAGTTTTAATGATATGATTTCACGAGTAAGAAGAGAATCTAAGTGTTTTAAATTAGTTTGATCTGGCTTAGCTTGGTTCGGGCAAAAGACATTTTCAGCTTTGGAGTTTTGGTTCCAGAAAAAATAATAACAGAGAGAAACAAGGACTTTTCGAACCCAAAACAAGACCATAATATCTTGGAAATGTAAAACATAAACACTAAACTATAGCAATTTATTTTATCTGTTATAAACAATAATACCATTTGTGCTTCCAACTTTTCAAGCATGTAGATTATGAATGGATGAGAGGCCATTGAAGCTAATTAACAATGCATCAGGTGATACTTGCAATGTACTTGAAGTGTTAAGAAGCATCAATGTTGCTTTCTTATGTTTGCAACAATGCCTAGAAGATAAACCAAACATGTCATCGATACTGCCCATGTTGTGCAGTGAGAGTATATTGCCTCAACCAAAGCAGCTTGGCTTTCTCGTTAAAAAGAATTTGCCTCGGATAGACTCTATATCAATCATAAATGATTTACAATGTATGTGGATATACAATTTTTTACATCTTAGAGCCATGCTAGAAGCTTAACATATACCATAAAAAAATCTAAAAGGATTGGTTTTTAGTGGTGCAATTAAACATTTCAAAATTAATTAATTGGCTTTGGTGTTTAGATGGACTTCTCTCACTCCTTTCTGTTGATGTTAGCTACCTCTTTTTGCTATGTGTTAGTTATCCATTTTCTAAATCAAGGAAGTTATTATTCTGACAGGTTAGTTAGCTGGTTTTTGGTGGATTTTAGCTTCTGCATCCTTATAATTCAATTTCCTCCTCACTGGTATGTTAGCACATGGATATCTTAAAAGTTTTAAACAACTGCTTGCTATTCTTTTACGTTTTAGGTTATTTGGCATGTTATATTCTATCACTAAAACTAAGATAACACTAAATTGATACATTCCGTTGAAGTCATGAGCAAACAAATGTGTAAAGAAACTTCTCTACTTACTGTAACAGTGCAAGTTCTCACCATGAATGTTTTAAAGTTGTTTTAGTAGGTTGTAAAAAAGAAATCTTGAATTTATTCACTGTGATGTTTTTGACGTCTGGCTGTGGTTTTTGACAATTTTGCATTATCATATGCATGTAAAAAAAATTAGGAATATTTCCTTTTCCATGATTGGTAAAAGTTGATGGAAAATTCATTTTAGTTTTCTTTTCATTTCTGTTTGTTATCAAAGAAGTATACAATTTATAATGACATCAAAAGAGGAGACAGATGCCAATTTGCCTTGATCAACCCAACAAAAATCAGTGTTAACATTTTCAGATCAAGACCAGAAATATACAAATATATATGATATGTTTTTCTTATTTTGTTGAACATTATATAATACCTTTACATGCTTTGTTTCAAAACTAATAAAGCATTTTATAACCCCACCTGCGCAACGCGCGGGGGTTTCCTAGTAAGGATTAAAATCAGGACTCAATTTTTTACCATAGAAATTTCTCTGGTAATTGTTTAATCAAAGACAAATGTATGGATGCAAACTTTTAACCGTATAAAATTTTGTACTGATGGTTTAATCAAAGACAAAAGTTTGAATGCCTTTATGCAAAATGCCAACACTTTCATGATGATTTTCCAATCACTTCAAGTTTCTCTTTAGAAATCAAGTGTAGGCATTTTTTCCAACCCTATATACATTGCATATTTGAAGTCTATAATTCAAGTGTTAGCAATTTTTTCCAACCCTATATAGACGGCATATTTGAAGTCTATCATTCCTCTTTTGTTATATACTCGATCAAATTGCAGAATTCAAGGAATTATTCACCAAAAACATTTTCTTCTAGTACAATTTAATACAGTTATTAAAAAAAAACTAATATGATCATTTTTGCTTTAGCATTATGCATTTTTCCGCCATGTATTATTTCCTGTAAATAATCATGTATACCCATCGAGTGGCTGAGAAAAAAAAAATTCCTAAAGGAAGTATATCAACAAATACTAGAAACGAAAAGTAGGATTAAAAAAATTTCTCAAGTTCGATATGACGTTATATTTAACAAAATAAAAAAATAGGAACAGTAAGATTTGAATTGGATAAGAAATTAGTTTTCTGAAATAGATTTAAAGAAAAAATTGAACGGTAACGGGTAGGAAATCAATTTCATATATTTAAGAGCAAATACCATTATCACCTTGGGATGGTCATATTTATAGAGATCCCACTAGTTACTGCCGATGAAGCTTTGGTTTGATGGTAAAAAAAGGCATTTAATTTAATATTCACTTAAAATATAAAAAATGAACATAAAAGACTGGCTAATGTTTTTTTTTTTAGTATGATAACTGTATCCAATTGTATTAGAAGAAAGGATTAAATTTTTTTTAGATATTTGAAAGGATAAATTTTTGTATATTAAATATTTTACATGTCTATAAAATTATATCTTTTACAAAATATACGACTTGTGTTATGTTTCAAATTTGGAGCGTGATATTCTCCGTATCCGCAACGTAATAGATAATGGAATCTCGCGTGGAGCGCTCAAAAGCGAAGGGCTTGCTCACGGATCCTTGGCTTCCTTTCACTGTGGGACAATCGCACACCGACACCGACACCACGCCACGTGGAGTGGAGCCACGGATGACGGAAGCCTGGTCGAAAAAATATATGATTGTTTTTGATGTAACTTTTTTAAAAATTAATTAACACATATTCGGTAAAATATTTCACTGTCAATTTAGCTATAATTGAAGCCAAGGGAATGAGCGATTATGCAAAATGTCAACATTCTCATGACGATTCGCCAATCACTCCAATTCTCTATTTACATGTCCAAGTGTTGGCATTTTTTTTCCAACCCTATATGCACGGCATATTTGATGTCCATAATTCCAATGTTGTTGCCAATAGCATTTTCTTTCCGAACAATCTGGTACAGTTGTTACCGTCCTTGATCGAAGTCTTTTTTTCCTTTATTATACGTTAAAATGGGGATTGAAAAATGTAAAAAGAATGTAAAAATTTTTTTTAAAAAAAAATATATAGTTATTACCGTCCTGTTTGAAGGTTTAACTTAGAGAAGAAAGAAGAAAGAGCTTTAGTGAGAGAAAGATTTTAGAGAGAAGGGAAGGAAAAATATAAGAAAAAAACAAAGTATAAAATGTTTAACATTAAAAATATTATTGATGTATTGTAGTTTTGTTAACGTTGAAAAAAAAAGAGTATGAGATATTTTTTATGTATTATAATTTTATAAAGCTCAAGTGAACCTAGTAAAAAAAGAAAGCAACCAGACATCTTACATGTATAATTTTGAAATTACCTGCATTTTTTTTCAATTTTTAAACTTTGCTTGGTAGAGCATAAAAAATAAAAACATAAAAAATTGAAAAAAATAAAATATATATTTGTTATTGATATGTTTTGTATGAAATATTGAAAAGGCGAAAGAAAATATAATTTATTGTTTAGTAGAGTTAAAAAAAATGAAATTATATTGTTTTATTCTTATGCCATTAAATAATTAAGATACTAAAATAAAATTTGAATAAATAAAAAATAATTATATATATATATATATATATATATATATATAAAAAATTATATGACCCAAACTAATGCACTGAAAAAAGAAAAAAAACCCAAGTTAAGGCTTTTAGCACAAATCCAAAAGCTAACATGAAGAGTTATAAAGACAAATGAACAAAGAAATGAATGCACTATGTACATTTTGGCATACTGTAAAGGGATAGCAGAACAAAATTGACTAACCGGTTGCCAAAGATATTTTCTTGATTCATCTTTGGCTATCATTTTATTCTTTTAGCAGCTTTTATTCTTGCTTTTAAAATTAAGATAAAAAACTAGAAAAAAAACACAACACTAAAAGAGAAAAAAATTGAAGAGCAACTATTTTTTTGATAAAGATCCATAATTCTGTTGCATCTTTCTTCTTCACCTAAAATAAAAAATAGCTTAAAAATAAAACAAAAAATGACTCAAATATGAAAAGAAATTATTCAAGGAAAAGAAATATTTTACCAATCAATTTTTTATCCTTTTTTTTTTTTGCTTTTCAATTCTTTTCTTCTATTCTCTTCCATTGTTACTATTCAAACACAAATCAATCTTTTCAAAACCATCCTTTTCTCTTTTTTTACTTTTTATTTTTAATTTTCTTTCTTCATTCAAATTTACAGGAAAAAAAATACAAAATCAAATAAATATAATCCAAGCAACAACATGCTAAATTGTACCTATCAATTGTGTCCTGTAAGTATGTCATACAGATTATACATGCTTCTACACAATATGAAACATGTTAAACAATTAAATGCGGAAGCGACAGGATCTAACCTCCAGTCATTGCACTCTGTAACTCTACTATTAAAGCAATTTTCGAATCTGACAGTCTACTCTGTGTCGATCACAGGCCTTCCAAATCTTCCAAGCACTCAAAACCTCACTAGACATATGGTGTTTGTGTGTTTGAGATTCACGTACTTGGAGATCGGAAGGAGTCCTCTTTTATTACTAACGAGAGCATGCTAATTATGACAATAAAATCACGTTTTAACCATCACAAAATCGTGTTTTAATAGCCAAATATTGAGTTGAGATTCAGCGTGTAATTATGGATCATATCCGAAATTGGTCAACCAAACAATTATTTCCATAATTATGGAGATATACTAACATGTCCACCTTCTATAAAAATTAATCTCAAAATCATCTTTCTATTGCACCATCAGTACGAGTGATTTTTCTTTCCACAGGTGAAAGGAGAGCAGTGCCTTCAAAAGAAAGCACTCAGTTAAAAACATAAAAATGAGAAGAAAAAGAAAGAAAAATCAAAACCTACTGACACACTAACGTGAACACCTGCAAAACTCACATTCTTTTCTAAGATTAAAGGAACTGATTTTACTCTTAATCTGGAAACTTATTAAAGATTGCCCCTAATAAGCTGGACTCAAAAATTTGGTTTTGATATGTACATATATTTCGAAAGGAAGATTAGGATATTTTTCTTCAGCATTACTCATTTTTCCACTATATATATTTCCTGTAGCTAAACATGTAAACCCATCGAGGGGCTAATAAAAAAGAAATAACATTCATAAAGAAGGTATATCAGCAAATACTACGTACAAAAGAAAAGTGGGATTAAAAATTTTCCCAAGTTCTGTTTGTATATTTAACAAAATAAAAAATAGGAACAGTAAGATTTGTATCGGATAAGAGATATGTTTAATGGAATAGATTTAAAGAAAAGATTGAATGGTAAGTGGTATTAAGGTAAGAATTAATTTCATATATCTAAGCACAAATGCCATTATCATTTACCTACCTTTCAACATGGGTGAAGACATGGACCCTACGATAAAAACCTCTCAGACAGTTTACAGGAGATCCCACTAGCTTTTTTGTGGAAAGAAAAATGAAAATAAAAGAATGGCTAATGTTTTCTGAAAGCAAAGGGTATTGAGGAACATTAACGTGGTCGAGGTGGAAAGGTTGTGTTTTTTTCAATTCAACTTTTAAAAAACGTTATGTGATATAAAACGATATTTCACATTATTATATATTTTTTATTAATTAAAATATGTAATCACGATATTAAGATTTGCTTCTATTTTATTAAGAATATTTTCGAAATTTTGTAATGATTTTTGTCTTCTTTTTACTGTTTTTAATGGTATAAGTATTTTATTTTATTAAATTATTTAAATTACGAAATTTAAATTCTATTTTAACAAAATCATATTATTTTTAAGTAGGCAAAAAATTTCGTGGTTTTTCTCTTCCCAGCGACAACGCACGAGTATTTCTGGTAATGATTAAAACCAGGACTCAATTCTATGTTTAATACAATTTCCAAACTAAATTTTTAACTATAGAAATTTCTCTACTGATGATTCAGTCAAAGACAAATGTATGAGTGGAAAATTTTAACCATAGAAATTTCTCTACTGATGAAGACAAAGTTATGAACGCAATTATGCAAAATGTCAACACTTTCATAATGATTTTTCAATCACTTCAAGTTTCTGTTTAGAAATCAATTGTTAGAATTTTTTTTCCAACCCTATGTACACGGCATATTTGAAGTCTAATTCCACTTTTTTTATATATACTCGATCAAATTGGACTTCAAGGAATTATTCACCAATAGTATTTTCTTCTAATACTGCTTGATAGAGTTGTTACCGTCTTAGTTCTTGATTGCAATCATCTTTTCTTATCGTCACAATGAAGATTGGAAGCACCCTTTTCTCAATTAGCGAAGTGGCCATTCTACAATGGTGCGTATGTTTGCTGCTAGCCGGTGCTTTTCCAAGCCCAATCAGTGGGATCAGATTCAGAGGATATGAGACAGATCGTCAGGCCTTGCTAGCGATTAAATCTCAAATTATTGATGACCCACTTGGAGTCACAAGCTCATGGAACAACACCATGTCCTTGTGTCAATGGAGGGGCGTAACATGTGGTCGTAATCATCAAAGAGTCACCAAATTGGACTTGAAAATGCAGAATTTGAGAGGTTCCTTATCTCCCTACATAGGGAACCTCAGCTTTCTTAGGTTCATCGACCTCCGACACAACCGCTTCTCAGGTGGAATTCCTGCTGAGATTGGTCATCTGTCCAGGCTTGAAACTTTAACGTTCAGAAATAATTCCTTTCGGGGAACTATACCAGCCAATTTGTCCCATTGCTCTAAACTCCTCTATCTCATCGGAGGACAGAACAACCTTGATGGGAATCTCCCAGCAGAGTTTGGCAATTTATTGAAGCTAGAGGAACTAGCATTTGATAGGAACTTCCTAACAGGGCAACTGCCAGTTTCATTTGGAAACCTTTCTAATCTGAATCGTCTTATTGTTGGTGTGAATAGGTTCCAAGGGAGAATTCCTGATACATTAGGCCAGCTAAAAAGGTTAGTCTATCTTGTACTGGACCAGAATAATTTCTCTGGCTTAGTTCCTTCCTTAATTTATAACATCTCTTCTTTAGAGGGCTTTAGTCTGCCAGATAATAGATTCCATGGGAGCCTTCCTAATGACTTAGGCTTCACACTTCCAAACATTAGAAAATTTTATATTGCGAATAATAATTTCTTTGGGACTTTGCCAGAGTCATTTTCCAATGCTTCAAAGCTTGAAGCGCTCGACATTGGCTCTAATTTTTTCACCGGAAAAGTGTCAATTGACTTTAATCATAAAAATTTATTCTGGTTAAGTATGGCAATAAATAATTTAGGAAGTGGGTTAGCTGGTGATCTAGATTTTGTTACATCCTTAACTAACTGTAGCAATCTAGATGCACTTGGTTTAGATGATAATCAATTTGGAGGGATGCTGCCAAATTCTCTAACCAATTTTTCTACTACGGTTACTACAATAACTTTAGGTGCTAATCAATTAACCGGCACCATTCCTTCAAGGATAGCAAATCTTGTAAATCTAATTTCATTAGGTTTGGAGGAAAACCGATTAACTGGCCCTATTCCTCAAGACATTGGTAGGCTTAAGAGTTTGCAAAGTCTCACCTTGGGCGAAAATAATTTATCAGGGAGAATCCCAACTTCTTTGGGAAATTTAACACGGCTAAGCAGGCTTGGTTTAGAGTACAACAAGCTAGAGGGCAGCATACCTCCAAGGCTTGGCAATTGTCAAAATTTGATGCTGCTGGCATTAGGTAGCAACAAACTTACTGGTGTTGTTCCTCTATCAATTTTTTACATTATAACACTTTCAGCTTACCTAGACTTGTCCAACAATCTCCTTGGAGGCTCCCTTCCATCTGAAGTTGGAAATTTGAAGAATTTGGTCACACTGGATATATCAGAAAACCAAGTTTCTAGTCAGATTCCCCGTTCCTTAGGTGTTTGTACAAGCTTGGAATATCTCAATTTGGGAAATAATAAATTTTATGGAAGTATCCCAGACTCTTTGAGTTCTTTGAAAAGCATTGCACATCTAGATCTCTCCCACAACAACTTTTCCGGACAAATTCCTGAATATCTTGAAAAATTATCCTTCTTGACGTACTTAAACTTGTCTTATAATCACTTCGAGGGAAAAGTACCAATGAAAGGATTGTTCAGAAACGCAACAGCAATTTCATTGATTGGGAATGAGAAGCTCTGTGGAGGTATTGCTGATCTGCATTTACCGTCATGCCACTTCAATGGGCAAAAGAAATCAAAAACTCCACATTCACTCAAAATAATCTTGATAGTTTGTGCAGTTCTTGGATTTCTTTCACTGTCATTTTCTTTACTTTTCTATTGCCTGAGGAATAATAGAAAAGTATTAACAGAGACTCTATCAATGTTGCCCTTGAGAATTTCAATTTCGAGGATTTCCTATCAACAACTTCTCAAAGCTACTGATGGGTTCTGTCCTGCCAATTTGATTGGTCAAGGAAGTTTCGGATCCGTGTATCAAGGAATTTTTAATCAGAATCAAGAGCAAAAAGCTGTTGCAGTGAAAGTGCTGAATCTGCAAGAAATAAGAGCCTTCAAGAGTTTCCTTGCTGAATGTAAAATACTGAGAAATGTCAGGCATCGAAATCTTGTCAAGATAATATCTGCTTGCTCTAGTATTGATCTTCAGGGCAATGCCTTCAGAGCTCTTGTATACGAATTCATGCCAAATGGAAGCTTAGAAGGATGGTTGCATGCATCACCCGAAGCAAAAATCTTAGATTTTGTTCAGAGGCTAAACATTTCTATTGATGTGGCTTCCGCACTTGATTATCTCCATCACCATTGTGAAGTGCCGATAGTTCACTGTGATTTGAAACCAAGCAACATTCTGCTTGATCATGACATGGTTGCTCATGTAGGAGATTTTGGACTAGCCAGGTTTTTCCCAAAATCTATGAATAATATTTCTGGAAATTCTATAAGCTCGCTTGGTCTAAAGGGAACAATTGGTTATGCTGCACCAGGTAAATTAATATATCTACTTCTTTTTATAACAACCTCAGCCAAAGTTGGATATAAGCTAAATTATTAATTCTCTCCATCTTAAAACTGTAATTCACTAATTCTTTCACAATGTTTTGTTTTCTGGTAGCAAAGTTTAAATTTGTCATAATTCCTATTTTTGGGCAGAGTACGGCATTGGAACAGAGGTAACAACAAGCGGGGACATGTACAGCTTTGGAATACTCTTGCTGGAGATGTTCACAAGGAAGAGACCAACCGATGACATGTTCAAAGATGGTCTCACACTTCATCATTTTGTAGCGATGGCATTGCCTGATCAAGTACATGAAGTTGTGGATCCATTACTTCTGGCTGGAGACAACGAAGAAGAGACTGCAAGTAGCAGCAGAAACCCAAGGAAGGCACACATGAAAGAAACCAAAATGAAAGAGTTTCTGGTTTCCATTCTAGGAGTTGGAATAGCTTGTTCTCTTGAATCCCCAAAAGACCGCATGGACATTGTCGATGCTGCAAAGGAGTTGCATTTTATCAAGGAAAAATTTCTTGGGGCCAAAACTCGGACTTAATGATGAGAGCGACCTTGGAATGGAGTTTGGTTGTTTATGTTATGTGATATTATGTTCTATTTAATCCTTGTCTACTTCTAATTATATATTTCAGCAGGCACTTCATTTTTGTTCTTCTAGCTGAAAGCATGGCTTGTTTTAGTTAATAACTACTTTTAAAAATCCTTATCTAATTACGAACAATTGAAGTTGTTAAAATATAAGCAAATATAAAATTGAAGGAAGTGCAACTTTTAATTTTATTTCTACAAAGCCAAATTTATTTTGTAAGGACAAAAAATTCGAAGTTTAAAAGAAAATTCCACCAAAATCACCGACTCTAGATCTCTTGCTTTGTGCAATCAACAAGAAAAATCGGTAAGGGACAGTGAATGTTGGCCAATCCTCTTTCTGCTTTTCAATCATGAGGTCTTGATCATGCAAGCAATTTAGCTTGACCAAGGCTTGTAAAGAGAAGATTAATGATAGTGGAGGACTTGCTTTCGCAAGTTCTTCAGGTTCGACCAAATTCAGAAGTCAACACTAATTAATTATAGAAATTCAAACTTATTACATGCTTCTGGTGTTGGAATGCATTCCTGTAAGATTAGCGAGGCAAGTTGGTAGGACTCACTGCCAGAAACTCACTAGGCAGGTTTTTTTTTTCCAAAAATCTATGAATAATTTTTCTGGAAATTCTACAAGCACTCGTGTGGTTGGATTATTAATGCTCTTCATCTTAAAATAGCAGCAGCTTCCCCAAGGTTTTTTATTGATTCTGTGGATATTATTGTAGTGTTTTAATTGGTTTTATTCTTGTTTTTACTATTATTATATTCTTAATCTGGAAATTCAATTGAAGTATGCCATCAGACTAGAAATTCAATAGTGATACACTGTGAAAATTATACAAAAAAGATACAAAAATGGCATGAGTTAAAGTTTGAATAAAAACTAAATATAAATTTGACAAAAACTGAAAAATCGATTTAATTTAGATGTAATGATATGAAATACGATAAGATCATTTTCGAGTTCCGCATGATTTAGCACATAAATTCTACACAAATACAAGAATTATGAGATCTAAATACAAACATATGTAAACCCATTGAGTAGTTGATAAAAACAAAGGATGGCAACAACCTTTTGACCTAGTGGTTAAGGATGAGTTATAGCATATTGTAAGTCTTGGGTTCGATGAATCTTGCCGATTTGGAACATGGTGTTGGAGGTGCTGGAAAGAATGGGGTCGATAGTGAGAGCACTTGGAGGGCCGGTTCGGAGTTTGACCCTACCTAGAACACACAAATGACACGAGGAGATGCACCTCGAAGGAAGGGTAAGGAAATAGTGGTTGAAGACCTGTCTGATTTGTCCCATGCTGAAAGGGACAAAAATCAATTCGCTCCCTCTGTGGACATGAAAAAAATGATAAAATAAGTGTTGGAAGAGAAGAAACTGGTGTCCGCAGAAGAGAGTCAAAGGAGAAGAATACCATTTAGCATAGCCATCATGCAGAAACTGTTGCCCCCAAAGTTCAAAATGCCGCAGATGACCGCATACACAAGGAAGACGGACTCCTACGACCATATGCAAAACTATGAGGCCTTGATGGTGTTACATGGATGGGAGGATGAGACATTGTGCAGGGCTTTTTCGCTCACTCTGACCGGGCATGCGATGAAGTGGTTCAACAACTTGCCTGATGGGTCTATTGCCTCTTTTGACCAACTGCAAAGTGAATTCCTTAAGGCATTTGCGATAAATAGCTAGAGGAAGAAGGAGCTAACATATCTACTCACCCTTAAACAAGGAGTTAAGGAGTCGTTAAAGAGTTATGTAGATCGGTTCATAGATGCTACTCTGGAGGTACGAGATTTGCAAGTTGGTATAGCCGTAGCAACTATGTTATAGGGAACAAGGTCTAAAAAATTGCAGGAGTCCCTGTCACTAGACCAGCCCACCACAATCTTGAGGATGTTTGGAACCGAACCTCCCTCTTTTGTTTGTGATATTCGAGCTTCATATAGGGATTTTTTAATTTGCCGTAGGGGGTTTTTGGATTCTAGCCGTAGCCATGACTGCCGATTTTGGTGAAAAATAGATTTGAGGAAGATTAGCTTGGTTGAATTCATCTTAGTTAGATTCACACAGGGGTAAAATTACTGAGAGAAAAAGTAGTGAAAGGAAAAATTAGGGATTGAAAGTCAAGAGAACAGCTACATTGGTGCTTGCAGCAACGGTTACAGTGAAAGTAGATGGGGGTGAGAGTTAAAAATGGCAAGGGACAATAAGTGGTGATGCTTGCCGTTGATTTTTTTCCCCTAAAATTAATAATAACAGTAACAATAATATAATTATACATAGCGAAAGTGAAACAAAATGCATCTCCAAATTTTTTATAAAAAAAAGCAAACCAGCCAGTAGAATGTGAACCCAAAATTGGGATCATTCATTGGGTTTGGGATTGTTGTGATTGAACTTTGGGTTTCAACTTAGCATTATTCAATTGTTGAATTTTTGACAATGATGAACTCCGTTAAAACTTGAATCTAAATGAATCCAAAATTAAATGTCAAAATTTGATTCAGTTCAAACAATATTAAAAATTCGGACGAAATCAGGTTTAAACAACCATTCAATATTTTCTTTAAATCTATTTCACTAAACAAATCTCTTATCTAATTCAAATCTTATTGTCCCTATCTTTTGTTTTGTTAAATATAGCATCTTAGAGAAATACTTGAGGAATTTTCTTAATCCTACTTTTCTTTTCTAGTATTTGTTGATATATATACTTTCTCTAGGAATAACATATACACTGATTGGGCTTGAAAAACAAGCGGCTAGAAGGAAACATATGCGCCATTGTAGAATGGTCATCTACTGATTGAGAAAAGGGTGCTTCTAATCCTCATTCTAACGGATAAGAAAAGAGGAATGCGATCAAGAACTAAGACGATAACAACTATATCAAATAGCATTAGAAGAAAATACTACTTGTGAATAATTCCTTGAATTCCGCAAGTTAATCGAGTATAAAACAAAAGAGGAATTATAAAATTCAAATATGGCGTGTATATAGGGTTGGAAAAAAAATGCCAACACTTAATTATAGACTTCAAATATGCTGTGTGTATAGGGTTGGAAAAATTGCTAACACTTAATTATAGACTTCAAATATGCTGTTTATATAGGGTTGGAAAAAAATGCCGACACTTGATTTCTAAACAGAATCTTGAAGTGGGAAAATCATCATCAAAGTGTCGACATTTTGCATAAGGGCATTGGTACTTTTGTCTTTGATTAAACCATCGGTAGAAAAATTTTTACATTTAAAAATTTGCATTTGTAGATTTGTCTTTGATTAAACCGTCATACAGAAATTTCTATGGTTAAAAATTTAGTTTGGAACTAGTAACAAATTAGCATAGAATTGAATCGTGGCTTTGATTATTACTAAAAATACTTCTGTGTTGATGCAAGAAGAGCAAAACACGAATTTTTTTGTTAAAAAAATTACAATTTCGTAAGAACAATTATTGATAAAGAAAACTTAAAATCTATAACAATATTTTGACACTATTTTTAAATAATAAAGCAAAAGCAATTTTTAATAACGTGATTAAGTGACATGATTTTAATGAAAAAAATATATATCAAAGTGAAATAATCCTACCATATCATATAATGTTTTCTAAAAGAACACTTGAAAAAGACACACAACATTTCCACTTCCACCACGTTAATGTTCCCCAAAAAAAAGCATGAGCCAATCCCTTTTAGTTCATTTTTCGTAAAAAAATCTATGCTATTAAAGTTGGAAAAAAGCAAGGAACCTGGTCCAACCACGCTCATGCCTTCCCTGATAACCGCGTTTTCTTTTCCTTTGGCCGACACGTCATCTGCATATCTGTTTCAAACTTGTGTTTTGCTTTTTTTTTCCTGCTTGATTTTATTCTTTCGATTTTGTTTGTGTTGGAAAAATGATTTTTTTTATATTGTCATTTCTTTAATTAAAAGTGGTTCTTTGTTTAATGAAAAGTGGGTCCCATAAAATACTTTTAAGACTTCTCTCAAGTGCATGGGAAAATAAAACAAAACTTTGCCTCACTCATTTATATCTAAAAAAAGTTTTGCTCCACTTTCTCCGTGCATACAAAAATGGGACAATTTTATTTTTTATTATTTTTTCTCAAACCTTCCATCGAACATGTTGCTGCTCTGTTGTCTTATTTTTTTTGTTCTTCTTTAATTTTTTTTCCAGTTTTTTGTCTATTGGAAAATAATTTTTTTTATGATATTGTCGTTTTATGATTTGTGCAGCTAAGATTACTATTGATGGGACCTTTTTTGTTATCTACTTTTTTTGCACTTCCTTCAAGTGCATAGGAAAAGGACACAAAGCTTTGCCCACTTACTCATTTATATTTGAAAAAAGCTTTGTTTCACTTTCTCCGTCTATACAAAAATGGGATAAAATTTTTTTTTTATTATTTTTTTTCAAATCATTATTTTCTTTAATGTTTTTTTTAATTGATGGTTTTTCCTTCTCTCCTGCTTGCTCTCTTTTTCTCTACTTATTTGTTGCCGCCATTTTCTTCTTCACTATTCATCCATAATGGCTATTGTACTCTTGCACCTTGCTGTTATCACATTGGTCTCACCACAATCGATCTCCCTTTTCACCCTTTTTCCATTGTTCTGCACCGACGTGCTTTGGTTCTCCATTTTCCATTTTACTGCTTTGGATCCTCTTTTGATTGCAGGTGAGAATCATTTTATGTTCTTCCATTCATTTTTTTTCCCTTTTCTTGATAGGATCCGTTTTATGTCTACTCTGTCTCCTTTCCTCTTTTGCAGGTCCTGTTTCTTGCTTGTGGGTTTTTTAACCTATTTTTACCTTCGCTACTCTTTAATGCTATTTTTCGTTGTCTATTTCACACTCACTTTTCCTTGCTCGTGGCTCTTTTGCAAGCAAGTTTTTGATTTTGTTTTGCTTACTATTACTATTCTATTTGGTCTTCCATTGTAAATAAGCTTATTACTTTTCTTTTATATCATTATGTTTCCTTTTTATAGCTTTTTTTTGTTTGCTTCGACTTGGCTATTTTTACCTTGCTTGACCATTCTTTCTTGAATGGTTGTTTTCTTGCTTTCTTTACTCTTGTGTATTCTGGATTTACTTTGCTCCACCTCATTAGCTTTTTGCCCTCTTTTCCAATTCGACGTGTGTTATGGTTCGTTTATTCTTTTTGTTCTTCCTTTTTCTCTTGTGATTTGTTTGTAACCTTATTTGTTTTAATACTGTTCTTTTTTATTTTAGTGTGTCTTTTGGTGTAATGTTGTTTTTATGCTATTCAATGTTTATTTTATCTCTTTTGTTATGGAAAAAAGATTTTTTTCCTATCTCCTTCTTTATTCTACTGCCTAAAAAAGGCTTCTTTTGTTTTATGCTTATTTATTTCGATTCCACCTGTTCATTCAAAGCACTGCCTTTATGTCCCTATTGTCTCCATTTTTAGTTTTTCTTTCTCTTTTTTGTTTTGGGTCTGCTTTTAATGGTTCTTCTTGTGGTCTTTAGCTTTAAGATTCATTTTCTTTTTCAGTTTTGCCATGAATTTTCCTTTCTCTCTTTGTGATCTTCCCTTTAGCATGCATGCTTTTTTTTCTTTTTCAACGCTTTGCATTCCTTTTAGAAGCTTACTGGTCTTTATTGAGTTTGCCATGAATTTGGCTTCTGTGTTCAACGTATTTTTGCATTTATTTTGTAAGGTGTTGCTTCTTTTGTAGGTCGTGTATTTTCCTATGAACTTCATTTCTGAATTCTGCCTATTGGTATGGTTTACCTTGTTTTGATGTGAATTCTTCACTTCTTGAGAGATTTCTCTTTTGCCTTTCTATTCATATGTTGAGGTTTGTTCTTTCTTGTGTTTTATTGATTTCGCTCGAATTTTAGTTAAACATTAACACTCATCTTTTTCCCAGACGTTGTTTATGCATGATTTTGTTCCCTTCTTTGTATGTTTCCCTTTTCTATTTTGCTTAAGGGATTTAATTTTGTTTTCTTTTATGGCATGGAGATTTTTTTCCCTTAAATAACTTTTTGTTTTTTTTGAGTTATTCTTATTTTGTTTTAAATGTTGAATCTTACTTGCTTTGTTTATGTATTTTTTGCTCTTACAATCTTTTGTAGGCTGATCGTGAGATTGGTTTACTTGCATTCTTGAAGTGAGGTTTTTTCAAACTTTTTCCTAGCTGGTATTCTACCTTTTTATATGTTTTATGCTTCTTTCTTTTCTTTTTGTGGTTCTTTTTATTTTTGTCATTTCTCTTTTAGCTACTTACTTTTTATTTTTGCTTTTTTTTTCTAATTGCCTTTGCTTGTCTGTGTTATTGCTTTTGTTTTTCTTTGTTGTTTCTGTCCTTTTTTACTTTGGTTAGGTGAATCAATAGCTGTTAGATTCATTTGTATGTTGAGATCTAGGTTGCTTCTTTATTTTTTTTGGTTATTGGATGTTAGAGACAAACAAATTTAGCCAGTTTGGTTTAAACATAGTTTTTTTTCCATTGATGTTTAATGTTTGTTTTTTTTTAAAATGCTATTGTTGTTTTGTCTTATGTTCTTTTTACAAATTACATTTTCCTTTTTATTTTTCTTATTGTTACTGGTTTACCTTTCTGAATTCTAACTATTCACCTTTGTTTTGCTTTGAATTTATTCTTTGATGCTTTTTTTGTTGTTAGCTTATGTTAATTAACTTTTCTACCTCATGAGTCTTTCTGTTCTTTGAATTTTAACTACTTTTGTTTTCCAGTTTTTGCCGAAGCCTTTTACATCATTCTACTTAAATGACTGATCAAGAGTCAACTAGAGGCAATAGGATAAAGAGAAGTGAACATCTCAGATGTCAGAAGGTTAGAAATAGGGAACACCAAAATAGCATCAATAGTCAACAATCTTCGGGTCAAAGTTTATCCCATGGCTTTTTGCCGACGACAACTATACAAGTGCAGCATTCTAGAAATCTTCAGCCATTAAGTTTGCGACCTGCGATTAATGTTGACAGCAATTCGAAAACTATTTCATCATCTACCAATGTGCATTGTTTTGATACTAATGAACCATATGTTGCTGCTTCCAATTCTCTGTCTTTTGTCTATGATCACACAACAAGTGGTCGAGTCTACCAATTTCATCATCCTAGATCAACTGTTGATTCTGGTGTTAGAAAAACCAGCTCTAATTCTAGTGATCTCTTTTACCTTTTCATTTTTTATTGCATTCTTTTTTCCTGCATATGTGTATTCATTTTCGTCTTTTGTCCCTCCACTTTCCTTTTTTCCCTTATTAAAATGATTGTTGCAAAATAATCTTTTCTCCCTTTTTAAATACTTTAGAATCAAATTTGTCAACAGCCTGCTTTATAAATCGTAGCATGGATGTCTTTTAAACTGTGAGATCCTCAATTTTCATGTATTCCTCCATGTATGCCAAGTCATTTGAGTTAATATGATTAAATGAATGTGAAGTTGATGTGTAATTGATGTATGAATAATGTATGAATGATGTATGCATGATGAATGTAATATAGAAGAAATAATAGAGTTGAAGGTCAATGAGTCAAATGAAGTATGTTGATATCGGGAAATATTAAGAGTATGAGACAAGAAATTAAATCAGATGTTGATTGGAAGTTAAATGGATGAGTCATGAGGAAATTAATGGGTCAAATGAGTCAAGGGGATGCTAATGGCTGAGATAAAGGATGAAATGAGCATGCATTTAATGTCTTTGCATGACTCACCACCCTCACCATCATCACCCTACGCCAGCTTCTTCTTCCAGCTCTCCCTCTCGTTCATCTCCATTCTTCCAAGTTTTCCATTCCAAGTTCCTTGCTAAACCACCTTACTCCCTCATCAATCCAACTAGTTTGTTGAACAAGAATCGATCCTTGTCACTAGACTAAGAGATATCCAAAGTTTGGTAGATCAATTCCAAGTATTGGAGGAGATCTCAACATTTGAAGTTTTGGTCTCTAGTGAAGGTAAGAGAAGAAGATGGTTTAGTCAATTTGGTTTATGCTTTGAAGTTATACTGAGTTGGTATAACATGTGTATGTGGTTTAATTTAAGGTTAGATGTGGTATGATGATTTTAGGTTAAAGAAGTGAAGAGCTAGGGTAACACACAAGTGATCTCGCGTTCTCGAAGGAATCGAGGTAAGGAAATTATGTAACGGACGTAAGGCGGCTATGTCCGCATGTTTTATGATGTTTTACATGTTTTGGAGAGAAGTATGAGCTGTTTCTATGCAGGAAAAGATGCATTTTCGGACTTGTCTCCTAGTACCAATTAGGCTAGGGGCAGCCGACTGCCTTAGAGGGAAGTCGACTGCCTAGAGACAACCAAAACGTCGTTTTCGAAAACCGATGCAAACCGGTCGACTGCTATGTAAGCCAGTCGACTGCTATTTACCCAGTAAGCATTCTGTGTCAAACCAGTCGACTGCTATATGGGCCAGTCGACTGCTATTTTCCAAAATGCATTCTGTTTAAAAACCAGTCGACTGCTATATGGACCAGTCGACTGCTCCCATGTATTTTTCGAAAAGAAAATAATTTCGAGAAATAAAGTTATGAAGCAGCAGTCGACTGCCCTATAAGACCAGTCGACTGCCCTGTATGAAAAGAGAGTTTCAAAGCCAAAATGTTTCAAACACCAAAGTGTTTTCCAAAAGAAAGAAGTATACAATACATGTTTTGAGACTATGGACTGCGTAATGATTATGCATTTCTGATGGCTGAGTGACTCTGATCAAGTCCTCAGTAATATGTATGTTGAGCGAGGAACCCTAATCCGGTCCTCAATCCCACAAGTGACACCTGATAAGTGTTCGTTGTGGATTTATAAAGGCAGGAGAGAATCCCTGACCTATGCAGAGTGCACTACTGTACCAATGCATGATTAGAGTCATATGAGTCATATGAATGGGAATGAAC
This sequence comes from Heritiera fomes, assembly GCA_032173925.1. Lineage (NCBI taxonomy): Eukaryota > Viridiplantae > Streptophyta > Magnoliopsida > Malvales > Malvaceae > Heritiera > Heritiera fomes. Next base: position 37,513,933 of record JAPDPM010000007.1, read on the forward strand.
GGTTCATATGACGACTCAATCGCTTAAACATTGTACATAGTCTCCATCTATTTCAAGTATAAGATTGTATGTATGACAAGGAAGTATGATGTTTAAAAGTATGATATGACGTATGATGTATGTTTTCAAGTATGAAGTATGTTTTGAAGTATGCTATGAAGTAAGAAGTTTTCAAGAAAGAAGTATGATGCATGTTTTATATGTATGCTATATTTAAATGAAGCATACAAAGTATGTTTGCCATGTCATTTTAAATGGATATGCATGGTTACAAACAATGCATGAAAGAAGTTTATGAATCATGCTTTATAATGATTTACCTGACATTATAGAGCCAAGTAGGAAAAAGGCATATAGAGGCATAGCACGCTCTTTTATGTAGTTTTCTTACTGAGCGTAAACTCACCCTTTTACGACTATTTTTCAGATTACCTGAAGTAAGCCTCGCTCCAGTTAGAGGAGCCTGATTTTGAAAAGTTGCAGTGTACCTTCTTGATACGCTTCCCGATTAGCATAGAAGGTATACTTACATGTTTATGTACAGTAAATTGTATTTCAGCTATGGTACAGTACAAGTAGCTAATATGTATTTAGGAATTCTGGGGATGTAAGATAAAGATGATGTATGAGATCCTGTGGAAATGAAATGGTATTTATATATATCATTTGATGTTTATTGAAAAGAAATAATTTGTGTGAGCTATTAGATAATTAGCTTGAAAGTAAGGAAGGGTTGACACTGGATAAACTAAATCAAAATAAGATCGGATAAGATAAAAAGAAAAAGTTAGGTGCTAAGGTGAAGTGACGGGGACGTCACATAAACTGGTTTTTTGCTTACTTTTTTTCTAGCCATTATGGTTAAGTATTTTTATGTCTTTTGATTGTTAATGAAATTTTTTTGTCATTTTTACCTTTTCCAATTGCAGAAACTCTTTTCAAGCCTCTTGATTTGAGCAAATTAAATAAAGACTCAAGCAGAGTAAATAGGTTGAAGCGGAGTCAATATCTTAAATGTCAAAAGGTTAGACATACAGAATATGAAGGCAACACGAATAGTGAATCACATTTGGCTCAAAATGTGTCTCATGGTTTCCAACAAACACAGCTTGCAAAACAAAAGCGTAGTAGGATTATACAATCAGTGAATTTACATTCTTCAGTCAATGTTGATGGCAATTTGGAAACAATTATGTCTTCAACCAATGTCTAAACTGTTGACGTTGATAACATATCTTTGCTTGGCTCTGATGCTATTTCTTTTATATATGACATTGGTTCTACGAGCCAAAGTATGCAATTTGATTGTGATGGATTACATGAACAAGTTCAGTTGGATTTATTACATTTCCCTACCATTCAAGCCAATCCTACTGTTACATTGGCTGATTCTGCTCTTGGTATTTTCTACCCTCTTTCGTTGCTTACTGTGCTTTGTATCTTAAATTTCTATTATTTTATTTCTTTCTCTTCCTATTTGGTGTGATTGTTCACAAGTAGACTTTTTTTTCTTGATTTAGGTACTTCAAAAGTGAGTCAACCTGCGATTCGACCTTAAAATCGTACGATGAATGTCTTTGGAATTAACCTTTAAGCTCTTTTGGTGTCTTTCTTCATAGTTGCTCTATTCATATATACTCTCTTCTTTTATTTGTGATAGACATTTCTCCTTTTTTGAATCTTGATCTTTTCAGGAAAATATTTCAAGCCTCTTAATTTAGGTGACTTAGATTATGAATGCCCTTACTGTGGGGCAAAAATGTGGTATGAGGAGAGGATCAAGAAGTCAAGTAGTAAAAATTCTCCTGTTTTTGCTTTATGTTGCAAAGAAGGAACCATTGCCTTGCCTTCAACTAGAATTACTGCTCATTTTCTTGATTCTTTGTTAGATTATAATGGAGGGCAGAGAGCAAGAAGATTCAGAGACAATATTTGAGCATACAATTCAATGTTTCAATTCACATCTATTGGTGGCAAAGTTGATGATTGCATTAATAGAGGTTCTGACTCTCATGTTTTTAAGATTGGAGGTCAAGTTCATCATCGAATGGGCTCTTTGCTGCCACCTGTTGGTCAAGCACCAAAGTTTGCACAGTTGTACATTTGTGATACAGAAAATGAAGTTGCAAATAGAATTAGACCTTTCCAAACTTCGGATTCAGCTGATGTGATTGACCCTGACATTGTTGAGGGTTTGATGCATATGTTTAATCAAGTTAATGCAATCGTCAAGCTTTTTCGAATGGCTAGAGATCGATTTGTTTAAGCCAATTATGCGCCAATTAGACTTCGCTTGATTTGAGGTAGGGATCATAATGATCAACAATATGATTTGCCATCAAGTATGGAGATAGCTGGATTAGTTGTAGGTGAAGATGAAGGTCCTTAAGATGATCACGATATAGTTGTTGAGCATAGATCAGATGGTCTAAAATGTATCAGTGAACTCCATCCTGCTTTCATGTCTATGCAATATCTGATTCTCTTTCCTTTTGGTGATAATGGTTTTCAACTGGGTATCAAATATAAAGTTTCTAATTGGATAAGTAATAAGGAACGAAAAGATGTAACTATGATGGAATACTATGCATATTTTATCCAACAGCGTGATGCTACTGGCCATACTCTTCTTAAAGGAGGTAGGTTGTTCCAACAATTTATAGTTGATGCTTTTCTTTGTGTAGAACTAATGAGATTGCAATGGATTCGAGATAACCAGAGACAATTAAGATCTGAAATTTACCAAGGTGTAAGAGATGCTGTTACGCGAGGAGATGTAGATAGCCATGCTATTGGCAAACGAACAATCTTGCCATCAAGCTTTGTATCCAGTCCTCGATTTCACTTCCAGAATTATCAAGATGTTATGGCCATCTGCAGGCAATTTGGACAACCAGATCTTTTTATAACTTTCACCTGTAACCCAAAGTGGTTAGAAATTAATCAAGCTTTATCTATGATTCCTGGTCAGAAGATTGGAGATATACCAGATATTTTGACAAGACTTTTCAAGATAAGGCTTAAATGTCTCATGGATGATTTGATCAAGAATAAACATTTTGGTCAAACAATAGCAGGTAATTGCTTTTGTTGTTTCTTTTTATTTGTTAAATTTATTATTTATGTTTACAACACTCTCTATGTTCCTATTATTTATTTCATTCTACTTTTTACATTCCAGTTGTTTATACAATTGAATTCCAAAAGCGATGCTTGCCCCACATTACCTTTTGTAGTTTCATTTTATTTGTTAAATTTATTATTTATGTTTACAACACTCTCTATGTTCCTATTATTTATTTCATTCTACTTTTTACATGCCAATTGTCTATACAATTGAATTCCAAAAGCGAGGCTTGCCCCACACTCATATCTTATTGTGGTTACATCCAAATGACAAAGCATACAACATCCGAGGAGATAGTGTGACGTCCCCGTCACTACATCTTATCATCTAACTTTTTCTTTCAATTCTTATCCGACATTATTTGATTTAGTTTATCAGTGCCATTCATTTCCTAACTTTAAGCCAATTATCTAATAGCTCATACAATTTTATTCTGTTTCTATAGACATAAAATGATATATATAAATATCATTCCATTTCCACAGGATCTCATACATCATCTTATCTTACATCCCCGACGTCTTATTATACATAATTGCTACTTGTACTGTACCGTAGCTGAATTTCAATTTAACTTTACCTAAGCATATAAGTATACCTTCTATGTCAACTGGGAAGCGTATTGAGAAGGTACACTTCACTCTATTCAAAACAAGCTCCTCTAGTCGGAGCGAGGCTCACTTTAGGTAATCTGTAAGAAAAATGATCGTAAAAGGGTGAGTTTACGCTCAGTAAGAAAATATGTAAAAGAGCGTGCTATGCCTCTATATGCATTTTTCCTACTTGGCTCTATAATGTCATGTAAAGCATTATAAAGCATGCATCATAAACATCTTACTTCATGAACTTACTTTTAAACATACATCGTATACTTGAAACATATATCATACTTCTTTGCTTCAAAACATACTTTATATACTGCTTCATACATATATCTTGTACTTTGAAATAGATGGAGACTATGTACAATATTTAAGCGATTGAATCGTCATATAAACCGTTCATTCCCATTTATATGACTCTAATCATGCATTAGTACAGTAGTGCACTCTGTGTAGGTCAGGGATTCTCTCCTGCCTTTAGAAATCCACAATAAACACTAGTCAGGTGTCACATGTGGGATTGAGGACCTGACTAGTGTTCCTCGCTCAACATACATATTACTGAGGACTTGATCAGAGTCACTCAGCCATCAGAAATGCATAATCATCACGCAGTCCATAGTCTCAAAACATTTATAATATACTTTTTCAGAAAACACTTTTGTATTTAAATAAATTAAGCTTTGAAAGCTCGTTCATACATGGCAGTCGATTGGCCTCACAAGGCGGCCGGCTGCTGCCTCATGACTTCATTTCTCAAAATTATTTTCATTTCGAAAATTTCATGGGGGTAGTCGACTGGTACATATAGCAGTCGACTGGTTTTCAAACAGAATGCTTCTTAAGAAATAGCAGTCGACTGGTCATATAGCAGTCGACTGTTTTTGAAACAGAAAGCTTCTGGAAAATTAGCAGTCGACTGGTCTCATAGGCAGTCGACTGGTTTTGAAACAGAATGCATTTTGGCAAATAGCAGTCGATTGTCCCATATAGCAGTCGACTGGTTTGAAACAGAATGCTTACTGGGAAATTAGCAGTCGACTGGCTTACATAGCAGTCGACTGGTTTGCATCAGTTTTCGAAAAACGGCATTTTGGTTGTCTCTAGGCAGTCGACTTCCCTTTATGGCAGTCGGCTGCCTCTAGCCTAATTGGTACTAGGAGACAAGTCCGAAAATGCATATTTTCCTGCACAAAATCAACTGATGCTTCTCTCCAAACCACATAAAAACATTATAAAACATGCGGACATAGCCGCCTTACGTCCGTTACATAATTTCCTTACCTCGATTCCTTCGAGAACGTAAGATCACTTGATGCGTCAACCCTAGCTTTTACTTCTTCAAATCTGAATTCATCATACCAAATAACACCTTAAAGTAAACAACATACACATATCATATCAACTCAAAACAACCCCAAATCATGAACGAAATTGACTAAATCATTTTCTTCTCTTACCTTCACTAGAGACCAGAATTTCAGATGTTAAGATCTCCTCCAATACTTGGATTCAATCTATCAAACTTTGGATATCACTTAGTCTAATTACAAGGATTATTTTTCGTTCTACGAACTTAGTGAATTGCTGGAGAATTGGGGGGTTTATCAAGGAAATTGGGATGGAAACTTGGAAACTTGAATGGAACGATGGAAGGGCTGGAAGGGGCTGCTGTCGTGGGGTGATGGAAGGGATGATGACTATGCATGTTTGCATTAATTGCACCTCTATCTCTATAATCATCTCAGCCAATCCATTTGACCCTCTTTGACCTATTTGACCATCATTTAATTATCCTTCTTCCATTCAAACATAAGCCACATGTATTTAATTAACCAATCAAAATTCTGCTTTTATTTCTTATCTCATACTCTTAATATTTTTCCTGATATCAACATAATTCATTTGACAAATTACTTCCCATTCTACTTATTCCTTACATGTTCCATATATTAATCATACATTATTCATATTTCAATTTCACATCAATTTCATATTCATTTAATCATATTGAATTAAAATACTTTACATACATGGAGGAATACATGGAAATTGGGGATTTCACAGATAGATAGAATTATATCTGCAGAAATCCCAAATAAACATGAAGATCCTATTGCATATGAAGCCGTATCTAACTTTATGATTCATGGTCCATGCGGTGTTGTTAATAACCACTCTTCATGTATGAAAAATGGGAAATGTTCAAAGTTCTTCCCTAAATCATATGAATCTCAAACAACTGTTGGAGAGAATGGAATTGTCTCATATAGAAGAAGGATGCCAACAACTGATCAAATGGTTGTTCAAAAAATGGAGTGGTGCTTGACACAAGGTTTGTTGTGCCTTATAATGTCGATTTGCTGGTGAGGCACCAAGCCCATCTAAATGTTGAAATTTGTGCAAAGGCAAAATCAATTAAATATTTGTTCAAGTACGTGAACAAAGGTCCTGATAGAGCAAGAGCTGTTATTGAGGAAACGCCCACTGGTGATGTACCTGATGAGTAAACAAACTCGAATCAAATTGATGAGATTAAAACATTTCTTGATTGTAGATATATATCATCCCATGAAGCTTGTTGGAGACTTTTTGGATTCGAAGTTCATCATAAAGATCCTATTGTAATACGTCTTTCTGTACATCTTCCAAACCAACATTACATCACTTTTCCAAAAGACTCCGATTTTTCAAATGTTTTGCAACAACCTCTGTTGGATAAAATAATGTTCACAGAATGGATGGAAGCATACAGGTTATATCCACATGCTTGCAATTTAACATACACTGATTTTCCAAGTCAGTGGGTTTGGTCCCAAAAAGAGAAAGCTTGGAAGCAAAGGAAGAAAAGGAGAGCAATTGGTCGGATTAATTTTGTTCACCCTGCTGCCGGTGAATTATACTTTTTGAGATTACTTTTGAATGTCATCAAAGGTGCATCAAGCTTTGAGCATCTTAGGAAAATTGATGGTGTTACTCATCTTTCATTTCAATCTGTATGTCATGCTCTAGGTTTGCTTGGAAATGATAGAGAGTGGGATCATGCTTTGGAGCAAGCCTCCTTATGGGCAACAGCACCTGAATTGAGACAATTATTCATGACTTTGATCCTGTTTTGTGAAGTTCAAAATCCGATGGCATTGTGGGAAAAATATTGGATGCTTATGGGAGAGGATATTGAATATCGGTTGAACCATGCTCTTTGTGGAAATCATGTTCATTTACAAGGACAAGATTTGAGAAATGAAACCTTACTTTCTCTTGAGGAACTGTTTAACAAAAATGGATCATCTTTGTCAAATTATGATATCCCTTTGCCATCAAGGAGGATAGTCCAAGCAATTTAAGATAGATTGGTTAGAGAAGAAATGGATTATGACCTTGCTGAGCTACAAAATCAACATGCATCTTCATTTTCAATGTTGAATAATGACCAAAAAGTTATTTATGATGCTGTTCTTAAATCTGTCTTTGAAAATGAAGGCAAAATGTTCTTCGTATATGGTCATGGTGGAACAGGCAAAACATTCCTTTGGAAAACCATAATAACTGCCATTCGATCAACAAGGAAAATTGTTCTAGCAGTTGCATCCTCTGGAATTGCATCTTTATTGTTACCTGGTGGCCGAACAGCACACTCAAGATTCAAAATTCCACTAAATGTTGATGAAATTTCAACTTGCCAAATTAAACGTGGTACAGAACTCGCGAGGCTCATTTGCATGGCAAGTCTTATTGTTTGGGATGAGGCTCCTATGGTTCATAGACATTGTTTTGAGGCATTTAAACGAACTCTTCGTGATATCATGTTATCAAGTGTCAATGGAGAACCTGAGAGACCATTTGGAGGAAAGACTATTTTGCTTGGAGGTGATTTTAGGCAAATCTTGCCTGTTATAACAGGTGGAACAAGAACTCAAATTGTTAATGCATCAATCAGCAGATCTCCATTGTGGAATTACTGTAATGTCTTTACTTTGACCATCAATATGAGATTAAGGTCTAAATTCTTTGATCTTGATTCAAGAAGGCAAACAGAAGAGTTTGCAAAATGGATTTTGGATGTGGACAATGGTAAAATCAGTCCTGCTTGTGTTGATATTGATACAGATGAAACATGGATTCAAATCCCATCTGATTTGTTGCTTGAAGGTGGAAGCACACCTATGTTTACAATTATAAATTCAGTTTATGGAAACCTAAAGAGTAAGTTTGCTGACTTTGGATATCTTAGGGAGCGTGCCATTGTTACGCCTTTTAATGAGATTGTTGATTTAATAAACAGTGATGTCCTCTCTTTGATTCCAGGCAAGCAAAAAGTTTACCTTAGCTTTGATTTGATCTCGAACATTTATGGAGATCTTCAAAACCAAGAAATCCTATACCCACCTGAATTTTTGAATTCATTGACTTTTACTACCACATCAAATCATTGCCTTTGTTTGAAATTAGGTTGTGTAGTCATGTTACTTAGAAATATCAATCAAACATCTGGATTATGTAATGGTACACGGCTCATAGTTACACAATTGGCTGCAAATGTAATTGAAGCAAAAGTCATTATTGGCAGTCATATTGGTGACAAGGTTTTCATTCCAAGAATATGTTTTGTTGTTAAAGATGCTAAATGGCCATTTGTTTTAAAAAGAAAACAATTTCCTCTTCGCTTATCATATGCTATGACAATCAATAAAAGCCAAGGTCAAACTCTTGAATGTGTTGGTCTTTATTTACCGAAACCTGTATTCACTCATGGTCAATTATATGTTGCAATATCCAGAGTTACAAATCGAGCTGGTTTGAACATCTTAATTGATAATTCAAATTCTAAACTACATTCACTCACAAAAAATGTTGTTTATTCTGAAGTATTTGATGACTTACCAGCAGGTCTCTGTTTTACTTTCCACCATGCTTTTTTCATGATTTACCACATCATGCTTTTTTGTTTTAGCTGTTCTTATTTTCGTTGTCTATTTGCTTGCTCTTTTCCCATGTACAACAATTGTTTCCTAATTTAAACAAAGTTATTCTTTTGAATTAGTATTGCTGCAAGTAGGTATTTATTTGCTTTTCCTCTTATGGACAACACTGACTTCCCTATAATTTGGTGATACTAGCTTATTACATTTTGATTAACTTAATTGAATCAATCTATTCATTTTTTTAGGATTCCTTATGAGTTCCCTTTCAATGTGCACAATTTTTATATATGTTTCTATTTTTTTCTTCTTTTTTGCTAGGATATATCATGAATTGTCAACTGTTAAGTGAATTGCAACCTTTGAAACCTTACAAAGAAATCCTGAGTTTATGCTGTTAGAGCTTGGGATACTCTATTGCCAGGCTTTGAAAGAAAATTTCTATCTATTGATATGTTCATTGTAAACAAGAAGGTTAGTTCGTATTTTTTGACAAATATGTTTCCTAAAATCTACTTAAGCATTTTATGTCACAATTTGTTGAAAGCTGTTTTTTTTTCTCCAGAGAAATGCTCTACAAGCTACAATTAAAGAAAAGGATGAATTGTTTTTCAGCTACTGCTTGAAAGAATGATCAATACATGAAATAAGTAACTTCTTCGTAAGGAAAATCAAAACTTCATTCAATGCAATTTCTATTAGATCTATCATTAATTTTTCCTGCCTTATAAGGATGATTGAAGTTGCTGGGCAGATCAATCCAGCCCCTTTGCACAATTTTGAATTTCAACCATTACACTCACTTGATCTACGTGTCAATAATAATCGCGCTTAGACAGGTTTGTTGTTCTATTATTTTCTTTGGCTCTGACTATTACATTTTTCTTGCTGCACAGTATGTACTTATAATATAGGTGTCGTAACGGCTTCGCGTTCGACGATTTTCGAAAAAAGCTTTTAAAAACAAAAATGGAGTCGCCACCAATCTTTTTTTGTAAGGTGTGATTGGCCACCTGAAAACGTTTATCTTTTCAACAAAATCTCAAAATCAATTAAGTTTTATTAAAAAGATAAATTTTTGGTCTGCGAAAACAAAAATCGGGTTCGGGGGTACGGTTACGCGTGGGGAAGGATTAGCACCCCCACGACGCCCGTTAAAAAACAGTACCATAATAATCATGTGTTATCCTTTTTTTTTAATAAAATGATCTTAATTTAATGTTTAAAATTAATTCCTTTTTTATTCCATTTTTGAAGCATTTTATTCAAAATCATTTTTTTACTTGTAACTTTATTTTGGTTTATTATAATAAGTTAAACTTTATTTTTCGAAAGTAAATGTGAACCTTTTTGTATTGAATAATTAAATCGAATACTCCAATACTTTTGGCAGCATTCGAAATAACTTTCCTCACCTAGAGATTTCTTAAGAATCACTACTTGTGACTTCTACAGAATCTCATCCTCGGAAGGTTTCACACCCATTTCGAAAATTAAATGAATGCATATGAAGCAAACAGATAATAAATGATGCAAATGAATTTTTTTGATTTTTTATTTCATTATTTATTTATTTAATTTTCTTTGTTTTAAAAAAACTTATTTGTTTTCATTTTTAATAAAAATTTAAATTCTTGAAAAATCATACTAAATATTCCAATACTTTTGGCAACATTTAGTACAACTCTTCTCACCTAGAGATCAGCTAGGAATCACTACTTGTGACTTCCGTAGCATCCCATCATCGGAAATTTATTTAATTAGATTTAAACTTTATTATTAATTTTTATTTTTCTATTTTCTTTTGAAAAATTATTTATTTTTATGTTTAACAAAAAATTAAATTATTGAAAAATCATACTAAATATTCCAATACTTTTGGCAACATTTAGTACGACTCTTCTCACCTAGGGATCAGCTAGGAATCACTACTTGTGACTTCCGTAGCATCCCATCATCGAACATTTATTTAATTAGATTTAAACTTTATTATTAATTTTCCTTTTTCTATTTTCTTTCGAAAAATTATTTATTTTTATGTTTAACAAAAAATTAAATTATTGAAAAATCATACTAAATATTCCAATACTTTTGGCAACATTTAGTACGACTCTTCTCACCTAGGGATCAGCTAGGAATCACTACTTGTGACTTCCGTAGCATCCCATCATCGGGCTTTCATTTAATTAAATTTTAATTTTATTATTAATTTTAAAAATTCAATTTTATTTTAAAAAATTTAAATTATTGAAAAATCATACTAAATACCTCAATACTTTTGACAATATTTAGTACGACTCTTCTCACCTAGGGATCAGCTAGGAATCACTACTTGTGACTTGCGTAGCATCCCATCATCGGGCATTCATTTAATTAAATTTTAATTTTATTATTAATTTTAAAAATTCAATTTTATTTTAAAAAATTTAAATTATTGAAAAATCATACTAAATACCTTAATACTTTTGACAATATTTAGTACGACTCTTCTCACCTAGGGATCAGCTAGGAATCACTACTTGTGACTTCCGTAGCATCCCATCATCGGGAATTTATTAAATCAATTTAAATTTTATTATTTATTTCCTTTTTCTATTTTCTTTTTTTAAAAAATTATTTATTTTTATGTTTAAAAAATTAAATTATTGAAAAATCATACTAAATATTCCAATACTTTTGGCAACATTTAGTATGACTCTTCTCACCTAGGGATCAACTAGGGAATCACTACTTGTGACTTCCATAACGTCCCATCATCGGAATTTATTAATTTAAATTTAAATTTTATTATTTGTTTGTTGTTTTGTTTTTTTTATATTTATTTTATTTCATTTTTTATTTTATTTTAGTTTTTTATTTTTATAACATATTTTTTTTTTAATAACTGACATGGATAAATAAACAAACCAACAAACAAACAAATAAATAAATAAATAAATAAGAAGTTAATGAAATTTTACCCCCAAATGGATTTAGGCTTGGAGCCCAAATAAGCTTTCTAAAACGGCCCAAAAAAATCAAAGCCCAACAGCATTCAGAATTGGGCCGAAAACGCGGGTTAGGAGTGGGTCAAAAGCGGGTTGCGCGGGTCATGGAGCCGGGTCGGGTCGGTGCGCGGGTCGCAGCTCTCCAAAACGGTGCGTTTTGCACCTCTATAAAATCCCAATTTTTTTTGTCAAATCCTCATTTCCACCGGTTTTTCAGCCAAAAAACTTCAAAAATCCCAAAAATATTCTCTCAACCCTTCAGCCCTACCGAACGGTTGCCACCGCTCAGGCCGCCGTGCACCGTCGTCCACCGCCACCGTACTCCAGCGTCCGGCGAGTCTTTCAAAACCGTAAAAATGTTCCCCTTGTCTTCCTCTAACCAGATCTAACCTTGGTTTCACTCGAAAATATCCCTAACACCATAGATCTAGGTTTAACCGAAACCATTTCCTCACCCCTTTTCTGTTTTGCTCTCTTTTTTTTTTTTGATTTTTTGTTTTGATGATGGTTCCAGATGCACTTGAGGTTACTGGTCTTGTTGTGATTTTCCCTTCCTTTTTTTTTTGCAGGTGGCTGGTGATGATTTTTGGGATTAAGGCTTTAAGCCTGGGATTTTAGGGGTCTTGAGTCTCGGTTCCGAGATCCGAGTTGGGTCTTGGTTTTGGTGGTGTAGGCTGAGGTTGAACGGGGCTGTGGTGGTTCACGGTGATCTTGGTTTTGGGTAGCGGAACGTGGGTGAGAATGGTGGCTGTGAGGGGCCGGCCAAAGGGTTTCAGTTAGGTGAGGATAAAGCTATGGTTGTGAATGGTCTCTCGGGTGGCTTAGTTTAGGGGGTTCGGATTCTACAGGGGTTGCACCTTGGGAAGGGTTTCAGATAGAGGTGTTCAGTGGTTGAGAAAGCCTGGAAAGGGCTGGTGATCAGGGCCTGTTCGGTGATGGAAGATAGCAGTTTGTGGTGGTGGATAGATAGGTTTAGATCTGTGAGGGTCGAGAAAGAATTCCAGGAAAAAAACGGCTGCCCCCATTTCTGTCTGAGAGGCAATGTGCATTTTAACCGAAATTAGAGAACCTTTCTTAGTCCAATTTTTGGCTTTTGTCCATCAGATTTTTACACAAATTCAATCATTTAGGTGTTTGATCATTGGAATGGGGTTTGGTTGACTGGTTTTCATGGGAATAGGTGAATTGCAAAACAGTGGGTGGCTAGAAGGGGCGGCGAGAGGGTGGCTGGCAATGGGAATGTCATTTCCCATTAAATGTGATTGAAAACAAATAATAATAATAAAATAAAAATAAAAAATAATAATAATAACAATAATAATAATAATATAAATAATAACAAAACAAATAATAGAAATAAAAATAAATACAAATATAATAATAATAATAATATTAGGACAAAATTAGGTGTCAACAATAGGCATCCCACCTCTTACTCACACTTTTTGCTTACACATCTCATATTATGCTTGATCATTTTTACACACAAATGGCCTTCTTATTATCCTTGGTCACTAAAAGGTTCACACAAAACTGCCTTGAACCTGTTGACAAATGAAACCTGAAAAATACAAGATGAAAACATAGTATACAATTGGTCAAATATAGAGTTATAACATCTTTCTTCAATATGTTTGAACATTATCTCAAATTTTGCTTTTCCTTACTTTTATGTTTCCTTTTCAGTGGAACTATACTCAATATCACATTACGGAGTGAAGTTGCTCAAATTCTAGACCAACATATTTCTCTTTTCTCAGAAACAAATGTCACATAGTTTTACCTAGAATCACTGCCAAAATGTTAGGTAAACAAAAAATTCAATTCTCAAGTTGATATGCAACTCATTTATCAACTTTATTAACTGTTATTTCTTTACTTTTTCATAATAGGTTTGTATGCTTTAAGCAGCTTCTTAGCTACAAAAAAAAAATTGTATCAGTTTTGACATAACTGCAGCCAACCTTCTGAAACAAAGGTACTTCGATACCATTCACACATAAGCTTTGAATAAATGTATGTTTTTCCTGTTCAGATCTCCCATTGAGTTCTTCTGTAGGTATATAAATCAACCATTGGTTGTTTATTGAATAAATAATGACCTCAATTAAAACAACAACGAGCAAATGATGTCCATAAGAATAGAAAAACAATTGAACAACTGCTTAAAATTGATGTATCTCAATCAAAGGTTGGCCGCTTCTTTATATTAAAAAAAAAAAAACTCTTCCTATTATTCATTATGTTGTCAATAGGTTATGTGTTCTGTTATAACATTTTGAATTCTAAATCATTTAATACAGGACATCTTTTTCATGTGAGCTAAGAATCACAAGCATTGATGCTTCCGCTGGGTGCTTACTCTGCTTTGTTATTCTCTTCTATTTATATGTTCCTTCGGTTACAAGATCTTAATCAATGTTCACATCAGACTGGTCGTACAAATTTTATGCTCTTTGAAAAAATTATTGACCAACTAAGTCAAAAACAATTGTTGAAATGGTTGTTGAAGAAGATCTTCATCAACAACTTTTATCTAAATCTGTCAAAGCATTAATCTATGAAGAGAGAATGCTCAGAGTTAATCTTGCAAGACAATCATTTGAATCAGGTTTGCCAATTTTTTTGGTGAACAATACTTTTTTTCCTCAATAAAATAGTTCTGCTGCTATTGGGATTACTTTAATATCTGTTGGTACACCAACCATGCAACCATCAACTAATACAACCCTTGGTCATAGAGCACAAACCACATAAAAAACTATGCTTGACATTACAATATCCCGTTGAAGAACATGATTGTTTGAGTTCATATAACCTCTCATGATATTGTTTATTTCAAGTACATCTACTGTTATGTTCCCGTTATTGACTATCGACAAACCCAGCCAACTTATTTTATCTACTTACTCATATCATGTTATATTTCCATAATGTTGATCCCTTAACATCTTTTAACTTAGACAACCATCTTTGAATTCTTGAAGACAACCATCTTTGAATTCTTATTGCATATTATATCATTATTTTTTTTACATCATTACTTTTCTATATTTACATAATGCAGTTCAATATAGATCTTTTGATTATTCATGTCTTGACGGATAATTCCCTCACCAACGGACGAGTATTCTCTAGTAATAAAAAAAGCTAGTGGGATCCTCTGTAAATTGAAAGCTTTTTGTCATAAGGTCCATGTCTTCACCTATGTTGCAAGGTAGGTAATTAATTATGGCATTTATGCTTAGATATATGAAATTGATTCCAACCCATCACCCTTTCAATGGGTTTGTCTACATTTTTTCACTAAACAAATCTTCTATCCAAATCAAATCTTATTGTCCCTATTCGAAAAATATGTTGATATTTAGATATGGTCATTTATGCCGTATTTATTTCATATTAAATTCTGTAAAGCACAATTATTATCGTATCATAATTCTGTTATTATGTCACTATACAATTATTTATTAATTGATTTATTAAATAAATGTATTAAAATAAATTTTCATCTTTTAATTATGACATATAAATGATTAGTTTTTTAATAACATGATCATGTGATATGAATTTAATGAAAAACAAAATATGTTAATGTGAAATGATTATTTCTGATGTGAGTCAGGTTAAAGATTACTGGGCTTTTTTATAAGTCAAGCTAAAGACAGTTAGGCCGAATGATAATTTAAGCCCAAGAAGAAAGAGGACTCAGAAAACCCATAAATGATCCACTGGGTTATTATTTAAGCTGTGGGTCTTAAAGGTAATTACGCGCAAAATCACTCTTATAAATAGGTCACATGTATTATTTTTAACTCTAAGCTCTATTTGCTTACTAAAACCCTGCTAAAACCCTATCTGACTTAAGTAGGGATGGCAACGGGTAGGGTACCCGCTAATTTTGAGGTACCCGATCCCGAACCCATTTCTATATCAAACTACCCGAACCCTACAATTACCCGAATATTTTTTATCTTTCCTACCCGAACCCTACCCTAATAATTTTTACAATACCTTATTACTACCCGAATCCTCTTAGTTACCCGATTAAGAAATCAAAATTTTAACTTTCAAATTAATTTAATAAATACTAATTATTTAACTTGAACCTGAATTAAAAAATTTCAAATTATGCAATTTTTATTAATTATATAGATAAAATCAATCAAAGCTCAATCACAATTCAAAGAATCAACTATACAATTAAACAAACAACTTCAAAAAACCAACTATAAATCTATTTATGAAACTGAAAATGATTAAAAAAAAACCCAATTGTATTTGAAATTCCTTCACGCCATAAAATATTCCTTCGATCCTAGTGAACAATAAATTGATAAAAACCCTAACATATATGAAATTCCTTCAAACAATTTCAAAATTCTTTGAATTCGGTAAACTGATCGAGCTTGTTGGTGTAGGGATTTTTCAGATCTAAAGACAGATCTATTGACTTATGTTGAGTACATGAAAGAGGAGATCCCTACACATTGAGTCTTGAAGTAAGGCATTTGTATGATTCAAAGTATCTAAAACATAAATTGAAGAAATCAACATAAAAACTTTGACAATGCAACAAAGGATTTTAGATTAAACCTTGAGGGGTTGGGTTCCACAAGAAGAAACTGAAGGCTGCGGCATGACTGTGTGGGCATGACTGTGGGAGCACGACCACTGTGAAGCGCGACCACCATGAAGCGTTACTCAGGGCGTGACAATGAGGCTTGACTCTAAGGTAGAGTGAGGCCGTGGGCTTTTGAGGCCGTGGGGAGCTAAAGCCATGAAGAGTTGTAGGGATAACAAGAGAAATACAGAAAATGGAGGGTGCTAGCCGCTGGGAGTTTGGGTGCAACGCCGTTATTGCCTGGGGTTGTTGCCTGGGGCGATAGGGATTTCAAAAAGAAGGCAGATGAGGATAACGTGGGGTAGGGATTTTAGGTTAGGAAATTTGGGTTGGGTTGGGTTGGGTTGGGTTAAAGATTGGTTAGGATATATGTTCTGATTCAATTATTCTTTAATAAATCATTTAATCTTTTAAGTTTTAAGTTAATTGTTTAATAAAATTATTAAAAGATAAAGATAATATTTTAAATATATTAATATTCATATATTATTTTTAAATAAATTTTTTAATTATCAAATAATTTAAAATAAATTATATTTTTAATTATTATAGGTATGCATGTGATTTAAATAAATATATATTTTTTTATTGTTATAAATGTTATTATATAATAATGTTTTTAACTTCAAACGTATATATAAAATAAATAATTAATGTGTATATCCTATCATAAAAATTTGTATATGTTAATGTTACATTATAGTGGTCTCTTACTCTTATTATGCGATATAGAATAAACTATATCTCTTAATATAAATGAAGTCTTATCATGTGTTTTAGAATAAAGTATATAAAATAATTAATAAATAGTGTCATATTATAGGGTACTCAATTATCAAATATCCATTGTTATATAATCCGTGTATCTTATTATATTATCATGATGATTTGTATATTATATTATATTATAATAATCTCTCATGTGATATAGAATAAATTATGTTAACTTAATCTCTAAGTAAAAGTCTTATCATGTGTTTTAAAATAAAATACATAGAATTGTTAATAAATAGTGCTTTATATTATATAACTATTTGTATATTATTATCATCTTAAAATAATCTTTGTTCACTTGATTTAAAATAAATAAATAATTCATTGATATATGTATCTTATTATAATGATTTATATGTTATATTATAATAGTCTTTATCGTGTGCTATAAGATAAAATTGTACAATTTCCTAAAGCATATTATTGTATTTATTTTCAAATGTCTTTTGTTTTAATCTCTTATGATTTTATAATTGATTTAGAATATATTATTAATTTTTTATTTTAAATGCTCAATTTCTTATTATATATCCATGTAATTTGGATTAGCATGATTAATGTCCAAATTTATAATCTCTTATAATAGAACAATCTACAAATTCATATTTATATATATGTTAAGACATATATTATAATATTACAAATGATATGGTCCTTGATTTCATCAAGTCATGCCATCTCCTGACATGTGAGGTTACGAAGATGGCCAACATGGCAGCACTATTAAAAACCTCATGCAATTGGCCCTTACTTTTCCCCATGTCTCTCATTATCGTTCTTTTCTTATCCCTATCCTCTTCCTAAAGAATTTTTCTTATTACGTTACAAAAAAAAGTATATATATATTTCTACATTATAATAAAATATCATATATGTTAAGAATATTATCTTAACTTATTACATAAATTTTTCATAATTAATTTGAATATTTTATGTTTAAAATTTAAAATTCTTATTATCTTAAGCATTATTAATTATTTACTTTCATAAAAATATTCATATGTTTTATTATTATTATTATTATTATTATTATTATTATTATTATTATTATTATTATTATTATTATTATTATTATTATTATTGTCAACAACATTTCATTAAACTGGATTGTTAAACTTTTAAGTATAGTTTATTCTAAGATAAATTAATTTTCATAACATATTATATCAAAGATGAACATTGGTTCGCTTGGTTAAGAGCTTATTAAATAAGTTTTTTGGCCAAGGTTCAAATCTCTTCATGAACAAAATATTATTTGTATACATAAACGGGTAGCGGGTTAGGGTACCCGTCACTACCCGTTTAAAGCTAAATGGGTTCGGGTTTAGGGTACCCAAGGAGTATTACCCAAACCTTACCCGAATATTATACGGGTAGTAATATTACTACCCTAACCCTATAATTACCCGTTTATAGGGTACCCGAACCCGGTATAATCGAGTCGGGTATGTGCGGGTACCCTATTATGGAGTACCCATTGCCATCTCTAGACTTAAGCATTCGAGTTCCCTACGCCCCCTGATGGTTTTCTATTTTGCAGAGTTCTTAGGAACAGCTTGACACGAAGATCGAGAATCCGACGTCAGCAAACATTTATTGTTGTTTTGGGCGACAATAATTGACGCCGTCTGTGGGAATACAAACAAAAAAGTCATTAAAAAAATGATGAAAGACGATATGTGGGAGACAGGATACGTAGGCTGCGGTAAGGTGCAAAGTTTACGCGACAGGTCTTGGACGAGAGAGTGTTTGTGAGGATGTTTCAACAGCACCTCCCAGAGCCCTCATTCCGCCATAAACCCAACGTCTCATTTCTACGCCCAGAACCAGCATCTTCTTCAACCAACAATCCATCCCTTAAAACTCACACTGCTGGAAACCATCAAAAATCCCATATATATTTAAATATATCAAAAGGAGTAAAAGTTGGGTTTTGCTTTGGGGAGATTCGGTTTAGGCTAGATCTAGGAAAAACCGTGGGATTTTAGGTGATGCTAGGCTTAGTCTGCGTTAAGGGGATGAAGAGCTTTCGGGAGAGGGTTGTTTGCTGCGTTTTCGGCAATCGGCGGCAACCAGAGTGGAAATAGGCGGCGGCTAGTGGTTATTTAGGGTGGCCGGACATAAGGTGTAGGCAAACAGGGAGATAGGAGCTCGAGAGAGAAGAGTTGAGAAGCTTTTCTTTGATTTTCTTTTGGGTGATTTATGGGAGCCATATTACTGTGGCCGGTGAGGATGTGGGTTGACCACATTGAGAGGAGATTTCTGGTTTTTTCAGGAAAATATTAAATGGGTTGAATGCTAGCAAAAAGGAAGCTGAAATGTGGGTAGAAGAAAGTGAACATTGCACCAAATGGTGCATTTTTGAAAAAGAAGCTGAGAAGCCCTACTTGACCGGCGGAACCGGATCCAGTAGCCTGAACTGACCCGCTCCCGGCAATGGTGGACCGACCCAGCTGAGCTCAATCTGTGAAGCCATCCTTAGACTGTCTCAACTGGGCCGTTTGCAAGCATTTCTTAGGTTGTGGGCCCAAAGTCTTTGGGTACGCTCTTATATTTAGCAATTTATTTCAATCCCATTAAGATGTTTTGTCTTAATATTAACTAGGGAATACCCGCTCTTTGATGCGGGTGATCATTCATTAGAAGATGAAAGTTTAGGAAATTAGGATTATCCAAACATAAAAAGGATGGTTAAAAACGAAAAAAAATTAGTATGACATTCCACTAAATGTCTAGAGGATCCGTCTGGCTTGCAAGTAGATTGCAATATAAATAAAACAATATGTCCCTTAACTTACCAGCAGCATTAAAGTTACATTCCGGAAATAATCCACCTCTGCTATGGAAGATTGTAACTTCAATCATTGTTGGTTGAATAATTGTAAATTCACATTGGTCTCTAATTCTTATATTGTTGTATGTCACGAATTTTCACCATCCACCATAGAATAGCTTGTTCTTCTTTGCATGAACATACTTGATTTGCCATGTTAGAGGTCAAATCCCCACTTTCCTACAAGGAAATAGAGCAAAATGGAACAAAATAGAGATTCCTAAACCTCAAAAAAGCAAATAACAAAAGAGAATTGCCAGGGTTGTTAAATATATCATAAGGTGTTCTTAATGCCAACTCACCTTATGCAATTTACTGAGCCCTTTCATGAGATAAAACATAATCACATCTCGCACTGATATTGGCATAATCTATGCTTCTTTCTCTGAAGAGGGCCTTGCTTCCCTTGGTCTATCATGAGATTCCCTATTTTCAAGGTATTTAAGGATTCAAGCCACTGTCCTTGATTGGGAGTGGACAGGCAGTGCAGTTGAATGAATAGTAACTCCTTAGAAAAGTTTGTCATGTTAACAAAGCAAGGAAAAATGAAAATGTGTAGGATTTGAATTCCAATACACAATTAAGAACAGGAACCTGTATATAGAAGATAATAAGTAATATATGATAATCATAAATCATATAAACAATGTTAATTAATAAACAAAGAAATGTCTTGTGCCAGTCCAGGATAAGAGAAATCCTGCTAAATATCACATTCAAATAAAGACATCTCAAAATCGTTTTGCCTACTTTTTATTAGTGGATGCTTGTTTTTAATTCAAGGTAGGGATCATTACCTTTGACTGAAGAGATGCCACTTATTTGTCAAAAAGAGAAAGCTTTACAATCACATTCCTTATTAGTAAGTAAACAGCCACTTAAGCTGATGAAAGGTTTCCAATATACCAAACAAAGAACTTACATAGACAATTTTTAGCTCTTGAACCCTATGGGTAGAAGGGATATTGGCAGAGTATCTACCAATGAATATGAAAAAGGCTTATTTTTTTATGTGGCTAGATTTCACTCACATTATACATTAAGAATAACAATTAGAACTTTAAAAAAATAAACAGATAAACAATTATCATGTCGGGAAATCCTAGTTTCAAAAAAAAAAAAGACAACTACAGTCATGAAAATTTCAAAGAGCAAAAGAAATGAAGCATCACCTGACAATCGAAGAAAAATCTTTTTTGCAATAGTTACCAACCTTCTCTTGACGCCATTTAGTTTCCCAATGAGAATCTAAAAGTTTATCGGCAATTTCTCTTTGAGAATTAAGAAGAATAGTCTTTTTTCATACAATTTTGTCAGATATTTGAGGTTGTCTACACTTTAAGAATACACATTAAAGGGAAGGTCCAGGTTTTGCAAACACATCTACAGTTAGTCTAATTATTGCCATTACAATTTATTTCTATGAAATATAAAAATTATATAATATGACAGAAGTGAATACTCACCCTATTCTGAGGCCATGAAGGAGGATCAAGTTTCATGATTTCTGCCTCCAATGCCTTCTTGGCCTTGTAAAGGAATATTCTTCGCTACAACAGGATCATCCCTTGCACAAATAGGATCCAAGGAAATGAATGGCTGTGAATGTTAAATTAGATCACATCATGTTAAATTAGATCACATCATGAACTTTCCAAATAAAAAGAGTCATATGTACTTCATAAGTGTGAATCATACTACATCAAATAGAATAACTTGGTGGAGAGATGAAATGACTTCCACCAGGTACGATCTCTCAAATATTATCATTTAAGCAGTTAACCAACAACACAGGTTATATGTTAAAATTAATGCATAAAATAGCAAATGTTTATTCTATTTCTAAAAACCAACAACACAGGTTATAAGTTAAAATTAATGCATAAAATAGCACATGTTTATTCTATTTCTAAATAACCACAATGTCTAAGGTCATAGGTCATTGAATAATTCAATACTCAACCTAGTAGTATAATAATATTACTAATATTGTGATGGTTCCAATCATAGAGATTTCATATAATTATGACAAAAACAATTTCCTAAACAATAAATTCTTTGCAACTAAATCATGTGGAAGAAAAAATAAAATCATATCATAAAAAATTCATATCAATACATAGAAAATTACTCATACGGCATCATTAGCCAGTTGTCATGTGCAATGAACTTGAGCAGGGGAAAAAATGGACTTTGTCACAGGAAAAAAAAAGAGAATGTTCAATTTAAACAATCTATCTAAATGACTTGAATCATTCTATTAAAAAGCTAAATGCCTAGTCCATGGAGAGCTTGAGTAGCCTAAAATTACAATGGAAGGTAAATGCTTCAAGCTAGCTGGCCTGCTAATGTAACTTTTTCCTCAATCTACTAAGAATGACATCATCAAGTATGCTCCTTATTTTAGTCATAAAGGAAAGGAGCATTTGCCAAGCCAACACTACTCCTATCCCATCAAGTAGATCAATTCTATGCTTCAGTGTGATAATATTACATAATGTGGAAAGTGCAAGATTTCAAAAGAATAGCTTTAATGGTTTACTTAATACTTGACATATAGAAAGGAAAAATCAAATAAATAAATCAAAGCAAAAACAAAAGAAAAATAGTCACAATCCACTGCTCATTAAGGCCACTCACTTGAAACCAATCTTAGTAAGCCATTGTAAGCACAAAGCAAAATTAGCAAAGTTAGCGATGAATTCCTTCCTACCTATATGACTCTTGTTAGAATTGCACATTTATCTATCCATCAAGGTGAAAGAAAATAATTACATAATATATTAAGTAAAAAAGTCAGAAATCTTGCTTGTAGTATAAGATATAGTGTTATTTTACCTTGAAGCAATTATTTAGCCCCAAAGGTTCTCTTAGGAAATTGGATATTGCCATGACAGCATCTTCAATAGATGCATCACCTTGTTGTTTCAACCAAAATAACATGAATTAGAAAAATGCATTAACAAAACATGTCATAATCACAGTTTGATTATCCTAATATCAAAAAGTTATAAATAAATGACAATAAAAATAGATTAATATAGACATCAACAGATATAATTGTTCAATTAGAATTTAATAATGAACATAATATGGATATATGAAAAAGAATGAAAAAACATTCAAATGGCAGTTTAAACAACAAAAACTACTCTTGCAAATTATGAACTTTGCACAACATCTGTTAATTTACATACAAACTTTTGATCATGCGAAAAAAGTTATAGACCCAACCTTTACTATAGAAGAAAAGACATTAACAACACATACATCGAATAAAGGTATAAAAAGAGCACTTTACAAAGATAAAGAAACAACCAATTGATACTTGCCATTTCTGTCGAGCTTAATTAAATAAGAAACTCTACAGCTTGTATCCGAGGATCATCAATTTGTAACTTTAAATACGAATAGGAGCCAGACCACAAAAAAAGCAATATATTGACAAAATATATAACTACTTGTATGTTAAGATCAATTTAAAGTTAATTTTTGTGTTTTTTTGGCACTAACCTTCACGAATAGAGTTCTTTGGG
The DNA here is from genome assembly GCA_032173925.1 of Heritiera fomes. Lineage (NCBI taxonomy): Eukaryota > Viridiplantae > Streptophyta > Magnoliopsida > Malvales > Malvaceae > Heritiera > Heritiera fomes. The sequence continues at coordinate 37,537,338 of JAPDPM010000007.1, forward strand.
GTCTATTGTTGTAGTTTTTGGACCCTTCCGGTTGAAGTGAAGGAAACACCCACTTTCTGTCAAAAGAAGGAAAAAAAAACAAAGCTTTCTTAAGCTGTAATAGTGAAAAAGAATCGTAATATTTATGAAATCATTAATTAGATTAAGCTCAAGTTAGTTCTAATAGAGTCCTAAATGATGAAAAAAATAGAAGAATTTCAATTCTTACGATAAAACTCCAAACATATCGGTGACTTGTTCGTCTATCTGCACTAATCTTTGCTGACAGTAGCCAACTTCAGAACTACTTTTCCTCCAAGACCTCCAGTCTATCCTCATATGGGTCTCACACAATTCTTAGCTAAATTGCAGACAACATGGGAGATTTTTATAAAAAAAAAGCTTATCTTTTTTGTATTTACCAAATGGAAAGAAATTCCAAAATAATTTTACCAGATTAATTTAAAGAAATTCAAAACTGAAGAAAGAAGGCATGTCCAACAAATAAATGTTAGATCTGACTTGCCTATGGACAGAAACAACCTCATCTAAGTCAAATCTGAACATAAAAAAGTAAAGAAAAATTGTTAAAGGAAAACTCAGATTTCGGGTTAGTGATGGCAGGTTCCAACCTTTATTTTGCACAAAGCTGGCCTGAAACAGAACAGATTCAATCTTCATCGCCATTCTCTCATCCTACTGCCTAAAAAGAAAAAGAATAAAAAACAGGAAAATTGTGTGCTCAGGAGAATTTTTTTTCCACCTTCTTTTCCTCTGTTAAAGGTTCTAGATTTGGGATAAAGGAGATAGAATATTGGAGAGGGCAAAGAGAAGATAAGTTCAATATGAGTTTTGGCCTTTTAGAAACCCAAGAAAGAGGTAATATAGAAACAGAGAAGAAAGAAATAAGAGAACGTTCAAGAGGGAGGGAAAGAAGGACACCAGAAAATGGAAACATGTTTAATGGGGAAGATAGAAGCATGGATGCCCGAGAACATAGCATTCTCACCAATTTTAAGTTATACCGGGTAATGCCCGCTCTTCAATGCGGGTCGTTAATGCAAAAGTTAACAGAGGTGAAGATCAAGAGTAAAAACAGGGCTTATTTGAGTAAGCAGATGTGAGAGGAACATAGGAAAAGGCAAAGGCTCGATGAACTTGTTGATCCAACAGGGCTCGCATTAAACTTCATGTCTTACAGGAATCAACATTAGAGGTAATTCAAAATGTTGCATAGCTTCCTTTTAAAACACAAACAAATTTGTTCTTGTAAATTAATTTAATTTGTTCAATAGCCTATAGATGCACACCTCGAAAAGTGCAACAGATTATTTACAACTTAACCTTCAGAATTAAAAATAAAAAAACAAGTGCATTAAAATCAAGCAAATGCATGGACCTGTTCCTGCAACTCAAAAAGAGGCCTGTCTTTCTCTTGAACACGTTCACGAAGATCATGTATTTGTTTATATGTTGCGCTCTCTCAGCCTCTGAATTATCAGAAATGAAAAACAAAAAGAAAATCATCTAAATTTCAAAAGGTTTAAACCTCAACTGCAAGTTCAATGTATTAAAAACAGTCACTAAGAAAAGTAGTAACTAATTATATTTGGGAAATGCCACAGTAGATACTCAACTAATATATCAACTCAACCCTTGAATAATTTAGAAACTTTCAGTGTTTTTGGCCTCACAATAACTGGAAATAGAAATAAAACATCCATACCAATCGCATTTCTCTGAGCCACACACTTGAGAGTAGCCAATTCCTTATTTTGCTCTAGAAGGTCTGTCCTGCCTAGGCCTGCCAAGATAATCCAAGAATAACTACTTTTATACATAAATTGCTAAAAAACCACACTTACATTGTAAAAGAGAAATAAATGTTTGTCATAAAGCAGAATGAACAAATCAACAGACCTCTTCTTTTGCCACTTTGATGGCATGTAATTCTCTTTTTCTTCCAGTTTCCTATCCATTTCATATATGGTTTGTGCACTTTCATGAAGTCTCTCCTACTGAAGTAAAGAAAGCCAATATACAGATTGAAATTCATAAAAGGACAGCACCTTTCGCAAAGTCTACTTGCAGCATCATCGAAATAATTTCAAGTGTCAGGGGATCTAACGGGTATTATGTAGACCATTTCAAACATAAAATGTAACAGTTATTTCAAAATGAATAACAATATGCTTTGGATTACTCCCAAAAGAAAAAGGACAGGTTTACTCATTGACTCACATCAACAGTTAACACATGATTACATAAATTTCTTGATGCTTATAATCTTAATTTTAAACTTAAATTGTCTTTCTTATTCTTTTTTTATATAAATTAAAGATCATACTATAATTTATAGAAGCAATTAAAACTTCAATTGTTTCTTTTCTCTGAAAGTTGAATTTTAGAAAAATCATACTCAGAATTGCATTCTTCAAACCTCAAGCTTGGAAGTAGCATTGGCATGGGCTTTGATTTTAGCATTACAGCTACTTTGAGATTGTTGCAAAAATCTTGGAAAAAGAAAACAAATGACCAACCTTCTAGTGAAATAGTAAATATGACACAGGATATATACCCTTAAAACAATTGTCAAAGACTTATAGATTCTCAATTAAGAAAGGAAAAACAATATTAATATGCAATTTACTATATCATTGATCAATATTTCTACTTAATGATTATTATCCCAAAAAAGCTAGTAAGTATTGATTGAATATTTACATAAACAATTTGCTAGCTTAAATATGTATCAGGAGAGTTGAGTGAATCACCAAATATTACGTGTGGGCAAAGGAAGTGTCGGAAAAGAAGGTGGCAATAATAGCAGATGAGTTCTTAAAGTTGAATATAAACTTGACCCATCAATGAATAAAGAACTTACCTCATTGTCATAATCAAACCACATAAGCACTATTGATTTGTCTAACTCACAATCCAGATATCAAAAAATTTGACAACTTTAACGCACAAATTCAATAAGTATGGTATAACAAATTTCCTGAAAAGATTATGCTAGAATAATCTTTTAACTATTTTGTTTTTAAAAGAATTTAAATTGTACAAAAGAAAAAATATTTTTATTTTTAACCATTCATTTTAGAAAGCTATAATTTTTTTTTATCAATTGCTTCTGAAGCAGTAGCCTAAAACAAAAAGAGAACCCACCTTTGGATAAAGTTTCAATTTTTATTCTTTTTCTTTATCTCTCAAAAAAGTTTTTCTTCAGATACATCAAAGTGAAAACCTGACATAATTCAATCTTATAATTACTTAATTAGTCTAACAATCAATTTTGTAACTTAAATACTTTAATAATTTCAAGTAGCCTCAAATAAAAACGTCAACAATACCATGCATATGAAATGTAATGACCCTTTCCATAACCAAATAAGCTGCTTTCATCAAATTATTCTGAACCAAAATATCAATCATAATAGAAAACGCAAGCACAGATCTTTTAACACCAAGTTGCATCTCAACCTACCTAAAAACCTTAAAGCAATTCTGGGTTTTTCTCTAATCAAATTAAGAACTTTGATAAACAAATCGGGATCAACAATAATATCATGGAAATGAGTGGAAATTCAGTTGGCGCCAGGATCTTCAATGTGATGTCCCAGTCACCATACATTTCTTATTCATCTTTTATCCTTTTTCCCTTAACTTGGTTAGATTTGCTTGTCAATGTCAATCATACTTTTCTTGAAATAGGCTTACTATCTAATAGCTCAATATAATTAATTCAATTTCAATAAAACAGACTAATGATACATGTATATATGTATCATCCATTTCCACAGGATCTCATACATCGTCTTAACTTAAATCCCCGACATCTTACATACATTAATGTTAGTTGTACTGTACCATAACTGAATTACAATTTACTTTACATAATTACATAAGTATACCTTCTATATTACTTGGGAAGCGTCTTTCGAAGGTAAACTTTCAAGATCCACTCGTAAACTCTTCTATCGAGAGCGAGGGATTACTTCAGATAGTCTGTATGAAAAATGTTCGTAAAAGGGTGAGTTTACGCTCAGTAAGAAAATATGTAAAAGAGCGTGCTATGCCTCTATATGTAGTTTTTCCTACTTGGCTCTATAATGTCATGTAAAGCATTATAAAGCATGCATCATAAACCTCTTTCATGCATTGTTTGCAACCATGCATATTTCTTTTAGATGGTGTAGGCAAACATACTTACTTGAAAACATCATGCTTCAAATCATACTTTGTATGCTTCTTTTTAAATATAGCATACATATAAACATGCACCATACTTCTTCTTCTTATACTTTCTTTAAAACATCATGCTTTATAACATACTTCAAAACATCATACTTCATAAACTTGCTCTTTACTTTAAAACATACTTTACATGCTTTTATAACATAGCATGTTTCGTATACTTCTTCAAAACATATTTCAAATACTTCTTTGAAATATCATTTACATACATACATGCTTTTCTTAAAACATCTTATACTTTCTTGAAAACATACTTCATATACTTCTTTTAAAACTTCTTGTACAAGTAAACCAAGTACTTTCGATTTCTTTATTCTTAGAAATCGCATATACATATAGTTTTCGATAACATAAAAACTATTCATACTTTTGTGGAGTTATGCACTGCATCATCATCATCATCATAATCATGTGGCGTACCCCGTAGGGCCAGGAATTCTCCCTTAGCCAAACATGAAACATAAACAGATTGGCCAACTGTGGGTGGCTACAGTTAACACTAGTCAGGTGTCCCCTGTAGCAACTGAGGCCTGACTTATGGTCCTCAGCCCTTAACATACATCATTTCAGGACTTGATCAGAGCCCCTACTAGAAACATGAAAGTGCATAATCTCAAAGCATATGCCATGTAGCTTCTAGCCATGACATTTCATACTTTCTGAAAATAGGTTAGAAAGCCTCTTTTCAAAACAGGGCAGTCGACTGGCTTAATAGGGCAGTCGACTGCTGCTTCATACTTTCATTTATCGAAATTATTTTTATTTAAAATTTCGATATTTTCATCTTCGAAAACATATAAGGGCAGTCGACTGGTCCATATAGCAGTCGACTGGTTTTCAAACAGAATGCTTCTTAAGAAATAGCAGTCGACTAGTCCATATAGCAGTCGACTAGTTTTCAAACAAAATGCATTTTGGAAAATAGCAGTCGACTGGTCCATATAGCAGTCGACTGGTTTGAAACAGAATGCTTACTGGGTAAATAGCAGTCGACTGGCTTATATAGCAGTCGACTGGTTTACATCGGTTTTCGGAAAACGGCGTTTTGGTTGTCTCTAGGCAGTCGACTTCCCTTTATGGCAGTCGGCTGCCCCTAGCCTAATTGGTACTATGAGACAAGTCCGAAAATGCATCTTTTCCTGCACAAAATCAACTATTGTTTCTCTCCAAAGCACATAACAACATCATAAAACATGCGGACATAGCCGCCTTACGTCCGTTACATAATTTCCTTACCTTGAATCCTTCGGGAACGCGAAATCACTTGGCGCGTCAACCCTAGCTTTTCACTCCTTCAAAGCTGTAATCATAAATCATATCAAACCTTAAATCAAACCACATACATATGCTATACTAACTCAAAACAACTTCATATCATGAACCAAATTGTAAAAATCATCTTCTTCTCTTACCTTCACTAGAGACCAAAACTTCAAATCTTGAGATCTCCTCCAATACTTGGAATTAATTCACCAAACTCCAGATATCATCTAGTCTAGTGATAAGGATCGTTTTTCGTCTAATAAGCTTAACGATTTGGTTACTAAACAAGAGTGTTTGTCAAGGTAGCTATGGAAGAAAACTTATGGAAACTTGGAGAACACGAGGGAGAGGGCTAGAAATGGGGCTGACGTTGGGTAATGGCTGATGGGCTGGTGAGTCATGCAACATGCATTAAATGCATGTTCATCCCCTTAGTTAATCTCAGCCTTTGACCCTTCCCTTGACTCAAGACCATTTGTCCATTTAATTCCTTTTCCATATGACTCATCCATTAATCTCCAATAATATTTCTGATTTAATTTCTTGTCTCATACTCTTAATATTTTTCTGATATCAACCTAATAAATCATTTATCTTATTGACTATCAACTTTCTTATTTCTTCCATACATCATGCATACATCATTCATATATTAAACTTCATATTCATTTAATTGGTCTTCTTTCTCCCATATAACACTTGTCTTTACTTACACTTAATTTTCTGAGATTAATTCTTTGCTCATACCTCCATTATTCTTATAACATCAATTTAATTTTCTTGACTATTTAATCTTTCATCTCATTACTTCTTCCATGTTTCATACATCCTTCATACTTCAAAATTCTCATATCTACTTATTTTTCATTTAAGCTAACATACTTTATAATTATGGAGGAATTACATGAAATTGGGGGATTTCACATTCAATGGTGTTAAAGATCAGTTGTTTGTAATGCGTCTCGGAGGGTTAGTCGGGTACAAAGAGAGAGAGAGGAGGGAAGAGAAAGGGCAGCTGCAGAGGAGAGAGGAAGAGAAAGATAAGAGAAAACGTACCTTGAGCGAGAGAGGAGCAATAGCCAAAGCTTTTGAAGCTCTGATCACGCATGGTTCTATCAGCAATGACTAAGATTGCTTCGTTTCTATGGAACTGATCAATCTAATCCCCTCCTTCTCCGTCACCGATTTTTCCCTCAAAATTTTCAAAAAAAAATCCTCAACTAATTTCAAAGTTTTGAGCTTTTAAAGAATCCTAAAAATAAAATAAATACGGCCTAATTTTTAAAAAAATTAAACAGAAATAAATGCAATAAGAAAGAGAAATTGGGTATTTAGGGATCTTACCAGAGGTTTGTGAGAGACAAAAGGGCACGAATCAAAGTTTGTGAAGTTACATGGATTTTTTTCCTGCTATTCTCTTTTTTAGCAACCGTGGAAAATGAAGCTTGTAAACAAAAAAATAGACATTAGAAAAAGGTTGTCTGTTGACCCATGATTTTTTTTTCTGCTTTTTCTTCTTCTTCGGTTCATCTAATGCATTTAGTTCCACCATCAAAACAATGGATCTAGAGATTTCACCAAAATGGATTTGGAATTTTGGGGTGCGTCTATGAGAGATGGGAGATGAAAGAAGAGAAAAATTGGGTGTGGTTCGTCGGCGTGAGATGAGAGAAGAAAAGGAAAAATTTTGATGAAAATCTCTTAAAAGGGATAAAGATCTGTTTAGAGTGCAAACTGAGCACATACAGTAACTAAAAGCAACGTGGCAGATGAAGAAAGCACCATGGATGCCCAAAATGCACATTGCAGAGAGTGAGAAAGTGGACACGCGGTGAGCAGAGAGACAAACGACGTGGAAGCACGAAAACACAGCTTTCTCACCAATTTTAAGTTATAAGATTTCCATAACATCTTTAAAAAATACACATGAACATAAATTTGTTCGTGGGTAGTTAAATTTTCCTAATTGCATGATATTTGCGAACTAATAATAATCTAAAGAAATTTGCAACTTCTTATATTATATTATTGCTTTGGTAAATTTGTGCATTAAGAAATATTAACAAAATAAATATGATTTTACTATGATGAGATGTTATGGAAATCGCAAATAGCGGTTCCTTGAAATTCTCTAAGTGAAGAAATTTACCAAATATTACTAAAGTATTGAAATATTGGTATAATTTTCCAAAACAAAGAGATCATGTGTATTCGCGATAATAAGTGTTTTTTTTTGTACATAAGAGCAGTAAACTGCTTATATTACACAGAGTCTAGAATGGCCAATGCCAAGTAAATCCTCATGTAGTAGCTTCTCTAGCCCTACCGGTGGCTGAGTGAGTTGAACCAAATCTAAAAAGGAGTCATGTGTTTGAGTTGCTAGAAAATCAGCACATACATTAGCCTCTCGAAACACATGTTGAACAGAGTAGGTCCAATCTCTTTCCAAAAGATCTTTGCACGCCTTTAACAACCAAGCAAAGGGTCTCTAGTCCTCAAAGGTTCAGAAAGTTTGTCCACTATAAATAGAGAGTCTGACTCAATAATAACATTCTTATATCCAAGCTCCCATGCTATTGACAGTGCAGCATAAATGGCGTAGAGTTTAGCTTTAGCGATGGAGCCCCAGCCTAAACGTCTCACGAAGCCAAACACCCAGTGCCCCTATGAACTAAGCACTACTCCTCCCATTGTTATAAAACCAGGGTTGGTTAGTGCTGATGCATCAACATATATTTTAATAAAGGGATTTGCAGGTTTTGTCCAAGGAATATTCCGCTGATGTTTCCCCTGGATGCTCACTCTTGTGGCTCCCATGTTCTTAGTGCTATCAATGAACCTCTGTATGTCATAATTAAACCTGCTCAAGGGCCAGGCTACTCGTCCAAGCCTGAAAGTCCGTTTGATATTTGGTAGGGCTTAAACAAAAATATTTGACGCAATTATAGGGCTTAAACAAAATTTTTAGGCCCGTTTAAAAACAGGCCTGGGCCCAGGTTTAACCTTTCAAAGCCTAATCTTGGCCTGATATTACTATTAAATATACTTTTTTAATATATTTATAATATTAAGTATATTTTTAATATATTTATTAAGTATACTATAATTTTATTTATATAACATTATTAATTAAAAAATATGATTATAAATATTTAATATGAAAATTGATATACAAATTTTGACAAGTTAAATTAAATTTTAAAGGAAATAAAATAATAAAAACAAATAAATAAATATTTAAAATATAAAAAAATTATATTCGGACGGACCAAGCTCGAGCTCGGGCTTATTGTATAAAAAATAAAATGGGTTTGGACTAAATATCATGCCCAATTTATCGGGCCAGACTGGGCTTAGATATAGACTAATATTCTTATTACTTGTCATGAGCCCGACTCGAACTCGACTCGACCTAACCCATGAGCAGGTTTAGTCATAATGTCCATTTGTTGGCCAGAAAAAATCCTGTTCAAAAATGCTTTTATTGCGCCAAGTCCACAAATGCCAACATATGACACCAAACGTAGATGGCTAATCTAAAGCGTTGTTTGCTGTAGAAACCTGATCACTAAGGTTGAAAAGTAACCAATCCATTAGTGCCATATTATTAAAAGAATTAAGGATCAAACCTGGAATCCATTTTATCCAAATCTGATGCGAGGAGTAGCAATCTCGGAATAAATGCAAGGCAGATTCTAGGTAGTATCCACAACTTGAGCAAGAGGCATCTCCAGCTATTTTTCGTTTGAAACAATTCTGCTTAGTTAATAGCCGGTCATGAGCTAGAAGCCAAAGAAAATGTTTAATTCTTGGCAGTGTATTCAACTTCCAGATCTTGTTCCAAAGAAATGTAGTCTGATTATCCCCCAAGATTAACTTATAAGCTGACTTTATTAAGAAGTCTCTTGTTGAGGAAGCAGTCCAAAAGGTATCATCCTGGTCTTCATTTAGTGGTGGTAACAGCTTAAGTTGATCTGCAATCTCCCTTGGAAGCATGTTCAGTTTTGACCAATCCCAATCCCCGTTGCCAAGCCGCAAGTCATTAACCATCCAAGTCGAATGCTCCACATGTGCAGAATACATACACCACTTAGCTAAAGGTTTCTCTCCAACCCATCTATGATACCAAAAAGAGCTATTTTTTCCATCCCCAATAATTCGAGCACAACCTTTTGCAATTACTCCCTTGCTTGACATAATACTCCTCCATGTGTGGAAAGCTACCCGATAGTTTCTTGCTTTAATAAAGGATGTTCCTTTAAGATAATTAGCTTGCAAAACTCTAGCCCAAAGGCCTGTATCGCCAACTTCCATTTTCCATCCAAGTTTGGCTAGTAAAGCCAAATTCATATCCTTTGATCTGCTAAAACCCAGACCTCCATCAGTTTTAGGCTTACACACTTGTTCCTACTTCACTAAGGGAACCCTCTTGTGGCTACTTGTCTATCCCCAACAAAAATCCCTGTTTAGGTGGTCAATTTCTTTTGATACTGTAGTAGGCAACTTTAAGGTTTGCATTGTGTAATTGGCTATAGTATTGGTGGCTGATTGAATTAGTGTAGCTCTACCTGCTAAGGACAAATGATGAACCTTCCACGCAGCCAACCTGCTTTTAAATTTATCTAACATAGGCTGAAAGTCAACTTTCTTGGGTTTCTTCCTAGTAATTGGTCCACCCAAGTATATTCCAAACTCCTCGCTATGAGAAATTCCTGTTAGTTCCAACAAACTTTTTAATACATTCGGGTGAACATTGTAAGAGGTGAAAATTTTTGATTTATTAAAATTCACTTTTTGCCCCGAAGAATCATAGAAAACATTTAAACAATTAAGAAACACCTGGCACTGTTTAGCAGAAGCTTCTCCAAAGAGGACTAAGTCATCTGCAAAGAAAATGTGGGACGAAGGAGGTCCCCCTCGTGACAAATGAATAGGCTTCCATTCCATGCACCACATGCAACTGCAGTATCAATAATATCCGAGAGTTTTTGAAGACAAAGTACAAACAGGTAGGGAGATAAAGGATCATCTTGTCTGAGCCCTTGGGAAGGTTTGAAGCTTGTTGTCAACTCACCATTCCACAATATGCTCATCTCAATCGATGTAACCAGGAACATAATCAATCTAATCAAATGAGAAGGCAGTCCCACATCGATTAACACCCACTGCAAAAAATCCCAATCAATTCCATCATATGCTTTCTCCAGAATGATCTTCCAAATCATCTCTCCTTTCTTCCCTTTTTCCAAGACATGGAATGAACCGCTTCCTACACCACTACAATATTGTCTGCACAACTTCTCCCTGGAATAAAACTGCATTAAATAGGTGAAATGATATCTGTTAAATAAGGTCGAAGTCTATTAACAACTACCTTTAACATGAGTTTGATTGAAACATTACACAAGCCGATAGGTGAAACATATTCTGGTTGTACAATCTTCGGAATCAATACAACTAGAACCTTACTTAGCTCTTCATCCAAAACACTCTTAGTGAAAGCTTCTTGAATAGTTTGGCACACCGACTTGCTCACAACATCCCAATTTGCTCGATAGAAACCCGCTTGAAATCCATCTGAACTCGGAGCTTTAAAGGAAGCCATGTTGCACAAAACTTTATATATCTCTTCATCACTTTGAACTAACCCAATAGTCTCAGCTTACTACGGAGTAAGCAAACAAGTGGTCTTTGGGTAATAACTATCAAAGTCAATAATTGCCACGCCCTCTTTTGTATATAGTTTCTTAAAGAATCCCAAGACCAACTCCCTCAAAGTAGTCTGATTTGAACACCATTCTCCTTCCTCATTTTTTAAAGCAAGACTCTTATTTTTGTTCCTTCTTATCACTGTAGTCATATGGAAAAATTTAGTATTTCGATCCTCAAATTGTATCCATTTTGAACGAGATTTTTGAAACCACATAAGCTCTTCTTGTTGCAAAACCGAATTATACTCCTCCTTTAGATCCTTCTCTAAACGAAATAAGAAAGAGTTCGGCTTAAATTCTAAATGTTGTTGAACTCTTCTTTTAGTCAAGCCAATAGTACCAACGAAAGGATTGTTCAGTAATGCAACAGCAATTTCGTTGATTGGGAATGAGAAGCTCTGTGGGGGTATTGCTGATCTGCATTTGCCTTCATGCCACTTCAATGGGCAGAAGAAATCAAAAACTCCACATTCACTCAAAATAACCTTGATAGTTTGTGGGGTTCTTGGATTTCTTTCACTGTCATTTTCGTTACTTTTCTATTGCCTGAAGAATAATAGAAAAGTACTAACAGAGACTCTATCAATGTTCCCCTTGAATATTTCAATTTCGAGGATTTCCTATCAGCAACTTCTCAAAGCTACTGATGGGTTCTCTCCTGCCAATTTGATCGGTCAAGGAAGTTTTGGGTACGTGTATCGAGGAACTTTTAATCAGAATCAAGAGCAAAAAGTTGTTGCAGTGAAAGTGATGAATCTCCAAGAAATAAGAGCCTTCAAGAGTTTCATTGCCGAATGTAAAATACTGACAAATGTCAGGCATCGAAATCTCGTCAAGATAATATCTGCTTGCTCTAGTATTGATCTTCAGGGCAATGCCTTCAGAGCTCTTGTATATGAATTCATGCCAAATGGAAGCTTAGAAGGATGGCTGCATGCATCACCTGAAGCAAAAATCTTAGACTTTGTTCAGAGACTAAACATTTCTATTGATGTGGCTTCTGCACTTGATTATCTCCATCACCATTGTGAAGTGCCGGTAGTTCACTGCGATTTGAAGCCAAGCAACATTCTGCTTGACCATGACATGGTTGCTCATGTAGGAGATTTTGGACTAGCCAGGTTTTTTCCAAAATCTATGAATAATTTCTCCGGAAATTCTACCAGCTCTCTTGGTATAAAGGGAACAATTGGTTATGTTGCACCAGGTAAATTAATCTACTTCATTTAATAACAACCCTTAGCCAAAGTTGGATAGAAGCTGAATTATTAATGCTCTCCCTTTTAAAGCTGTAATTCTTTCATAATAATTTGTTTTATGGCGTCAAGATCTAAGTTGATTATAATTCCTATTCTTGGGCAGAGTATGGCATTGGAACAGAGGCAACAACAAGTGGGGACATGTACAGCTTTGGAATACTCTTATTGGAAATGTTCACAAGTAAGAGACCCACCGATGAGATGTTCAAAGATGGTCTAACACTTCATCATTTTGCAAAGATGGCATTGCCTGATCAAGTACTTGAAGTTGTGGATCCTTTACTTCTAGTTGGAGACAACGAAATAGAGAAAGCAAGTAGCAGCAGAAACCCAAAGAGGCCACGCATGAAAGAAACCAAAATGCAAGAGTGCCTGATCTCCATCTTAGAAATTGGAATCGCTTGTTCTCTTGAATCACCGAAAGACCGCATGGACATTGTCGATGCAGCCAAGGAACTACATTTTATCAGGGACAAATTTCTTGCGACCTAAACTTGGACACAAGATAAGAACGACCGTGGAATGGAGTTTGGTTGCTTTTATTGTGCAATTTTATGTTCTAGTCTTTTATTATTGAATATTATGTTCTAGTTTGGTCGCTTGGGAAATTCAATCTGATCGTTTCTTTTCAGGTTTCAGCAACTCCTCAAGCTACTGGTGGATTCGCTTCAACCAAACTTTTTTTGCTAATTCAGTCAATTTTATTATTGAATATAACTTTACAGAGTGAAGAATCACCCAATAAAGTCCAACCATACATCATACATTCCTGTATTACATTCCAAACCAAACACAAAATCCCCAAAACAACTCCAAACTCACCTTCAAGCACAACAAGGTTCTGTAAACTGCACCTCTCCTGAATCATAGTCACAGCAAAATGTCCGCAAATCACCAGCCAGGACACCGCAAGCAACGAACCATCACGAAGCGTCCACAAAGACCCCATCAAGAAGAACACAAATTTATTGGTAAAGGAAACTTTGGCATCATTTGCCGAGGAATTTTAGATCAAAACTAAGTGCGAAATATAATTCTAATGAAGGTAATGAATCTAACGTGGATGCTTCTGTAAGATCAAATCCTGGTTTGTCCTCAGCTGGTGGAATTTTCAGAGATTATAATGGGCAATGGCTGTCGGGCTTTGTTAGGAAGTTAGGTTGGGGCTCTGTTGTTAGAGCTGAAATTTATGCTGTTTACACCGGAATGATGATGGCGTGGGATATGGGGTATAGGAAAGTAATCATTGAATCGGACTCCTTATCTGCAGTGACAAAGATTTTACATCCAGTTAGTACCTTTGATCCAATGTTTACGATTATTCGTGAATGTCAAGATCTGCTTAAGAGAGAATGGATTTGTTTGATCAGACGTGTATCGCGAAACTAACATCTGTGCAGATTTCTTGGCCTTTTGTGGACATAACAGTACCTTTGAGATTATGCAACTTCATCATCCACAGCCTGGGTTGGGGTTTTGGTTACAACATGATGTAATGGGTTTAGACTCGTATTATTTAGTTTTTCAGCAGGTCACTGCTCTAATGTACCCAAAAAAAAGTTGCTTTCAAGAATTTGCTCACAGAATGTTAAACATTGAGAAATGCCAATCATCGAGCTCTCGTCAAGATAATATCTCTTTGCTCCAGTACTACTTTTCAAGGCAATCCTTTCAGGGCCTTTATTTACGAGTTCATGCCATATGGAAGTTAGAGTGATGATTGCCTGAACCAATTGAAGTAAATGGCATCACAAAAGGAGAACCAAAATATCTTAACTTTCACCAAAAACTAAACATTTTGGCCTCTGCAATTGATTACCTCCGTCATCACTATGAGGTGGCCTGAAGTTCATAGTGATTTGAATTCAAGCAACACTATGCTTGACCATGACAATGTTGCTCATGTAGGAGATTTTAGATTAGTCATGCTTTTTTTTTTTAAATCTTTGAATAATATTTTTGGAAATTCTGCAAGCTCTCTGATCTAAAAGAAATAGTTTAACTAAATTAAAATATCTACTTATTATTTTTTTTTTGTAAGTACAAGTATCCTGAGATTAGTCCTGTTTGGATTGGGAGTGGTAAACGATAAAACCCTCCCAACAATGAGGACTTTAGGATTCGAACCCTATCCAAACACCTGGGAAAAAAAATCCACTTTTACTTCTTCCAACCACTTGTTGGTATATATCTACTTCTTATAATAACAAATTAACAACCCTTAACCGGAGTTGGATAGAAGCTGGATTATTAATGCTCTGCACCTTAAAAATGTAATACTTCAAAATAATTTGTTTTCTGGCATCAAGATTTAAGTTGGTTGTAACTTAAGTCATTAATGCTTCCTTTGATTTTGCCCATTTCCTCATATCTTTAATTATTTATATATATTTAATCCATGTAAATAACTATAGTTTAATTATTTTATTTATTTAGGATGATTTTAATTAGGAAGTTTTAATTAGATCAACATTTAATTAGAGAAATTTAATAAGGATAATTAATTAGTGTAATTTAAGAAATTTATTTAGTTTAAGTTGATTAAGCGGATTAGAATTTAATATAAATTTAGGTTATTTTTACTACTAATTGAATGGTTGAAATTAAAATGTGAAATTAAAATAATTAATTTTGGATGATTGGTTTGAATAATATATATGGGAATTTGATTTGGATAACAGATTTGAACAATGATTTTGAATGATTAAATTGGTAATTTATTGAAATTTAATTTAGTTGATCTTATTAACATGATTAGAATATTTTAATTATAAAATTTAATTTGTTTGGCATGTTTAATTTGAAGAGATATTTAATATGTGTTTATTTTTTAAGTTGAAGCGTTTATACGAATTAAGATAAATAAAAAAAACGTATGAATTAGGATTGATTGTGAATTATAAATTAAAAAAATAGGATTATTTATAAATATAATAAATTAAAAGAGGATTATTTATAAATATAAATAAAGGTGTAAATACATAAAAGTTAAATAAAACGAGATGACTGCAAGTTGATGTGGGCTGGATTAGGATGATAGGCCCAAAACTAACATTCTAAGGCCCAAAGGATATGAGCCTGGGAATGCAAAGGTAGATAGAGAGCACTTAAGAAGGCATGGCAACACGAGATGGCGCGTTGCCACGCGTCTCCTGATGGCTATCCCCCATTGCCATAGTAGGTGACCCAGCCACCAGTGGCCGCTGAGCAAGCCCCCAAAGCTGCAGCTGACCCAACTGCCACAGAGGTGAGTAACACAAACCCAAAACTGGCAAATGATCTAGCTGCCTAAGGTTGGCGACTGCCTTAATTGCCAGAAGCAGCTGATTCATCTGCCTACAGGCAAGTGACTCAGCAGCCGGTATTAAGTGACTTTGGACCATCTGGCCCATGACTTCATTGGGGCTCTTTCAATCATAATTTGACCGAAGAGCTGGGCCCACATGAAGATTACAGGATTTATCGTGGTAAATACCATTAATTATCCATCTAAATTCTTATATAAATACAACAGGTACGATTAGATGTGGCAAAAGTTAATTTGATCCGAAAAATCTATTTAATTAACCTGAATCCAAACTCAATTGATCTGATTCGACGAAAAAAGTCAACAACTCAAATTCAACCCGATCCGAATCCGAATTGATTCGAAACCAAATTTATCCGAATTTACAATGATCCAAACACGACCGGATCCGAACCCGAATTGATGCGAATCCAAATTCATCTGAATTTAGATTAACTCAAACCCGAATTGATTCGAACCCAAATTGACTCGAATCCAAATTTATCCAAACCTGAAAAGATTTAAATTTAAATTTAATATTATCAATAAATATTTAAATGTTAAAATTAAATATCAAAGTATTTTAATATAGTAAAAACATAATTTTTTTTCAATAATATGAGTGTTATATATTTTTTTTAATCTAGTTAAATTTCAATATTCACTTTTATATTGCATTTATTTGAACTTAATATATAATTATTTAATGGCTACCTATAATAGAGTACAGAAGCTATATCGTCTACACTAATGTCTCCAATTATTTTATAAAAAATCAAAATAAATTAAAAAAATATATAGTACTGTTTTATGATATTTAGTAGGGATTATTAAATCACTTTGATTCAAAAGTTATTAATTATTGTAGATAATAAAAATAAAATGAAAAAAATGTAATTAATTTATGAATATTGGTAAATATATTATAAAGAAAACTATCATACAGATTATTAAATATTTTGATTATTTCAATCCCAATTGTACTATAGGTCATGTAAGAAGAAAATTTTATTTTCATGAGTTTTGTAATTCTTAGAAATATGGTTTTAGTTGATTTTCATACCAAATAAATCACATCAAGATGACTAAAGCTTAATCTAATAAATCTGTCCAATCGACCATAATCCAAATCCAACTAACCCGAATCCAAATCCGATCAACTCGAATTGACTAAAAAAGTCAACGACCCAAACCCGACCTTTTTCCGACCCGAAATGATCCAAACCCGAAATAGACCGATTTTTCCTTCACCCAAACCCGACCTTATCCGAACCCGAAATAATCCAAACCCGAAATTGACCGATTTTTCCTTAACCCAAACCCGACCTTATCTGAACCCAAAATGATCCAAACCCGAAATAGACCGATTTTTCCTTGACCCAAACTCGACCTTATTCGAACCTGAAATGATCCAAACCCGAAATAGACTGATTTTTCTTTGACCCAAACCTGACCTTATCTAAACCCGAAATGATCCGAATCCAAAATGATCCGATTTTTCCTTAACCCATAATGATTCGATCCAAAATGATTTAGCTCAAACCTGATCCGACCTGCCCATTTACCACCTCTAGGTACGATTAACAAGCTAAGTTCTATTTTTTGGAATTACTAAGACTCTGTCAAATTGTGATAACCACAAATTCTCCTATTTTTGGAGTTAAGCATATCTAAAATTTTATTTTATATGTTAATAAACTAATTGAAATAAATAAATAAATTTATTAAAGGATTGGAATATTTCGAAATTATAGTATTTCATCAATCGATATATTAAAATTTTAAAAATCAAAAATTTAATTCAAGTATTAAGAGAAAAAAAAGATGTGTATATATATATATAAAATTATATATGTATATATATAGTTATATATATGTACAAATATAAAAGTGTATATATATATATATATAAATAATAAATGTTATTTTGAATTGAAGTGTATATATATTAATAAATAATAAAATAGGAAAATATATGATTTAAAAATTATATATTTGTAATATAATTTATACTTGTGTGTTTTAAATATATATATATATATATATATATAGATGAAGTATAAATTATTTTTATATGTAAAAATATATAAATAGTATATGTTATATATATAATTATAAATATAAAATAGAATAATAATTTATATTTATATATTTATAAAAAAAAATGAAGGAAATTTCGACAAGCTTCCACAGGAAGCTTGTCGCCTTTCAACAAGTCTGCTTTAAGCAGACTTAACAAAAAAAAAAAGAGGGGTGAATCAACTAATTATCACATGGCAGATTTTTGGACATTAAAATGATATTAAATTGAGTTAAAAGTCTGTATTATTTTAGCAGAGAAAGTCGGCAATGCAGTAGCAGTTTTTCCTCTCTGTTTGGCTCACGTTTCTCCTCTCTTTACTTGGCAAATTAATCACAATCCCTCTACTAAACCGTCAAGCTTCTTTAATAGAAATTAATCCTCATCTTAAGGACTGCTTAAACCCAGAATTTGCTGGGTGAAATGAAAAGAAGAATTGTACTTACACCGATACCGAATGCAAACTTAGTGTTACCGATTAATTGAAAGAAAAAGATAGAAGTGGAAGTGAAAAATTTAGTTAGAAAATTTCTAATTTCGGTTGTTACAAAAGTGGTATCAGAGCAAGGTTTGCCTAGTACGTATCGGTGTGAGTAAGTTAGAATTGAGTTACATCCCACACTGCTGTGCCTTGTCTAAATATAAATTGCAAATATTAGTTAGAAAATGGTGCGAAAAGTTGATTGATAGAGGAGTAATGATGGTTGATGGAAAGATATGAGTGGAACAGAAATAATAGTTATGGATATTAGGGAAGCGATATGAAAACAAGTACCGAATAATTGAAAATGATTAAAGGAATTAGGCTTGGATCGAATGATCGAAAGTCAGTAATGGGTTATATTTGATTGGAGATGATAGAGTGATCATAGTGGAGTTGAATGATATAGATAGAAATGAGAATTATTGGTAGATGATACAGAGATTATATGGAAGTATGGATACAAACAAATTAGGTTGGTATTGATTGATTAAAAAAAACAAAATTTGATTAGAGAGTGTGCTATCCAAGGATGACAGAATGATCATATATGATAAAATTGATGTGAAAATATTGTGAAGATAGATACTAATGATCAGAGATAATTGATGATAATAAATGGAATTAGAATGAGTAAGAGTGATCGAAAGTGATTGATGGTTTCCAAGTAATTGGAGATGATAGAACGATTATATTAGAGATGAGTGGTACAAATAGAAATGAGAATTATTAGTGAATAATACAGAGGTTATACGGAAGTACGAATATAAACGAATGAGATAGGTATTAAGTGATCGAAAATATTTGATAACATTATGGTCAATTGGAGATGATAGAATGAACTTATGGAATATGATTGATGTGGAAATTGATATGAATTAATAAAGGCATGTGAATTGAAAAAAAAAAATAGTGTAAATATGGTATGAGAATATTGATACGAATGAATGATAGGACTGATTGCAACGAGTAATTATGAAAATGATAAGTATCTAGGTACTAAATTGTCGGAGTACTTATATTGAATTTGGAGGACTCCAAATTTTCTTATATTCGATATAAACTACAAAGTGTAAGAATTTAAAGAGAAAATTTATTTTTAACATATTTAATGAAGGGTTTGTTCGATAAGGTTCAGGGAGGTACTCGGTGAGGGCCCCACCAGGACTTTCTCTGTCCAGATCGAAGTGAGACCATAAAATTAAGATGTTTTAGGTGAAAAAATGAATAATAATAAAAAATTATAAGACTATGGGTGTCAATAAATTGGAAAGATGATAAATTTTATATATAAGAAGGGGTACGGTTTAAGTGTAATAATAGAATTGTTGGAAGTGATAAAATGATTGTAAAGGATATGAGTAGTATGGGGATTGATGAGAATAGATGGAATACAATATGATAGTTGATGAATGGTATAGACATTGTATAGAAAATCGTGTATCACCACAAAGGAATAAGATAAATATTGAATGATCGAGACTGATTTGTTGAAGTATGTATTATTTGAGGATAATCGGACGATTGTGTATGATATAATTGATGTAGAGATCGATATTGATCGATAAAGGTAAGAGGATTGATAGTGAATCATGTAAACAGTATATGAGAATACTGATAAGAATGAGTAAAATGACAGACTGCTAAAAGTAGATATCGAAATGGACAAGTCTTAAGGTACTGAAATCGCTGAAGTACCAGTGTTGAATTTGGAGGACCAAATTCTTTAAAGGTGTGGAGAATGTGATAACCACAAATTCTCCTATTTTTGGAGTTAAGCATATCTAAAATTTTATTTTATATGTTAATAAACTAATTGAAATAAATAAATAAATTTATTAAAGGATTGGAATATTTCGAAATTATAGTATTTGATCAATCGATATATTAAAATTTTAAAAATCAAAAATTTAATTCAAGTATTAAGAGAAAAAAAAGATGTGTATATATATATATATGTACAAATATAAAAGTGTATATATATATATATATATATAAATAATAAATGTTATTTTGAATTGAAGTGTATATATATTAATAAATAATAAAATAGGAAAATATATGATTTAAAAATTATATATTTGTAATATAATTTATACTTGTGTGTTTTAAATATATATATATATATATAGATGAAGTATAAATTATTTTTATATGTAAAAATATATAAATAGTATATGTTATATATATAATTATAAATATAAAATAGAATAATAATTTATATTTATATATTTATAAAAAAAAATGAAGGAAATTTCGACAAGCTTCCACAGGAAGCTTGTCGCCTTTCAACAAGTCTGCTTTAAGCAGACTTAACAAAAAAAAAAAAAAAGGGGTAAATCAACTAATTATCACATGGCAGATTTTTGGACCTTAAAATGATATTAAATTGAGTTAAAAGTCTGTATTATTTTAGCAGAGAAAGTCGGCAATGCAGTAGCAGTTTTTCCTCTCTGTTTGGCTCACGTTTCTCCTCTCTTTACTTGGCAAATTAATCACCATCCCTCTACTAAACCGTCAAGCTTCTTTAATAGAAATTAATCCTCATCTTAGGGACTGCTTAAACCCAGAATTTGCTGGGTGAAATCCAACGTTGGAGGGCTGGAAAGGCCACTGTCCTGTTCGGCTGCTATGGATGAATGGGTATGTTCATGTTTCCTTGATCATGGCTATAGTATTTACTTGCTTTTAGGCATGAAAGATGTGTTTATAGTCTTGGATTAAATCAGAATTTTGTGTAGTCTCTTCTTGTAGTTCCTGCCATGAAAGGGGATGAAGAGATTTTGATGATTCTAATGTTTAATTGGTAGGAGATGATGGCAAATGGTGAATTGAACTTGATCTTAGTGATAATCTTTCAAATTGTTGTGTGTAGCGTGATACTAGTAGCATAAGGGCCATTCGGCCATGTGAGAAAAATAGATGATGATGATGAATTGCGATAAATTGAAGGTGTTAGATATAATTTCTAAGTTGATAGATTAGATTCATGAAATTAAAATTGGCTAAAGAATGAAAAATCCTAGGGAATATGCTAACTGGAGGCTTACGGTTTGGGGAAGAAAATTGAAGAAATGTAAATGGTGGCTTACGGATTGGGGAAGAAAAATGAGGAAGTGTTTGTTGGGTTAATTTTATTAAGTAGTAATTTTATAATTAATATGGTGATGAGAAAGAGCTAATTGTAAAGTTAAATTGAAATTATTGATGATATGATAATTTAAAAGAGAATGAGAATTTAATTGAAATTATATTTGAATATTTAGTAGAAAAAAATAAATAAATAAATAAATAATTAATTAATTATTGAGGATGATAAATAAAAGATATCAAATTGTAGAATATTTATTAGAATAATAATAATAATAATAATAATATAGAATTTTAAATATAGTTTAGTATCATTATGCAGTGTGAAGTACGAGGAATCAAGAAGCGTAAATGGCACTATCGGATTCTTGCATTACACGGAAATAGAGGTAAGAAATATATATAGGAGTTGCATAGAATATGTCTTACTTGCAATTGAAAACTCTCGAAAATCTCTTTTTAAGTTGTTTCTTATCCAATTTTCCCGAATACAAGAAATAGAAATTATCTTTAATTCCTATAAGTTTAAATATTTCATTATATGAAATGTTTTACATGGATTGATTTAAATTAAATGATTTATATGCATTGAATTACATTAAATGATTTACATGAAATGAGTACATGATATGATTTACATAAATTAAATTGCATGCAATGACTTACATGAATTGCATTATCTGAAATGATTTATATGAATTTTATTATATGAAATGAATTGCATGAATTACATTGCACGAGTGATTTACATGAATTGAATTACAAGAAACAGTTTACATGAAAAGATTTAGATGATTTGAATTACATGAAGTGTTTTACATGAATTGAGGTTCATGAAGTGCTTTACATGAATTGAAATATACAAAATGATTTACACGAATCGAATTTCATGAAAAGATTTACATGAAGTGATTTATATGAAATGATTTACGAGTATATGAAGTGATTTTATGAAATTGATGTCTCCCTGATGATCGTGCATACGAGACAGTGATGATTAGGCTGGGAGACGTCTCAGACCTTCCCTTTTACATGATATGACTGTGGGAGTTACGGTCGAACCCCACAAGTTTACACAGTGAGCACCTGACCAGTGCGAACTGTGAGTGATCGACGATGGCCATTCGTTATAGTGTTTCATAGGATTGGCTAAGGAGTTCCGGGTCCCTGGCCTTCCTATACAGGTCCCTTATGGGATATAGTGCGTGCATGAATCTCTGGGAGATTATTTTCTATCGATAAGTGAAACTTGACTGATAATCGATTTAGTGAATGATTTGATTTACGAGATTAGTGCATGATTTGATTGAAAAGTGACAAAGAAAGTGATACAAGTTTTACAGTATATGTTTTTCTGATGCAAGTGCATTTATTATATTTTAATGATTTTAAATGAATCGTATTACTATACTGATCGAAGTTTCTGAAATTATTGCGTTATCTCATGATTTTGAAATTGTTACGATATTGTTTACTGAAGTTGCATACTGAAATGGTTTTATAGCATCGCCTACATAAATGGCTGATACAGTGATTAATGATTCGAGATTGCATCGCATAAATTATAAAATGTTTTATACTGATTATTGATTTGAAATAACATCACATGGATTATTAAATGTTTTATATTGATTAATGAATTGAAATTGCATTGCATAAAGTGTTAAATGTTTTATATCGATTAATCGTTTTATCGTCAACTGAATTTACTCCCTATAGTCGCATCTAGGGACCAGAACACGACAGGTACTCTAAAGTACCTTCCATACTCTACTTGGTCATCTAGCCGACTATAGTATCCTTCTGATACTATTCCCTAGTGAGCTGCTAAGAAATAAATATTTTTATACATTTTAATATTTGTATTTAATGTCTTTTTCTTAATCAGTAAAATAAGTGATTTTTATTTAACTGTATTTTATATGCGCTTTTATATATGTTTCTTACTGGGCTTTCCCCAAAGCTCACCCCCTTCTCTCCATCCCAGATAGCTTATCGAAATACACGAAGTCCGCTGCCTTTAGTTAGTCGAAGAAATCGCTAGAGGTGAGAAGTACCAAGTGATCAGGTATTTATTAAATGTTTATTTATATTCAGACACGTATTTGCACAGCAGTTGTATTTATAAAATAGAGCATAAATACATATCGAAAATTAGTGGGATGTAGCTTATGTGAAGTTTATTATGAATGAAATCGTAGTTATTATATTATAGTCTGTATTTAATTTATTATTATTAAATTAACTAATTGTATATTGAATTGGGTGAAATGAAAAGAAGAATTGTACTTACACCGATACCGAATGCAAACTTAGTGTTACCGATTAATTGAAAGAAAAAGATAGAAGTGGAAGTGAAAAATTTAGTTAGAAAATTTCTAATTTCGGTTGTTACACAAATTTTTTCCAACTTAAGCATCGGAGTGCTTATGTAGGGGAAAAATCTTTGCATCTCTCTGACTTATGTCCCCTTGCAAAGTTCCTAGTAACATGTGCAAAGAAGACTCAAGTGATTACAACCTCAATACTTTATTATTATTTTGCGCAACAACACAAATTATTCCGAAGATAGAAATCTTAGAGGATTGCAAGTAAATAGTACTTGAATAGCAGCTGACTGCCTTGAATAACAGTCAATTGCCCTGTAAATAAATGTTTCCGTTTTAGTTTATTTAATGGGAAGTCGAATGCCATTATCAAGCATTCGATTGCCCTCGTAAATAAAACTAAATTTTTGTTAAATTAGAAAAATTAATCATAAATTTGATGAGAATAAAGGTAAAAACACCCGAATAAGCATAGATGATAAAATATGATAACTAACCATAAAATTTATTATATTTATCTTAAAATTATGAGATTCATTGTAAAATTTATTAGATTTATTGTAAAATTATTACATTCATTGTAAAATTTATTAGATTCATCGTAAAATTTATAACATTCATCATAAATTTTATGAGATTTATCATAAAATTTATGAGATTAATCATAAATTTTATAAGATTCATCGTAAAATTTATGACGTTCATCGTAAAATTTATGAGATTCGTAGTAAATTTTATTAGATTCATCGTAAAATTTATGAGATTCAATGTAAAATTTATGAGATTAATCATAAAATTTATTAGATTTATCGTAAAATTTATAAGATTCATCGTAAAATTTATTAAATCCATCGTAAAATTTATTAGATTCATCGTAAAATTTATGACATTCATCGTAATTATTACAATTTATACTTATTTTAGTATTTTTACGCTTATTCTTACAAATGTTACAATTCATTATTATAGTTTTATGCTTATTCTAGTGTTTTTACAGTAATTTCATCAATTTTACTATGATTTCCATCATTTTTATGGTTAATTATCATAGTTGTATACTTTTTTTAGTCAATTTTATGATAAATATTATATATAAAGTGTTATTTTTAAGGGCAGTTGAATGCTCGAAAATGACATTCAACTGCCCATGAGAAAAACTGAAACAGAATATTTTGTTTAATTAAAGGAAGTCCCCTGCTATTTGAGGCAGTCGACTGCTATGTGAGCGGTCGACTGCCCCTGTTACAAGTAAAAATAAGCCTTTGCCTATAGCTTTCGTCACTTTTCCATAACCCTCCTTACTAGCAACTCTTGTGATCTTTTACACGTTGAGCAGAAGGAGATTCTCATAGCATTGATTCCTATTTTTAATAAATTACAAATCATGAGGAGTATTGTTCTCAAACTTACATGCAGCAAAGTATGGCTTTGCGTCACGTCATGTATTAACTTAAATCAAAACTAGCATGAACTTATGCCATACAATAACTTGGTTTCAAGTTTTTGACGTAATTGTTGTATATATTTATTAATCTTTAATATAATTTTTAATATAATCTTGATGGTCTAATTTTATAACACTTAGCTGCTTTGAATATTATCATTTTTAGTTCATTACCCATTTTTTATATTTGTTACAATATAAAGTAAAGTTGTGGGAATTATAAGAAAGTTAAATTAGTAAGACACTGCTACATTTTTTTATTAATATGGGAAGGTTAAATTAATACTCTAATATATTTTTATTAATATTTAATACACAAGAATAATTTGAAAAACTAGTTTAACAGGTTATTAAGTTTAAGCTTTTTTTATCTTTAAAATTTAATCAATGGTTTAGATTAAATATTGCTAACCTAAGGGTTATTAATCATGAAATTATTATATTTAGTGTAAACATATGAGAATAAGTGTAAAGTTACTAGAATTAACTTAAAACTATTGGAATCATCGTAAAATTTATGAGATTAATCGTAAATTGAATCAGATTTATCGCAAAATTTATTTGATTAATCGTAAATTTTATCACATTCATCGTAAAATTTATAACATTTATCATAAAATATATGAGATTCATCCTAAATTTTATTAGATTAATAAAATTTATAATAATTAATTGTAAAATTAATGCAATTTAGAACAAATTTTAGGTAAATAATTATAAAATTATTATAAACAGTTTAAACAAATAATAATTAACCATAGAATTTATGACAATTTCTTAAAATAATTCTTAAATTAAATGTGACAATGGATTGCTTTTTTATATATATATATATATATATATATATATATATATATATATATATATATATGGTAGTTGACTGCCTATAACAGAGACAATCTAGCGAGTAAAATAACTTGGTCAATCGATTGTCATACACGGACATTCGACTGCCCTAACTTTTTTGGACAATTAGATAATATAGTTTAATATTTTTAAGGGCAAAATTGTAATTTAGTTTTTTTTGAATTTTTAAAGATGTAATTAAAATATTTTGTTGCCTTTTAAAAGGATAAAAATGTAATTTAAATCTTTTTAATTAAATTTAAGTTTGCCTGTTGACCTGTTAACCCATTACTAACATTATGCAATTTCTCATGAGATATTGAATATTTCATGAGATTTCATAACCTTACAGTAAAGTCGATATTTTACGAACTTACTATAGAATCTCCCCAACATATACTAGTAAAGAAAAGTAGGATCAAGAAAATTACTCTAGTACTTCTCTAAGATGTTATATTTAACAAAACAAAAAATAGGGGCAGCAAGATTTGATAAGCGACTTGTTTACTGAAATAGATTTAAAGAAAATATCGACTAGTTGTTAAAACCTAATTTTGTCCGAATTTTTAATATTATTTGAAATGAATCAAATTTTGACATATTTAATTTTGAATTCATCTGGTTTCAATTTTTAACAATTTGTATTGGATCGTATTTGTGGTTCATCATTGTAAAAAATTCAACAATTGAATAATGCTAAGTTGAAACCCAAAGTTTAATCACAACAATCCCAAACCCAATGAATGATCCAAAATTTTGGGTTCACATTCCACTGGCCCGTTTGCCTTTCGTTTTTTATTTGGAGATTGCATTTTGTTTCGCCCTCACGATTTAAAATTATATTATTGTTACTGTTATTATTAATTTTAAGAAAAAAAAAAATCAACGGCAGGCATCACCACTTTTGTCCCCTGCCATTTTTAGCTAATTTCACTCTGACCTCTGCAACATGCACCAGTTTAGCTTTTCTCTTGACTTTTAATCCCTACTTTTTCCTTCCACTAATTTTTCACCCGAGTAATTTTACCCGTGTGAATCTGACTAGGATGAATTTAACGAAGCCAATCTTCCTTGAATCTGTTTTTCACCAAAATCAGCAGTCATGGCTGCCACTACAATCCAAAAACCCCCTACAGCAAATTAGAAAAATCCCTAAATGAAGCTCGAAGAGGGAGGTTCGGTTTCAAACATCCTCACCAAGCATCAGCCAATCTTTCAGTCACCTAACACCCACACTATTTCGACCTCTACAGCACCTCCCAGAGCCCTCATTCAGCCATAAACCCAACCCCTCATTTTCTACGCCCAGAACCGGCATCTCCTTCAACCAACAATCCATCCCTTAAAACTCACACACCTGGCAACCACCAAAAATCCCATATATATATATATATATATATATATATATATATATATATATATATATATATATAAAGGAGGTGAAAGTTGGGTTTTGTTTTGGGAAGAGTCGGTTTAGGCTAGATCTAGGAAAAACCGTGGGATTTTAGGTGATGCTAGGCTTAGATCTGCGTTAAGGGGATGAAGAGCTCTCGGGAGAGGGTTATTTGCTAAGTATTCGGTGAGCAGGGGCAACCAGAGTGGAAGTAGGAGGCGGCTAGAGGTGATTTGGGGTGGCCGGACGTAAGGTGTAGGCAGACAGGGAGATGGGTGCTCGAGAGAGAAGAGTTGAGAAGCTTTCCTTTGATTTTCTTTTGGGTGATTTATGGATTACAGTGAGGGTTGACAGCATTGAGAGAAGACTTCTGGTTTTTTTAGAAAAATATCAAATGGGTTGAATGCTAGCAAAATGGAGGCTGAAATCTGGGTGGAAGAAAGTGAATATTGCACCAGACGGTGCACTTTTGAAAAAGAAGCGGAGAAGCCCTACTCGACCTGTCGACCGGCAGCACCGGATCCAGAATCCTGAACCGACCTGACCCGCGCCTGCAATGGTGGGCCGACCTAGCTGAGCCCAATCTGTGAAGCCTTCCTTAGACTGTCCCAGCTGGGCCGTTTGCAAGCATTTCTTTGGGTTGTAGGCCCAAACTCATTGGGTACGCTCTTATATTTAGCAATTTATTTATATCCCATTTAGATGTTTTATCTCAATATTTGTCTTAAGATTAATTTCCATAACATCTTTGAAAAATATACATGAACATAAATATATTAAAATATTTGTATGATTTTTCAAAACAAAGAGATCGTGTTTATTCGCAAAAATAAGTTATGTTTCGGAAATACATATATAAAAATGCTAAATATAAAATAATAATAAACCAAAGGATAATAGATATGGTCAATGGGATGGGAAAGTAATGGAATAAGTAATGAATATATATATACTAATAATGATACCTATAAACATGTCATAAAATAAAAATGATGATAAAGTTTTCTTTGCTTGTTTGTCCATAAAAACTAATATTAAAAGGTAATAAAAATGATAGGATTCTGACGAAATCGAAAGTAGTGATTTCTTAGAAGGAAAATTCGTCAACTGTTATCAAAGTATTGGACAAAAAATGTAAATTTTTGGTACAAGAAAGTCATATTTGTTCTTAAAAAAGAAATAGTAATAAATAATGTTTTCTCCTTTTAAAATAAATAGAGAAATGAAGCTAAAAGTAGTAGAAAGTAATAAAAAGATTAAAATCGATATAATAATTATATAACAACAATGACGACAACATCAACAATAATAACGAAAACAACAATATCAATATTAATGATAATGAATTTGTTTGAATATATTACCATATCATATGCATCATTTTCACTAACATTTATTAAATAAGAAACGTCTGGTTTTTTTTTTTGATCGAAGAAACGTCTGTTAATGATAATGAATTTGTTTGAATATATCACCATATCATATGCATCATTTTCACTAACATTTATTAAATAT
The DNA here is from genome assembly GCA_032173925.1 of Heritiera fomes. Classification (NCBI taxonomy): domain Eukaryota; kingdom Viridiplantae; phylum Streptophyta; class Magnoliopsida; order Malvales; family Malvaceae; genus Heritiera; species Heritiera fomes. The sequence goes on from JAPDPM010000007.1 coordinate 37,566,269, forward strand.
AAGAAACGTCTGATAATAAGATGTTAAGAAAATGTTGTGTCTTTTTCAATTCTACTTTTAAAAAACGCTATATAATATAAAACAATTATTTTATGTTAGTATACTTTTTGTCATTAAAATCATATTATTAATTAAAAATTGCTCTTGCTTTATTAACTAAGAATATTTTCAAAACATTATAGTGTTTTTTGAGTTTTTTTTTATCAATAATTGTAATTACGAAATTTAATTTTTTTAGCAAAAATCAAATTATTTTTAAATAAGCAAAAAATTTCATGTTTTACTCTTCCCGCAACAACGCACGAGTACTTTTAGTAATAATTAAAGTCTATAATTCAAGTGTTGGCATTTTTTTCCAAACCAATGTACACGGCACGTTTAAAGTCTATAATTCAAGTGTTGGCATATATTTCCAACCCAATCTACACGGCACCTTTAAAGTCTACAATTCAAGTGTTGGCATTTATTTCCAACCCAATCTACACGGCACATTTTAAGTCTACAATTCAAGTGTTGGCATTTATTTCCAACTCATATTTAAAGTCTATAATTGAAGTGTTGGCATTTATTCCCAACCCAATATACACACGGCACATTTTAAGTATATAATTCCTCTTTTGTTATATACTCGATCAAATTGGGAATTCAATAAATCATTCACCAATATCATTTTCTTCTAGTACAGTTTGATACAGTTATTACCGTCTTACTTAGAATGGAGTTTGGTTGTTTTTGTTGTGTGATTTTATGTTCTAATTTGTTTCAAATTGCTACTTAATTCTTGTTTAATTCTAGTTATATATTTCAGCAAAAACTATTTTTGTTCTTCTACATTAAATCTATGATTTTTTATTGCATGAATTTTTATTTTATTGTAATTAGAACTTTGGAAGCATAAAATATTCAATTATTAGATAAACTTTTTTATTTGACTGATTTAATTTGTAAAAAAAATTAAATTTATTTGGATGTACTGAATTACAAATACTTGAGAAAATACTATGTTAAAAATTTTATCAATTGAACATTATTCTCTCATTTTTAAGATTTAATAGGTATAATCACAATGAAATAAAAGTTTGTAACTATTTTCCAAAAGTCTAATTACGAACACAACTAAAATTATTACACTCAAAATATAAGCACAAATGATATTGAAGAAAGTACAATTATTTAATTTTATTTCTACAAAACCAGTTTCATATTACAAACACAAAAAATTAGAAGTAAAAGAAAATTTCTATCAAAATCATTGGCTCGCACTTGCTTTCATACTCAACCATCTAGAATCAGTAATGGATACCGACTGTTGGACGATGGATCGATCAATCGAATTGATCCAATCCTCTTACTGTTTCGCAAGTGACCAACATTTGATTGGACTAATCTGATCTGAGAGTTATTGCACAATTTATTAAATCAGATTGTACTGACTTCCTAAATTTTTTTTTTGATCCAACCTTACTGACTTCTTAAATTACCTAATGACATTATTATTTTTTAGTAAAAAAAGAAGTATGATTAAAATATAGAGAAATTTTATGTACACTTTTATTTTTTATTTCTGCACTACGTTTATAAGTTTACAGGGGATCGACCTGATCACAAAAACCTTCATAATGTTTACAAGGGATCCCACAAGCTAGTGAGAATTTTAAGATAGTTTTACCTTGCTAGCAATTGCTTTAGATCATAGTCCATGGTCTAGAATAGAGGTGACAAAAGTTGTCCAAGTCAAAAAATTGTCCCACCGACTGGTTCAGATTGAGACTTGACCTATTCAATTTAATTTAAAGAATCAATCAAAATGAAATTTGATTAATTCGGATTCAAATTTGATCGATTCAATTTAATGAAAAAATCAATTAAAATGGATACTAGTAAATTTGAAGCTAAATTAATCACCATGTAATAATAATAATAATAATAATAATAATAATAATAATAATAGAGGGAACCTAGTAAAAATTTCATGCCTGGGCAGTGGCAAGTATCATAATGTTTGCAACTATACAAGTGATAGGAATGCAACAAATCGGTGGAAATAATGAAGCTGATCACAAAGACCATTTACATGAATAAATATAAATATATATATATATATATTTATATTCATGTGTGTGTATAACATGCTCAAATATATGGGTATAAAAAGAATTAATCTTTCATTCATATAACCGCTGATGTGCATTTGATTTAGTGGCCAATTTAAACAATTTTGGCTTACATTATGATACTTGCCACTAAAGAATGAAATTCACTTAAAGAATTTCAAAAAATCTTCAAATTCACTATACAAGGATTTGAATGTTGAAGTATAGAGAGAAAAAGTAAAGTACATGTAGAAGCTCTCTAAAATACAAGATTGAATGGTAAGTGCTTAAGGTAGGAATCAATTTCATATATGTAAGCAGAAATGCCATTATCATTTACCTTACTACAAAAGCCTCTCATAAAGTTTGGAAGGAATCCCACTAGCTATTGACAATTTAAACATGGTTTTACTGCGATCTTTAGTTGGGAGACTGGAGTAGAGGTGATAAAAATTGATCTAATCCAAAAAAAAAATTATCGGACTGATCCAAATTAAACTCAATCCATTCAATTTCAAAAAAGTGAATCAAAATTAATACTAGCAAATTTAAAGGTGAGTTAATCTCCCTAGCATATCAAAATACAGGGAACTAGTAAAATTTTCTTGTTTGTGTGGGCAGTGGCAAGCATCACAATGTTTGCAACTGTTCAAGTATAATGGGAACCTAACGAATAGGCGGAAAAAATGTCATTTTTTTAGTAATACATTTGCATTAAAAATTATAATTATAATCAATATATCAAATTTAATAAACTGATAACTATGAAAATCACTTTATTTAAAATAAGTAAACTAGTAAATAACTAAACTATAATTACTTAAAGCAAGTAAACTAATAAATAACTAGGCTTTAATCAAGGACCTCCTTCTTGCTATTAAATCAATGCATCATTGGCCTTATCCCAAAGTACCTTTAAATAAATATTAAGAACCAATAAATGATTCGAAGAAATAGAAGTCGACTTCTTTTTCATGTATTTTAATATAGTTCAAATCCTGTAGTCACTACTGTTGAGAGGACATTATTATTTACTACTTCTGACCCAAATTGGATTAATTTCAGACTTAAAATGAATGAGAATTCTTGTGATTGCACATTATATATACAAAAACAAATTTTTAGATGAAAACATATTATATTTTCTAAAGTGTTGATGTTTTGGTTAATTTCCACTTACGGAACAAAAGAATACTGAAAAGAAAAGATTGGCTTTTTTTTTTTTTGAAAAGCAATGGATATCTAAATATCAAAGTGGAAATGTTTCAGATCTTTTTTATTTAACTCTTGATAGAAGGTTTATAAAATGATTATTTAACGTTAGTATATGTGTCTTTATTCAAATAAATATAATTACATCATTACAAGAAAATAAATTATTTATTACCAAAAACATTAATGAATTTACTGAAATAAGCCTTCAATACCATTTAATTATTATATATAATGTGATTACATGATATATATATATATATATATATATATATATATATATATATGAGGAGTGATCCAGTTACACATGCGTAAAACAAATTTAGTTTTATACACTTTCATATCTTTTTATATGATTTATAATTTTTTATTCTGACCGTTGAATTTTATGTTCTATTCACATAGATCATGCATGCCAAAATTAATCGAATACGTTTAACTATTTATTTCATAAAATAAAATTTCAACCGTCGATATATATTGAAAAAAATACTATTCTCAATTAAAATGATAGAAATAGCAGATTGATCCAAAAATTTACATAAATAATAAATATGAGTAGGTTGTTAAATCCAACGGTTGGTTTGCAAAAATATAAATCCTATATGAAGATATAAAATTGTGTAAAATAAATTTGTTTTACACATGTGTAAATGGATTTCTACTATATATATATATATATATGTATAATGATTAAAACTAGGACTCAATTCAATGTTTGTTCCAATATCCGAAATAAATATTATAAAAAAAAATTCCATACTAAATTTTTAACCATAAGAAATTTCTATACTGATGGTTTAATCAAAGACAAAGGTATGAATGCAAATTTTTAACCATATATATATTACTCTCCTAATGGCTTAATCAACGACAAAGGTATTAATGCCTTTATGCAAAATGTCAATACTTGCTTTCGTGACAATCTGCCAATCACTTCAAGTTTCTGTCAGAAATCAAGTGTTGACATTTGTTTTTTTACAATGAGAAGAAGAAAAATCAAGAATGAAAGAGATCTTGTATTGAATACAAAGAATCACGAAGAAGAGAAACAATACAATTTTCTTATTGTGAATGCTTTACAACAACTACCTCTTTATATACTGTACAACAACTCTAACCAACTACCATATATCTACTAATATGCTAACTGTCATATGTCCACATCATCCAACTAACATCTTTATTAACTCCGGATCAGCTAACCAGTCTTAATACTCTCCCTCAAGATGGACTGTGAATATTATGAACACCCATCTTGCTAAGTAAGTACAAAAATTGAGCTGGAAATAAAGGCTTGGTGAACACATCGGCTAGCTGATGTTGAGAAGAAACAAAAGAAGTCTTCAAAATTCCAGCTTGGATTTTTTCACGAACCAAATAACAGTCAAGTTCAATGTGCTTGGTTCTTTCATGAAATACTGGATTTGCAGCAATGTGAAGGGCTGCTTGATTGTCACGAAGAGAATTGCAGGCTTAGAATGTGGAACATGTAGATCTTTAAGAAGACTAAGTAACCAGACAAGTTCACATGTTGCATTGGCCATGGACCTGTATTCAACTTCAGCAGAGGACCTGGAAACCGTGTGCTGCTTCTTGGATTTCCATGAAATGATAGATTCTCCTATAAAGACAGAAAACCCTGTAATAGATCTTTTGCTATCTGGACATGTTGCCTAATCTGAATCAGAAAAACCTTTTAATTCAAGAGTTGAGGTAGAGCTAAAAAATAAACCCTGGCCTACTGATCCTTTAATGTACTGAAGGATTCTATAAACAGCTTGCGAATGTGGCACTCTTGGCTGTGATAAAAACTGGCTAAGATAATTGACCGAATATGCAAGATTAGGTCGAGAAATTGTTAAGTATAACAACCTTCCAATCAATCTTCGAAATACTGTGGGATCCTTCAATAATTCACCTTGTTCTATGGAGAGTTTAGTATTGGGATCCATTGGGGTATTTCTTGGTTTGCAACCCAAATAACCAGTATTTGAAAGCAGCTGCAATGCATATTGTCTCTGTGAAAAAGAAATTCCTTTCCTTGACTAAGCTACCTCCAAACCCAAGAAGTATCTTAACTCACCAAGATCCTTCAATTTGAAACATTAATTGAGATAATGCTTTAAGGTGGTTACTGCATCAGCATCATTACTAGCAATTACTAGGTCATCCACATATACAAGTAATGCCAAGAAAGAACTTCCATCTATCTTAATGAATAATAAGCTATCAGCTGCAGATTGTTTGAAGTCAGATTGAATCAAAACATTGGAAAATTTTGAAAACCATTGTCGAGAGGCTTGTTTAAGATCATATAGTGACTTGTGCAATTTGCACACATGATTATTTGGCCAAGGCTCCTCTTGTTTAGTGTAGCCTAGAGGCAAAGACATGTACACATCCTCTGTTAAATCACCATGTAGGAAAGCATTATTGACATCTAGTTGTGTCAAACTCCAGCCGTAGATTGTAGCCAATGCAAGGAGTACTCTGACAGTAACTAACTGTCACAGTCCGTGACCCTATTTTTTTCACCTTATCTATACATCTTATTTGGTTGGGCTGTCTGCGATACTTTACTTTCTTTCTTATACATAACCAATTTCTTATAAATAATAATATGAACTACATCCCCTATCTTACTTCATAAGGAAGCAGTACTGTGAATATGTCTAAATACAAAAAATAAATGATCGTACCTTATGTCATAAGTCGAGCTGTCGCATCGTCCCCGAATGCACAGCCGAAATCCTTTATATGTCAGACTCTCAGTCCTCGAAAATCTGAAATGTTAAAAATAAGGGGTGAGCAAACCACGGCTCAGTAAGAGAATTATATGCATACTTGATATTCAGCTTCCTATATGCTGAAAATCTTTTTCATTTTTCCTATGGGGGCTTTAGGCTCTCATGTAGGAAAGATACTATAGTCGGCTAAGGATCCGGATGGAGTAAGGCAAGTATTTTGAAATACCTGTCTTGTCCCGAAACCTAGAAGCAACTATAGAGAGTAATAAATTTCATTTCATTTGAAATTCAAATCCTTTTTCTTTTTATTCCATAACACTTTCATATTCTTTCAAAATAATGCTTTTATGAAATAAAGCAATTAAATAAGGTACTAATATTCATATATTCTTTGAAAAGAATATTAGTTAAATCATTATCATTCAAATCATATTGAATGTAAACAGTAGATAGCAGTAATACAATAAAATCTTTTCATTTAAAATCATTACTGTCATTCACTGTGACCCTTTTTTTTCTTTGCACTTCAGTTAAATCGATATTCAAATCATTCGGTTTTCAAATCGTTTAGAAATCAATTCATTCAATATTCAAAGTATTTGGTATTTATTGTGAGGCCCGAAGTACCTTACGGGTCATTCATCACCTCACTCAATTCGGTATTCAAATCATTCAAATACAATTCAGTAGAGACAGTCACATCTAATATAATCATGCATAAAACAATATCGGTATCCCCGAAGGGACGATCGGTAATGAATGGCCATCGTCGGTCGGTCACAGTTCGCACTGGTCAGGTGCTCGCTGTGTAAATCTGTGGGTTTGACCATAATAATCCCACTGCCGGTAATCAATATGTCGGTAATCTGCGGACTTGATCAAGGTCTCGCAGTCGGTAACAGTATGCATGATCACTAAAGAACAACTGTCTCAAAACATTTCCATAAATCATTCATTTAACAATAAAATATCAATTTTAAATAACGATTAGGCAGTAAAAATTCATTTTCGATGAAATACATTTCATGTAAATCAATACGGATAAATCACTTTAGGTCAATCAAATCAAGTAATTCATCTCCTATAAATCATTTCATGAATTTCAATTCATGTAAAATAATCATGTAATTTACATATCGTGAGAATTTTCAATGATTTCATTATCACCGATATCGAAACATGAATATTTTAAAAATAGAATACCATATATTCATGTTTTATGAAAAATAATCAATTTCTTGGTTTTCGTGACTGAAAATTGTTTCTCGTGAAATAAAATCATTTATTATAATTTTATGTAATTTTCTAAAATTTTTCGGCAGAATAACGACTGTCGATTGACTAACCTCCTGCACGAAAAATACAGTTTATAATTTTCAACCAGTACTTCATTCCAAATTCCAACCAATCATTCATCATAATAATTTCATAAAATATTTTCATAAAATATTTCGTAATTAAAACATGCAGACTGAATATCCTTACAGTGCTGCACATGCATCCCTTACCTTTTTTCAGGTCGGCGACTTCCTCTTATTGATCGCGCCCGTACTCCATTTCTCCCGATCCATCGTCTCGATCGTCGAGAATAAATTCTAGAATTTAAATTCTAAATTTTAGAATTTTTCATAATTTATTAAATTTTACTAAAAATTAATTTCCGAAAATTTCTTACCAAATTTTCATAAATTTTCGGGTTGCAGAATTCCCGGGAATCTTTCTATTTCCCGAACTTCCCTTTTTCCTCTTTTTCTTCCTTTTTCCTCTTTTTCTTTTTCTTTTCTTTTCTTTCTTTTTTTTTTCTCCTCCTTTTTCCCTTTTCTGGTCTGAACCGGTTCGGACCGGTTTGGACCGGTTAGGCACTCACAGGCCGGTTCCGCCTTTGGCGGTCGATTCTTCACCGATTCGGCACTTCCTCGGCTGGCAGAGATGGCCACGATGCTGGATCCGCCCTCCGTTTATCCAGATCGACAGCGATGGCACCGGATCTGGTAGTGACGCCGGCGGCTCTTCCCTTCCTCTTTTCTCTTTCTTCCGTCGGTTTCCCCTTCGCCGGTGGCTCCTCTCACCTTCCCCTAGTCTCCGCCGGTCTCGTGAGGGGAGTGGAGGTGCTCGGATTGGTCGGCATCGCCGTTCTCTTCTTCTCTTTTCCTTCGGTTTCCTTTTTCGTTTTCCATTCGATTTCCTTCTCCATCGCCGGCGATCCTTCTCTTTCTCTTCCTCATCTCGCCGGTCTCTCCCCTCTATCTCCCTTGCCTCTTCGTTTTCTCGCCGACGGCGGCAGCTATTGCTACCATCGGCCTCTGTTTTGGGAGAGGGAATCGAGAAACCCAATTCCCTTCTCCTTTCTTCTTTTTTTTATATATTATATATAATTATATTTATATAATTATATATATTATTAACTATTACATATATATATCTATACAATTTAGTGTGAAATACTATATATATATATATATATATATTTCACATATATATATATATATATACATACTTAATGTATATAAATCTACATATATATATTTGTTTATGATATATATATATATATAAATAGTATATATCATTATATAAAATCATATATATATATATATATATATATATATACTCTTTTTCATATATATATATATACATATGTAATCTTGTAAAACATATAAAAATATATTTATATAATAAAATTATATAAATACATAAATACTCATATTTTTATTTTCTTTAATTTGGATTTTCTTAATATCCAATTTATTTACACCTATTTGCATTTCTTATTTAATTTGGATTTCCATTCATCCAAATTAAATTCCTCTTTCCCTTATTTTCCATAACTCCGACCTTATTTTTATTTCCAATTTATCCAAAATTAAAATTCCTCACTTCCCTTAATTTCAGGAATTTCAACGATATTCCCATCTCATAAATAAATTTTATTTATTTACTTTAATTGATTTATTTCTTCTTATCTATTTTCTTTAATACTAATTTCCAAAAATAGAAAATTTGCGGTTATCACATTCTCCCCACCTTAAGAAATTCGGTCCTCCGAATTTTTCTTAAGTTAAAGGTGGTTACCATTCCGTATACTCATTGTTCTTAAACTCTTAATCATCTTTTAATTAATACTACCAGTATACCATCAACATCAGGATCATCTCATATCATTACATATCATCTTTCACCATATACTTATACTTCTTTAAATTTCTTATCAGTTGGGAGTTATCCATTTCCACTCCTTTTCATATCACATATAATTCATATTGTTCATCATCCATCTTTCTTATTTGGTGCCAAGTCGATACATTTCGATAATTATCATTTACACACTGTATTCAGTAGAATGTAATTGTCCCAGTAGCTTTCACATCTCGTGCATCTGCTCTCTCAACATATCATCGAGCGTTTCATACTACGCTCACATATCTATATCATGTATGGAGCGGTGCTGTCTACAGATTTGGAATCTCAGGGCCTTTTGCTATTTCCCATAACATATAGCTACTCAGAGATTCCCATCACATATATGCTCACTGGAACTTCACATACATTCTCATCATCTTTTATAATTATATTTCGACTATGGCACTAAATAATCTAAGAGTTTGATAATGGAAAAGTGATTTCCTTAGACTATCAATCTATAATCACTTCCATATTATCATATCTCTTATAGATTCTTCATTATTATCTCCAATATTCTTTTCATATTTATTTCATCCAATTGCTGCAGTTCATTTGCTGACTTTACTAGTTATCATCTTTTACCATAATTTAATCAAGAGACAATAATTTTCTCTCCATATCGTCTTTTCATGTAGTATGGTCATTCAATTCTTAAATCCTCAAATTATCCATTTAACCACCACATTATCCATATAATTCCATTATTTCCATCATTTCGAGGTGGTATATATATATATATATATCCTTTTTCCATTTATATGACTAGTAGTAAAATGTAAATCATTTCTTTACTCCTTGGAGTATAATTACTTTTCCTCTATCGAGTTTAGCTCAATCTTACATCTAGCCATAACCATGTGATAACCACAAAATCACTTTTAGTTTTAAATTCAGGAACTACCTCATATTCGTGTTCCCTCTTCATCATGTATGTGATGTCCCCGTCACTTCATCTTATCACTTATCTTTTTCCTTCTTTATTTAGATTTAGTTCATCCAGTGTCATTCTTCCTTTATTCTTAAGCTAATTATCTGATAGCTCATAAAATTTTATTTAATTTTCATAAGCATAAAAATGATATATATAAATACCATTCCATTTCCATAGGATCTCATACATCATCTTATCTTACATCCCCAGACATCCTATATACATAATTGCTACTTGTACTGTACCGTAGCTGAATTTCAATTTACTATATATATATATGAACATATAAGTATACCTTTTATGAAAATTGGGAAGCGTATCGAGAAGGTACACTGCAATCTTCCCAAAACAAGCTCTTCTAATCGGAGCGAGGCTCACTTCAGGTAATCTGTAGGAAAAATGGTCGTAAAAGGGTGAGTTTACGCTCAATAAGAAAAATATGTAAAAGAGCGTACTATGCCTCTATATGCATTTTTCCTACTTGGCTCTACAATGTCATGTAAAGCATTATAAAGCATGTATCATAAACATCTTTCATGCATTGTTTTGCAATCATGCATATTTATTTTCAATGACATGGCAAACATACTTTGTATGCTTCTTAAAATAACATACATGTAAAACGTGCATCATATTCTTGAAACATACATTGTACTTCTTTCTTTAAAACATCATACTTCATAACATACTTTAAAACATACATCATACTTCTTTACTTGAAAACATACATCATACTTCTTTACTTTAAAACATACATCTTGTACTTTGAAATAGATGGAGACTATGTACAATTATTTCAGCGCTTGCATCGTCATATAAACCGTTCATTCCCATTTATATGACTCTAATCATGCATTGGTACAGTAGTGCACTCCGTATAGGTCAGGGATTCTCTCCTGCCTTTAGAAATCCACAGTGAACACTAGTTGGGTGTCACATGTGGGATTGAGGACTTGACTAGGGTTCCTCGCTCAACATACATATTACTGAGGACTTGATCAGAGTCACTCAGCCATCAGAAACACATGATCATTACGCAGTCCATAGTCTCAAAACATTTATAATATACTTTTTCAGAAAACACTTTGTGTTTAAATCAAATAAGCTTTGAAAGCTCTTTTTCATACATGGCAGTCGACTGGCCTCACAGGGCGGTCGGCTGCTGCCTCATGACTTCATTTCTCAAAATTATTTTCATTTCAAAAAATACATGTGGGCAGTCGACTGGTCCATATAGCAGTCGACTGGTTTTCAAATAGAATGCTTCTTAATAAATAGCAGTCGACTGGTTCATATAGCAGTCGACTGTTTTTGAAACAGAATGCTTCTAAAAAATTAGTAGTCGACTGGTCTCATAGGGCAGTCGGTTGGTTTTGAAACAGAATGCATTTTTGCAAATAGCAGTCGACTGTCCCATATAGTAGTCGACTAGTTTGAAACAGAATGCTTCTGGGTAAATAGCAGTCGACTGGCTTACATAGCAGTCAACTGGTTTGAGTCGATTTTCGAAAAACGGCGTTTTGGTTATCTTTAGGCAGTCGACTTCCCTTTATGGCAGTCGGCTGCTCCTAGCCTAATTAGCACTAGGAGACAAGTCCGAAACTGTTATTTTTCCTGCATGAAATCAGCTGGTGTTTCTTTCCAAACCACAAACAAACATCATAAAACATGCGGACATAGCCGCCTTACGTCCGTTATATAAATTTCTTACCTTGATTCCTTCGGAAACGCGAAATCACTTGGCGCGTAACCCTAGCTTTTCACTTCCTTAAAGCTGTAACATCAAATCAATTTAAACCTTTAAACCATCATCATACATATATCATACTAACTCAAAACAACTCCAAACCATGAACCAAATTGACTAAATCATCTTCTTCTCTTACCTTCACTAGAGACCAAAATCTCAAACCTTGAGATCTCTTCCAATACTTGGAATCAATCCACCAAATTTTGGATATCTCTTAGTCTAGTGACAAGGATCGATTTTTGTTCTACGAACTTAGTGAATTGATGGGGAATTAGGGTAGCTTATCAAGGTAGCTTGAGTTGGGAACTTAGGAAAAATGGAGGAAGAACGTGAGGGAGAGCTGGGAAGGGGCTGGCGTAGGGGTGATGAGATGAAGATGATGAGTCATGCCATTGCATTAAATGCATGCTCATCTCATCATTTATCTCAGCCATTAACCTCTAATTGACTATTTGACCCATTTAATTTCTCTTTTCCTCCTTCTGATCTCAGCCATTCATCCATTTAATTACCAAATAAAATCTGATTTTATTTTCTTTCCTACTTCAATTATTTTCCTGATATTGACATAATTTATTTGACTTATTGACTATCAACTTCCTTATTTCTTCCATACATCATGCATACATCATTCATACATTAAACTTCATATTCATTTAATCATATTGAATTGAAATACTTTACAAACATGGAGGAATACATGGAAATTGGGGATTTCACAATGTACTTATCCTCTTATTACCTTTTCATCTTTCCCTTTATCATTGTTTCGATCACTTTTCATCAGTGGTAAAATATTCCACTAATAAAATCCTTTAACCTTTTACATATCATCTTTATGCTTATTTATTCATCGTCTTAAGCTTAGTTACTTATCAGTCACATCTGTAGAGCAGCTAACCCATAACTCTCTTATAGACTGGCAATAGTATTTAGCTAGACCCAATACATTTCGTATCTCAATCATTATCTCTTCATCGTTGACAGATCCACATTGCTCTGTCTTTCGAGATCATATATCTTAGAAAGAGATACTGTCTAGCTAAATCTTCTATTTGCCCTTCTTACATATAGTCTATTGTCTTTAAGAGTCTGCGGGGTTATACCACTATGTTGCTCATTTTCCATTTGTGCCTTAGACTATATGGTATACCATCACTTTATCCTTATATGGTTGTCTTATTCATTAGTCTTATGTACCTCACAAGGTATTTCATTAACCTTGTAAACCTTCATAGAAACTCGTAAAAATTATCTCGAGTTCTAATCATTATCATCTTATGACCATCAGTCTTTCACTTTTCATCTAGTGATGCCTTGTACAGAGATTGGTCTTATAAGCTCCTTATACATCTCCGATTAAACCAAATAAGACATCACTTTCATCAAAATAATTATTTGTTCTTCACAATAACTTTATTGCATAATAGGTATTTAATACTCCATTTAATTCATCCTTAAATCATAGCATCCGTATTCCTATCAATTCCTTTCATATAAGTGAATTTCATTAGCCACAAATTTTCCATAGTTATTACTTAAGCTTTTCGGATTCTTCTATATTCTCCGATATAAGCTTAAGAATAAATTTCATATTAACAATCAAGTCAACGTTAGTTCGATTTCTACAATCCATATAACTCTGAAATTTATCGGGAATCACTTCCGATACTTGTCTTTAATCATACCTCTTATCATTTTGGATATTCATCTTTGTGTCCCATCATTTCACTGTACATCCTTAAGGCAGAGACATTTAATAATCAAATCATTTTAACATCTACTCCACCTTGATTCGCTTATTTCCTTATACTTCACAGCATATCGATCATCTTAATTTATATGCTAAATTAAGTGTAATTATTTGATTAACACCTTTCACAGCTAACCGATTTATTATTTAAATTTATTTTTACAATCATCTTCATTTATAATTAAGGTTAGCTATTATCATCCTCATCTCTTATTTTCACTTACTGTCCTTGTGCATACTCTCCAATTTCATATTGTTCCATACAGTACATTATTCTGTAAAACATATTTCAAAATATTCCGATTCTATAATTATCTGTTTGATACCTCAAAAACAGTAGGAATGTATAGAACCAGAATTAACAGTACTGATATAGATTTCATCGTCTATACTAATCACATTCTCATTCATCATCAGAAATCATTTTACTTTTCATCATATTCAACGATCCCGCAATAGTATCCCATTAATACACTTTTTATTTAGACCCTTAAAATCAATAGCAGGGCAAATCATCCTGCAACTTCCCGCTATAACCATCCAGGTCACATCGACACTCTAAATGTAAGTGAAATTTATAATCGGGATCGTTATACTCATTTTACGTTCCTTTATGCCATCAATAACTTCATTTCTATCAATGGAATTCAAGATCAACTTGGCTTATCACTATTCAAAACATAATCCCACATAGGGACATTTTCGTCATTTCAACATTTATTTCTTTCTCTTCAATACACATTTAAATCAAGGATCTTATTATTTATGTATTGATAGTATCCTTTCTCATACTACTATCAGCAGTTTGATATCTTGTTCGATTTTGACAGAGAAATCTAATAGAATCCATAATTGGATTATTTTGCATGAAATGCAGCTTTACATCATCCATTTCTCTGCCAAATCAATCAATTCCAACTTTTGTTGGTCTATTTTGACTCCTAGTAAAATTTTGAGGTTAGGGGTATTTTGGTCATTTTTGGCCAAAAATTTTCTCCCTCTTCAAAATACCTCCAATCGGTGATCTTAAGGTCTAATTAATGATGATATTTCATTCCCCTCCTTTATATCATCACTTTCAGGTCTCAGTTCGATCCGGACAGAAAAGTACTGGTGGGGCGCTCACCGACCTTCATTTAGATCATAAGATCACCATTTCAAGTAACATTCCTAAGCCGTTTTCCCTTTTTAACATTCCTTAGTTCATAATTCTTACCCCCTTCTAAACACTTAATTCAATTTACAATCATTTATTTTCTCTATGTATTTAGACTACACAGTACTACAGGGGATGTTAACATTTTTCAACTCATTTTCTTTTCAAAAGTATCGACAGACATCAGGCCAACCTTGCTCTGATACCATTTTTGTCACAGCCCGTGACCCTATTTTTTTCACCTTATCTATACATCTTATTTGGTTGGGCTGTCTGCGATACTTTACTTTCTTTCTTATACATAACCAATTTCTTATAAAATTATAATATGAACTACATCCCCTATCTTATTTCATAAAGAAGCAGTACTGTGAATATGTCTAAATACAAAAAATAAATGATCGTACCTTATGTCATAAGTCGAGCTGTCGCATCATCCTCGAATGCGCAGCCGAAATCCTTTATATGTCAGACTCTCAGTCCTCGAAAATCTGAAATGTTAAAAATAAGAAGTGAGCAAACCACGGCTCAGCAAGAGAATTATATGCATACTTGATATTCAGCTTCCTATATGCTGAAAATCTTTTTCATTTTTCCTATGGGAGCTCTAGGCTCTCATGTAGGAAAGATACTACAGTCGGCTAAGGATCCGGATGGAGAAAGGCAAGTATTTTGAAATACTTGTCTTGTCTCGAAACCTAGAAGCAATTATAGAGAGTAATAAATTTCATTTCATTTGAAATTCAAATCCTTTTTCTTTTTATTCCATAACATTTTCATATTCTTTCAAAATAATGCTTTTATGAAATAAAGCAATTAAATAAGGTAACTAATATTCATATATTCTTTGAAAAGAATCTTAGTTAAATCATTATCATTCAAATCATATTGAATGTAAACAGTAGATAGTAGTAATACAATAAAATCTTTTCATTTAAAATCATTACTGTCATTCACTGTGACCCTTTTCTTTCTTTGCACTTCAGTTAAATCGATATTCAAATCATTCGGTATTCAAATCGTTTAGAAATCAATTCATTCAATATTCAAAGTATTTGGTATTTATTGTGAGGGCCCGAAGTACCTTACGGGTCATTCATCACCTCACTCAATTCGGTATTCAAATCATTCAAATACAATTCAGTAGAGACAGTCACATCTAATATAATCATGCATAAAACAATATCGGTATCCCCGAAGGGACGATCGGTAATGAATGACCATCGTCGGTCGGTCACAGTTCGCACTGGTCAGGTGCTCGCTGTGTAAATCTGTGGGTTTGACCATAATAATCCCACTGCCGGTAATCAATATGTCGGTAATCTGCGGACTTGATCAAGGTCTCGCAGTCGGTAACAGTATGCATGATCACTAAAGAACAACTGTCTCAAAACATTTCCATAAATCATTCATTTAACAATAAAATATCAATTTTAAATAACGATTAGGCAGTAAAAATTCATTTTCGATGAAATACATTTCATGTAAATCAATACAGATAAATCACTTTAGGTAAATCAAATCAAGTAATTCATCTCCTATAAATCATTTCATGAATTTCAATTCATGTAAAATAATCATGTAATTTACATATCGTGAGAATTTTCAATGATTTCATTATCACCGATATCGAAACATGAATATTATAAAAATAGAATACCATATATTCATGTTTTATGAAAAATAATCAATTTCTTGGTTTTCGTGATTGAAAATTGTTTCTCGTGAAATAAAATCATTTATTATAATTTTATGTAATTTTCTAAAATTTTTCGGCAGAATAACGACTGTCGATTGACTAACCTCCTGCACGAAAAATACAGTTTATAATTTTCAACCAGTACTTCATTCCAAATTCCAACCAATCATTCATCATAATAATTTCATAAAATATTTTCATAAAATATTTCGTAATTAAAACATGCAGACTGAATATCCTTACAGTGCTGCACATGCATCCCTTACCTTTTTTCAGGTCGGCGACTTCCTCTTATTGATCGCGCCCGTACTCCATTTCTCCCGATCCATCGTCTCGGTCATCGAGAATAAATTCTAGAATTTAAATTCTAAATTTTAGAATTTTTCATAATTTATTAAATTTTACTAAAAATTAATTTCCGAAAATTTCTTACCAAATTTTCATAAATTTCCGGGTTGCAGAATTCTCAGGAATCTTTCGATTTCCCGAACTTCCCTTTTTCCTCTTTTTCTTCCTTTTTTCTCTTTTTCTTTTTCTTTTCTTTTCTTTCTTTTTTTTTCTCCTCCTTTTTCCCTTTTCTGGTCTGAACCAGTTCGCACCGGTTCAGACCGGTTAGGCACTCACCGGCCGGTTCCGCCTCCGGCGGTCGGTTCTTCACCGATTCGGCACTTCCTCGGCTGGCGGAGATGGCCACGATGCTGGATCCGCCCTCCGTTTCTCCAGATCGACAGTGATGGCATCGGATCTGGTAGCGACGCCGGCGGCTCTTCCCTTCCTCTTTTCTCTTTCCTCCGCCGGTTTCCCCTTCGCCGGTGGCTCCTCTTACCTTCCCCTAGTCTCCGCCGGTCTCGTGGGGGGAGTGACGGTGCCTGGATCGACCGGCACTGCCGTTCTCTTCTTTTCTTTTCCTTCGGTTTCCTTTTCCGTTTTCCATTCGATTTCCTTCTCTATCATCGGCGATCCTTCTCTTTCTCTTCCTCATCTCGCCGGTCTCTCCCCTCTGTCTCCCTCGCCTCTTCGTTTTCTCGCCGATGGCAGCAGCTATTGCTACCGTCGGCCTCTGTTTTGGGAGAGGGAATCGGGAAACCCGATTCCCTTCTCCTTTCTTCTTTTTTTTTATATTATATATAATTATATTTATATAATTATATATATTATTAACTATTACATATATATCTATACAATTTAGTGTGAAATACTATATATATATATTTCATATATATATATATATATACATACTTAATGTATATAAATCTACATATATATATATATTTATTTATTTATGATATATATAAAAATAGTATATATCATTATATATAATCATATATATATATATATATATATATATATATACTCTTTTTCATATATATATATATATATATACATATGTAATCATGTAAAACATGTAAAAATATATTTATATAATAAAATTATATAAATACATAAATACTCGTATTTTTATTTTCTTTAATTTAGATTTTCTTAATATCCAATTTATTTACACCTATTTGCATTTCTTATTTAATTTGGATTTCCATTCATCCAAATTAAATTCCTCTTTCCCTTATTTTTCATAACTCCGACCTTATTTTTATTTCCAATTTATCCAAAATTTAAATTCCTCACTTCCCTTAATTTCGGGAATTTCAACGATATTCCCATCTCGTAAATAAATTTTATTTATTTACTTTAATTGATTTATTTCTTCTTATCTATTTTCTTTAATACTAATTTCTAAAAATAGAAAATTTACGGTTATCTCACTAACTTAGCCACAGGTGAAAAAGTGTCAAGTTAATCTACACCCTCTTGCTGTGTATACCCTTTGGCCACAAGACAAGCCTTATACCTCTCCAAAGTACCATCAGCCTGGAGTTTGATCTTATACACCCAACGACATCCAACAGGATTCTTTCCAGGAGGTAAAGTAGTGATAGTCCAAGTATTATTGGCTTCTAAAGCTTCTAACTCTTCAGACATAGCTGCTCTCCATTCCAGAACCTTAACAGCTTGAGCATAAGTTGTTGGTTCAACATAGGAAGAAACAGTATGAACAAAAGCATTATAGGAAGGAGACAGGTTGTTATATCCAAGAACAGATGACAAAGGATGAGATGTACAACAAACAGAAGAAGATACTGTATAACAATGATAGTCTTTAAGATGTGATGGAGGATTTCTAGGTCTAGTTCGAGGAGACTTATCAAAAACAGAAACTAAATGATTTGGAACTGACTCAGATTGTGGTACAGTTAGTAGAACTTGATCTGAGAAGAGATTTGAGGTGTCACTATCATGTGAAGATGAAACTTTACATGGGAAAACATGTTCATGAAAGACAACATCTCGAGATATGTAGGTGGCGTTGGTATTTAAATCTAGTAGTTTATATCCCTTATAACCAGGAGGATATCCTAAAAACACTGCTGGAGCTGCTCGAGGAGAAAATTTTAACCTGTTTCTATTCAAGGTAGAACCATAACACAAACAGCCAAAAATTCTAAGATGTGAATATGATGGTTTCTTATGCCATAACAACTCAAAAGGACATTTATTGTTCAAGATTGGAGATGGAATTCTGTTTATTAGATAGACAGCAATTAAGACACAATCTGTCCAGTAGGATAAGGGAATGTTTGATTGAAACAAGAGAGCTCTAGCCACATTGAGTATATGTTGATGTTTTCTTTCTACAACAGAGTTTTGTTGTGGAGTGTCTACACAAGAATGAAAGGGCACAATACCTTTAGTTCTAAAGAAATCATCAAAGACTAATTCTGGTGCATTATCTGATTGAATTGATTTGATAGTAATGCCAAATTGGTTTTGAATTAAGGTATAAAAAGTAGGAAATATATGAGCAACATCAGCTTTAGTCTTTAAAAAATATGTGCAGGTATATCTAGTGCAATCATTTCCAATTGTTAAGAAATACTTGTATCCCTCAGTTGACAAAGGAGTAAAAGGTCCCCATATGTCTGTGTACAAGTTGAAAAGCTGATGCTGATAAGGAATTAGTAGAAACAACGGATAAACATTTTTGCTTGGCCAATGGACAGATAGAACAAGGCAAAGAATTTGATTTATTAGAAGAAATATTGAGATCATTGTTTAGAATTTGAACTTTTACAAAAGATGGATGTCCTAATCTGAAATGCCAAATTTCTTTTTCTGTCATAGCAATAGTAGTACAAGTGAAAGAAACAAATTTACAAGTGACAAGATCTGTTGGAAAAGATTTACAATTTCAAGTTGAGCTAAGAACATAAAGGTTTCCAACTCTTTTACCCATCCCAATCATCTTGCCCTGTGTAGGATCCTGAATGACAGAGAATTGAGAAGCAAAATTAACATGGTAATTGTGTTTTTGAAGTAATGAACTAATGGAAATCAAGTTGAACTTGAAATCAAGAATGAAAAGAGCATTTTCCAAAAATAAATTTTCCAAAACTTGAACTATGCCTACTTGAGTTATGGCAATGGAGAAACCATTTGGTAATGTGACATAAGAGTTTGTTACTGGGCTAACAGATGTGAAATGATGTAAAGAACAACAAATATGATGTGTTGCTTTAGTGTCTAAGACCCAAGTTGAAGATGAAAAAGAAATATTGGAAACAGAAGAGATAAAAGAGGATATACCATTGAGACAAGATACAACTGGCTCATACTGCTGTGATTCTGGAACAGTTTGAGGACTAGCCTGAAGTTGTGAGCTTAAGAGAGCAATAATTTGCTTACACTAATCAGTGCTTAAACTTGTTGATGTATTCTCATCATGAATAGAACTGACTTGATTAATGTGAGCTTTAGAGACTGATTGCTTTCCTTTTGATTGATACCCTGGTGGATAGCCAATGAGTTTGTAGCATTTCTCAACCGTATGACCAAGTAAGTTGCAATGAGTGCAAAGAGGTCGATTCTTTCTGCCTTTATATCCAGAATTTGCAGATGTTGCAGCAACAGTCACCTCATGAACAGAATCTGATATAGGCAGAGGAGTCTGACTGATATTCCTCTGGCGTTCCTCTTGTATAACAAGTGAAAATACCCTTGTAATAGCAGGAAGAGGGTCCATCATCAATACTTGAGCTCTAATCTGAGAAAAGGAGTCATTTAGACCCATCAAGAATTGCATTATGCATTCTCGTTGTTGAAAATTAGCCTATGGCTTCATTCCTCCACAGGTACAAATAGGAACGGGTTGGTATTCTTTGAGTTCATCCCAAAGAATCTTGAGTTTTGTATAGTAAGTACTAACGTCCAAAAACCCTTAATGTAAAGCAATCAAATTTTTCTTAATTTGAAAGATTCTTGGGCCATTACTTTGCTGGAATCTTTCTTTCAAATCACCCCAAATCTCATATGCAGTAGAGTAATAGAGAAGGCTATCAGCTATTTCTCTAACAACTAAATTGAGAATCCAAGAAATTACCATGCTGTTGCATCTAGTCCACGCACCATTCAAAAGATTGAGGTTCTGGTTTTGGCAAAGAACCATCAATGAAACAGACTTTGTTTTTGGCAGTCAAGGCCATTAACATTGCTCGGCTCCAGGTATTGTAATTGGATCCGAAAAGAAGATGTGAGACTAAAACCAGACCTAGATGATCTCCATTATGGAGATAAAAAGGACTACTAGAATCATCCAAAGAAGAATTCAAAGCAACCTGATTGTTGCTTGTATTGCCAACAGCATTCCCACGAGCCATGAAGAAGACAGAGTGCAAAGAACTCAGCAAAAGATTCCGTCTGATACCATTTTACAATGAGAAGAAGAAAAATCAAGAATGAAAGAGATCTTGTATTGAATACAAAGAATCATGAAGAAGAGAAACAATACAATTTTCTTATTGTGAATGCTTTACAACAACCACCTCTTTATATTTTTTTTTGGGTTACAGCTACCTCTTTATATACTGTACAACAACTCTAACCAACTAACTATATATCTACTAATATGCTAACTATCATATGTCCACATCATCCAACTAATATCTTTTTTAACTCCGGATCAGCTAACCAATCTTAATATGTTTTCAACCCTATATACGTGGCATATTTGAAATCTCTTGTTTTTCTTTTTGTATATATATATATACTCGATCAAATTGGGGACTTTAAGGAATTATTCACCAAAAACATTTTCTTCTAATACAGCTTGATATAGTTCTACGGTCCTAGTTCTTGATCGCATCCTCTTTTCTTATCCTTTAGAATGGGAACTGAAAGCACCTTTTTCTCAATCAGCAGAGTCATTCTACAGTGGTGCATATGTCTGCTGCTAGCTGGTGGTTTTCCAAGCTCAGTCAGTGGAATCACAACGATCAAATTCAGAGGATATGAGAGAGATCGGCAAGCATTACTAGCGATTAAATCTCAAATTATTGGTGACCCATTTGGTGTCACAAGCTCATGGAACAACTCTGTGTCCTTATGTAATTGGAGGGGCATAACATGTGCTCGTAAGCATCAAAGGGTCACCGAACTGGACTTGAATATGCAGAATTTGAGAGGTTCCTTATCTCCCTACATAGGGAACCTCAGCTTTCTTAGGTTCATCGACCTCCAACACAACCGCTTCTCCGGTGGAATTCCTGCTGAGATTGGTCTTCTGTCCAGACTTGAAACTATGTGGTTCAGAAATAATTCCTTTAGGGGAACAATACCAGCCAATTTGTCTCATTGCTCTAAACTCATCTACCTTGATGGAGGAGCAAACAAACTTGTTGGGAATCTCCCAGCAGAGTTTGGCAATTTATTGAAGCTAGAGAGACTACAATTTGATAGGAATTCCTTAACAGGGCAACTGCCAGTTTCATTTGGGAACCTTTCAAGTCTAGAACTTCTTAATGTTGGTGATAATAGCTTGCAAGGGAGAATTCCTGATACGTTAGGCCAGCTAAAAAGGTTAGTCTATCTTGCACTGACCCAGAATAATTTCTTTGGCTTAGTTCCTTCTTCAATTTATAACATCTCTTCTCTAGAGATACTTGGTCTACCAAATAATAGATTCCATGGGAGCCTCCCTGAAGACTTAGGCTTCGCACTTCCAAACATTAGAGAAATTTATATTGGGGTTAATAATTTTTCTGGGACTCTGCCAGAGTCATTATCCAATGCTTCAAAGCTTGAAAAGCTCGACGTTTCCCATAACTTTTTCACCGGTAAAGTATCAATTGATTTTAACCGTAAAAATTTATCGTTGTTAAATATGGAAATTAATTATTTAGGAAGTGGATCAGCTGGTGATCTAGATTTTGTAACATCCTTAACTAACTGTAGCAATCTGAATGGACTTGGTTTAGCTAATAATCAATTTGGAGGGATGCTGCCAAACTCTCTAGCCAATCTTTCAATTACGGTTACTGCAATAGCTTTAGGTGCTAATCAATTAACTGGGACCATTCCTTCAGGGATAGCAAATCTTGTAAATCTAATTGCATTAGGTTTCGCGGAAAACCGACTAACTGGCCCCATTCCTCATGCCATTGGTAGGCTTAAGAATTTGCAAGGTCTCGTCTTGGGTAGAAATAAATTATCAGGGAGAATCCCAACCTCTTTGGGAAATTTGACACGGCTAAACGAGCTTGGATTAGAGCTCAACAAGCTAGAGGGCAGCATACCTCCAGGGCTAGGCAATTGTCAGAATTTGATGGTGCTAGATTTAGCTGGCAATGGACTTACTGGCGTTGTTCCCCTATCGATTTTTAGCATAACAACCCTCTCAATTTACCTAAACTTGTCCAACAATCTCTTCGGAGGCTCCCTGCCTTCTGAAGTTGGAAACCTAAAGAATTTAGTCGATCTCGATATATCCAGAAACCACTTTTCTAGTCAGGTTCCTAGTACCCTAGGTGGTTGTACAAGCTTGGAAAATCTCAATTTGGGAAATAATAATTTTTATGGAAGTATCCCCGACTCTTTGAGTTCATTGAGAAGCATTGCACGTCTAGATCTCTCCCACAACAACTTTTCTGGACAAATTCCTGAATATCTTGAAAATTTATCCTTCTTGACATACTTAAACTTGTCTTACAATCACTTCGAGGGGAAAGTACCAACGAAAGGATTGTTCAGTAATGCAACAACAACTTCATTGATTGGGAATGAGAAGCTTTGTGGGGGTATTGCTGAATTGCATTTGCCATCATGCCACTTCAATGGGCAGGAGAAATCGAAAACTCCACGTTCACTCAAAATAATCTTGATAGTTTGTGGGGTTCTTGGATTTCTTTCACTGTCATTTTCTTTACTTTTCTATTGCCTGAGGAATAATAGAAAAGTATTAACAGAGACTCTATCAATGTTGCCCCTGAGAATTTCAATTTCGAGGATTTCCTATCAACAACTTCTCCAAGCTACTGATGGGTTCTCTCCTGCCAATTTGATAGGTCAAGGAAGTTTTGGATGCGTGTATCAAGGAATTTTTAATCAGAATCAAGAGAAAAAAGTTGTTGCAGTGAAAGTGATGAATCTCCAAGAAATAAGAGCCTTCAAGAGTTTCATTGCTGAATGTAAAATACTGACAAATGTCAGGCATCGAAATCTTGTCAAGATAATATCTGCTTGCTCTAGTATTGATCTTCAGGGCAATGCCTTCAGAGCTCTTGTATATGAATTCATGCCAAATGGAAGCTTAGAAGGATGGCTGCATGCATCACTTGAAGAAAAAATCTTAGACTTTGTTCAGAGACTGAACATTTCTATTGATGTGGCTTCTGCACTTGATTATCTCCATCACCATTGTGAAGTGCCGATAGTTCACTGCGATTTGAAGCCAAGCAACATTCTGCTTGACCATGACATGGTTGGTCATGTAGGAGATTTTGGACTGGCCAGGTTTTTTCCAAAATCTATGAATAATTTTTCTGGAAATTCTACCAGCTCTCTTGGTATAAAGGGAACAATTGGTTATGTTGCACCAGGTAAATTAATCGACTTCAAGTAATAACAACCCTTAGCCAAAGGTGGATAGAAGCTGAATTATTAATGCTCTCCCCTTTAAAGCTGTAATTCTTTCATAATAATTTGTTTTATGGCTTCAAGATTTAAGTTGATTATAATTCCTATTCTTGGGCAGAGTATGGCATTGGAACAGAGGCAACAACAAGTGGGGACATGTACAGCTTTGGAATACTCTTATTGGAAATGTTCACACGTAAGAGACCCACCGATGAGATGTTCAAAGATGGTCTAACACTTCATCATTTTGTAAAGATGGCATTGCCTGATCAAGTACTTGAAGTTGTGGATCCTTTGCTTCTAGTTGGAGACAACGAACAAGAGAAAGCAAATAGCAGCACAAACCCAAAGAGGCCACGCATGAAGGAAACCAAAATGCAAGAGTGCCTGATCTCCATCTTAGGAGTTGGAATCGCTTGTTCTCTTGAATCGCCAAAAGACCGCATGGACATTGTCGATGCAGCCAAGGAATTGTATTTTATCAGGGACAAATTTCTTGCGACCTAAACTTGGACACAAAGATAAGAACAAACATGGAATGGAGTTTGGTTGCTTTTATTGTGCAATATTATGGTCTAGTTTTTCTCAAAAGCTCTTTGGTGAGCTATAGTTTAGGTCTGTTAAATCCTTGTCTTGGATTGCCCTTTTTTTTTCTTTGATTCTGTTTACTGTATTTTTGTTCTTCTGGCTGAAAGCGAAACTTGTTTTTCAAAATCTTTGTCTAAATAAGAACACACAATTAAAATTGTTATACTCAAATTATAAGCACAAATAAAATTAAGGATGATATTCTCAGGCAGCAAGATTTAAGCTGGTTATAATTACTATTCTTAGGCAGAGCGCAGGTAGCAGCAGATACTCAGTGTGGGCAATCGTGGAAGAAGCCAGATTTATTTTATTTCTACAAGCGAAATTTACAGTACAGAAAATGAAAAACTACAAATAAAAGGCAATTTCAGCAAAATCACCGGCTCTTGCTGTCGTAGTCGACAATCTCAGAATCAGTAATGGACCGTGAATGTTGGACGATGGACCGACCGATCGAATTGATCCAATCCTCTTCCTCTTTCTCCGTATTCGCGACGAAATACATGGTGGAATCTCGAGTGGAGAGCTCGAAAGCGAAGGCCTTGTTCACGACATCCTCGGCTCCCTTAACTGTGAGACAATCGCCCACCGACACTAGGTTGCGTGGAGTGGAGCCTCAGGTGAATGAAGCCGGGTCCTTGAACCATAACAGCTTGCCTTGCTTCAAGATAAACCAGCGGCTTCGCCAGGCCTTGAAGTAATCGCCTTGTTTAGTCAGCCAACCGGCTCGCTCGGGGCTGTTCCAGAACTCGAAGCCTTTGTAGTCCCCGGATTCCGGTCCCCGACTCGTTGCTGCTCGCTGTTTATTTTCCATCGTTGTTTTGGGATTCGGGCAAGGAAATTAGTTTGGATTTGTGGCAGTTTTGACTGAATATCGCATAAAATCCATAAACTTATTTAGTTAATAAATGAATTTCTAATTTTTAATTTACCAACAATTCATCGTTGCCTAATCCATAGTTCAAATAAATGGGCTAAATGCTGTGCATAAATAAAATATCACTGAAAATAATTTGGGTAATCTTCTATCTATACTATTAAATGAAAAAAAGCTTGAGATTTGGTGCGACCACGTTTTTGCCTTCTCGGTTGAACACGTTTTGCTCTCCTCCAGCTGCCACGTTGTGCATTGTTTCCTTAGTCCATGTTACCTTCTAGCTTTTTAATTGTTTTGTTCTTCGCTGATGTATATCTTTTTTATTGGGTATTGTAAAAATTGCTTTTTCCTTCTCTGGGGTGTTGTAATTTTATTGTTGATGGGAATGAATGTTGGGGTCCGCTTTAGTTATTGAATATGTCATTTCAGTGTGTATTTACTTATTTTGTCCTTGGATCACATTGAGAAAGCGTTTGGTATTGGTAATTTAAACACTTTACACTGCAATTTAAAAAGATGTATTTACTTTACAGCGTTTGGTTAATAAAAATACACTGCAAAATAACACTCATTGCAAAGTGATTACCTCATTTTGCTGCAATGTGATTGCAGCCTCCATCCTATGCAAAGTTACTTTGCAGTGAATAAAACTAAAAACTCTCCCAAAATACTCTCCCAATCTCAACCCCTCTGTCTTCTCTACCGACCCCTTAACTCACGCCTTTGTCTTCTCGCTCGACCCTTGCAAGTTTTGCTCCAATTTTTACTTCTTTCACTAGTATATTTCATACTCTTCCGTCCATACAAAGCAATATATTATAATATATTATATTTACATAATAATAAATAAATAATGTGAGAATTTGTTTTTATTCATAAAAAACAAATTTGTTTTTATACTTGAATTAGTTGCATTTTAATGTAATAATTATTTTTTTGTGTAAGTAATACATTTTACAATAATAATAATAATAAATTTATTTTTATAACTAAAGGTATTATTGAAATTTGATACCACATTATCAGTAAAGTGATAATTTATCAAACACTACAATATTATTTTTCCTGTAATTTAAATAGCACTTTACAATGCATATCAAATACTGTAATGTTACTTTTCCAGCAATTACTTTATCAGTAATCACTTTCTTTGCAATCACTTTATACTGTAATCACTTTACATGTAAAGCACAAAACGCCACCTGATTGTTTTAACTTTTTTTTTTGATGGAGTGTTTTAACTTCATTTTATTCTAATGGTAATTTCATTCAATTAATAAATGCTTTCTGTTCTGTAATTTATTTCTTCTCTTTTCCCGTATCTCTTTTTTGGGATTTTGAAAAGCCAAAACGCAAACTCAATCATCTCTTCTGTGTATCTACTCCACACATATCTCAAAGTGTAGAGCTTTCAATAGGGGAAAAGAAGACGAGAGAAAGAGAATTTTTCTTCTAAACTCACACTTTTTTAGATTTTTGTTGTTTTGCTCTCTAAACGGTGGAATGAGAGAATGGACGACGAAGGCTGTTACTGCTCTATTTCATGTCGACTCTGGGCACAAAAAAAGTTGTAGCCTGCCTTAAGTAGCTGGATATGTGAGCTATTCTTTGACTGTTCTTCCGGCCTGACTTAGATGAGGTTGTTCCCGGCCATAGTCAGGTCAAATCTAGCCTCCTTTCGTTGCTCATGGATTCTTTATTTGCTTTTGAATTATTTTAATTAATCTAAATTTATTTTTGAATTATTTTAGTTAATCTGAATTTATTTTTATTGTGATCAATGTGTGAGGCTTTGCCTAATCGTCTAGCTAAAATTGCCGCTCTCCTCTTTTGCTCTGTTGCGGTAAATGTAATGGCGACTGTCCCAGGGCAGTAGATTTGGGAGGTTGTGAAGAAGAACAACTGTTTCTTGGTGAAGGAGTTCGGCCTAGGCACCGTTGGCGTTCAGTTCAGTAAGGAGAGCAACAATCTCTAAAATCTCAACTCTTACAAGCACTCTGGTCTAGCAAACAAGAAGACTGTGACTAAGAAGCAGGACAAGCCTGCAAGCTTGCTGCATAAATATGTTTTGAGAAATGAGTTTTCTAGGATGGCTAAGGCTGTTATCAATCATGTTGCAGATGATTACTACCAACCAGATTTGGAGAAGGCGGTCCTGGCAAGACTTAGTGCTGTTCATAGGATTCTTAAGGTAGCCAAATATGGAGTCAAGAAGAGAAACAGGTAGGCTGTTAGGATCCGTAACAAGAGGTAAAAGAGATGTTTAGGGTATGTGTCATGCTTGGATGATTGTTGGTTTGTTCCAAACATTTCAGACAGTCAATTTGTCACTTTATGTTCAAGCTTTTGATGTAGTGGAAGAATTGTCACCTCTGCTTAAATTTGTTAACCCTAAATTTTGAGACAGTTAATTTTTAGTTAAATAAAAAGGCATTAAGGAGGAGTAACCTTGGAGATTTGTTAGAACATTCGGAAAGGCAGCCTTGGGAAACTTAAGATAGACAGACTAGGTCGATTCACCGTTGTATTCTGAGGGCTTTCTTGAAAGAAGAGCCCAATTTGGCTTTCTAGGATTAGTAAAGTGAAGATCTTTTTCTTTTCCACCTCTTTATACCAAGGCTCTAAAGGGTTGCTCCTAAGTAGTGAAATATAAGTCTTAAAATTCTTAGAAAACGTCTTTTTGTATTTTTCTTAATTTTGCTCTATTTTCTCTACCAGAAAGTTGAAGAAAGGTGGCCCCATCGTTGGATTTTGTTTCAAGCAAAATCAAGGTCAGATCAAGCTTCAACTTGCTAGATTTGGTAACATTTTAAACTTTTTTCTACAATAAATGTTAATTTGTTTACATTTGTTCATGATATGTTGAGTTCTTTCTTGATTTCAATATTCTCGAATTCAATGCTTTAGCTCTTTGTTAAGAGTTATATGTTGTTGAAATCTAATAATATCTGGTTTTACAAAAGCTGAGCTCACTTTTGCTGCAATGACAAAGTTTTCTTTTATGTAATTTAGTAGCATTTTTCTTTGGATGGTACGTAAAAGTACAGTCACACTTGAAGACGAAAAGACCTTCATGATATGTAGGAGTACCATCTTTAGAAATAGGTATGTAAACTATGAGAAATATTACGTTTGTTGTCATTTTCATATTGCTTTGTTGCATGACTTTATCTGAAAATGGCATTGGTCTAAAGAAGAGTTTTTGTTTGTAAAATCAACTCTACGCATTTGCTTAATTAGAAAAAAAAAAGTGGGATAAGCATGATGAACCCACAAACAACACATAACATTGGAAAATTTACATCATAATACTCCCCTGCAACATTTTATTGGTTGAAATTAACAGAAACACTCTTTCTTTCCTCTCTTTAATGATAAAAGGCCTTAGGCCTAAAAGAATGCTTTAATAAAGGTTCTTGTGTTACCATTAGCAACTTTGAAGGAAAAGTTAAAAGGTTTTTATTTTAAGAAAATTATAGTTTGGACTTTAAATTGTCTGTTATAGTTTGGACTTTATATTGTCTGTTTAAGTATCGTTGTGTGCTTCAAATGACAAGAAATGAGTAAATATTGTTATGATAGTTTCAGTCATTTTTCAAATGATTGTCTTCATCTGGGTATTCTGCTTGCTGGTTTTGTTTTATTTTTTTTTCCAAATTTTAACTAGAAAATTATATTTTCGTTTATATGATGAAGTGATCCTACTGCAATTTTCTATTTTCAGAATCAGCGTTTTAAATGACAAGAAACGAATAAAGATCACTTTCATTTGTGATCGCAAAACATTGATTCAAAAAAGGTTTTCAATATTTTCCTTCACATGGCAAAGCCTTGCAAGGGCAGGTCTTTTTCTCTTTTCTCTTCTTTTTTTCTTTTCGTTTTTACTTCTATCGTTTTCTAAACTCTATATTACAATCCAAGACAAGCATGAGGATGATTAGATTGTTCACCATGAAAGAATGTAGGATCACTGTTTTCTTCTCGCATTTTTCAGCATCTATCTTGACTAAATTATTCTTCTCCTTGGAAAAACAAGTTGACCTTCTCAATGTCCTTTGTATTTTGTTCTCACTAATCTATATACTTATGTTCAGTAAAAGGTCTTCTAGAATTTCACAGCTCTATCTGTTATGGTAGATTCATGTGAGAACCAAAGCTAATGATTTGCTTGAATGCATTAAGATATGATTAGTAAACAATGGAGTTGTATCAAATTCTTCACCACGAAAAGAATGTAGGGTCTTTGTTTTCTTCTGGCATTTTTCAGCATCTATCTCGACTTGATCATTCTTATCCTTGGAAAAACAAATTGACCTTCTCAATGTCTTTTGTATTTTGTTTTCACTAATCTATATACTTATGTCCAGTAAAAAAGTCTTTTAGAATTTCATAGCTCTATCTATTATAGTAGATTCAAATGAGAACCAAAGATAATTATTTGCTAGAATGCATGATGTTATGATTACTAAACAATTGACTTGTACTATAAAATAACATTTTTTGCATCATTATTTTCCTTCTAATGCCTAATGGTGTTGCATTATTACATCTTAGAATGAATTCTGTATTAAATGTAAAACTTTAATGCCATTATTACATCTTAGAATGAATTTGTTTATACCGCTAAATAACTATTCATCTCCTCTGGTCCTAGCTCAGTGTGAAAAATGCTGTCTTATAGTACACAGGACTTGTGCTGCTAATTATCTTTGTTTAACAATATCATCCGCTACAGAGATGGTGTTTGATGTTGTGACGTCCCCGTCACTTCATCTTATCACTTATCTTTTTCCTTCTTTATTTAGATTTAGTTTATCCAGTGTCGTTCTTCCCTTAATCTTAAGCTAATCATTTAATAGCTTATGAAATTTTATTCAATTTCCATAAACATAAAATGATATATATAAATATCATTCCATTTCCACAGGATCTCATACATTATCTTATCTTACATCCCCGACATCTTATATACATAAATTTCTTACTTGTACTGTACTGTAGCTGAATTACAATTTAACTTTACATATGAACATATAAGTATACCTTCTATGCTAATTGGGAAGCGTATCAAGAAGGTATACTTCGATTCTTCAAGCACAAGCTCCTCTAGTCGGAGCGTGGTTCACTTCAGGTAGTCTGTAGGAAAATAGTCGTAAAAGGGTGAGTTTACGCTCAGTAAGAAAAATATGTAAAAGAGCGTACTATGCCTATATATGCATTTTTCCTACTTGGCTCTATAATGTCAAGTAAAGCATTATAAAGCATGCATCATAAACCTCTTTCATGCATTGTTTGCAACCATGCATATTCATTTAAAATGACATGGCAAACATACTTTAAAAACATTCATCATACATTTCTTTATACATACATCTTGTACTTTAAAATAGCTAGAGACTATGTACAATGTTTAAGCGATTGAGTCGTCATATGAACCGTTCATTCCCATTCATATGACTCATATGACTCTAATCATGCATTAATACATTGGTATACCATGTAGAGGTCAGGGATTCTCTCCTGCCTTAATAATACCATAGTGAGCACTAGTCAGGTGTCACTTATGGTCTTGAGGACCGGACTAGGGTTCCTCACTTAACATACATATTACTGAGGACTTGATCAGAGTCTCTCAGCCATCAGAAATGCATAATCATTACGCAGTCCATAGCCTCAAAACATTTATAATATACTTTTCAGAAAACACCTTTGTGTTTAAATCAAATAAGCTCTGGAAACATCTTTTCATACATGGCAGTCGACTGGTCTTATAGGGCAGTCGACTGTTGCTTCATAACTTTATTTCTCGAAATTATTTTCATTTCGGAAAATATATGAGGGCAGTCGACTAGTCCATATAGCAGTCGACTGGTTTTCAAACAGAATGCTTCTTAAGAAATAGCAGTCGACTGGTCATATAGGGCAGTCGACTGTTTTTGAAACAGAATGCAATTTGGGAAATAGCAGTCGACTGTCTCATATATCAGTCGACTGGTTTGAAACAAAATGCTTCTGGGAAAATAGCAGTCGACTGGCTTACATAGCAGTCGACTGGTTTGCATCGGTTTTCGAAAAACGGCATTTTGGTTGTCTCTAGGCAGTCGACTTCCCTTTATGGCAGTCGGCTGCCCCTAGCCTAATTGGTACTAGGAGACAAGTCTGAAAATGCATCTTTTCCTATACAAAACCAGCTGATGATTCTTTCCAAACCACATAAAATCATCGTAAAACATGCGGACATAGCCGCCTTACGTCCGTTACATAAATTCCTTACCTCGATTCCTTCGGAAACGCGAAATCACTTGGCGCGTTAACCCTAGCTTATCACTTCTTCAACCTAAAATCATCATACCACATCAAACCTTAATTTAAACCACATACACATGTTATACTAACTTAAAACAACTCCAAACCAAGAACGAAATTGCAAGAATCATCTATTTCTCTTACCTTCACTAGAGATCAAAATCTCAAACTTTGAGATCTCCTCCAATACTTGAAATCAATCCACCAAACTTTGGATATCACTTAGTCTAGTGACAAGGATTATTTTTCGTTCTACGAACTTAATGGATCGACGGAAGAGTAAGGTGGTTTAGCAAGGTAGCTAGAGATGGAAGCTTGGAAGATTGGATGGAACGAGAGGGAGAGCTGGAAGAGGGGCTGGCGTAGGGGTGATGATAGTGAGGGTGATGACTATGCTAATTTGCATTTAATGCATGCTCATCTCATCCTCTATCTCAGCCATTAGCATCTCTTTGACTCAAGACTATTTGACCATCAATTAATTCCTCTTCCACATGACTCATCCATTTAGTCTCCAATCAAAATTCTGATTTTTATTTCTTTCATGCTTTAATTATTTTCCTGATATCAACATAATTTATTTGACTTATTGACTATCAACTTTCTTATTTCTTCTACACATCATGCATACATCATTCACACATTAGACTTCATGTTCATTTAATCATATTAGCTTAAAATACTTTACATACATGGAGGAATTACATGGAAATTGAGGATCTCACAGATGGTGATTTTGTGATCAGAGTCTGTTATGAGTTTCATATTTTTCCTGGAAAATTAATCATAAAGGAGCAATATCCTGAACAAGGAAACAGCTTTAGCAACAGCAGCCGTCTATGATTCATTGTTTGCATATAAAGATAGCATTATCCGAGCAACTTCCCAGGTTGGTGTATTCATCTCCATTCCAAGTCCAATAACTTAAAAGAAAGACAATGTATATACCATCTATGCTAATTCAGATGATTGTTTAAATTGCAAGTAGGAAATTCCAGAGTTGAATCATCCGAGCTTTTCCAAAGGTGGGAGGAGCATGCAAAGATTTGTCAAATTGCATGCTTGACAACTCTAAAATTGTAGAAAATCATATGCTTTAGTTTGATAGTTAAATTTGCAAGGTTCTTATTGTTGTTTGACATTATTTATTTTCTTTTACATCTAAAATTTAATTTAGATTTTGGAAAACAAAAAATGTTATGCAACTAAGGTTTGAATCAATTGTTTGACTTTCGATTCTTTAAATAAGTTTATTGTTTCGTTATTATTTGTTACTATTTTTTTGGGTGCTTATTATTTGTTACTATTTTTTATTTGCATATTTTATTTCACTTAATGAATTTGAAGGTTTTGTTCTAAGGTTTGTATTGATAAATCATTGAATATACTTAGGTTTAATTATGCATTTTATCATTTATTAATTTTTGGTAAAATATCTTTTAATTAACTTTTATTTCTTAAAGCTATTCAATTGTCAGAGATTCATCATATTTCATTTATCTTTTTTTTTATCAAATTTTAAAATTTTTGTTTTGATTTTAGCTACTGTTTTTACTGTTGTAGGACTGTGTTTGATTAATATATGGGGGTTTTAAGTGTACCTGGGGTTGCTGAAATATTTTGTTGGAATAGAAACATATTCAAAATTTTGATCTCATTTTGAGTCAAACCAGGAAAAAAATATTAAAATTCAAAGAAGGTAATATACTTGGCTAATGTAAATTTTTTGTTAGAATTTTTTGTTCCTTTCTTCACAAGGTCTTTGTTTTGGCTTTCATTGATCTATATACTGATTTTCTCAGTATAAAGTCACCAAGAATCTCACTACTCTTATCTGTTTTTGCAGGTTCATATGAGAACCAAAGATAATGATTTGCCTGAATGCATGACGGTATGACTATTAAACAATGGAAAATTATATTATGAAATAATCTTCTTTTGCATCATTATTTTGCTTCTAATGCCTGATGGTGCTGCTAATTAATAACAATTTGCCGCATCATCTTCCTACTTTGTTCATGTTAACTAACCCTTTGAAATTATGCTCTATTATTAGTTTATAGCGGATTTAGTTTGAACATTTTGCATATTAATTAATTTTTGATCTGTTATGTGAATTTTGTATTTTAATGAACTTAATGTTTTGGAAGTCTAGATGTTTTTTGTTTTACATTGCCATAGCAAGAAATGACTTACGGTTTAGTCATTAACTTTATGGTTTGACATTAAAGTTGCTCCTGGATGTCATACAAATAAAGAATTAGGGAAAATGTGAAAACTAATAAAAATTAGGCTTAATAGCCAAATGTGTCCTCAACGTTTGTCACAAAATGGAATTAAGTCCTCAACGTTTAAATGCATAGAAATCAGTCCTCAACATTACAAAATAATTGAATTAAGGACATTTTCGTTAAATCTTTTGATTTCCGTTACCTCTACCAGTAATAAAACTTCACGAAAATTAAAGGATTTAACGGAAATGTCCTTAATTCAATTATTTTGTAATGTTGAGGATTGATTTCCATGTATTTAAACGTTAAGGACTTAATTCCATTTTGTGACAAACGTTGAGGACACATTTAGCTATTAAGCTTAAAAATATTTGGCAATGTTTTTAAATGGTTTTCTCAAAACAAAAGAGTGTTATTTAAGTTTGGCACAAATTGTTCATGTTCCATTGGGGGCAATAAGGTTTCATTTAGATAACTTGAAAAGCTTAACAACTACAAACTGAAGGAATAATAACATGCCAAGCAAATGTGCAGTTGTATAGTTTAAACAAGCAACCATGTGAGAAGGTACTTTAACATCCGATAGCCAAACTTGATATATTATCTCTCTCTCTGACATACAGATCTTGTATGCATTTGATTTTTCTTCATTTACATTGCTTTTGTAGTCTTGATAACTATTCTTTCTTTTAACTGGGTTATTTATATGAAGTCTATATATATTTTTATTATATATTTGAGTTTTTTAATTAAAAAAATTATTCTGTTTAATACTTTCAGGTGTTATTCAGATGTTCTATTTTTGTTCAAAATGGTGTATTGGCTGGGTGATATAAAATTTTGATTGTGTTTATGTTATGATGTTGAGTTGCTTCGTAAAAGCTGAGTGATTGGTGTACTTTAGATATGAATAGTTAATTGAATGAGGATAATTTCAATTATTGTTTTAATTCATTCTTTTCTTTTTTATTTTTCATTCTTTTTTCCAATATAACAATCCAATGCATATATGGTGATCATGTATGTTTGGAAACCAATCTTTGATTTGTGGTTTTCCTTTTGTTTTTATTTTCTATTATTTTGGTAATTTTTTTTATTTGATTCCCATTTAAATTTGTTTGTAGATTGTTTGTTGTCTTTAGGTTAATATTTGAATTGTTTGTGATTTTTTGTAGGTGCAGAATTGGGTCTTCAATATAAAATTTCGGGTACTTCATAAACTTTTTTTTATCTTGGATATAAGATTATTAAAAAAATGATCTTTGATCTTTCTTCGGTTCGTGTTTGGTGTGATGAGATTAGTTTGTCCAAAGTATATTATAGTTATTTTAGATTCTTTTGTTTTGATTTTAATATATAAATTGAATTGATTATTATTGCTTTTATTTCCTCCAATATAGAGATCCTTTAGTTCTTGAAATTAAATTTGCCAATGTCATATCTTCCTGAGTTCTTAAATTAGCTCAAACTAGAGCTGGCATCTTCCAATACACGTAGCTGTTTGACATGATCGGCTTGCTCAGACATGACTCCCTTTGGCTTATGCCATTCTCTTCCCTCAGCTCACATGGTTTGCTCAAATTGACTATTACTAGTTGCTTTTTACTCTTTTGCATCTCCTGTGGGCTCCTTTAATTACATGCTACTCCGCCTGAACATTTTCTTTGTCTTTTTAACTCAAACAAATGTTATGTTGCTTATCTCAATGTCAATCTTTCTGATTCAACTACCTGCACCAACGAGCGGGTGTTATCTAGTTTCTATTAAAGCAATTTTCCCTAAATTTCAACTAATCATGCTTTGTGTGCTGCCTTATATCTATTGTCTACAATCATGTTTGATATTTTTGTTAGATATCATCTATGTGTTAAAATTTGATTATTTTTCTTTAATTTTTTAGTTCTCATTTGAACTCTCATTTTATAATTAATTTCTTAATTAATGTGTGAAATCCCTAATTTCCATGTATTCCTCCATGTATGTAAAGTATTTTAATTCAATATGATTAAATGA
The DNA here is from genome assembly GCA_032173925.1 of Heritiera fomes. Lineage (NCBI taxonomy): Eukaryota > Viridiplantae > Streptophyta > Magnoliopsida > Malvales > Malvaceae > Heritiera > Heritiera fomes. Next base: position 37,602,773 of record JAPDPM010000007.1, read on the forward strand.
ATATGAAATTGATGTGAAATTGAAGTATGAATAATGTATGATTAATATATGGAACATGTAAGGAATAAGTAGAATGGGAAGTAATTTGTCAAATGAATTATGGTGATATCAGAAAATGAATAAAGCATGAGAAAAGACTTAAAATCAGAATTTTGATTGGAGATTTAATGGATGAATCATATGGAAGAGGAATTAAATGGTGAAATGAGTCAAAGAGGTAAAGGAGATGGCTGAGATTTATGGGATAATCTTGCATTAAATGAAGCTTAGTGACTCATCACCCTCACCATCATCTCCCAACGTCAGCCTCTACCTCCAGCCCCTCCCTCTCGTTCCATCTCCAATCTTCCAAGTTTCCATTCTAAGTTCCTTGACAAACCCCCCAATTCTCCAGCAATTCAGTAAGTTCGTAGAACGAAAAAATAATCCTTGTAGTTAGACTAAGTGATATCCAAAGTTTGGTGGATTGATTCTAAGTATTGGAAGAGATCTCAAAGTTTGAGATTTTGATCTCTAGTGAAGGTAAGAGAAGAAGATGATTCTTGCAATTTCGTTCATGAATTGGAGTTGTTTTGAGTGGATATGATATGTGTATGTTGTTTAATTTAAGGTTTGATGTGGTATGATGATTTTAGGTTGAAGAAGTGAAAAGCTAAGGTGACGCATCAAGTGATCTTGCATTCTCGAAGGAATCGAGGTAAGAAATTTATGTAACGGACGTAAGGCGGCTATGTCTGCATGTTTTATGATGTTTTTATGTGGTTTGGAGAGAAGCATCAGTTGATTTTGTGCAGGAAAAGATGCATTTTCGGACTTGTCTCCTAGTACTAATTAGGCTAGGGGCAGCCGACTGCCATAAAGGGAAGTTGACTGCCTAGAGACAACCAAAACGTAGTTTTTCGAAAACCGACTCAAACCAGTCGACTGCTATTTACCCAGAAGCATTCTGTTTCAAACCAGTCGACTGCTATTTTCCAAAATGCATTCTGTTTCAAAACCAGTCGACTGCCTATGAGACCAGTCGACTGCTAATTTTCCAGAAGCATTCTGTTTCAAAACCAGTCGACTGCTAATTTTCCAGAAACATTCTGTTTCAAAAACAGTCGACTGCTATATGACCAGTCGACTGCTATTTCTTAAGAAGCATTCTGTTTGAAAACTAGTCGATTGCTATATGTACCAGTCAACTGCCCCCATGTATTTTCAAAGATGAAAATATCGAAATTTTAAATGAAATTAATTTCAATAAAAGAAGTTATGAAGCAGCAGCCGATTGCCCTATAAGACCAGTCGACTGCCCTGTATGAAAAGAGAATTTCAAAGCCAAAATGTTTTAAACACCAAAGTGTTTTCTGAAAGAAAGAAGTATACAATAAATGTTTTGAGACTATGGACTGCGTGATGATTATGCATTTCTGATGGCTGAGTGACTCTGATCAAGTCCTCAGTAATATGTATGTTGAGCGAGGAACCCTAGTCAGGTCCTCAATCCCACATGTGACACCCGACTAGTGTTCATTGTGGATTTCTAAAAGCAGGAGAGAATCCCTGACCTACACAGTGCACTACTGTACTAATGCATGATTAGAGTCATATAAATGGGAATGAACGGTTTATATGACGATTCAATCACTTAAATATTGTACATAGTCTCCATCTATTTCAAAGTACAAGATATATGTATGAAGAAGTATATAAAGTATGTTTTGAAGCAAAGAAGTATGATAAATGTTTCAAGTATACGATGTATGTTTAAAAGTAAGTTTATGAAGTAAGATGTTTATGATGCATGCTTTATAATGCTTTACATGACATTATAGAGCCAAGTAGGAAAAATGCATATAGAGGCATAGCACGCTCTTTTACATATTTTCTTACTGAGCGTAAACTCACCCTTTTACGACCATTTTTCCTACAGATTACCTGAAGTGAGCCTCGCTCCGACTAGAGGAGCTTGTTTGAATAGAGTGAAGTGTACTTTCTCAATACGCTTCCCAGTTGACATAGAAGGTATACTTATATGCTTATGTAAAGTTAAATTGAAATTTAGCTACGGTACAGTACAAGTAGCAATTATGTATAATAAGACATCGGGGATGTAAGATAAGATGATGTATGAGATCCTGTGGAAATGGAATGATATTTATATATATCATTTTATGTCTATAGAAACAGAATAAAATTGTATGAGCTATTAGATAATTGGCTTAAAGTTAGGAAATGAATGACACTGATAAACTAAATCAAATAATATCGGATAAGAATTGAAAAAAAAAGTTAGATGATAAGATGTAGTGACGGGGACGTCACATAATGTGTTGTAGAAGACAACATAATAAAAATGCACAAGTTACTTCACTTTAGAGATTTAATATTTCTGATCAACTTTAATTTTTCCTGTACTATATATATTTTTTGGTACATAATTTTTCCTGTACTATATTACTCTTTTTCAAAATTGTATGTCGCCTTTAATGTTTATTCTATTTCATTTAGTTTTTAGGTTAATTAATCAAGAGAAGGAGGGGGGCAAAATTTTTTTTGGAGAATAAAAGGTGTTTTTCTTTGTTGAAACTTTGGGAATTCTGAAACAAAAAAATATGTAAAAGTCTTTAACAATAAGCTAAAACTACACCGTTTTGGGGCTAAGGAATCCCTCTGCCGACTCGATCCAAGTTCGTTCAACCTGACCCTTTTTGGGACCCAACCTACAGCAGGCTCTTTTTGTGTTGGGCTCTTGTTTGAGCAGGCTCAATCAGAGGCAAGCCCATTTCTGCTTGGATTTTGGTCCAATTGTTGTATATTTAATATTTGATCAATTGCATCCATTTAAAGTTTGAAAATAAAATAAAAATTGTTCTAATAATGTGATGTTATGAAAATCACAAATAGTGATTTCTAATTGATTTTTAAGTGAGATGAGTCTTTTAAATATTATCAATGTATTGAAATATTTAATGCAACTTTTCAATAATTTGATTTTTTTTGTTAAAAATAAAGATAAATAAGGTTTCTTTAAAAGGAAAAAAAATTTCATTTGCATCATTAATAATATGTTTGCATAATAATATTTATTTAATTTTAAAATTAAATTATGCTTCATTTGAAGAAGTGGAGGTGGCGACTTCTGAGTGGGAAACTTTGACTCTGCCAAGGTTGGCGTTGTGGACTGATAGTGGAGGACTTACTTTGTTCAAATTCTCCATGTGTTTAGGGTAATTTTGAACATGACTAAATTGAACTCAACACTAATCAATTATAATTCTGACATAAGAAATTCAAATCAGTGAGATAAGATACAGATGAAATAACATTTAAGAAAGTTAGTAGTAAAACTTTCAATATCTGCATCAATAATTAAGTTGAAAATGGTCAGAGTCCTGCTCTGCTTATTGGATTGTCCAGGTCCGGAATGATGTTAAGCCAACTGAAATCAAAGAAGCAAGCACAATGGCAAAATTAATAAATGCTTCCGGTGTTGGAATGCTCTTGGAATCCTGTAAGATTAGCGAGGCAACTTTCGTGCGCATGATTGAGGGTCAAAAATTCTCTAGGCTGCTTTTCTACTTTCTGGAAACCTCCCAATTACATTGGGCTCAAATTTTGTCAAACTTACCAGGATTGTTATAACAGCTAATAATCTTAGCGGAACTGTACCAGAGTCATTATCTAATGCTTCAAAGTTGGAAGCCTTGTGTAACCCAAAACAAAAAAGTTTGGAAGCCTTGGATGTTTCTATTGTAGGAATCATTTCAGTGGTAAAGTATCCATTACTTTTCAAAACGCTAAAATTTTGCCAAGGCTAATATCGAAAGGAAAATTTGGGAAGTGGTGGCTTTGCGGATAGATTTGACAATCTTAAATATGATAAAATAACACGATATGAAAACGATACAATAAAAAATAAGAAGGTGAAACGAGTTAAAATTAAGTAAAAATCATATATGAATATATCAAATGGTAAAAATAAAGTTTTTGATTTTTTATGTCGACATAAATTTTAATGTGAAATTTTCATATTTTACACGACACGAACATGATTTTACATGACACGAAAACGAATTATAAACCCAAATTACCAAGTATATTTGCAGATAAAAATTTGCCATGGCTACTCTCAGCTTGTTTCTTGTTTGATCATTCTTCTCTTGCCCTGTAGTCCTATTTGCTCTCTGTGTTCTATTGTTATCTTGGAGGGTACCAGACCGAAACCAAGGTAGTGCTTTCAGCACAAATCCAAACACTTACATGAAAGGTTCAAAGGATGAATAACCAGAGAAATAAGTGAAAAACTGCAAGTATGCACATTTTGTGTTGGGACAATTATGATGAAATTTAAAGAAAAAAGATAGCAGAACCAAATTGATTGGCAGCAACGCCAAAGATATTTTCTTGGTTCTGTGGATATTATTGTATTCTTTTAGTAGCTTTTATTCTTGTTTTTTACTATTATTATATTCTTCATCAAGAAATTTAATTCAAGTGTTCCCTCGATCTGGAAATTCCATGGTGATACAATGTGAAAATAATATGAAAAATATACAAAAAATGACATAAGTTTTAATAAAAATAGAAGATAAATTTGATAAAAACTGAAAAATTGATTTAATGTTAGACATAATAAGGTGAATTATGATGAGATCATTTTCTGATATTACATGATATAGCACATAAATTCAACACAAATACATGATTTATGTGATATGAATACGAACATATGTAAACCCATTGAGTAGCTGATAAAAACAAACGATATTCCTAAAGAAAGTATATCAACAAATACTAGAAAAGAAAAAGCAAGATTAAAAGAATTCCTCAAGTTCTCATGTTATGTTTAACAAAATAAAAAATAAAAACAGTAAGATTTGAATTGGATAAGAGATTTGTTTAGTGAAATAGTTTTAAAGAAAGGATTGAATGGTAACTGGTAGGAATCAATTTCATATATCAAGCAGAAATGTCATTATCATTTACCTACCTTTCAACATGGGTGAATACATAAATACTAGGGGATGCCAGCAATTGCATTAAACCATAATCTATAGTCTAGACTGAAGATGATAAATTAACTTGTAGGAGTCAATTTCATATATCCAGGGGATGAACCTTATCCCAAAAGCCTCCAGAATTTTTACAGGGGATCCTAACAATTTAAAGATTATTATATTGTCAGCAATTGCATTAAAAAATAATCTATTGTCTAGTGTAAAGATGATAGCAGTTTACTTGAACTGAAAATTTCGTTGATCGGTCTGATTTAATTAAAAAAATCAATCAAAGTAAATACTAGAAAATTGAAGGTGAATTAATTAACCTGTCATAAAAAAAATATATAGGAACCTAGTAAAATTTTCATGTTTGGGCACTGGTAAGCATTATAATATTTTCAACTGTATAAGTAAGATGGGAATTTAACAAATTGGTGGAAATAATGAAGCTGATCACAATGTGCATTTAAATGAAAATTAAGAAAGTCGAAATTGTTTAAATCAGCCACTAAATCAAATGCCTATCAACTGTTATAAGCTTCGATGCTTAAGTCAGGGAAGTGTTTAAGGAAATTATAAGTAATAGAATAGAAGAGAGTGAGAGTAAGTCCCATTTTCTCGTGTCTCTGCCTCTTTATATAGGCATTCGTGCAGTTAAGTGGGCGGTTACATGTAGTTAAGTGGATGGCGGTTACTCCTTGTGGGCGGTTACGTGTAGTTAAGTGGGCAGTTATAGTGGTTACTTTACGTGTAATTTAGTGGGCCACGTATAATCAAGCTCAGTGAGATGGGCCTATTAGGCTTTCTGATAATGATACTAACATTATGCCCCCGGTGAATAGCGATTACAAAGTGATCGGTATTCACCATAGATCTTTTACTCCTTTTATATTCTTGAATTTTGTATCCTCTGCCGAAGGGTTTAACCAAAGTAACGTCAAGGTTGTGACTGCATATGAACTTTTAAATTCTAGCGCTCAAGGCGATGAGAATCCAAGATCATGGGTGAGGAAGTCTCTGAAGACTAGCACTCAGGCCAAGAGTGAGTGGAAACTGGCACTAAGGCCATAACGTGCACATGCCTCAAGAAACTAGCGCCAAGGTCATAGGCGATCAATTGAGATAATGGCGGGAAGAGCACAAGTGAGTAAAGTGCCAAAAATGTTAACACTAAGGACACGGGCGAGTAAGAGTTCAAGATACTGGCGCTAAGGCCATGGCAAGTAAGTGCCGAGAATTGGCGCTGAGGCTTGGGGCGAGCAAGTGACTGGTGTTGAGGTCATGGTGATCACACAATTGAGATACTGGCGCTAAGGCCAGGGTGAACTGACCAAGATGCTGGTGCTAAGATTGGAGGCGAGTTGGTACCCATGATACTGGGGCTAAGGCCCAGGGTGAGCAAGTGCCCAAGATGTTGGCGTTAAGGCTAGGGGCGAGCTGGTGCCCAAGATGTTGGCGCTGAGGCCCGGGGGGAGCAAGTGCCCAAAAAACTAGCGCTTAGGCCATGGCGAGCAAGGGACTGGCACTGAGGCCTAAGATGAGCAAGTGCCCAATATACTGGGGCTAAGGCCCAGGCAGCACTGTCAAAATGGGCCAGACCCATTTATTCAAGGCTTGGACTTCATTTTTGTAGCCCATTTAAGAAAGATGGCTTTTTGGCCCAGGCCTAAATGGATTCAGCCCGGGCTTAAATGGGCCGACCCATTTAATTTTTGAATATTTTTAATTATATTAAAATTTTATTTTTATTTTAATTTTTTATATGTTTAACATTTTAATCAAAGTAAAATATATAAAATTAATACTATTTTGTATTACTAATTTACTTCAAACCAACCTAATGACTCACAACTTCTTACATATGCTAGTTGGAAGGGGAAAAGTACATTTGCTTTAAGTGATGTAAGTTCATTTTTGTTTTTTAAGTATATACTTTATTTTAAATTTTCTTTTGTAATGACAATTAATTTATTTTGAAATGTCCAAGGATATAGGCTTTCAAAAGATTTGAAACTATTCAAGTGGAAGAACCAAAATCTCAATTAGATCTTTATTTGGAAGAGCTAAAGATTTTGGGTCGCATGATTGAAAATTTAAATGTGCTGCAATTGTAGAAAGATCATAAGCCAAGATTTCCAAAGCTTACAAGTATAGCTTGTGATATCTTGAGCATTCTAATAACAACAATGGCATCGGAGAATTTTTTTAGTATTGGTTCTTGTGTTTTAAATATGGATTGAAGTTCTATAAATCATGAGAATGCGAAAACTTTCATTTGCATCCGAAATTGAATTCTTGGTTTTGAAAGTAATGTTATTAATTAGTTGACAATTTTTAATCAATTCATAAGTTTAATTCTTGCCAGTTCTTATATTGTTCTTTATGTATATTTGTAAATGGCAAAGTTGAAAAAGAATTGATTGAATGTGATTGATACTATGGAAGAGATGGATGGACATGGATCTATTCATTATGTTTTTTATTTTTAATATTGTTGAGACATGTTTTTCAGTATCTAGGTTTGTTAAAACAATTTATATTATGCTTGTTAAACTATTAATATGTAATGTTCAAATGATGTTGAAGACTTGATGGATTTGATGTGAATTTATTTGATGTTTGTTTAATATTTATTTCAAATTTTACTTTGTTTATTTACTAAAAATGGGATTTTAATATAAAATTTAATTTTTTTAATTTCTTATACAGACCAGCCCATTTAAGCCCATTAGCCCTTAGGGCTGGATATGGGCTTGCATTTTTAGGCCCATTTAACCAAAAGGGCTTTTTGGTCCGGCCTAGGCTAGCCCATTTTGACAGTACTAGGCCCCGGCGAGCAAGTGCCCAAGAATCTAGCGCTAAGGTTGAGGGACGAGCTGGTACCTAAGATACTGGGGCTAAGGCCCAGGGTGAGCAAGTACCAAAGATGCTGGCGCTAAAGCCGAGGGTGAGCTGGTGCCCAAGATGTTGGCGTTGAGGCTTGGGGCGAGCAAGTGCCCAGGATATTAGGGCTAAGGCCTAGGGCAAGCAAGTGTCCAAGATGCTGGCACTAAGACCGAGGGCAAGTTGGTGCCTGTAATAGTCGTAAATTCCATCTTTTGGTGGATTAAATAAATAAATAAACTAAATATTAAAATGAGGTTAATAATAAATGAATGAATAAATATATATATAATATTAGTAGTGGAGAATAAAATATATTATAGAAGGAGTGGCTTCTTGAAGAAGCCTCACAAAATCCAATCCTACTAATTTGACGTCCTTGTCACTAACCAAATAACAATTAACTTATACTTCAATTAACAAATATAATGACTAGTTTATCCAATGTCAATCTTCCTTACTCTTATGCTTTAGGCATTATTATCAAAGTGCGATATTAGAGTTCACATGCATAAAATTTTTCATTTATAAACATGTGTCACATACACCAGGATCTCAAATACTTACATAACCTAGTTCCCCAAGTATACACAAATGTCATACTATACTGTACAATAGCCGAAGTACGACCAACTCAATATACCTTCAAGGGATAAGTAGGAAGCGCGCCCCGAAGGTATCTCAAAATCCCAAATTATGCTCTTCTCTTCGGAGCTGGATTTACTTCAAATACTCTGTATGAAAAATGTTTGTAAAGGAGTGAGTTTACGCTCAGTAAGAAACTTATGTAAAAGAGCGTACTATATCACTATATGTAGTTTTTCCTGCTTGGCTCTATAATGTCATGTAAAATCATTATAAAGCATATGCCATATATATCTTTCGCAAATACCAAATACAAGTAATTCATGCTTTCAAATATTTTCACGGATATCAACTCACATGAAGTCAAATATTCAAATACAAATAATATCAACTGCTTTCAAATAGATGGGAGACAATTAATATCAATAGAATCATGCACCAAGTAATTCTCATCATGGATACCGCAAATATATCCCGTAGGGATAATCCAAAGAGATAATGGATACAGCAAATATATCCTGTGAGGGATAATCCAATAGAGGGATCTCATGAGGATACCGCAAATATATCCCGATAGGGATAATCCTGAGAGATATCAAATAAATGGCGTACCCACGTATGGGCCAGGGATCCTCCCCAAAGCCGAAACAAGTAAGAGACTCATGGCCATTGTCTATAGCCCACAGTTTCACTAGTCAGGTGCCTTACTGCGAGTCTGAGGGCTGGACTAGAGCTCCTCAGGCAAGTACAAGTAACAAATAATGTGCATGCTCTTTCAAGAAATTCATAGTCTCTAAAACCTTAATCATATAGGTTTTAAACAAATACAAATATCATTTCTTGAAATAGGTTTTCAAAACCTTTTTCTCAAATAGGCAGTCGATTGCTACACCACGTTTTGCCTTATTGAATTTCTTTCCCTTTTTGAAATTTAATTATTTTATTTTTCAAAATACAAATAGGGCAGTCGACTGGTCTCAAATAGCAGTCGACCGGTTTTGAAACAGAATGTTTCCCGAGAAATAGCAATCGATTGGCCCCCTGGGCAGTCGGTTGATTTTGAAACAGAATGTTTTTGGAGAAATAGCAGTCGACTGGTCCCCTTGGTAGTCGACTGGTTTTGAAACAGAATGCTTTCAAATAAAAGCAGTCAACTGTCCCATATAGCAGTCGACTGTCCCATATAGCAGTCGACTAGTTTGAAACAAAATAGTTTCTGGGAAAATGGTAGTCGACTGGCTTACATAGCAGTTGACTGGTATTTCTCGATTTTGAAAAATCTCCGCTTTGGTTGTCTCTAGGTAGTCGGTTGCTATTTAAGGCAGTCGGCTGCTCCTAGCCTAATTGGTACTAGGAGTAGGACCCAAAATATCCCTTTTTCCTGCAAAGAAACAACTGTACTTTTCCCCAAAACACTTCAAATACATTTAAAACATGCGGACATAGCCTCCCTACGTCCGTTACATAAATTCCTTACCTCGAATAGCAAATAAATCCACAAGCTTGGTGGAATCAACCCTTGTCCTTTTTCACTTCTTCAAGCTGCAAACATCATGACAATTAAACCTTAATAAACCTATTCTACCAACTTCATATAATCCCAAACCATCAATAAAATTAACCAAAACCATTTCTTCTCTTACCTTTGACATTCACCAACCTTCAAGATTTTGAGATCTCCTTAACCACTTGGATTCAACCTTTCATATTAAAGGTATGGCTTAAGCTATCGACAAGGATCATTTTTCGTTAATAAAACTTAACGAATCGATGGCATGAGATGGTGGTTTGTCAAGGTGAGAACTTTGGAAACTTAGAGGAAAATGGAAGGAACGAGAGGGAGAGGGAGATGGGCTGGTGCCGTGGGGTGCAAGGGATGATGATGATGATGATGAGTCATGGCTTTCATTAAATGCCCATTAATTCATGCTCATCATCTCAGCCATTGACCACCTCCTTTGACCCTTTGACCATGTGACTATTTGACCATCAATTCCTTTAATCCCCTTTATGTCCCATGCATCATTTATAAAATCAGAATTTCCTATTTATTCCATTAATCCATGTTAGGAAACTGTACAAGTATGGAAAAATTACAGAATTTTAGGGATTTCACAACTAACTCCCATTTTGTTCACCGGCCATTATACCTTCACTCACCATTGTCTATCATCATCATCATCACCGTAACACAAATTTTACTGTTGTCTTCTTCTCTTTTTGCTGAACCGAGACCCTCATTCTCATCCTTTATGTCATTGTTTTGGCCACTCAAAAAAGGGTCGGCTGTTAAGGTTAAAGGAAGCATCAATTAAGGCCAAGTAAGATCAAGTTTTAGAAGCTACAAAACAAAAGCAAAGGTGAAGAAATTGGCTGCTGACTAAGAGCTGAAAAACAGGGGTTTTCTTGGCTGCTTTGGAATTCTTTCATTCACGTGAGAGCCCCTCATATTTTGGTTGCTAGATCTACATGGAAAAGAGGTCTAAAGGAAGGCATTATAAAGCTGAAATAAAGGCTGTTTTGGTTTGGACAAAAGCTAGATGGTGTGACAAACTTGCTGAATTTGGAGCCGTCAATATCATGTGGACTCTGACCAAGATACATGCTTGACTGATCTAGAGGTTATTCTTCTTGTATTGGGCTACTTTATTTGTGTGAGAATCGAACAAAAAGGGGAAGACAAGCTATGGTCTAAACAAGAGGTATGACTATCGAATACAAAAATTCATCAAGTTTGAAATAGGAAAATATATTCCAAGAATAAATGCTTATGAATTAAGGCTGAATTTATAGGGGTTGTGGCTGCATTTTGTGAGGATAATTGAAGCCCTCAAAAACCGAAAAGATTGAGCCGCACTAGAGGCTATCGGTTTTGGCTAGTAACAAAAGGTAAGGACTTGAATTTTTATTATAGATTTAAATAATGAATGTTGAGGTTTGTTTAGATTTAAACTATGGTATTTTTAGGAAAAGAATGGTGATTTAATTAGGTTGATCCATGATAGATTTCTCTTCATTTGGACTGCTTTATTTTACTTGGAAGCTGAACAAAGAAAGAAAGAAAAGAACAAGAGTAAGTATATTTAATGTCTTTGGATTTAATTACTTAAGATTATAAGAGAAGCAAAAAGGTATTAGAATGATGGTGAAATATATATATATATATATATATATATATATATATATATATATTAGGTAAGAAGTTCAAATGAGGATTTAATGAGGAAAAAGTATGTTAATGATTATAAAGCTTAATATATATATATATGTGTGTGTGTGTGTGTGTGTGTGTGTGTGTGTGTGTGTGTGTGTGTGTGTGTGTGTATTAAGAAGTTCAAATAAGGATTCCATGAGGAAACAATATGTTAATAATTATAAAACTAAACATACATATATATGGTATTTGATGTAGGATTATGTGGAGAATGGAAATTTAAGAAGGCAAAAGACTATTTGCCAACCAAGAGAGAATAAGCAAGGTAAGGCACATAAGACATAGATACATATAAACATACATACATACATACATATATATATATATATAAAAGCTACCTTAAGGCAATTTCATAATATAAATTTAATTGATTTTATGCCTTGATGTAGAAGGGATTTTTACAAAGGTAGAGAACCAAAATACATTAAAGTAAAGGCTAAGGGAGGACGAAATCAAAAAGGACAAAGGTGCCATAACAACATTTGTGTTACATAATGAGATAAGAGATATATATCAGAATGTAAGAGATACTGAATGCTATTTAAAATCAACTGCCTTGTGGTTATATAAATTTTATTTTCTTGCAGGAGGTTTTAAGAAAATATAAGTCGTTATACTGCCGAAATTTTTATGAAAATAATGTTTTATGATTTAAGCTTAATTTAAGCAATCAATTGAAAATGACCAATTATCCGGCATAGTTATTTTGAAAACAGTTAAGTCTTACGGCCTTGATTTGTTTATAAGACTTTCAACTGAGATACTTATCTCAAGGAAATTATCAACCTATGTTATTGTGTTGAAGATATTATGAATATGCATGACTTATATGTCTTTGAAAGAAATGTATATGACTTTTGTTATGAACCTTTCCGAAGCTAAAAAAAATACTATTTCAGATTTTGAAAGAGATATATATATATATATAAAATGTTTTGAGACATGACTAGCTAAGTCACTGCAGTATTTTTTGACTACTATGTGACCTTGATCCAGTCTTCAGTAGGTATCCGTTCTGGCTATTGTGTGACCTCGATCCAGTCTGCAATAGATATTTATTTTCTGGTACTGTGTAACCTTGATCCAGTCCACAATGGGCCCAGTTGACACTTGATCAATGATCATTGCGGACCCTCCTGGACTATGGCCATAAGTCTATCCAACTTGCACTTTCCCTCATGGGAATATCTGAACTGCATGATTACTCATTAGTCACTAATATGTCTCAAGCTTAGTATGTATATAATCTTCCGTGCTTATCTTTGTATATGATTTCTGAATATATGATATGTTGATTTTGAAACAAATGAGAATTTGATTTGATGATCCGTATTGAAACGGAATGTGATAAGCACGCATATTTCGAATGATGCTTAGAATTTAGTTGTTTACATTTCAGATTAAATGAAATGTTTTCTGACGCATTATATATGCATGATTTGATTTTGCGAATAGTATGAAATATGATATTTGAGTTTTAGTAAATATTTTGGAAATTGCATATAGAAATTTAGTATCAGACTCTCATATATATTTCTTATTGGGCTTTCCAAAAAAGCTCACTCCTTTTCTCCACCTTCTAGATTACTTACAGTAGGAGCGTATATGTAGGGAGTTCTTGTGTTCTTTGAAGCTTTTGGTTCCATCTTGGAGGTATATTATGTACAGCTATTTAGTTCATATTCAGACTTGTATTTCAGTGCTTTTAGAACATGGCGATGTAGTTAAAGAAATTATACGATAGCTATATGTTTTATGATGATGCATGCATCCTTATCAATTATATACTTTGCTAAGTGGATTGATTTGAGAATTGAATGCATGCTTGGTTTGGACATTTGACTTGGGACCAGATATATGATGAATATTTATCTAGCTAATGTATATTTAGCTTATGAGTATAGTTGAGACATTATGTATAGCCCAACAATGTAAGTAAGAACATGGAAAATTTTTGTGTATAATTGTAGTATAAAAGGGTCATTACAAAAGTTGGTATCAGAGTAATGTGGTTTGACGTACGTAATGTCAGTAGATCAGGAATTGATTACATACCCATAAGTACTGTAAATGTCTGAGTATATACTGTACATAATTGCATAAATGGTACTAAATATGTTTGTTTTGTCCAGGCTATTTATAAAAAAAATGAGAGGACGTTATAGGAATGTGAGGAGTGTTGGTAGAAGACAAGAAGTGTCGGCACCTGAGACCCGACTCCAGAACCTCCTCCTCTTCCTCAGCCTTAGCCAGAGCCTGATAGAAATTGAATTGATAGGCTGGAGAGGACTATAGATACCATGTCCTAGAATATGAAAGCCATGTTCGCCATGTTTGCTCAGTTTATGGCAAACTTTAATAACAATCAAGGACAGGCAGCCTCACCATTGGCACCAGCACCACCACCTCTACCACCTGTAGTGGCTCCTCCTGTGCCTCCACCACCACCTGGCCCTCAGCCTCTGGCACAACCCATACCTCCTCCGACTCAGTCAGTCCAGCCCCAGGCCCAGCCCGAGGTACCTGCTCCAATGCAGCCATAGGCAGGTTCGGTAGAAAAGTGTAGTCTAACTCAACTTCGAGAATTTAAGAAGTTCGACCCTTCTAACTTCAAGGGGGAAAAGGAACCGATGGTGGCGGAGAGTTGGGTCAATGAGATGGAAAAGTTATTTGAGTACATGGCATGCTTTGAGACAGAAAAAGTGGGCATGGCCACCTTCTTACTTATGGATGAGTCGGAGCATTGGTGGAAATCCACCAAGATGATTTTGAAGGCTAGGTATCCTACAGTTACATGGGACATATTTCTGGACTATTTTCATAAGCAGTACAATCCTCGTATAGCCTAGAAGAGAATACGGATAGAGTACTTGAATTTGACTCAGGGGAATCAAACAGTGGCAATATGAGTCACAGTGTACAGCCCTTAGCTGTTATGATCCACATACGGTGAGTAGCGAGAAGCACCATGTAGAGAGGTTTTTGGATGGATTACGACCATCTATCAAGTCCCGATTAGCCCCACTTGATATCTCCACCTACAAAGATGTTGTTAGAAAGGCCCAGTTATGTGAGCGAGATTACAAGTTCCAACAAGAGGAGTATGGGTCCTGTTTTAAGGGTAAGGGTAAGGAGAAAAGTAAGAGAGCCTCGGATGATAAATCTTTTGGTGTTGGGAGGTTTGTTAAGAAGCCTAGGAGAGATGAACCTTTTGCTAAGAGGCAAAGTGGGGATAGGATTATCGAGGGTCGATTTACTAGGCCTATGATTACCGATAAGAGTGTCGAGGGTTAAAAGGACACTACTGGGACAGCATGTGATATTTATGGGAGGGTTCATTTAGGTAGGCTTTGTCATTGGGCTACAGGCTCTTGCTTCAAGTGCGGACAGAAGGGACACTTGATCAAGGATTGTCCGCTAGGTAAGAACACACCAAAAGAGCCTGAGCGTTCTACCCAGCCTTGGAGACGAGCCACCACCACAGATAAAGGCAAGAAGGCAATGGTTCAGGGCCGAGTTCATGCGTTGGATCAGGGGCCTACAGACACTTCTTCAGACGTCATCAAGGGTAAGATATTTGTATGAGGTTATGGCACTTGCATTGTTTGACCCTGGATCCACGCATTCATTTATATCACCTGTTTTTGCTATGAAAATACATGTAAGACCGAAACCTTTAGGACATATTCTACAAATTAGCCCTCCTTTAAAAGAAACTCATAGGACTGATGTAGTGTATAAAAATTGCAAACTTAAGATAAGGAAGAAGGAATCAGTAGCAGATCTAGTACTACTAAATATGTTTGACTTTGATGTGATTTTGGCCATGGATTGGCTGTTTGCCAATCGAGTTAATTTAGACTGCTACTCTAAGACTATAACCTTCACTTATCTCAAAAGATATGATATAAAATTCAGTTCTAAGTAATGAAAGTGTTTTGTTTCTATTGATTGAATGTTGTGAATGATAATTTATGTTGTCTATTTAATCATGAAGGGTTTCTTGCTTGTGTTGAGGATGTGGACAAGTACCGTCCAGAATTACATGAGATCCCTATGGTGAGGGACTTCCCTGATGTATTCCCGGATGAATTGCCAGGACTTCCCCTGGATAGGGAGTTAGAATTTGCTATTGATTTGATTCCTGGCACGAAACCCATTTCTAAGCCACCATATAGGATGGCCTTAGTCGAGCTGGATGAATTGAAGATGCTACTCCAAGAACTGTTAGATAAAAGGGTTCATTCGATCGAGCGTGTCTCCATAGGGTGCTCCAGTACTATTTGTCCGGAAGAAAGATGGTAGCTTTCGGTTGTGCATCGATTATCGGTGGATGAATAAGGCTACTATTAAGAATAAGTATCCACTTCCCAAGATCGATGACTTCTTTGATCAGCCTAGGGGTGCTCAGATCTTTTCCAAGATTGATCTTAGATTAGGATATCATCAGTTGTAGATTAGAAGCGATGATATTCCTAAAACAGCCTTTAGGACCCGGTATGGACACTATGAATTCTTGGTAATGCAATTCGTGCTTACGAATGCACCCGCGGCTTTTATGAACTTAATGAATGAAGTGTTCAAGCCATATCTTGATAGATTTGTCATCGTGTTCATAGATGACATCCTAGTCTATTCTAAGTCCTGGGAAGAACATGAGCAGCACTTAAGGATTGTACTCCAGACTCTCAAGGATCGCAAGTTGTATGCTAAGCTTAGCAAGTGTGACTTCTGGCTAGATCAGATCTCCTTTCTAGGTCACGTGGTGGATAAGGATGGGGTGTTTATGGATCCATCCAGGATAGAGGATATAATGCAATGGGATAGGCCAAAGTCTATCACTAAGATTCGGAGTTTCCTTGGTCTAATTGGTTATTATCGGAGATTTGTTGAGGGATTTTCTAGACTAGCTGCTCCTCTAACACGCCTCACGCGTAAAGATGTACAATTTGAGTGGGATGACGCATGTGAGCATAGTTTCTAAGAGTTGAAGCATAGATTGACCTCAGCACCAATCCTTACTCTCCTTAACAGTTCAGGAGGTTTTTCGGTGTACAGTGATGTATCCGCTCAGGGTTTGGGTTGTGTGCTCATGCAGAATGGAAGAGTAGTGGCATATGTGTCTCGACAGCTTAAAAATCATGAAAGGAACTATCCCACTCATGACTTGGAGTTGGCCACAGTAATTTTTCCTTTAAAGATTTAACGGCACTATCTTTATGGGGAAAGATTTCAAATATTTACGGATCACAAAAGCTTGAAGTATTTATTCTCCCAAAAAGAGTTAAATATGAGACAAATGAGATGGATGGAGCTTCTAAAGGACTATGATTGTGAGATCTTATATCACCCAGGTAAAGCTAATGTTGTTGCTGATGCTCTTAGTCGGAAACACCTGGGATTAGTTTCTTATATGATGGTCCGGTAGTTTGATTTATTAGAACAGTTTGCAAGTTTGAGTTTGAACATCTCCTCTTCTGAGAAGTATAGTATGGTGGCTATTATGAGGATTGAACCTGATTTGATGGAGAGTATTAGACGTGCTCAGAGAAAGGATCAGTATTGTATGGATATGATTAGTCAGATTCAGACTAGAGAGTAGATTGATTTTGTAATTAGGTTTAATGGTCTATTAAGGTTTAAAGGCCGAATTTGTATACCGGATGATAGAGGTCTCAAGGATCTTATTTTATCATAAGCTCACTCTGCTAGGTTCACTTTACACCTTGGTAATACAAAGATGTATCATAATCTACGTAAAGTGTATTAGTGGTCTAGAATGAAAAGAGACATTGCCGATCTTGTTGCTAGGTGTCTCACCTGTCAGCAGGTTAAGGTAGAGCATCAGAAGCCAGCAAGTTTACTTCAGCCCCTATCTATACCTACTTGGAAATAGGAGCATGTTACCATGGACTTTATCATGGGATTACCCAGAACTAGGAGGAATCATGACGTTATCTGGGTTATTGTGGATAGACTAACTAAATCACCCACTTTTTGCTATGAAATCTACGGATGCTCTTAATGCTCTAGCTAATATGTACGTTAAAGAGATTGTACGACTTCATGGAGTTTTAGTGAGCATCACTTCTGACCAAGATTCTCAGTTTACATCCCATTTTTGGGAACACTTTCAAGATGCCATGAGATCTCGACTAAACTTTAGCACCGCATTTCACCCATAGATAGATGGGCAATCTGAGCATACAATTCAGACTTTAGAGGACATGTTGAGAGCATGTGCTTTGGACTTTAAGGGCTCCTGGGATGATCATCTTCCTTTAGCTAAGTTTGCATACAATAACAGCTATCATTCTAGCATTGGAATGGCACCGTATGAAGATTTGTATGGTAGAAAGTGCCGCTCTCTGGTTGCTTGGGAAGACGTGGGCGAACGTAAGATACTTGCTCCCGATTTGGTAAAACAAGCTTCTGAGGATGTTCGATTGATTTGTGAAAGGCTTAGGACAGCTTAAAGTCGATAGAAGAGCTATGCTGATAGTAGGCGCAGACACTTGGAATTCTCTGTAGGTGATTCTGTGTTTTTGAAGGTTTGCCCATCTAAGGGTATTATGAGATTCGGCAAGAAAGGGAAACTAAGTCCTCGTTTCATCGGGCCATTTGAGATTTTGGATCATGTAGGAGATGTAGCATACCGGTTAGCCTTGCCTCCTGAGTTAGCCGGAGCACATAATGTATTTCATGTATCTATGCTACGCAAGTACCATCCTGATCTGTCACATGTCATTCAATATGAGCCTTTGGAAATTAGAGAGGATATGAGCTATGTAGAGAAACCGATATGGATCGTGGATAGGAAGGAGAGGGTACTACGATCCAAGAGTATCCCATTGGTAAAGGTGCTCTGGCAATATCAACAACTGAGGAAGCAACATGGGAACTTGAAAGTCTTATGAGGGAAAAGTATCCAGAGCTGTTCGATCAGAGATTAC
Organism: Heritiera fomes; assembly: GCA_032173925.1. Classification (NCBI taxonomy): domain Eukaryota; kingdom Viridiplantae; phylum Streptophyta; class Magnoliopsida; order Malvales; family Malvaceae; genus Heritiera; species Heritiera fomes. The sequence continues at coordinate 37,621,396 of JAPDPM010000007.1, forward strand.
CCGATGCGAATTTGGAGGACCAAATTTTCTAAGGTGATGAGGATGTAATAGTCATAAATTCCATCTTTTGGTGGATTAAATAAATAAACAAACTAAATATTAAAATGAGGTTAATAGTAAATGAATGAATAAATATATATATATATATAATATTAGTAGTGGAGAATAACATATATATTATAGAGGGAGTGGCTTCTTTAAGAAGCCTTACAAAATCCAATCCCACTAACTCTGTGAAGACCGCAAATTTTCATATCAAAATTGTGAAATAAAAGAAGGAAATTAAATGAATTAAGTATCGAGATGTATTTTGAAGTTAATATTTTAGTAATGAAACCAAAAATGTGAAGTTAGGACATTTGATCATAAATGACTAATATATATATATATACATATATATATATATATACTTTAGATTATATATAGGTTTAAGATATATATATATATATGTATATTAATTTGATAAAGAAGATAAATGGTACTTTTATATATAAGAATAAAATATGTTAATGATTTCGTAAGTGTGGTTATAAACATATGTACAAGTACGTGAGAAAAAAAAAGGAAAAGAGGAGGGAAAGTCGGATTTGGCTTCCTTGGGAAGCCACCGACTTCCCTCAACTATAGTGGATTCCACAGATTGAAGGAAAATCGGACAGAGTCTCTACCTCTTTAGACAAAACAAAACCCAATGAAAATAAAATAGAAAAGAAAGAAAAAGAGAGAAAAACAGAGAACAGAAGGAAGAGACGTGAAACAGAGCTGGTAGAAGCAACGAGAGAAAGGGAGAAAGAGAGCCTCGAGAGAAAGAGAAACTGCAGCGGTAGAAGAAGGGAGAGGCTGGAACGTGACTTTTGAGGATTGACTGTGCATGTGAAACGAAGGCTGGAAGGTTACTAAAGAGAGGAGCTGCAGCCATTTGGTAAAGGAGAGAAAAGAAAGAAAATGCAGTAGAGCATTGAAACGAGAGAGAGAAGGTGAACAGCAGTGAAACGAAAAAGGGTGGATTAAAAGAGAAAGAAAAAGAGCGTGGGAGAAAGCATAACAAGAACAAAGCTGAACGGGTGGCGTTTGGATGATGTAAGCAGAACGTGATTGAACTTCATGAAGCAATGATGCAGAAGCAAGGGGGTTCTTTCGGATGGCATTTTGGGTGTTGAGAATGATCAGGTTTTTACCGCTTTCTTAGTTGTTGAATGCTTGGAATGCTAGCAATGTTTTAAGATGAATCTTAGGTGGTTGTAGGGTAGCGAAAAAGGCTATTTTCGAGGCTGAAACAGAAGCATAAAGAGGCTGTGTTTCATTGATCCAAGATTGGTTTTTGGGCTGAGCTTGGAAGCTGGTTGGTTAGGGGCTAAATGGAAGGCTTTCATACGTTGGTTTGAGCTGGGTTGCTTGGAGATAAGATGGCGTGACAAGGCTGTTTGGGTGGCCTCTAGGGAGTTTGTTTCGGGTGGCCAAAACAAAACAGCTTTGCTGCTGTGACGGGGGAGATGTGCGTGATATTTGGTGGTTTAAACAGCTGAAGTTGGCAAAATTTAGGTGGTACACAGGAACCGAGAGGAAAGAGGAAGCTTGGGAAATTTTATTCAATTTAGAGTATAATGGAAAAAGAGGGTAAGGAAAATAATAAATTGCATTGATAAATTTTTAATATATTTTAGATTACCTTCTAATTGTATAAGTGTATGTGTTTGAATTGCAGAGTACAGAAAGTGGTAATTTGAGGCTTGAGCAAGCTTGGGAGGCTAAGATGCAAGCCTTGAAACACTAGGTGAAATACATATATAAGGTAGTTGTAGATTTATATTGTGTTAGTTGATTATTGAGAATCAAAAAGAAAAATTGAAATTGAAAATGTGATTAAATGTGTTTATGAACTATTGATGTGATAATTTATTTGATTTAAATTTCATAGAAGGTAATGGAGTAAATTAAGTGTGATTTTAGTATTGGATTGTAAGAGATCTTCAAAAGAGAAAGGCTTAAGATTTATATATATATATATATGGATTCAAAGGGGTCAGTAGTGTACCTAAATGTCGTTTGGTGTTAATTGTTATATATTGAAAATTTTATGAAGATTAATAATGTCATTACTGGGATTTTGGATTTGAGAATATTTAAATGACTTTCTGCAGTTCGGGAATAAGTTGGTGATGAGATTATACAAACTCGATTGTTGAATATCGACTACTTTACTTGGTTATGGATAAGTTGCTTTGCGATTATTAGGTAAGGGATATATATAAGGAACGTAGGAGATACTGGAATGATTTTAAGATCAATAACATTGTATTTTATGAACTGCGTATGCTTTGTAAGTGACTTTAGAAATTTGATACCGTCATGCTATCGAATTTTCGTAAGAATATTGATTTTCTGCGATTTTAGCTAAAAGGCTAAGAAATCCTTTTAAGAATAGAAATTTTTAAGGAATTCAGTCTTGAAAATATTAAATTGCATGATTTTAGCATATTCATGAATTTTTAAATTAAATTTTATTTTATGGAAATTACCAAACATTAGTGTTTTAGAAATATTTATGAAAAATTATGAAATTTTCGGATTTTTGGAATTTCTTGCATTTTAATTGGTTTTGGAACCTTTATGAGTTTTGAAAATGCTCCTTCGAATTTGGATTTATGAAAATCTGCATTAACATGAATTTTTCTAAAAAATTCAGTTTTTGTTGTAAGCTTATTAAATTGCATGATTTTAAAGACTTGTGACTTTTCTATCTTAAATTTTGTTTTTTTGTGATGACTGCGTGACACTTTGGTCTTGCAGGATTCAAGAGGTGGCCCCCGCAGCTTACTCACTCGTATTGTCCGCTTCGGGATTCTAGAGGTGGCCCCTGTCCGCAGACGTGGCACTTAGGTCCCTCACGGTTTTGTCCCAAGGGTCTTGAAGAACTCAAGATAAATCCCCTTGAGCGCGTTCGTAGTGACTCGAACACTTGACTTCATCAAATTTTAAGTCACTACTAACCATTAGGCCTAATGCCAAGTCACTACTAACCATTAGGCCTAAAGAAACTTATTAAATTGCATGATTTTAAAGACTTGTGACTTTTCTATCTTAAATTTTGTTTTTTTGTGATGACTGCGTGGCACTTTGGTCCCACAGGATTCAAGAGGTGGCTCCCGCAGCTCACTCACTCGTATTGTCCGCTTCGGGATTCTAGAGGTGGCCCCCGTCTGCATACGTGGCACTTAGGTCCCTCACGGCTTTGTCTCAAGGGTCCTGAAGAACTCAGGATAAATCACCTTAAGCGCGTTTGTAGTGACTCAAACATTTGACTTCCTCAAATGTCAAGTCACTACTAACCATTAGGCCTAATGCCAAATTTGAGCTTCGGAAAGGTTCATAACAAAAGCCATATACATTTCTTTCAAAGACATATAAGTCATGCATATTCATAATATCTTTAACACAATAACATAGGTTAATAATTTCCTTGAGATAAGTATCTCAGTTGAAAGTCTTATAAACAAATCAAGGTCGTAAGACTTAACTGTTTTCAAAATAACTATGCCGGATAACTTGTCATTTTCAAATGATTGCTTAAAATTAAGCTTAAATCATAAAACATTATTTTCATAAAAATTCCGGTAGTATAACGAGTTATATTTTCTTAAAACCTCATACAAGAAAATACAATTTATATAACCACAAGACAGTTGATTTTAAATAGTATTCGGTATCTCTTACGTTCCGATATATATCTCTTACCTCACTATGTAACACAAATGTTGCTATGGCACCTTTGTCCTTCTTGATTTCCTCCCCCCTTAGCCTTTAATTTAATGTATTTTGGTCTCTACCTTTGTAAAAATCCCTTCTACATCAAGGCATAAAATCAATTAAATTTATATTATGAAATTACCTTAAGGTAGCTTTTATATATATATATATATATATATATATATATATATATATATATATATATGTATCTATGTCTTATGTGCCTTACCTTGCTTATTCTCTCTTGGTTGGCAAATAGTCTTTTGCCTTCTTAAATTTCTATTCTCCACATAATCCTACATCAAAGACCATATATATGTATGTTTAGTTTTATAATTATTAACATATTGTTTCCTCATGGAATCCTCATTTGAACTTCTTAATATATATATTTGTATTTTTTACTAAAATTTGAAAATTTATTTGAATATATATTATTATATGCTAACGAAGTCTACAAGTGGTACTGTGCAATTTTGGCTCCCAAGTTTGAGCCATCTGTTAGAAGCTTATTAGTCTTTTTTTTTTTAGTCTAGCTTTTTAGTTTTTTTTCTTCAACTTTTATTTTTTTTAATTAAGCCCTTTGATTTTCTTTTAATTTTTTTCAATTAAACCTCTCAAATTTATTTTTAGGTTTTAAACTTTTTTTCCTTTTGTAATTAAATCCTCTTATCTGTTTTTTTAGTCATGCTTTCTAATCTATTTTTTATTTCTTCAATTTTTTAATTAAACTCTTTAATCAGTTTTTATTTTTAATTTTTTCTTGACTATGATCTTTAATTTATTTTAGTTTTTTATTAAACCTTTTATTCTACTTTATTTAATTTTTCCAATTATACTTTTTAGTTTATTTTTAACTCTTCAACTTATTTTAGCTAAATCCTCTAATTTGTTTTTATTTTATTGTTTTTAATCTATATTTGATCATGTGCTGTTCTTATATAAAAAATCTGAACGTGTTCATTGTATCCATTATATTGATCGAACTAAAACTATTTTTTCACAACTATACGACTTCTTCCTTTTATGTTTTGATGCCGTTACCCACACTTTTATCCTCTTAATAAAATAAATAAATAAATAAAATAAAAAAAAGAAACTACCTCATTCTCATACTTTTTATTTTATTCATCCCTCTCCCTACACTATGGTCCTACCTCACTCAAATAAAGCAAAATTAAAGTTTTTTTTCTATTAAATATTATTAAATTTTATTAAAATCAACTATTATTAAATGTTACTATTTTTTATTAAAAATAACTTATAAAAATTAACAAAAATAAGTTTTACAGAAAATAAATTATAATTAAAAACTAAAAAATTGAGCAATTACTAAAAAATTTATTATCGATACTTTTTTGTTATTTTTGCTTGAATTTTTTTAATTTATGTCAATAATATTATTAAAATTTTTAATTTTTTTGTAAATCATTAATTTTCATACATATAATTTTAATAATTAATAAAATAAAAATATTTTAATATTAAATATAAATGTTCAGATAAAAATAATTAATTAATATTAATCAAATTATATAAAAATGCCCAGGCGAAGCGGGGCATAATTCTTGTATATATAATTATAAGCTTCTAGTTGATTCCTCAAAATTAGGTGTCAGTATCACCATTAACTTGTGGAGAAGAGATTATTGGTGGTGGAGGATTTGCTTTAATTTGTTTAAAAGTTCTCCTTGGGTAAGCCTCACGTTGCCTGGAAAGCACCAGACCAGGGTAATGCTTTTTCTGCACAAATCCTAAAGCTAATTAAGATGAAAAGTTAAAAAAAAGAATGAACAGAGAAATTAAGGCAAACTAACATTGGTTAGCGTAAGTGATAGCGACTCTCCTCCTTTAATCAAGTGTTCAGAGTTCGATTCTTAGCTTTGGGTATGAAGCAAAATATACTGGGAGGGGATTACCTATTTTGTGTGCGCTTAGGATCCCCGACGAAGATTAATCACTGTTATCGACGGTAAATACTTCGTACCAATATCATGGTAAAAAAAAAAAAAAGAGAAATTAAGGCAAATATGTACAATATGTGCTGAGACTTTAAAGAAAAATGATAGCAGAACCAAATTGATTCACAGCTGGCCAAAGATATTTGTATTATTTTAGCAGTTTATTCTTGCTTTTACAATTATTTTGCTCTTAACCTGGAAACTTATTAAAGTATGTTCCCCAAGCTGGACTCAACAACCAGGTTTAGATATGGACATATTTTTACAAAGGAAGATTGATATTTTTCCACCACAATTCTTGCAACTAAACATGTAAACTCGTCAACTGGCTGATTACAAAAATATATTCCTTAAGATAGCAAATCAACAAATACTAGAAAAGAAAAGTAGAGGTCATTGGTATATGTGGGAACGAAAGAAAGAAGCTCATTTTCTATTAAAAAATATTTAATTATTTGTTATATTTTTTTAGTTGAATGATTTAATTTATAAAAAAAATATTTATTTTGATTTATTTGGATGAACTAAATGATAAATATTTAAGAAAATAATATTTTAAAAATTTTATTTCACCAATTTTAAGATCTAATAGATATAATTCTAATAAAAAAAAGTCATAACATTAATTGCAAGTAATAAGAGATAGGGAATTTATTTGTATTTTTGTGTAAAATTTGAAACTTTATCTGAATATATATATAATTATAAACTTCTAGTTGATTCCTCAAAATTAAGTGTCAATATCTACCATTGACTTGTGGAGAATAGATTATTGATAATGGAGGACTTGCTTTAATTTGTTTAAAAATTCTCCTTTGGTAAGCCGATCGTGCTGCCTGGAAAGCACCAGACCGAGGTACTGCTTTCTGCACAAATCCAAAAGCTAATTAAGATTAAATGTTAAAAAAGACGAATGAACAGAGAAATTAAAGCAAGTATGTACATTTTGTGTTCTGACTTCAAAGAAAAAGGATAGCAGAACCAAATTGATTCATAGCTTACCAAAGATGTTTTGTATTATTTTAGCAGCTTTTATTCTTACTTTTACAACTATTGTACTCTTAATCTGGAAACTTATTAAATTAATGTATGTTCCCCAAGCTAACACGCAGGCTTTGTTATGAACATATTTTTCCAAAGAAAGATTGATACTTTTTACACCACATTTCTTGCATGTGGCTGATTAAAAAAATATATTCCTATAGAAAGCATATCAACAAATACTAGAAAAGAAAAGTAGAGGTCAATGATATAGGTGAGAACGAGAGAAAGAAGCTCTTAACCTAATCCGAGGGTTATTGCGGAATTTGTTAAATCAGATTGTACTTTATTAAATTAATTAATGAAATTATCATTTTTTTTAAAAAGAAAAGAAAAGATTGAATGGTAAGTGCGTACAGAGATTAGTCTTATATATAAAAATGGTGTTGGAACACCTCGTGGATAAATAAATAAATAAATTCCATTATCATTTACCTTACTACAAAAACCACTCATGAAGTTTACAGGAAATCCCACTTGCTATTGATAATTTAAGCATGGTTTTACTGAAGTCTAAGTCCAGAGTAGAGCTGATAAAATTTGATTTGATCCAAAAAAATTCATCTGATTAATCCAAATTAAACTCGATCAATTCGATTTCAATAAAGTGAATCAAAGCTAATGCTAGCAAATTTAAAGCTGAGTTAATCACCCTAGCATATCAAAATACAGAGAAATAGTAAAATTTCCCTTCTTTGGCAGTGGCAAGCATCACAATGTTTGCAACTGTTCAAGTCTGATGGGAATTTAACAAATTGCTGGAAATAATGAAGCTGATAACAAAGTCCATTTAAATGAATATTAAAAAAGTCAAAATTGTTTAAATCAGCCACTAAATCAAGTGCACATCAACCGTTCTTTTTAAAGCCATACATATATATATATATGGATAATTATTACATACACTGATAGTGGAGTTTTTTTTACTCCACAAGCAGCGTTAAGATCGTGACACATGTCCTGTTTTATTTATTTTAATATTTTTGTAAGACACATGTCATGATCTTAACGCTGCTTGTGGAGTAAAAAAACTATACTGTCAGTGTATGTAATAATTATCATATATATATGTATATATCTGGGTATATTAATATACATACATAAAACAAATTTTCAGATGGAAAGATATTATATTTTATAAAGTGTTGATGTTTTGGTTAATTTCTACTTTCGGGAAAAAATGACAAGAAAAGATTGGCCTTTTTTCCTGCAAAGCAATGGATACGTAATTATCAAAGTGGAAATATTTCGATCTTTTTTAATTAACTCTTGATAGAAGCTGTATAAAATGAATATTTCAAGTTAGTATATGTGTTTTAGTTTTTATTCAAATAATGTTATATAATTACATTATTATAAGAAAATGAATCATTTATTATCAAAATATTAATGAATTTATTGAAATAAGCATTCACCTTTTTTTTTGGACAAAATAAGCATTTACCATTTAATTATCATATATAGAATTAATTTGAATAGACAGTAAAATTTGTTTTAGTAAGATTTCTCTACAGATGGTATAACCAACGACAAAGGTACGAACGCAAATTTTTAACCATAGAAATTTCTCTACGATGGTTTAATCAAACATAAATGTATGAACGCAAATTTTTAACCATAGAAATTTCTCTGCCAATGGTTTAATCAACCACGAAGGTATGGATGCCTTTATGCAAAATGTCAACACTTGCTTTCATGATAATTTGTCAATCACTTCACGTTTCTGTTTAGAAATCAAGTGTTAGCATTTTTTTTAACCCTCTGTACACGGTATATTTGAAGTCTATAATTCCTCTTTATGCAAAACGTGCCTTACTTATAAATAGTATCAAAAATAAAAATATATTTCCAAAATTAATAGAAACATAAAATTCTTGATTCCAACAATTTTAAAAATTTTTATTTTTATTTTTGTTTTTTGAAAACAGAAATATGCTATCAAACATACTTTCTGTTGTTGTTTAAAAAAAAAAGCTGAAAACAAAAACTAAAAACAAAAATAATGCCAAATGACTCTTTAATAATATATTTTCATTCAAAGTTATTATCATAATTATATATTACATTTAATGAACTAATAACTATAAAAATTACTTTACTTAAAATAAATAAACTAGTAAATAACTGAATTATAATTACTTAAAAGCAAGTAAACTAATAAATAACTAAATTTAAATCAAGGACCTCTTCATTACCATTAAGTCAATGAATCACAAAGTACCTTTAAATGAATATCGAGAATCAGCAAGCGCTTAGAAGAAGTGAAAGTGAACTTCTTTCTTATGTATTTGGATATAGTTTGAATCCTGTAATCACTACTGTTAGGAGAACCTTATCGTTTACTACTTCCGGCCCGAACAGAATTAGTCTCAGATCATAAAATAAATTAGGATACCTATGGTTGCATATTATATATGCAAAAAACAAATTTTTAGATGAAAACATATTATATTTTTTAAAGTGTTGATGTTTTGGTTAATTTCCACTTACGGAAGAAAAGAATAATGAAAAGAAAAGAATGGCTTTTTTATTTTTTTGGAAAAGCAATTGAGACCTAAATATCAAAGTGGAAATATTTCAGATCTTTTTTTATCTAACTCTTGATAGAAGGTGTATAAAATGATTATTTAATGTTAGTATATGTGTTTTTATTCAAATAAATATAATTACATTATTATAAGAAAATAAATCATTTATTATCAAAACATTAATGAATTAACTGAAATAACCCTTCAATACCATTTAATTATTATATATATAATGTCATTACATGATATAAATGAAAGTTACAGAGTTATTTTCTTCATTTGATCTTTTCTCTCTCACTACCAACGGTGGAAAATACATATATATATATATATATATATATATATAAATAATATGATTAAAACTAGGACTCAATCAATGTTTGTTCCAATTTCCGAAATAAATATTGAGTTTGTATATAATGCACTGACAGTGTATAGTTTTTATACACTGTCAATGCATCAGAGGTTGACACTTCATCAATAGGCTCTTATATGCAAATATAAATAAATTTTTTTAATTTGCCCATAAGGGCTTATTGATGAAATATCAACCTTTGGTGCATTGACAGTGTATATAAACTATACACTGTCAGTGCATCATATATAAATCCATAAATATTATCAAAAAAATTCCATACTAAATTTTTAACCATAAGAAATTTCGATACTGATGGTTTAGTCAAAGACAAAGATATGAATGCAAATTTTTAACCATAGAAATCACTCTACTAATGGCTTAATCTACGGCAAAGGTATTAATGCCTTTATGCAAAATGTGAATACTTACTTTCATGATAATTTGCCAATCGCTTCAAGTTTTTGTCAGAAATCAAGTGTTAGAATTTATTTTCAACCCTATATACACGGTATATTTTAAGTCTTTAGTTCCTCTATTTTTATATATACTCGATCAAATTGGGGACTTCAAGGAATTATTCACCAAAAACAGTTTCTTCTAATACAGCTTGATATAGTTCTACAGTCTTACTTCTTGATCGCATCCTCTTTTCTTATCCTTTAGAATGGGGACTGAAAGCACCCTTTTCTCAATCAGCAGAGTGGTCATTCTACAATGGTGCATATGTCTGCTGCTAGCTGGTGGTTTTCCAAGCTTAGTCAGTGGAATCACAACGATCAAATTCAGAGGATATGAGAGAGATCGCCAAGCATTACTAGCAATTAAATCTAAAATTTTTGATGACCCATTTGGTGTCACAGGCTCATGGAACCACTCTGTGTCCTTATGTCAATGGAGGGGAATAACATGTGGTCGTAAGCATCAAAGGGTCACCAAATTGGACTTGAGTATGCAGAATTTGAGAGGTTCCTTATCTCCCTACATAGGGAACCTCAGCTTTCTTAAGTTCATCGACCTCCGACACAACCGCTTCTTTGGTGGAATTCCTCCTGAGATTGGTCGTCTGTCCAGGCTTGAAACTTTAATATTCAGAAATAATTCCTTCGGGGGAACCATACCAGCCAATTTGTCCAGTTGCTCGAAACTCATCTATCTTAGCGGTCCACAAAACAACCTTGTTGGGAATCTCCCAGCAGAGTTTGGCAATTTATTGAAGCTAGAGAAACTCGGATTTCACACCAACTTCCTAACTGGGCAACTTCCCGTTTGGATTGGGAACCTTTCAAATCTAGATGTTCTTGATGTAGGTACTAATAGCTTGCAAGGGAGAATTCCTGATACATTAGGCCAGCTGAAAAGGTTAGTCTATCTTGTACTAGAAAGCAATAATTTCTCTGGCCTAGTTCCTTTTTCAATTTATAACATCTCTTCTCTAGAGCTCTTTAGTGCAGTAGATAATAGATTCCATGGGAGCCTCCCTAGCAACTTAGGCTTCACACTTCTAAATATTAAAAAATTTTATATTGGGATAAATCATTTCTCTGGAACTCTGCCAGAGTCATTATGCAATGCTTCAAAGCTTGCAGAGGTCGACATTTCTTCTAACTTTTTCAACGGTAAAGTATCAATTGATTTTAACCACAAAAATTTATCATATTTGAATATGGAAACTAATAATTTAGGAAATGGGTTAGCTGGAGACCTAGATTTTGTAATATCCTTAACTAATTGTAGCAAGCTAGAAGTACTTAGTTTAGATGATAATCAATTTGGAGGGACGCTGCCAAATTCTCAAACCAATCTTTCAAGTACGGTTACAGAAATATATTTAGGTAATAATCGATTAACTGGTACCATTCCTTCAGGGATGGCAAATCTTGTAAATCTAATTGAATTAGACTTAGGGCGAAACCAACTAACTGGCCACATACCTCATGCCATTGGCTGGCTTAAGAATATGCAAGTTCTCAGCTTGGATGAAAATAAATTATCTGGGGGACTCCCAACCTCTTTGGGAAATTTGACACAGCTAAACAAGCTTACCTTAGACTACAACATGCTAGAGGGCAGTATACCACCAAATCTTGGCAATTGTCAGAATTTGATTGCGTTGTCAGTAGGTGGCAATAGACTTACCGGTGTTGTTCCCCCATCAATATTTAGCATAATAACTCTCTCAATTCAACTAGACTTGTCCAACAATCTCCTTAGAGGCTCCCTACCAGTTGAAGTTGGAAACCTGAAGAATTTAGTCGATCTGGATATATCCAGAAACCAATTTTCTAGTCAGGTTCCCAACGCCTTGAGTGCCTGTACAAGCTTGGATACTCTCAATTTGAGAAATAATAAGTTTTATGGAACTATCCCAGCCTCTTTGAGTTCTTTGAAAAGCATTGCACATCTAGATCTCTCCCACAACAACTTTTCTGGACAAATTCCTGAATATCTTGAAAAATTATCCTTCTTGAAGTACTTAAACTTGTCTTATAATCACTTCGAGGGGAAAGTACCAAAGAAAGGATTGTTCAGTAATGCAACAGCAATTTCATTGATTGGGAATGAGAAGCTCTGTGGGGGTATTGCAGACCTGCATTTGCCGTCATGCCACTTCAATGGGCAGAAGAAATCAAAAACTGCACATTCACTCAAAATAACCTTGATAGTTTGTGGGGTTCTTGGATTTCTTTCGCTGTCATTTTCATTACTTTTCTATTGCCTGAGGACTAATAGAAAAGTATTAACAGAGACTCTATCAATGTTGCCCCTGAGAATTTCAATTTCGAGGATTTCCTATCAACAACTTCTCAAAGCTACTAATGGGTTCTCTCCTGCCAATTTGATTGGTCAAGGAGGTTTTGGATCCGTGTATCAAGGAATTTTTAATCAGAAAGAGCAGAAGGTTGTTGCAGTGAAAGTGTTGAATCTCCAAGAAAGAAGAGCCTTCAAGAGTTTCATTGCTGAATGTAAAATACTGACAAATGTCAGGCATCGAAATCTTGTCAAGATAATATCTGCTTGCTCTAGTATTGATCTTCAGGGCAATGCCTTCAGAGCTCTTGTATATGAATTCATGCCAAATGGAAGCTTAGAAGGATGGCTGCATGCAACACCTGAGGCAAAAATCTTAGACTTTGTTCAGAGACTAGATATTTCTACTGATGTGGCTTCTGCACTTGATTATCTCCATCACCATTGTGAAGTGCCGGTAGTTCACTGCGATTTGAAGCCAAGCAACATTCTACTTGACCATGACATGGTTGCTCATGTAGGAGATTTTGGACTAGCCAGGTTTTTTCCAAAATCTATGAATAATTATTCTGGAAATTCTACCAGCTCTCTTGGTATAAAGGGAACGATTGGTTATGTTGCACCAGGTAAATTAATCTACTTCATTTAATAACAACCCTCAGCCAAGTTGGATAGAAGCCGAATTATTAATGCTCTCCCTTTTAAAGCTGTAATTCTTTCATAATAATTTGTTTTATGGCTTCAAGATTTAAGTTGGTTATAATTCCTATTCTTGGGCAGAGTATGGCATTGGAACAGAGGCAACAACAAGCGGAGACATGTACAGCTTTGGAATACTCTTACTGGAAATGTTCACAAGTAAGAGACCCACCGATGAGATGTTCAAAGATGGTCTAACACTTCATCGCTTTGCAAAGACGGCATTGCCTGATCAAGTACTTGATGTTGTGGATCCCTTACTTCTAGTTGGAGACAACGAACAAGAGAAAGCAAGTAGCAGCAGAAACCCAAAGAGGCCACGCATGAAGGAAACCAAAATGCAAGAGTGCCTGATCTCCATCTTAGAAATTGGAATCGCTTGTTCTCTTGAATCGCCGAAAGACCGCATGGACATTGTCGATGCAGCCAAGAAACTGCATTTTATCAGGGACAAATTTCTTGCGACCTGAACTTGGACACAAGATAAGAACGACCATGGAATGGAGTTTGGTTGCTTTTATTGTGCAATATTATGTTCTAGTTTTTTTCAAAAGCTCTTTGTGTAGTTTAGGTCTATTAAATCCTTGTCTTGGATTGCCCTTTTTTTTTCTTTGATTCTGGTTACTGTATCTTTGTTCTTCCGGCTGAAAGCAAAACTTGTTTTTCAAAATCTTTGTCTAAATAAGAACACACAATTGAAACTGTTATACTCTAATTATAAGCACAAATAAAATTAAGGATGATATTCCCAGGCTGCAAGATTTCTGCTGGTTATAATTCCTATTCTTAGGCAGAGCACAGGTAGCAGCAGATTCTCAGCGTGGCAATTATGGAAGAAGCCAGATTTAATTTTATTTCTACAAGCCAAATTTACATTACAGAAAACGTAAAACTGAAAATAAAAGTCAATTTCAGCAAAATCACCGGCTCTTGCTATCGTAATCGACAATTTTAGAATCAGTAACGGACCGATCGAATTTTATGTTTATTCTATTTCATTTAGTTTTTAGGTTAATTAATTAGAAAAAACGTTCAACTTTTATTTTTTGCAATATGTAACTTGATGTTTCAATTATTTTCTTTAAAAAAAAAACTATATTGTTTATTTTGTCTTTTGGATATACCCTTTGCTCTCTTCATTCTCTTCCATGCTTTATAAACTGGTAATTTTAATCTTTAAAGTTAACAACTGTTCTAAAAGTTGTAGTCTTATGAACTAATTTTAATTCAAAAAATTGTTTAAATATGAGCTATTCTAATCAATCAAGAGAATGATTGGCCAAAAAAAAATGAAGAGAAAGTAGGATGAAGGGATGAATAAATTAAATTTAACTAGATTCCACTTCTAAATAAAAAGCCAGTGTCCTCAGTCTAAGAAAAAGTAGCAACCAAACACAAAGCCTCAATAACCATTCAAACAAAAAAAAAGGAGTCTATGAGCCGAAAAGGGAGGTCTCGGTTTTGGTGTTTCAGGGGCCTTTGGGTTGCGAAGTTTGGTGAGGAAGTGGCTAAGGAGGAGGAGAATGATATAGTGGAAGGAGGAAGTAAGAGGTACGGCGGCGATGGAGTTTTAGAGGTTGGGAAGCCGACGGCTTTACTCCAGATCTACGATTTTAGGGGCATTTTTTAAGGAATCTGAGGGGAGAAACAGAAAAGGGAGGTGAAGAAGCTTAGGAAAGGAGGAAGCTTTTGGCTTCTCGATCACCGGCGGCGGTGGAGGACGGCAACCACCAGCAGTCCGGTGGCTTGATCGGCGCCGGATTCTGGGTAGAGAAGGAGAGAGGAGGCAAACAATTTTTTTGGAGAATAAAAGGTATTTTTCCTTTTTTGAAACTTCGGGAATTCTGAAACCAAAAAATGTCAAGGGCTTTTATAGTAAGCTAAAACCACGCCGTTTTGGGGCTAAGTAAGGAAGCCCACTGACGACCCGACCCGAGTTCGTCCAACCCGACCCTTTTTTGGACCCAGCCTCCAGCAGGCACCATTTGTGTTGGGCTCTTGTTTGGGCAGCCTCAATCAGCAGCAAGCCCACTTCCGCTTGGATTTTGGTCCAAATTGTTGTATATTTCATATTTGATCAACTGCATCCATTTAAATTTTGAAAATAAAATAAAAATTGTTCTAATGATGTGATATTATGAAAATTACAAATAGTGATTTCTAATTGATTTTTAAGTGAGATGAGTTTTCTAAATTGAAGTCAACACTAATCAATTATAATTCTGACATAAGAAATTCAAATCAATGAGATAAGATATACATGAAATAACATTTAAGAAAGTTAGTAGTAAAACTTTCAATATCTACATCAATAATTAAGTTGAAAATGGTCAAAGTCCTGCTCTGCTTATTGGATTGTCCAGGACCACAATGATGTTAAGCCAATTGAACTCAAAGAAGCAAGCACAATGGCAAAATTAATAAATGCTTCTGGTGTTGGAATGCTCTTGGAATCCTGTAAGATTAGCGAGGCAACTTTCGTGCGCATGACTCAGGGCCAAAAAGTCACTAGCCTGCTTTTCTACTTTCGAGGATTTGTTATAATAGCTAATAATCTTAGTGGAACTGTTCCAGAGTCATTATCAGAGAAATAAGTGAAAGACTGAAAGAATGCACTTTTTGTGTTGGGACAATTATGATGAAATTTTAAAGAAAAAGGATAGCAGAACCAAATTGATTGGCAGCAGCGCCAAAGATTTTTTCTTGATTCTGTGGATATTATTGTATTCTTTTAGTAGCTTTTATTCTTGTCTTTTACTGTTATTATATTCTTAATCTGGAAATTTAATTCAAGTGTGCCTTCGATCTGGAAATTTCATTGTGATACAATGTGAAAATAATATGAAAAATATACAAAAATGACATAAGTTTTAATAAAAATATAATATAAATTTGATAAAAACTGGAAAATCAATTTAATGTTTGATGTAATAAGATGAATTATGATAAGATCATTTTCTAATATTAAATGATACAGAACATAAATTCAACACAAATACATGAATTATGTGATATAAATACGGACATATGTAAACCCCTTGAGTAGCTGATAAAAACAAACGATATTCCTAAAGAAAGTATATCAACAAATACTAGAAAAGAAAAAGCAAGATTAAAAGAATTCCTCAAGTTCTGATGTTATGTTTATAAAAAAAAAAAAAGAGCAGTAAGATTTGAATTGGATAAGAGATTTGTTTAGTGAAATAGTTTTAAAGAAAAGATTGAATGATAACTGGTAGGAATCAATTTCATATATCAAGCACAAATGTCATTATCATTTACCTACCTTTCAACATGGGTGAAGACATAAATACTAGGGGATGCCAGCAATTGCATTAAACCATAATCTATAGTCTAGACTAAAGATGATAAATTAACTGGTGGGAGTCAATTTCATATATCTAGTGGATGGACCTTATCCCAAAAGCCTCCAGAAGGTGCGAAGCGCCTTTTAAGCGCATGATGAAAAAAATCATTGCTACAATCCTTTTTCAAGATTAACACGCATTCTGTATAGTATTTCACTAGTGCTAGTCTTAAATTTAATATCAATTTAGCTATAATCAAAGACCAAAAAATAGAAGTATTAAACACACTTTTAGGGAGGGATAAAGAACCTTAACTGTGACTAAACCCCAAACAGAATTAAGACAATTTGATAATTTTATTTAAATGTGGTATCGCGATACAATATGAAAATAATATAAAACATAGGTTAAAATTTTAATAAAAATTATATATAAATTTAAAAAAAAAACTACATTAGTAATCGATTTTATGTTTGACATGCTGACACAAATTATGATATATTAAATTGAGTTTGTATATGATGCACTGACAGTGTATAGTTTCTATACATTGTTAATGCATCAGAGGTTAACACCTCATCAATAGGCCCTTATGGACAAATTAAAAAAAATTTATTTATATTTGCATATGAGGGCCTATGATGAGGTGTCAACCTCTGGTGCATTGACAGTGTATAGAAACTATACACTGTCAGTACATCATATATAAATGGATTTATATATGATGCACTAACAATGTATAATTTCTATACACTGTCAATGCATCAGAGGTTGACACCTTATCAATAGACCCTTATATGCAAATATAAATAATTTTTTTAATTTGCCCATAGGAACCTATTGATGATGTGTCAACCTCTGATTTTATATATGATGCACTGACAGTTGAAGTTGGAAACCTAAAGAATTTAGTCAAGTTGAATTTAGCTGGAAACCAATTTTCTAGTCAGATTCCTAGTACCCTAGGTGCTTGTACAAGCTTAGAAACTCTCAATTTGGGAAATAATCATTTTTATGGAAGCATCCCTGACTCTTTGAGTTCTTTGAGAAGCATTGCACAGCTAGATCTCTCCCACAACAACTTTTCAGGGCAAATTCCTGAATATCTTGAAAAATTATCCTTCTTGACGTACTTAAACCTGTCTTATAATCACTTTGAGGGAAAAGTACCAACGAAAAGATTGTTCAGTAACGCAACATCAATTTCGTTGATTGGGAATGAGAAGCTCTGTGGGGGTATTGCTGATCTGCATTTGCCGTCATGCCACTTCAATGAGAAGAAGAAATCAAAAACTCCACATTCACTCAAAATAACCTTGCTAGTTTGTGGGGTTCTTGGATTTCTTTCACTGTCATTTTCTTTACTTTTCTATTGCCTGAGGAATAATAGAAAAGTATTAACAGAGACTCTATCAATGTTGCCCCTGAGAATTTCAATTTCGAGGATTTCCTATCAACAACTTCTCAAAGCTACTGATGGGTTCTCTCCTGCCAATTTGATTGGTCAAGGAAGTTTTGGATACGTGTATCAAGGAATCTTTAATCAGAATCAAGAGAAAAAAGTTGTTGCGGTGAAAGTGTTGAATCTCCAAGAAAGAAGAGCCTTCAAGAGTTTCATTGCTGAATGTAAAATACTGACAAATGTCAGGCATCGAAATCTTGTCAAGATAATATCTGCTTGCTCTAGTATTGATCTTCAGGGCAATGCCTTCAGAGCTCTTGTATATGAATTCATGCCAAATGGAAGCTTAGAAGGATGGCTGCATGCATCACCTGAAGCAAAAATCTTAGACTTTGTTCAGAGACTAGATATTTCTACTGATGTGGCTTCTGCACTTGATTATCTCCATCACCATTGTGAAGTGCCGGTAGTTCACTGTGATTTGAAGCCAAGCAACATTCTACTTGACCGTGACATGGTTGCTCATGTAGGAGATTTTGGACTGGCCAGGTTTTTTCCAAAATCTATGAATAGTTTTTCTGGAAATTCTACCAGCTCTCTTGGTATAAAGGGAACAATTGGTTATGTTGCACCAGGTAAATTAATCTACTTCAGTTAATAACAACCCTCAGCCAAGTTGGATAGAAGCCGAATTATTAATGCTCTCCCTGCTGTAATTCTTTCATAATAATTTGTTTTGTGGCTTCAAGATTTAAGTTGGTTATAATTCCTATTCTTGGGCAGAGTATGGCATTGGAACAGAGGCAACAACAAGCGGAGACATGTACAGCTTTGGAATACTCTTACTGGAAATGTTCACAAGTAAGAGACCCACCGATGAGATGTTCAAAGATGGTCTAACACTTCATCGCTTTGCAAAGATGGCATTGCCTGATCAAGTACTTGATGTTGTGGATCCGTTACTTCTAGTTGGAGACAACGAACAAGAGAAAGCAAGTAGCAGCAGAAACCCAAAGAGGCCACGCATGAAGGAAACCAAAATGCAAGAGTGCCTGATCTCCATCTTTGAAATTGGAATCGCTTGTTCTCTTGAATCGCCGAAAGACCGCATGGACATTGTCGATGCAGCCAAGAAACTGCATTTTATCAGGGACAAATTTCTTGCGACCTGAACTTGGACACAAGATAAGAACGACCATGGAATGGAGTTTGGTTGCTTTTATTGTGCAATATTATGTTCTAGTTTTTTTCAAAAGCTCTTTGGTGAGCTATAGTTTAGGTCTATTAAATCCTTATCTTGGATTGCATTTTTTTTTCTTTGATTCTGGTTACTGTATTTTGGTTCTTCCGGCTGAAAGCAAAACTTGTTTAAACTCAAATTCTAAGCACAAATAAAATTAAGGATGAGATAACTCCTATTCTTAGGCAGAGCGCAGGTAGCAATCGTGGAAGAAACCAGATTTAATTTTATTTCTACAAGCAAAATTTACAGTACAGAAAACGATTAATACAAATAAAAGGCAATTTCAGCAAAATCACCGGCTCTTGCTGTCGTAATAGACAATCTCAGAATCAATAACGGACCGTGAATGTTGGACGATGGACCGACCGATCGAATTGATCCAATCCTCTTTCTCTTTCCCGTATCCGCGACGAAATACATGGTGGAATCTCGAGTGGAGAGCTCGAAAGCGAAGGCCTTGTTCACGACATCCTCGGCTCCCTTCACTGTGAGACAATCACCCACCGACACCACGTTGCGTGGAGTGGAGCCTCAGGTGAATGAAGCCGGGTCCTTGAACCATAACAGCTTGCCTTGCTTCAAGATAAACCAGCGGCTTAGCCAGCTCTTGATGTAATAGCCTTGTTTACTCAGCCAACCGGCTCGCTGGGGGCTGTTCCAGAACTCGATGCCTCTGTAGTCCTCCGGATTCGGGCCTGACCCGTTGCCGCTCGCCATAGATTCTCTTCCATGCTTTATAAACAGGTAATATTAATCTTTAAATTTAAACACTGTTCTAATATTTATGCTTTCGCGCTTACATTGCACGTAATAATCATGTTTCTGGAGTAAAAGTTGTACTCTTATGAACTAATTTTAATTCAAAAGATTGTTTAAATATGAGCGATTCTAATCAATCAAGAGAATGATTGGCCAAAAAAAAAATCAATCAAGAGAAAGTAGGATGAAGTGATGAATAAATAAAATTTGACTAGATTCCACTTCTAAATAAAAAGCCAGTGTCCTAAGTCTAAGAAAAAGCAGCAACCAAACGCAAAGCCTCAACAACCATTCAAACCAAAAAAAAATAGTGTATGAGCCGAAAAGGGAGATCTCGGTTTAGTGGTTCAGGGGCCTTTGGGTTGCGAAGTTTGGTGAGGAAGTGGCTAAGGAGGAGGAGAAGGATATAGTGGAAGGAGGAAGCATTTTTTAAGGAATCTGAGGCGAGAAACGGAAAAAGGAGGTGAAGAAGCTTAGGAAAAGAGGAAGCTTTTGGCTTCTCGATCACTGGCGGCGGTGGCGGACGGCAACCGCCGGCGGTCCGGTGGGCTTGAGCGGCTGCCGGATTCTGGGTAGAGAAGGAGAGAGGCAAATATTTTTTTGGAGAATAAAAGGTTTTTTCTCTTTTTTGAAACTTTGGGAATTCTGAAACCAAAAAAATGTTAAGGGCTTTTATAGTAAGCTAAAACTACGCCGTTTTGGGGCTAAGGAAGGAAGCCAGCTACCCTACCCGAGTTCTCCAACCCGACCCTTTTATGGATCCAGTCTCCAGCAGGCTCCTTTTGTTTTGGGCTCTTGTTTGGGCAGCGGCAAGCCCACTTCCAAGTGTTGTATATTTAATATTTGATCAATTGCATCCATATGCACTCATTTAAATTTTGAAAATAAAATAAAAATGGTTCTAATGATGTGATGTTATGAAAATAATAAATAGTAATTTTTAATTGATTTTTAAGTGAGATGAGTCTTTTAAATATTATAAGCATATTGAAATCTTTAGTACAATTTTTTAATAATTTGATTTTTTTTGTTAAAAATAAAGATAAAATTTTGCAGATAAAAATTTGCCATCGCTACTCTCAACTTGTTTGATCATTCTTCTCTTGCCCTGTAGTCCTAGTTGCTCTGTCTGTGTTCTATTGTTATCCTGGAAGGAACCAGACCGAAGCCAAGGTAGTGCTTTCAGCACAAATCCAAACACTTACATGAAAAGTTAAAAGGACGAATAACTAGAGAAATAAGCTATGTTATCAAAATCCTATTATACACTATACGTATCAAAATCGTACGATACACGATACGTATCGTACGATTCGATTCAATTCAATATAAATTCGATACGTATCTATACAAAGAATCAGTTTTATCATGAATTAGTAGCGTATCTATCGATACACAAACGAATCGATACGTATTGTACGATATACCGATTCACTTCGATACGCTTTAGAGTAACAATGGGCCAAGCCCAAAAAAATCTGATATGGTCCAATTAACTAAAAATGCAATTTTAATAGTTTTTTAACCTAAAAAACACTTAAAAACATATTTTCTATATAATTTAATCTTGAAATATTAAAAAAAATAAACTTTTAGTTAGAAAATTACAAATAAAAAATATATAAAAATATTATTTAAAAATATATACTATTAATGAAAATGTTAAATGTTTGAAAAAAAATCATATTTTTTATTTTTATCATATACTTATTTAATTTAATTAATATGTATAATATTTTTAATATTTTATTTATCTTACATGTATATATATTATTTATAATTAATTTTAAAATTATTTATCGTATTTTATTTTGATTCACGATACGTATCTCGATTTGATAACTATGAAAATAAGTAGAATACTGAAAGTATGCACGTTTGGTGATGGGACAATTAAGATGAAATTTTTTAGAAAAAGTATAGGAGAACCAAATTGATTGGCTGCAGCGCCAAAGATATTTTCTCAATTCTGTGGATATTATTGTATTCTTTTAGTAGCTTTTATTCTTGTTTTTCACTATTATTATATTCTTAAACTACCTTGCATGGATTCTGTGGATTGTCTCGCATGTTTTGTTGAATCTTTTGGATAGACTCCTCTTGATTACCCATCTTCTCCTTTCCTTTAATCATGGCTTTTAGCAACTGGGTAATTTCACTCAATTGCCCCATTATCTCTGCATTTTCCTTTTCCAGCTTCTCTATCCTATTATTTTGGTTTTCTTCCATTATGCGAGCTTGATATCTTGTATGGTATTTATGGAGAGTGGACCGTCTAGTAGATGCAATTTTGATACCTTGAGTGCCACAATAAAGTTGAAATTATATTTCATGTGGTGATATGTTTATGCACAAAAATGAATGCACATGGAATGCATTTAGGTCTAGAAATCTCTCATAACAATCAAAAGTGTGTTCATTCTCATGCTAAGACAGGTGCAAACTTATGTGAATGATAAGTTATTCGATGCAAAATCAAACACAACTATGCATGACTCAATGATGCAGACAAACTTTTTTTTGTTTTTTTTCTAAAAAATGGAAGAAAGAAAAACTACATTTTTTGAATTTTTTTTTGTTGAAAAACAATGTAAAAAGGAGGAAGTAAAACTTATTCTTTCATGTGTCCTATCTTGGGTTTGAGTCTACATTTCAATCTAGTATGGTTCCACCCTAAGGCTAGGTCTTATTTGTTATTACATGCTAGGCTTGGATAATTCAAGGTCTAAAGGTTCCCAAATTGTTCCTCACTGTTGTCCACACAAGACTAGTAAGGCACCCAATCCTCACCCATCACAGGCTACAAACGGAAAGGTTCAATTTGAGTGGAAGTATTTCGCTAGCCATTGCAGAGGTTACCACCTCACGAGAGCGTAGTTACTATACTTCTTCCTAAAAAGGACGAAGCCTGGGTAGAAGGCTAATGCATGCTCATGCAAGTGATGTGTGTGTGTGAAGGAACAAGACTCCATTCTAAATGCCCCTCAATAAAGATAGCATAACAAGCAATATATACAACATAGCAAAAAAACCATTTAATCAAAAACTCAAGATAATCACAAAATTTTCTATTGACCTGACTCTCTAAAAGTCCCCAGTGGAGTCGCCAAGCTGTCATAACGTTTAGGTCCGTGAACCTAACCGCTAGACTTTAAAATTCTAGGAGTCGCCACCAACCATTCAAACCTGAGGTGTGATTGGTCACCTATTCAAACTAGGACAAGGTTTGGTCTACGTTCAAAGAATCTAGGGTTCGGGAGTACGGTTACGTGTAGAGAAGGATTAGCACCCCCACAACGCCCATCCTAAAATGGTACCAATTAATTTTGTGATATCTTTAATAATTTTCAACTAAATGGTTTTTAATCTTGTTAAATTTAAATATTTAAATATTGGACAATTTCTAAGAAACTCTCCATCATGCTGGCGGAATTCCTTAAATTTCATCCTCACCTCAAGAGTATCCAAGAAATCCCATTCGTCTTTCTCGGAAAGGCTTCGTCGTCGGATTTGTTAAATCGTTTATGAGATATTTTATTTTCCCTCTTTTATCCTTATTTTTATCTTCTTTTTATTTCCTTTTTAATTTTCCTTTATTTTTTATTTTATTTTTATCTTTATTTTACTATTATTTATCTTTTGAAAATAAATGTCGATTATTCTTCTTGAAAATTTTCTTTAAATCTTCCATCATGCTGGCGAAATTTAAAGAAAACCTCTCACCTAAGAATTTAAAAGTGTCAGCTATTCGTGACACCTTATAATTCCATCATCGGGATAACCTCCACTTATTCTCAATTTATTATTATTCTTTTATTTTTTTAATCATTATTCCTAATTTCTTATTAATATTTATGTTTATTTTATTTTTAACAGAGATTGATTATTAATATATATTTATGTTTTTAGAAATAAATATCGATTATTAATATTGAACACTTATCTTAAATCTTCCATCATGCTGGCAAAATTTAAGGCAAATATCCTCACCTAGGAATTTCCAAAATGTCAACCATTCGTGACACTCAGAATTCCATCCTCGGAATAATCTCAACTTATCTCCATATTTTACGATTCTATTATTTTTTCTAATTTTATATGCCAATCAATTTAAGTATACAAATTATTATTTTGCTTTATTATTATCCAATTAAACATTAGTACTATCATGAACTTACCAAATTATTAGATTTATTAAATTATTGAATTAATTAACAAATTGTTATCAAATTAATATTATTTAACCTTATTAAAACAAATATTAGCCATTATCGAAATACATGTTTATGTACAAATTATTACCACATTATTTATATGTTAAATTATTAACTATTAATTTAATTATTATATAAACAATTAATACCTAATTATAGATATATAATAACCTAACAATCATAAACTACCCACTAACATTAATTAAACGTTTTTTACTTACCTGTAAATGGGCAAAAACCAAGCTTTCCTTTGTATTTCCAAACTACAGCTCACGCGAATAATAAGAATTGTGAGGAACAGGGGCGGTGGCAGCAAACATCCAAGCAGTAACCAGACAAGATGCGTGACAAGCGAACAAGCTTGTTTGGCGATGAGTTGCTCACGGTGGTGCAGCGATTGACAGCCAAGAAATTGATACAACCGACAAACTCCAATCCACAATGGACAGGGTAACGATGATCAGTGTAAGATGATGATGGCCACAGTATGGGGGCAAGCTTGGTGATGATGCTCGGTAGGATTTTCTGTCAAGGTTGAGTGTTTGATTATGTATTTGTTGTGTGTCCTCAATTATGAGCCTTGATCCCTTTTTATAGTCCAAAAACTTGTTAGAATCCTAATATAACTGTACTTATTCTAATAATTATCTTCTATTTTATCTATTTTATTCTTATGTTAATCTTAATCTAACTCTATTAATCTGAATAATTATCCTAAAAATTTAATTATCCTAATTATCTTATCCTAAAATTAATTTTATTTTATTTTCTTATCTCTTTTTTTTAATCCTAAATCCTATTTTAATTTTAATTTCCTAATTAATGTTAATTCTAAATCTATAAATTCTAATTTAATGTAGCCTAATTCTAAATTGTTAAATTAAAATACAATGTCACTCAACCCAATTAATTTTTTATACAAATTAAGACCTCAGACAAAATAGGGTATCTACAAATAAGATGAATTATGATAAGATCATTTTCTAATATTAAATGATACAGAACATAAATTCAAGACAAATACATGAATTATGTGATATAAATACGAACATATGTAAACCCCTTGAGTAGCTGATAAAAACAAACGATATTCCTAAAGAAAGTATATCAACAAATACTAGAAAAGAAAAAGCAAGATTAAAAGAATTCCTCAAGTTCTGATGTTATGTTTATAAAAAATAAGAACAGTAAGATTTGAATTGGATAAGAGATTTGTTTAGTGAAATAGTTTTAAAGAAAAGATTGACTGGTAACTGGTAGGAATCAATTTCATATATCAAGCACAAATGTCATTATCATTTACCTACCTTTCAACATGGGTGAAGACATAAATACTACGGGATGCCAGCAATTGCATTAAACCATAATCTATAGTCTAGACTAAAGATGATAAATTAACTGGTGGGAGTCAATTTCATATATCTAGGGGATGAACCAAAACCTCCAGAAGGTGCGAAGCGCCTTTTAAGCGCGTGGTGAAAAAAATCATTGCTACAATCCTTTTTCAAGATTAACACGCATTCTGTATAGTATTTCACTAGTGCTAGTCTTAAATTTAATATCAATTTAGCTATAATCAAAGACCAAAAAATAGAAGTACTAAACACATTTTTGAGAGGGATAAAGAGCTTTAGCTATGACTAAACCCCGAACAGAATTAAGATAACTTGATAATTTTATTTAAATGTGGTATCGTGATATAATATAAAAATAATATGAAAAAAATATAAAACATAGGTTAAAATTTTAATAAAAATTATATATAAATTTTTTTTAAAAAAAACTAAATTAGTAATAGATTTTATGTTTGACATGCTGACACAAATTATGATATATTAAATTAAGTTTGTATATGATGTACTGACAATATATAGTTTCTATACATTGTTAATGCATCAGAAGTTGACACCTCATCAATAAGCCCTTATGGGCAAATTAAAAAAATTTATTTATATTTGCATATGATGGCCTATGATGAGGTGTCAATCTCTGGTGCATTGTGCATTATATATAAATCCTATTAAATTTGGAGTTGGTATATGATGCACTGACAGTGTATAGTTCTATACATTGTCAATACATCAGAGGTTGACACTTCATCAATAGGCTCTTATAGGCAAATTAAAAAAAATTATTTATATTTGCATATAAGGGCCTATTGATGAGGTGTCAACCTCTGGTGCATTGACAGTGTATAGAAACTATACACTGTCAGTGCATCATATATAAATCCTTAAATTTTATGTTCTATTTAATTTAATACGAAATAAATAACAACACAAATAGACGAATTGTCAGATCTAGATATGAACATATATTATAAAGAAAGATTATGATCATTTTTGCTTCAGCATTACGCGTTTTTCCACCATAATTCCTGTAACTAAACATGTAATCCCTTCAAGTGGCGGATAAAAAAATATAGCTAAAGAAAGTATATAAACAAACAGTAGTACCAAATAAACAACTCAAGTTCTGTATGATGTTATAATTAACAAAATAAAAAATAGGCACAGTAAGATTTAAAGAAAAGATTGGATGGTTACCGGTAGGAATCAATTCCATATTTAACTAATGTCATTATCATTTGCCTACCTTTCAACATGGGTGAAGTCATAAATACTAGGGGATGAACCTCATCACAATGTTTACAGGGATCCCACTAGCTACTGCCAATTTAAATATGATTTTACATTGTCAGCAATTGCATTAAACCACAATCTATAAAGTAAAGATGATAAAAGTTATTCGATTTAAAAAATTTGTTTGGTTGGTCTGATTTGATTAAAAAAATCAACCTGCAAAATGAATACTACCAAAGTGAAGGTGAATTAATCACCACGTCATAAAAAATACAGGAACCTAGAAAACTTTTCATGTTTGGGCAGTGGCAACCATCATAATGTTTGCAACTGCATAAGCATGATGGGAGTTTAACATATTGGAGGAAATAATGAAGCTGGTCACAAAGTCTACTTAAATGAAACTAAGAAAGGCAAAATTGTTTTAATAAAGTCTATAAACAAAGCCTTGGTAGTTTCTGCCTTTCATTGTCGGTAGGCTTTGTTGTTCATTGTCGAGTTCACTTCCGTGACGAGGAGAACAGAGTTATCCTTATCCGAGAAATGGACGAGGATTGATCCTGAGGAAGGTTGTGGAAATGCTTTGAATTCATGGTTTGGTCATGTGAAGTCCTGGCTTTGTTTGGGATTTTGATGATGATCAAATTGGATTCCAGAGCAGCGATGATCAATGGGAACTATAGTTTGATGCTGACATGGTGTTGTGTGGTTTTTTGATGGTTGGCCTCGTGACGTGGTGAAGTTGGACTAGGAGGGGGCTATTATCTTTTCCCATATTTGTGGTGTTTTGGAAGGTGAATACATCTAGCAAAAGCAAACACTTTCCACGGACGTTTTCATTTTACAGGATGATTGTTCTTGAATCAAGTGGCTAGATATACAGCTACTTATTATGACCTTTCTGTTTTCTATATGTCCTGTGTTATTTACTGTTGTGTTGCTGTATCCTTTGCTTGTCCTTAAGGAAAATATGTATTTTTCTAGATCCAACCTTTTATCATTAATAAAATTCTTTGCTTATCAAAAAAAAAAACTCGATCAAACTGGGAATTCAATAAATTATTCACCAATATCATTTGCTTCTAGTACAGTTTGATGCAGTTATTACTGTCTTGGAATGGAGTTTGGTTTGTTTTTGTTGTGTGTTTTATGTTCTAATTTGTTTCAAAGTTCTACTTAATTCTTGTTTAATTCTAGTTATATATTTCAGCAAAGACTATTTTGTTCTTCTACATGAAAGCATGACTTGTTTTCAGTTAGTAACTATTTTTCAAAAGTCTAATTACCAACACAACTAAAATTGTTACACTCAAAATATAAGCACAAGTAATACTGAAGGAAGTACAACTATTTAATTTTATTTCTACAAAACCAGTATTATATTACAAAGACAAAAAATTAGAAGTAAAAGAAAATTTTTATCAAAATCATTGGCTCGCTCTTGCTTTCATAATCAGCCATCTAGAATCCGAAATGGACAGTGACTTTCGGACGATGGATCGATCAATCGAATTGATCCAATCCTCTTACTGTTTCTCAAGTGGACCCACTTTAGATTGTACTAACCTGATCTGAGAGTTATTGCACAATTTATTGTATCAGATTGACTCCTTCGTAAACTAGCTAATGAAGTTATTATTTTTTAGTAAAAAAAGTACGATTAAAATATAGAGAAATTTTGTAGACATTCTTTTTTTTACACTATGCTTATAAGTTAATTTCAAAAAATACTAAATATGTCCCCTAAAATTACAAATTTCTTCTTACTCTCTACGTCCTTTCATAGAGCCTATATTTCTTCGTCTAACTTCCTAACTCCAAATCTAAAAATCAATTCATCTTCAACTTCAACCAAAGTATTATTTCTTTATATTCTATATTGAAATTGGAATACAGTTGATTTGTGAATAAATTATAATAAAATTAATTAATTTTAATTATTAAAAAAATTATAAATTAAATTAAAATAGTATTGTTCGCACAAGGCAGCTTGCACTAATACCATGTCTCTGCACAAACTACCTTGCATGGAAACACGCTCCTCGCGCTAGTACCATGTCCCAGTGCTAGGCACCTTGAGGTAGGACATGCCCAGGACACCTCCACTGCTCGCACAAGCTGTTTTGCGTAAGATCATGCTCCCCTCGCAAAGAACGCTCTGCAAAAAACATTTTTCATTTTTTTTAAGCTTACCTTATCTTCTTCTACGATTTCCATACAACCATAATTATTACTTTCACTCAAAATTTTCATATTTCTTTAGATTGATAGTAGAAAAACAGTACAAAAATTTTAAGATTTAAAGAACAGAAAGAATAGGAATAAGGAAGAAGAATGTGAGATTGTTATGTTAAAAATTTTTATCAAGGTAAAATTATCGTTTTATACAAGGACATGAATGTTGAAGTGTAGAGAGAAAAAGTAAAATACAGGTTGAAGCTCTCTAAAATACAAGATTGAATGGTAACTCTAACAGGAACTAGTATTGAAGCTAAAGGAACTAGTATTTGATAGGAACTTCCTAACAGGGGCAACTGCCAGTTTCGTTTGGGAACCTTTCAAATCTAGATCTTCTTCTCATTGGTCTAAATACCTTGCAAGGGAGAATTCCTGATACATTAGGCCAGTTAAAAAGGTTAGTCCAGCTTGGCCTATATGAGAATAATTTCTTTGGCTTGTTTCCTTCTTCAGTTTATAACATCTCTTCTCTAGAGAAAATTAGTATAGCTGAAAATAGAATTCATGGGAGCCTCCCATACAACTTAGGCTTCACACTTCCAAACATTAAAGAATTTGTTATTGGATGTAATAATTTCTCGGGTACTTTGCCAATGTCGTTACCCAATGCTTCAAAGATTGAAATGCTCGAGATTGCTTTTAACTTTTTCACCAGTAAAGTATCAATTGATTTTAACCATAAAAAGTTTAGGTATTTCAATATGGAAACTAATTATTTAGGAAGTGGGTTAGCTAGTGATCTAGATTTTGTAACATCCTTAACTAACTGTAGCAATCTAGATGTACTTGGTTTAAATGTAAATCAATTTGGAGGGATGCTGCCAAACTCTCTAACCAATCTTTCAACCATGGTCACTCAAATATATTTAGGTACTAATCGATTAACTGGCACCATTCCTTCAGGGATAGCAAATCTTGTAAATCTAATTGCATTAGGTTTGGAGGAAAACCGACTAACTGGCCACATTCCTCACGCCATTGGTAGGCTTAAGAATTTGCAAGCTCTCACCTCCGGTGAAAATATATTTTCGGGGAGAATCCCAATCTCTTTGGGAAATTTGACACGGCTAAGCAAACTTGCTTTACAGCACAACAAGCTAGAGGGTAGCATACCACCAGGGCTTGGCATAATGTCATATCATTTATGAACAAAACTTAAAAATGTGACGTCCTCGTCACTAACCAAATAGCAACTAACTTTTACCTCAATTAACAAATAAATCGACTAGTTTATCCGATGTCAACCTACCTTACTGTTATGCCTTAGGCATTTTTATCAGAGTATAATATCCAATTTCACATGCATAAGATTTTTTTCATTTATAAACATGTGCCATATACATCAGGATCTCCAATATTCATACAACCTAATCCCCCACATGTATAAAACTGTAGCATCGTACTGTACATTAGTCGAAGTAACGGCCGACTAAATATACCTTCACGGGATAAGTAGGAAGCGTGCCCCAAAGGCATCTCAAAATCCCAAAAGAAGCTCCTCTATCCGGAGCGGAATTACTTCAAGTAATCTGTATGAAAAATAGTTGTAAAGGAGTGAGTTTACGCTCAGTAAGAAACTTATGTAAAAGAGCGTACTATATCACTATATGCAGTTTTCCTGCTTGGCTCTATAATGTCATGTAAAATCATTATAAAGCATATTTCGTATATTTCTTTCGCAAATATCAAATACAAGTAATTCATGCTTTCAAATATTTCCACGGATCTCAAATCACGTGAAATCAAATAGGCAAATACAATTATTTTCAAATAGATGGGAGACAATTTATATCCAACAGAATCATGCACCAAGTAATTCTCATCATGGATATCGCAAATATATCCCATAGGGATAATCCAGAGAGATAATGGATACAGCAAATATATCCCATAAGGGATAATCCAATATAAGGATCTCATGAGGATACCGCAAATATATCCCGTAAGAGATAATCCTGAGAGATATCAAATAAATGGCATACCCACGTATGGGCCAGGGATCCTCCCCAAAGCCGAATCAAATAAGAGACTCATGGCCATTGTCTATAGCCCACAGTTTCACTAGTCAAGTGCCGTACTGCGGGTCTGAGGGCTGGACTAGAGCTCCTCAATCAAATACAGTAACAAATAATGTGCATGCTCTTTTGAGAGATTCATAGTCTCCAAAACCTTATTCATATAGGTTTTAAACAAGTATGAATGTCCTTCCTTAAAACAGGTTCTCAAAACCTTTCTTTCAAATAGGCAGTCGACTGGTCATATATGGCAGTCGATTGCTACACCACGTTTTGCCTTATTGAATTTCTTTCCCTTTTTAAAATTCAATTATTATGTTTTTCAAAATACAAATAAGGCAGTCAACTGGTCCCAAATAGCAGTCGACCGGTTTTGAAACAGAATGTTTCCCGAGAATTAGCAGTCGACTGGCCCCCTTGGCAGTCGGCTGGTTTTGAAACAATGCTTCTGGACAAATAGCAGTCGACTGACTCTCTTGGCAGTCGACTGGTTTGAAACAGAATGGTTTTTGGAAAATAGCAGTCGACTGGCTCCCTTGGCAGTCAACTGGTTTGAATCGGTTTTTCGAAAAACGGCGTTTTGGATGTCTCTAGGCAGTCGGCTGCTACTTAAGGCAGTCGGCTGCTCCTAACCTAATTGGTACTAGTAGTAGGACCCAAAATGTCCCTTTTTCCTACACTTCAAGCAATCGTTGTTTCTCTCCAAAATAGTTAAAATAGTTGAAAATATGCGGACATAGTCACCCTACGTCCGTTACATAAATTCCTTACCTCAATCGAGATTAATCCACAAGCTTGGTAGCCAATCTACACTTGTCCTTTTTCACTTCTTCAAGCTGTAAACATCATGACAATTTAAAACCAAATAAACATACTAGATCAACTCCATACAACTCCAAACCCTCAACAAAATCAACAAAAACCATTTACTTTCTTACCTTAGAAATTAACCAAAATTTCAGGATTTTAGATCTCCTTACTCACTTGGATTCAACCTTTCATATTAAAGGTATAGGTTAAGCTATCGACAAGGATCGTTTTTCATTCAACGAGCTAGATGAATCGATGGTTAGATGAGGGGGTTTGTCAAGGTGAGAAACTTGGAAACTTGAAGGGAAATGGAAGCAACGAGAGGGAGAGGAAGATGGGCTGGTGTCGTGGGGTGCAAGAGATGATGATGATGAGTCATGTTAGTTCATTTAATGCCCATTAATGCATGCTCATCATCTCAGCCATTGACCACCTCCTTTAACCCTTTGACCTTTAATTGTTTGACCATCAATTG
Organism: Heritiera fomes; assembly: GCA_032173925.1. NCBI lineage: Eukaryota > Viridiplantae > Streptophyta > Magnoliopsida > Malvales > Malvaceae > Heritiera > Heritiera fomes. The sequence goes on from JAPDPM010000007.1 coordinate 37,653,524, forward strand.
CCTTAATTCCCTTTATGTCCCATGCATCATTTATAAAATCAGAAATTCACATTTATTTCCTTAATCCATGCTGGAAAACTGTACAAGTATGGAAAATTTACAGAATTTTGGGGATTTCACATTCTCCCCACCTTAGAGAATTTGGTCCCCCAAATTCAAGTAAGGTTATGTTTTAAACAATTCCGGGTATCTCTCTCTCATTCAGCTCTCTAGTTCCCAAGTAGCTTCTTCTGTAGTATGGTGTTGCCAAAGAACTTTCACTAGAGGGATCGTCTTTGATCTCAACACCTTATCTTTCCTATCCAAAATCTGAATCGGTTTCTTCACATAACTCATGTCTTCTTGAATCTCCAAGGGTTCATATTCAATGACATGAGATGGATCCGGGTTATACTTCCGAACCATCGATACATGAAACACATTGTGCACTCCCGATAGCTCCGGAGGCAATGCCAATCTATAGGCCACATCTCCAACACGATCTAGGATCTTAAATGGTCCGATGTAGTGAGGACTCAGCTTTCCTCGTCGGCCAAATCTCATGATCCCTTTGGATGGAGAGACTTTCAAAAACACATAGTCTCCAACCAAAAACTCAAGTGGCCTCCGTCGAGCATCTGCATAGCTCTTTTGTCTACTCTGAGCTGTCTTAAGCCTTTGACAAATCAATTTAACATCCTCAGACGCTTGCTCGATTAAATCTGGAGTCAATAACCTACGCTTGCCCATTTCTTCCCACCCAATCGGTGATCGACACCTTCTACTGTATAGGGCTTCATACGGTGCCATCTCGATACTCGCATGATAGCTATTATTATAAGCAAACTCAGCCAATGGCAGATGGTCATCCCATGAGCCTTTAAAATCCAAAGCACAAGCTCTCAACATATCCTCGAGCGTCTGAATAGTGCGCTCAGACTGCCCATCAGTCTGCGGATGAAAAGCTGTGCTAAAATTCAACTAAGATCCCATGGCTTCCTGAAAATGTTCCCAAAAGTGGGAAGTAAACCTGGAATCTCTATCCGATGTGATGCTCACTGGAACACCGTGTAGTTTGACTACTTCTCTCACGTATAAGTCTGCCAAAGCGCTAAGTGTATCTGTAGACTTCATAGGTAGGAAGTGAGCTGACTTCGTCAATCTATCCACGATCACCCAAATACCATCATGATTCCTCTTGGTTTTGGGCAATCCCATAATAAAGTCCATCGTAATGTGTTCCCACTTCCACACAGGTATAAGCAGAGGGTGTAGGAATCCTGTTGGCTTTTGATGCTCTACCTTAACCTGTTGACATGTAAGACATTTTGTCACAAAATCAGCGATGTCTTTCTTCATGCCCTTCCACCAATACACCTTGTGAAGATTATGATACATCTTTGTGTTCCCCGGGTGTAATGTGTACTTAGTGGAATGTGCTTCCGTCAAAATTAGCTTCCTCAATTCATTATCCTCGGGAACACATATACGGTTATTAAACCTTAAAATTTTATCCTCACCCGTATGGAATTCCGAGGTCATACCCGATTGAATTTCCTCTATAGCCTCAATACACTGGACATCTTCTTTCTGAGCAACCCGGATTCTGTCCATCAACTCTGGCTTAATCCTCAAGCTAGCCATCATACCAAATTGCTCAAGAGATTTAACACTTAAACTAAGGCTTGCAAACTGTTCAAGTAACTCATATTCTCTTATCATCATATAAGCCACTATACTCATACTCACATGCTTACGGCTCAGAGCATCCGCCACCACATTAGCTTTCCCTAGGTGATACATGATCTCACAATCATAGTCCTTCAGAAGCTCTAGCCACCTTCTTTGCCTCATGTTCAATTCCTTCTGGGAGAACAAGTATTTCAGACTTTTATGATCCGTAGAAATCTGAAATTTCTCACCATATAGGTAATGCCTCCATATCTTCAGAGCAAATACTACTGCAGCTAACTCCAAATCATGAGTCGGGTAGTTCTTCTCATGGTCCTTTAACTGTCTAGAACCATATGCTACTACCTTACCATGCTGCATTAACACACATCCCAAACCTTGCCCTGAGGCATCACTATATACCGCAAATCCACCTGAACCACTAGGGATGGTAAGGATCGGTGCAGTCGTTAGCCTGTGCTTCAACTCTTTGAAGCTACTCTTACAGGCTTCATTCCACTCATACTTCACCTCCTTGCGCGTCAAGCGTGTCAGTGTAGCAGCTGGCTTCAAGAAACCCTCTACAAATCTTTTATAGTAGCCAGCTAAACCCAAGAAACTCCTAATCTCCGTTACCGTCTTCTGTCTCTCCCATTGGACCACCGCTTCAATCTTTGATGGATCAACTGAAACTCCATCTTTACTGATCACATGACCTAAAAAGGAGATCTGATTCAACCAGAAATCACACTTACTTAGCTTGGCATATAGTCCTCGATCTCTGAGGGTTTCCAAAACAATCCTCAAATGCTGCTCATGTTCTTCTCATGACCTCGAGTACACCAAGATGTCATCGATGAAGACAATGACAAACTGGTCTAGGTATTGTTTAAACACATCATTCATCAAATTCATGAATGCTGCAGGTGCATTGGTTAATCCAAACGGCATCACCAAGAATTCATAATGGCCATACCGTGTCCTGAATGCAGTCTTAGGGATATCTTCATCTCGGATCTTTAATTGATGGTATCCCGACCTCAAGTCTATCTTGGAAAAGACTTATGCACCCTTGAGCTGAACTAAGAGGTCGTCTATCCTGGGAAGAGGATACTTGTTCTTGATGGTCACCTTATTCAACCATCGGTAGTCAATGCACAATCGCATACTACCATCTTTCTTTTGAACAAATAGCACAGGAGCACCCCAAGGGGATATGTTGGGTCGTATGAATCCCTTGTCTAGTAACTCCTGGAGCTGTTTCTTCAGTTCTTCCAATTCCACCAACGCCATCCGATAGGGAGATCTCGAAATGGGCTCCGTCCCCGGCATCAAATCGATAGTGAACTCCACTTCCCTATCCGGAGGAAGTCCTGGAAGATCATCCGGAAATACCTCGGAAAATTCCTTAACTACTGGAATTTCGTGAAGTGTGGGACATTTCTGATCTACGTCCACCACATGTGCTATAAACCCTTCACATCACAAACGTATTCTATCAATTAAATCTCAATTAAACCAAGCAAGTAATTATGCTTTTGCATTACATATTTGCAAAATTTACAACATAGCTAACGAGAGAGGAGCAAATCACACTCTTAGCATGACAATCTATCATCACATGATTCTCAGCTAACCAATCCATTCCTAATATAACATCAAATCCAGACATATTTAATAGGATTAGGTCAGCTATCGACTCTCTTTTTCCTACCCGTAGCTTACAATTACGATACACTATGTCCGTCATTTGGGATTCCCTAAATGGAGTAATTATTTGTAGCAATCCTCCTAACTGCTCAGGCTCAACATTTAATCTCCTAGCAGCCATAGGGGAAATAAAAGAGTGCGTAGAGCCTGGATCAAATAAAGCAATGACATATGTATCATTAAGGTAAATCTTACCCTGAATCATCTTCGATGAAGCATCAGCGGACTCCTTGTCAATGGCAAATACCCGTCCCTGAGTCACTGGCGCCTTTCCTTTCTCTGCTGCAGTAGCCTTACACTGGGGTTGTGTGGTCTTAGATTGTGGTTAAGGGGTCTTTTCTGACTCTTCAAGTGCCCTCTGATTTATCTTGGGACAATCTTTGATTCTATGTCCCTGTTCACCACACCAATAGCACGCCCCACTCGCAACCGGCAAGGCAATGCTACATGAAATTTCCCGCATTGCACACACCTCGGCATCATACTCCTCGGTGAGCTAGCGGTACTACCAACTGGATGTTGGGATCTTTCATCACCTATTTTGATTCCGGTGGATCTAGGAGTTCCTGTCAAGGCTTTATTATAAGGCCTATTCCTCCTAGATGGATATCTATCCCTCGAGGCCTTCTCATCTGACTTCCGCTTCATAGGTTCCTTACCCTTATTCCTCGCTCGGAAGTCTGCCTGATGAAACTCATAGTCCTGCTCACATAGTTGAGCCTTATGGACTGCCTCTCCATAGGTGGTGATGTCCAATGGATATAGCTTAGACCTAATGGAAGGTCTCAACCCCCCCATGAATATGTAGGTCTTATGATCCTCTCTCCTCAGTACTTCAAGATCAAATCTGCTCAGTGTAATGAACTTCGACTCATATTGGCTAACCGTCATGCTTCCCTGAGTCAAGTTCAAAAACTCAACCTGTAATCTCCTCTGAGCAGTACGTGGGACATACTGTTCATTAAAAGCTTCCACAAATCTATCCCATATTACCTCAGTATGCTTAGCCTCTAATACTGTCTGCGTAGCCTGCCACCATGGCTCGGCCTCATCCACTAGCAAATAGGCGGCCAATCCCACTTTTTCTTTCTCTGTGCAAGCCAAGTACCCAAATGCCTTGGTGACCGCTTTCATCCAATTTTTCGCAGCAAATGCGTCACTGTCCCCTTTGAACTTTGGCGGATCTAGCTTCTTAAACTCCTTTATCAGTGCCACACTGCAGTAAGCTGTAGGATCTCACCTCTCATTAGCTGGGACTAGTGGGAGTTGTACCACCGGAGTAGGAGGTACTGTAGGGGTAACTGCCGGTGCATTAGTGGCCACGTTCAAAAAATTAGCCATAAACTGGTTAAACATTGCGGCCATATTTTCCATATGTTTCTCCATTTTGGCTAGCCTTGTATTCGGGCTATGCGGTGGAGATGGAGGAGAAGACTATGTCTGGGGTGGTTCACCACGACCCCATCCTCGTCCTCGTCCTCGTCTAGTACCCCTCCTTCGAGTACTCATTCTGTTAGCATCATGATCAAATAACCTGATTTAGTAGAACCTCAAACAGTTATACTACTCAACATCAAGTAAATTAGTATAGTACATTGGGGAATTACTCTAATTCTAGCTGATTGACATTGACAAAATTCAGTTGAATTAGCTCTGATACCAATCTGTGACGTCCTCGTCACTAATCAAATAGCAACTAACTTTTACCTCAATTAACAAATAAATCGACTAGTTTATCCGATGTCAACCTACCTTACTGTTATGCCTTAGGCATTTTTATCAGAGTATAATATCCAATTTCACATGCATAAGATTTTTTTCATTTATAAACATGTGTCATATACATCAGGATCTCCAATATTCATAAAACCTAATCCCCCACATGTACAAAACTGTAGCACCGTACTGTACATTAGCCGAAGTAACGGCCGACTAAATATACCTTCACGGGATAAGTAGGAAGCGTGCCCCGAAGGTATCTCAAAATCCTAAAAGAAGCTCCTCTATCCGGAGCGGAATTACTTCAAGTAATCTGTATGAAAAATAGTTGTAAAGGAGTGAGTTTACGCTCAGTAAGAAACTTATGTAAAAGAGCGTACTATATCACTATATGCAGTTTTCCTGCTTTGCTCTATAATGTCATGTAAAATCATTATAAAGCATATTTCGTATATTTCTTTCGCAAATATCAAATACAAGTAATTCATGCTTTCAAATATTTCCACGGATCTCAAATCACGTGAAATCAAATAGGCAAATACAATTATTTTCGAATAGATGGGAGACAATTTATATCCAACAGAATCATGCACCAAGTAATTCTCATCATGGATACCGCAAATATATCCCATAGGGATAATCTAGAGAGATAATGGATACAACAAATATATCCCATAAGGGATAATCCAATATAAGGATCTCATGAGGATACCGCAAATATATCCCGTAAGGGATAATCCTGAGAGATATCAAATAAATGGCGTACCCATGTATGGGCCAGGGATCCTCCCCAAAGCCGAATCAAATAAGAGACTCATAGCCATTGTCTATAGCCCACAGTTTCACTAGTCAGGTGCCGTACTGCGGGTCTAAGGGCTGGACTAGAGCTCTTCAGTCAAATACAAGTAACAAATAATGTGCATGCTCTTTTGAGAGATTCATAGTCTCCAAAACCTTATTCATATAGGTTTTAAACAAGTATGAATGTCCTTCCTTAAAACAGGTTCTCAAAACCTTTCTTTCAAATAGGCAGTCGACTGGTCATATATGGCAGTCGACTGCTACACCACGTTTTGCCTTATTGAATTTCTTTCCTTTTTTGAAATTCAATTATTATATTTTTCAAAATACAAATAGGGCAGTCGACTGGTCCCAAATAGCAGTCGACCGGTTTTGAAACAGAATGTTTCCCGAGAATTAGCAGTCGACTGGCCCCCTTGGCAGTCGGCTGGTTTTGAAACAGAATGCTTCTGGACAAATAGCAGTCAACTGACTCTCTTGGCAGTCGACTGGTTTGAAACAGAATGGTTTTTGGAAAATAGCAGTCGACTGGCTCCCTTGGCAGTCGACTGGTTTGAGTCGGTTTTCGAAAAAAGGAGTTTTGGATGTCTCTAGGCAGTCGGCTGCTCCTAACCTAATTGGTACTAGTAGTAGGACCCAAAATGTCCCTTTTTCCTACACTTCAAGCAATCGTTGTTTCTCTCCAAAATAGTTAAAATAGTTGAAAATATGCGGACATAGTTACCCTACGTCCGTTACATAAATTCCTTACCTCAATCGAGATTAATCCACAAGCTTGGTAGCCAATCTACACTTGTCCTTTTTCACTTCTTCAAGCTGTAAACATCATGACAATTTAAAACCAAATAAACATACTAGATCAACTCCATACAACTCCAAACCCTCAACAAAATCAACAAAAACCATTTACTTTCTTACCTTAAAAATTAACCAAAATTTCAGGATTTTAGATCTCCTTACTCACTTGGATTCAACCTTTCATATTAAAGGTATAGGTTAAGCTATCGACAAGGATCGTTTTTCATTCAACGAGCTAGATGAATCGATGGTTAGATGAGGGGGTTTGTCAAGGTGAGAAACTTGGAAACTTGAAGGGAAATAGAAGCAACGAGAGAGAGAGGAAGATGGGCTGGTATCGTGGGGTGCAAGAGATGATGATGATGAGTCATGTTAGTTCATTTAATGCCCATTAATGTATGCTCATCATCTCAGCCATTGACCACCTCCTTTAACCCTTTGACCTTTGATTGTTTGACCATCAATTGCCTTAATTCCCTTTATGTCCCATGCATCATTTATAAAATCAGAAATTCACATTTATTTCCTTAATCCATGCTGGAAAACTGTACAAGTATGAAAAATTTACAGAATTTTGGAGATTTCACAAAAAATGCACAAATCTTTAAAAATAAATTTAAAAACTTTATTAATATTTATTTCTAAGAACTCGTGCATTTTTAAAATTTTATTTAATAATGAAGTGGAATTATATGGTTAACTGATAGTGTATAATCTTTACACATTATCAATAGATTATATATAAACTCTAAAACAAATTTTTAGATAAAAACAAGAAACTGGTTTTGGTTATTTTCCACTTACAATAAAAAACAGAAAATGAGAAGTAGAGATTGGCTGGTGTTCCTTTTTTTTTTTGGGAAAGCCATGGATATTTAGGTACATTAGTGTCATCAAACTGGAAATGTATTTAATCTTTTTATCTAACTCTTGATAAAAAAAATTATATAAAATGATTATTTCAGGTTAGTATTTATTTTTTATTCAAATCATATCACATATTCACATTATTAAAAAAATATTATTTATTATTATAAATATCAATGAATTTATTGAAATAAATATTCACATTTAATTATCACATATGACTCGTAATAAATTATTACTAATTTTTAATTATGTGATTAACTGACATGTATAAAAATAACATGTTCATTCAATCTTCTCTTTCTCACTCCTAATGGTGGAAAAGACGCATATAATGGTTAAAACCAGGACTCAATTCAATGTTTATTTCAATTCGAACTAAATTTTTAATCAATGGATGATTGAATCAAACTAATTTGAATGCAAAGAACCATAGGAATTTCTCTACTGTTGGTTTAATCAAATACAGAAGTATGAATGCCTTAATGCAAAATGTCAACAATTTTCCGATGACTTTTAGCACAAATCCAAAAGCTAACAGGAAAAGTTATAAAGAAAATTGAACAGAGAAATGGATGTAACTATGCACATATTTGCGGACTGTAAAGAAAAGGATAGCAGAACGAAATTGATTGACTGCTTGCCAAAGATATTTTCTTGATGCATAGCATCACGCATTTTTCCACCATGTATAATTCCTGTAACGAAACATGTAAACCTATCGAGTGGCTGATAAAAAAAAAATACATTCCTAAAGAAAGTATATCAACAAATACTAGAAAAGAGAAGTAGGATTAAAAAATTTTCCCATGTTCTGTTTGATGTTATATCTAACAAAAAAAAAAGGACCAGTAAGATTTGGATTGGATAGGATAGGAAATTTGTTTACTAAAATAGATTTAAAGAAAAGATTGAACGGTAAGTGGAACTCTGGTCAGAATTAATTTCTTATATCTAAGCACAAATGCCATTATCATTTACCTACCTTTCTATGTGGGTGAAGACGTGGACCTTATGACAAATACCTCTTAGAAAGTTTACAGGGGATTGCACTAACTTTCTTGTGGAAAAAAATGAAAATAAGAGATTGGCTAATGTGTTTTTGGAAAGCAAAGGATATTTAGGAAGCTGGAAATGTTTTATGACTTTTTCAATTCAACTTTTAAAAAATTTAGAACCATTGGCTCTCTCTTGCTTTCATAATCAACCATCCAGAATAAGTGAAGGACAGTAAATATTTGACGTGCACCCATACTTATTAAATCAAGATACGTATTGTATATCGAAATTTTATTTTTGAAAATTGAGTATCGAGTATTGTATCGTATCGTAAGATACGATTAAAAATTTTAATTACAAATAATATATACATGTAATATATATTTATATATGAGTATTTGATATTTTCAATTTTTCATGTGCACTAATATACAAGAACAAATAATATATATATATATATATATATATATCAATGAATGTAAAATTATTTAAATAAATGGTTTGTTATTTTTTTAATATAATCTTTCATGTTTTTTATAAAATAATAAAATATTAAAATAAGTTGATAAGTTACTCAAAAAATTTTATATGCTCATATTTTAATTTTTAATAAATTTAAATGGGACAAAACTATTATTTTCATTAAAATTTTTAATTTTTTGGAAGTAAAATTAATATTTTTATTAAAAATTTTAAATTATCTATATATTTTTATAAATTTTTAAAAATTCAATTGGTTAATTATTTTCACAAGATCTCAAGATTTTTTTTCATTTGAATCCAAATAAAATAAAATAAAATTGGATTGTTATTAATTTTGTAAGAAAAAGATTTAATTGGACTTGAGTTAGATAAAATAAATTGTATCGTACCGTATCGAAAGTATCGAGTGTCGTATTATATGTATCATGTATCGTATGATTTGATTCCGATTCTTAACAAAAACGATACAGCATATGGATTCATATCGTTTTATATGTGTATCGAAATGTATCGTATGATACATATCGCTAATCGTACGATATTGATAACTATGCATGCACTCATAAAAAGAAGTGATCCAATCCTTTTACTGTTTCTCAAGCAACCACCTTTAAACAGTTATTAAATCAAGATATGTATCGTAAATGAATATTTCATTTTTGAAAATCAATCATCGATTATTGTATCTTAAAATTAGTTATAATTAATAATACATATAAATAAGAAAATAGAAAAATTTATACAAATTAATAGAATTAAGTGAATATGTAATAAAAATAAGAAATATGATTATTTTTGAACAATTAACATTCTCATTAATAGTATATACTTTTAAATATTTTTTATATTTTTATTTTAATTTACTAAACTAGAATTCTAAAAAAATATTTTTTAAGATTAAAATATGTAAAGAATATGTATATATGTTTTTTAAATTAAAAAGCTATTAAAATTGTATTTTTAAATAATTGTGTTAGAAAAGATTTAGACTGAGTGTAACCTAATTTCACTACAAAAGTGTATCAAAGTATATTGATTTTTTATATGATATTTATTAATTCGATAGATATGTTATCGATTCATTATAAAATAATTCTCTGCAATAATATAAATCGATTTTGTAGTGAATCGAATCGTATCATATAGTATATATAGTGTATTTTACAATTTTGATTATTATGCTTAGTACGTCTATGATTTAGCGAATAAAAAAAATTGCAGATGGAGAATGGAGACCTGAGATGACCCATACACTTGCGATATTGCGATATAAATTTAGACGAATCGTTAGACCATTTCAACCAGCCCAAGGAACAAAAACAAATGTTCAACTCAAATTCCTCAAAGTTACAGATGGATTCGCTTCAACCAAATTAGTTGGTAAAAGAAGCCTTGGCAACGCCTACCAGGGTAGACTTTTGTGACAAAACTTAGGTCAAATGAACACTGAAATGAATAATGAATGCACTCCGCACATTTTTGCCGACTGTTATTGTAAAGAACGAAATTGATTGACAGCCCGCCAAAGATATTTTCTTATTCTGTGACTATCATTATCATTCACTCATTGTAGTCTATCAGCCAAATTGCGGACTTCAGGGAATTGTTCACCAGTAACATTTTCCTCTAGTATTGCTTGATATGGTGTAATAGTTCGTGATCACATTTTTCACGTTATTTTACACAATTTATTCGATTGAGCTGTTTGTGATACTTCACTTTTCATTAAATGTTAAACAATTTTATACAACATTGTTAACATTATGCACATCCCCTATTTTATTTACAAAAATGTAGTACTGTAGACATGTCTAAATACAGAAAACAAATGATCGTACCTCATATTTCGGTCGGTCTGTCACATTATCCATTATGTGCAGCCGTGATTCCACAATCCTCGGATCTCACAATCATCAAATCTGAAATGTTTAAAAAGAGGGAGTAAGCAAACCACGGCTCAATAAGAGAGTTATATGCAACACTTAATATTCAGCTACCTATATATTGAAAAACTTTTTCACTTTCTTTAAATCTTCCTAAAAGGGCTCTAGTCTCACATGTAGGAAGGATACTACAGTCGGCTAGGGATCTGAATGGATTAAGGCAGGTATTTTGAAATACTTGTCTTTCCCGGAATCTAGAAGCAACTGTAGAGAGTACTATATCCATTGTCCTCAAAACGATTAAATTTTCGTTTTCTATAGAGTAAACCGCATATTTCTCTTCACTTCAGTATATTTTAAAACACGTGACAGTTCAGTAGTAAAACAGTGATTTACTTCTGTTTCCTTCAGTACAGTTAAAACACATGATAGTACAGTGGTTTGTAATTATCCAAATCGTTGGATAAACAATTCTGTAATTATTCCTATCTTAGAAATAATTTTCATGTTATTCTTTTTGAACAAACATTAATTTCTCTTTAGTTCAATAACCGTATCTTACAGTTCAGTAAAACAGTATATTCAGTATAGTACCATTTGGTAAAACAGTATTTTGATACGATTCAGTTAGTAAACAGTAAACAGTAGCTACCAATTCAATAAACAGTATACAGTAACTTTTAGTTTAGTAAATAGTAAATGGTAGCTTTCAGTTCAATAAAACGATAATCAGTGGCTACCATTTCAGTAAACAGTACATTTCAGTTAAACAGTGTTTTGGTACGGTTTTGCTCAGTAAACAGTAAATAGTACAGTAGTTCAATACAATAAACTATACAGTACAGTAAACAGGATTTAGTAAATCCTTTCAGTAAACAGGATTTAGTAAATCCTTTCAGTAAACAGTAATCAGTAAGTGAGACTAGGCATCATCCTACAATTAAATCATGCTATCTTCGTCCAATAATGGACCAGTAATCATCCTCGAAGGGACACAGTAACAGTATGTAATGTGATCTATGGCCATGATCAATATGGTGTCCTCAGTGTACACTTGCCAGGTTACATCCGGGACGCTGATGACTAGCGGGTCAATCAGCCACGTGACAATAACAGTATAAGTGTGATGCATGAAACTCGAGGCCTAAGTCTCAAAACAGTATAAAAATCGTACCATAGCTTTTATGGATTTTAAACACGGTAGTATAAAACATTTCACAATCATCCATAAGGCTCACATGTATATATCCTCGCCTTTATGAAATTTAGAACTAAATAGCATCTTTCAAAATACTTCACAAAGGCATAAATATATTTATCATACGGTGAAAATAGTTTATAAAATCATCACACTGTAAAATATGAAAAGTCATAACTATTTTTTTCACCGTAAAACATATAAACACGTGTTTCCGTGCTTTCTTTCCAAAACATGGTTTTCAAAATCATCGGAATTCAATTCAAATATTTTCATAATTTATGAAAAATAAATATTTATTTTCCAATTTCAATAATTCCGTCACCATGTTTTCTTCTAAAAACACGTGTAGAGACCTCAAGTCTCGAAATCATAGTTTTTTCATCATTTCTTAACCTTTATGGAATTTATATAGTTAATTATTTTCTTAATTAAAACCATAAAGGTTTTATATGAAATCAAGTGAATATTTAAGAAATATTTATAAATTATTCACTTCGATCCTTTTCATTTTTCATCTCGTTTCACATGAAATATCACCTACCAGGTGAATTTTTGGTGATTTCATTTTCACCATTCTCGAAAATATGAATATTTTAAAATTAAACTTCCATATATTCATGTTTTATGAAAAATAATCGATTTCTCGATTTTCATGACTGAAAATCGTTTCTCGTGAAATCAAATCATTTATTATGATTTCCGGTGATTTTCAGCAAATTTCAAAAAATTTTCAATAATTTTTCGGCAGTATAATAGCTACCGATTGGCTAGCCTCCTGCACAGAAAATACAGTTTATATCGCAGTCGGTAAATCACCACAATTCCAACCGATAAATCACCACAATTTCAAACCGATATTTTCAACAGCATTTATAAAATTAAATGCAATTTAAAACATGTGGCCGAATATCCTTACAAGCGGCACATGTCTCCCTTACCTGTCTCGGGTTGGCGACCGCCTCATTACGTCGCGCTCGTGTTCACCTCTCCCGATTCCATCATCTCGGTCATCGAGGAACATTTTCTGGAAATTAAAATTCTAAACTTTAGAATTTTTCCATAATTTATTAAACAAAATCACTCAAATTAATTTTTCGGAATTCTTACCGAATTTCCGTAAATTTTCGAGTTTCGAAATTTCTGAGAATTTTCGAATTCCCGAAAATTCTCATTTTCTATTTGTCTTTCTTCTTTTTCTTCCTTCTTTCTTTTTCTCTTTTTCTTTTCTTTTTCTTTCTTTTCTTTTCTTTTCTTTTCTTTTTCTTTTCTTTTTCTTTTTCCTTTTTCCTTTTTCCTTTCTTTTCTAGCCAGATCGATTCAGACCAATCAACCTCTCCTCATCGCCAGTTCTTCTCCGACGGCCGATTTGCCGGCGGTTCGGTGGCTCCACAACTGGCCGACGTCACGGTGAACTTACTGGTGGCCTCCGTTCAGTCCAGTTCGACGGCACAGCGGTGGATCGAGTCGGCCTAAGTTCGGCCTTTTCTCCCTCTTCGCCCTTCCTCCTCCGCCGTTCTTCACCTCACCGGTGGCCTCCTATCCTTTCCTCTTCCTCCACTGAAGGTTCTGTTGCAGTGGCGATGGCCGAATCGGCCGGCACCGCCACTTTCCCATTTTTCCTTTTCTTTCTCGGCTTCTTCTGGTTTCTCCCTTTCTCCATTTCTATTTCTTTCCTTTTCCTCCGGTCACTGGCTTCTTCTCTCGCCCCTGGCTCCGTCTTCCTCTCCTTTCTCCCTCACTTGGTCGGCCGACGATGGCCAGCTTCCGCTCGGGAGGAAAATCGGGATTCTTCCTGATTTTTCCTTTCTATTTTTCTTTTCTTTTATTTATTCATTTATTTTATTTATATTATACTTATATATATTATACTTATAATATATATTATACATATAATATTATTATTATATATATAGTATTGTACTATATATATTATATATAGATATATGTATATTGTGTATTAAAATATATATCTAGTATATATATATATATACTTTAAAATTACATAACATTTATATATATATATATATATTTATATAAATGTAATACTATAATATATATTGTAAATTAATATTTACATTTTTCATATATGTATATATTTATATATACATAAGATATACATATGTACTATTTAAATGTATAAAATAATATATACATATATATACCACTGTATAATAATACATACTATTTCGCATTTAAATACATATGTATTTGTATAAAAAAATATTTATATAATATATAATTATATAAATATATTTCATTTTCATTTCTCACTTTCTTATTTAATTTGGATTTCACTTTATCCAAATTAAATTTTCTTTTCTTCATTATTTTCTAAAATTCCCACCTTATTCTTATTTCTACTTTGAATTTCCTCAATACCATTTTTCAAATCCATTATTTCCTCATCGATATCGAATTTCAATAATATTCCAATTCTCGTTATTATATTTATTTATTTTTAACTTATCTATTTATCTTTAAAAGTTGAATTTTCATTCTCGATAATTTAAAAAAATGAAAAAATTTACGGTTATCACATATGGTTCTTACAGTCTTAGTTCTTCATCGCAATCCTCTTTTATTATCCGTTAGAATGATCCGAAGCACCATTTTCTCGACCAACAGTGGCCATTCTACAATGGTGCATATGTTTGCTGTTTGTTGGTAGTTTTCCAAACCGAGTCAAATTAAATAAGAAAGTGAGAAATGAAAATGAAATATATTTATATAATTATATATTATATAAATATTTTTTTATACAAATACATATGTATTTAAATGCGAAATAGTATGTATTATTATACAGTGGTATATATATGTATATATTATTTTATACATTTAAATAGTACATATGTATATCTTATGTATATATAAATATATACATATATGAAAAATGTAAATATTAATTTACATTAAAGTTTGAATACATAATTCTATAAATATATGTGAAATAATAATTAAAATTAGGATAATGAACCCAAAAGGAAATTAAGGTATTTGTAGTCCCAAAATTTTTTCTGTATTTTAATTTGATTGTTATATACTCAATCATTGCAAAATCCAAACACTTGCATGAAAAATAAAAAAGACGAATAAGCAGTCAAATTAGTGAAAATATGCACATTTTGTAAAGATATTTTCTTGATTCTGTGGCTATTATGGTTCTGTTCTCGAATCTTATCCATGTGACGGGTTTCTATTTTTTTTTTCTGCTAAATCAAGATTCCATTAATAGCAAGATCCATAGTACGAAGTCTGAGGTAAGAACAGAAGGAAAAAGAACAAGAGACAAAACAATGACCGGACACCAAGCTGAAGGCCAGAACGCCAAGGAAAATGTGATGGGTTTCATATCCACACAAAACATTGTTGAGAATTGAGACGCGGCTTCTGTACAGGACTTCGTAGGAATTATTGTATTATTAACCTGGAAACTTTAATTAAATTATGCCCTCAAGTTGGAAAACCCAACAAACAAGTTCTGATTGGAACGGACATGATAATTTTAGACGTCATATAATAATACAACATGAAAATAATATGAAATAACGTAAGTTAAAATTTTGACAAAAATTGCTTATAAATTTGTCAAAGATTGAAAAATTAGTTCTTTGTTTGGTGTAACATAAATTATGATACAATAATTTTCATTTTTTATATGATTTATCATGAAATAAATATGACACAAATACACGAGTTGTGAGATCTAAACATATTTTCTGAACGGGAGACTATGATTTTTTCTTGCTTGAGCAGTATCCATTTTTCCACCATAAATCCTGTAACTAAACATGTAAACCCATCAAGTGGCTGCTATATATATAAAAAAACACTAAAGAAAGTATATGAACAAACACTAGAAAAGAAAAGTAGGATTAATAAAAAAAATCCCTCAATTGTTCTCTTTTTTTATATATACTCGATCAAATTGGGGAATTCAAGGAATTATTAACCAAAAACATTTTCTTCTAATACAGCTTGATATAGTTCTACAGTCTTAGTTCTTGATCGCATCCTCTTTTCTTATCCTTTAGAATGGGGACTGAAAGCACCCTTTTCTCAATCAGCAGACTGGTCATTCTACAATGGTGCATATGTCTGCTGCTACCCGGTGGTTTTCCAAGCTCAGTCAGAGGAATCACAACGATCAAATTCAGAGGATATGAGAGAGATCGCCAAGGATTACTAGCGATTAAATCTCAAATTATTGATGACCCATTTGGTGTCACAGGCTCATGGAACAACTCTGTGTCCTTATGTCAATGGAGGGGCATAACATGTGCTCGTAAGCATCAAAGGGTCACCAAATTGGACTTGAAAATGCAGAATTTGGGAGGTTCCTTATCTCCCTACATAGGGAACCTCAGCTTTCTTAGGTTCATCGACCTCCAACACAACCGCTTCTCCGGTGGAATTCCTGCTGAGATTGGTCGTCTGTCTAAGCTTGAAACTTTGATGTTCAGAAATAATTCCTTTAACGGAACAATACCAGCCAATTTGTCTCGTTGCTCTGAACTCATCTATCTTAACGGAGGACGGAACCAATTTGTTGGGAATCTCCCAGCAGAGTTTGGCAATTTATTGAAGCTAAAGGAACTAGTATTTGATAGGAACTTCCTAACAGGGCAACTGCCAGTTTCGTTTGGGAACCTTTCAAATCTAGACCTTCTTCTCATTGGTCTAAATAGCTTGCAAGGGAGAATTCCTGATACATTAGGCCAGTTAAAAAGGTTAGTCCAGCTTGGCCTATATCAGAATAATTTCTTTGGCTTGTTTCCTTCTTCAGTTTATAACATCTCTTCTCTGGAGAAAATTAGTATAGCTGAAAATAGAATTCATGGGAGCCTCCCAGACAACTTAGGCTTCACACTTCCAAACATTAAAAAATTTGTTATTGGGGGTCATAATTTCTCGGGTACTTTGCCAATGTCATTATCCAATGCTTCAAAGATTGAAATGCTCGAGATTGCTTTTAACTTTTTCACCGGTAAAGTATCAATTGATTTTAACCATAAAAAGTTAAGGTATTTAAATATGGAAACTAATTATTTAGGAAGTGGGTTAGCTAGTGATCTAGATTTTGTAACATCCTTAACTAACTGCAGCAATCTAGATATACTTGGTTTAAATGTAAATCAATTTTGAGGGATGCTGCCAAATTCTCTAACCAATCTTTCAACCACGGTTACTCAAATATATTTAGGTACTAATCGATTAACTGGCACCATTCCTTCAGGGATAGCAAATCTTGTAAATCTAATTGCATTAGGTTTGGAGGAAAACCGACTAACTGGCCACATTCCTCATGCCATTGGTAGGCTTAAGAATTTGCAAGCTCTCACCTCAGGTGAAAATATATTTTCGGGAAGAATCCCAACCTCTTTGGGAAATTTAACACGGCTAAGCAAGCTTGCTTTACAGCACAACAAACTAGAGGGTAGCATACCACCAGGGCTTGGCAATTGTCAGAATTTGATGCTTCTGGCATTAGGTGGCAATAGACTTACAGGTGTTGTTCCCCCATCAATATTTAGCATAGTAACACTCTCAATCGGCCTAGGCTTGTCCAATAATCTCCTTAGAGGCTCCCTGCCATTTGAAGTTGGAAACCTAAAGAATTTAGTCAAGTTGAATTTAGCTGGAAACCAATTTTCTAGTCAGATTCCCAGTACCCTAGGTGCTTGTACAAGCTTACAAACTCTCAATTTGGGAAATAATCATTTTTATGGAAGCATCCCTGACTCTTTGAGTTCTTTGAGAAGCATTGCACAGCTAGATCTCTCCCACAACAACTTTTCTGGGCAAATTCCTGAATATCTTGAAAAATTATCCTTCTTGACATACTTAAACCTGTCTTATAATCACTTTGAGGGAAAAGTACCAACGAAAGGATTGTTCAGTAATGCAACATCAATTTCGTTGATTGGGAATGAGAAGCTCTGTGGGGGTATTGCTGATCTGCATTTACCATCATGCCACTTCAATGGGAAGAAGAAATCAAAAACTCCACATTCACTCAAAATAACCTTGCTAGTTTGTGGGGTTCTTGGATTTCTTTCACTGTCATTTTCTTTACTTTTCTACTGCCTGAGAGATAATAGAAAAGTATTAACAGAGACTCTATCAATGTTGCCCCTGAGAATTTCAATTTCGAGGATTTCCTATCAACAACTTCTCAAAGCTACTGATGGGTTCTCTCCCGCCAATTTGATTGTCAAGGAAGTTTTGGATACGTGTATCAAGGAATTTTTAATCAGAATCAAGAGAAAAAAGTTGTTGCAGTGAAAGTGATGAATCTCCAAGAAATAAGAGCCTTCAAGAGTTTCATTGCTGAATGTAAAATACTGACAAATGTCAGGCATCGAAATCTTGTCAAGATAATATCTGCTTGCTCTAGTATTGATCTTCAGGGCAATGCCTTCAGAGCCCTTGTTTATGAATTCATGCCAAATGGAAGCTTAGAAGGATGGCTGCATGCATCACCTGAAGCAAAAATCTTAGACTTTGTTCAGAGACTAAACATTTCTACTGATGTGGCTTCTGCACTTGATTATCTCCATCACCATTGTGAAGTGCCGGTAGTTCACTGCGATTTGAAGCCAAGCAACATTCTGCTTGACCATGACATGGTTGCTCATGTAGGAGATTTTGGATTAGCCAGGTTTTTTCCAAAATCTATGAATAATTTTTCTGGAAATTCTACCAGCTCTCTTGGTATAAAGGGAACGATTGGGTATGTTGCACCAGGTAAATTAATCTACTTCATTTAATAACAACCCTCAGCCAAGTTGGATAGAAGCTGAATTATTAATGCTCTCCCTTTTAAAGCTGTAATTCTATCATAATAATTTGTTTTATGGCTTCAAGATTTAAGTTGGTTATAATTCCTATTCTTGGGCAGAGTATGGCATTGGAACAGAGGCAACAACAAGCGGGGACATGTACAGCTTTGGAATACTCTTACTGGAAATGTTCACAAGTAAGAGACCCACTGATGAGATGTTCAAAGATGATCTAACACTTCATCATTTTGCAAAGATGGCACTGCCTGATCAAGTACTTGAAGTTGTGGATCCTTTACTTCTAGTTGGGGACAACGAACAAGAGAAAGCAAGTAGCAGCAAAAACCCAAAGAGGCCACGCATGAAGGAAACCAAAATGCAAGAGTGCCTGATCTCCATCTTAGAAGTTGGAATCGCTTGTTCTCTTGAATCGCCAAAAGACCGCATAGACATTGTCAATGCAGCCAAGGAACTGCATTTTATCAGGGACAAATTTCTTGCGACCTAAACTAGGACACAAACGTAAGAACGACCATGGAATGGAGTTTGGTTGCTTTTATTGTGTAATATTATGTTCTAGTTTTTTATTATTGAATATTATGTTCTAGTTTGGTCGCTTGGGAAATTCAATCTGATTGTTTCTTTTCAGGTTTCAACAACTCCTCAAGCTACTGGTGGATTCGCTTCAACCCAATTTTTTTGGCTAATTCAGTCAATTTTGTTATTGAATATAACTTTACAGAGTGAAGAATCACCCAATAAAGTCCAACCATACATCACAGAATGTTAAACATTGAGAAATGCCAATCATCGAGCTCTCGTCAAGATAATATCTCTTTGCTCCGGTACTACTTTTCAAGGCAATCCTTTCAGGGCCTTTATTTACGAGTTCATGCCATATGGGAGTTAGAGTCATGATTGCCTGAACAAATTGAAGTAAATGGCATCGCAAATGGAGAACCAAATATCTTAACTTTCACCAAAAACTACTCAGCAGTTGATTACCTCCATCATCACTATGAGGTGGCCTGAAGTTCACAGTGATTTGAATTCAAGCAACATTATGCTTGACCATTACATGGTTGCTCATGTAGGAGATTTTAGATTTAATCAGTCAGTTTTTTTAAAAAAATCTACGAATAATATTTTTGGAAATTCTACAAGCTCTCTTGATCTGAAAGGAATAGTTTAACTAAATTAATATATCTACTCCTTATAATAACAAATTAACAACCCTCAACCGGAGTTGGATAGAAGCTGGACTATCAATGCTCTCCATCTTAATACTTCAAAATAATTTGTTTTCTGGCATCGAGATTTAAGTTGGTTGTAACTTTAGTCCTTAATGCTTCCTTTGATTTTGTCCATTTCCTCATATCTTTAATTATTTCTATATATATAATTAATCTATGTAAAAAACTATAGTTTAATTATTTTAATTATTTAGGATGATTTTAATTAGGAAGTTTTAATTAGATCAATATTTAATTAGAGAAATTTAATTAGGATAATTTAATTAGTGTAATTTAAGAAATTTATTTAATTTAAGTTGATTAAGCGGATTAGAATTTAATATAAATTTTGGTAATTTTTACTAGTAATTGAATGGTTGAAATTCAAATGTGAAATTAAAATAATTAATTTTGGATGATTGGTTTGAATAATATATTTGGGAATTTGATTTGGATATCTGATTTGAACAATGATTTTGGATGATTAAATTGGTAATTTATTGAAATTTAATTTGTTTGTTCTTATTAACATGATTAGAATATTTTAATTATAAAATTTAATTTGTTTGGCAGGTTTAATTTGAAGAGATATTTAATATGTGTTTATTTTTTAAGTTGAAGCGTTTATACTAATCAAGATAAATAAAAAAAAACATATGAATTAGGATTGATTGTGAATTATAAATTAAAAAATAGGATTATTTATAAATATAATAAATTAAAAAATAGGATTATTTATAAATAAAGGTGTGAATACATAAAAGTTAAATAAAATAAGATCAATGCAAGTTGGTGTGGGCTGGATAAGGATGATAGGCCCACAACTAACATTCTAAGGCCCAAAGGATATGAGCCCCGGAATGCAAAGGTAGACAGAGCGCATTTAAGAAGGCGTGACAACATGACATGGTGCCACGTGTCTCCTTATGGCTATCCCCCATCGCTATAGCGGATGACCCAGTCGCCAGTGGCAGCTAAGCCAGCAGCCAAAGCTGCGGCTGACCTAACTGCCATGGAGTCGAGTAATCCAACCTAGAGGTGGCAAATGGGCGGGTCGGATCGGGTTTGGATCGGATCATTTTGGATCGGATCATTTCGGATTAAGAAAAAATCGGATCATTTTGGATTCGGATCATTTCGGGTTCGGATAAGGTCGGGTCTGGGTCAAGGAAAAATCGGTCTATTTCGGATTTGGATCATTTCGGGTTCGGATAAGGTCGGGTTTGGGTCAAGGAAAAATCGGTCTATTTCGGATTTGGATCATTTCGAGTTCGGATAAGGTCGGGTTTGGGTCGTTGACTTTTTTAGTCAATTCGGGTTGGTCGGATTTGGATTCGGGTTGGTCTGATTTGGATTCGGGTCGATTTGACAGATTTATTAGATTAAGCTTTGGTCATCTTGATGTAATTTATCTGGTATAAAAATCAACTAAAACCATATTTCTAAGAACTACAAAACTCATGAAAATAAAATTGTCTTTTTACATGACCTATAGTACAATTGGGATTGAAATAATCAAAATATTTAATAATTTGTATGATAGTATTCTTTATAATATATTTACCAATATTCATAAATTCATTACGTTTTTTTCATTTTATTTTTATTACTACAATAATTAATAACTTTTGAATCAAAGTGATTTAATAATCCATACTAAATATCATAAAACAATACTATATATCTCTTTAATTTAGTTTGATTTTTTATAGAATAATTAGAGACATTAGTGTAGATGATATAGCTTCTGTACTCTATTATAGATTAATCATTAAATAATTATACATTATGTTCAAATGAATGTAATATAAAAGCGAATATTTAAATTTAACTATATTAAAAAAATATATAACACTCATATTATTGAAAAAAATTATATTTTTACTATATTAAAATACTTTGATATTTAATTTTAACATTTAAATATTTATTGGTAATATTAAATTTAAGTTTGAATATTTTCAGGTCTGGGTAAATTTGGATTCGGGTCAATTTGGGTTAGGGTCAATTTGGGTTCGGATCAATTCGGGTTCGGATCAATTCGGGTTCGGGTTAATCTAAATTCGGATGAATTCGGATTCGGATAAATTCGGGTTCGGATTCGGTCGGGTTTGGATCAATGTAAATTCGGATAAATTTGGTTTCGGATCAATTCGGATTCGGATCGGGTTGGATTTGGATTGTTGACTTTTTTAGTCAAATCGGATCGGTCGGGTTTGGATTCGGGTTAATCGGGCGGATTTTTCGGGTCGGGTCAACTTTTGCCACCTCTAATCCAACCCCAAAAGTGGCAGATGATCCAGTCGCCTAAGGATGGCGACCACCTTAATTGCCAGAAGCGGCTGATTCATCTACCTATAGGCGAGTGACTCAGCAGCCTGTATTAAGTGCCTTTGGACCATCTAGCTCTTGATGTTCCTTTGGACTCTTTCAATCATAATTTGACCACAGAGTTGGGCCCACACGAAGATTACGAGATTTATCATGGTCAATGCAAGTAATTATCCATCTAAATTCTTCTATTAATACAGACAAGTACGATTAACAAGCTAAGTTTTATTTTTTGGACTTACTAGGGTTTTGTCAATTTTTTTTTAATTTAAGCATCAGAGTGTGTGACATCCTCATTTTTCCAAATAAACATATACATTTGTATAGTTAGAATGTTCGTCAATGCCTTATTTTTTTTCTACTTATGCTTTATCCATCATCTTTATTTAGAATGATATAAAATTTTTGTCTCAAGTAATATATTTTTCATATACATATACTTCAAATACATTAGGATCTCATATACCTACATATCCTATATCCCCAATGATCCAATATACATTATTGTACTGTACAATAGCCGAGCTATACGGCAACATAATTATACCTTCAAAAGTTGGGAAGTGGATCTCGAAGGTATACTATACAATTCCAAAACTGAGCTCCTCTATCTGGAGCAGAATCTACTTCAAGTAATCTTGATGAAAAATGATTGTAAAGGGGTGAGTTTACGCTCAGTAAGAAACATATGTAAAAGAGCGTACTATGCCTCTATATGCAGTTTTCCTGCTTGGCTCTATAATGTTATGTAAAACCATTATAAAGCATATTCATATATTTCTTTCATCAAATACATATAAGTTCTTCAAATAGCATATACATATAACTCAAGTAAATCATATACTTTCATACTTTACTTCAGATGCTTTCATATACAATTAACTTCACGTGCTTCAAATACTTCAAGTAATTGGGAGACATATAATTCCAACAGAATCATGCATCCAGTCAATCTCATATGGGGAGGTCCAGTAAGGAGATCAAGTATCCCCCATAAGAAATATGACAATTAAGTGGCGTACCCAAAATTGGGCCAGGAATCCTCCCTAAGCCAAACAAGTAATATAGACAAATTGACCAATGTCGGTGGCTACAGTGAACACTAGTCAGGTGACAGCTGTAGTACTGAGGATCGGACTTAGGCTCCTCAGCCAAGTAAACATAAACAAGTAATATGCATGATCACCATAGGTGTCCATAGTCTCCAAAATATAAATAATTTATTTTCTTACAAATACAATTGGGCTTATTTAATTTAAGCTTTAAAATTTCATTTTCAATCATGGTAGTCGACTGGCATTTAGGGGCAATCAGCTGCTAATGCATATATTGATTTATCGAAATTAATTCCTTTAAAATTTTCTATATTTAAAAATTTGAAAACACATGGGCAGTCGACTGGTCCCAAATAGCAGTCGACTGGTTTTGAAACAGAATGCTTTTCAAGAAATGGCAGTCAACTGGTCATATAGCAGTCGACTATTTTTGAAACAGAATGCTTCTGAAAACAGGGCAGTCGACTGGCTCCCTAGCAGTCAGCTGGTTTTGAAACATAATGCATTTTGGGAGAAAAGCAGTTGACTGGTTTGAAACAGAAGGCTTTCTAGGAAAACAACAGTCGACTGGCTTACATAGCAGTCGACTGGTTTGTCTTGATTTTCGAAAAACTACGTGTTGATTGTCTCTAGGCAGTCGGCTGCTACTTAAGGCAGTCGGCTGCTCTTAGCCTAATTGGTACTAGGAGTAAGACCCGAAATGTCAACCTTTCCTACAATTAAACCACATATACTTCTCTCCAAGACATTTAAAACATATAAAACATGCGGACATAGTCACCCTATGTCTGTTACATAAAATCCTTACTTCGATTAATTCGAGAACACGAAATCACTTGGTTGCACCAACCCTAGTCTTTCACTTCTTTAAAGCTACAGAATTCACACAATCAAACCTTAATACACACACTCTACCAACTTTACAAATCTCTAAACAATAGCCAAAATCAACTAATACCATCTAAATCTCTTACCTTTGCAAATCACCAAATTTTCAGACTTTGAGATCTCCTCAAATACTTGGATTCAATCTACCAAACTTCGGCTATAGCTTAACCTAATGACAAGGATCATTTTCCGTTACTAACAGTTAGGGATTCGTTGGAGGAATGAAGTAGCTTGCCATGGGAATTGGAATGGAAACTTAGGAAGAAAATTGAGGAAAAGTGAGGGAGAGCTGGGAGGTTGCTGCCGTGTGGTGATGGAGATGATGATGACTAAGCCATTTCATTTAATGCTTTCCTATCCCATAATCATCTCATTAATTCAGCCATTGACCTCCTTTGACCCTTTGACCATTTGACCATCAATTCCTCTTCTTCTCTTCTATTATTTTAGCCACATGTCCTTCTAATTACTAAAAATCTGACATTCTTTTCTTTTCCTCTTCTCATCTCAGCCATTAATCTCTTTGACTAATTAACTATAAATTCCTTTATTCATTCATATGTCTCATATATCATTTATACATCAAAACTTTATATTTACTTAACCATTTCAAATTGTAATACTTTACAATTATGGAGGAATTACATGAAATTGGGGATTTCACAGAGTGTTTATACAGAAAAAAAATCTTTGCATCTCTCTGACTTATTGTCCCCTTGCAAAGTTCTTGGTAACATGTGCAAAGGAGACTCAAGTGATTACATCATCAATACTTTATTGTTGTTTTGTGCAACAACACAAATTATTCTAAAGATAGAAATCTTAAAGGATTGCAAGTGAATAGCACCTAAAAATTTGCTAGATATAAATTTCTCTTTTAATTTTTTTCAGAGTGATAGATGATTTAATTGAGAAATTTTGAAAAGTATATAATAAAAATAAAAATAATTAAATTAAAAATACATAATAAAATAAGAATGAGTGATGATTATCTAAGAATGGAAATCTTAATGTGACTGCAAATGAATTCACCTAAGAATTTCCTAGGTGTAAATTTCTCTTTTAAATTTTTTTCGGGGTTATGGAAGATCTATAAGGTAATTTCAATAAAAAAACAATCAATATTCATTTTCATTATAGAATACACACAAAAATATAATAATAATATAAAACAGGAATATAAAAGGATAGAAATTGGGTAGAAAAAAAATTTTAGAAGCAAACTCAGAATGATCTAAGGCTAGGTTAGTACCACCTAAGATGAGCATTGGGTGCTAATCATTCTTAAAATGTAACCATATTCTTGAATTTAGGGTTTCTGAACGTAGATCACGATTTTATCAATAGTTATGAATAGGTGATCAATCACACTTAGGAATTGAATGGTTGGTAATGACTTTTAGAGTTTATGTCATCGATTAAGTTTACGGACCTATACGTGACAACACCAAACAAAAATATTATACAAACAAATTTACCTTATAATATATATAATGCCAAATTAAACAATTATACATAAATATGTAATTTTAATAATTATATATTAAAATGACCTATGAGTAAATATGTAATTTAAAATTTTAGTTTTATCGAACAACAGATAAATATTAAATGATTCATTAACAAACTTAAAATGAATTTGTTCGCTAACATAACCAAACGAATCACACTTTTATTTATGATCGTTTATTAAAATTAATAAACAAACAAAAATTAAACATATTAACGAACTATTTGTTGAACGTTATGTCCATATAAGAATCTAATCTTTTTTGGAAACTTATTAAGGTATAGATGCCCCAAGCTCTACTCAACAATCAGGGTTTGATATGAACATATTTTTCAAGTGGAAGATTATGATCATTTTGAATAGTATATTCTTGTTCAAGATTACAATCACAATTAAGATGTTACATTTCATGTACCGATAAATTGTTAAATACAAATAATAACAACAAATTAAATAAATGCCAACAACCACTTGGCCTAGTGGCTAAGGATGAGTTATGGTATATTTATAAGTCTTGAGTTTAAATCCAAGCACCTTCATCCTCAGTTATTTAATATTTCTCTTGTAACAAAAAACAAACTAAATAAATACTAAACAGACTAATAATCATTTTTCCACCATATATATTTCCGGTAACTAAACATGTAAACTCATATAGTGGCTGATTACTGTTAAGTGCACGTGACTTGGAAAATTGCTTAAGACAGTTGCCGCCCCTTGTTTCAACAAATTAAATGAAGAGTTTGTTGGTTGTTATTAGTTTTGAAGAGCATTAAATGCTGGCAGCTATCATTTCCGTCGAGTTTGAAGCTTCATTTGTTGATTTCGGCTTCCACACTCCCAACTAAATGGCAAGACTTTGGTGCGAGAAGTATTTAATTCATGGCATCTCTTTTGCCGTCTCTCGTTCGCCAATAAATGGAGCTTGGATGCTGCATTGCAACGGTGTAGAAGTAAGCAGAAGCAATAGCCAAGAGTGTGCAAAGATTAAGCGAGTGTTGGGTTATTTTGAGAACTTTCGTTCTCGGGTTTATGGGGAGAGTTCTGTGAGGTGGAGTGTAAAACACTTGTAATCTTCATCTTCTTGTTATAGTAAAATTTCTCCTTATCTTCGCCCGTAGACGTAGGCTTACAAGCCGAACGACGTATATCGTGTGTCCTTGTTGATTAATTTTTCTTGCATTTTATTCTTGGTGCATAGTCCTGGTGAATTGTTTGTAGTCTATTTTAGCCCCGTTGCGCAACAAACTGGTATCAGAGCGAGTTGTACGAGACGACTAAGATGGCTGCAAGTACATCATCGACCAAATATGAAGTCGAGAAGTTCACCGGAAGAAATAGCTTCAGTCTATGGCGCATCAAGATGCGAGCGATGCTAGTTCAACAAGGTTTGGTGAAAGCTCTAGTTGGTATAGACAAACTACCGGATACACTTTCAGACGATCAGAAGAACGAGGTTATGGAGAAGGCACATAGTGCGATCCTACTCAGCCTTGGAGATGAAGTTTTACGAGAGGTAGCAGATGAAACCACCGCGTCAGGTTTGTGGCTCATGCTAGAAAGCAAGTATATGACAAAGACGTTGACAAACCAGTTATACCTGAAGCAAAGGCTCTACACCCTGAAAATGGAGGAAGGTATGCCCATACACCAGCACCTAGATACTTTTAATACCATTATTATGGATCTCAAGAACATCGATATTAATATCGATGATGAAGATCAAGCCTTGATTCTGCTGTGTTCGTTGCCACCATCGTACGAGAATTTTGTTGATACGATGCTATATGGTCGTGATGATATTTCTCTTGATGATGTTAAAAGTGCCTTGGGTTCCACTAAGTTAAGAAAGAAACTTACCGGCAAGGCAGTTGACAACAATCAAGGTGAAGGTTTGGTCACTCGAGGAAGATCCAAAACAAAGAATGGTAGTGGTAGTTCAAGCAGGAATTACTCTAGATCAAAGTCCAGAAAGAGAATTCAATGTTTCTATTGCAGGAAATTTGGGCACATGAAGAAAGATTGTCCAAAGAAGAAGGATAAAGCTGAATCGTCAGAGCAACCAGAAAATGGTGCAAACGTAGTTGATTCACAGTCTTCTGAAGATGCCGAAATAGTTCTAGCAGTATCAGAATCGCATGTCAGCGAGAAATGGATTCTTGATACGGCTGCTACATTTCACATTAGCACTTCCAGAAATTTATTTGCCACATACAATACGTGTGTAGGCTCAGTGCTAATGGGGAATGATCACGCATGTCAGGTCGTGGGAATTGGCACAGTTCGTATTAAGATGTTTGATGGTATTGTCAGAACCTTGACAGATGTTCGACATATTCCTGAGATGAAGAAGAACTTGATATCCTTGAACACTTTGGACACTAAAGGCTTCAGATACTTCGGTGAAGGTGGAGTACTGAGAGTATCCTCAGGCGCCTTGACTGTGATGCGTGGACATTTGGAGCGAGGACTTTACATCTTGGATAGTACCACTATTATTGGTGCTGCAGCAGTTTCATCATCAGTTGATCCAGATTCTGACACCACCAAGTTATGGCATATGCGGCTTGGGCATATGAGTGAGAGAGGTCTTTCAGTGTTGAGCAAGCAAGGTTTACTGTGTGGACAAAGTGTCGAAAAGCTTGACTTCTGCGAACACTGTGTCTTTGGCAAGCAGACTCGAGTTAAGTTTAACACTGGGATTCATCGAACCAAAGGTACGGTTGATTATATTCATTCTGATCTTTGGGGTCCCTCTCCAACAATCTCAAAGGGTGGTCATAGATACCTGTTGACTTTTATTGATGATTACTCAAGAAAGGTTTGGGTGTATTTTCTAAAGCACAAACACCAAGTGCTTGTCACCTTCAAGCAATTCAAAGCCTTGATCGAAAATCAAACAGAAAAAAAGATCAAGAGGTTCCGAACGGATAACGGTTTGGAGTATTGCTCGGGTGAATTTGACGAGTTCTGCAAAAATGAAGGAATAGTGAGACACCGCACTATTCGACGCACACCACAGCAAAATGGAGTTGCAGAACGGATGAATAGAACTCTCTTGGAGCGAGCTCGGTGCATGAGATCAAATGCTGGGCTTGGTGAAGACTTCTGGGCTGAAGCTATAAATATTGCATGCTATTTGGTGAATAGATCTCCGTCTACAGCTATTGAGCTGAAGACTCCAGAAGAAGTATGGTCTGGTTCTCCTGCTGATTACTCAGGCTTACGAGTGTTTGGCTGTCCTGCTTATGCTCATGTTAATGAGGGGAAACTTAAACCCAGAGCGAAGAAATGCATATTTCTGGGATACGGCCAAGGGGTGAAGGGATACAGGTTGTGGTGTCCTGACCCAGAATCACCCAAGTTCATATACAGCAGAGATGTGACTTTTGATGAGTCATCCATGCTTCGATCCACCAACAGTTCCCGGGAAAAGGAGGAGTCAAGTGGGAAAAGAGATCACGGTGTTGAGCGGCAGGTGGAGTTTCAGGTGGAGGCTCCTAGTAATTCTATGGAAGGTACTTCAGTCCAGGACAAACGTACTGAGGTACAGGGTTCTCATGATGTATCTCAAGAGCAGCAATATAGCATTGCCACTGGAAGAGAGAGGAGATAGATTAAACCTCCTCAGCGTTATGCAGATGCAAGTCTGGTTTCTTATGCACTCAGTGTGGCAGAATCCATCGGTACAGAACCTTCCAGTTATAATGATGCAGTCACATGTGAAGAGTCAGCACAGTGGGCAATTGCTATGAATGAAGAGATAGAATCTCTTCATAAAAATCAGACGTGGGAGTTGGTTGAACCGTCGAATAATCAAAGGATTATTGGCTGCAAGTGGGTCTTCAAGAAAAAGGAAGGCATCCGAGGGGTTGATACAGCAAGATACAAGGCACGATTGGTAGCTAAAGGCTTTAGTCAAAAGGAAGGGATTGATTTCAATGAAGTTTTCTCTCCGGTGGTAAAGCATAGCTCCATTCGCGTGTTGCTTGCCATGGTAGCCAAGTTTGATATGGAACTTGAGCAGCTTGACGTGAAGACAGCATTTCTGCATGGTGAGCTCGAGGAAAAGATCTACATGCATCAGCCAGAGGGTTTCACAATGCCTGGTAAGGAAGATTATGTTTGCTTATTAAAAAAGTCTTTATATGGATTAAAGCAATCACCAAGGCAGTGGTATAAGCGATTTGACACCTTTATGATAGAACATGACTATATTCGATGTGATTATGATGCTTGTGTCTATCATAGGCAACTCTCAGATGGTTCATACATATATTTGTTGCTTTATGTTGATGACATGTTAATTGTTGCTAAAAACATGTTGGAAATCAACAAGTTAAAATCACAGCTAAGTGGTGAGTTCGAGATGAAGGATTTGGGAGCTGCTAAGAAGATTCTAGGAATGGAGATTCATAGAGACCGAAAGGAGGGCAAGCTTTTCTTATTACAAGAAAGTTATATCAGAAGAGTGCTTGAACGTTTCGGTATGGATAAGGCTAAACCTGTGAACACTCCTTTAGCAGCGCACTTTAGGCTCTCGGCTCAGTTATCACCACAGGCTGATGAGGAGGAGCAACAAATGTCTCGTATCCCATACGCGAGTGCAGTTGGCAGTTTAATGTATGCTATGGTTTGCACTCGACCAGATATTTCACATGCAGTCAGTGTAGTGAGCATATATATGGCTTGTCCGGGTAAGGAACATTGGCAGGCTGTGAAATGGATTCTCAGGTATTTGAGAGGTACTGCGGATTTATGTTTAGTGTATGATCAGAGTGTCTGTTCCAGAGACATCACGGGTTTTGTGGACTCTGATTATGCTGGTGATTTGGATAGAAAAAGATCTCTGACGGGTTATGTTTTCACTCTTTTTGGAGGAGCCATAAGTTGGAAGGCTGTGTTACAGTCTACCGTAGCCTTGTCTACAACCGAGGCAGAATATATGGCAGCAGCAGAAGCAGTGAAAGAAGCCTTGTGGATGAAAGGTCTGGCTAGTAGTCTGGGTTTGCAGCAGGATTCTACTGCTGTATTTTGTGATAACCAGAGTGCAATTCATTTGACGAAAAATCAGATGTATCATGAGCGGACCAAGCACATTGATGTCAGATTTCATTTTGTTCGAGATCATGTTACGCAAGGTGATGTTGTGATCAGAAAGATTGCTACGGAGGATAATCCTGCGGACATGCTAACGAAGACTATCCCTGCACTCAAGTTCAAGCTTTGCTTGGACTTGATTGGTATCCGCAATCAGTGATGCTGAAAGGCAATTTCGGCGAAGATTTCAGAGTTTCGAGAAACGCGGCTTGAAAACAATTTTCAAGTCAAGGTGGAGATTTGTTAAGTGCACGTGACTTGGAAAATTGCTTAAGACAGTTGCCGCCCCTTGTTTCAACAAATTAAATGAAGAGTTTGTTGGTTGTTATTAGTTTTGAAGAGCATTAAATGCTGGCAGCTATCATTTCCGTCGAGTTTGAAGCTTCATTTGTTGATTTCGGCTTCCACACTCCCAACTAAATGGCAAGACTTTGGTGCGAGAAGTATTTAATTCATGGCACCTCTTTTGCCGTCTCTCGTTCGCCTATAAATGGAGCTTGGATGCTGCATTGCAACGGTGTAGAAGTAAGCAGAAGCAATAGCCAAGAGTGTGCAAAAATTAAGCGAGTGTTGGGTTATTTTGAGAACTTTCGTTCTCGGGTTTATAGGGAGAGTTCTGTGAGGTGGAGTGTAAAACACTTGTAATCTTCATCTTCTTGTTATAGTAAAATTTCTCCTTATCTTCGCCCGTAGACGTAGGCTTACAAGCCGAACCACGTATATCGTGTGTCCTTGTTGATTAATTTTTCTTGCATTTTATTCTTGGTGCATAGTCCTGGTGAATTGTTTGTAGTCTATTTTAGCCCCGTTGCGCAACAATTACAAAAAAAAAATCCCAAAAAAAGGTAGGATTAAAAAAATCCCCCAAGTTCTGCTTGATGTTATATTTAACAAAATGAAAAATAGAAACAGTAAGATTTGATCGGATAAAAAATTTCAAAAAAAAAAAACTGATTTGATCGGATAAAAGATTTGTTTGCTGAAATAGATTTAAAGAAAAGATTGAATGGTAACTGGTAGTCAGGTAAGAATTAATTTCAGATATCTAAGCACAACGGAGAAACTCTCATCTGCAGGTTTTTGCTATTCCCTTGGCTCTCAGACGCTTTTGGTTGCTGTTGTACCAAGTGTTCATTTCAATGCTGTTCAGTCCCAAGAAAATTCGCTTTGGTGAATTTATTTTATGGAGCTTTCTGTTTTATATCTTTTGTTTAGATAGTTTCCTGTTGGCGCTCTCTTGACTTATTTTCCAATGGCCTTCATTTGAAGTTTTTTGTACTTCGATCGAGTTTTTTGTACTTATTTTCGCTTGTCTTTTTGAGACCTCTTTGACTTAGTCGGGGAATTTTTGCTTGGATTTTCGTGTTGTCTCTTGACTGACAGTGATGTACTTTTATCCTATAATTAATGAATTTGTTGCTTAGAAAAAAAAAAGCACAAATTGTAAGTTTCTCACATGAGTTAACTACTTAATCAATAATGTTTTATAGAAAATAAAATACTTGAGGTTAGTTTCATAACCTCTTAAAACTTCCTATTGTGGTCCTATATTTTATTATCTTTATCTAATAAATTTTAAATTATTTATCCATATCTACAAGTGATAGCTACCTACTAATTGAATTACGTTTTTAATGGAAAGACATATATAAAGAAAAATATAGGGTATTGGGTCTCTAATCTAAGCATTCTGAAAAACACACCATTAGTGAGTTTGCTTAAGATTAGAAGATCAAATACGAAAGAAACGCAATTTCATCGCAGTGCAATATTTTCGATATCAATGGCTGGAGGTTAGTATCCTGTTCTGCATTTATAATCTATGATGTGTTATTTTTGGTATTGACACATTAGATAAATCAATCAAGATTTCTTGCAGTTGGTATCTGAGCCTATTAACCTCTGTCTTGATTTTTGATTAAGCAAATTGCAACTGCCTTATGTTGAATAAGCTTAAATTTAGTAATAAATAATGGAGTGCTAGCAATCGAGCTTCCCATGTTTGCATCGGTAAACAATTTTGGTCAAATTTATTGTATCTGCTAGGATAAGTTTCAGTGGGCTATTCCGTTAATTAGCTTGGTATTGTTTCTTGGATAATAAAATCCTAGGCTCCAACGATATATTTATAACTACTATAAAAAAAATTATTGATTTCATGATTGCTTTGAAGTTCCGTTGAATATGATGATTGATGGGAATTGAGCTTTTAGAGTTTCATGGCTAGTTAAGACACTATTTTGGTATTTGCAATTTACTGGACAATTGAAAACATAACTTTCTTTATGTCCTTTTCTTCTGTTTCGATGATGCATTGAGTTTAGCTTGCTGTTGTTGTTTATAAACAACTAAATTAATTTTGCATCATTATTATTTACCCACCTTTGAACATGTTTGAAGAAATGGACCTTATGACGAAAGCCTCTCAGGGAGTTTACAGAGGATCTCACTAGCTTTGTTTTGGAAAGAAAAATGAAAAGTCAAGATTGGTTAATGGTTTTCTTTTTTTTGGAAAGCAAATGATATTTAGGAACATTAACGTGGTCAAGGTGGAAATATTTTGTGTCTTTTTCAATTTAACTTTTAAACAACGCAATATGATGCCAATGAGATCTTGATTTAGTGACAAAGAAAAGACTTTGAGACTTTGAAGTCTCAGGTTCGAGTTTCATCGAGTGTAAGTTCAAGTTAGTTTATTTGTTATTTGTTTAGTTTGTTATTATCATTTATATTTACTAATTTATCAAGTTACCAATTCATAGAATATAATATGTTGATTATAATTGTAACTTTGAATGAGAATGTACTACTCAAAAAAAAAACAATGCTATATGATATGAAACAATTATGTCACTTCAATTTTTTTTTCATTAAAATCGTATCATATAATTACGTTATTAAAAAAATTGATTTTGATTACAAATCACCTGTAATAATTAAAGAAATATTCGTTTCCATAAATTCATTAATAATTCAGCTAATAAAATAGTTAGTTTCTTTAAAACAACATAGATTATAATTTTAGATAAGATTATTTAGTTGATATATTTGTTTCCTTATACTTGTGTTCATGAATTGATAAAATTTATGATTTTATATATTAATTGCATATATGTTTTATTTTAGTAAAACATAACAGATAATATCCAAATAAGCCTTCGAACTTTACTCAAGTAAAAATAAAGTCTATGATATTTTATTCAATGAAATTAAAGTTATGAATTTTTTTTAATTGAATGAATTTTTTGTTGTAATTAGAATTTTATAGGCATAAAAATATTTAAGTATTTGTTAAATTTTTTAGTTGAAGGATTTAATTTATACAAAATGTTTATTTTGATTTATTTGGATGAACTGAATGATAAATATTTGAGAAAATAATAATTTAAAATTTTTATTTCACCAATTTTAAGATTTAATAGATAGATATAATTCTAATAAAATAAAGTCATAACCTTAATTTCAAGTAATAAGAGATCAGGAATTTAATTGTATTTTTTACTAAAATTGGAAACTTTATTTGAATATCTATTACTATTACTATATATTAAAGCAGTCTACATGTGGTATTGTGCAATTTTGGCTCCCAAGTTGGTGCCATCTGTTAGAAGCTTATTAGTCATTTTTTTTTCAGTCCAGCTTTTTAGGTTTTTTTTTCTTCAACTTTTTTTTAATTAAGCCCTTTGATTTTCTTTTAATTTTTTCAATTAATTTCTCAAATTTATTTTCAGGTTTTCAACTTTTTTCATTTTCTATTAAATCCTCTTATCTGTTTTTTTAGTCATGCTTTCTAATCTATTTTTTATTTCTTCAATTTTTTTAATTAAACCCTTTAATGAGTTTTTACTTTTAATTTTTTCTCGACTATGATCTTTGATTTATTTTAGTTTTTTATTAAACCTTTTATTCTACTTTATTTAATTTTTTCCAATTATACTTTTTAGTTTATTTTTAACTCTTCAACTTATTTTAGCTAAATCCTTTAATTTGTTTTTATTTTATTGTTTTTAATCTATATTTGATCATGCGCTGTTCTTATATAAAAAATCTGAACGTGTTCATTGTATTCATTATATTGATCGAACTAAAACTTTTTTTTCACAACTATACGATTTCTTCCTTTTATCTTTTGGCGCCGTTACCCACACTTTTATCCTCTTAATAATATAAATAAATAAATAAAATAAAAAAGATATTACCTCATTCTCATACTTTTTATTTTATTCATCCCTCTCCCTATACTATAGTCCTACCTCACTCAAATAAAGCAAAATTAAAGTTTTTTTTTATTAAATATTATTAAATTTGTTAAAATCAACTATTATTAAATGTTATTATTTTTATTAAAAAAATAACTTATAAAAATTAACAAAAATAATTTTTACAAAAAATAAATTATAATTAATAATTAAAAAATTGAGCAATTATTAAAAAAATTTATTCTCGATATTTTTTTTTTGTTTTTGCTGGAATTTTTTTAATTTATGTCAACAATATTATTAAATATTTTAATTTTTTGTAAATCATTAATTTTCATACATATAATTTTAATAATTAATAAAATAAAAATATTTTAATATTAAATATACATGTTCAGACAAAAATAATTAATTTAATATTATACAAATTATATAAAAATGCCCAGGCGAAGCGGGGCATAATTCTTGTATATATAATTATAAGCTTCTAGTTGATTCCTCAAAAATTAGGTGTCAGTATCCACCATTAACTTGTGGAGAAGAGATTATTGATAGTGGAAGATTTGCTTTAATTTGTTTAAAAGTTCTCCTTGAGGAAACCTCACGTTACCTGGAAAGCACCAGACCAGGGTAATGCTTTTTCTGCACAAATCCAAAAGCTAATTAAGATGAAAAGTTAAAAAAAAAAAAAAGAATGAACAGAGAAATTAAAGCAAGTATGTACATTTTGTGCTGAGACTTTAAAGAAAAAGGATAGCAGAACCAAATTGATTCACAGCTTGCCAAAGATATTTGTATTATTTTAGCAGCTTTTATTCTTGCTTTTACAATTATTTTGCTCTTAACCTGGAAACTTATTAAGGTATGTTCCCCAAGCTGGACTCAACAATCAGGTTTAGGTATGGACATATTTTTACAAAGGAAGATTGATATTTTTCCACCACAATTCTTGCAACTGAACATGCAAACTCATCAACTGGCTGATTACAAAAACATATTCCTTAAGAAAGCAAATCAACAAATACTAGAAAAGAAAAGTAGAGGTCACTGGTATATGTGGGAACGAAGGAAAGAAGCTCATTTTCTATAAAAAAATTAATTAATTATTTGTTAAATTTTTTTAGTTGAATGATTTAATTTATAAAAAATGTTTATTTTGATTTATTTGGATGAACTGAATGACAAATATTTGAGAAAATAATATTTTAAAAATTTTATTGCACCAATTTTTGGATTTAATAGATATAATTCTAATAAAATAAAGTCATAACATTAATTTCAAGTACTAAGAGATCGGGAATTTATTTGTATTTTTGTGTAAAATTTGAAAGTTTATCTGAATATATATATATATATATATATATATATATATAAATTATAAACTTCTAGTTGATTCCTCAAAATTAAGTGTCAATATCCACCATCGACTTGTGGAGAATAGATTATTGACAGTGAAGGACTTGCTTTAATTTGTTTAAAAATTCTCCTTTGGTAAGCCGATCACGTTACCTGGAAAGCACCAGACCAAGATAACGCTTTCTCCGCAAATCCAAAAGCTAATTAAGATTAAATGATAAAAAAGACGAATGAGCAGAGCAATTAAAGCAAGTATGTACATTTTGTGTCCAGACTTTAAAGAAAAAGGATAGCAGAACCAAATTGATTCACAGCTTGCCAAAGATGTTTTGTATTATTTTAGCAGTTTTTATTCTTACTTTTGCAATTATTGTTCTCTTAATCTGGAAACTTATTAAAGTATGTTCCCCAAGCTGGACCCAACAATCAGGCTTTGATATGAACATATTTTTCCAAATGAAGATTGATATTTTTTCCACCACATTTCTTGCAAATAAGTGGCTGATTAAAAAAATATATATTCCTATAGAAAGCATATCAACAAATACTAGAAAAGAAAAGTAGAGGTCAATGATACAGGTGAGAACGAGAGAAAGAAGCTCTTAACCATTGTTTTAAATTGCAGTCGCGGTCACGTTTTCGGTCGCGTTGCGTTTATTGCGGTTGCGGATATAACGGAGGCTATCGCGGTCATTGCGACCATCGCGGTCGTGAATTTTTTTTAATTTGCACAACTTTGTATAAAATATAATAATTGTAATTATAATTATAAAAAAAAATCTTATTTATGGTTTTTAAAATAATTTATGATACCTTAAATCTATTATTTATGTAAAAAAATTAATTCATAATTTTTGAATTATAATAAAGTATTCATATTTAAAAATTATTTATGATATTTGACAAATAACAATATTGAAAACAGAGATAAATTAACCTAAGCCATCTCATTTACATTATTAAATATCAATATTTTTTTATTTTTCTCTTGAGTTTCAATAATATTTAATATCATATATATTTTTTAAACATTATAACATATATTTATCTACATTAAAAATTTTACTAAAATAAAATACAATAAACATGTAATAGGACTTTCCGTAATCCATTGTTTCTAATTCCTAAATAATAATAATAATAATAATAATAATAATAAACAACTTCAAAATCCTAAAGCCAAAGGTCTCCCTCAGTCATTCATTCAACAATAGATCCCCTCAGTCCTCACCTTCACTCTCGCAGCCTCTCCATCTGTTACAGCTATTCATCACTCAATCCTTCCTCAGCCATTCATCATTCAATCCTCAGTCACCCCATCGTCTCTTGCTCTGTTTTTCTCCCAAGTCACTCTTGGCACTGCTCTGTTTTTCTCCCAAGTCCCAGTCCCAGATTTGTTCATCAATGGCGTTGCCGTTGAGACAGAGCTTGACAGCCGCGATGCCGACGCCCATGCTGCCTACCAGTCGACTGTCTTCAACTCTTCGTTTCTTCTCTGCTCTGTTTACTCCACTTCTACTGTGACGTCCCCGCCACTTCATCTTTTCACTTAATTCTTTCTTATTATCTTATCCGACATTATTTGATTTAGTTTATCCAGTGTCATTCTTTCCTTATTCTTAAGCTAATTATCTAATAGCTCATATAATTTTATTCTTTTCTCATAAGCATAAAAATTATATATATAAATATCATTCCATTTCCACAGGATCTCATACATCATCTTATTTTACATCCCCGATATCCTATATACACAAATTTCTACTTGTACTGTACCGTAGCTGAATTAAACTTTGCTATACATAAACATATGAGTATACCTTCTATACTAATTGGGAAGTGTATCGAGAAGGTACACTTCGATTCTTCAAAAACAAGCTCCTCTAGTCGAAGCGGGGTTCACTTCAGGTAATCTGTAGGAAAAATGGTCGTAAAAGGGTGAGTTTACGCTCAGTAAGAAAAGTATGTAAAAGAGCGTGCTATGCCTCTATATGCACCTTTCCTACTTGGCTCTATAATGTCATGTAAAGCATTATAAAGCATGCATTATAAATATCTTTCATGCATTGTTTGCAACCATGCATATTTATTTCAAATGACTTGGCAATCTTACTTTGTATGCTTCTTTTAAAACATAGCATACATATAAAACATGCATCATACTTCTTTCTTTAAAACATCATACTTCATAACATACTTTAAAAACATACATCAGACAGTTCTTCATGCATACATCTTGTACTTTGAAATAGATGGAGACTATGTACAATATTTAAGCGATTGCATCGTCATATAAACCGTTCATTCCCATTTATATGACTCGAATCATGCATTAGTACAGTGGTATACCATGTAGAGGTCAGGGATTCTCTCCTGCCTTAATAATACCATAGTGAGCACTAGTCAGGTGTCACTTATGGTCTTGAGGACCGGACTAGGGTTCCTCGCTTAACATACATATTACTGAGGACTTGATCAGAGTCTCTTAGCCATCAGAAATGCATAATCATTACGCAGTCCATAGTCTCAAAACATTATAATATACTTTTTCAGAAAACACTTTTGTGTTTAAAGCAAATAAGCTTTGAAAGCTCTTTTCATACATGGTAGTCGATTGGTCTTATAGGGCAGTCGACTGCTCCTTCATAACTTCTTTTATCGAAATTAATTTTATTTAAAATTTCGATATTTTCATATTTGAAAATACATGGGGGCAGTTGACTGGTCCATATAGCAGTCGACTGGTTTTCAAACAGAATGCTTCTTAAGAAATAGCAGTCGACTGGTCCATATAGCAGTCGACTGTTTTTAAAACAGAATGCTTTTTGGCAAATAGCATTCAACTGTCTCATATAGCAGTCGACTGGTTTGAAACAGAATGCTTCTGGGTAAATAGCAGTCGACTGGCTTACATAGTAGTCAACTGGTTTGCATTGGTTTTCGGAAAACGACGTTTTGGTTGTCTCTAGGCAGTCGGCTGCTCCTAACCTAATTGGTACTAAGAGACAAGTCTGAAAATGCATCTTTTCCTGCACAAAATCAACTGGTGCTTCTCTCCAAAATATGTAAAAACATCATAAAACATGCGGACATAGCTGCCTTACGTCCGTTACATAAATTCCTTACCTCGATTCCTTCGAGAACGCAAGATCACTTGATGCATCACCTTAGCTTTTCACTTCTTCAACCTAAAATCATCATATCAATTCAAATCTTTAAATAATCGTCATACATACATCATACTAACTCAAAACAACTCCAAACCATAAACCAAATTGACTAAATCATCTTCTTCTCTTACCTTCACTAGGGACCAAAATCTCAAACTTTGAGATCTCTTCCAATTCTTGGAATCAATCCACCAAACTTTGGATATCACTTAGTCTAGTGACAAGGATTGATTCTTGTTCAACAAACTAGTTGGATCGATGAAAGGATGGGATGGTTTGTCAAGGAAATTGGGATGGAAACTTGGAAACTTGAATGGAACGATGGAGAGGGCTAGAAGAGGGCTGGCGTTGGGTGATGATGATGAGGGTGGTGAGTCATGCAATATGCATTAAATGCATGCTCATCCATCTAGTTCATCTCAGCCACTAATCCTCTAATTGACTATTTGACCCATTTGATCCTTTAATTCCTCTTTTCCTCCTCCTCATCTCAGCCATTCATTAATTCACCAATCCAAAATTCTGATTTTTATTTCTTTTCTCATACCTTAATTGATTTTCCTGATATCAACATATTGCATTTGACTTATTAACATTCAACTTCATTATTTCTTCTATATTCCATACATCATACATACATCATTCATACATCAATTATACACCAACTTCATATTCATTTAATCATATTAGATCGAAATACTTTACATACATGGAGGAATACATGAAAATTGGGGATCTCACATCCTCCCCACCTTAGAAAATTTGGTCCTCCAAATTTGCCTTAGCTTGTCATGTAAACAACTCGGGATACCTTTCCTTCATTAAGCTCTCTAGTTTCAATGTAGCTTCTTCCATCGTATGGTATTCCCAGAGAACTTTCACCAGTGAAATTGTCTT
This sequence comes from Heritiera fomes, assembly GCA_032173925.1. NCBI lineage: Eukaryota > Viridiplantae > Streptophyta > Magnoliopsida > Malvales > Malvaceae > Heritiera > Heritiera fomes. The sequence continues at coordinate 37,694,155 of JAPDPM010000007.1, forward strand.
AGACCTTAATACTTTATCTTTTCTGTCCAAAATCCGAATTGGCTTCTCTACATAGCTCATATCCTCCCTTATCTCCAAGGGTTCATATTCAATGACATGAGACGGATCCGGATTATATTTTCGAAGCATCGATACATGAAACACATTATGTACTCCCGATAGCTCCGGAGGTAATGCCAATCTATAGGCAACATCGCCTACTCGATCTAAGACCTCAAATGGACCGATGTAACGAGGACTTAACTTACCTCGTCGGCCAAATCTCATAATTCCTTTGGATGGAGAAACTTTCAAGAACACAAAATCTCCAACCATGAACTCAAGTGGCCTCCGTCGAGCATCTGCATAGTTCTTTTGTCTACTCTGAGCTGTCTTAAGCCTCTGACAAATCAACTTAACATCTTCTGATGCTTGCTCGACTAGATCTGGAGCCAGTAACTTACATTCGCCCACTTCTTCCCACCCAATCGGAGATCGACACCTTTTTCCATATAGAGCTTCATATGGTGCCATCCCGATACTTGCATGATAGCTATTGTTGTATGCAAACTCAGCCAGTGGCAGATGGTCATCCCAGGAGCCTTTAAAGTCCATAGCACAAGCCCTCAACATATCCTCGAGCGTCTGAATCGTGCGCTCGGACTGTCCATCAGTCTGCAGATGAAAAGCTGTGCTGAAATTCAGCTTAGATCCCATGGCTTCCTGAAAATGCTCCCAGAAATGGGAAGTAAACCTGGAATCTCTATCAGAAGTGATGCTCACTAGAATTCCATATAGCCTTACGACATCTTTTACATACATATCTGCCAAAGCATTGAGTGTATCTGTTGACTTCATAGGCAGGAAGTGAGCTGACTTCGTCAATCTATCCACGATCACCCAAATACCATCATGATTCCTCTTGGTTCTAGGCAATCCCATAATAAAGTCCATCATAATGTGTTCCCACTTCCACGTAGGTATAGGCAGAGGATGCAGTAATCCTGCTGGCTTTTGATGCTCTACCTTAACCTGTTGGCATGTAAGACATTTCGTCACATACTCAGCTATGTCTTTCTTCATGCCATTCCACCAATACACCTTGCGAAAATTGTGATACATCTTCGTATTTCCTGGATGCAACGTGTACTTAGTGGCATGTGCTTCAGTCAAGATCAACTTCTTCAATTCATCATAATTAGGAACACATATACGACTTCTAAACCTCAAAATTCCATCATTACTAACATCAAATTCTGAGGTCATACCTGACTGCATCTGATTCATAGCCTCAATGCATCTATCATCTTTCTTTTGAGCACTTCGGATTCTGTCCATCAAATCTGGCTCAATCCTCAAATTAGCCATCATTCCAATTTGCTCATTAGACATAACATTAAGGTTGAGGCTTGTAAATTGCTCAATTAGTTCATGCTCTTTTATCATCATATAAGACACCATACTTACATGCTTCCGGCTCAAAGCATCCGCCACCACATTTGCTTTCCCCGGGTGGTACAAGATCTCACAATCGTAGTCCTTTAAGAGCTCGAGCCATCTTCTTTGTCTCATGTTTAATTCTCTTTGAGAGAACAAATACTTCAGACTTTTGTGATCCGTAAAAATCTGAAACTTCTCACCATACAAGTAATGCCTCCATATCTTTAGGGCAAATACTACTGCAGCTAACTCCAAATCATGAGTCGGGTAGTTCTTCTCATGGTCCTTCAACTGTCTAGAACCATATGCTACTACCTTACCATGCTGCATTAACACACATCCCAAACCTTGCCCTGAGGCATCACTATACACCGCAAATCCACCTGAACCACTAGGGATGGTGAGAATCGGTGCAGTCGTCAGCCTGTGCTTCAACTCTTGGAAGCTACTCTCACAGGCTTCATTCCACTCGTACTTCACTTCCTTGCGCGTCAAGCGCGTCAATGGAGCAGCTAGCTTCAAGAAACCCTTTACAAACCTTCTATAGTAGCCAGCTAAACCCAAGAAACTCCTAATCTCCATCACTGTCTTCGGTCTCTCCCATTGAACCACCGCTTCAATCTTCGATGGATCAACTGAAACTCCATCTTTACTGATCACATGACCTAAAAAGGAGATATAATTGAGCCAAAATTCACATTTACTTAGCTTGGCATATAGTCCTCGATCTCTGAAGGTCTCCAAAACAATCCTCAAATGCTGCTCATGTTCTTCCCATGACCTCGAGTACACCAAGATGTCATCGATGAAGACAATGACAAACTGGTCTAGGTACTGCTTAAATACATCATTCATCAAATTCATAAAGGCTGCAGGTGCATTGGTCAGACCAAACAGCATCACTAGAAACTCATAGTGACCATACCGTGTCCCGAACGCAGTCTTAGGGATATCTTCATTTCGGATCTTCAACTGATGATATCCCGATCTCAAGTTTATCTTGGAGAAGACTTGTGCACCCTTTAGCTGATCAAAGAGGTCATCTATCCTGGGAAGAGGATACTTATTCTTGATTGTCACTTTATTCAACCACCGGTAGTCGATGCACAATCTCATACTACCGTCCTTCTTCCTAACAAAAAGCACAGGAGCACCCCAAGGGGATATGCTGGGTCATATGAATCCCTTGTCTAGCAACTCCTGAAGCTGTTTCTTCAGTTCTTCCAATTCTACCAAAGCCATCCGGTAGGGAGCTCTTGAAATGGGCTCAGTCCCCGGCACCAAATCAATCGTAAACTCCACTTCCCTATCCGGAGGAAGTCCTGGAAGATCATCCGGAAACACCTCGGGAAAATCTCGGACTACAGGAATATCCTTGAGTCCGGGACGTTTCTGATCTACGTCCTCCACATAAACAATAAACCCTTCACATCATCATACATATTATCCATTACTTCCATTTGCAAACAATTAAGATCAAACATACTTTCATATTAATTACTTGCAAAATTTACAACATAGCTATCGGGTGAAGAAAATGTTACACTCTTAGCATAACAGTCTACTACAACATGATTATTAACTAACCAATCCATACCCAAAATAACATCAAATCCATACATATTCAGTAGGATTAGGTCAGCCTTAGATTCTCTTTCTCCTACCCGTAGCTTACAGTTTCTATACACTAACTCTGTTACTTGTGATTCCTTAAGAGGTGTGCTTATCTTTAATAAGTGTTCTAAAGTCTCAGGCTCAACAGGTATTTTCATAGCAAATTTAGGAGACATAAAAGAATGTGTAGAGCTCAGATCAAACAATGCTATGACATTTGCATCAAATAAGTAAATCTTACCTTTAATCACTTTGGACGAGGCATCGGCAGATTCTTCATCGATGGCAAACACTCGTCCTTGGGTCACAACTTTCTTTCCCTTCTCAGCAGCAGTGGCCTTAGGTTGCGGTTTAGGGGTCTTATCAGATTCATCAGGCATCCTCGGGTCTCTCTAAGGGCAATCCCTAATCATGTGTACTTTCTCCCCACATCTAAAACAAGCGCCACTCGCCAATCGACATGGCTGTGATCCGTGAAACTTCCCGCACTGCTCACATCTTTGCATCGTACTCTTTGGTGAGCTAGCGGTACTTCCAACTGGATTTCGGGATCGCTCATCACTTATCTTGATCCCGGTAGCTCTAGGAGTTCCTGTATCATTATCATCATAACTTTCATTTAATATAATTCCATATAACCATTAGATTAATTTAAAGATTGTCTTTCTATACTTTACTTACCTATAGAAACTCCTTCTGATCGTCTACTTCTCCAGAATGGATACCTATCACTCGGAGCTTTCTCATCCGACTTCCGCTTCATCGGTTCTTTGCCTTTACCCTTGGCTCGGAAATCAGCATGATGTAGATCATAGTCCTGCTCACACAACTGAGCCTTACGGACAGCTTCTTCATAGGTGGCGATATCCATCGGATACAGTTTAGATCTAATCGGGGACTTCAATCCCTCGATGAACCTATAGATCTTGTGTCCTTCATCTCTGAGGACCTCTGGATCAAATCTACTCAAGGTAATAAACTTTGATTCATATTGGTTTACCGTCATCGTACCTTGAGTCAAACTCAAAAACTCAATCTTCAATCTATTCCGATCCGTGCGTGGGATGTACTGCTCATTGAAAGCTTCCACAAATCTATCCCACGTAACCTCATCATATCGAGCCTCTAACACGGTCCGAGTAGCTTGCCACCAATGCTCAGCATCATCCACTAATAGGTAGGCAGCCAGTCCTACTTTCTCCCTTTCAGAACAGGGCATGTAATCAAAAGATTTCAGGACTGCTTTCATCCAGTTCTCTGCGGTCAGCAGATCTCTTTCCCCCTTAAACTTGGGCGGATCCAACTTCTTAAATTCTTTTATTAGGGCCACACTGCAATAGGCTCTAGGATCCCGCCTTTCCGTAGTTGGGGCTGGTGGAGTTACTTGTGTAGGAGGAACGGTAGGTGCAGTTGCTTGGGGTACTTGTGGCCACATTCGGGAAGTTCGACATAAACTGGGTGAACATCGTGGCCATGTTCTCCATATGCTTTTCCATTTTAGCTAGCCTTGTATTCGGGCTATGCGGTGGAGATGGATGAGAAGACGGAACTGGGGGCTTTTCAGTGCGACCCCGTCCTCTTCCTCTACTTGTACCTCTTCTTCGTCAGCTCATACTGTAAATATAATCATTATTGAGCTCTTTAGTATAACTATAAACAGTTATACTATGCATTTGTATTCAGCTAAGTACAGTACAATTGGGGATATACTCTATTCCTAACTTCTTGACACTGACAAACTACCAATCAAATTGCTCTGATACCACTCTGTGACGTCCCCGCCACTTCATCCTTTCACTTAATTCTTTCTTATTATCTTATCCGACATTATTTGATTTAGTTTATCCAGTGTCATTCTTTCCTTATTCTTAAGCTAATTATCTAATAGCTCATATAATTTTATTCTTTTCTCATAAGCATAAAAATGATATATATAAATATCATTTCATTTCCACAGGATCTCATACATTATCTTATTTTACATCCCCGATATCCTATATACACAAATTTCTACTTGTACTGTACCGTAGCTGAATTAAACTTTGCTATACATAAACATATGAGTATACCTTCTATACTAATTGGGAAGCGTATCGAGAAGGTACACTTTGATTCTTCAAAAACAAGCTCCTTTAGTCGGAGCGGGGTTCACTTCAGGTAATCTGTAGGAAAAATGGTCGTAAAAGGGTGAGTTTACGCTCAGTAAGAAAAGTATGTAAAAGAGCGTGCTATGCCTCTATATGCACCTTTCCTACTTGGCTCTATAATGTCATGTAAAGCATTATAAAGCATGCATTATAAACATCTTTCATGCATTGTTTGCAACCATGCATATTTATTTCAAATGACATGGCAATCTTACTTTGTATGCTTCCTTTAAAACATAGCATACATATAAAACATGCATCATACTTCTTTCTTTAAAACATCATACTTCATAACATACTTTAAAAACATACATCAGACAGTTCTTCATGCATACATCTTGTACTTTGAAATAGATGGAGACTATGTACAATATTTAAGCGATTACATCGTCATATAAACCGTTCATTCCCATTTATATGACTCTAATCATGCATTAGTACAGTGGTATACCATGTAGAGGTCAGGGATTCTCTCCTGCCTTAATAATACCATAGTGAGCACTAGTCAGGTGTCACTTATGGTCTTGAGGACCGGACTAGGGTTCCTCGCTTAACATACATATTACTGAGGACTTGATCAGAGTCTCTCAACCATCAGAAATGCATAATCATTACGCAGTCCATAGTCTCAAAACATTATAATATACTTTTTCAGAAAACACTTTTGTGTTTAAAGCAAATAAGCTTTGAAAGCTCTTTTCATACATGGCAGTCGACTGGTCTTATAGGGCAGTCGACTGCTCCTTCATAACTTCTTTTATCGAAATTAATTTTATTTAAAATTTCGATATTTTCATATTTGAAAATACATGGGGGCAGTCGACTGGTCCATATAGCAGTCGATTGGTTTTCAAACAGAATGCTTCTTAAGAAATAGCAGTCGACTGGTCCATATAGCAGTCGACTATTTTTAAAACAGAATGCTTTTTGGCAAATAGTAGTCGACTGTCTCATATAGCAGTCGACTAGTTTGAAACAGAATGCTTCTGGGTAAATAGCAGTCGACTGGCTTACATAGCAGTCGACTAGCTTGCATCGGTTTTCGAAAAACGACGTTTTGGTTGTCTCTAGGCAGTCAGCTGCTACTTAAGGCAGTCGGTTGCTCCTAACCTAATTGGTACTAGGAGACAAGTCCGAAAATGCATCTTTTCCTGCACAAAATCAACTGGTGCTTCTCTCCAAAATATGTAAAAACATCATAAAACATGTAGACATAGCCGCCTTACATCCGTTACATAAATTCCTTACCTCGATTCCTTCAAGAACGCAAGATCACTTGATGCGTCACCTTAGCTTTTCACTTCTTCAACCTAAAATCATCATATCAATTCAAATCTTTAAATAATCGTCATGCATGCATCATACTAACTCAAAACAACTCCAAACCATAAACCAAATTGACTAAATCATATTCTTCTCTTACCTTCACTAGGGACCAAAATCTCAAACTTTGAGATCTCTTCCAATTCTTGGAATCAATCCACCAAACTTTGGATATTACTTAGTCTAGTGACAAGGATTGATTCTTGTTCAACAAACTAGTTGGATCGATGAAAGGATGGGATGGTTTGTCAAGGAAATTGGGATGGAAACTTGGAAACTTGAATGGAACGATGGAGAGAGTTGGAAGAGGGCTGGCCTTGGGTGATGATGATGAGGGTGGTGAGTCATGCAATATGCATTAAATGCATGCTCATCCATCTAGTTCATCTCAGCCACTAATCCTCTAATTGACTATTTGACCCATTTGATCCTTTAATTCCTCTTTTCCTCCTCCTCATCTCAGCCATTCATTAATTCACCAATCCAAAATTCTGATTTTTATTTCTTTTCTCATACCTTAATTGATTTTCCTGATATCAACATATTGCATTTGACTTATTGACATTCAACTTCATTATTTCTTCTATATTCCATACATCATACATACATCATTCATACATTAATTACACACCAACTTTATATTCATTTAATTATATTAGATCGAAATACTTTACATACATGGAGGAATACATGGAAATTGGGGATCTCACATCTACAAAGTCCACAACCATAATAAAATCCCCTTCTCTAACCCTGTTGCAATAGATCCTAACTTGGATGGATTGTTGTGTTGTGCTGCTGTTTTCTATGAATTGATGTTGAATTGCTGATGATTGAGGTTGAAATTGAGTTTATGGTTGTAATTTGCTGTGTGAAATTATGATTTTTCTTCTTTTTGGCTTTCTATCCGTACTCACGCCCGTTTTTACCTCAATAGCGGTGGCGGCCACCGCCGCTACCGCGAGATAGCAGCCGCTATTTCGTTTTGCGGCCGCCATTTGAAACACTGCTCTTAAACTAAACCGAGGGTTATTGTACAATTTATTAAATCAGATTGCACTGACTTTTTATTTTTAATTTTCTTTCTTCATTCAAATTTACAAAAAAAAATACAAAATCACAAATAAATCCAAAATATAATCCAAGCAACAACATGCTAGATTTTACCTATCAATTGTCTCCACCTTCTATAAATAAATCTCAAAATTATCTTTCTATTGCACCATCAGTACAAGTGATTTTCTCTTCATGGGTAAAGGAGAGCAGTGTCTCCAAAACAAAGCACTCGGTTAAAAACATAAAAATGAGAAGAAAAAGAAAGAAAACTCAAAACCTACTGACAAACTAACATGAACACCTACAAAACTCACATTCTTTTCTAAGATTAATGGCACTGATTTTACTCTTAATCTGGAAACTTATTAAAGAATGCCCCCAAGCTAGACTCAACAATCTGGTTTTGATATAAACATATATTTCGAATGGAGGATTAGGATATATTTCTTCAGCATTACTCATTTTTCCACCATATATATTTCCTGCAGCTAAACATGTAAACCCATCGAGGGGCTTATAAAAAAGAAATAACATTCTAAAGAAAGTATATCAGCAAATACTACGTACAAAAGAAAAGTAGGATTAAAAATTTTCCCAAGTTCTGTTTGTCTATGTAACAAAATGAAAAATAGGAACAGTAAGATTTGTATCGGATAAGACTTAAGAGATATGTTTAATGAAATAGATTTAAAGAAAAGATTGAATGGTAAGTGGTATTCAGGTAAGAATTAATTTCATATACCTAAGCACAAATGCCATTATCATTTTCCTACCTTTCAACATGGGTGAAGACATATGTTGAGAAAAATATCCCTTAAATCAAACATTCACAAAAATGAAAGAAAGCAAAAAATAAACGCAATAATTTTTAATATAGTTTGGCCCAACCAAATTGGCTTATAACCACTCAACCAAATTAATAATCAATCAAATAATTATAACTATGCAATTTTTAAAAAAGAAAAATTGCAAACTCCTTACAAGTACAACCATGCAATTTTTAGAGAGAAAAATTACGAACTCCTAACAAAGATCACAAAGCCCAACTACATCCTTTTAATAAACCAAACCCTAACTATTTTATCAGTATTTATAATTCTTTGAAATATTTTACAAACTAAGCCTGACATAGTATTTATAAGAGAAGAGCTCTTATAACTTCTTTTACACTTTTGATGTGGGATTCAAGGCAAACCCCAACAGCACAGACCCTACGACAAAAGCCTTTCAAAGAGTTTACAGGAGATTCCACTAGCTTTTTTGTGGAAAGAAAAATGAAAACAAAAGAATGGCTAATGTTTTTTGAAAGCAAAGGATATTGAGGAAGCCAACAATCTCTTGACCTAGTGGTTAGGATAAGTTGTGGCATATTGTAAATCTTGGATTCGAATCCAAGCACCCCCATCCCCAGTGATTTAATATTCCTCTTGTAACAAAAAAAAGGATATTGAGGAACATTAATGTGGCCGAGGTGGAAAGGTTGTGTTTTTTTTCAATTCAACTTTTAAAAAATGTTATATGATATAAAATGATATTTCACATCTAATATATATATATATATATATATATATATATATTATATTTCAGAAAATGATAATTGACACGTGTCAAACATTCCCAAAAAAGTTTAAATTTTTTTTTTTAATTTTAGAACGTTTCTTACTCTCTTTATCTCTCTTTATTTGTAGTTTTCCATTGCACCATAACATTAATTCACTTCCACAAAACTGTCATTATCTTAAACTACCATTATAATTTTATTTGTATTCAATTTTAATTATCCACTTTTTATGCCCAATTGTTTAGCAATACCCAAAAATCAATTTTCTTTTGTTATTTTCCTTCACCCTCAAATGTTTATCGGTACAAAAAATTAGTTTTCTCTACAGATTTTTTCTCACCTGCAAGCTACAGTTTCAAAATGAAAATTTGAAAAGGATTATCTAAGTATATTAGTTTTTAATTTATTCAAATATTATTCAAAATTCAGTTTTCTTTCTAATTTTTTCATCTTATCCTCAAACACCGATTTCAATATAAGAATATGAAAATGATTATCAAAATATATCAGTTTTTATGTTTGTCCTTATCTAAAATAGATACCAAACAACTTTGTAGATGTTTGTGATTTTCTCCTTAATACCCCACTACATGTTCAAAAGCAAAGAATGAAGTTTATGGATGCTCTTCTGTTTGGTGGGAGTTGAAGAATCAAAGGGATAGGTTTTTAATAACAGAATAGAACCTTTCTTCACTTTTAATTTTCTGCAATACGAAATTAATTGATTGTTTCGTCGATAAACATTGTTGGAAAGTCTCCTTTCTATTCATATTTCTTGGTTTCTGTTGCTATTACCATGCAAGCATTGCTTTTCCATTACATCTTATAATAAGGATTACTATTTTTTTTGAGATAATAATAAGGATTACTTTATAATTAATAACTAGATGCACAGTTATGTTTGATTGACCTGTGATGATTATCATGACAAAGAAAGGGATAACTTCACTACTAATAATGTCTTACCTTGCTTAAATATTTTTTTCTTTTCTATTTATAACTTCTAATTACATAATATTGTAATGCATATGGTTGCCTGATCATTTAAAATTGGAATTGCAAGATTTTATTGGAAAATGCTTGGACCTAATGCAATTCTTTATAAACACTAAACTGATGTTTGGTATTTCCTTTTGTCTTCTAATAACAAGTTGATTATGTTGCATGGGTTTACCTTCAGGATGCATAAGGTTAGCTACTTCTATTTGAAATTTTTGCATTAGTTTATTCTATTACAAATGAAGATATAATCTACAGCATAGTACTCTTCATTTTTATACATAAAGTTCAATTCTATAAAGGTTTTATTTTAATTTCCCAATCGAAGTTGACTTATTCTATTTGGTACCTAAAACTTTTTTTCATTGTGTATTTATTTAACTTTTTAAAAAAATTTTAAAGTTCTAATTTACTTTTCTTTTATGGGTTTCTTAAAAGTCCTGCAAATGAGAGTGGTAAATGTGCAACCTATGATGACGTTTATGGGAATGTTCAAGTTATTACGTATACTTAACTTTGGCTTATTAGCGGTAAAAGTCCTGCAAATGAGAGTGGTAAGTACAATTTTAAATATTGTAAAGTGTATTTGTAAGGTAATAAACGTGTCCCAATTTTTTTATATAAATTATGACTTAATTTATTTAATTTAATTGAAAAGTGGTCTTATTATTGATTGTGACGTCCCAGTCACCATACATTTCTTATTCATCTTTTATCCTTTTTCCCTTAACTTGGTTAGATTTGCTTGTCAATGTCAATCATACTTTTAATGAAATAGGCTTACTATCTAGTAGCTCAATATAATTAATTCAATTTCAATAAAACAGACTAATGATACATGTATATATGTACCATCCATTTCCACAGGATCTCATACATCGTCTTAACTTAAATCCCCGACATCTTATATACATTAATGTTAGTTGTACTGTACCATAACTGAATTACAATTTACTTTGCATAATTACATAAGTATACCTTCTATATTACTTGGGAAGCGTCTTTCGAAGGTAAACTTTCAAGATCCACTCGTAAACTCTTCTATCGAGAGCGAGGGATTACTTCAGATAGTCTGTATGAAAAATGTTCGTAAAAGGGTGAGTTTACGCTCAGTAAGAAAAATATGTAAAAGAGCGTGCTATGCCTCTATATATAGTTTTTCCTACTTGGCTCTATAATGTCATGTAAAGCATTATAAAGCATGCATCATAAACCTCTTTCATGCATTGTTTGCAACCATGCATATTTCTTTTAGATGGTGTAGGCAAACATACTTACTTGAAAACATCATGCTTCAAATCATACTTTGTATGCTTCTTTTTAAATATAGCATACATATAAACATGCACTATACTTCTTCTTCTAATACTTTCTTTAAAACATCATGCTTCAAATCATACTTCAAAACATCATACTTCATAAACTTGCTTCTTTACTTTAAAACATACTTTACATGCTTTTATAACATAGCATGTTTCGTGTACTTCTTCAAAACACATTTCAAATACTTCTTTGAAATATCATTTACATACATACATACATACTTACTTCGTCTTCTATCTTTAAAACATACTTTACATGCTTTTATAATATAGCATGTTACATATTTCAAATACTTCTTTGAAATATCATTTACATACATACATGCTTTTCTTAAAACATCTTATACTTTCTTGAAAACATACTTCATATACTTCTTTTAAAACTTCTTGTACAAGTAAACCAAGTACTTTCGATTTCTTTATTCTTAGAAATCGCATATACATATAGTTTTCGATAACATAAAAACTATTCATACTTTTGTGGAGTTATGCATTGCATCATCATCATCATCATAATCATGTGGCGTACCCCGTAGGGCCAGGAATTCTCCCTTAGCCAAACATGAAACATAAACAGATTGGCCAACTGCGGGTGGCTACAATTAACACTAGTCAGGTGTCCCCTGTAGCAACTGAGGCCTGACTTATAGTCCTCAGCCCTTAACATACATCATTTCAGGACTTGATCAGAGCCCCTACTAGAAACATGAAAGTGCATAATCTCAAAACATATGCCATGTAGCTTCTAGCCATGACATTTCATACTTTCTGAAAATAAGTTAGAAAGCCTCTTTTCAAAACAGGGCAGTCGACTGGCTTAATAGGGCAGTCGGCTGCTGCTTCATACTTTCATTTATCGAAATTATTTTTATTTAAAATTTCGATATTTTCATCTTCGAAAACATATAAGGGCAGTCGACTGGTCCATATAACAGTCGACTGGTTTTCAAACAGAATGCTTCTTAAGAAATAGCAGTCGACTGGTCCATATAGCAGTCGACTGTTTTTAAAACAGAATGCTTCTTCAAAATTAGCAGTCGACTGGTTTTCAAACAGAATGCATTTTGGAAAATAGCAGTCGACTGGCCCATATAGCAGTCGACTGGTTTGAAACAGAATGCTTCTGGGTAAATAGCAGTCGACTGGCTTACATAGCAGTCGACTGGTTTGCATCGGTTTTCGAAAACGACGTTTTGGTTGTCTCTAGGCAGTCGACTTCCCTCTAAGGCAGTCAGCTGCCCCTAGCCTAATTGGTACTAGGAGACAAGTCCGAAAATGCACTTTTCCTGTATAGAAACAGCTGGTATTTCTCTCCAAATCACATGCACATATCATAAAACATGCGGACATAGCCGCCTTACGTCCGTTACATCATTTCCTTACCTTGAATCCTTCGGGAACGCGAAATCACTTGGCGCGTTAACCCTAGCTTTTCACTCCTTCAAAGCTGTAATCATAAATCATATCAAACCTTAAATCAAACCACATACATATGCTATACTAACTCAAAACAACTTCATATCATGAACCAAATTGTAAAAATCATCTTCTTCTCTTACCTTCACTAGAGACCAAAACTTCAAATCTTGAGATCTCCTCCAATACTTGGAATTAATTCACCAAACTTCCGATATAGCCTCGTCTAGTGACTATGATCGTTTTTCGTCTAACAAACTTAACGATTTGGTTACTAAACAAGAGTGTTTGTCAAGGTAGCTATGGAAGAAAACTTATGGAAACTTGGAGAACACGAGAGAAAGGGCTAGAAATGGGGCTGACGTTGGGTAATGGCTGATGGGCTGGTGAGTCATGCAATCTTCATTAATTGCTTCTTATCCCCTTAGTTAATCTCAGCCTTTGACCCTTCCCTTGACTCTTGACCATTTGACCCATTAAATCCCTCTTCTTCCATTCTTCCATTCATGCATAAGCCACATATGTTTAATTAACCAATCAAAAATCTGATTTTGTTTCTTGTCTCATACTCTTAATATTTTTCTGATATCAACATTAAATCATTTGACTAATTGACATTCACTTCCTTATTTCTTCCATACATCATGCATACATCACTCATACATTAAACTTCATATTCATTAAATTATGAAAATCTGATATTAATTCTTTGCTCATACCTCCATTATTCTTATAACATCAATTTAATTTCCTTGACTATTTATTCTTTCATCTCATTACTTCTTCCATGTTTCATACATCCTTCATACTTCATAATTCTCATATCTACTTATTTTCATTTAAGCTAACATACTTTATAATTATGAAAGAATTTCCTGAAATTGGGGATTTCACATTGATATAGCTCTTGCACCCCCAATAATAGATGAAGTAAGCTTCAGCTTCCTACTATATACATCTCTACTAATCCCTTATATAGTAATTTTTACAATGAGAGATAAGATCACCATAAAATGATTTTGTATTTCTTTATTCTTTTACATGGATTTGGAGCTTGGATTTTCTCATAAAAAAATAGTTCGGGCTATTCTCTAAAAAAATAGAAATTTTAACTAATTTTATTTATATACTAAAATGATATATTTTTAAATAAATAAAACAAACAATTGATAAATTTTGATTTCAAAATCATTTATTGAGATAAAATCTTATCAATTGAATCCATTTATCATTAGATTTGTAGCTTAATCATATATAAATATATATATATTACATAATTATCTTAACATGTAAAAAAAAAAAATCTTTAACATCCTATATGAATTGATCCATAACCGATATCTTATTGGCTTCACATTCACCATATCATTCCATCTCATCTTTTATTTTGTATGATTGTATCTTACCCTTTTCTTTTTCTTTTTCACTCTCTCTCGGTATCTATTTAAATTTATTTTGTATCCTACCCTTTTCTTCTTCACTCTGTCTTTGTATCTACAAATGTTTTTTAGATAGTTAGATTCATTTTTTGAAGGAATATTTTACCTATTTTTTAAAAATATTTTTCATTTCAAACAATTATCTAATATATTTAATATAATTAGGCTGTTATATAAATAATATTCGTGCATATACATCTTTCGTATATGTTTTTGTAATAATAAATTTATTACACATATTAACATATATATTATGTTATAATTATATTCTAAAATCAAATAAATATTTTATTATTTAAAATCCGTGCTTTGCACGAGATACAACCTAGTTATTATATTTTTTTTATTAAAATAATATCGTGTAAACATGGTACTAAGATTTGCTTCTATTTTGTTAAGAATATTTTCGAAATTTTGTAATGATTTTTGACCTTTTTTTTATTGTTTTTAATGTTCAAAGTATTTTATTCTATTAAATCATTTAAATTACGAAATTTAAATTCCATTTTAACAAAATCATATTATTTTTAAATAACCAAAAAATTTCGTGGTTTTTCTCTTCCCAACGACAACGCACGAGTATTTTTGGTAATGATTAAAACCAGGACTCAATTCTATGTTTAATATAATTTCCAAACTATTTTTTTGAACCATAGAAATTTCTCTACTGATGGTTTAATCAAGGACAAATATATGAGCGTAAATTTTTAACCATAGAATTTCTCTACCGCTGAAGACAAAGGTATGAATGCGATTATGCAAAATGTCAACACTTTCATAATGATTGTTTCAATCGCTTCAAGTTTCTGTTTAGAAATCAATTATTAGCATTTTTCTCCAACCCCATATACAAGGCATATTTGAAGTCTAAATCCTCTTTCCTTATATACTCGATCAAATTGCGGACTTCGAGGAATTATTCACCAATAGTATTTTCTTCTAGTACTGCTTGATAGAGTTGTTACCGCCTTAGTTCTTGATCGCAATCCTCTTTCCTTATCATTAGAATGAGGATTGGAAGCACCCTTTTCTCAATCAGCAAAGTGGCCATTCTACAATGGTGCATATGTTTGCTGCTTGCTGGTGGTGGTTTTCCAAGCCCAATCAGTGGAATCAGATTCAGAGGATATGAGAGAGATCGTCAGGCCTTATTGGCGATTAAATCTCAAATTATTGATGATCCACTTGGAGTCACAAGCTCATGGAACATCACTGTGTCCTTGTGTCGATGGAGGGGCATAACATGTGGTCGTAAGCATCAAAGGGTCACCAAATTGGACTTGAATATG
This sequence comes from Heritiera fomes, assembly GCA_032173925.1. NCBI lineage: Eukaryota > Viridiplantae > Streptophyta > Magnoliopsida > Malvales > Malvaceae > Heritiera > Heritiera fomes. Next base: position 37,709,740 of record JAPDPM010000007.1, read on the forward strand.
CAGAATTTGGGAGGTTCCTTATCTCCCTACATAGGGAACCTCAGCTTTCTAAGGTTCATCGACCTTCAACACAACCACTTCACTGGTGGATTTCCTCCTCAAATTGGTCGTCTGTCCAGGCTTGAGACTTTAATGTTCAAAAATAATTCTTTTGGGGGAACAATACCAGTCAATTTGTCCCATTGCTCTAAACTCATTTATCTTAGCGGCGGACAGAACAAGTTTGTTGGAAATATCCCGGTAGAGTTTGGCAATTTATTGAAGCTGGGAAAAGTAGCATTTGATAGCAACTTCCTAACAGGGCAACTGCCAGTTTCGTTTGGGAACCTTTCAAATCTACATCATCTTAACATAGGTCAGAATAGCTTGAAAGGGAGAATTCCTCATACGTTAGGCCAGTTAAACAGGTTAGTCAATCTTTCACTATTCCAAAATAATTTCTTTGGCTTAGTTCCTTCCTCAATTTATAACATCTCTTCCCTAGAGATGCTTGCTCTAGCAGATAATAGATTCCATGGGAGCCTCCCTAGCGACTTAGGCCTCACACTTCCAAACATTAAAAGATTTTATATTGGAGTCAATAATTTTTCTGGAACTCTGCCAGAGTCATTATCCAATGCTTCAAAGCTTGAAGAGCTCGACATTGCTTCTAACTTTTTCACTGGTAAAGTATCAATTGATTTTAACCGTAAAAATTTATCATATTTAAATTTGGAAACCAATCATTTAGGAAGTGGGTTAGCTGGCGATCTAGATTTTGTAACATCTTTAACTAACTGTAGCAATCTAGAAATGCTTAGTTTATCTCGTAATCAATTGGGAGGGATGCTGCCAAATTCTCTAACCAATCTTTCAACTACGGTTACTGAAATATATTTAGGTACTAATCGATTAATTGGCTCCATTCCTTCAAGGATAGCAAATTTTGTAAATCTAATTATATTAGGTTTGGAGCGAAATCAACTAACTGGCCCCATTCCTCATGCCATTGGTAGGCTTAAGAATTTGCAAGTTCTCACCTTAAATGGAAATAAATTATCAAGGAGAATCCCAACCTCTTTGGGAAATTTGACACAGCTAACCAAGCTAGGTTTATTTAACAACAAGCTACAGGGCAGCATACCTCCAGGACTTGGCAATTGCCGGAATTTGATTGCTCTGTCAGTAGGTGGCAATAGACTTACTGGTGTTGTTCCCCAATCAATTTTTACCATAACAACCCTCTCACTTGACCTAGACTTGTCCAACAATCTCCTTGGAGGCTCCCTACCATCTGATGTTGGAAACCTGAAGAACCTAGTTTATTTGGATATATCTGGAAACCGATTTTCTAGTCAGGTTCCCAATGCCTTAGGTGCCTGTACAAGCTTGGAAACTCTCAATTTGAGAAATAATAATTTTTATGGAACTATCCCAGACTCTTTGAGTTCTTTGAAAAGCATTGCACATCTAGATCTTTCCCACAACAACTTTTCTGGACAAATTCCTCAATATCTTGAAAAGTTATCCTTCTTGACGTACTTAAACTTGTCATATAATCACTTTGAGGGGAAAGTACCAACGAAAGGATTGTTCAGTAACGCAACAGCAATTTCATTGATTGGGAATGAGAAGCTCTGTGGGGGTATTGCTGATCTGCATTTGCCACCATGCCTCTTCAATGGGCAGAAGAAATCAAAAACTCCACATTCTCTCAAAATAACCTTGATAGTTTGTGGGGTTCTTGGATTTCTTTCACTGTCATTTTCTTTACTTTTCTATTGCTTGAGGAATAATAGAAAAGTATTAACAGAGACTTTATCAATGTTGCCGAGAATTTCAATTTCGAGGATTTCCTATCAACAACTTCTCAAAGCTACTGATGGGTTCTCTCCTGCCAATTTGATTGGTCAAGGAAGTTTTGGATCCGTGTATCAAGGAATTTTTAATCAGAATCAAGAGCAAAAAGCTGTTGCAGTGAAAGTGCTGAATCTGCAAGAAATAAGAGCCTTCAAGAGTTTCCTTGCTGAATGTAAAATACTGAGAAATGTTAGGCATCGAAATCTTGTCAAGATAATATCTGCTTGCTCTAGTATTGATCTTCAGGGCAATGCCTTCAGAGCTCTTGTATACGAATTCATGCAAAATGGAAGCTTAGAAGGATGGTTGCATGCATCACCTGAAGCAAAAATCTTAGACTTTGTTCAGAGGCTAAACATTTCTATTGATGTGGCTTCCGCACTTGATTATCTCCAGCACCATTGTGAAGTGCCGATAGTTCACTGCGATTTGAAACCAAGCAACATTCTGCTTGACCATGACATGGTTGCTCATGTAGGAGATTTTGGACTAGCAAGGTTTTTTCCAAAATCTATGAATAATATTTCTGAAAATTTTACAAGCTCTCTTGGTCTAAAGGGAACAGTTGGTTATGCTGCACCAGGTAAATTAATATATCTACTTTTTATAACAACCTCAGCCAAAGTTGGATATAAGTTGAATTATTAATTCTCTCCATCTTCAAACTGTAATTCTTTTAAATATTTTGTTTTCTAGTAGCAAGATTTAAGTTTGTCTTTATTTCTATTTTTGGGCAGAATATGGCATTGGAACAGAGGCAACAACAAGTGGGGACATGTACAGCTTTGGAATACTCCTGCTGGAGATGTTCACAAGGAAGAGACCCACCGATGACATGTTCAAAAATGGTCTGACACTTCATCATTTTGTAGCGATGGCATTGCCTGATCAAGTACATGAAGTTGTGGATCCATTACTTCTAGTTGGAGATAACGAAGAAGAGAATGCAAGTAGCAGCAAAAACCCACGAAGGGCACGCATGAATGAAACCAAAATGAAAGAGTTCCTGGTTTCCATTTTAGGAGTTGGAATCGCTTGTTCTCTTGAATCACCAAAAGACCGCATGGACATTGTCGATGCTGCAAAAGAGTTGCATTTTATCAAGGAAAACTTTCTTGGGGCCAAAACTCGGACTTAAAGATGACAGCGAGCTTGGATTGGAGTTTGGTTGTTTATGTTATGTGGTATTATGTTCTATTTAATCCTTATCTAATTCTAGTTATATATTTCAACAGGCACTTCATTTTGGTTCTTCTACCTGAAAGCATGACTTGTGTTAGTTAATAAGTATTTTTCAATTGTTAAAATATAAGCAAAAATAAAATTGAAGGAAGTGCAACTATTTAAATTCATTTCTACTATGCCAAATTTATTTTACACAGACGAGAAGTTGAAGTAAAAGAAAATCCCACCAAAATCACCGACTCTCTTGCTTTGTGCAATCAACAGAAGATTAATGATGGTGGAAGACTTGCTTTCGCAAGTTCTTCGGACTAAATTCAGAAGTAAACACTAATTAATTATAATTTTAGAAAGTAGAAATTCAAATATTTATTACATGCTTCTGGTGTTGGAATGCATCAATTGGAATCCTGTAAGATTACCGAGGCAAGTTGGCAGGACTCACTACCGGAAACTCACCAGCCAGGTTTTTTTCCAAAAATCTATGAACAATTTTTCTGGAAATTCTGCAAGCACTCTTTGTAGTTGTATTATTAATGCTCTTCATCTTAAAACTGTAATTCTTTCATAATTATTTGTCTTTTGGCAGGAAGATTTAAGTTTGTTATAATTCCTGATCAAATACTTTGAAGCTGTGATCCATTGCTTGTAGTTGGAGATAACAAAGAAGAGAATGCAAAAGGCAGCAGAAACTCAATCTGGGCGATCATGGAAGAAACCAGATTTACATCACAGAAAATGGAAAATTACAGAGAAAGGCAATTTCAGTAAAATTACCGGTCTTGCTATCGTAATCGACGATCTTAGAATCAGCAACTGACCGTGAATGTTGGACGAAGGACCGACCGATCGAAGTAATCCAAAACTCTTTCTCTTTCGCCGTATCCGCGACGAAATACATGGTGGAATCTCCAGTGGAGAGCTCGAAAGCGAAGGCCTTGTTCACGACATCCTCGGCTCCCTTCACTGTGAGACAATCGCCCACCGACACGACGCCGCTTGGAGTGGAACCGCGGGTGACGGAAGCCGGGTGCTTGACCCATAACAGCTTCCCTTGCTTCAAGATAAACCAGCGGCTGCGAGGGTCTTGATGTAATCGCCTTGTTTAGTCAGCCAACCGGCTCGCTCGGGGCCGTTCCAGAACTCGATGCCTTTGTAGTCCTCCGGATTCGGGTCCTGACCCGTAGCCGCTCGCCATAGATTCTCCATCTTTGTTTTGGGATTCGGGCAAGGAACTTAGTTTGGATTTGTGTGGCAGTTTTGACTGAATGTCACATAAAATCCAAAAACTTATTCTGTTAATAATTGAATTTCTAATTTCTAATTTACCAACAATTCATCATTGCCTAATCCATAGTTCAAATAAACGGGCTAAATGCTGTGCATAAATAAAATATCACTGAAAATAAGTTGACGAATTTCTATTAAAGCAAATTTTCCCTAAATTTCAACTAATCATGCTTTATGTGCTTCCTTATATCTATTTTCTACAATCATCTTTGATATCTTTTTTAGATATCATCTATGTGTTAAAATTTGATTATTTTTCTTTATTTTTTAATTGTCATTTGAACTTTTTCTATAACAATTGACTTGGTAACATTGATGGCTATCTGTTGCAGTCTTTGTTATAATGACTTGGAAAATGCCAAGTCAACATGCCATTTTCTTAGCCTTCAAGCTGGCAACACCTCAAGCACTAAATGTTTTGTTGAACGGCATGCTTCCTTAAGGAGTAGAATTCAGCTACCACGTTCCAAACCATGTTGCAAGACTTTGGTGCATGTAATTAATGCATTCACACCTTATTTGCCGCCTCTTGCATAATATAAAAGGGGGCTTGGATGTTGGATTTTGAGGAAGAGAGGAGAAGCAAAAGCCGAGAGAAAGAAAAGCTTGAGAGAGTGTTGGGTGATTTGAGAACTTCTGTTCTCGGGTTTATGGGGAGAGCACTATGAGTTTGAGTGTTAAACACTTGTAATTTTCATCTTCTTGTTATAGTAAAATTTCTCGTTGTCTTCGCCCGTGGACGTAGGCTTACAAGCTGAACCACGTATATCGTGTGTCTTTGTTTATTTTTTTCTTGCATTTTATTTCTTGGTGCATAGTCTTGATGAATCGTTTGCAGTCTATTTTAGCCCCGTTGCACAACAAACTGGTATCAAAGCACATTGTACGAGACGACTAAGATGGCTGCAAGTACATCATCGACCAAATTTGAAGTCGAGAAGTTCACCGGAAGGAATAGCTTCAGTCTATGGTGCATTAAGATGCGAGCGGTGCTTGTTCAACAAGGTTTGGTGAAAGCTCTATATGGTATAGACAAATTACCAGATACACTTTCAGACGATCAGAAGAACGAGATTATAGAGAAGGCACATAGTACAATCCTATTTAGCCTTGGAGATGAAGTTTTATGAGAGGTAGCGGATGAAACCACCGCATTAGGTTTGTGGCTCAAGCTAGAGAACAAGTATATGACAAAGACGTTGACAAATCGGCTATACCTCAAGCAAAGGCTCTACACCCTAAAAATGGAGGAAGGTATGCCCATACACCAGCACCTAGATACTTTTAATACCATTATTATGGATTTAAAAAATATCGATATTAAGATCGATGATGAAGATCAAGCCTTGATTCTGCTGTGTTCGTTGCCACCATCGTACGAGAATTTTGTTGATACGATGTTATATGGTCGTGATGATATTTCTCTTGACGATGTTAAAAGTGCCTTGGGTTCCACTGAGTTAAGGAAGAAACTTACCGGTAAGGTAGTTGACAACAATCAAGGTGAAGGTCTGGCCACTCGGGGAAGATCCAAAACAAAGAATGGTAGTTCAAGCAGGAATCACTCCAGATCACAGTCCAGAAAAAGAATTCAATGTTTTTATTGCAAGAAATTTGGGCACATGAAGAAAGATTGTCCAAAGAAGAAGGATAGAGCTGAATCGTCAGAGCAGACAGAAAATGGTGCCAATGTGGTCGATTCACAGTCTTCTGAAGATGCCGAAATAGTTCTAGCAATATCAAAATCACACGTCAGTGAGAAATGGATTCTTGATACTGTCGCTACATTTCACATTAACACTTCCAGAAATTTATTTGCCACATACAATACGTGTGCAGGCTCAGTGCTAATGGGGAATGATCACACTTGTCAAGTCATGGGGATTGGCACAGTCCGTATTAAGATGTTTGATGGTATTTTCAGAACCTTGACAGATGTCCAGCATATTCCTGAGATGAAGAAGAACTTGATATCCTTGAGCACTTTGGACACTAAAGGCTTCAGATACTTTGGTGAAGGTGGAGTACTGAGAGTATCTTCAGGTGCCTTGATTGTGATGCGTGGACATTTGGAGCGAGGACTTTACATCCTGGATGGTACCACTGTTACTGGTGCTGCAGCAGTTTCATCATCAGTTGATCCAGATTCTGACACCACCAAGTTATGGCATATGCGGCTTGGGCATATGAGTGAGAGAGGTCTTTCAGTGTTGAGCAAGCAAGGTTTACTGTGTGGACAAAGTGCTGGGAAGCTTGACTTCTACGAACACTGTGTCTTTGGCAAGCAGACTCGAGTAAAGTTCAGCACTGGGATTCATCGAACCAAAGGTATGATTGATTGTATTCATTCTGATCTTTGGGGTCCCTCTCCAACAATCTCAAAGGGTGGTCATAGATACCTGTTGACTTTTATTAATGATTACTCAAGAAAGGTTTGGGTGTATTTTCTAAAGCACAAACACCAAGTGCTTGTCACCTTTAAGCAATTCATAGCCTTGATCGAAAATCAAACAGGGAAAAAGATCAAGAGGTTCTGAACGGATAACGGTTTGGAGTATTGCTCGGGTGAATTTGATGAGTTCTGCAAAAATGAAGGAATAGTGAGATACCGCACTGTTCGACGCACACCACAGCAAAATGGAGTTGCAGAACGGATGAATAGAATTCTCTTGGAGCGAGCTCGGTGCATGAGATCAAATGCTGGGCTTGGTGAAGATTTTTGGGCTGAAGCTGTAAATACTGCATGTTATTTGGTAAATAGATCTCCGTTTACAGCTATTGAGCTAAAGACTCCAGAGGAAGTATGGTCTGGTTCTCCTGCTGATTACTCAGGCTTACGAGTGTTTGGCTGTCCTGCTTATGCTCATATTAATGAGGGGAAACTTAAACCCAAAGCGAAGAAATGCATATTTCTGGGATATGGCCAAGGGATGAAGGGATACAGGTTATGGTGTCCTGACCCAGAATCACCTAAGTTCATATACAGTAGAGATGTGACTTTTGATGAGGCATCCATGCTTCAATCCACCAACAGTTCCCAGGAAAAGGAGGAGTCAAGTGGGAAAGTAGATCACGGTGTTGAGCAGCAGGTGGAGGCTCCTAGTAATTCTATGGAAGGTACTTCAGTCCAGGACAATCGCACTGAGGTACAGGATTCTCCTGATGTATCTCAAGAGCATCAATATAGCATTGCCACTAGAAGAGAGAGGAGACAAATTAAACCTCTTCAACGTTATGCAGATGCAAGTCTGGTTTCTTATGCACTTAGTGTGGTGGAATCCATCGGTACAGAACCTTCCAGTAATAATGATGCAATCACATGTGAAGAGTCAGCACAGTGGGCAATTGCTATGAATGAAGAGATAGAACCTCTCCATAAAAATCAGACATGGGAGTTGATTGAACCACCGAATAATCAAAGGATTATTAGCTGCAAGTGGGTCTTCAAGAAAAAGGAAGGCATCCCAGGGGTTGATACAGCAAGATACAAGGCACGGTTGGTAGCTAAAGGCTTTAGTCAAAAGGAAGGGATTGATTTCAATGAAGTTTTCTCTCCGGTGGTAAAGCATAGCTCCATTCGCGTGTTGCTTGCCATGGTAGCCAAGTTTGATATGGAACTTGAGCAGCTTGACGTGAAGACAACATTTCTGCTTGGTGAGCTCGAGGAAAAGATCTACATGCATCAGCCAGAGGGTTTCACAGTGCCTGGTAAGGAAGATTATGTTTGCTTGTTAAAAAAGTCTTTATATGGATTAAAGCAATCACCAAGGCAGTGGTATAAGCGGTTTGACACCTTTATGATAGAACATGGCTATATCCGATGTGATTATGATGCTTGTGTCTATCATAGGAAACTCTCAAATGGTTCATACATATATTTGTTGCTTTATGTTGATGACATATTAATTGCTGCTAAAAACAGGTTGGAAATCAACAAGTTAAAGTTACAACTGAGTGGTGAGTTCGAGATGAAGGATTTGGGAGCTGCTAAGAAGATTCTAGGAATGGAAATTCACAGAGACCGAAAGGAGGGCAAGCTTTTCTTATCACAAGAAAATTATATTAGAAGAGTGCTTAAACGTTTCGGTATGGATAAGGCTAAACCTGTGAACACTCTTTTAGCAGCGCACTTTAGGCTCTCGGCTCAGTTATCGCCATAGACTTATGAGGAGGAGCAACAAATGTCTCGTATCCCATACGCGAGTGCAGTTGGTAGTTTAATGTATGCCATGGTTTGCACTCGACTAGATATTTCACATGTAGTCAGTGTAGTAAGTAGATATATGGCTTGTCCGGGTAAGGAACATTGGCAGGGTGTGAAATGGATTCTCAGGTATTTGAGAGGCACTGCGGATTTATGCTTAGTGTATGATCAGAGTGTCTGTTCTAGAGACATCACGGGTTTTATGGACTCTGATTATGCTGGTGATTTGGATAGAAGAAGATCTCTGAAGAGTCATGTTTTCACTCTTTTCGGAGGAGCCATAAGTTGGAAGGCTGTGTTACAGTCTACAGTAGCCTTGTCTACAACCGAAGCAGAATATATGGCAGCAGCAAAAGTAGTGAAAGAAGCCTTGTGGATGAAAGGTCTGGCTAGCAGTCTGGGGTTGCAGCAGGATTCTACTGTTGTATTTTGTGATAACCAGAGTGCAATTCATCTGACGAAAAATCAGATGTATCATGAGCGAACCAAGCACATTGATGTCAGATATCATTTTGTTCGAGATCATGTTACGCAAGGTGATGTTGCGATTAAAAAGATTGCTACGGAGGATAATCCTTCGGACATGCTAACGAAGAGTATCCCTGCAAACAAGTTCAAGCATAGTTTGGACTTGGTTGGAATTCGCAGTCAATGATGCTGAAAAGCAGTTAAGGCGAAGATGTCTGAGTTTCTAGAAATGTAGCTTGAAAGTATTTTTCAAGTCAAGGTGGAGATTTGTTATAATGATATCACATCCCGTGACCTAATTTTTCACCTTATTCTATACATTTTATTTGGTTGGGCTGTCTGCGATACTTTACTTTTCTTTTACATATAAACAATTTCATATTAAATTATAATATGAATTACATCCCCTATTTTAATGCATAAGGAAGTAGTATTGTAAATAAGTCTAAATACAGAAAATAGATGATCATACCTCATGTAATTAAATCGAGTTGTCGCAGTGTTTCTAAATGCGCAGCCGAGATCCTTTAGATTGTCAGACTCTAAGTCCTCGAAATCTGAAATGTTAAAATTAAGGGGTAAGCAAACCATGGCTCAATAAGAGAATTATATGCCTCACTTGATATTCAGTCATCTATATGCTGAAAAACTTTTTCATTTTTCCTATAAGGGCTCTAGGCTCACATGTAGGAAGGATACTATAGTCAGCTAGGGATCCAGATGGAGTAAGGCAGGTATTTTGAAATACCTGTCTTGTTCCGGAACCTAGAAGTAACTGTAGAGAGTAATAAATTTCATTCGAAATTTAAATCCTTTTTCCCTATCATTTCATGTCATTTTAAATTTTATGCTTTTATGATTTAAAGCATTTTGAAAGAATAACTAATATTATCTATTCTTTTAGAAAAATATTAGTTTAAATCGTCATCATCCAAATCATATTACATGTAAACAGTAGATAGCAACAGTACAATAAAATCATTTCATTTAAAATTATCATTTACTGTCATTCACTGTAAACTTTTTCTTTCTTTCACTTTAGTCAAATCGATATTTAAAAATTCAATAATCAATCGGTAGAGACAGTCATCATTATTTAGAATCATGCATTATCACTATCACTATCACCATCCCTAAAGGGACTATCACTATAACGAATGGCCATCGTCAACACTCACAGTTCGCACTGGTCAAGTGCTCACTGCGTAAACCAATGGGTTTGACCATAATTCCCACGGTCATATACAATACAATAAATCTGCGGATTGATTAGGCCTCGCAATCATATAACACTATGCATGATCACTACCATACGACTGTCTCAAAACATTTCCATAAATCAGTCATTTAACAATAAAACATCAATTTCAAATAGTGACTAACAGTAAAAAAAATCATTTTCGATTAAATACATTTCATGTAAATCAGTGCGGATAAATCACTTCATGTAAATCAAATCAAGTAATTCATCTCATGTAAATCGTTTCATGAAATTCAGTAATTTACATATCGAGAGAATTTTCGGTGATTTCATTATCACCATTCTCGAAAACATGAATATTTTAAAATCACTTTCATTTTATTCATGTTCTTATGGAAAATATTCATTTTCTCGATTTTCGTGGTTGAAAATCATTTCTTGTGAAATAAAATCATTTATTATGATTTTATGAAATTTTTTTAGAAATTTTCAGTAATTTTCGATAATTTTTTGGCAGTATAATGGCTGCCGATTGGCTAGCCTCCTGCACGAAAAATATAATTTATAATTCCAGCCAGTACATCATCACAAATTTCCAACCACAGAATCATCACAATATTTTCATAAAATATTTCATAAATAAAAACATGCAGACTGAATATCCTTGCTTCACATGCATCCCTTACCTTTCTCGGGGCGACGATCACCTCGTTCGTCACGCTCGTGTTCACTTCACCTGATTCCATCAGCTCGGTCATCGAGGGAATTTTCTGAAAATTAAATTTTAAAATTTAGAATTTTTTCATAATTATTTAAATTAAATACTCGAAATTAATTTTCGAAATTCTTACAGAATTTCTCAGATTTTTTTCGGGTTTTCGAATTTCTCGAGATTTCTCAAATTCCCAAAAATTCCTTTTCTCTCTCTTTTCTTCTTTTCCTCTTTTCTTTCTCTTTCTCTTTTTCTTTTTCTTTTTCCTTTTCTTTTCCTTTTTCCTAGTCTGAACCGGTTCAGATCGGTTCAACCTCATCCGGCCGGTTCGACCACCAGCGGCCACCCCTGCCGATGGTTCATGCCTCCCATAGCTGGCCGACGTTGTGAGGATGCCAGATCTGGCCTCCGTTTCTCGATCGGCGGTGGCGGCGGTAGCAGATCTGGGATCGGTGGTTTGGCCTCTTTTCTTCCCTTTTTCTTCCTTCCTCCGTCGGTTTCCTTCACCGTCGGCCCTTCCTTCCTCCAGATCTACCCTCACCGAAGCCTCGCAAAGCAGCGGTGGCATGTGGATCGGTCGGCGTCACCTCCTTTCCTTTTCCTTTTCTCCTCTCGATTCCACTCCGTTTTGCTTCACCGGCGTCGGCTTCCTCCTTCTCTCTTCTCGCCGGCGTCGTTCCTGTCTTCCTTTCTCCTTCGATCGGCCGGCCGACGGTGGTCAACCGCCCCCCTTCTTCTATTTTGTTTCAACAGAAACGGGATCCCATTTCCCGTTTCTGTTTCCATATTTTTTTCTTTTTTGTTTTATTTTATATCTATTATAATTATATATTATTTATATCACTATATATATATACATATAACAATACTAGGTATATACATATTTTATTTCTATTTACATATATATAAATATATCATATTCCTATATATATATACCTATATAATTATATAAAACATATATAATATATTTAAAAATATATTTATATAATAAAATTATATAAATATATAAATGCTAGCTTTTTTATTTCTTAAATCTTGGATTTCTTAGTATCCAAAATTTAATTTCCTCAATTTCATCTTTTCATTAATTTCGAGAATTTCAATGATATTCCCTATTTCGTAATTAAATTCATTTATTTTCTTTAACTTATTTATTTGTTTTAATATTAAATTTTCAATTATTTAATATTAATTTTAGAAAATTAGCGGTCATCACATGCTCCTCACCTTAAGAAATTCAATCCTTTGAATTTAACTTAAATCAAAAAGTGGTAACATCCTGTTTGCTTATCATTTTTATCCTCTCAATCATCTTTTAAGTAATACTGCCAGTATATCATCGATATCAGAATCACCTCTTATATCATTACATATCATTTCTCATCATATATTTATACTCCCTAAAGTTTCTTATTAATTTGGGAGTTATCAATTTCTCCTCCTTTTCATATCACACATCATTCATACTGTTCATCATCAGTTTTCTCTCATTTAGTGCCAAGTCGATATATTTCGATAATTATCATTTACACACTGTATTCAGTAGTATGTAATCGTCCCAGTAGCTTTCACATCTCATGCATCCACTCTCTCAACATATCTTCGAGCGTTTCTATTCTACGCTCAGATATTTACATCATGTACGAAGCGGTGCTGCCTATAAATTTAGAATCTCAAAGCCTTTTGCTTCCCATAAACATATAGCTGCTCAGAGATTCCCATCACATATAAGGCTTACTAGAACTTCACATACATTTTCTTCATTTTATAATCATATTTCGACTATGGCACTAAAGAATCCAAGAGTTTGATAATGGAGAAGTGATTTCATTAGACTATCAATCTATAATCACTTCTATAATATCATATCTCTTTTAGATCCTTCATTATTATCCCCAATACTCTTTTCATATTTGTTTCATCACATGCTGTAGCTCATTTGCAGACTTTACTATTTACCGTCTTTTACCCTAATTAAATCAAGAGACAATCATTTTCTCTCCATATCATCTCGTGACCCAATTTTTCACCTTATTCTATACATTTTATTTGGTTGGGCTGTCTGTGATACTTTACTTTTCTTTTACATATAAACAATTTCATATTAAATTATAATATGAATTACATCCCCTATTTTAATGCATAAGGAAGTAGTACCGTAGATAAGTCTAAATACAGAAAATAGATAATCATACCTCATGTAATTAAATCGAGCTGTCGCAGTGTCTCTAAATGCGCAACCAAGATCCTTTAGATTGTCAGACTCTCAATCCTCGAAATCTAAAATGTTAAAATTAGGGGGTGAGCAAACCACGGCTCAGTAAGAGAATTATATACCTCACTTGATATTCAACCATCTATATGCTGAAAACTTTTTCATTTTTCCTATAAGGGCTCTAGGCTCACATGTAGGAAGGATACTAAAGTCGGCTAGGGATCCAGATGGAGTAAGGTAGGTATTTTGAAATACCTGTCTTGTTCCAGAACCTAGAAGCAACTGTAAAGAGTAGTAAATTTCATTTGAAATTTAAATCTTTTTTCCTTTCATTTCATGTCATTTTAAATTTTATGCTTTTATGATTTAAAGCATTTTGAAAGAATAACTAATATTATCTATTCTTTTAGAAAAATATTAGTTTAAATCGTCATCATCCAAATCATATTACATGTAAACAGTAGATAGCAACAATACAATAAAATCATTTCATTTAAAATTATCATTTACTGTCATTCATTGTAAACTTTTTCTTTCTTTTCACTTCAGTCAAATCGATATTTAAACAATTCAATAATCAATCAGTGGAGATAGTCATCATTATATAGAATCATGCATTATCACTATCACTATCCCCGAAGGGACGATTACTATAACGAATGGCCATCGTCAACACTCACAGTTCGCACTAGTCAAGTGCTCACTACGTAAACCAGTGGGTTTAACAATAATTCCCACGGTCATATACAATACAATAAATCTGCGGACTGATCAGGCCTCACAGTCATATAACACTATGCATAATCACTACCATACGACTGTCTCAAAACATTTCCATAAATCATTCATTTAACAATAAAATATCAATTTCAAATAGCGACTAACAGTAAAAAAATCATTTTCGATTAAATACATTTCATGTAAATCAATACGGATAAATCACTTCATGTAAATCAAATCAAATAATTCATCTCATGTAAATCGTTTCATGAAATTCAGTAATTTACATATCAGGAGAATTTTCGGTGATTTCATTATCACCATTCTCGAAAACATGAATATTTTAAAATCACTTTCATTTTATTCGTGTTCTTATGGAAAGTATTCATTTTCTCGATTTTTTGAAAATCATTTCTCGTAAAATAAAATCATTTATTATGATTTTATGAAATTTTTTTAGAAATTTTCGGTAATTTTCGATAATTTTTCGGTAGTATAATGGCTGCTGATTGACCAACCTTCTGCACGAAAAATACAATTTATAATTCCAGCCAATACATCATCACAAGTTTCCAACCATAGAATCATCACAATATTTTCATAAAATATTTCATAATTAAAACATGCAGACTGAATATCCTTACAGTGCTTCACATGCATCCCTTACCTTTCTCGGGTCGACGATCGCCTCGTTCGTCGCGCTCGTGTTCACCTCGCCTGATTCCATCAGCTCGATTATCGAAGGAATTTTCTGAAAATTAAATTCTAAAATTTAGGATTTTTTCATTATTTTTTAAATTAAATACTCAGAATTAATTTTCGAAATTCTTATCGAATTTCTCAAATTTTTTTTTCGGGTTTTCGAATTTTTCGAGATTTCTCGAATTCCTGAAAATTCCTTTTCTCTCTCTTTTCTTCTTTTCCTCTTTTGTTTCTCTTTCTTTTTTTTTCTTTTTCTTTTTCCTTTTCTTTTCCTTTTTCCTGGTCTAAACCGGTTCAGACCGATTCAACATCATCCCATCGGTTCGGCCACTGGCAGCCACACTTGTCGGCGGTTCATGCCCCCCATAGTTGGCCGACGTTGTGAGGATGCAGGATCTGGCCTCCGTTTCTCGATCAGCGGTGGTGGCGGTAGCAAATCTGGGATCGGTGGTTCGGCCTCCTTTCTTCCCTTTTTCTTCCTTCCTCCGCCAGTTTCCTTCACCGTCAGCCTTTCCTTCTTCCAGATCTGCCCTCATCGAAGCCTCGCAAAGCAGCGGCGTCACCTCCTTTCCTTTTCCTTTTCTCCTCTCGGTTCCACTCCGTTTCACTTCGATTCCGCTCCGTTTCGCTTCGCCGGCGTCGGCTTCCTCCTTCTCTCTTCTCATCGGCGTCGTTCCCGTCTTCCTCTCTCCTTCAATCGACCGACCGACGGTGGTCAACCGCCCCCTTTCTTCTGTTTTGTTTCGACATAAACGGGATCCCATTTCCCGTTTCTGTTTCCATATATTTTTTCTTTTTGTTTTATTTTATATATATTATAGTTATATATTATTTATATCACAATATATATATATATATATATATATATATAACAATACTAGGTATATACATATTTTATTTCTATTTACATATATATAAATATATCATATTCATATATATATATATATATATATATATATACCTATATAATTATATAAAACATATATAATATATTCAAAAATATATTTATATAATAAAATTATATAAATATATATATGCTCGTATTTTTATTTCTTAAATCTTGGATTTCTTAGTATCCAAAATTTAATTTCCTCAATTTCATCTTTTCATTAATTTCGAGAATTTTAACGATATTCCCTATTTCATAATTAAATTCATTTATTTTCTTTAACTTATTTATTTGCTTTAATATTAAATTTACAATTATTTAATATTAATTTTAGAAAATTAGCGGTCATCACAAATGACTTGGAAAATGCCAAGTCAACATGCCATTTTCTTAGCCTTCAAGCCGGCAACACCTTAAGCATTAAATGTTTTGTTGAATGGCTTGCTTGCTTAAGAGAGTAGAATTTGGCTACCACTTTCCAAACCATGTTGCAAGACTTTGGTGCATGTAATTAATGCATTCACACTTTATTTGCCCATGCATTCACACCTTATTTGCCACCTCTTGCATAATATAAAAGGGGGCTTGGATGTTGGATTTTGAGGAAGAGAGGAGAAGCAAAAGCCGAGAGAAAGAAAAGCTTGAGAGAGTGTTGGGTGATTTGAGAACTTCTGTTCTCGGGTTTATGGGGAGAGCACTGTGAGTTTGAGTGTTAAACACTTGTAATTTTCATCTTCTTGTTATAGTAAAATTTCTCGGTTTCTTCGCCCGTAGACGTAGGCTTACAAGCCGAACCACGCATATCGTGTGTGTGAAATCCCCAATTTTCTGTAATTTTCCCATACTTGTACAGTTTTCCAACATGGATTAATGGAATAAATGGGAATTTCTGAAATTATATATGATGCATGGGACATAAAGGGAATTAAGGCAATTGATGGTCAAACAATCAAAGGTCAAAGAGTCAAAGAAGGTGGTCAATGGCTGAGATAGGATGATGAGGAGATTAGAATGCATTTATGGGCATTTAATGAAAGCCATGACTCATCATCATCATCATCTCTTGCACCCCACGACACCAGCCCATCTTCCTCTCCCTTTCGTTGCTTCCATTTTTCCTCTAAGTGTCCATGGTTCTCACCTTGACAAACCACCATTTCAGGCCATCGATTCGTTAAGCTTCTCTAAAGAAAAACGATCCTTATCGATAGTTAAACCTATGCCTTTAATATGAAAGGCTAGATCCAAGTGATTGAAGAGATCTTAAAATCTTAAAAGTTGGTGAATAGCAAAGGTAAGAGAAGATATGGTTTATGTTGATAATTTTGATGGTTTAGGATTATATGAAGTTGATATAGTAGGTTTATTGAGTTTTAATTGTTATGATGTTTACAGCTTGAAGAGTAAAGAAAAAGGACAAGTGTTGGTGCAACCAACTTGTGGATTAATTGCTAATTGAGGTAAGGAATTTATGTAACGGACGTAGGGTGACTATGTCCGCATGTTTTATCATGTTTTGATGTGATTTGGAGAAAAGTACCAGCTGTTTCTTTGCAGGAAAATGACGTTTTGGGACTTGTTTCCTAGTACCAATTAGGTTAGGAGCAACCGACTACCTTAAGTAGCAGCCGACTGCCTAGAGACATCTAAAACGCCGTTTTTCGAAAACCGACTCAAACCAGTTGACTGCCAAGGGAGCCAGTCGACTGCTATTTTCCAGAAACCATTCTGTTTCAAACCAGTCGACTGCCAGGGGGAGCCAGTAGACTACTATTTTCCAGAAACCATTCTGTTTCAAAACCAGTCGACTGCCAGGGGGAGCCAGTCGACTGCTATTTGTCCAGAAGCATTCTGTTTCAAAACCAGCCGACTGCCAAGGGGGCCAGTCGACTGCTAATTCTCGGGAAACATTCTGTTTCAAAACCAGTCGACTGCCATTTGGAGCCAGTCGACTGCCCTATTTGTATTTTGAAAAATATAATAATTGAATTTCAAAAAGGGAAAGAAATTCAATAAGGCATAACATGGGGTAGCAGTTGACTACAATATATGACCAGTCGACTGCCTATTTGAAAGAAAGGTTTTGAGAACCTGTTTTAAGAAAGAATATTCATACTTGTTTAAAACCTATATGAATAAGGTTTTGGAGACTATGAATCTCTCAAAAGAGCATGCACATTATTTGTTACTTGTATTTGACTGAGGAGCTCTAGTCCAACCCTCAAACCCGCAGTACGGCACCTGACTAGTGAAACTGTGGGCTATAGACAATGGCCATGAGTCTCTTATTTGATTCGACGTTGGGGAGGATCCCTGGCCCATACGTGGGTACGCCATCTATTTGATATCTCTCAGGATTATCCCTTATGGGATATATTTGCGGTATCCTCTTGAGATTTTTATATTGGATTATCCCTTATAGGATATATTTGTTGTATCCATTATCTCTCTGGATTATCCCTTACGAGATATATTTGTTGTATCCATGATGAGAATTACTTGGTGCATGAATCTGTTGGATATAAATTGTCTCCCATCTACTTGAAAATATTTGTACTTGCCTACTTGATTTCACGTGATTTGAGATCCGTGGAAATATTTGAAAGCATGATTTACTTGTATTTGATATTTGCGAAAGAAATATAAGCACTACGCTTTATAATGATTTTACATGACATTATAGAGCCAAGCAGGAAAACTACATATAGTGATATAGTACGCTTTTTTACATAAGTTTCTTACTGAGCGTAAACTCACTCCTTTACAACTATTTTTTTATACAGATTACTTGAAGTAATTCCGCTCCGAATAGAGGAGCATCATTTGGGATTTTGAGATACCTTCGGGGCACGCTTCCTATTTATCCTTTGAAGGTATATTTAGTCGACCGTTGCTTCGGTTAATGTACAGTACAATACTACAGTTTTATATATGTTGGGGATTAGGGTGTAAGAATATTTGAGATCCTGATGTATATGGCATATGTTTATAAATGAAAAATTTTATGCATGTGAAAATGAATATTATACTCTGATAGAATTGCTTGAAGCATAAGAGTAAGGAAGATTGACATCGGATAAACTAGTCGATTTATTTGTTATTTGAGTTAAAAGTTAGTTGTTATTTGGTTAGTGACGAGGACGTCACAGATTGCTATCAGAGCAGATTCGACTGAAGTTTGTCGATGTCAATAAGCTAGAATTAGAGTAATTCCCCAATGTACTATACTAGCTTACTTGATTTTAAGTAGTATAACGGCTTAAGGTTATACTAAAGGATGTTATTTGATCATAATCTGAACAGAATGAGTACTCGAAGGAGGGGTAATAGACGAGGACGAGGACGGGGTCGTGATGAACCGCCCCAAACACAATCTTCTCCTCCATCTCCACCGCATAGCCCAAATACGAGGCTAGCTAAAATGGAGAAACATATGGAAAACATGTCCGTAATGTTCACCCAGTTTATGGCTAAATTTCCAGACATGGCCGCTAGTGCACCGGCAGTTACCCCTACAGTACCTCCTACTCCGGTGGTACAACCT
Source organism: Heritiera fomes (assembly GCA_032173925.1). Classification (NCBI taxonomy): domain Eukaryota; kingdom Viridiplantae; phylum Streptophyta; class Magnoliopsida; order Malvales; family Malvaceae; genus Heritiera; species Heritiera fomes. The sequence continues at coordinate 37,728,706 of JAPDPM010000007.1, forward strand.
CCACCAATCCCAGCTAATGAGAGGCGAGATCCTACAGCTTACTGCAGTGTGGCATTAATAAAGGAGTTTAAGAAGCTGGATCCGCCAAAGTTCAAAGGGGACAGTGATCCAGTGGCCGCGAAGAACTGGATGAAAGCGGTCACTAAGTCATTCGGATACATGGCTTGTACTGAGAAAGAGAAGGTGGGATTAGCCGCTTATTTGCTAGTGGATGAGGCCGAGCCATGGTGGCAGTCTACTCAGACAGTATTAGAGGCTAAGCATACTGAAGTGACGTGGGATAGATTTGTGGAAGCTTTTAATGAACAATACGTTCCACGTACTGCTCAGAGGAGGTTACAGGTTGAGTTTTTGAACTTAACTCAAGGAAGTATGACGGTTAGCCAATATGAGTCGAAGTTCATTACACTGAGCAGATTTGATCCTGAAGTACTGAGAAAAGAGGATCATAAGACCTACAGATTCATGGAGGGATTGAGACCTTCCATTAGGTCTAAGTTATATCCATTGGACATCACCACTTATGGAGAGGCAGTCCGTAAGGCTCAACTATGTAAGCAGGACTATGAGTTTCATCAGGCAGACTTCCGAGCAAGGAATAAGGGAAAAGAACCTATGAAGCGGAAGTCAGATGAGAAGGCCTCGAGGGATAGATATCCATCTAGGAGGAATAGGCCTTATGATAAAGCCTCGACAGGTAATCAAGTCCATTATACGAACATAAAGTGTCTTAATTGAATAATTATATGGAATTATGTTAAATAGGAGTTATGATGATTATGATACAGGAATTCCTAGATCCACCGGGATGAAAATAGGTGATGAAAGATCACAACATCCAGTAGGTAGTACTGCGAGCTCACCGAGGAGTACGATGCCGAGGTGTGTGCAATGCGGGAAATTTCATGGAACACAGCCTTGCGGGTTGGCAAGTGGGGCGTGCTATTAGTGTGGTGAACAGGGACATAGAATTAAAGATTGTCCCAAGATAAATCAGAGGGCACCCGAAGAGTCAGAAAAGACCCCTCAACCACAATCTAAGACCACACAACCCCAGCGTAAAGCCACAGCTGCAGAGAAAGGAAAGGCACCAGTGACTCAGGGAAGGGTATTTGCCATCGATAAAGAGTCTGCTGATGCTTCATCAAAGATGATTCAGGGTAAGATTTACCTTAATGATACATATGTCCTTGCTTTATTTGATCCAGGCTCTACGCACTCTTTTATTTCCCCTATGGCTACTAGGAAATTAAATGTTGAGCCTGAGCAGTTAGGAGGATTGCTACAAATAATTACTCCATTTAGGGAATCCCAAATGACGGACATAGTGTATCGTAATTGTAAGCTACGGGTAAGAGAAAGAGAGTCAATAGCTGACCTAATCCTATTAAATATGTCTGGATTTGATGTTATATTAGGAATGGATTGGTTAGCTGAAAATCATGTGATGATAGATTGTCATGCTAAGAGTGTGATTTTCTCCTCTCCCGTTAGCTATGTTGTAAATTTTGCAAATATGTAATGCAAAAGCATAATTACTTGTTTGGTTTAATTGAGACTTAATTGATAGAACATATTTGTGATGTGAAGGGTTTGTAGCACACGTGGTAGACGTAGATCAGAAACGTCCCACACTTCACGAAATTCCAGTAGTTAAGGAATTTTCCGAAGTATTTTCGGATGATCTTCCAGGACTTCCTCTGGATAGGGAAGTGGAGTTCACTATCGAATTGGTGCCGGGGACTGAGCCTATATCAAGAGCTCCCTACCGGATGGCTTTGGTAGAATTGGAAGAACTTAAGAAGCAGCTTTAGGAGTTGCTAGACAAGGGATTCATACGACCCAGCGTATCCCCTTGGGGTGCTCCTGTGCTTTTTGTCAAGAAGAAGGACGGTAGTATGAGGTTGTGCATCGACTACTGGTGGTTGAATAAAGTGACAATCAAGAATAAGTATCCTCTTCCCAGGATAGATGACCTCTTTGATCAGCTAAAGGGTGCACAAGACTTCTCCAAGATAGACTTGAGATCGGGATATCATCAGTTGAAGATCCGAGATGAAGATATCCCTAAGACTGCATTCAGGACACGGTATGGCCATTATGAATTCTTGGTGATGCCGTTTGGGTTAACCAATGCACCCGCAGCATTCATGAACTTGATGAATGATATGTTTAAGCAATACTTGGACCAGTTTGTCATTGTCTTCATCGATGACATCTTGGTGTACTCGAGGTCACAGGAAGAGCATGAGCAACATTTGAGGATTGTTTTGGAAACCCTCAGAGATAGAGGATTGTATGCCAAGCTAAATAAGTGTGAATTCTGGTTAAACCAAATCTCCTTTTTAGGTCATGTGATCAGTAAAGATGAAGTTTCAGTTGATCCATCAAAGATTGAAGCGGTGGTCCAATGGGAAAGACCGAAGACAGTAACGGAGATTAGGAGTTTCTTGGGTTTAACTGGCTACTATAGAAGATTTGTAGAGGGTTTCTCGAAGCTAGCTGCTCCATTGACGAGACTGACGCGCAAAGAGGTGAAGTATGAATGGAATGAAGCTTGTGAGCAAAGTTTCCAAGAGTTGAAGCGCAGGTTAACGACTGCACCTATCCTCACCATTCCTAGTGGTTCAGGAGGATTTGCAATATATAGTGATGCCTCAGGGCAAGGTTTGGGATGTGTGTTAATGCAGCATGGTAAGGTAGTGGCCTATGGTTCTAGACAGTTAAAGGACCACGAGAAGAACTACCCGACTCATGATTTGGAGTTAGCTGTAGTAGTATTTGCCCTGAAAATATGGAGACATTACTTGTATGGTGAGAAATTTCAGATTTTTACGGATCATAAAAGTCTGAAATACTTGTTCTCCCAGAAGGAATTGAACATGAGGCAAAGAAGATGGCTAGAGCTTCTGAAGGACTATGATTGTGAGATCATGTACCAGCCAGGGAAAGCTAATGTGGTGGCGGATGCTCTGAGCCGGAAGCATGTAAGTATGATAGCATATATGATGATAAAAGAACACGAACTGATTGAGCAGTTTGCAAGCCTCAGTTTAAGTGTTACATCTCTTGAGCAATGTGGTATAATGGCTAGTTTGAGAATTGAGCCAGAATTGATGGACAGAATTCGAGCTGTTTAGAGAGAGGATGTCCAGTGTATTGATGCTATAGAGAAAATTCAATCGGGTATGACCTCAGAATTCCATATGGGTGAGGATGAAATTTTAAGGTTTAATAACCGTATATGTGTTCCTAAGGACAATGAATTGAGGAAGCTAATCTTGACGGAAGCACATTCCACCAAGTACACGTTACATCCAGGAAATACGAAGATGTATCACAATCTTCGCAAGGTATATTAGTGGAAGGGCATGAAGAGACATAGCAGATTTTGTAGCAAAATGTCTCACATGTCAACAAGTTAAGGTAGAGCACCAAAAGCCAGCAGGATTACTGCATCCTCTGCCTATACCTATGTGGAAGTGGGAACACATTACGATGGACTTTATTATGGGTCTGCCCAGAACCAAGAGGAATCATGATGGTATTTGGGTGATAGTGGATAGATTGACAAAGTCAGCTCACTTCCTACCTATGAAGTCTATAGATACACTTTGCGCTTTGGCAGACTTATACATGAGAGAAGTCGTTAGATTACACGGTGTTCCAGTGAGCATCACATCGGATAGAGATTCCAGGTTTACTTCTCACTCTTGGTAACATTTTCAGGAAGCCATGGGATCTCAGCTGAATTTTAGCACAGCTTTTCATCTGCAGACTGATGGGCAGTCTGAGCGCACTATTCAGACGCTCGAGGATATGTTGAGAGCATGTGTTTTGGATTTTAAAGGCTCATGGGACGACCATCAGCCATTGGCTGAGTTTGCTTATAATAATAGCTATCATGCAAGCATCGGGATGGCACCATACGAGGCTTTGTATGGAAGACGGTGTTGATCACCAATTGGGTGGGAAGAAGTGGGCGAGCGCAAGTTATTGACTCCAGAATTAGTCGAGCAAGCGTCTGAGAATGTTAAACTGATTTGTCAAAGACTTAAGACAGCTCAGAATCGACAAAAGAGCTATGCAGATGTTCGACGGAGGCCACTTGAATTTTTGGTTGGAGACTATGTGTGAAATCCCCAATTTCAGGAAAATCCTCCATAATTATAAAGTATGTTAGCTTAAATTGAAAAATAAGTAGATATGAGAATTATGAAGTATGAAGGATGTATGAAGTATGGAAGAAATAAGAAATGGAAGGTCAAATAGTCAAGGAAATTAAATTCATGTTATAAGAATAATGGAGGTATGAGCAAAGAATTAATATCAGAAAATTAAGTGTAAGTAAAGACAAGTGTTATATGGGAGAAAGAAGATCAATTAAATGAATATGAAGTTTAATATATGAATGATGTATGCATGATGTATGGAAGAAATAAGAAAGTTGATAGTCAATAAGATAAATGATTTATTGGGTTGATATCAGAAAAATATTAAGAGTATGAGACAAGAAATTAAATCAGAAATATTATTGGAGATTAAATGGATGAGTCATATGGAAGAGGAATTAAATGGACAAATGGTCTTGAGTCAAAAGGGATAAAGTTAGCTGAGATGATTAAAGGGATAGAGGTGCATTTAATGCAAGTGCATGAGTCACCACCTCCAGCCATCACCCCACGGCAGCAACTCTTCTAGCCCTCTCCCTCGTGTTCTCCAAGTTTCCATAAGTTTTCTTCCATAGCTACCTTGATAAACACCCTTGTTTGGTAACCAAATCGTTAAGTTTGTTAGACGAAAAACGATCATAGTCACTAGACGAGGTTATATCTGAAGTTTGGTGGATTGATTCCAAGTATTGGAAGAGATCTCAAAGTTTAAGATTTTGGTCACTAGCAAAAGGTAAGAGAAGAAGATGATTTAGTCAATTATGTTCATGGTATGGTGTTGTACTGAATTAGTATAACATGTTTATGGCAAATTCTTAAAGGTTTGCTTTGATATGATGATTTCAGATTTGAAGAAGAAAAGGATTAGGGTTGGTGAACCAAGTGATTTCATGTTCTCGAAGTAATCGAGGTAAGAAATTTATGTAACGGACGTAAGGCGGCTATGTCCGCATGTTTTATGATGTTTTTACATGTTTTGGAGAGAAGCACTAGTTGATTTTGTGCAGGAAAAGATGCATTTTCGGACTTGTCTCCTAGTACCAATTAGGCTAGGGGCAGCCGACTGCCATAAAAGGAAGTCGACTGCTTAGAGACAACCAAAACGTTGTTTTCCGAAAACCGATGCAAATCAGTCGACTGCTATGTAAGCCAGTCGACTGCTATTTACCTAGTAAGCATTTTGTTTCAAACCAGTCGACTGCTATATGGGACAGTCGACTGCTATTTTCCAAAATGCATTCTGTTTCAAAACCAGTCAACTGCCTATTAGACCAGTCGACTGCTAATTTTTCAGAAGCATTCTGTTTCAAAAACAGTCGACTGCTATATGACCAGTCGACTGCTATTTGCTAAAAAGCATTCTGTTTGAAAACCAGTCGACTGCTATATGGACCAGTCGACTGCCCCCATGTATTTTGAAAGATGAAATTATCGGAATTTTAAATGAAAATAATTTCGATAAATGAAATTATGAAGAAGCAGCCGACTGCCCTGTTAAGCCAGTCGACTGCCCTATTTTGAAAAGAGGTTTTCAAACCTATTTCAAGAAAGTATGAAATGTCATGGCAAAAAAAAGGCCATATGACATATGTTTTGAGATTATGCACTATCATGTTTATAGTAGGGGCTCTGATCAAGTCCTGAAATGATGTAATGTATGTTATGGGCTGAGGAACCATAAGTCAGGCCTCAGTCGCTACAGAAGGACACTTGACTAGTGTTAACTGTAGCCACCCGCAGTTGGCCAATTTGTTTATATTTCATGTTCGGCTAAGGGAGGATTCCTGGCCCTACGGGGTACGCCACATGATAATGATGATGATGATGATGATGATGATGCAGTGCATAACTCCACAAAAGTACAAATAGTTTTATGTTATCAAAACTATATGTATATGCGATTTCTAAGAATAAAGAAATCGAAAGTACTTGATTTACGGGTACAAGAAGTTTTAAAAGAAGTATATGATGTATGATTTCAAGAAAGTATAAGACGTTTTAAGAGAAGTATGTATGTATGTATGTACGTATGTATGTAAATGATATTTGAAAGAAGTACTTGAAATATGTTTTGAAGAAGTATACGAAACATGCTACGTTATAAAAGCATGTAAAGTATGTTTTAAAGTAAGTTATGAAGTATGATGATTTAAAGAAAGTATAAGAAGAAGAAGTATGATGCATGTTTTATATGTTTTAAAGAAAGTATGTTTGCTTAAGCCATTTGAAAGAAATATGCATGGTTGCAAACAATGCATGAAAGAGGTTTATGATGCATGTTTTATAATGCTTTACATGACATTATAGAGCCAAGTAGGAAAAATGCATATAGAGGCATAGTATGCTCTTTTACATATTTTTCTTACTGAGCGTAAACTCACCCTTTTACGAACATTTTTCATACAGACTATCTGAAGTAATCCCTCGCTCTCGATAGAAGAGCCTATGAGTGGATATTGAAAGTTTACCTTCGAAAGACGCTTCCCAAGTAGTACAGAAGGTATACTTATGTAATTATGTAAAGTAAATTGTAATTCAGTCATGGTACAGTACAACTAACATTAATGTATATAAGATGTCGGGGATTTAAGTTAAGATGATGTATGAGATCCTGTGAAAATGGATGGTACATATATACATGTATCATTAGTCTGTTTTATTGAAATTAAATTATTCATATTGAGCTGTTAGATATTAAGCTTAAGAAAGAAAAGTATGATTGACATTGACAAGCAAATCTAATCAAGTTAAGTGGAAATAGGAAAAAGTTAAGTGATAAGATGAAGTGACGGGGACGTCACAGAGTGATATCAGAGCAATTAGATTGAGGTTTGTTAGTGTCGATAAGTTAGAGTTAGAGTATATCCCCAAGTGTACTGTACTTGTCTGAATACATATACGATGTATAACTGTTTGAAGTTATACTAAATAGCTCATCTTTGTGATTTTATCAACAGAATGAGCTCAGGTAGAAGTGGTGTTGAGAAAGGAAGAGGAAGGGGTTATGTAGAACAGTCCCCAGCACAGTCTCCTAACCATCTCCACCGCATAACCCGAACACTAGGTTAACGAAGATGGAGAAGCATGTGGAGAATATGACCACTATGTTTACGCAGTTTATGGCGAACTTTCCAAATGTGGTCACAAGTATACCATTCGCTATTCCTATAGTACCACCACCATCAGTACAGACAGAGTTACCCCCACCAGTCGCAGTTATTGAAAAGAGGAATCTCATAGCTTATTGCAGTATGACCTTAATTAAGGAATATAAGAAGCTGGATCCGCCTATGTTTAAGGGGGATAAGGACACGTTGGCCGCAGTGAATTGGGTGAAGGCGATCACTAGATCTTTCGAGTATATGTCATGTTCCGAAAAGAAAAAGGTGGGTTTGGCTGCGTATCTGTTAGTGGATGATGCAAAGTATTGGTGGCAGTCCACTCGGGTCATTTTGGAGGCTCAACATGTTGAGGTTACGTGGGATAGATTTTTAGAGTCCTTTACTGAGCAGTACATCCCACGCACCGATCAAACTAGGTTAAAGATAAAATTTTTGAAATTGACTCAGGGGACAATGTCAGTTAATCAATATGAATCAAGGTTTATTTCTCTAAGTGGATTCGATCGAGAGACCATTAGGAGTGAAGGATATAAGATATACAGATTTATAGAAGGACTGAAGTCTCCTATCAAATCCAAGTTGTATACTATGGGTATCACTACTTATAATGAGACAGTCCGTAAGGCTTAGTTATGTGAGCAGGACTATGAGTTTCACTATGATGATTTCCGAGCCCAAAGTAAGAGCAAAGAACCGATGAAGCGGAAGTCAAAAGGGAAAGCCTCCCGTGACAGATATCCATCTAGGAGAAGTAAGCCATATGACAGAGCTTCGATAGGTAAGCAAGTAAAGTATAAGAAAATGATGATCGTTTTAATTAAATGGTTATATGGAAATATATATTAAATTGGGAGTATTATGATGATTATGGTATAGGGACTCCGAGAGCTACTGGGATCAAGATTAATGATGAGAGATCCCGACATTCAGCTAGTAGTACTGTTAGCTCACCTAAGAGTACAAGACAAAGGTGTGAACATTGCAGAAAGTTCCACAGAGTACAGCCATGCCGGTTGGCAAGTGGCGCATGTTTTAGATGTGGTGAACAGGGACATATGATCAGGGATTGTCCCAAGAGGGATTTGAGGCCATTCGAGGAATCTGAGGAGACCCCTCAACCACAACACAAAGCCACTACTAAAGAGAAGGGAAAGACACCTATTAATTATGATGTAAATGTTGAAGATGTCTAATGCAAAAGTATGTTGTATGATCTGACTAAATTGTAAAGAAAGTTAATAGAAGGTAATATGATTATGGGAAGGATTTTTAGTTTACGTTACGAAAGGAGTGAAGAAAAGTCCTACACTTAATGAAAATTAAGGTAATCATGGAAAATTTTGATATGATTTCGAATGATCTTCCAGGACTCTTTATGGATAAGAAAATAGATGTTACTATTGATTTAATGCCAAGAATGAGCTCATTTTAAGACTACCATATCAAGTAGCATTAATAAAATTTGAAGAACTTGAAAAGTAATTTCAAGAGTTGTCATGAGATAATGTTTGTGACTGAAGTTACTATGGCGTGATTTAATATAAGTTGGAGTTTTAATGAATACATAATAATTCGATTTCTTATTTATTGCACTTTTGTTGAGAAGTGAAGTGTGAAATACAATAATTGATGAGAAATGATAGTTGAAATTCTGAAGTACTCCTTGGTATAAAGTTTTATGATATATAGTGATATGTGAAAGGAGTTTAAATAAGAATGATGATTGACTTTTATTAGTCTACTTTACTTAAATGTTTTATTCTATGAAAGCATTACTCTGAAAAGAATATGAATTAATATGAGATGGATTGTCTCAACGATGGTAATTATTCCCTATAGTCGCATCTAGGGACCGGAACATGACAGGTACTCTAAAGTACCTTCCATACTCTACTCGGTTACCTAGCCGACTATAGTATCCTTCCTATTGGATCCCTAGAATACCATAAGAAAATGAAGATGTTCATTCATTAGGTATGTTTGATGCTATGAGAAGAGGACATTTTTAGATACGAATTAAAAGAACTATGCTAACAGTTTAGAGTGTGATCAGTATATGGGTATTTAAAGAGCAAAGGCAAGAAATTATAAATAGTCATTGTGAATAAATTACGGCTATGATTCTGATTAAGATAGAAGAGATGACTCAAGTTTACAAAGGATTGTGCAGGTGAAATTATACCACCTAAGGAAAGCCATTACGGTGGCAAATGCTATAAGTCAAAAGCATGAAAGAATAATGGTTCATATGATGACAAGGAAGTAAGAAGTTGCTTGAGAAATTTCAAGCCTTAATCTAAGTCTTATGCTTTTAAGGTAAATTGGAATAATGGCTAGTATAGTGATTAAGCCAGAATTGATGAACGGATCTGCTAAGTCAGATCACTTCCTACCTAAGAAGTCTATGGACGCACTTAGCGCTTTGGCAGAAATGTGGGTGAAAGAATGTCGTTAGACTAAGTGGAGTTCCAATGAGCAGTTTCATGTGATAGAGATTTCAGGTTCGATTCTCACTTTAAGGAGATTAGCAAGGAACCATGGGATCTCGGTTGAAAATTTTGTACAGCTTTTCATCCGTAGACTGATGAGCAGTCTGAGCGCATGATTTAGACGCTCGAGGATATGTAAAGAGCTGGTGCTATGTATTTTAAATGCTCATGGGACGACCATCTGCCATTGACTGAGTTTACTTATGATAATAGCTATTATACAAGTATCTAGATGACATTGTATGAAATGTTATAAGAATAGAAAGTGTCAATCTCCGAATTGGTGAGAAGAATTAGGCAAATGAAAATTATTAGCTTTTGATGTATTCGAGCAAGCATTTAAAGAGATTAAGTGAGTGATTAAAGACACATGATAGCTCAGAATAGACAAAAAGTTATACAAATGCTTAATAAAGACTAATTGATGTTTTAGTTGGAGATTCGGTAAATTGAAAATTTTCCATCCAAAGGAATTATAAGAATTGGTCGACGAGGTAAATTGAGCCCTCGTTATATCGATCCAATTGAAGTCTTAGATCAAATTGGAGATATCACCAGTAAATTGATGTTACCTTCAGAGATATTGAGGATACGTAATGTTTGTATATGTCAATATTTCGAAGGTATAATTCAGAATTCATCTTATGTCATAAAAGATGAAACCTTAGAAGTTCAGAAAGACATAAGTCATGTGAAATAAGCCATTTGGGATTTTGGATAGAAAAGATAAAGTATAGAAGTCTAGGATGATTCCATTAGTTAAAGATTATTGAAAATACCACATCATGGAAAAGTTACATGAAGCTAAATAGCCTAATGAAGGAAGAGTGTCCGGAACCATGTGAGACATGACCTGATTTGAATTTGGAGGACCAAATTCTCTAAGGTGGGGAGAATATGAAATCCCCAATTTCAGGAAAATCCTCCATAATTATAAAGTATGTTAGCTTAAATTGAAAAATAAGTAGATATGAGAATTATGAAGTATGAAGGATGTATGAAGTATGGAAGAAATAAGAAATGGAAGGTCAAATAGTCAAGGAAATTAAATTCATGTTATAAGAATAATGGAGGTATGAGCAAAGAATTAATATCAGAAAATTAAGTGTAAGTAAAGACAAGTGTTATATGGGAGAAAGAAGATCAATTAAATGAATATGAAGTTTAATATATGAATGATGTATGCATGATGTATGGAAGAAATAAGAAAGTTGATAGTCAATAAGATAAATGATTTATTGGGTTGATATCAGAAAAATATTAAGAGTATGAGACAAGAAATTAAATCAGAAATATTATTGGAGATTAAATGGATGAGTCATATGGAAGAGGAATTAAATGGACAAATGGTCTTGAGTCAAAAGGGATAAAGTTAGCTGAGATGATTAAAGGGATAGAGGTGCATTTAATGCAAGTGCATGAGTCACCACCTCCAACCATCACCCCACGGCAGCAACTCTTCTAGCCCTCTCCCTCGTGTTCTCCAAGTTTCCATAAGTTTTCTTCCATAGCTACCTTGACAAACACCCTTGTTTAGTAACCAAATCGTTAAGTTTGTTAGACGAAAAACGATCATAGTCACTAGACGAGGTTATATCTGAAGTTTGGTGGATTGATTCCAAGTATTGGAAGAGATCTCAAAGTTTGAGATTTTGGTCACTAGCAAAAGGTAAGAGAAGAAGATGATTTAGTCAATTATGTTCATGGTATGGTGTTGTACTGAATTAGTATAACATGTTTATGGCAAATTCTTAAAGGTTTGCTTTGATATGATGATTTCATATTTGAAGAAGAAAAGGATTAGGGTTGGTGAACCAAGTGATTTCATGTTCTCGAAGTAATCGAGGTAAGAAATTTATGTAACGGACGTAAGGCGGCTATGTCCGCATGTTTTATGATGTTTTTACATGTTTTGGAGAGAAGCACTAGTTGATTTTGTGCAGGAAAAGATGCATTTTCGGACTTGTCTCCTAGTACCAATTAGGCTAGGGGCAGCCGACTGCCATAAAGGGAAGTCGACTGCTTAGAGACAACCAAAACGTTGTTTTCCGAAAACCGATGCAAACCAGTCGACTGCTATGTAAGCCAGTTGACTGCTATTTACCCAGTAAGCATTTTGTTTCAAACCAGTCGACTGCTATATGGGACAGTCGACTGCTATTTTTCAAAATGCATTCTGTTTCAAAACCAGTCAACTGCCTATTAGACCAGTCGACTGCTAATTTTCCAGAAGCATTCTGTTTCAAAAACAGTCGACTGCTATATGACCAGTCGACTGCTATTTGCTAAAAAGCATTCTGTTTGAAAACCAGTCGACTGCTATATGGACCAGTCGACTGCCCCCATGTATTTTGAAAGATGAAATTATCGGAATTTTAAATGAAAATAATTTCGATAAATGAAATTATGAAGAAGCAGTCGACTGCCCTGTTAAGCCAGTCGACTGCCCTGTTTTGAAAAGAGGTTTTCAAACCTATTTCAAGAAAGTATGAAATGTCATGGCAAAAAAAAAGGCCATATGACATATGTTTTGAGATTATGCACTATCATGTTTATAGTAGGGGCTCTGATCAAGTCCTGAAATGATGTAATGTATGTTATGGGCTGAGGAACCATAAGTCAGGCCTCAGTCGCTATAGAAGGACACCTGACTAGTGTTAACTGTAGCCACCCGCAGTTGGCCAATCTGTTTATATTTCATGTTCGGCTAAGGGAGGATTCCTGGCCCTACGGGGTACGCCACATGATAATGATGATGATGATGATGATGATGATGATGCAGTGCATAACTCCACAAAAGTACAAATAGTTTTATGTTATCAAAACTATATGTATATGCGATTTCTAAGAATAAAGAAATCGAAAGTACTTGATTTACGGGTACAAGAAGTTTTAAAAGAAGTATATGATGTATGATTTCAAGAAAGTATAAGACGTTTTAAGAGAAGTATGTATGTATGTATGTACGTATGTATGTAAATGATATTTGAAAGAAGTACTTGAAATATGTTTTGAAGAAGTATACGAAACATGCTACGTTATAAAAGCATGTAAAGTATGTTTTAAAGTAAGTTATGAAGTATGATGATTTAAAGAAAGTATAAGAAGAAGAAGTATGATGCATGTTTTATATGTTTTAAAGAAAGTATGTTTGCTTAAACCATTTGAAAGAAATATGCATGGTTGCAAACAATGCATGAAAGAGGTTTATGATGCATGCTTTATAATGCTTTACATGACATTATAGAGCCAAGTAGGAAAAATGCATATAGAGGCATAGTACGCTCTTTTACATATTTTTCTTACTGAGCGTAAACTCACCCTTTTACGAACATTTTTCATACAGACTATCTGAAGTAATCCCTCGCTCTCGATAGAAGAGCCTACGAGTGGATATTAAAAGTTTACCTTCGAAAGACGCTTCCCAAGTAGTACAGAAGGTATACTTATGTAATTATGTAAAGTAAATTGTAATTCAGTCATGGTACAGTACAACTAACATTAATGTATATAAGATGTCGGGGATTTAAGTTAAGATGATGTATGAGATCCTATGGAAATGGATGGTACATATATACATGTATCATTAGTCTGTTTTATTGAAATTAAATTATTCATATTGAGCTATTAGATATTAAGCTTAAGAAAGAAAAGTATGATTGACATTGACAAGCAAATCTAATCAAGTTAAGTGGAAATAGGAAAAAGTTAAGTGATAAGATGAAGTGACGGGGACGTCACACTATGTGTTTTTGAAAGTCTCTCCATCCAAAGGGATTATGAGATTTGGCCGACGAGGTAAGTTAAGTCCTCGTTATATCGGATGTGAGATCCTCAATTTTCATGTATTCCTCCATGTATGTAAAGTATTCTAAGTTAATATGATTAAATGAATGTGAAGTTGATGTGTAATTGATGTATGAATAATGTATGAATGATGTATGCATGATGAATGCAATATAGAAGAAATAATAGAGTTGAAGGTCAATAAGTCAAATGAAGTATGTTGATATCAGGAAATATTAAGAGTATGAGACAAGAAATTAAATCAGATTTTGATTGGAGGTTAAATGGATGAGTCATAGGGAAATTAATGGGTCAAATGAGTCAAGGGGATGCTAATGGCTGAGATAGAGAATGGATGAGCATGCATTTAATGCATGAAGCATGACTCATCACCCTCATCATCTCATCATCAACGTCAGCCACTCTTCTCCCAGCTCTCCCTCTCGTTCATCTCCATTCTTCCAAGTTTTCCATTCCAAGTTCCTTGCTAAACCACCTTACTCCCTCATCAATTCAATAAGTTCATTAGATGAAAATCAATCCTTGTCACTAGACTAAGTGAAATCCAAAGTTTGGTGGATTGATTTCAAGTATTGGAGGAGATCTTAACAATTGAAGTTTTGGTCTCTAGTGAAGGTAAGAGAAGAGGATGATTTAGCTAACTTTGTTGATGATTTGGAGTTGTTTTAAGTTAGTATAACATGTGTATGTGGTTTAATTTAAGGTTTGATATGATGTGGTGATTTCAGATTTGAAGAAGTGAAAGCTAGGGTTACGCGCCAAGTGATTTCGCGTTCTCAAAGGAATCGAGGTAAGGAAATTATGTAACGGACGTAAGGCGGCTATGTCCGCATGTTTTATGATATGTGCATGTGATTTGGAGAGAAATACCAGCTGTTTCTATGCAGGAAAAGTGCATTTTCGGACTTGTCTCCTAGTACCAATTAGGCTAGGGGCAGCCAACTGCCTTAGAGGGAAGTCGACTGCCTAGAGACAACCAAAACGTCGTTTTCGAAAACCGATGCAAACCAGTCGACTGCTATGTAAGCCAGTCGACTGCTATTTACCCAGTAAGCATTCTGTGTCAAACCAGTCGACTGCTATATGGGCCAGTCGACTGCTATTTTCCAAAATGCATTCTGTTTGAAAACCAGTCGACTGCCTATTAGACCAGTCGACTGCTAATTTTGAAGAAGCATTCTGTTTGGAAACTAGTCGACTGCTATATGGACCAGTCGACTGCCCCCATGTATTTTTCGAAAAGAAAATAATTCCGAGAAATAAAGTTATGAAGCAGCAGTCGACTGCCCTATAAGACCAGTCGACTGCCATGTATGAAAAGATGATTTCAAAAGCTTATTTGCTTTAAACACAAAGGTGTTTTCTGAAAAGTATGTTATAAATGTTTTGAGACTATGGACTGCGTAATGATTATGCATTTCTGATGGCTGAGCGACTCTGATCAAGTCCTCAGTAATATGTATGTTGAGCGAGGAGCCCTAGTCCGGCCCTCAATCCCATAGGTGACAGCTGACTAGTGTTCACTATGGATTATGTAAGGCAGGAGAGAATCCCTGACCTATGCAGAGTGCACTACTGTACCAATGCATAATTAGAGTCATATGAATGGGAATGAACGACTCATATGACGTTTCAATCGCTTAAAATATTGTACATAGTCTCCATCCTATTTCAAAGGATATATGTTGTATGTTTGAAGTATGATGTTTTAAAGTATGATATGACGTATGATGTATGTTTTCAAGTATGAAGTATGTTTTGAAGTATGCTATGAAGTAGGAAGTTTTCAAGAAAGAAGTATGATGCATGTTTTATATGTATGCTATATTTAAATGAAGCATACAAAGTATGTTTGCCATGTCATTTTAAATGAATATGCATGGTTACAAACAATGCATGAAAGAAGTTTATGAATCATGCTTTATAATGCTTTACATGACATTATAGAGCCAAGTAGGAAAAATGCATATAGAGACATAGCATGCTCTTTTATGTAGTTTTCTTACTGAGCGTAAACTCACCCTTTTACGACTATTTTTCAGATTTCCTGAAGTAAGCCTCGCTCCAGTTAGAGGAGCCTGATTTTGAAAAGTTGCAGTGTACCTTCTTGATACGCTTCCCGGTTAGCATAGAAGGTATACTTACATGTTTATGTACAGTAAATTGTATTTCAGCTATGGTACAGTACAAGTAGAAATTATGTATATAGAATGTCGGGGATGTAAGAAAAGATGATGTATGAGATCCTGTGGAAAAGGAAATGGTATTTATATATATCATTTTATGCCTATGGAAAGTGAATAAAATTTCATGAGCTGTTTGATAATTAGCTTGAAAGTAAGGAAGGGTTGACACTGGATAATCTAAATCAAAATAAGATCGGATAAGATAATAAGAAAAAGTTAGGTGCTGAGGTGAAGTGACGGGGACGTCACATCGGACCATTTGAGATCCTAGATCGTGTTGGAGATGTGGCCTATAGGTTGGCACTACCTTCGGAGTTATCGGGAGTACATAATGTCTTTCATGTATCGATGCTTCGGAAGTATAATCCGGATCCATCTCATGTCATTGAATATGAACCCTTGGAGATTCAAGAAGACATGAGTTATATGGAGAAACTGATTCGAATTTTGGATAGGAAAGATAAGGTGTTGAGATCAAAGACGATCCCATTAGTTAAAGTTCTTTGGCAACACCATACGACAGAAGAAGCTACTTGGGAACTAGAGAACTTGATGAGAGAGAGATACCCAGAATTGTTTTAAAACATAACCTTACTTGAATTTGGAGGACCAAATTCTCTAAGGTGGGGAGGATGTGAAATCCCCAATTTTTTGTAATTTTCCCATACTTGTACAGTTTTCCAACATGGATTAATGGAATAAATGGGAATTTCTGAAATTATATATGATGCATGGGACATAAAGGGAATTAAGGCAATTGATGGTCAAACAATCAAAGGTCAAAGAGTCAAAAGAGGTGGTCAATGGCTGAGATAGGATGATGAGGAGATTAGAATGCATTTATGGGCATTTAATGAAAGCCATGACTCATCATCATCATCATCTCTTGCACCCCACGACACCAGCCCATCTTCCTCTCCCTCTCGTTGCTTCCATTTTTCCTCTGAGTGTCCATGGTTCTCACCTTGACAAACCACCATTTCAGGCCATCGATTCGTTAAGCTTCTCTAAAGAAAAACGATCCTTATCGATAGTTAAACCTATGCCTTTAATATGAAAGGCTAAATCCAAGTGATTGAAGAGATCTTAAAATCTTAAAAGTTGGTGAATAGCAAAGGTAAGAGAAGATATGGTTTATGTTGATAATTTTGATGGTTTGGGATTATATGAAGTTGATATAGTAGGTTTATTGAGTTTTAATTGTTATAATGTTTACAGCTTGAAGAGTAAAGAAAAAGGACAAGTGTTGGTGCAACCAACTTGTGGATTAATTGCTAATTAAGGTAAGGAATTTATGTAACGGACGTAGGGTGACTATGTCCGCATGTTTTATCATGTTTTGATGTGATTTGGAGAAAAGTACCAGCTGTTTCTTTGCAGGAAAATGACGTTTTCGGACTTGTTTCCTAGTACCAATTAGGTTAGGAGCAGCTGACTGCCTTAAGTAGCAACCGACTGCCTAGAGACATCTAAAACGCCGTTTTTCGAAAACCGACTCAAACCAGTCGACTGCCAAGGGAGCCAGTCGACTGCTATTTTCTAGAAACCATTCTGTTTCAAACCAGTCGACTGCCAGGGGGAGCCAGTCGGCTGCTATTTTCCAGAAACCATTCTGTTTCAAAACCAGTCGACTGCCAGGGGGAGCCAGTCGACTGCTATTTGTCCAGAAGCATTCTGTTTCAAAACCAGCCGACTGCCAAGGGGGCCAGTCGACTGCTAATTCTCGGGAAACATTCTGTTTCAAAACCAGTCGACTGCCCTATTTGTATTTTGAAAAATATAATAATTGAATTTCAAAAAGGGAAAGAAATTCAATAAGGCATAACATGGGGTAGCAGTCGACTGCCATATATGACCAGTCGACTGCCTATTTGAAAGAAAGGTTTGAGAACCTGTTTTAAGAAAGAATATTCATACTTGTTTAAAACCTATATGAACAAGGTTTTGGAGACTATGAATCTCTCAAAAGAGCATGCACATTATTTGTTACTTGTATTTGACTGAGGAGCTCTAGTCCAGCCCTCAAACCCGCAGTACGGCACCTGACTAGTGAAACTGTGGGCTATAGACAATGGCCATGAGTCTCTTATTTGATTCGGCTTTGGGGAGGATCCCTGGCCCATACGTGGGTACGCCATCTATTTGATATCTCTCAAGATTATCCCTTACGGGATATATTTGCGGTATCCTCTTGAGATTTTTATATTGGATTATCCCTTATGAGATATATTTGCTGTATCCATTATCTCTCTGGATTATCCCTTACGGGATATATTTGCTATATCCATGATGAGAATTACTTGGTGCATGAATCTGTTGGATATAAATTGTCTCCCATCTATTTGAAAATATTTGTACTTGCCTACTTGATTTCACGTGATTTGAGATTCATGGAAATATTTGAAAGCATGATTTACTTGTATTTGATATTTGCGAAAGAAATATAAGCACTACGCTTTATAATGATTTTACATGACATTATAGAGCCAAGCAGGAAAACTGCATATAGTGATATAGTACGCTCTTTTACATAAGTTTCTTACTAAGCGAAAACTCACTCCTTTACAACTATTTTTCATACAGATTACTTGAAGTAATTCCGCTCCGGATAGAGGAGCATCATTTGGGATTTTGAGATACCTTCGGGGCACGCTTCCTATTTATCCTTTGAAGGTATATTTAGTCGGCCGTTGCTTCGGTTAATGTACAGTACAATACTACAGTTTTATATATGTTGGGATTAGGGTGTAAGAATATTTGAGATCCTGATGTATATGACATATGTTTATAAATGAAAAATTTTATGCATGTGAAAATGAATATTATACTCTGATAGAATTGCTTAAAGCATAAGAGTAAGGAAGATTGACATCGGATAAACTAGTCGATTTATTTGTTATTTGAGTTAAAAGTTAGTTGTTATTTGGTTAGTGACGAGAACGTCACAGTGTGTCCTTGTTTATTTTTTTCTTGCATTTTATTTCTTGGTGCATAGTCTTGGTGAATCGTTTGCAATCTATTTTAGCTCTGCTGCACAACAGTCTTAAAAACATTTTATAATTTCTGAATTAATGTGTTGTAGAAGACAACATAATAAAAATGCACAAGTTACTACACCTTAGAGATTTAATATTTCTGATCAACTTTAATTTTTCCTGTACTATATTACTCTTCTTCAAAATGTATGTCGCCTTTTATATTTATTCTATTTCATTTTGTTTTTAGGTTAATTAATTAGAAACAATGTTCAGCTTTTTTTTTTGCAATATGTAACTTGATGTTTCAATTATTTTCTTTCAAAAAAAACTATATTGTTTATTTTGCCTTTTAGATATATCCTTTACTCTCTTCATTCTCTTCCATGCTTTATAAACAGGTAATTTTAATCTTTAAATTTAAAAACTGTTCTAATATTTATGCTTTTGCGCTTACATTACACGTAATAATCAAGTTTCTGGAGTAAAAGTTGTGCTCTTATGAACCAATTTTAATTCAAAAGATTGTTTAAATATGAGCGATTCTAATCAATCAAGAGAAAGTATGAGAAAGTAGGATGAAATGATGAATGAATTGAATTTAACTAGATTCCACTTGCAGGATGTACCTATCATTGCTGATAGTGTTAGACGAATTATTAATAGGCTTAGACGATTAAATATACTTAGATCAAGTAGAAAAATACGTCTAAGGAAGGCATTGATGCCTTCGGTATAGGCAGGATTTACAAATCCTGATCGTGTTGTTAATGAGGTAAGCATAATTGGATGCAGAGATTTACAATATTGTTCTGTCCGAAAATTATGACCCCAAATGTTACATGAATATATCATGAGCTAAACCGAGAAAGAAATTATTGCAACATTTTACAAATGAAGCATTT
This sequence comes from Heritiera fomes, assembly GCA_032173925.1. NCBI lineage: Eukaryota > Viridiplantae > Streptophyta > Magnoliopsida > Malvales > Malvaceae > Heritiera > Heritiera fomes. Next base: position 37,748,362 of record JAPDPM010000007.1, read on the forward strand.
CAAGATTGTGGAAGAAAAGAAAATGGAATGGAAACGAGTTCATCTACATGAGGGTATAAAATTCAAGAAGCCACTATCTTGAATGTCATAAGAATAAAAACCAAAAAAAAAAAAATTCTAATGTGGATTTATTCCTGAATGGTCAGTGTGAATTACAAATTGCTTCTAATGAAAGATAGATAGAAAAGAAAATTTGTCGCTGTAGGCATCAAAGGATCACCACGTTGGACTTAAGCCACCAACGGTTGGGAAGTATCTTATCTACCTTCAGGACAATTACAATTGTGTCATTCCCACTAAAATTGGTGGACTTTAATTTTAAAAGATAATCCCTTTGGAGAATCAATACCAGCCAATTTGACCCATTTCCGTTTATTGTCATCCGGAAAAACCTTGATGGGAATATCTCAACGGAGCTTGGCAATTTGTTTAAGCTTAAGCAATGGCATTTGCTTGCAGCAATCTAAAGAGGGAACATTTCCACTCTCCAAGAAATCTTCTTAAGAGTGAACTACTAGCATGGCAGATTATTTGCTAGATACGTTATGCCTTCTAAAGAGGGTAGTTGTGCTTCCGCTAGATCGTAACAATTTTTTTGGCTTGGTTCCTCCTTCATTTAGTAATATCTCTTCCCTCGAAGGCTTGACTCGAGGAGGCAACCAACTTTCTGGAAGCCTCCCAGGCTCAAATTTGCCAAACATACGAGGATTTGTTATAGAAGCTAATAATCTTAGTGGAACTCTACCAACGTCATTATCCAATGCTTCAAAGTTGTAAGCCTTGATGTTTCTAGGAATCATTTCAGCGGCAAAGAATCCATTAATTTTCAAAACGCTAAAAATTTGCCATGGGTAAATATCGAAACGAGTATTCCGGAAATTGGTGGCGCTGGGAATTTAGATTTCATAACCATTAACTAAATCAAATGCACATTAACTGTTATAAAGATGAAAACAGGAAACCGGTTTTGGTTAATTTCCACTTACAATAATAAAAAAAAGAAAAACGAAAAGAAAAGATTGGCTAATGTTTTTTGTCATAACGTTTCCTAGACCTAAGACACTAGACATTAAACATACGGAGTCGTCACCAATCTTTTTTAACCTAGGTGTGATTGGCTACCTAAATGACTTTAAAGACTGGTCAATATTTTAAAGTTTAGGGTTCGGGAGTTCGATTACGCATGAGGAAAGATTAACGCTCCCATGATGCCCGTCTTAAACGGTACCAATTAGTTCTGTGATTTTTTAGAATTTTAATTTAATGGTCTTTGATTGAATATTGGGCAAATTCTGAAGTACTCTCCATTATTTTGGCGGAACCCTTAAAAATTTTCCCTCACCTCAGGAGTATTTAGAAATCCCATTCGTTTTTCTAAAGAGGCTTTATCGTCGGATTATATATATATATATATATATATATATATATATATATATATATATGTATATTAGTTTTTTAATATTATCCCTTTAATTATCTAGATTATCTTAAACTTTATTATTGTATTTAATATCTTTTATTTAATTCAATTTATTTTTATTTTAATTTAATTTAATTTAATTTTAATTTTAACTTTTATTATCTTGTATTGAACAACTACCTTTAGATTTTTCATCATTCTGGCGAAACCTAAAGGATTCATTCTCACCTAGAAATTTCAAAAATGTCAACCGTTCGTGACACTTTGAATTCCATCATTGGACAAATTTTAATTTATTAAATAATTATAATTTTATAATAATTAATTTTTTGGAAATATATATTTTAATAATTAATTTTTTATTTCGAACATTTTCCATGAATTTTTCATCATTCTGGCAAAACTCATGGACAACATCCTTACCTAAAAAATCTAAACATGTCAACCATTCGTGACACTTTAGATTTCCATCATCGGAATAATTTTTTATTTTATTAAGTAGTTATAATTTTATAATAATTAAATTTTATATTGATTAAATTTTTAAATATATATTTTAATATTGAACATCTTCCATGAATTTTCCATCATTCTGGTGAAACTCATGGAAAACATCCTCACCTAGAAAATTTGAAATATCAACCATTCGTGAAACTTCAAAGTTCTATCATCGGAATTATTATTATTATTATTATTATTATTATTATTATTCATGATTTTATTATTTATTATTTATTGTGTTTCTGTTATCTCCTTTATTTTCTATCATGTTATTAATATTTTTAAATTATCATCTTATAACCTTATCTACTATTTGTAAATTTTGCATTCCTCACCATCCACAATTATATTTATACTCATTCATAACTTTATCTTTTCTTCAATTTCATTGTTTATATATATTAAACATATATTATACATTCCTAACTCCTGACATAACTAATGATTACATTAAAGGATTGAAAATACAAAGTAAAGGAAGTAGAGACTTACAAATCACGAGCAAGTTGCTAATTGGGCCTTGTTGCGTAGTATGAAAATTGGCAATTTAGCTTGAAAATGCTACCCTTTCAATCGGCCTCTGTAAGCACCAACTCGACTACTTCCTTTGAACGAACCATAATCCAACTATCCCTCTTTTCTTCAGCTTGATTCCGCCAATGCTTCCTTTGTTGCTGTTGATGATTCTCACTTCACGCCGGCGTTGTCGAGCACTACAAAAAAATGAACTTTCAGCGACGGAAAATTCCGTCGCTGATAGTTAAATTCCGTCGCTGATGGTCTTCAGCGACGGATTACCTACGGATTACCGACGGAAATTTTTCTGTTGGAAAAATCAATGTCGCTGATGCTCACTCCGTCGCTAAAACTTCATTTCCGTCGGTAATTCCGTTGCTAATTAGCGACGGAATTTTTTTACATCAGCGACGGATTTTATGTCATTAGTGACGGAAAATTCCGTCGCTAAAAACATAATTTCGTTTTTTAATTTACATGAAAATCCGTCGCTAAAAGGCATCAGCGACGGAAATTTCCGTCGCTGATAGTTTTATTATTATTTTATTTTATAAAAAAATCCGTCGCTAAAAGGCATCAGTGACGGAAATTTCCGTCGCTGATAGTTTTATTATTATTTTATTTTATAAAAAAATCCGTCGCTAAAAGGCATCAGTGACGGAATTTCCGTCGCTAATTCCGTCGCTGATAGTTTGTTATTTTTGTTAATTCAATAAATATTCTGTCACTAAAGAGCATCAGTGACGGAAATTCCGTCGCTAATGTTATGAATTCCGTCGCTAATTTGATGAGTTTTTTCACTTATTTAACAGATTTTGTTGCTAATTTCTATGAATTTTGTCAAAAAAATGTTCTGAAATTAATTATTTATATTTATATATATATATATATGAGAGAGAGAGAGAGAGAGAGAGAGAGAGAGAGAGAGAGTGAAAGAGAAACATTTAAAATAAACCTAATATTTATACTTAAATCCATAAACATTATCTTAAAATAAATTAACTAAAAAAAAATAAAAATACATTATCTTCAACATCAGTATCACCACTACCACTAGCACCTCATCGTATCAGCAGCATCATCTGTAAGTAAAAAACAAAAAACAAAAATATAAGTATTAAAGTTTATCATATAAAAAAATTGACAACATAAATATAAAAGAAAAATAGAGTAAATTTACAAAAAAAAGGAAAAAAGTAAAAGGAAAGAGGGATAAAGAAGAAAAACAAAGAAAAAAACGAGAAGATGGACAAAAAAGAAGATAGAGAGGAGTGAAGAGGAGAGAAAACAGAGAATATGAGAATATATAGAGTCTTTGGCGCGCATACAGAGGAATTACCGACGGAATTACCGACGGATTAGCGACGGAAATTCCGTCGCTAATGCTATGTCAAAATATTTCCCGCTAAAGCTTAGGCGGGAAAAATTCAAAAACAATTTTTTATTTTTTTTCGAATTTAAGGCATCAGCGACGGATTTTTTCCGTAGCTAATTCCGTCGCTGTTGCTTTTTAGCGACGGAATTAGCGACGGAAAAATCCGTCGCTGATGCTTAATGAACAAATTCATTTATTTATATTTTTTTCGATTTAAGGCATCAGCGACGGATTTTTTCCGTAGCTAATTCTGTCGCTGTTGCTTTTTAGCGACGGAATTAGCGACGGAAAAAATCCGTCACTGATGCTTCATGAAAGAAATTTATTTATTTATTTATTTTTTTGATTTAAGGCATCAGCGACGGAATTTTTCCGTCGCTAATTCCGTCGCTAATGCCCTTTAGCGACGGAATTAGCGACGGAAAAATTCCGTCGCTAATTTCTCTTCATATTGTTTGAGAAAATAAGTAAGAAAATTAGCGACGGAATTTTTCCGTCGCTAATTCCGTCGCTAAAGGGCATTAGCGACGGAATTAGCGACGGAAAAATTCCGTCGCTAATTTCTCTTCATATTTTTCACGGTGTAAGTGGAAAAATATGAAGAGAAATTAGCGACGGAATTTTTCCGTCGCTAATTCCGTCGCTAATTCCCTTTAACGACGGAATTAGCGACGGAAAAATTCCGTCGCTAATTTCTACAAAATGTAAGGAACTTAGCGACGGAATTTTTCCGTCGCTAATTCCGTCGCTAAAGGGCATTAGCGACGGAAAAATTCCGTCGCTAATTTCTCTTCATATTTTTCCACTTATACCGTAGAAATTAGCGACGGAATTTTTCCGTCGCTAATTCCGTCGCTAATGCCCTTTAGCGACGGAATTAGCGACGGAAAAATTCCGTCGCTAATTTCCTTACATTTTGGAGAATTAGCGACGGAAAAATTCCGTCGCTAATTTCTCTTCATATTTTTCCACTTATACCGTGAAAAATATGAAGAGAAATTAGCGACGGAATTTTTCCGTCGCTAATTCCGTCGCTAATGCCCTTTAGCGACGGAATTAGCGACGGAAAAATTTCGTCGCTAATTTCCTTACATTTTGGAGAATTAGCGACGGAATTTTTCCGTCGCTAAAGGGCATTAGCGACGGAATTAGCGACGGAAAAATTCCGTCGCTAATTTCTCTTCATATTTTTCCAATTACACCGTGAAAAATATGAAGAGAAATTAGCGACGGAATTTTTCCGTCGCTAAATCCGTCGCTAAAAGGCATTAGCGACGGAATTAGCGACGGAAAAATTCCGTCGCTAATTTCCTTGCATTTTCTTTCACGTGATTATGCAATGAAATTAGCGACGGAATTTTTCCGTCGCTAATTCCGTCGCTAATGCCTTTAGCGACGGAATTAGCGACAGAAAAATTCCGTCACTAATTTCCTTACATAGTTTTGGGTTTAGCGACAGAAATTTCTGTCGCTAATTCCGTCGGTAATATTTGGCGCGATTGAACAGCACCTCCCGCCATAATTAGCGACGGAAAATATTCCGTCGCTAATTACAGACGAATTTCCGTCGCTAATCCGTCGCTAATTCCGTCGCTAATTTCATTATAAATTCCGTCGCTAATCCGTCGCTAATACCACTTTTCAGCGACGGAAAAATTCCGTAGCTAAATTTCCGTCGCTGAAAATCAATTTTCTTGTAGTGGAGTGTCGCTACTCCATGTCAATCTCAGTTTGTTGAGTTACGAATTTTTACAGTAAAACTGGTTCAGGACTGACTTTGGGGTTTTCGGTATTTTGAATTTTGGGTTTAGACAAATTCTTCCATAATTGAACACTGATTCTAGGTTATTTGTATTTGAGGAGACTGCCCACTAGATGAATTCTGATCAGATTTTTTTCTTGCTGTGTCTTCTTTATGCTCTGGATTCTCTTCTCCCTTGATAGAACCAAATGCTCCCCCTTCAAGTTATGAGGTTTAACCCCTTTTTATAATCATAAACTTGTTAGAGTCCTAATACAACTCGATCTATTCTATTAATTATCTTTTATTTTTAATATTTTATCTATTTAATTCTTATGTTAATCCTAATCTAACTTTATCAAATTTAATATTAATCTACTAATTATCCTAAAAAATCTAATTATCCTATCCTAAAATTAATTTTATTTTCTTTTCTTATCTCTTCCTTTTTTTTTATTATCATTCTTAAATCCTATTTTAATTTTAATTTCCTAATTAATGTTAATTCTAAAATCTAAAAAAATTCTAATTTAATTCTAGCCTAATTCTAAATTAAAATACAATGTTACCCAATCCAATTAATTACTTTTACAAATTAAGACTCTGGACAAAATAAAGTGTCTACAGCTGCCCCTCTTTGCACATTTTCTGAAAATCGTGAATTATGCAAAGACAATTAGACAGCTATTTTGTCCGAATATTTTTTGTTTTTTTATTTTTTCTGTTTTTCTTTTTTCACAAAATATTTACAATTTTTAAGAAACATTTAGTCACTCTCATTAGAGGCTGTACGACTTTGGAAAATAACCATTTGCTCTTCTCACTAGAGGTATTGAAACTTTGAAAAATAACCTTGTACTCCTCTCACCAAAGCCATTGAAACTTGGAAACATAATCTTGTGCTCTTCTCACCAGAGGCATTGGAACTTTGGAAAAATAACCTTGTGCTCCTCTCACCAGAGGCATTAGAAATTTGAAAAATAGCCTTCTGCTCCTCTCACAAAAGACATTGGAACTTTGAAACATAACCTTGTGCTCCTCTCACTAGAGGCATTGGAACTTTGGAAACTAACCTTGTGCTCCTCTCACCAGAGGCATTGAAACTTTAAAAAATAACTTGTGCCCAGAGGACTTAAAAGCTTACTCAAAGGATTTTGAAATTATACCCGGAGGATTTTGAAATTTTACCTTCTATGAAAATTTTTATATTCTCTTCCCTTTGGAGACCATGAAAAACTTTACCTTCTGTAAATTCCATAATCTCTTCCCTCTAGAGACCATGAAAGACTTTACTTTCTGTGAATTCCATAATCTCTTCCCTCTGGAAACCATGAAAGACTTTACCTTCTGTGAAAATTCCATAATCTCTTCCCTCTGAAGACGATGAAAGATTTTACCTTCTGTGAAAATTCCATAACTTTTCCCTCTGAATACTATGAAAGACTTTGCCTTCTGTGAAATTTCCATAATCTCTTCCATCTGAATATTATGAAAGATTCCTCTCACCAGAGGCATTGAAACTTTAAAAAATAACTTGTGCCCAAAGGACTTAAAAGCTTACCCGGAGGATTTTGAAATTATACCCGGAGGATTTTGAAATTTTACCTTCTATGAAAATTTTTATATTCTCTTCCCTTTGGAGACCATGAAAAACTTCACCTTCTGTAAATTCCATAATCTCTTCCCTCTAGAGACCATGAAAGACTTTACTTTCTGTGAATTCCATAATCTCTTCCCTCTGGAAACCATGAAAGACTTTACCTTCTGTGAAAATTCCATAATCTCTTCCCTCTGAAGACGATGAAAGATTTTACCTTCTGTGAAAATTCCATAACTCTTCCCTCTGAATACTATGAAATACTTTGCCTTCTGTGAAATTTTCATAATCTCTTCCATCTGAATATTATGAAAGATTTTACCTTCTGTATATCATGAAGTTGGATGAAACCAAATGTTAGAATAATATGACCTAGGCGAAACTAAAGGTCAAAATCAAAACGATCTGGATGAAACCAAAGATCAAAAATGGGATGACCTGGACAAAACCAAAGGTCAGAAACAAAGTGATCTGGATGAAACCAAAGGTCGAAAACAAAATGATCCGGATGAAACCAAAGATCGTGCCAATCTAAAAAAACAAAAACTCACATAATTATTTGCCAATTTAACTGATCTTAATGCCACAAAATAGTGCCAATTATTTTAGATTAAAAATCTCTTCTAATTTCACTAGGCTTAAAACCACACAATTATGCCAACAAAATTATTTTTTGCAACTCTCAAATTTAATCTCACTTGAATCACTTTTAAAGATCCTATCATTATTTTTAATTTCAAGAAAATCTCATCATTTAAATCTCATTACGAAATCATTCAAAATCTAATCTCATATCTCTTCAAAATCTCATCCTTTCCCTAAAATTTTTCATCTAAGTACCTTATCACAAGCCCTTAAAAGTAAATATAAATAAATTTTTTTAATTTGCTTATAAAGACCTATTGATGAGTTGTCAACCTTTGATGCATTGACAGACATAATGTATAAAAATTATATATTATTAGTGCATCATATATAATTCCATAATATATTCAATATCATATATAAAAATTTTTTAATAGATTCATTTATAATTTTGATAACAAATTATTAATTTTCTTAATAATGTGATTATATAATATGATTTAAGATAAAAATAATATATACTAATATAAAAGAACGGTTTCATATATTCAATTTTTTTTCTCTACAATTTATTGCTTAACCAATTAATTGCCCCAAGAAAATCATAAACAAACTCAACTTCTCATGAATACAAAAAATTTGCCCCCCAAGAATGTCCCAAAAGACTATGACTACAAAAGCTTTCCTTAAGAACTTTTTATCTTTTTAAATTTAAAGAAGACATATTTTCAAGACTACAAAAACTTGCCCCAAGAAATTTCAAACTGACACATGACCACAAAAACTTGCCCCACACCATTATTTTTCATGATTAGAACAAAACATTTGATTACATCTCTTAAAAAATTAGCGATTACTATCTTGAATGAACAGGTGAATCACAGTTGGCTTCTTTTTCACATGAACAAGGTGGTTTGGCATATCAAAAAAAGTTTGGTTATCAAAAACAAATTTGGTAAGAAAATCAACATTTCTTCATCTAGGCTCACAAATGAAAGGAATTTTCTTGAAAATTGTATTTTTGAAATGATTTCTTTTAGAACACAACATATTTAAGCACTCTCTCAATTTTCTTGATATATGGCAATTAACAAATGTCAAGACTAGCCGTAATGGGCTCAAAATTTGGGTAAGGAAGGAAAAGGTTCAAACTCTGGAACAAATCTTCAAGGTGATGATTTTTTTTTTTAGGTTTCTCAAAAGGTTTTATTTGAAATTGTCATTCCATTTGTCACCTTGGTCAATCATATGCATAAATGCCTTGAGTTGCTTTGAAAAGGATCCCATTATTGCTCTAAACTGCCCTTTTTGGGGTTTTCACCTTAGAGCTTAATTCTTCTTCTTCTTTTTTTTTATTAATCATTCTACCATGCCTTTGAGAATCCAAATTTCATTCAAAACCAAAATGATTAATGTTTTCCAGAGAAAAGATTTTCCAATACAAGCATCCATAATTTGATCAAAATGAGCTTTTAAAGCACGTAATGTAGGCTAGGGTTTAGGGTTAAGAAAGAATGGAAAAGAGACCCAAAATAAGTGTTTCAAGGTTCATCAGACTAAGGATCATTTTTCAACGTGTGAAGCATTTCAAAATCTTGCTCCATTCTTCATCAATCTCTTCGTTTCTTTTTTTCTCATCTTTTTGTTTTTCTTGTTTCATCTTCTTTTTCATTTTCCTTTTCACCATTTTTTCAACAAGAATTCAAACTCAAAAGGGGTTTCTTTCTTCTTTATTTTAACCCTGAGATTTTTCTATGACTGAGCTTTCATTCCTTAGTGAGTGGGTTTTCTTTGAACTTTGCCCCCCAATGTGGAGGGTGATCCTTAGTTAAGGTTGATTTAGAAAGAAATTTATAGGCTCAAATGGGGTAGCAAATGGATATTTTCTTTTTTAAGAAAGGTAGATGAAAGATGGCCATTCATCATATCAAACAAGATACTTGCATCAAAAAAGCAATTCCTAGGATGAGAAATTTCTTTCGGTATTCGAAATCGTTTGAATGTCTCCCATGCATGATATCACAACCATTTTTCATTTTTCTTTTTCATTTTGTTTTTTTTTCTTCTTTTTTTTTAGCAACTCAAGCTCAAAATGCATCACCTCAATATTCCACTTGATATAGGCCCAACATACAAGAATCTTCATTTTCATATAATCTTCAGCCAAAGAAAGATGGATAGTATATCAAATAAAGATTGTTCATGAACAAATGTTCGAATTATTATAACTTGGATCTTTCAATCATTTTGCCCCAAGATATGGGCAAATAATGGCTTTGGAAGAAATAGGTTGAAAGATTTAAGTTCTATGCAAGATTCATGTGGTAATGTGTTTGGGCTTTAACATGGCCTTGACATGTGTTAAATTACCAAGATCACGATCTTTGAAAGAGTACCTTATTAATTGATTTCTTGAAATTTTCAAAAAAATCATTTCATTGCTAATGACTTTTAAATCCCATCATGGTGAAAGAAAAATTAGGTTCAAAGAATTTCACAATTAATTTTCTTGAAAGTTCAAGCTTTGGAGTGGTCTTAATAAAAATATGTTGTGGAATAATTAGTGAAAAGGTTTGAGATTTGTATTCTTGATAGTAATTACCCTTTTTATTGAGATAGTTAACACAAAAGTTATCTCTTAATCATGAAAAGATATTATGTGGGACTTTTGTTGTCAATCGACCTTCAACTCAAAATATAGAGAGAATTCTTAAATCAAATCAACCCTAACACCATGCTATACAATTCTCAGAAACCATTTATTCTCAAACAATAATTTTTTTCGAAAGTGTTTTCAAAATTATGCAAAAATTAAAGTTTGAAATTGTCCCCTCCTTTGGAGGATTTAGATTTTTTCTTATAAACCCTTGCTAAACAACTAGGACTATCAAATTCTTCTTGATTTCTTGAAATGTTTTTACAATGGTTTTCTTTACTTTTGAAGAGTAGCAATCTTGATCCTTGATCTTTGGTGTTGATAAAGTCTTTTATGCATGGCAAGATGAGATGGAAAAAGGTTTGCATGAAATGTTTCCATGATTAGTTACAAATGCATGTGTGCAATACACAAAATCAATGAATGCAATGCAAAGAAGTTGGCAAAAATTATTTTTACATGTACAATACTCTAATAACAAACTTAATGAATACAAGTGATGGAGGAAGATGAATGAAACTAACTTTAGAACCTTTTTTTTTTAATTTTAATTTTCACCAGATCATTTCTTCATTACTTCCACCCATTAAAAGGAATTTTTTTTTTGAGAAAAGAATCACCATTTGGAATGCATCAAAATGTGAGGAAAAAACAAGAAATCGGATTCTCTACTTCGTGGCTTGGCATGGCTTTATCTTAAGGTTGGCTTCCTAAGTTTCACAACATGCTGGGTTCAGGTAGTTTCACAAAGCTAAAGGTTCCCAAGTTGTTCCTCACTGTTGTCCAGTTTGGACTAGTAAGGCACCCAATCCTCACCCATCATGGGCTACAAACGGAAAGGTTCAACTTGAGTGAAAGTATTTTGCTAGCCATTGTAGAGGTTACCACCTCACGAGAGCGTAGTTACTTTGCTTTCTCCTAAAAAGAACAAAGCTCGGGTATAAAGCTCATGTTATGATTATGCAAGTGCTTTGTATGTGTGAAGGAACTTTAACTTTCTAAATTCATATGACCTAAACATCCACAAAATATCAACAAGACAATTTCATCAAAATTCTAAAATACATCACAAAATTTTATTAGCTTGACTCTCTTAAGTGTCCCCAGTGGAGTTGTCAAGCTGTCATAACGTTTCCTAGGACTAGGATGCTAGACATTAAACATATGGAGTCGCCACCAATCTTTTTTAACCTAGGTGTGCTTGGCCACCTAAATGACTTTAAAGACTGGTCTATATTTGTTACAGCCCGTGACCCTATTTTTTTTCATCTTATTCTATACATCTTATTTGGTTAGGCTGTCTACGATACTTTACTTTTCTCTTATATATAACCAATTTCCTATAAAATAATAATATAAACTACATCCCCTATCTTACTTCATAAGGAAGCAGTACTGTGAATATGTCTAAATACAGAAAATAAATGATCGTACCTTTTATAATAAATCAAACTGTTGCATCATCCCCGAATGCACAGCCGAAATCCTTTAGATGTCAGACTCTCAGTTCTCGAAAATCTGAAATGTTAAAATTAAGGGGTGAGCAAACCACGGCTCAGTAAGAGAATTATATGCATACTTGATATTTAGCTTCCTATATGTTGAAAACCCTTTTCATTTTTCCTATAGAGCTCTAGGCTCGCATGTAGGAAAGATACTACAGTCGGCTAGGGATCCGAATGGAGTAAGGCAAGTATTTTGAAATACCTATCTTATCCTGGAACCTAGAAGCAACTGTAGAGAGTAATAAATTTCATTTCATTTGAAATTTAAATCCTTTTTCCTTTTATTCCATATCATTTTCATATTCTTTTCAAAATAATGCTTTTATGAAATAAAGCATTTAAATAAAGTAACTAATATTCATATATTCTTTGAAAAGAATATTAGTTAAATCATTATCATTCAAATCATATTGCATATAAACAGTAGATAGCAGTAATACAATAAAATCTTTTCATTTAAAATCATTTACTGTCATTCACTATAACCCTTTTCTTTCTTTGCACTTCAGTTAAATCGATATTCAAATCATTCGGTATTCAAATCGTTTAGTATTCAAATCATTTAGTAATCAAATCATTCGGTATTCAAGTCATTCAAATACAATTCAGTGGAGACAGTCACATCTAATATAATCATGCACAATCACTATCAGTATCCCCGAAGGTGCAATCAATATCAGTATCCCCGTGGGGACGATCAGTAACGAATGGCCATCGTCGGTCGGTCACAGTTCACACTGGTCAGGTGCTCACTGTGTAAACCTGTGGGTTTGACCATAATAATCCCACAGTCGGTAATCAATATATCAGTAACCTGCAGACTTGATCAAGGTTACGTAAGATCAGGTAAGGGAGATGTGTGTGAAGTGAATGCATGTCTTGTGGAGTTAAATTTTATGAAATTATTGAGAAATTGTTTTGGTTTATGACATGCATTAATTTGATAAATCATTTGATTTGGGCGAACGGGTAAAGGGCGGGTGAGCCAATGGAAGGCGACCCCTTTTATGTTGTTTTGGGCGAATGACCCTGTTTTAAATGAAATCCGGGCGAGCCAATGCAAGGCAACCCCCTTTTATGATGATTTGGGCGGGTGACCCTGTTTTAATAGAATCCGGGCGAGCCACAGATAGGCAACCCCCTATTTAACAAAATTGCTGGCGAGCCAAAGAAAATAATCCATGTTTTAATAAATTGGGCGAGTTTACCATGGAAGTGCCGCATTGGGCGAGTTGACCATGGAAATACCCCATTGGGCGAGTTTACCATGGTAGTACTGCATTTGGGTGAGTTGACCATGGGCAAGGCCATAATAGGCGAACTGACTATGGCAATGCCATGATGGGCGAACTGGCCATGGGCGAGCCGCTATGGGTGAGCCAGTTTAACTTGTTTTGAAATGCTAAGGTTGGTGGGCGAACACTAGTTCACCGCACTGGCAAGCTGACCATGGGCAAGCAAGTTTAAATTACATTTTTCTCACACGAAAAATGAGCTATTTTTAATATCTTTGTAAACAGAAAATATAAAACCTTTTTGGAAAATAAATCATTTTGAGAAAATGATGAATTTGGTGAAATAATTCCTTAAAGGTGTTTTATGAGATATAATTTGATTTTGAGACTTTAGGCCCCTAGTTCATGCATTATGATTTGCGAGGCTAATGGACTCACCAAGTCATCAACGATCTCGAGGTCACCTGGCAAGTAGACCCCGAGGACCACCCATAGATTGTGGCCATAGATCTACTGTATCCCTGTGGGGATGATTATTCCGTTCTCGGAGGGGGAGGGGGAACGATGAGAGCATGATTTATTTGTAGGGTGATGCCTAGTCTCAACTTACTAATTTCTGTTTACTGAGAGGATTTGTTGAATCTTATTTACTGTTTACTACATTATATTGTAAACTGTTTAGCCAATGATTTGATTATCAAAAACTGTTTACTATATCCATTGTTTTCCCTACTGGATTTATTTTTGAGAAAAATAAACGTTTTGAGGGATATAGTTTTATTTGTATAAAGCAGCATACACCTTCCTTACTGAGCACGTTGTCGCTCACCCCTTATTTTCCACTCCACAGAATGTTGATCTTGGATTAAGAGAATTACATTCCAGAGATTATCGACTGCTAGAGTCAGTAGATATTTGATATCGAAGGTACAATATTTTCTTTTATATATTCAGTGAAATTGTACGGTACTACATTAAATAAAAGGGAATGTATCTACATCTTAAGGAAATAATGTAACAATTCATATTTCTATATTAGTACGAGGAATAAAAGTACTAATTCTTATTAAAGTGTTAGGAGTTGTTAAGCATCACAGACAGCCCAACCGGTAAGTAAGTGTGATTTATAAGTTAATATTATGTTATACTGTGGATTTGGGATGTTACATTGATCCTTAGGAAAGTTAGTGTTTGGATTATCTAAATCATCTTCGTCCAAGCCTGTGAGAACCTTAACCATCTCGAGTTGACGAAAAGGGCTCTTAAGGGCTGATAAGATCAGATAGATCTTTATAAATGCCTATCCTCAGAAAATATTCCAAATCCTCAGCATCTGGATCAAGCTTCAACCAATCAAGAGCATGCCAAGTACAAATCGCCTATGATAAAACCAGTTAAGAACATATGCATCCTCTTGTGGCACTTATTGACAATGTGCCCTCATGGCCTCAACCCAGACCTGATTTTCTTCCCCTGGGCTAATAGAAGGCTTTGGTGGCTCTGCAATCTTACAATTTCTCCTCACAGCTCTTCGTTTTAGCTAGCTAAGACCTTAAAAATTCGAAAAGAATGGTGGCATATTGTGAAATCCCCAATTTCAGGAAATTCCTTCATAATTATAAAGTATGTTAGCTTAAATGAAAATAAGTAGATATGAGAATTATGAAGTATGAAGGATGTATGAAACATGGAAGAAGTAATGAGATGAAAGATTAAATAGTCAAGGAAATTAAATTGATGTTATAAGAATAATGGAGGTATGAGCAAAGAATTAATATCAGATTTTCATAATTTAATGAATATGAAGTTTAATGTATGAGTGATGTATGCATGATGTATGGAAGAAATAAGGAAGTGAATGTCAATTAGTCAAACGATTTAATGTTGATATCAGAAAAATATTAAGAGTATGAGACAAGAAACAAAATCAGATTTTTGATTGGTTAATTAAACATATGTGGCTTATGCATGAATGGAAGAATGGAAGAAGAGGGATTTAATGGGTCAAATGGTCAAGAGTCAAGGGAAGGGTCAAAGGCTGAGATTAACTAAGGGGATAAGAAGCAATTAATGAAGATTGCATGACTCACCAGCCCATCAGCCATTACCCAACGTCAGCCCCATTTCTAGCCCTTTCTCTCGTGTTCTCCAAGTTTCCATAAGTTTTCTTCCATAGCTACCTTGACAAACACTCTTGTTTAGTAACCAAATCGTTAAGTTTGTTAGACGAAAAACGATCATAGTCACTAGACGAGGCTATATCGGAAGTTTGGTGAATTAATTCCAAGTATTGGAGGAGATCTCAAGATTTGAAGTTTTGGTCTCTAGTGAAGGTAAGAGAAGAAGATGATTTTTACAATTTGGTTCATGATATGAAGTTGTTTTGAGTTAGTATAGCATATGTATGTGGTTTGATTTAAGGTTTGATATGATTTATGATTACAGCTTTGAAGGAGTGAAAAGCTAGGGTTGACGCGCCAAGTGATTTCGCGTTCCCGAAGGATTCAAGGTAAGGAAATGATGTAACGGACGTAAGGCGGCTATGTCCGCATGTTTTATGATATGTGCATGTGATTTGGAGAGAAATACCAGCTGTTTCTATACAGGAAAAGTGCATTTTCGGACTTGTCTCCTAGTACCAATTAGGCTAGGGGCAGCCGACTGCCTTAGAGGGAAGTCGACTGCCTAGAGACAACCAAAACGTCGTTTTCGAAAACCGATGCAAACCAGTCGACTGCTATGTAAGCCAGTCGACTGCTATTTACCCAGAAGCATTCTGTTTCAAACCAGTCGACTGCTATATGGGCCAGTCGACTGCTATTTT
The DNA here is from genome assembly GCA_032173925.1 of Heritiera fomes. Taxonomy (NCBI): domain Eukaryota; kingdom Viridiplantae; phylum Streptophyta; class Magnoliopsida; order Malvales; family Malvaceae; genus Heritiera; species Heritiera fomes. Next base: position 37,764,317 of record JAPDPM010000007.1, read on the forward strand.
CCAAAATGCATTCTGTTTGAAAACCAGTCGACTGCCTATTAGACCAGTCGACTGCTAATTTTGAAGAAGCATTCTGTTTTAAAAACAGTCGACTGCTATATGGACCAGTCGACTGCTATTTCTTAAGAAGCATTCTGTTTGAAAACCAGTCGACTGCTATATGGACCAGTCGACTGCCCTTATATGTTTTCGAAGATGAAAATATCGAAATTTTAAATAAAAATAATTTCGATAAATGAAAGTATGAAGCAGCAGCCGACTGCCCTATTAAGCCAGTCGACTGCCCTGTTTTGAAAAGAGGCTTTCTAACTTATTTTCAGAAAGTATGAAATGTCATGGCTAGAAGCTACATGGCATATGTTTTGAGATTATGCACTTTCATGTTTCTAGTAGGGGCTCTGATCAAGTCCTGAAATGATGTATGTTAAGGGCTGAGGACCATAAGTCAGGCCTCAGTTGCTACAGGGGACACCTGACTAGTGTTAACTGTAGCCACCCGCAGTTGGCCAATCTGTTTATGTTTCATGTTTGGCTAAGGGAGAATTCCTGGCCCTACGGGGTACGCCACATGATTATGATGTTGATGATGATGCAGTGCATAACTCCACAAAAGTATGAATAGTTTTTATGTTATCGAAAACTATATGTATATGCGATTTCTAAGAATAAAGAAATCGAAAGTACTTGGTTTACTTGTACAAGAAGTTTTAAAAGAAGTATATGAAGTATGTTTTCAAGAAAGTATAAGATGTTTTAAGAAAAGCATGTATGTATGTAAATGATATTTCAAAGAAGTATTTGAAATATGTAACATGCTATATTATAAAAGCATGTAAAGTATGTTTTAAAGATAGAAGACGAAGTAAGTATGTATGTATGTATGTAAATGATATTTCAAAGAAGTATTTGAAATGTGTTTTGAAGAAGTACACGAAACATGCTATGTTATAAAAGCATGTAAAGTATGTTTTAAAGTAAAGAAGCAAGTTTATGAAGTATGATGTTTTGAAGTATGATTTGAAGCATGATGTTTTAAAGAAAGTATAAGAAGAAGAAGTATAGTGCATGTTTATATGTATGCTATATTTAAAAAGAAGCATACAAAGTATGATTTGAAGCATGATGTTTTCAAGTAAGTATGTTTGCCTACACCATCTAAAAGAAATATGCATGGTTGCAAACAATGCATGAAAGAGGTTTATGATGCATGCTTTATAATGCTTTACATGACATTATAGAGCCAAGTAGGAAAAACTACATATAGAGGCATAGCACGCTCTTTTACATATTTTTCTTACTGAGCGTAAACTCACCCTTTTACGAACATTTTTCATACAGACTATCTGAAGTAATCCCTCGCTCTCGATAGAAGAGTTTACGAGTGGATCTTGAAAGTTTACCTTCGAAAGACGCTTCCCAAGTAATATAGAAGGTATACTTATGTAATTATGCAAAGTAAATTGTAATTCAGTTATGGTACAGTACAACTAACATTAATGTATATAAGATGTCGGGGATTTAAGTTAAGATGATGTATGAGATCCTGTGGAAATGGATGGTACATATATACATGTATCATTAGTCTGTTTTATTGAAATTGAATTAATTATATTGAGCTACTAGATAGTAAGCCTATTTCATTAAAAGTATGATTGACATTGACAAGCAAATCTAACCAAGTTAAGGGAAAAAGGATAAAAGATGAATAAGAAATGTATGGTGACTGGGACGTCACAGATATTCCACTTGAGAAGCATTTAGCTCAGAGGAGAAAAACATATCCCGGTAGTGTTTTGAAAAGGCACTTGACAAAAGAAATGATGACACGACGTCGTTTCTATTACAAATAATAATGAAGTTCACTAGTTGAACCCTCAAGTAAAGATGAAAAGACTCTTGTGATAATCCCAAGAAAAGGGTAGCAAAAGAATTTGAAAAGCCCATTCTTTATATACTCTTTCACAGCAGAAACTCTACGAAAGAGTGGAGAGTAATTGATGTGAGTCAAGCTAAAGATTACTGGGCTTTTATATTAATAAGGCTAAAGAACATTGGGCCTAATGACAGTTTCAGTCTAAGAGAAAAGAAGCCTCAGAAGGCCCATACATGATCCACTGGTTTATCATTTAAGCTGTAGGTCTTAGAGGTAATTATGCGCAAAATAACTCCTATAAATAAGTCACATGTATCATTCTTAAACCCTAAGCTCTATTTGCCTACAAAAATACTGCCAAAACGGTGTCTGACTTAAGCATCGGAGTGCGTGCGCAGGGAAAAGCCCCTGTGCCCCCTGATGGTTTTCTATTTTGCAGAGTTCTTGGAGACAGGTTAGGAGGCAAATTGAGATTCGTACCTCATAAAAAATTATTGTTGTTTTTGGCAACAACAAAGCTAAAAGATCAAACTATCCTAAATACCATAACAAAAAACACTATTAATATGACATAATTTGAATCAACATAAAAAACAGCCAAAAGAAAACAAAGAACAGAAACATGATATCGTAACATTGAATTGCTTAATCAAAGACAGTGGTATGAATGCAAATTTTTAACCATAGAAATTTCTCTACTGATGGTTAATCAAAGACAAAAGTATGAATGCCTTAATGCAAAACGTCAGCCCTTTCATGATAATTTTCCGATCACTTTTGGCGCAAATCCAAAAGCTACGATGAAAATTTATAAAGAAAATTGAACAGAGAAATGAATGTTAGTTTGTACATATTTGCTGTAAAGAAAAAAGATAGCATAACAAAATTGATTGACAGGTTGCCAAAGATATTTTCTTGATTCAACTGTGACTATTATCGTATTCTTTTAGCAGCTTTCCTTCTTGCTTTTACAATTATTGTACTCTCATTCTGGAAACTTATAAAGTATGCCCTCAAGTTGGACTCAACAATAAGGTTTTGATATAAACATATTTTTCGAATTGAACATTAACGATCATTTTTCTTCGGGATTATGCATATTTCCACTGTATATGTTTCCTGTAACTAAATATGTAAACCCATCGAGTGGCTGACAAAAAATAATAATAATAACATTCCTAAAGAAAGCATATTAACAAATACTAGAAAAAAAAAGTAGAATTAAAAAAATTTTCCAACTTCTGTTTGATGTTATATTTAACAAAATAAAAATAGGAACAGTAAGATTTGGATCGGATAAGAGATTTGTTTACTGAAATAGATTTAAAGAAAAGATTGAATGGTAACTGGTACACTGATAAGAATTAATTTCATAGATCTAAGCACAAATGCCATTATCGTTTACCTACCTTTCAACATGGGTGAAGAAGACATGGACCTTATTTTCATTAACAAAATCATATTATTTTTAAATTAGCAAAAAATTCGTGGATTTTTCTTCCCGCCCGACAACACGAGTTTTCTAGTAATGATTAGGGGTGTAGCAGATGCAGTAGCTTGAGGCATGGTTGAAGGTTCTAGCTGTTTTCTGGTAAAAGTTTGGCGCAGGGCTGGAAGGCTAGTTCAGACTGTGAAGGGTGGTGCTTGATGTTCTTTTACCGGGTGGTTTTGTTCCTGAAATTTTATGTTTACTTGGATGTTATGCTTCTGCGGAGTTCTATTAGTGTAGGTGTTTTATCTGTTTCAGATTAGGGGTATTTGATTTGTTCGATTTGAATATGGTTATCTTTTTTGTTTCATACTGTTCCCTGTTATGCAGGGACTATCAGGTATATTATCGTTTTATCAATACATCTTTTATTTGGCTAAGCCAAAAAAAAAACAAATATGATTAATGGTGTAATCAAGTCACGTCGAGATGATCCAATATAAGACTCGAGCTCGGCTCGACTAGAAAACTCGAGATTTGAAACTCTGCTCAAACTCGATCGAGCTTGGTTTTTGAAGCTCGACTCAATAAAATACTCAAACTGCTTAAGCTCAACTCCATAAATTTGATTTGTCAATTTTTAACCATATATTATGAGGATAAAATAATAAATTAATAATAAGATATAAATACTATATATTAAAAAAAGTTCAATAAAGTTCACAAATTACTCGACGTGAGAATTAAGAAGCTCAAACTCAACTTGACTTATTACTTAAGTAACTAGAGCTCGGCTCGAAAATAAACGAATTAAACTAGAATAATCATCGAATCGAGCTCGAATAGCTCATGAATAGCTTGATTCGTTTACACCCCTATTAATGATTAAAACCAGGACTCAATTCTAAGTTTGTTACAATTTCCGAACTAAATTTTTAATCATAGAAATTTCACTACAAGAAATTGGACTTTCAGTGACGGAATTTTTGAGACGGAAATTTCTGTCACAAGTTCTTACGAATTTGCAATGGATTTGCAACGGATTAGTAACGGAACCAAGAAAAGTAATAGTGATAAATTTAGCTACGGATTTTTTACGGAAAAACCGTTACAAATTTGTAACAGAATAAATTCCGTCACAAATTCTGAAGCTAAAGAGGCGTGAGTGAATGTGTGATATCCTGCCAAATTTATGATGAATTTTGAGACGGAAAATTCCGTCTCAAAATCCAATTCTAATATTAGAGACGGATTTTGAGACGGAATTTTTCGTCTCAAATTAACCCAAATAAAGAAAAAAACGTTTTAAGGGTTTTGAGACAGAAAATTCCGTCTCAAAATCCGATTCTAATATTAGAGACGGATTTTGAGATGGAATTTTCCGTCTCAAAACTCTTAAAATGTTTTTTTCTTTATTTGGGTTAACTTGAGACGAAAAATTCTGTCTCAAAATCCGTCTCTAATATTAGAATAGGATTTTGAGACGAAATTTTCCGTCTCAAAACTCTTAAAATGTTTTTTTCCTTTATTTGGGTTAATTTGAGACGGAAAATTCCATCTCAAAATCCGATTCTAATATTAGAGACGGATTTTAGAGACGGATTTTGAGATGGAATTTTCCGTCTCAAAACTTTTAAAATGTTTTTTTTTATTTGGGTTAATTTGAGATGGAAAATTCCGTCTCAATTATCCGTCTCTAATATTAGAATAGGATTTTGAGACGGAATTTTCCGTCTCAAAATGCTTAAAACGTTTTTTTCTTTATTTGGGTTAATTTAAGACAGAAAATTCCATCTCAGAATCCGATTCTAATATTAGAGACGGATTTTGAGACAAAATTTTCCGTCTCAAAACTCTTAAAATATTTTTTTTCTTTATTTTGGTTAATTTGAGATGAAAAATTCCGTCTCAAAATCCGTCTCTAATATTAGAATCGGATTTTGAGACGGAATTTTCCGTCTCAAAACCCTTAAAACGTTTTTTTCTTTATTTGGGTTAATTTGAGACGGAAAATTCTGTCTCAAAATCCGATTCTAATATTAGAGACGAAATTTTCCGTCTCAAAACCCTTAAAATGTTATTTTCTTTATTTGGGTTAATTTGAGACAGAAAATTCCGTCTCAAAATCCGTCTCTAATATTAGAATCGGATTTTGAGACGGAATTTTCCGTCTCAAAACCCTTGAAACGTTTTTTTCTTTATTTGGGTTAATTTGAGACGGAAAATTCCGTCTCAAAATCCGATTCTAATATTAGAGATGGATTTTGAGACGAAATTTTCCGTCTCAAAACTCTTACAATGCTTTTTTTCTTTATTTGGGTTAATTTAAGATGGAAAATTCCGTCTCAAAATCCGATTCTAATTTAAGACGAAAAATTTCGTCTCAAAATCCGTCTCTAATATTAGAATCGGATTTTGAGACGGAATTTTCCATCTCAAAACCCTTAAAACGTTTTTTTCTTTATCTGAGTTAATTTGAGACGAAAAATTCCGTCTCAAAATTCGATTCTAATATTAGAGACGGATTTTGAGACGGAATTTTTCGTCTCAAATTAACTCAGATAAAGAAAAAAAACGTTTTAAGGGTTTTGAGACGGAAAATTCCGTCTCAAAATTCGATTCTAATATTAGAGACGGATTTTGAGACAGAATTTTCCTTCTCAAAACTCTTAAAACTTTTTTTCCTTTATTTGGGTTAATTTGAGACGGAAAATTCCGTCTCAAAATCCATCTCTAATATTAGAATCGGATTTTGAGATGGAATTTTCCATCTCAAAACCCTTGAAATGTTTTTTTTCTTTATCTGAGTTAATTTGAGACGGAAAATTCCGTCTCAAAATCTGATTCTAATATTAGAGACGGATTTTGAGACGGAATTTTTCGTCTCAAAACTCTTACAATGTTTTTTTCTTTATTTGGGTTAATTTGAGACGGAAAATTCTATCTCAAAATCCGTCTCTAATATTAGAATCAAATTTTGAGACGGAATTTTCCGTCTCAAAACCCTTAAAACGTTTTTTTTTCTTTATCTGAGTTAATTTGAGACGGAAAATTCTATCTCAAAATCCGATTCTAATATTAGAGACGAATTTTGAGACGGAATTTTCCATCTCAAATTAACCCAAATAAAGGAAAAAACGTTTTAAGAGTTTTGAGAAGGAAAATTATGTCTCAAAATCTGTCTCTAATATTAGAATCAGATTTTGAGACAGAATCTAATATTAGAATTGGATTTTGAGATGGAATTTTCCGTCTCAAAACCCTTAAAATGTTTTTTTCTTTATCTGGATCCTAGATACAAGCAAAATAATCCAATTATGGATCCTATTGGATTTCTCTTTCAAAATCGAAAAAGATCTTAAACTGTTGATAGTAGTATTAGAAAGGATACTATCAGCACATAAATAATAAGATCCTTGATTTAAATGTATAGTGAGGAGAAAGAAATAAATGTGAAAATGACGAAAATGCCCCTATGTGAGATTATGGTTTGAATAGTGATAAAACTAAGATGATTTGATTTTTGTCGATAGTAATGGAGTCATTAATGGCATAAAGGAATGTAAAATGAGTATAACGATCCCGATTATAAATTGCACTTACACTTAAATGATTGATGTGACTCGAATGGTTATAGGAAAGTCGCAGGATAAGCAACTCAGTTATTGATTCTTAAGGGTCGGACTTAAAAGTGTATTGATGAGATATTATTACGGGATCGTTGGTTATGATGAGAAGTAATATGATTGCTGGAGATGACTGACAAAGAGATCAGTATAGATGATAAAATCTATATCAGTACTATTAATTCTGGTTCTATACATTCCTACTATTTTTGAGGCATCAAACAGATATTTATAGAACCAGAATATTTTAAAATATGTTTTATAGAATGATATACTGTATGGAGTGATATAAAATTGGAGAATATGCAAAAGAACAGTAAGGGAAGATAAGAGATGAGGAAGATAACAGCTAACTTGAATTATTAAATGAAAATGATTGTAAAGGTAAATTAAAGTAATAATAAATTGGTTAGCTGTGAAAGGTGTTAATGAAATTAATGTTAAATGTTTCTTGCCTTGAAGTTATATAGTGAAATGATAGGACAAAGAGATGAAATGTCCAAAATGATAAGAGAGGTGTGATTAAAGGAAGCATCGGATGAGATTCCTGATAAAATTTCAGAGTTATGTGGATTGGAGATAGCTAACATTGACTCGATTGATTATATGAAATCTAATTCTAAGCTTATATCGGAGACATATAAAGAGAATTCGAAAAGCTAAGGAAAATAATTCTAGAAAATTTTATGGATAATGAAATTCACATATATTGATGTAAAGGATGGAAATATAGATGATATGATTTGAGGATGAATTAAATGGTGAATTAAATTCCTATTATGAAAAAAAGTTCTTATGAAGAACAAATAATCATTTCTATGAAAGTGATGTCTTATTTGACTTAATCGGAGATGTATAAGGAGCTTATAAGACCAATCTCTGTACAAGGCATCACTAGATGAAAAGTTAAAGACTGATGGTCATAAGATGATAATGATTAGAACTCGATGAAATTTTACGAGTTCATATTGAGGTTTACAAGATTAATGAAATACCTTGTGAGGTACATAAGACTAATAAATAAGAGAAACATATAAAGATAAAGTAAGGATATACCATACGGTCTAAGGCACAAATGGAAAATGAGCAGCATAGTGGTATAAACCCGCAAACTCTTGAAGACAGTGAATTATATGTTAAGTATTGCAAATAGAAGATTTAGCTAGACAGTATCTCTTTCTAAGATATATGATCTCGAATGATAGATCAATGTGGATCTATCTAGGATGAAGAGATAATGATTGAGATATAGAATGAACTGGGTCTAGCTAAATACTATTGCCAGTCTATAAGAGAGTTATGGGTTAGCATGTAAGAACCCAAAATTCTCTATTCTCTCTATATCTATTAAAGATGCTGAAATGAAATTATTGAAGTTGAATAAAGGCAAATTGGTAAATTCTCAATAGCTGGTCACAATGAGTCAACTTTTGACTAAGTTGACTCAGAAAATAAATGAAATAAATAAAAATTTAATGGAAAATTCTGACCTGGACAAATATACTGTGCAGTGGCATATTTTGATAAATAAGTGATTTTTTGATGGTATTTTGGACCTTTAGGGCCATGTAAATTTAATAAAAATAAAAATAAAATTTGCTTACCAATAAAGTGATGACAACACATAAATTTCTACACATTTCTTCAGCCATTTCCGCCGCCTCACTGCTCCTGCATTTTTCTGCTTCTCGTTACTCCTCTTTTTCCTCTAAGTTCTTCATGTTTCCTCTAGTAGAACACCCTTTTCTTTTCACTTAATCACCTAGGTCCCTTTACAAGAAATATTCCCCACATCAAGAGCTTCAAAATCCCCCAAAAAGCTCAGCCAAAAATCGTCAAAATCCATCTCCCCTGCTGTTGGACAGTATTGGCTCTGCATAGGTAAATTTCTAGCTTTAATTTCTTTCATTTTTGCCTCCTGTTTATGCTTAGTTTGGATGAGTAAATGATGTATATGATTATAGTTTAGAACAAAAACATGTAGAGGATAAGTTAAGGCAATCGGTGATGAAAGAAATTGTGAGAAAATAATGTTGAATGGTCATGGCTGATGTGTAACGTGACAGCTTGTGGGTTATTGAGGACAACCATGGTTCTTTGCATTGATATCTCTTGTTTATGGATATATTGATGAGTGGATGATATCTATATATATGTATATATAATCATGATTTGGACTGAAAACATTTAGAAACTAGATTTGGATATTCAGCCATGGTGGTTGAGAGGCAAATTTTTGCTGCAGTGGCGTAAATGACAGTGGTGAATGGCGTGAAAGACAGAAAATAGGGCTGATTAGGAGACCAATGTAACATGAATTTTAATTAAATAAAACATAGGTAAGACGTGTTCAGCCATGAGGATTTAAGAAGGGGTGTAAGCATGGTGTTTAATGGGGTGAAACATGGGAAATAAAAGGCTGAACAGAACAGAAAATAAAGGCTGAACAGAATAAATGAAACCATGGGATGCTATTCGGTCAAGAAGGAAAAGTGTAAGGTTGATGCTTGGAAATAAAAGAATAAGTATAGTGAATGAAATATATATATATATATATATATTAGGGAAGTTGGAATTGAAGAATATTAAGCATGAGAGCTCAAAGAGGTTTCGGCCAAAATAAAAGGGGTAAATGGAAATGACCAATTTTAAGATAATAAGAGGGTAGGATTAAAATAGGAAAATAATTAAAGATTTTTTTAGGAAATGGAAAGGAGAAGAGGATGAGTATAATGAATTGGCCACAATTGACCAAATTGAATTTACGAAATATTCATATTATTCTCTTAAATGAAAACAGTATAAAATGGAAGTTAGGAAAGCAAAGAAAATTCTATGGATATGAGCAATGAGTGTTAATTATTTTAATATTAATTGTGCAGCTAGTAATTTGGAGAAACAAGTGGATCGGTGGTGCCATTGGATTTCATTTTAGACTACAAATCAAGGTAAGGAATAGTATATAGAAGTAGTGTAGGAACTACTATGCTTGCATGTGGGAGAATTGGGTGATTTGAATTATTGAACATGTGACTTTACGAAAAGGGGATGGGATTGAAATTTACCGAAGTGTTTCGAAATATTTAGAAACATCCGTCCTAAATTGCATCCATGCCCAATCTTCCATAAATAAATATTAAAGACATTTATTTATGAGTTTAAAATATGTTTTAAGAAATATGGTTTTGCATAAGAGTTACTTTAATTACATCATAAGATTATTTTACAAAATAAGAGATAATTTATAGAGATTGATTTATGTAGTGAATGAAATGTTTATTTGTTTATATGATTATGGATTTACTGAACGAAGCTAATATGAATTGGATTTTACTATGAAAAATGATTTGTACGAGATTGATCACTCCTTGATGATCATGCATACGAGCATTATATGACTAGGACTGGGAGACCTTGATCAAGTCCCCAGTACCTTATTGACAGTGGCCATTGTTACGAGGTAGGAACGGCTTAGGGATGGATCCCGGCCCCTTGTGGGTACGCCTAATTCCTATACGAGGTCCCTTATGGGATACGAGATTTGTGCATGAATCTCTTGGAGATTTATCTCCTTATTGATATATGATATATAATCAATGATTGATTGATTGATTTGATCTATACAAAGAGTATATGATTTGACCGAAATGTTACGAGAAAAAAGTGAATGAGTTTTAAAGCATATGATTTCATGATATGAATATCGTTATTCTATTTTAAATGAATTGCAAAAAGAGTATATGATTTCAACGAAAAAAAGTAACAAAAGATGAATGAGTTTTATATGCTAATATTGGAATGATTTCACGAGTTTGATTTTATGAAAATAATTTTGATTATTGATTTTTAAACTGCATATAGTGGCATGGTACCACTCTTTTATATGCTCTTCCTTACTGAGCGTAAACTCACCCCTTATTTTTCCACCAGACTATTTGCAGTACATTCCGCTCATACGAGAGGAGCACGATTTTTGGACCCTACAGTATTTCCTCCGAGACTGGTTGTTTATCCAGTGAAGGTATATTGTATTTTCTATATATATCTCAGACTTGTATGGTACAGTACTTATTAAGTTGTAAAGGCTAAGGGGATGTAAAATAAAAAGAAATAAATTTTGTATATGTGCTTAGAGACCTGCACTTTTATATAAGGATATATCGAATGCCCAAATTTTTGTGGACTTAATTATATGAAATTATTTGGTATTTTAATTGCATTGGAATCATGTGAAAATTGTGGTTTTCAGCTGGTATATAAATTGTGTTTAAAATGCAGGAGGTTAGGATATTTGCAGCAGTTATGCTGCCGAAATTTTGTCATAAATCTTCTAAAATATGATAAAATATTCTATGTACATAATCGAGTGAAATGAAATAAGCAATCGACATCGACAAATAGCCTAACCAATCCGAAAATAAGAACAATTAATTGAATATTTTTATCGAAAATCGGATGTTACATAGCTGCTCTACAAATGTGATTAATAATGTAAAAGGTTAAAGTCAGTAAATGGATAAATGTAAAGATGATATGTAAAAGGTTAAAAGAGTTAAATAGTGGAATATTTTACTACTGAGGAAAAGATAAGTATGAAATAAGAGGATAAGTACATGATGAAGAAGGAACACGAATATGAGGTAGTTCTCGAATTTAAAATTAAAAGTGATTTTGTGGTTATCACATAATTATGGCTGGATGTTAGATCGAGCCAAAACTTGATGGAGGAAAAGTAACTATACTCCAAGGAGTAAAGAAATGATTTACATTTTATTGCCAGTGATATAAATGGAAAAAAGATATAAATATATACCACCTCGAAAGGATGAAAATAGTGGATTTATATGGATAATAAGGTGATTAAATTGATAACTATAGATTCCATAATGAATTTAAACAATGAAATGATTGAATTATAATTCGATTACGTCATTATGGAATCTAAATTATCAAAAGAGTATAATCTCAGGTATATTCTAAAACCTAAGTGATATAAAGTATACCACAAGAATAAGAGATGTGATGATGAGATTACATGGAAAAGACGATATAGAGAGAAAATGATTTCCTCCTTATTCAATTATGGTAAAAGATGGTAAATAGTAAAGTCTGCAAATGAGTTGCAGCATTTGATGAAATAAATATGAAAAGAGTAGTGGGGATAATAATGAAGAAAAAAAAGATATGATAATATGGAAGTGATTATTTACTGAGTCTAATGAAATCACTTCCTCATTATCAAACTCTTAGATTCTTTAGTGCCATAGTCAAAATATGTTTACGAAATGATGGAATGTATGTGAAGTTCCAGTGAGCATTACATGTGATGGGAATCTCTGAGTAGCTATATGTGACGTCCCAGTCACCATACATTTACAATTCACCTTTTTCCCTTTCCATTTAACTTGATTAGATTTGCTTGTCAATGTCAATCATACTTTTCTTTCTTAAGCTTAATATCTAACAGCTCAATATGAATAATTCAATTTCAATAAAACAGACTAATGATACATGTATATATGTATCATCCGTTTCCACAGGATCTCATGTATCATCTTAACTTAACTCCTTGACATCTTATATTCAATAATGTTAGTTGTACTGTACCATAGCTGAATTACAATTTACTTTGCATAATTACATAAGTATACCTTCTATACTACTTGGGAAGCATCTCTCGAAGGTAAACTTTCAAGATCCACTCGGAGGCTCTTCTATCGAGAGCGAGAGATTACTTCAGATAGTCTGTATGAAAAATGTTCGTAAAAGGGTGAGTTTACGCTTAGTAAGAAAAATATGTAAAAGAGCGTGCTATGCCTCTATATGCAGTTTTTCCTACTTGGATCTATAATGTCATGTAAAATCATTATAAAGCATATTCATGTACTTTCATCAAATATAGAAAGTTCATAATAGCATATGCTTATAAATCAAGTAAATCATGTGCTTCTTTAAAGTAGCATATGCAAACACCCATCGTATACTTCTTTTAAATCATCATGGAAAACATACGTCATATACTTCATTCAAAACATACTTCAAGTACTTCTTTCAAATATCATTTACATACATACATACTTCTCTTAAAACATCTTATACTTTCTTGAAATCATACATCATATACTTCTTTTAAAACTTCTTATACAAGTACACCAAGTACTTTCGATTTCTTTATTCTTTGAAATCGCATATACATATAGTTTTTGATAACATAAAAACTATTTGTACATTTATGGAGTTATGCACTGCATCATCATCATGTGGAGTACCCCGTAGGGCCAAGAATCCTCCCTTAGCCGAACATGTAATATAGACAGATTGGCCAACTGTTGGTGGCTACAGTTAACACTAGTCAGGTGTCCTTCTGTAGCAACTGAGGCCTGACTTATGGTTCCTCAACCCATAACATACATCATTTCAGGACTTGATCAGAGCCCCTACTAGAAACATGAAAGTGCATAATCTCAAAACATATGACATATAGCTTCTTTTCCATGACATTTTATACTTTCTTGAAATAGGTTTGAAAACCTCTTTTCAAAACAAGGCAGTCGACTGGCCTCATAGGACAGTTGGTTGCTGCTTCATACTTTCATTTATCGAAATTCTCTTTATTTAAAATTTTGATATTTTTCATTTTGAAAACGTATGAGGGCAGTCGACTGGTCCATATAGCAGTCGACTGGTTTTCAAACAGAATGCTTCTTAAGAAATAGCAGTCGACTGGTACATATAGCAGTCTACTGGTTTTCAAACAGAATGCATTTTTGGCAAATGACAGTCGACTGTCCCATATAGCAGTCGACTGGTTTGAAACAGAATGCATTTTAGCAAATAGCAGTCGACTGTCCCATATAGCAGTCGACTAGTTTGAAACAGAATGCTTCTGAGTAAATAGCAGTCGACTGGCTTACATAGCAGTCGACTGGTTTGAGTCGGTTTTCGAAAAACGGCGTTTTGGTTGTCTCTAGGCAGTCGACTTCCCTTTAAGGCAGTTGGCTGCCCCTAGCCTAATTGGTACTAGGAGACAAATCCGAAAATGTCATTTTTCCTGCATGAAATCAGCTGGTGTTTCTTTCCAAACCACATACATATATCATAAAACATGCGGACATAGCCACCTTACATCCGTTACATAAATTTCTTACCTCGATTTCTTCGAGAACACGAAATCACTTGATTTACCAACCCTAACCTTTTTCTTCTTCAAATTTGAAATCATCATATCAAAGCAAACCTTTAAGAATTTGCCATAAACATGTTATACTAATTCAGTACAACACCATACCATGAACATAATTGAACAAATCATCTTCTTCTCTTACCTTTTGCTAGTGACCAAAATCTCAAACTTTGAGATCTCCTCCAATACTTGGATTCAATCTACCAAACTTCGGATATCACTTAGTCTAGTGACAAGGATCGATTTTCGTTCAACTAGCTAAAGGGATCAATGGAGGAATAAGGTAGCTTGTCAAGGTAGCTATGGAAGGAGACTTGGAAGCTTAGAGAAATGGAGAGAACGAAAGGGAAAGGGCTAGAAAGAATTACTGCCGTAGGGTGATGATGGCTGAAGGGTGACTCATGCAATATGCATTAAATGCATGCAAATCCATAATTCATCTCAGCCATTGACCATGCTTTTAACCTTTTGACCCTTAATTCTCTTCCTTTTCTTCTCTTTCCTCCTATTAGCCACATATATCATCAAATTATGAAATCTGATATTTGTTTCATCTTCATCCAATTAAATTACTTCATCTTAGCCTTTAACCTTTAACCATCCTTATTTGACCATTCACTTAATTGGTCTCCTTTCTTCCATATAACACTTGTCTTTAATTACACTTAATTTATGATATTTAATTGTACAAAATCTTACATTTATTTTGTCATACTATAAGCATTCTCATAATATCATAATTTACTTCTTTGACTATTTGACCTTCCATTTCATTACTTCTTCCATGTTCCATACATCCTTCATACTTCATAATTCTCATATCTACTTATTTTCATTTAAGCTAACATACTTTATAATTATGGAGAAATTTCCTGAAATTGGGGATTTCACACTATATGTTTATGGGAAATAGCAAAAGGCTCTGAGATTCCAAATCTATAGACAACACCGCTCCGTACATGATGTAAATATGTGAGCGTAGTATGGAAACACTCGAGGATATGTTGAGAGAGCGGATGCATGAGATATGAAAGCTAATGGACAATTACATACAATTGATTTATTTGTTTAAATGACAGTTACCAAACTATATCGACTTGGCACTAATTGAGAAAACAGATGATAAATAATTTGAATTCATATGTGATATGAAAAGGAGTGGAAATGGATAACTCCCAATTGATAAGATATTTAAGGGAGTATAAGTATATGATGAAAGATGATATATAGTGGTATAAAAGGTGATTATGATGTTAAAGTTATACTGGCAGTATAATATGGAAGATGATCAAAAGGCCAAGAATGATAAGTATACAAGACCCTACCACCTTATGAATTAAGTTAAATTCGGAGGACCAAATTTCTTAAGGTGGGGAGAATGTGATAACCGCAAATTTTCTATTTTGGAAATTAATATTAAAGAAAATAGATGAGAGGAAATAAATAAATTAAAGTAAATAAATAAAATTTATTTACGAGATGGAATATCATTGAAATTTTGAAAATTAAGGAAGTGAGGAAATTGAGGAATTTAAATTTGGATAAATTGGAAATAAGGAGAAGGATGAAATTACGGAAAATAATGAAGAGAGAATTTAATTTGGAGAATGGAAATCCAAATTAAATAAAGAAATGAAGAATAAATATGAAATGTGTTTATATAATTATTGTGATAACCGCAAATTCTCCTATTTTTGAAGTTAAGTATCTGTAAAATTTAATTTTAGATGTTAATAGACTGATTGAAATAAATAAATAAATTTACTAAAGGATTGGAATATTTCGAAATTATAATACTTGCTCAATTGAAAAATTAAGAATTTAATAATTAAGAATTTAATTCAAGTATAAAGAAAAAAATAAAAGATCGTTACAGCTCAATTGAAAAATTAAAAATTTAATAATTAAAAATTTAATTCAAGTATAAAGAAAAAAAATAAAATAACGTTACAGCAAGCTTCTCGTGGAAGCTTACTGCAAATCAATTGAAAGCAAAATAATAATAATAATAATCATAATAATAATAATAATAATAATCATCATCATCGTAAAATAATAAAGAAGAAGAGAAGATGGAAAATAAGATAGTAGTCCACATGGCAAAATATGATTGGATGATATGTAAATAAAAGAAAGACAAATGAAGCCATTCTCAGCAGAAAAATCCAGATCCTTCACCGACTCATCCTCTGCTTCTCTCTCTGTTTCACGTTTTGCTCTCCTTCTCCATGAATTTCTCACGATTTTTCCTCTTTTTCCTAACCAAATCACCGATCTCCTCCACCAAAACACCAAGCCTCCTCCACCTAACCCGTCCCTCACCTTAAGAGCTCTTTAAACTCTGAATTGGAGGTGCTGAATTAGAGAGTTGTCGACTAATTTAAGGGGCTGTACAGTGCGATTCTTAAGGAGGTAAGTGAAGAAATGCACTTAATCCATAATACCTATGGTTTATGGTTGTATTAGGCTAGTAAATCATATATATAGCTATTGATTGAATTAAAACTGATTTAGATAGCTTGGAGATTTTCGGTCATGAGAGGAAATATTTGGATTTTATGTTGAATTTCATGTATGATGGGTTGAAATTAGAAATAAATTATGAGATGAGTTAGCAATAGTGATAATGTGCAAAATAAGGGAAGTGACTTGAGGCAAGTGTGGACTGAACAATGGTGCTGATTTTTCAAACAGAAAATGGCGTGAATAATGGATGCTGTTGGCCATGTATTGACTGAATAGTGGTGGTTTAGTTCTAATGAATTTAAGGTGTTTGATAGAATTTCTAAGTGAGTAGGAAAGATACCTGAAAATAGAGTTGATTGAAGAACGAAAACTGTGAAAACATGTCAAGTGGAAGATGCTGACCATGAAAGGAAAATGAGAAGTTGTAGCCGGCCATACAAAACAAAAAAAAAAAGAAAGAAATGATGATTTTAATGTAATTTCACAATAAATATTAATGATAAAATTAATATAATAATGAATTAAAATAAATTGTAAAACTAAACTTGGGAAAAGAATAAGATTGGGTAAGTATGAAACTTTGGCTAATCATGAATAAGGTTTAGCAGTAAAGTTAAATTGAAGAAAGATAAATTAGGTACATGAATGAGCTAGTGTTTGACTTTTGCTTAGAAATAGGAATACCATGGGAATTTTCATGGTTTAAGAATTAGACTATAAAGTATAAATGTGATTATTAATGAAATTAATTGGGAAATGAAATTTGGAAGAAACGTCCAATTAGTGTAATTGAATTGTAGTTTTTGATAGGAAATTAAATAAATTAATTGTTAAAATTAATCAATTTGGAGATAAGAATTTAAAAGAGAATTCATTAAAATGGAATGATGGAAACTAATTTGGGTGAAAGAATTTTTATTTGAAAATAAAAATATTATGAACCAATAATATTAAATTGGGTTTAAGATAATAATAAATAAAAATGCAAAATATGAATTATAGGTGAAATTAGATTTGGAAAAGACAATGAGCAAATTTTAATTATATTATGCTAATTAATAGAAAATGATATACATTAATTAATGAAATTCGAAATTTGAAAATAATAAGTGAAATTCAATAATAGTAATGTGACCATAAGAAAATGATGTGATATTAGCGGGATAAATTAGAAGAAGAGAAGGTAATTTACTTGTAGTATATTATGATTATTAATAGAAAATAAAATGAATTAATTTTTTGAATAATAAATAGAAAATAGAAAATTATGGAATATTTATTAAAGCTACTATATAGGATTTTGAATATAATTCAGAATTATTGTGCAGTGTTAAGCTCGGGAATTAAAAGAAACGTAAAAAGGCGTTATCGGATCTTGGACATTGCACGAAAATAGAGGTAAGATACATGTATAGGAGTCGTATAAAACATGTTTTATTTGCAATTGAAAATTCATTGAAATCTCGTTTTAATCGTTCTTATCCACTTTTCCTAAATACAAGAAATAGGAATTATCTTTAATTCCTACAAGTTTAAATATTTCATTATATGAAATATTTTACACGAATTGATTTAAATGAAATAATTTATATGCAATGAATTACATTAAATGATTTACATGAAATGAGTACGCGATATGATTTACACAAATTAAATTGCATGCAATGACTTACATGAATTGCATTACATGAGTGATGTGCATGAATTGATTTACAAGAAATGATTTGCATGAATTGAATCGCATGACATGATTTACACGAATTGAATTACAAGAAACGGTTTACATGAATTAAATTACATGAAACGATTTACATGATTTGAATTATATGAAGCATTTTACATGAATTGAGGTTCGTGAGGTGCTTTACATGAATTGAACTATACAAAATGATTTACATGAACTGAATTTCATGAAAAGATTTACATGAAGTGATTTATATGAAAAGATTTACGAGTATATGAAGTGATTTTATGCAATTGATGTCTCCCTGATGATCGTGCATACGAAACAGTGATGATTAGGCTGGGAGACGTCCCAGACCTTCCCCTTTACATGATATGACTGTGGGAGTTACAGTCGAACCCCACAGGCTTACACAGTGAGCACCTGACCAGTGCGAACTGTGAGTGATCGACGATGGCCATTCGTTATAGTGTTTCATAGGATTGGCTAAGGAGTTCCGGGTCCCTGGCCTTCCTATACAGGTCCCTTATGGGATATAGTGCGTGCATGAATCTCTGGGAGATTATTTTCTATTGATAAGTGAAACTTGACTGATAATTGATTTAGTGAATGATTTGATTTACAAGACTAGTGCATGATTTGATTGAAAAGTGACAAAGAAAGTGATACAAGTTTTACAGTATATGTTTTCTTGATGCAAGTGCATTTATTCTATTTTAATGATTTTAAATGAATCGTATTACTATACTGATCGAAGTTTCTGAAATTATTGCATTATCTCATGATTTTGAAATTGTTACGATATTGTTTACTGAAGTTGCATACTGAAAGGGTCTTATAGCATCGCCTACATAAATGGTTGATACAGTGATTAATGATTCGAGATTGCATCGCATAAATTATAAAATGTTTTATACTGATCATTGATTTGAAATAACATCACATGAATTATTAAATGTTTTATATTGATTAATGAATTGAAATTGCATTGCATAAAGTGTTAAATGTTTTATATCGATTAATCGTTTTATCGTCAACTGAATTTACTCCCTATAGTCGCATCTAGAGACCGGAACACGACAGGTACTCTAAAGTACCTTCCATACTCTACTTGGTCACCTAGCCGACTATAGTATACTTCCGATACTGTTCTCTAGTGAGCTGCTAAGAAATAAATATTTTTATACATTTTAATATTTGTATTTAATATGCCTTTTTCTTAATCAGTAGAATAAGTGATTTTTATTTAACTACATTTTATATACGCTTTTATATATGTTTCTTACTGAGCTTTCCCAAAGCTCACCCCCCTTCTCTCCATCCCAGATAGCTTATCGAAATACATGAAGTCCGCTGCCTTTAGTTAGTCGAAGAAATCGCTAGAGGTTAGAAGTATCAAGTGATCAGGTATTTATTAAATGTTTATTTATATTCAGAGACATAATTGCACAGCAGTTGTATTTACAAAATAGAGCATAAATACGTATCGAAAATTAGTGGGATGTAACTTATGTGAAGTTTATTATGAACAAAATCATAGTTATTATATTATAGTCTATATTTAATTTATTATTGTTAATTGAATTAATTGTATATTTGAATTAGGTGAAATGAAAAGATGAAGTGTACTTACACCGATACCGAATGCAAAACTAGTGTTATCGATTAACTGAAAGAAAAAGATAGTGTCGAAAAGAAAAAATTTAGTTTAAAATTTTCTAATTTTGGATGTTACAATTATATATTATATAAATGTATTTTTATACACATACATACGTATTTGAATACTGTAAAGTATATAGAATATAGTAATATACATTGGTATACATATATGTATATACTATCTAAATTTAAATGATCATCATCATCATCATCATCATCATCATCATCAGAGCCTTTATCCCAATAGATTGGGGTAGGCTATATGAACCAATATCTAAAATCACGTTAGATCGTCCATATGTATTCTCTGCCTCCATAGGTTCCTATTCAAGACCATTTGCTCATCTAATTCTAAAACCTCCATGTCTTTCCAAACTACTTCCTTCCAAGTCTTTTTCGGTCTTCCTCTAGTCTTAACCCTTCTCTCAACATCCATAGCCTTTATTCTCCTAACTGGAGCATCTACAGGTCTACGTCTTACATGTCCAAACCAACGTAAACGATTTTCACACATTTTGTCCTCGATAGGTACCACTCCAATCATTTTACGAATATCATCATTTCTCATTCTATCCTTTCTTGTACATCCACATATCCACCGTAACATTCTCATTTCTGTTACACTCATCTTTTGTGTATGTAGCCTCTTAGTCGCCCAACATTTACTACCATATAACAATGTTGGTCTAACAACTGTCCTATAAAACTTGCCTTTCAACCATGTAGGAATTCCTTTATCGCACAATACACCTGTAGCCCATTTACTCCATCCAGCCTGGATCCTATATGTCACATCACCATCAATCTCTCCATCCATCTGTATTATTGATCCCAAGTATCGAAAATGATCCCGCTTAGGTATCGCCACCCCATCTAACTTCACTACATCATGCTCTTCCAGTTAGTTAGAACTGAATTTACACTCCATGTATTCAGTCTTCACTCTGCTTAGTTTAAATCCTTTTGATTCCAACGTTTGTCTCCATAATTCCAACTTTGTATTGATCTCCGCTCTAGTTTTCGCACATAGGACAATATCATCTGCAAACATCATACACCAAGGCACCTTATCCTGGATGAATTTTGTCAATTCGTCCATAACTACCGCAAACAAGAATGGACTCAACGCTGACCCTTGAT
Organism: Heritiera fomes; assembly: GCA_032173925.1. Taxonomy (NCBI): domain Eukaryota; kingdom Viridiplantae; phylum Streptophyta; class Magnoliopsida; order Malvales; family Malvaceae; genus Heritiera; species Heritiera fomes. Next base: position 37,785,380 of record JAPDPM010000007.1, read on the forward strand.
CTAAATTTAAATGATACGTATGTATATATATAAATAAATCATTTTATGTATATGTAAATATATACTTATATGAATAATGTAAATATTAATTTACATTAAGGTTTAAATATACATATAGATATGTATATTGGAAATACAATAGGTATGGTATTAATATATCATTTATATAAGTATATATAAATGTTATGTAATTTAAATTAAACAAATATATATATATACTAATTATGTATTTTGTTAATACATGAAATATATATTTATATATATAATATATATATGTATATAATTAAATGAAATAAAATTAAAAACAAAAAGAAAAAGGAGAGAAACAGATGAAGAATCGGGAAACCCGATTCTTCACCCCGATGCGCAGCCGGCCCCTTCACCGGAGAAGGAAAGGAGAGGAGGAAGGGTCGTCGTCGGTCGGTGAGCCAAGGGGAGGAAGACGAGGCAAACAGCGACGGGGAAAAACGAAAAACAGAAGCAAAATGGAGGACGCGAAACGGAGGAAACCGAGAAGAGAAAAGAAAATAGGAAATGGCGGTGCCGGCCGATTTGGCCACCGCCACTGCCATCGAAGCACCGCCGGAGGGAAAGGAAGAGGATGGAGGCCACCCGAGGCGAGGTGAACAGCGGAGGAGGGCCGACGAAGAGGCGGAAGAAACCGAAGGAAAATCGACTCGATCCGCCGCCGTGCCGCCGATCCAGGGAAAACAGAGGGCAGGTGCCCAAATCGCCGTGCTATCGGCCAGCTGAAGGGCACCTGAACCGCAGGAGAACCGACCGCCGACGAGGAACCGTTGAGAAAGGGGCAGACCGGTCTGAATCGGTCTGACCGGAAAAGAAGAGGAAAAAAGAAAAGAAAAAGGAAAAAGAAAAAAGAAAAAGAAAATAAAGAGAAAGAAAAGAAAAAGAAAGAAAGAAAGAAGAAAAAAGAGAAAAAGAAGAAGAAAAAGGAAATTTTCGGAATTTCGAAATTTTGAGAATTTCGAGAACTCGGGAATCAGTAAGAAATCCTAAAAATTTTTAAAGATAATTATTTAAATAATTTATTTATTTAAATAATTTGAGAAAAATTCTAAAATTTAGAATTTAAATTCCAGAAATTATTCTCGGTGACCGAGATGAGGAATCGGAAGAGATAGAGTACGGGCGCGATCGGTAAGAGGAAGTCGCCAACCCGAAAAAAGGTAAGGGATGCATGTGCAGTACTGTAAGGATATTCAGTCTGCATGTTTTAATTACAAAATATTTTATAAAATATTTTACGAAAATATTGTGATGAATGATTGGTTGAAAAATTGGGATGAAGTACTGGCTGGAAATTATAAACTGTATTTTTTGTGCAGGAGGCTAGTCAATTAGCAATCGTTATGCTGTCGAAAAATTTTAGAAAATTACATAAAATCATAATAAATGATTTTATTTCAAAAGAAACGATTTTCAATCACGAAAACCAAGAAATTGATTATTTTTCATAAAATATGAATATATGGTATTCCATTTTAAAATATTCATGTTTTCTATATCGGTGATAATGAAATCACCGAAAATTAATATGATATGTAAATTATATGACTTAATTTACATGAAGTGATTTATGCGCATTGATTTACATGAAATGAATTTCAAGAAAGGATTTATATGAATTAAATTAAATGAAAAGAATTATATGAAAGGAATTACATGAAATCATTTAATTGAAAATGATTTCTATTGTTAATCGCTATTTGAAATTGATTTCTACAGTTAAATGAATGATTTATGAAAATGTTTTGAGACGGTCGTTCCTTAGTGATCATGCATACTGTTACCGACTGCGAGACCTTGATCAAGTCTGCAGGTTACCGATATATTGATTACCGACTGTGGGATTATTATGGTCAAACCCACAGGTTTACATAGTGAGCACCTGACCAGTGCAAACTGTGACCGACCGACGAAGGCCATTCGTTACCGATCGTCCCTACGGGGATACTGATATTGATTGTCTCTTCGAGGATACTGATAGTGATTGTGCATGATTCTATTAGATGTGACTGTCTCCACTGAATTGTATTTGAATGACTTGAATACAGAATGATTTGATTATTGAATGATTTGAATACTAAACAATTTGAATACCGAATGATTTGAATATCGATTTAACTGAAGTGCAAAGAAAGAAAAGGGTTACAGTGAATGACAGTAAATGATTTTAAATGAAAAGATTTTATTGTATTACTGCTATCTACTGTTTACATGCAATATGATTTGAATGATAATGATTTAGCTAATATTCTTTTCAAAGAATATATGAATATTAGTTACTTTATTTAAATGCTTTATTTCATAAAAGCATTATTTTGAAAAGAACATGAAAATGATATGGAATAAAAAGAAAATTGATTTAAATTTCAAATGAAATGAAATTTATTACTCTCTACAGTTGTTTCTAGATTCTAGGACAAGACAGGTATTTCAAAATACTTGCCTTACTCCATCCGGATCCGTAGCCGACTATAGTATCTTTCCTACATGCAAGCCTAGAGCTCTATAGGAAAAATGAAAAGGGTTTTCAGCATATAGGAAGCTGAATATCAAGTATGCATATAATTCTCTTACTAAACCGTGGTTTGCTCACCCCTTAATTTTAACATTTCAGATTTTCGATGACTAAGAGTCTGACATCTAAAGGATTTCGGCTATACATTCGGAGACTATGCGACAGCTTGATTTATTATAAAAGGTACGATCATTTATTTTCTATATTTAAACATATTCACAGTACTGCTTCCTTATGAAGTAAGATAGGGGATGTAGTTCATATTATTATTTTATAGAAAATTGGTTATGTATAAGAGAAAAGTAAAGTATCGCAGACAGCCCAACTAAATAAAATGTATAGAATAAGATGAAAAAAAAATAGGGTCACGGGCTGTGACACAACAAATACTAGAAAAGAAAAGTAGAGGTCATTGGTATATGTGGGACCGAAAGAAAGAAGCTCATTTTCTATTAAAAAATATTTAATTATTTGTTAAATTTTTTTAGTTGAATGATTTAATTTATAAAAAAATATTTATTTTGATTTATTTGGATGAACTAAATGATAAATATTTGAGAAAATAATATTTTAAAAAATTTTATTTCACCAATTTTAAGATTTAATAGATGTAATTCTAATAAAATAAAGTCATAACATTAATTTCAAGTAATAAGAGATTGGGAATTTATTTGTATTTTTGTGTAAAATTTGAAAGTTTATCTGAATATATATATATATATATGTATGTATGTATGTATGTATATAATTATAAACTTCTAGTTGATTCCTCAAAATTAAGTGTCAATATCCACCATTGACTTGTGGAGAATAGATTATTAATAAAGGAGGACTTGCTTTAATTTGTTTAAAAATTCTCCTTTGGTAAGCCGATCATGTTGCCTGGAAAGCACCAGACCAAGGTAATGCTTTCTGCAGAAATCCAAAAGCTAATCTATACTATTAAAATCCGTGGGATTTTAGTTTTCTGATTAGGCCACGTTTCTATCTTCTTGAGTTGCCAGCTCAGTGATTTGACAATGTGACCAGTGCTTCTTTCCCTCCCGTTCCTGCTTGCCTGTGTTGCTGCGTGTCTTTGCTTCAGCTCTCCCGGCTTTCCTATCTAACGCGTTTTATTTCTCTGTTAATGCCACGTGTCGTTTTCTTTCACCATGAAATGGCAGAAGAAATATCACGGCAGCAGAGAAGTAATAAAGGAAAGAGTAAAAGCTCTGCACCAAAAAAGAAAAAACAAGAAAGAGTTAAAGCAATGTCTTTTCCCCAATAATCCGTGGGATTTTAGTTTTCTGATTAGGCCACGTTTCTATCTTCTTTAGTTGCCAGCTCAGTGATTTGACAATGTGACCAGTGCTTCTTTCCCTCCCGTTCCTGCTTGCCTGTGTTGCTGCGTGTCTTTGCTTCAGCTCTCCCGGCTTTCCTATCTAACGCGTTTTATTTCTCTGTTAATGCCACGTGTCGTTTTCTTTCACCATGAAATGGCAGAAGAAATATCACGGCAGCAGAGAAGTAATAAAGGAAAGAGTAAAAGCTCTGCACCAAAAAAGAAAAAACAAGAAAGAGTTAAAGCAATGTCTTTTCCCCAATAATCCGTGGGATTTTAGTTTTCTGATTAGGCCACGTTTCTATCTTCTTTAGTTGCCAGCTCAGTGATTTGACAATGTGACCAGTGCTTCTTTCCCTCCCGTTCCTGCTTGCCTGTGTTGCTGCGTGTCTTTGCTTCAGCTCTCCCGGCTTTCCTATCTAACGCGTTTTATTTCTCTGTTAATGCCACGTGTCGTTTTCTTTCACCATGAAATGGCAGAAGAAATATCACGGCAGCAGAGAAGTAATAAAGGAAAGAGTAAAAGCTCTGCACCAAAAAAGAAAAAACAAGAAAGAGTTAAAGCAATGTCTTTTCCCCAATTTATTTCTTCTATATCTTTCTTTTCTGTTCCTGGTAACATTTTTTCGTGGTTCAACAGCCAAAACCCAAACTCAGATCTAATGTATAGAACGATCGAGAGAGGGAGGAAGGTGGGGTAAGAAAAGCACAGTCCCCGCTCAAGCTGATGGAAGAATAGGAACGCCTGCTCCGCCGTATGGAGCGAAGAAGCTTCCTTTCCCCATGCCAGCCAAACGACAGAGCGGTCGACAAGAGCGGTCAAGTAACCGGTTGTCCTGTCGGGTCCGTCGCTCCTTTTTCTGATCAGCTGCTTTCTTTCGTGCTTACAAATCGATGCTCTAGGCTCACATTTTTTTCTCTGAATGGTGGTGACGAAGGCTGAATCCGGTCTATTTCAGGCCGGCTCTGGGCAGAGTGGCTTTCCAACTGTCTCCACGAATGACACATGCGATGGTTCAAACGAAGAAACAACAGCAAAAACGAAAGAAATCGATGAGTTGGGTATTTGGGTTTCTCTTTCTTTTCTTTTCATTTCTCTTTTAAAAATTAAATTTTGTATGTTAAACTTTTTCTTTTTGGACTTTGCAGTATGTTTAATATGGGTCGAGTTTTCAGCTTTTCGGGATTGGAATTAAGTTAGAGTAATCGATTTGAAGGTGGCGAGAATCCTGGAAATGAAGAGGAATTTTTCACTTCAACTTCAAGCTCTTGCGATTTTCTACAAAGATGTATGATACGTTTTGCGTCTATATACTTGAGCATGATTCTTTTCTATGATGTAAACAGGGTGAGATTGGAGATGGGCAAGATATTCTTGTGAGGGTTCAGTCAGAATGCCTCACAGGAGACATATTTGGATATGCTAGATGTGATTGTGGGAATCAGCTTAGCCTTGCAATGAAACATATTGAGGCTGCTGGCAGGGGTGTTTTGGTATACCTTCGTGGGCATGAAGGTAGGGGTGGTTTGGGCCACAAGCTTCGTGCTATAATCTGCAAGATGCTGGTCGTGATACAGTAGAAGCAAATGTGGAGATTGGGTTGCCTGTTGATTCCAGAGAATATGGCATTGGCACACAGGTATTCCTCTTCAAAATCAAACTAAATTAATATATCTAGCATAATTCAGTTGCATTCGAAAGGTTCATCTGGTTTTATCCTCTCCCACATTTTTTCTGATATAAATACTTCCTGATGCTAGTGTACTACAACTGAGTCGCACCAATTGCCATCTTGAGTTTCAAAATGAACATAATTTTCTAATTCTGCTATGCACCCTTAGTATATTAGTTTTGTCCTGTGATCAAATTTGGCCTAAAGGGTTTGTCCTGTTATGTTAATCAATTGTGAAACAAAGAAAATTTTGGAATTAAAAAACTGTAAATATATGTTGATTTGATCACTGAATTTTTTTGGCAAAATAGCCAAATAAGCCCTCGACCTTGGGTCCAAAATGGAATTAAGCCCTCGACCTTTTATTTCGTGAAAATCAGTCCATAAACTTTTATTTCAGTGGAAATAAATCCTTAACCTTATAAAATTATGCAATTAAGTCCAAATCTGTTAAATGACACTAACTGCCGTTAGTATTGCACATGTGGCATGCCACGTGGCAGCCAAGTAAGCTATCCACGTCAGCTTTCACTAACGGCAGTTAGTGTCATTTAACAGATTTGGACTTAATTGCATAATTTAAGAAGGTTGAGGGTTTATTTTCACTAAAATAAAAGTTTATGGACTGATTGCCACGAAATAAAACGTTGAGGGCTTAATTCCATTTTGGGCTTAAGGTCAAGGGCTTATTTGGCTATTATTCCAATTTTTTTTATTTCAGATTCTTACTAAAAATAACATGGAGCCTCTGTAAATTCCAGTGGTTAAAAATACTTATGATCTTAAGATGGAACCTTCATGTGTTATATATCTATTTAGAATGGAGAAAATAGTAGAATTATTGGAGGTTGGAACTCGGCAGAGTAACAATACTCCAAGCTCCAAGCTGAAATAGGCCGGAGGGTAGAAACAGGCCGGCTCTAGCCAGAGTGGCTTTCCAACTGTCTCCATGAATGGCACGCGCGATAGTTCAAACAAATAAACAACAGCAAAAACAGAAGAAATCAATGAGTTGGTATTTGGGTATCTCTTTCTTTTCTTTTCATTTCTCTTTAAAAAAATAAATTTTGTATGTTAAACTTTTTCTTTTTGGACTTTGCAGTATGTGTAATATGGATCGAGTTTCAGCTTTTTGGGATTGGAATTAAGTTGGAGTAATCGATTTGAAGGCAGCGAGAATGTCCTGGAAATGAAGAGGAATATTTTACTTCAACTTCAAGCTCTTGCGATTTTCTACAAAGATGTATGTGTTTACTGAGAAAATATAGAAAAAAAGGACAGTAGAATTTTGATGTTTAAACTTTTTTTTTTGTTTTTTAATTGTTTGTGATGTTAATGGGGAAAGTTTTGATTGTGGCTAATTCAACCAGTATACGTATTTTAAGGGATTTTTTTAATGCCAAGCTAAGGTTTATTTTGTGTTCATATTCCTTTTCTTTTTTACTGAAAAAAGTATAGGTAGATAAATTGGATTGTTTTCAAGGGATATAGTGGTGGAAAAAGTGCATATTGTTTATGGAAGCATGATATATCATTGTAGGGTGGTTTGAGGGGGTTTTAGAAATTAGTTGGTGGCTATAGAATAATGGGCAGCAGTGAGATGAATAAAACGGCAAAAGAAAAGGAGCCAAAGACACTGCCTGTTGTTGCTACTAGATAGGTCTACTTTTGTGTCATTGTTGAAAAATTTTGTAGTTTATGGTGTTCTAAAGTTGTTCTTACAAAGGTTTCTGTCTTGATCTGTTTAATGCCTTTTTTTGTTGCTCAGGAGCAGTCTTCCACCACTAACTCGAGTACAGTAAATGGGGATTGGTCAGGATTTCAGGTTTGTTAGATAAACATCTTTAGTTTCTATACTTTGTGTTCAGGTTTCATGTGGAATTTGAACTATTATATGTGTATTATGTTTGCTAACAGGCATATTCTCCCATTCCACATGGGTTCTTGGCATCAAGTCCTCAAGCTTCCCTATATATGTAGGGGGTTCAGGTATTATGGTTTTGCATTGGTGTTGTCGAAGGTTGCATTATAATGATTGTTAAACTTTTTGTATTTGATTTGTTAGAGCTTTAAAATTTGGTGGCAAGGTTAACTATTAAGGTTTAATGATTTCATTTTTTTGTTAATAAAACTTTAATGTATTCTGCCTTTGTTGCAGCCTATTATGCCTCCAAATGGTACCCCACCATATCCTTATGTTGCAATGTATCCTCATGGTGGAATATATGCACATCCATCCATTCCTCCAGTATGTTCTTTTCCACCATTCTTAGTTTTTGTTTCTAAATAGCTTTATATTTGGAGCTATCTTTATGACATGACCTAATCTTGGACAGGGATCTTATCCTTTTAATCCTTTTGCCATGCCTTCTCCTAATGGCATTATGGAGGCTTCTGTGAGCATTTCATCTTACTTTATCTTATAATTTTTTCCTGAAAGACGTGTTTTTTATGTCCATGCTTCTAAAGGACTGACTCTTGAGATTTCATGTAAGGAAATACTCCTGGAAGCATGGAAGATGGTATGCCTTCTGATGTGAAGGAAAAATTGCCAATTAAAAGATCAAAAGGGAGTTTAGGCAGTTTAAACATGATTACTAGAAAGAACAATAATCTTGGTTAAACATCAGGAGCTTCTGCTAATCGAGTTTATTCTAAAAGGTATTGCAGAAAAGAAATTTTCTTTGCAGTTATTGTATGGTTTGTTTACTTGTGGTTGCCATCAAAATGATCTTTCTAGGTAATTTAGCTGACCATGTAATAATTGTGTTTGTGCAGTGCCGAGAGTGGAAGCAAAGGTACAAGTGAAGAGAGTGATGCAAATTCCCAGAATGTGAGTGCTATGCCTCTCGGTTTCTCCTTTTATTAGTTTATCATTTTAATTTGCTTTTGTATTTCATCTATCTTGGAAGGCGTTCACACCCTCCACCAATATGGCTGATTCTAGGATAGGAACTTGCAGTTTCATGAATTTATGCCCCCATCTTAATTCTTAACTATCATTTTGCTCTACACTCTGGATATGAATAGTTGGAGTTTGGAATCATTCTTTTATTTATTATAAATAGCATATGGCTTAATTGTGTGATTGCCTGGAAAGGCTAATCTTCTACATAAGTTGTTTTGGTTGAAACTATATCTTGTATTTTATATTGTATTTGTGCTTACTCTGCAAGTGAGCATTTTCCATGGACCTATTGTACAAAAAATTCTTTCTCTGAGCTGTTACTAGTGTGGCCATGGGACTAGGGTCTCTAAAACTCAAAGGTAATGGCTTTGCTCAGTCACATGTTCCTCTTCTCCCTTATATTGTATTGTTTCAATGTCATCTCTTAAATTCTGGGGCCACCTAATTCTATTCTTCATTATGTTTTTGATTTATTAATTTTAGACATTCCATGTGCGTTAGCTTTAAGCACTCAAAGATGGGTTAATGAAGCTACAGAGGCACAATCGTTTTCTAAATCATATTGTTCCTTTTCCATGTATTTCTATCTCTGTGTTGTTCATAGATTGAGCTAAAGACTTCTTCAGGATGATGAGGATTATGAGTCAACAATATGCTGTAATCTTATTTTTTTCATTCTTTGTAGGATTCGCAATTAAAGTCTGGAGGAAGGCAAGATTCAGGAGAATGTTAGACACTGATAATGTTATAACATAATCTTTTTTTTTATTTAATTTTTATTTGTGTGTGTCAGGAATGTCTACAATGCCTCTATTACAGGTGAAGCATCTCTAAATGGAAGCACAACATATGGTCCTCAGAATGGAGGCCCAAATGCACCTCATGCAATGGTGAATGCAGCTATGCCGATTGTACCTATATCAACTGCTGGGGCTGCCACAAGTGTTCCTGGTCCCACAAGTACAAGTTAGAGCCTTTCAAAGTTTGGTGGTAGAATCTTTGTTATGCTTCTTTCTTAATTCTATACCTGTCTTCGGTCTCTGTTCCAATATAACCTCATGTTTGTCCCACTGCGGTTCTTTGATATGTTTCAATTTGGGATCTGTTTTGCTTCTGTTTGGAGTCCTTTTCCTGCTTTGTTTAGCAAAAAAATTTTTTTCTTAACATATATTGAAATTTAGGCTTACATCTTCAAAGTGCATGTTACACATGGCTTTAATAGTTAGATTTTTTTCTTCCATGAATCTAGCTTGCTGATATGATCAGTGAAATTTAGATTTTTTTTTTTATTTGTATTGTTGTGTCAAGACATGAATATATAATATAAAACTGAGTTATAACTTCATTATGCATAAATACTTTAGCAGATGTGGTGGACATTTATATATTTGTAATTACTGTTCTTGCTAATTTTCATAAATAGATTTCTTTTCTACGGAGTAACATTTGGATATTGTTTATCAGAGGCTATCCATTGTTTCTTTTAATATAAATTGTATTATTGTCTCTGCAGAATTCAATTGCCTGTTTTTATTACCATTTTTAATTCGTGTTTGAGTTTATTAGTTGTGTAATTCTCACAACTTGAAAATGGAAATAGTAACAAGTAGCTAGCAAGTTTCTCCTTTTTTTTTATTCGATTTATTGTTAAATATTTAGATGTCTTTTACCATTTTGAGTTCTAAATATTATATTTGTTTTCAGTTTTTTATTAAATGCTTTGAAATGTTTTGATTTTGTGAATTGTTTCACATACATTCAGGTGATATCATATATTTGAATTTTTTTATCATTTTCTTCACTTATTTATAATGTCTCTATATTATTATTATGAGATGTAAAGTTGTTCTTTGTTTAGTTTTATCTTTAATGCAAGTCATATTATGAACTAATTTGTCCTTTGTGTCTCCTTGTATTAATAAAAAAACGTTAGGTACTATTACTAATAACAGGATCCAACTAATATAGAATGCAAATATTAATGAATATGCAACTCTTACTTCCCAAATTACTCAATCAAATGAAATGTTTATTCATCCTCTGAAATTGGTACATCTATCTCAACGCTAGAAAATATGTGAGGACAGAAAAAGAAATATACTATGAATAAACTTGAAGGACTATGAGAGAATAACTGCATAAGAATAGCATGTCTGCTTTCTCCATGTATCAATCTACATTCTTGCACTTTCTTTACTATTGCTGCTGCAAATGTTAAACAATTATTTTTGACAAATGTTTCTCAAACGACTAGGATATAGGAATAGGATTTCACTTCTTTTCATTTGATAGTAATGATATCAAAATCTCTCTTCTATGACTCATGTTTCCTCTAGATACCATCTTATTTACAATGATCCCTGGTTTTCAGCGTGTGAATATTTAGATAACATTTAGCCAACTTTTAGGATGGCTTGATCATTTCTTCACTCTCTTATCAGGTTGTATGTGTCCCAGGTTGTTTTAAAATTGGTATTGTTGCAAAAAGACTGGTCTTTCTTCATTGATTGTTTTTTTCCTAAAATTTCTAGATTTTGTTCTCCTTTGATTTTCAGTCTTGTCTCTATTTTCACTTCTGGTATTTGCGTGTGATCAATATTTTACAGCCTTTTGTCTATTCATCTGGAAATAAATCTATAAATGCTATAGAAAGGATAAGAGATAAGTTACCATGGCTTGTGGCAAACAAAAAACAGGTTGTTTTATATGCAGGAATCTAGGGTGAGCGTTTATAACTCAAACAGTTTATCTTGCAAACGCTGTATAGTCTAAGCTTACATTCTTTTTCTGTTTTTGAGCTTTTTATATGCATTTGGTTTAATCAATTGTATTTAAATGATGTTCATTCCATTGACTCTTAGCAAAACAAGTTCTTTGGGCTTACTTCTTTAAGTAGTTTCTATAACTTTTAAAGCATGTGGCAGTATGTCGATCTTCAAACTTACCTTTGCTATAACTTTCATTTGATGCCTAAACAGCTATTCATATACTTAAGCTAAAGAAACAAGTTGGAAAAATTCTCTTTAAAAATTATGTGATTTGATGAGACTATGTATGTGTAAGTGTTTTGAGTTTTATAGAACTATAGTTTACAACTTTGTGAAATTTTAAAATGCGTAAAAGGTTATGCTGCTATATTTTCTATACTCACTTCATTTAACATCATAATGTTTTAATCATATGATTACCTAAGTTCTTTTTAGCTATAAAGTTTCTTTTTCTTTCAAAAGTTTTGAAATGTTGTTCATTTTTTGTATTTGATTTGGTTTGATTGTTTATAGGCACTGGGTGAAATAAAGGATGGAATAGTGAAGATCCAAAAATTGATGAGAGATAGAAATATGAAAAAGAACCTGGGGGAGTTGGATAGTGGTAATGAATATACACACACATATCTAAAGAAGTGCTAACCGTCAATTTAACCATTAGCAAACTTTTTCTTGCAAAGATTTGAAATGTTGTTCATCAATAATGAGGATGATGAAGATTGGACCCAAGAAAAGTTTGAGAGCCATGTGGTAAAAGAGCATGAAGGGAAAAGACTTTTGGTAGGGCTTATATATGGGATTTATGAGGCATCCTATTCTAATCGCATGAAACTCGAGCCCACAGCTTTTGGTGGGGCTTTCACTGCTCAGGTACCATTACATTACAGCCCTCTTCCTTTAGTTACAACTCTTTTTCTTTCTGTAAGAGATTTTTGTCCCAAGGACTTCCGTTTCAAGTGTATGTGTGTGTTGACATATATCTTGGACATGAAATAAATGGAAGACAATGAATTGGTTGATGAAAATGTAAACATTTACTACCTCTTTTTCTTTGGTATTCATCAGTAAGATTACAAACAGAAGATTGCCAATTAAAATACCAAAAATTCTGTTCCTCTAGGCTAGGATTAGCCAAAGAGTTATTGACAGTGTTCTTTAAGCAAAGTAGTTGCTAATTGATACCTTATTCAATGAAATGTTAATAATGGAAATTGTAACACTGAATCAGGTTAAAATATATTTCAACATTGAATTAGGTATTAATTAGCAACGGCATTGATTGTTTTCCTCTGGTAGAGAGCATCTTCAAGGTGGCAATAAAGGAAAATTATGATGAAAAGAACAAAAAGTTAGAAGTTTGCTGCTCATAGTTTGCTTTCATATTTTAGCATTAATGAAATCTAGAATTTTTTTTTTATTTGTGCACATTGTCATTCAAACCCTGCACATTTTCAACTTTGATTGCTGGAGCATAATAGATTTAAGCCCAACATATTTATTTACTATCTTCTATATACAGGTTCCTATTTTAATTATGCATCGAATTCAAATCCTACACATTTTCGTTTCCTGTTGCTTTGTTAACATCATATAAACTTTTCCAACCAGTTACAGTTCATTCAACTGCACTGCCTGCCTACTCCCAATCAAGGGCAGTGGCTTGAATCCTTAAACACCTTGAAAAGGGAAGCTCATAATAGAACAAGGGAAGCCCCTTTTAGACATAGCAGCATATGCTAGGTTATGCCAATATCAGTACTAGAATTGATCATGTTTTATCTCATGAAAGGAATGAGCAAATTGCATATGGAGAGTTAGCATTAAGAATACCTTATGACGTGTTTAACAACACTGATGATTCTCTGTTGTCTGCTTTTTTTAGGTTTAGGAATCTCTCTATTTTGTTCCTTTTTGCTCTCTTTCTTTGTAGGAACTGGGTATTTGACCTCTAACATGGCAAGTCAAGTATGTTCATTCAAAGAAGAACAAGTTATTCTCTGGTGGATGGAGAAAATTTGTGACGTTTTATAAGTTAATGGGTTTAGTCAGGTTGTATGGTAGTTAATATTGCCCTGTTATAAAGTTAAATATTATTTTTTTTCTTGACAAGTATGTTTGGAGCTTTTTTACTCTGTAGCCAACTATGCACGACTTTATATGATATTTTTATTTTTAACTTCCCATTTTCCCCAAGGTTTGATTCATGCTTTATTTGATTTTTTGATTTCTTTTCCTTTCTGGTTTTTAGGGTAGCTTTGTTTTACGTAGTTATTTGATGGTGGCGGATTTGTTGCCTGAGTTACAATAGCATTAAAATTTAATTTAATTAATTGAATTCCAAGACAGAACCTTGACAATCAAAGGCATTAAAATTTAAAGTTACAAGGGAAATTCTTAGATGTTTGATACTTACTTTTTGCTGATGGAAATGGTACTTTTGATGTTTTGATTTTTGATAGTTTTAGGAATGAAATTTCTTTGGAATTAATCGTTTCATGGTTTATTTTTTATCTGATTGTTGGTTTTTATGCAGTTTCATGTTGTTTTTAAATTAATTGAAGTTCTTTTTATTTGACACTGGTTCTTTTCTATGCTGTTTCATGGTTTATTTTCTATGCATGTGTCAAGCATCGAGAAGGAAAACATGCAAGGTAGTCGTGCCAACCGAGAACCAAGGCCAAAACAGGAAGAAGAAAGTGGCACTGCTCGCGTAGTCACATCAATGCATTGCCAAGCAATAGAGAAGGAATCGTGGCCCAATCACATGCCTTATTGGGCCACGATATCTGTTAATTGCTTGACACATGTTTGATATGACTGTGTGACCAGTGTCAATTTTTTCCCCATTTTTGCTCCCTTCTCTCTTGACCCTAACCCTCTCAACAGACCAAGATTTTGCTTTCTTTGTTCGACACATTGTGCGCTTCTCTACTCACCACATGTACTGGTTTTGCACTGTTTTTTTGACTCTAGGAGCTTCTGTATTCTCTTTCTCTCATGTTTTTGCTTGCATGCACATTTTTCTCAGTTTTTGCCTCCTGAGTTGATGTTTGATGGGCCCTTTTTTCTTGGTTTATGGGTGCTTATATTGCTCTCCTTTTCCTTTTTCGTTTTCCTTTCTTTCCTGTGCCTTTTCTTTTGGGGCATTCCTTTTTTCTTGCTCCCTTTTGCTGCCATAGCTTTTTTGCACTGACAACCATGCCGTTGAGAATAATGAATATCCTTAATATTAAAACCTGTGAGATTCTAGCCTTGTGATTGGGCCACGATTCCACCTCCATTTGTTGACACCGCACTGATGGAACAATGTGACCAGTGCCATTTTCTTATCTCCGTTTTGGCCTTGGTTCTTGGTTGGTGCGATTGCTCTGCTTGTTTTGCTTCTCAATGCTTTTGCATTTAATGTATGTACCTGACTTTTGCAAGTCTTGAAAAACTAAAAAATCTGGAAAAAAAATATGATGAAGAAATGTAGGAGAGATGCAAGTGCGGTAGAAGAGAAAGGGAAAAATAAAAATTTCTGATGGAAGAGATGGAAGCGAGAGAGAAATGAGGGAAAAAAAAGAAAAATTTTTTTGATAAAAAATTCTGATGGAAATGAGAGAGAAATAAGAAAAAAAGCTAAAAAATTTTCGACAGAGATGAAGAAGGGACGAGCCGGTAGAAAGGAAGGAGAAACGATGAAAAACAAGATAGCAGAGAAGAGGTTCTTGTTGCCATTTTTCCAGCCATTGTTTGTAATCATGGTTTTGTATCCTCTTTATACTTTTCTTTCAGCTTGGCATGTAAGAGCTTACCAACTATTTTCTTCTCTTTATTTTTTTCCTTTTTGTTGTCTTGTGGCTTTCTCAACTTGCTGTGCTTAATATTCTGGCTGTTTTGTTCTGTCTTGGGCTTTTATTCTTTGCTTGCTTCTTGTTACTAGGGTTTTGCTTCTTGTTGTCATTTGTTCTCCTAGGGTGATACGTGTGTGAGGTTCAGCCCATTCAATATCGCATCTTTCTATCCCAAATCCAGCTTTTGATTTATCGGAAGTCCTAAAATCGAAAGACACCCAAGACAAGACTAAAACACAATAATGCAGCAACACAAGATCAAACAGCAGAATTATGTCCAAGGTACGGAGTGGTTTGGGTGACCACTCTTTTGGTAATGCTAGGACCAAATAATGGGGCAATAGGACTTTGCTGTTGCAGAATAAGGAAGTGAAAGAGTTTCAAGATCTAGAGATTTTCGGCTCGTGGAAAAGGCTTTTGGTTCTCGAGTTTTCAAATCGAAAATAGAAGCAGATGGGCGGAAAAAGAGGGTTGCCAAAGGGCTAGTGGCCAATGATGGCTTGAACCGAGGTTGGGCTGACAATGTTAGGAGCATCCAACACTTATTTCAACTTGGAGAGGGAGCTAATCTTGGTTTGACAAAGTTTAAAAGAATGAGAGAAGAAAAATGGAGAGTAAGGGTCAAAAAATGACATCGTTGGAGCATTTGATTCTTGATTTGAGTAACCTTGATCATCAAGAAATCACTTTTCTCAAACTATCCAAGGTAACTTAATCAACAAATTTTTATCTTTTATAATATTTAGGTAAAGGATGGTTCCTTTCGTTATCTCTTTTATATGTTTGATAAAATAGGTTTTTAAATAAAATAGAGATTTGGGGGAAGTTTAATTTTAAATTTTATCTATTCTTAGTTGTCAAAGAAACATATAGAAACTATGTGCAAAGGTGCCATTTTTTATGTTTATGTTACTTCTAAATGATATTATAATGATATAGAAATATTTTAGGAATGGAAACAACACCATATCTAGGCTGAAAGGTAGAAACTAATTCTTCTAAATATTTTTTTTGTTTATTTTCGGGTTTATAAATGGTTGTTTCCTGAAAGGGAATGAAATTCATAAAAATGGGTAAGATATCAGCTCTTAAAGCCATAATAGATTGCAGTCAGTTACCTTCATATAAACCCTTTTTGCATTACTTTTGGAATATTTGAGTTGCTAATAATCAAGCCACTTGTGTTAACTTTTCCTCTTCTTGACCAACTTAACAAGTCTGCTTGCATTGCATGGCACCTGCATATATTTTAAGCAGAACTATTTCTTAAACTAAATTTTGTAAAATGAGTGCTGTTATAGACATCTTTGGACAGTAATTATGTAGTTGAATAGTGACATAGTAGAAGATGTTATCATTATTATTAAAACAGATGCAAGATGAACTCACCTGATGTGTAAGATTGTTATCTAGGTGATTGAATAGGAAAAAAATACTCCACAAACTCACTAACAGATTCATCTGAATTTGGTGCTACATTCCTATCAACCTACAACAATCAATTCCCGTTTATAAGCATTTTAGCAAAAAATCTCAACCAATAATATTGCATAATGTTCTTTATCATTTGAATCCTTAGGTATGCATTTATTGTGACTTTTTATTGGTTTGTAAATATGAATTATAAATAGTAACATGTTGTCAATGTTTGTTTTTTGTATCTATTCCATGCACCCTAGGATGAGGAAAATCTTGCAGCTCGTGTTTGAGAGGTAGCTTATAAGATCTTTTATAAGGTTATGAGGAATTGGGTTACAAGATTCTGTTTTTCACTTTTCCCTATGATTGTAAAATATAATTTGCGATTGAACAGACTCTTGATCGTAGGTCTTGACTACTATATTTAAATTTTTTTTGTTATTTTTCTTATCTTATTTTTAAGGCATTATTTTCAATCGTTGCTTGCTGGCCTCAGGGCATTGAAAACGCAGGGAAACACACCTAAGTATAGTCTAATGTTCCATTCATCTTTTGTCCATAGGCTCAAATGGCATGCTGTCTTCCAAAAAACAAAAAAATTCTTTTCAGAAGGTGTGCTGCATGTATAGGGTCTTGCAAATTATGTACCTAGGTTTTTAATTATATTATCACTATTATTGTTGTTAACATTACGAAATTAATTAAATTATTTGTATTTATTTTCATGTTTTTTTTCTTATATAGCCAATTATGCAATGATAGGCATTGATGAGCTCTTTGTAACACGTTTAGATGATATTGAAAAAATCAGGTAATTGATCTCTTAATCGAGTTTTTTTTTTTTATGATACTGAATTAATTTGCATTGATCATTGATAATGATGTGAAACAAAGAGACAGATGTTAGTTTGCATTGATCAAAATCTGGCATCTATCGACATATGTAGAATCTTTTCTTTGCTATGTAACCACTAGCACCAATCTACCCGCGCAACGCGCGGGTGTTACCTAGTTAAGATTAAATGTTAAAAAAGACGAATGAACAGAGAAATTAAAGCAAGTATGTACATTTTGTGTTCTGACTTCAAAGAAAAAGGATAGCAGAACCAAATTGTTTCACAGCCTACCAAAGATGTTTTGTATTATTTTAGCAGCTTTTATTCTTACTTTTACAACTATTGTACTCTTAATCTGGAAACTTATTAAATTAAAGTATGTTCCCCAAGCTGGACCCAACAAGCAGGCTTTGTTATGAACATATTTTTCCAAAGGAAGATTGATACTTTCTACACCACATTTCTTGCACTAAGTGGCTGATTAAAAAAATATATTCCTATAGAAAGCATATCAACAAATACTAGAAAAGAAAAGTAGAGGTCAATGATAGAGGTGAGAACGAGAGAAAGAAGCTCTTAACCTAATCCGAGGGTTATTGCACAATTTATTAAATCAGATTGTACTTTCTTAAATTAATTAATGAAATTATCATTTTTTTTATTAAAAACAAAAAGAAAAGAAAAGATTGAATGGTAAGTGTGTATAGAGATTAGGCTTATATATAAAATGGTGTTGGAACACCTCGTGGATAAATAAATAAATAAATTCTATTATCATTTACCTTACTACAAAAACCACTCATGAAGTTTACAGGAAATCCCAGTTGCTATTGATAATTTAAGCATGGTTTTACTGAAGTCTAAGTCCAGAGTAGAGCTGATAAAATTTGATTTGATCCAAAAAAATTTATCTGATTTATCCAAATTAAACTCGATCAATTAGATTTCAATAAGGTGAATAAAAGTTAATGCTAGCAAATTTAAAGCAGAGTTAATCACCCTAGCATATCAAAATACGGAGAAATAGTAAAATTTTCTTTCTTTGGCAGTGGCAAGCATCACAATGTTTGCAACCGTTCAAGTCTGATGGGAATTTAACAAATTGGTGGAAATAATGAAGCTGATCACAAAGTCCATTTAAATGAATATGAAGAAAGTCAAAATTGTTTAAATCAGTTACTAAATCGGGTGCACACCAACCGTTCTTTTGAAAGCCATATATATCTGAGTATATTATGCATACAGAAAACAAATTTTCAGATGAAAACATATTATATTTTATGAAGTGCTGATGTTTTGGTTAATTTCCACTTTCGGAAAAAAAATGACAAGAAAAGATTGGCCTTTTTCTTTGAAAAGCAGTGGATACGTAATTATCAAAGTGGAAATATTTCGATCTTTTTTAATTAACTCTTGATAGAAGTTGTATAAAATGAATATTTCAAGTTAGTATATGTGTTTTAGTTTTTATTCAAATAATGTCATATAATTACATTATTATAAGAAAATGAATCATTTATTATAAAAAATATTAATGAATTTATTGAAATAAGCATTCACCCTTTTTTTTTGGACAAAATAAGCATTCACCATTTAATTATGATATATAAGATTAATTTGGATAGTCAGTGAAATTGATTTAAGTAAGATTGAAACAAATAAAATGATTATTGAGTGTATATGTTTTTTAATAAAATAATAAAAAATTTAAAAGTGATGATAGAACGGTAATTAAGCATTCAAAAAATTTTGTACTTCAACGTAACTGTTAACTATACTGGTGCTCATTCGCACCGCACCATGCTCTCCAACGGAGCCATAATGTGATTGCTGACATGAATGAAATGATACCTGCTGACATGAATGAAATGATGCCTGCTAACATGAGGAGTAACTTTTTTCATTTGATCTTTTCTCTCTCACTACAAATGGTGGAAAGTACATAAATAATTATTTAAGCCAAGACTCAATTTAATTTTTTTTTTCCAATTGCCGAACACTTTTAACCATAAGAAATTTCTCTACAGATGGTATAATCAACAACAAAGGTATGAACGCAAATTTTTAACCATAGAAATTTCTCTACGATGGTTTAATCAAACATAAATGTATGAACGCAAATTTTTAACCATAGAAATTTCTCTACCAATGGTTTAATCAACCACGAAGGTATGGATGCCTTTATGCAAAATGTCAACACTTGCTTTCATGATATATTTGAAGTCTCTAGCATTTAGCATGCCTTTATGCAAAATGTCAACACTTGCCTTTAGCATTTTTTTTAAGGATTTATATATGATGCACTGACAGTGTATAGTTTCTATGCACTGACAGTGTGTCAATACATCAGAAGTTGACACCTCATCATTAGGCCCTTATATGCAAATATAAATAAATTTTTTTATTTGCCCATAAGGGCCTATTGATGAGGTGTCAAACTCTGATGCATTGACAATGTATAGAAACTATACACTGTCAGTGCATCATATATAAACTCTTTTTTTAACCCTCTGTACACGGTATATTTGAAGTCTATAATTCCTCTTTATGCAAAACGTGCCTTACTTATAAATAGTATAAAAAATAATAGAAACATAAAATTCTTGATTCCAATAATTTTAAAAATTTTTATTTTTATTTTTGTTTTTTGAAAACAGAAATATGCTATCAAACATGCTTTCTGTTGTTGTTTAAAAAAAAACTGAAAACAAAAACTAAAAACAAAAATAATGCCAAACGACTCTTTAATAATATATTTTCATTCAAAGTTATTATCATAATTATATATTGCATTTAATGAACTAATAACTATAAAAATTACTTTACTTAAAATAAATAAAGTAGTAAATAACTAAATTATAATTACTTAAAGCAAGTAAACTAATAAATAATTAAACTTAAATCAAGGACCTCTTCATTGCCATTAAGTCAATGCATCACAAAGTACCTTTAAATGAATATCGAGAATCAGCAAGCGCTTAGAAGAAGTGAAAGTGAACTTTTTTCTTATGTATTTGGATATAGTTTGAATCCTGTAGTCACTACTGTTAAGAGAATCTTATCGTTTACTACTTCTGGCCTGAACAGAATTAGTCTCAGATCATAAAATAAATTATAATACCTATGGTTGCATATTATATATGCAAAAAACAAATTTTTAGATGAAAACATATTATATTTTTTAAAGCGTCGTTGTTTTGGTTAATTTCCACTTACGGAAAAAGAATAATGAAAAGAAAAGACTGGCTTTTTTTCTTTTGGAAAAGCAATTGAGACCTAAATATCAAAGTGGAAATGTTTCAGATCTTTTTTATCTAACTCTTGATAGGAGGTGTATAAAATGATTATTTAATGTTAGTATATGTGTTTTTATTCAAATAAATATAAATACATTATTATAAGAAAATAAATCATTTATTATCAAAAACATTAATGAATTAACTGAAATAAGCCTTCAATACCATTTAATTATTATTATTATTATTATTATTATTATTATATAATGTCATTACATGATATAAATGAAAGTTACAGAGTTATTTTCTTCATTTGATCTTTTCTCTCTCACTACTAATGGTGGAAAATACATATAAATATATATATATATATATATATATATATATATAAAATATGATTAAAACTAGGACTCAATTCAATGTTTGTTCCAATTTCCGAAATAAATATTATCAAAAAAAATTCCATACTAAATTTTTAACCATAAGAAATTTCTATACTGATGTTTTAATCAAAGACAAAGGTATGAATGCAAATTTTTAACCATAGAACTCACTCTACTAATGGCTTAATCAACGGCAAAGGCACTAATGCCTTTATGCAAAATGTCAATACTTGCTTTCATGATAATTTGCCAAACAATTCAAGTTTTTGTCAGAAATCAAGTGTTGGAATTTATTTTCAACCCTATATACACGGTATATTTTAAGTCTTTAGTTCCTCTTTTTATATATATACTCGATCAAATTGGGGACTTCAAGGAATTATTCACCAAAAACAGTTTCTTCTAATACAGCTTGATATAGTTCTACAGTCTTAGTTCTTGATCGCATCTTCTTTTCTTATCCTTTAGAATGGGGACTGAAAGCACCCTTTTCTCAATCAGCAGAGTGGTCATTCTACAATGGTGCATATGTCTGCTGCTAGCCGTTGGTTTTCCAAGCCCAGTCAGTGGAATCACAACGATCAAATTCAGAGGATATGAGAGAGATCGCTAAGCATTACTAGCAATTAAATCTAAAATTTTTGATGACCCATTTGGTGTCACAGGCTCATGGAACCACTCTGTGTCCTTATGTCAATGGAGGGGAATAACATGTGGTCGTAAGCATCAAATGGTCACCAAATTGGACTTGAGTATGCAGAATTTGAGAGGTTCCTTATCTCCCTACATAGGGAACCTCAGCTTTCTTAAGTTCATCGACCTCCGACACAACCGCTTCTTTTGTGGAATTCCTCCTGAGATTGGTCGTCTGTCCAGGCTTGAAACTTTAATATTCAGAAATAATTCCTTCGGGGGAACCATACCAGCCAATTTGTCCAGTTGCTCGAAACTCATCTATCTTAGCGGTCCACAAAACAACCTTGTTGGGAATCTCCCAGTAGAGTTTGGCAATTTATTGAAGCTAGAGAAACTCGGATTTCACACCAACCTCCTAACTGGGCAACTTCCCGTTTGGATTGGGAACCTTTCAAATCTAGATGTTCTTGATGTAGGTACTAATAGCTTGCAAGGGAGAGTTCCTGATACGTTAGGCCAGCTGAAAAGGTTAGTCTATCTTGTACTAGAAAGCAATAATTTCTCTGGCCTAGTTCCTTTTTCAATTTATAACATCTCTTCTCTAGAGCTCTTTAGTGTAGTAGATAATCGATTCCATGGGAGCCTCTGGAACTCTGCCAGAGTCATTATGCAATGCTTCAAAGCTTGCAGAGGTCGACATTTCTTCTAACTTTTTCACCGGTAAAGTATCAATTGATTTTAACCACAAAAATTTATCATATTTGAATATGGAAACTAATAATTTAGGAAATGGGTTAGCTGGCGACCTAGATTTTTTAATATTCTTAACTAATTGTAGCAATCTAGAAGTACTTAGTTTAGATGATAATCAATTTGGAGGGACGCTGCCAAATTCTCAAACCAATCTTTCAACTACGGTTACAGAAATTCTCAAACCATTCCTTCAGGGATGGCAAATCTTGTAAATCTAATTGAATTAGACTTAGGGGGAAACCAACTAACTGGCCACATACCTCATGCCATTGGCGGGCTTAAGAATATGCAAGTTCTCAGCTTGGATGAAAATAAATTATCTGGGGGACTCCCAACCTCTTTGGGAAATTTGACACAGCTAAACAAGCTTACCTTAGACTACAACATGCTAGAGGGCAGTATACCACCAAAGCTTGGCAATTGTCAGAATTTGATTGCGCTGTCAGTAGGTGGCAATAGACTTACCGGTGTTGTTCCCCCATCAATATTTAGCATAATAACTCTCTCAATTCAACTAGACTTGTCCAACAATCTCCTTAGAGGCTCCCTACCAGTTGAAGTTGGAAACCTGAAGAATTTAGTCGATCTGGATATATCCGGAAACCAATTTTCTAGTCAGGTTCCCAACGCCTTGAGTGCCTGTACAAGCTTGGATACTCTCAATTTGAGAAATAATAAATTTTATGGAACTATCCCAGCCTCTTTGAGTTCTTTGAAAAGCATTGCACATCTAGATCTCTCCCACAACAACTTTTCTGGACAAATTCCTGAATATCTTGAAAAATTATCCTTCTTGAAGTACTTAAACTTGTCTTATAATCACTTCGAGGGGAAAGTACCAAAGAAAGGATTGTTCAGTAATGCAACAGCAATTTCATTGATTGGGAATGAGAAGCTCTGTGGGGGTATTGCAGACCTGCATTTGCCGTCATGCCACTTCAATGGGCAGAAGAAATCAAAAACTGCACATTCACTCAAAATAACCTTGATAGTTTGTGGGGTTCTTGGATTTCTTTCGCTGTCATTTTCATTACTTTTCTATTGCCTGAGGACTAATAGAAAAGTATTAACAGAGACTCTATCAATGTTGCCCCTGAGAATTTCAATTTCGAGGATTTCCTATCAACAACTTCTCAAAGCTACTAATGGGTTCTCTCCTGCCAATTTGATTGGTCAAGGAGGTTTTGGATCCGTGTATCAAGGAATTTTTAATCAGAAAGAGCAAAAGGTTGTTGCAGTGAAAGTGTTGAATCTCCAAGAAAGAAGAGCCTTCAAGAGTTTCATTGCTGAATGTAAAATACTGACAAATGTCAGGCATCGAAATCTTGTCAAGATAATATCTGCTTGCTCTAGTATTGATCTTCAGGGCAATGCCTTCAGAGCTCTTGTATATGAATTCATGCCAAATGGAAGCTTAGAAGGATGGCTGCATGCATCACCTGAGGCAAAAATCTTAGACTTTGTTCAGAGACTAGATATTTCTACTGATGTGGCTTCTGCACTTGATTATCTCCATCACCATTGTGAAGTGCCGGTAGTTCACTGCGATTTGAAGCCAAGCAACATTCTACTTGACCATGACATGGTTGCTCATGTAGGAGATTTTGGACTAGCCAGGTTTTTTCCAAAATCTATGAATAATTATTCTGGAAATTCTACCAGCTCTCTTGGTATAAAGGGAACGATTGGTTATGTTGCACCAGGTAAATTAATCTACTTCATTTAATAACAACCCTCAGCCAAGTTGGATAGAAGCCGAATTATTAATGCTCTCCCTTTTAAAGCTGTAATTCTTTCATAATAATTTGTTTTATGGCTTCAAGATTTAAGTTGGTTATAATTCCTATTCTTGGGCAGAGTATGGCATTGGAACAGAGGCAACAACAAGCGGAGACATGTACAGCTTTGGAATACTCTTACTGGAAATGTTCACAAGTAAGAGACCCACCGATGAGATGTTCAAAGATGGTCTAACACTTCATCGCTTTGCAAAGACGGCATTGCCTGATCAAGTACTTGATGTTGTGGATCCCTTACTTCTAGTTGGAGACAACGAACAAGAGAAAGCAAGTAGCAGCAGAAACCCAAAGAGGCCACGCATGAAGGAAACCAAAATGCAAGAGTGCCTGATCTCCATCTTAGAAATTGGAATCGCTTGTTCTCTTGAATCGCCGAAAGACCGCATGGACATTGTCGATGCAGCCAAGAAACTGCATTTTATCAGGGACAAATTTCTTGCGACCTGAACTTGGACACAAGATAAGAACGACCATGGAATGGAGTTTGGTTGCTTTTATTGTGCAATATTATGTTCTAGTTTTTTTCAAAAGCTCTTTGTGTAGTTTAGGTCTATTAAATCCTTGTCTTGGATTGCCCTTTTTTTTTCTTTGATTCTGGTTACTGTATCTTTGTTCTTCCGGCTGAAAGCAAAACTTGTTTTTCAAAATCTTTGTCTAAATAAGAACACACAATTGAAACTGTTATACTCTAATTATAAGCACAAATAAAATTAAGGATGATATTCCCAGGCTGCAAGATTTCTGCTGGTTATAATTCCTATTCTTAGGCAGAGCACAGGTAGCAGCAGATTCTCAGCGTGGCAATTATGGAAGAAGCCAGATTTAATTTTATTTCTACAAGCCAAATTTACATTACAGAAAACGTAAAACTGAAAATAAAAGTCAATTTCAGCAAAATCACCGGCTCTTGCTATCGTAATCGACAATTTTAGAATCAGTAACGGACCGATCGAATTTTATGTTTATTCTATTTCATTTAGTTTTTAGGTTAATTAATTAGAAAAAACGTTCAACTTTTATTTTTTGCAATATGTAACTTGATGTTTCAATTATTTTCTTTAAAAAAAAAACTATATTGTTTATTTTGTCTTTTGGATATACCCTTTGCTCTCTTCATTCTCTTCCATGCTTTATAAACTGGTAATTTTAATCTTTAAAGTTAACAACTGTTCTAAAAGTTGTAGTCTTATGAACTAATTTTAATTCAAAAAATTGTTTAAATATGAGCTATTCTAATCAATCAAGAGAATGATTGGCCAAAAAAAAAAATGAAGAGAAAGTAGGATGAAGGGATGAATAAATTAAATTTAACTAGATTCCACTTCTAAATAAAAAGCCAGTGTCCTCAGTCTAAGAAAAAGTAGCAACCAAACACAAAGCCTCAATAACCATTCAAACAAAAAAAAGGAGTCTATGAGCCGAAAAGGGAGGTCTCGGTTTTGGTGTTTCAGGGGCCTTTGGGTTGCGAAGTTTGGTGAGGAAGTGGCTAAGGAGGAGGAGAATGATATAGTGGAAGGAGGAAGTAAGAGGTACGGCGGCGATGGAGTTTTAGAGGTTGGGAAGCCGACGGCTTTACTCCAGATCTACGATTTTAGGGGCATTTTTTAAGGAATCTGAGGGGAGAAACAGAAAAGGGAGGTGAAGAAGCTTAGGAAAGGAGGAAGCTTTTGGCTTCTCGATCACCGGCGGCGGTGGAGGACGGCAACCGCCAGCAGTCCGGTGGCTTGATCGACGCCGGATTCTGGGTAGAGAAGGAGAGAGGAGGCAAACAATATTTTTGGAGAATAAAAGGTATTTTTCCTTTTTTGAAACTTCGGGAATTCTGAAACCAAAAAATGTCAAGGGCTTTTATAGTAAGCTAAAACCACGCCGTTTTGGGGCTAAGTAAGGAAGCCCACTGACGACCCGACCCGAGTTCGTCCAACCCGACCCTTTTTTGGACCCAGCCTCCAGCAGGCACCATTTGTGTTGGGCTCTTGTTTGGGCAGCCTCAATCAGCAGCAAGCCCACTTCCGCTTGGATTTTGGTCCAAATTGTTGTATATTTCATATTTGATCAACTGCATCCATTTAAATTTTGAAAATAAAATAAAAATTGTTCTAATGATGTGATATTATGAAAATTACAAATAGTGATTTCTAATTGATTTTTAAGTGAGATGAGTTTTCTAAATTGAAGTCAACACTAATCAATTATAATTCTGACATAAGAAATTCAAATCAATGAGATAAGATATACATGAAATAACATTTAAGAAAGTTAGTAGTAAAACTTTCAATATCTACATCAATAATTAAGTTGAAAATGGTCAAAGTCCTGCTCTGCTTATTGGATTGTCCAGGACCACAATGATGTTAAGCCAATTGAACTCAAAGAAGCAAGCACAATGGCAAAATTAATAAATGCTTCTGGTGTTGGAATGCTCTTGGAATCCTGTAAGATTAGCGAGGCAACTTTCGTGCCAACAAGTCACTAGCTTGCTTTTCTACTTTCTGGAAGCCTCCCAATTACCTTGGGCTCAAATTTGCCAAACTTACGAGGATTTGTTATAATAGCTAATAATCTTAGTGGAACTGTTCCAGAGTCATTATCAGAGAAATAAGTGAAAGACTGAAAGAATGCACTTTTTGTGTTGGGACAATTATGATGAAATTTTAAAGAAAAAGGATAGCAGAACCAAATTGATTGGCAGCAGCGCCAAAGATTTTTTCTTGATTCTGTGGATATTATTGTATTCTTTTAGTAGCTTTTATTCTTGTCTTTTACTATTATTATATTCTTAATCTGGAAATTTAATTCAAGTGTGCCTTCGACCTAAAAATTTCATGGTGATACAATGTGAAAATAATATGAAAAATATACAAAAATGATATAAGTTTTAATAAAAATATAATATAAATTTGATAAAAACTGAAAAATTGATTTAATGTTTGATGTAATAATGTCATAACGTCTAGGTCCGTGAACCTAACCGCAAGACTTTTCTAGGAGTCGCCACCAACCATTCAAACCTAAGGTGTGATTGGTCACATATTCAAACTAGGACAAGGTTTGGTCTATATTCAAAGAATCTAGGGTTCGGGAGTACGGTTACGTGTAGAGAAGAATTAGCACCCCCACAACGCCTATACTAAAATGGTACCAATTAATTTTGTGATATCTTTAATAATTTTCAACTAAATGGTTTTTAATCTTGTTAAATTTAAATATTTAAATATTGGACAATTTCTAAGAAACTCTCCATCATGCTGGCGGAATTCCTTAAATTTCATCATCACCTCAAGAGTATCCAAGAAATCCCATTCGTCTTTCTCGGAAAGGCTCCGTCGTCGGATTTGTTAAATCGTTTATGAGATATTTTATTTTCCCTCTTTTATCCTTATTTTTATCTTCTTTTTATTTCCTTTTAATTTTCCTTTATTTTTTATTTTATTTTTATCTTTATTTTACTATTATTTATCTTTTGAAAATAAATGTCAATTATTCTTCTTGAAAATTTTCTTTAAATCTTCCATCATGCTAGCGAAATTTAAAGAAAACATCTCACTTAAGAATTTAAAAATGTCAGCCATTCGTGACACCTTATAATTCCATAATCGTGATAACCTCCACTTATTCTCAATTTATTATTATTCTTTTATTTTTTTAATCATTATTCCTAATTTCTTATTAATATTTATGTTTATTTTATTTTTAACAGAGATTGATTATTAATATATATTTATGTTTTTAGAAATAAATATCGATTATTAATATTGAACACTTATCTTAAATCTTCCATCATGATGGCAAAATTTAAGGCAAATATCCTCACCTAGGAATTTCCAAAATGTCAACCATTCGTGACATTCAGAATTCCATCTTCGGAATAATCTCAACTTATCTCCATATTTTACGATTCTATTATTTTTTCTAATTTTATATGCCAATCAATTTAAGTATACAAATTATTATTTTTCTTTATTATTATCCAATTAAACATTAGTACTATCATGAACTTACCAAATTATTAGATTTATTAAATTATTGAATTAATTAACAAATTGTTATCAAATTAATATTATTTAACCTTATTAAAACAAATATTAGCCATTATCGAAATAAATGTTTATGTACAAATTATTACCACATTATTTATATGTTAAATTATTAACTATTAATTTAATTATTATATAAACAATTAATACCTAATTATAGATATATAATAACCTAACAATCATAAACTACCCACTAACATTAATTAAACGTTTTTTTCTTACCTGTAAAGGGGCAAAAACCAAGCTTTCCTTTATATTTCCAAACTATAGCTCACGTGAATAATAAGAATTGTGAGGAACAGGGGCGGTGGCAGCAAACATCCAAGCAGTAACCAGACAAGATGCGTGACAAGCGAACAAGCTTGTTTGGCGATGAGTTGCTCACGGTGGTGCAGCGATTGACAGCCAAGAAATTGATACAACCGACAAACTCCAATCCACAATGGACAGGGTAACGATGATCAGTGTAAGATGATGATGGCCACAGTATGGGGGCAAGCTTGGTGATGATGCTCGGTAGGATTTTCTGTCAAGGTTGAGTGTTTGATTATGTATTTGTTGTGTGTCCTCAATTATGAGCCTTGATCCTTTTTTATAGTCCAAAAACTTGTTAGAGTCCTAATACAACTATACTTATTCTAATAATTATCTTCTATTTTATCTATTTTATTCTTATGTTAATCTTAATCTAACTCTATTAATCTGAATAATTATCCTAAAAATTTAATTATCCTAATTATCTTATCCATATGCATCATGCAAAATTTTGAAAATAAAATAAAAATTGTTCTAATGATATGATATTATGAAAATCACAAATAGTGATTTCTAGTTGATTTTTAAGTGAGATGAGTTTTCTAAATATTATCAGCATATTAAAATATATATGTAACTTTTCAATAATTTGATTTTTTTTGTTAAAAATAAAGATAAATAAGGTTTCTTTAAAAGGAAAATAAAAATTCATTTGCATCATTGATAATATGTTTGCATAATAATATTCATTTAATTTTAAAATTAAATTATGCTTCGGTTGAAGAAGTGGAGGAGGCGACTTCTGAGTGGGAGACTTTGACTCTGCCAAGGTTGGCGTTGTGGACTGATGGTGGAGGACTTACTTTGTTTAAAGTCTCCACGTGTTTAGGGTACCTTTGAACATGACTAAATTGATGTCAACACTAATCAATTATAATTCTGACATAAGAAATTCAAATCAATGAGATAAGATATACATGAAATAACATTTAAGAAAGTTAGTAGTAAAACTTTCAATATCTACATCAATAATTAAGTTGAAAATGGTCAAAGTCCTGCTCTGCTTATTGGATTGTCCAGGACCACAATGATGTTAAGCCAATTGAACTCAAAGAAGCAAGCACAATGGCAAAATTAATAAATGCTTCTGGTGTTGGAATGCTCTTGGAATCCTGTAAGATTAGCGAGGCAACTTTCGTGCGCATGACTCAGGGCCAAAAAGTCACTAGCCTGCTTTTCTACTTTCGAGGATTTGTTATAATAGCTAATAATCTTAGTGGAACTGTTCCAGAGTCATTATCAGAGAAATAAGTGAAAGACTGAAAGAATGCACTTTTTGTGTTGGGACAATTATGATGAAATTTTAAAGAAAAAGGATAGCAGAACCAAATTGATTGGCAGCAGCGCCAAAGATTTTTTCTTGATTCTGTGGATATTATTGTATTCTTTTAGTAGCTTTTATTCTTGTCTTTTACTGTTATTATATTCTTAATCTGGAAATTTAATTCAAGTGTGCCTTCGATCTGGAAATTTCATTGTGATACAATGTGAAAATAATATGAAAAATATACAAAAATGACATAAGTTTTAATAAAAATATAATATAAATTTGATAAAAACTGGAAAATCAATTTAATGTTTGATGTAATAAGATGAATTATGATAAGATCATTTTCTAATATTAAATGATACAGAACATAAATTCAACACAAATACATGAATTATGTGATATAAATACGAACATATGTAAACCCCTTGAGTAGCTGATAAAAACAAACGATATTCCTAAAGAAAGTATATCAACAAATACTAGAAAAGAAAAAGCAAGATTAAAAGAATTCCTCAAGTTCTGATGTTATGTTTATAAAAAATAAGAACAGTAAGATTTGAATTGGATAAGAGATTTGTTTAGTGAAATAGTTTTAAAGAAAAGATTGAATGGTAACTGGTAGGAATCAATTTCATATATCAAGCACAAATGTCATTATCATTTACCTACCTTTCAACATGGGTGAAGACATAAATACTAGGGGATGCCAGCAATTGCATTAAACCATAATCTATAGTCTAGACTCTAGAGTAAAGATGATAAATTAACTGGTAGGAGTCAATTTCATATATCTAGGGGATGAACCTTAGCCCAAAAACCTCCAGAATTTTTACATGGGTGAAGACACAAGTACTAGGGGGTGAACCTGTGTGACGTCCCAGTCACCATACATTTCTTATTCATCTTTTATCCTTTTTCCCTTAACTTGGTTAGATTTGCTTGTCAATGTCAATCATACTTTTAATGAAATAGGCTTACTATCTAGTAGCTCAATATAATTAATTCAATTTCAATAAAACAGACTAATGATACATGTATATATGTACCATCCATTTCCACAGGATCTCATACATCGTCTTAACTTAAATCCCCGACATCTTATATACATTAATGTTAGTTGTACTGTACCATAACTGAATTACAATTTACTTTGCATAATTACATAAGTATACCTTCTATATTACTTGGGAAGCGTCTTTCGAAGGTAAACTTTCAAGATCCACTCGTAAACTCTTCTATCGAGAGCGAGGGATTACTTCAGATAGTCTGTATGAAAAATGTTCGTAAAAGGGTGAGTTTACGCTCAGTAAGAAAAATATGTAAAAGAGCGTGCTATGCCTCTATATGTAGTTTTTCCTACTTGGCTCTATAATGTCATGTAAA
The DNA here is from genome assembly GCA_032173925.1 of Heritiera fomes. Classification (NCBI taxonomy): domain Eukaryota; kingdom Viridiplantae; phylum Streptophyta; class Magnoliopsida; order Malvales; family Malvaceae; genus Heritiera; species Heritiera fomes. Next base: position 37,816,495 of record JAPDPM010000007.1, read on the forward strand.
GCATTATAAAGCATGCATCATAAACCTCTTTCATGCATTGTTTGCAACCATGCATATTTCTTTTAGATGGTGTAGGCGAACATACTTACTTGAAAACATCATGCTTCAAATCATACTTTGTATGCTTCTTTTTAAATATAGCATACATATAAACATGCACTATACTTCTTCTTCTTATACTTTCTTTAAAACATCATGCTTCAAATCATACTTCAAAACATCATACTTCATAAACTTGCTTCTTTACTTTAAAACATACTTTACATGCTTTTATAACATAGCATGTTTCGTGTACTTCTTCAAAACACATTTCAAATACTTCTTTGAAATATCATTTACATACATACATACATACTTACTTCGTCTTCTATCTTTAAAACATACTTTACATGCTTTTATAATATAGCATGTTACATATTTCAAATACTTCTTTGAAATATCATTTACATACATACATGCTTTTCTTAAAACATCTTATACTTTCTTGAAAACATACTTCATATACTTCTTTTAAAACTTCTTGTACAAGTAAACCAAGTACTTTCGATTTCTTTATTCTTAGAAATCGCATATACATATAGTTTTCGATAACATAAAAACTATTCATACTTTTGTGGAGTTATGCACTGCATCATCATCAACATCATAATCATGTGGCGTACCCCGTAGGGCCAGGAATTCTCCCTTAGCCAAACATGAAACATAAACAGATTGGCCAACTGCGGGTGGCTACAGTTAACACTAGTCAGGTGTCCCCTGTAGCAACTGAGGCCTGACTTATGGTCCTCAGCCCTTAACATACATCATTTCAGGACTTGATCAGAGCCCCTACTAGAAACATGAAAGTGCATAATCTCAAAACATATGCCATGTAGCTTCTAGCCATGACATTTCATACTTTCTGAAAATAAGTTAGAAAGCCTCTTTTCAAAACAGGGCAGTCGACTGGCTTAATAGGGCAGTCGGCTGCTGCTTCATACTTTCATTTATCGAAATTATTTTTATTTAAAATTTCGATATTTTCATCTTCGAAAACATATAAGGGCAGTCGACTGGTCCATATAGCAGTCGACTGGTTTTCAAACAGAATGCTTCTTAAGAAATAGCAGTCGACTGGTCCATATAGCAGTCGACTGTTTTTAAAACAGAATGCTTCTTCAAAATTAGCAGTCGACTGGTCTAATAGGCAGTCGACTGGTTTTCAAACAGAATGCATTTTGGAAAATAGCAGTCGACTGGCCCATATAGCAGTCGACTGGTTTGAAACAGAATGCTTCTGGGTAAATAGCAGTCGACTGGCTTACATAGCAGTCGACTGGTTTGCATAGGTTTTCGAAAACGACGTTTTGGTTGTCTCTAGGCAGTCGACTTCCCTCTAAGGCAGTCAGCTGCCCCTAGCCTAATTGGTACTAGGAGACAAGTCCGAAAATGCACTTTTCCTGTATAGAAACAGCTGGTATTTCTCTCCAAATCACATGCACATATCATAAAACATGCGGACATAGCCGCCTTACGTCCGTTACATCATTTCCTTACCTTGAATCCTTCAGGAACGCGAAATCACTTGGCGCGTCAACCCTAGCTTTTCACTCCTTCAAAGCTGTAATCATAAATCATATCAAACCTTAAATCAAACCACATACATATGCTATACTAACTCAAAACAACTTCATATCATGAACCAAATTGTAAAAATCATCTTCTTCTCTTACCTTCACTAGAGACCAAAACTTCAAATCTTGAGATCTCCTCCAATACTTGGAATTAATTCACCAAACTTCCGATATAGCCTCGTCTAGTGACTATGATCGTTTTTCGTCTAACAAACTTAACGATTTGGTTACTAAACAAGAGTGTTTGTCAAGGTAGCTATGGAAGAAAACTTATGGAAACTTGGAGAACACGAGAGAAAGGGCTAGAAATGGGGCTGACGTTGGGTAATGGCTGATGGGCTGGTGAGTCATGCAATCTTCATTAATTGCTTCTTATCCCCTTAGTTAATCTCAGCCTTTGACCCTTCCCTTGACTCTTGACCATTTGACCCATTAAATCCCTCTTCTTCCATTCTTCCATTCATGCATAAGCCACATATGTTTAATTAACCAATCAAAAATCTGATTTTGTTTCTTGTCTCATACTCTTAATATTTTTCTGATATCAACATTAAATCATTTGACTAATTGACATTCACTTCCTTATTTCTTCCATACATCATGCATACATCACTCATACATTAAACTTCATATTCATTAAATTATGAAAATCTGATATTAATTCTTTGCTCATACCTCCATTATTCTTATAACATCAATTTAATTTCCTTGACTATTTAATCTTTCATCTCATTACTTCTTCCATGTTTCATACATCCTTCATACTTCATAATTCTCATATCTACTTATTTTCATTTAAGCTAACATACTTTATAATTATGAAGGAATTTCCTGAAATTGGGGATTTCACAGAAAGGGAGGAAAAATATAAGAAAAAAACAAATTATAAAATGTTTAACATTAAAAATAATAGTGATGTACAGAATCAGCCTACTGGAAGTATCATTGTCTCAAGTTGCACAGTTTGTTTCCTTCTCTTGGCCCTATATTATTTAATCATGTCTTTCATGAAGTAAATTCTCTTGCTGACTTCTTTGCTAAATCGTGAGTTAATCGTAATTTTGATTACGTAGCATGGTTTTAATCTCATTTTTTGCATCAGAAGTTTTTTTTTTCTTCTGATTTTGTATTTGTTGTAATTTATATCTATCAAAAAAATTTCAGCTTTCAAAAAAAAAATAATATTGATGTATTATATTTTTGTTAACGTTGGAAAAAAAAAGAGTATAACATTTTTTTTATGTATTATAACTTTATAAAGCTCAAGTGAACCTATTAAAATAAGAAAGCAACCAGACATCTTACATAAATAATTTTGAAATTACCTGCATTTTTTTTTCAATTTTCAAACTTTGCTTGGTAGAGCATAAAAGATAAAAACATAAAAATTAAAAAAATAAAAATATACTTTTCTATTGATTTGTTTTGTATGAAAAATTGAAAAGGTGGAAGAAAATATAATATTTTAATCATTTAGTAGAGTTAAAAAATGAAAAAAAATGAAATTATATCGTTTTACTCTTATACCATTAATTAATTAAGATAATAAATAAAATTTGAATAAATAAAAAATAATTTTATATATATATATATATATATATATATATATATTTATATGACCCAAACTAATGCATTGAAAAAAAAAACCAAGTTAAGGCTTTTAGCACAAATGCAAAAGCTAACATGAAGAGTTATAAAGACAAATGAACAAAGAAATGAATGCACTATGTAAATTTGTTTTTTGGAAGCAAGATTTAAGTTTGCAATAATCCTTATTGGGTAGAGTATGGTATTGCAACAGAGGCAATAAGTGGGGACATATACAGCTTTGGAATTATGACGTCCCCGCCACTACATCTTATCATCCAACTTTTTCTTATTATCTTATACGACTTAATTCGATTTAGTTCATCAGTGTCATTTATTCCTTACCCTTAAGCTAAATATCTAATAGCTCATAAAAATTAATTTACTTTCCATAAACATAATATTGATATATATAAATATCATTCCATTCCACAGGATCTTACACATCATCTTAACTTACATCCCCGACATCTTATATACACAAATGCTACTTGTACTGTACCGTAGCTGAATTTCAATTTACTTTACATAAACATATAGTATACCTTCTATGCTAACTAGGAAGCATATCGCGAAGGTACACTTCAATCTTTCAAAAGCAAGCTCCTCTAATCGGAGCGAGGTTCACTTCAGGTAATCTGTAGGAAAAATGGTCGTAAAAGGATGAGTTTACGCTCAGTAAGAAAAATATGTAAAAGAGCGTACTATGCCTCTATATGCACTTTTCCTACTTGGCTCTATAATGTCATATAAAGCATTATAAAGCATGCATCATGTACATCTTTCATATATCGTTTGCAACCATGCATATTTCTTTCAAATGGCATAAGCAAACATACTTTCTTTAAAACATGCATCATCGTCTTTCTTTAAAACCTCATACTTCATAACTTACTTTAGAACATACATCTTATACTTTAAAACAGATGGAGACTATGTACGTTTATTCGAGCGATTGCATCATCATATAAATCATTTATACCCATTTATATGATTCTAGTCACATAAATCATTTATACCCATTTATGTCACTTTAATCCTGTATTAGTACAGTGGTGCACCATATAAAGGTCAGGGATTCTCTCCTGCCTTTAGTAATCCACAGTGAACACTAGTTAGGTGTCATCCGTGGTATTGAGAACCGGACTAGGGTTCCTCGCTCAACATACATAATACTGAGAACTTGATCAGAGTCTCTCAGCCAAATACAGGGATGCATGATTATAACATAGTCCATAGTCTCAAAACATTTATGATATACTTGTTCAGAAAACACTTTTGTGCTTAAACCAAATAGGCTTTGAAATCATCTTTTCATACAGGGCAGTCGACTGGCCTCATAGGGCAGTCGGCTGCTGCTTCATAACTTCCATTATCGAAATTAATTTCATTTAAAATTTCGATATTTTCATCTTTGAAAACATATGAGGGCAGTCGATTGGTTTTCAAACAGAATGCTTCTTAAGAAATAGCAGTCGATTGGTCATATAGCAGTCGACTGTTTTTGAAACAGAATGCTTTTGGAAAATTAGCAGTCGACTGGTCCTATAGGCAGTCGGTTGGTTTTGAAACAGAATGCATTTTAACAAATAGCAGTCGACTGGCCCATATAGTAGTCAACTGGTTTGGAATAGAATGTTTCTAGGTAAATAGCAGTCGACTGGCTTACATAGCAGTTGACTAGTTCGTCTCAATTTTCGAAAAACGACGTTTTGGTTGTCTCTAGGCAGTCGACTGCTCCTAGCCTAATTGGCACTAGGAGTAAAGTCTGAAATTGCACTTTTCCTACATAAACCAACTGATGCATCTCTCCAAAACAGTCAAAATCATATTAAAACATGCGGACATAGCCTCCTTACGTCCGTTACATAAATTCCTTACCTCGATTCCTTCGAGAACACAAAATCACTTGGCGTGTCAACCCTAGCTTTTTACTCCTTCAAATCTGTAAACATCATACAATTCAAACCTTTAAATAATCATCATACATACATCATACCAACTCAGTACAACTCCAAAATATGAACAAAATTGACTAAATCATCTTCTCCTCTTACCTTGGCTAGTGACCAAAATCTCAAACTTTGAGATCTCCTCCAATACTTGGATTCAATCTACCGAACTTCGGATATAACCTAGTCTAGTAACAAGGATCGTTTTTCGTTTAACAAACTAAATGAATTGATGGAAGAGTGAGGTGGTTTGTCAAGGTAGCTTGGAATGGAAACTTGGAGAAAATGGAGGAAACGATGGAGAGGGCTGGAAGGGGCTGCCGTGGGAGTGAAGAAAGATGATGACTCATGCTTCATGCATTAAATGCATGCTTTATCCTCCCTTATCTCAGCCATAATCTTCCCTTTGACCCATTTGACCATCAATTAATCCTCTTCTCTTTTCTTCCTATGACTCATCCATTTGACTACCAATCAAAATTCTGATTCTTATTTCTTTTCTCATACTCTTAATATTTTCTGATATCACATAAATTAGTTGACTAATTGACTTTCAATCCTCTTTTATTTCTTACATATTCCACACATCATTCATACATCATTTATTCATCAAACTTCATATTTATTTAATCCTATGAAATTGAAATACTTTACAAACATGGAGGGATTACATGGAAATTGGGGATTTCATATCCTCCCCACCTTAGAAAATTTGGTCCTCCAAATTTAAATCGGCATATCATGTAAACAACTCCGGATATCTCTCCTTCATCAAGCTTTCTAGCTCCCATGTAGCTTCTTCCGTCGTATGGTATTGCTAGAGAACTTTCACTAAAGGGATCATCTTAGACCTCAAAACTTTTTCTTTTCTGTCCAAAATCCAAATCGGCTTCTCTACATAACTCATATCCTCCCTTATTTCTAAGGGCTCATACTCTATAACATGGGATGGATCCGGATTATACTTCCGAAGCATCGATACATGAAGTACATTATGTACTCCCGATAACTTCGGAGGCAATGCCAATCTACAGGCAACATCTCTAACTCGGTCTAAGACCTCAAATGGACCGATGTAGCGAGGACTCAGCTTACCTCGTCGGCCAAATCTCATAATCACTTTGGATAGAGAAACTTTCAAAAATACAAAATCTCCAACCATAAACTCGAGTGGTCTCCGTCGAGCATCCGCATAGCTCTTTTGTCGACTTTGAGCTGTCTTAAGCCTTTGGCAAATTAACTTAACATCCTCAGAGGCTTGCTCGACTAATTCTGGAGCCAACAACTTGCATTCGCCCATTTCTTCCCACCCAATCGGAGATTGACACCTTCTTCCATACAAAGCTTCATATGGTGCCATCCCGATACTTGCATGATAACTATTATTGTATGCAAACTCAGCCAATGGCAGATGGTCATCCCAGGAGCCTTTAAAGTCCATCGCACAAGCTCTCAACATATCATCGAGTGTCTGAATAGTGCGCTCAGACTGTCCATCAGTCTGCGGATGAAAAGCTATGCTGAAATTTAACTTAGATCCCATGGCTTCTTGAAAATGCTCCCAAAAGTGAGAGGTAAACCTGGAATCTCTATCAGAAGTGATGCTCACTGGAACACCGTGTAGTCTTACAACTTCTCTTACATACAAGTCTGCCAAAGTGCTAAGCGTATCTGTTGACTTCATAGGCAGGAAGTGAGTTGACTTCGTCAATCTATCCACGAATACCCAAATACCATCATGGTTCCTCTTGGTCTTGGGCAATCCCATAACAAAATCCATCGTAATGTGCTCCCATTTCCACATAGGTATAGGTAGAGGGTGTAATAATCCTGCGGGCTTTTGATGCTCTACCTTAACTTGTTGACATGTGAGACACTTTGCTACAAACTCAGCTATGTCTCTCTTCATGCCATTCCACCAATACACCTTGCGAAGATTATGATACATCTTCGTATTTCCTGGGTGCATCGTGTACTTAGTGGCATGAGCTTCAATCAATATCAACTTCTTCAATTCATCATCATTAGGAACACATATACGATTATGGAACCTCAAAATTCCATCACTACTCATTTTGAACTCTGAGGTCATTCCTGATTGAATCTGGCTCATAGCCTCTATACATCTATCATCTTCCTTCTGAGCAATCCGAATTCTATCTATCAAGTCTGGCTCAATCATCAAACTAGCCATCATTCCAAAATGTTCATTAGGCATAACATTTAAGTTGAGGCTTGCAAACTGTTCAATCAGTTCATATTCTTTTATCATCATATAAGCTACTATACCTACATGCTTCCGGCTCAGAGTGTCCGCCACCACATTGGCTTTCCCCGGGTGGTACAATATCTCACAATCATAGTCTTTCAGAAGCTCGAGCTATCTTCTTTGCCTCATATTCAACTCCCTTTGAGAGAACAAATATTTCAGACTTTTATGATCCGTAAAAATCTGAAATCTCTCACCATATAAGTAATGCCTCCATATCTTCAAAGCAAATACTACTGCAGCTAACTCCAAATCATGAGTTGGGTAGTTCTTCTCATGGTCCTTTAGTTGTCTAGAACCATATGCTACTACCTTACCATGCTGCATCAACACACATCCCAAACCTTACCCTGAGGCATCACTATATACTGCAAATCCTCCTGAACCACTAGGGATAGTGAGGACAGGTGCAGTCGTTAGCCTGCGCTTCAACTCCTGGAAGCTTTGCTCACAGGCCTCATTCCATTCATATTTCACCTCTTTGCGCGTTAAGCGCGTCAATAGGGCAGCTAACTTTGAGAAACCCTCAACAAATCTTCTATAGTAGCCAGCTAAACCCAAGAAACTCCTAATCTTCGTCACTGTCTTTGGTCTCTCCCATTGAACCACCGCTTCAATCTTTGATAGATCAACCGAAACTCCATCTTTCTGATTATGTGACCTAAAAAGGAGATTTGATTCAACCAAAAATCACACTTACTTAGCTTGGCATACAGTCCTCTATCTTTGAGGGTCTCCAAAACTATCTTCAAATGCTGCTCATGCTCTTCCCGTGACCTTAAGTACACCAAGATGTCATCGATGAATACAATGACAAACTGGTCCAAGTATTGCTTGAACACATCATTCATTAAGTTCATGAAGGCTGCGGGTGCATTGGTCAGACCGAACGGCATCACTAGAAACTCATAGTGACCATACCGCGTCCTGAAGGCAGTCTTAGGGATATCTTCACTTCGGATCTTCAACTGATGATATCCCGACCTCAAGTCTATCTTGGAGAAGACTTGTGCACCCTTGAGCTGATCAAAGAGGTCATCTATCCTGGAAAGAGGGTACTTGTTCTTAATGGTCACTTTATTCAGCCATCGGTAGTCGATGCACAACCTCATACTACCGTCCTTCTTCCGGACAAACAGTACAGGAGCAGCCCAAGGGGATACGCTGGGTCGTATGAATCCCTTATCCAGTAACTCCTGAAGCTGCTTCTTCAACTCTTCCAATTCCACTAAGGCCATCCGATAAGGAGATCTCGAAATGGGCTTAGTCCCTGGCACCAAATCGATCGTGAACTCTACTTTCCTATCCAGAGGAAGTCCTGGAAGATCATCCGAAAATACTTCGGGAAAACTTTGGATTACAGGAATATCATGGAGTCTGGGACGTTTTTGATCTACGTCCTCCACATAAGCAATGAACCCTTCGCATCATCATAAATACTTTTCATTACTTTTACTTGCATTCAAATCAAAATTAAACATGCTTTCACATTATGTACTTGCAAAATTTACAACATAGCTAACGGGTGAAGAGAAGGTTACACTCTTAGCATAACAATCTAATATGACATGATTCTTAGCTAACCAATCCATCCCAAGATAACATCAAACCCATACATATTTAGTAGGATTAGGTCAGCTATCAATTCTCTTTCTCTTACCCGTAGCTTACAATTTCTATACACTAGTTCTGTCATTTGTGATTCCTTAAAAGGCGTGCTTATTTGTAACAAGTGTCCTAAAGGCTCAGGCTCAACAGGCACTTTCATAGCAATCATAGGTGACATGAATGAATGTGTGGAGCCTGGATCAAACAATGTTGTGACACTTATATCAAACAAGTAAACCTTACCTTTAATAATCACTTTGGACGAGGCATCGGCAGATTCTTCATCGATTGCAAACACTCGTCCCTGGGTCACAGCTTTCTTTCCCTTTTTTGCAGCAGTGGCCTTAGGTTGTGGTCGAGGAGTCTTATCAGATTCCTCGGGCACCCTTTGGTCTCTCTTAGGGCAGTCTCTAATCATGTGCCCTTGTTCAACACATCTGCAACACACGCCACTTGCCAACCGGCATGGTTGTGATCCGTGAAACTTCCCACATTGCTCATATCTTTGCATTGTACTCTTCGGTGAGCTAGCGGTACTACCAGCTAGGTATCGGGATTGCTCATCACTTATCTTGATCCTGGTAGCTCTAGGAGTACCTATATCATCATCATCATCATAATTCCAAATTTAATGCATTTCCATGGAAACATTTAATTAAATTGAAAATCATTTTCTTATACTTTACTTACCTATAAAAACTCCTTCAGATCGTCTACTTCTTCGAAATGGATACCTATCACTAGAGGTCTTCTCATCCGACTTCCGCTTCATCAGCTCTTTGCCTTTACCCTTAGCTCGGAAGTCAACGTGATGAAGATCATAGTCCTGCTCACACAACTGAGCCTTATGGACCGCTTCTCCATAAGTAGTGATATCCATCGGGTATAACTTAGATCTGATCGGGGACTTCAATCCCTCTATAAACCTATAGATCTTGTGTCCTTCATCTCTTAGGACCTCGGGATCAAATCGGCTCAAGGTGATGAACTTCGATTCATACTGATTACCGTCATCGCACCTTGAGTCAAACTCAGAAACTCAATCTTCAACCTATTCCGATCAGTGCGTGGGATGTACTGCTCATTAAAAGCTTCCACAAATCTATCCCATGTAACCTCATCATATTGGGCCTCTAACACGGTCCGAGTTGCCACCAATACTCAACATCATCTATCAACAAGTACGCGGCCAAGCCTACCTTCTCCCTTTCGGAGCAGGGCATGTACTCAAAAGACTTCACGACCGCTTTCATCCAGTTCTCTGCGGTCAGCAAATCTCTTTCTCCCTTAAACTTGGGCAGATCCAACTTCTTGAACTCTTTTATCAAGGACACACTACAATATGCCTTGGGATCCCGCCTTCCCATAGTTGGGATTAGTAGGGGTATCTCGGTAGGAGGAACAACAGGTGTAGCTGCTGGGGTACTTGTGGCCACATTCGGAAAGCTCGACATGAACTGTGTGAATATCATGGCTATATTCTCCATATGCTTCTCCATTTTCGCTAGCCTTGTATTCGGGCTATGCGGTGGACATGGAGGAACTGGGGGCTCTTCTTCACGACCTCATCCTCTTCCTTTACTTGTACCTCTTCTACGTGAGCTCATGTTGTAAATATAATCATCATTAAGCTCTTTAGTATAACTATAAACAGTTATAATATGCATATGCATTCAGACAAGTACAGTACAATTGGGGATATACTCTATTTCTAACTTATCGACACTGACAGACACCAATCGAATCGCTATAATACCAATCTGTGATGTCCCCGCCACTACATCTTATCATCCAACTTTTTCTTATTATCTTATACGACTTAATTCAATTTAGTTCATCAGTGTCATTTATTCCTTACCCTTAAGCTAAATATCTAATAGCTCATAAAAATTAATTTACTTTCCATAAACATAATAATGATATATATAAATATCATTCCATTCCACAGGATCTTACACATCATCTTAACTTACATCCCCAACATCTTATATACACAAATGCTACTTGTACTGTACCGTAGCTGAATTTCAGTTTACTTTACATAAACATATAAGTATTCCTTCTATGCTAACTAGGAAGTGTATCGCGAAGGTACACTTCAATCTTTCAAAAGCAAGCTCCTCTAATCGGAGCGAGGTTCACTTCAGGTAATCTGTAGGAAAAATGGTCGTAAAAGGGTGAGTTTACGCTCAGTAAGAAAAATATGTAAAAGAGCGTACTATGCCTCTATATGCACTTTTCCTACTTTGCTCTATAATGTCATATAAAGCATTATAAAGCATGCATCATGTACATCTTTCATATATCATTTGCAACCATGCATATTTCTTTCAAATGACATAAGCAAACATACTTTCTTTAAAACATGCATCATCGTCTTTCTTTAAAACCTCCATCATCGTCTTTCTTTAAAACCTCATACTTCATAACTTACATCTTATACTTTAAAACAGATGGAGACTATGTACATTTATTCGAGCGATTGCATCATCATATAAATCATTTATACCCATTTATATGATTCTAGTCACATAAATCATTTATACCCATTTATGTCACTTTAATCTTGTATTAGTACAGTGGTGCACCATGTAGAGGTCAGGAATTCTCTCCTGCCTTTAGTAATCCACAGTGAACACTAGTCAGGTGTCATCCATGGTATTGAGGATCGGACTAGGGTTCCTCGCTCAACATACATAATACTGAGGACTTGATCAGAGTCTCTCAGCCAAATACAAGGATGCATGATTATAACATAGTCCATAGTCTCAAAACATTTATCATATACTTGTTCAAAAAACCCTTTTGTGCTTAAACCAAATAGGCTTTGAAATCATCTTTTCATACAGGGCAGTCGACTAGCCTCATAGGGCAGTCGGCTGCTGCTTCATAACTTCCATTATCGAAATTAATTTTATTTAAAATTTCGATATTTTCATCTTTGAAAACATATGAGGGCAGTCGACTGGTTTTCAAACAGAATGCTTCTTAGGAAATAGCAGTCGACTGGTCATATAGCAGTCGACTGTTTTTGAAACAGAATGCTTCTGGAAAATTAGCAGTAGATTGGTCCTATAGGCAGTCAGTTGGTTTTGAAACAGAATGCATTTTAACAAATAGCAGTCAACTGGCCCATATAGCAGTCGATTGGTTTGGAACAGAATGTTTCTGGGTAAATAGCAGTCGACTGGCTTACATAGCAGTCGACTAGTTCGTCTCGATTTTTGAAAAACGGCGTTTTGATTATCTCTAAGCAGTCGACTTCCCTTTAAGACAGTCGGCTGCTCCTAGCCTAATTGGCACTAGGAGTAAAGTTCAAAATTGCACTTTTCCTGCATAAACCAACTGATGCTTCTCTCCAAAATAGTCAAAATCATATTAAAACATGCGGACATAGCTGCCTTATGTCCGTTACATAAATTCCTCACCTCGATTCCTTCGAGAACACGAAATCACTTGGCGTGTCAACCCTAGCTTTTCACTCCTTCAAATCTGTAAACATCATACAATTCAAACCTTTAAATAATCATCATACATACATCATACCAACTCAGTACAACTCCAAAATATGAACAAAATTGACTGAATCATCTTCTCCTCTTACCTTGGCTAGTGACCAAAATGTTAAACTTTGAGATCTCCTCCAATACTTGGATTCAATCTAGCGAACTTCGGATATAACCTAGTCTAGTGACAAGGATCGGTTTTCGTTTAACAAACTAAATGAATCGATGGAAGAGTGAGGTGGTTTGTCAAGGTAGCTTGGAATGGAAACTTGGAGAAAATGGAGGAAACGATGGAGAGGGCTGAAAGGGGCTGCCATGGGAGTGAAGAAAGATGATGACTCATGCTTCATGCATTAAATGCATGCTTTATCCTCCCTTATCTCAACCATAATCTTCCCTTTGACCCTTTGACCCATTTGACCATCAATTAATCCTCTTCTCTTTTCTTCCTATGACTCATCCATTTAACTACTAATCAAAATTTTGATTCTTATTTCTTTTCTCATACTCTTAATATTTTCTAATATCACATAAATTATTTGACTAATTGACTTTCAATACTCTTTTATTTCTTACATGTTCCACACATCATTCATACATCATTTATACATTAAACTTCATATTTATTTAATCCTATGAAATTGAAATACTTTACAAACATGGAGGGATTACATGAAAATTGGAGATTTCACAGGAATACTCCTGCTAGAGATGTTCAGAAGGAAGAGACCCACTGATGATATGTTCAGAGATGGTCTAACACTTCATCATTTTGCAAAGATGGCATTGCCTGATCAAGTACTTGAAGTTGTGGATCCATTACTTGTAGTTGAAGACAACGAAGAAGAGGATGCAAGTAGCACCAGAAACCCAAAGAAGGCACACTTGAAAGAAACCAAAATGAAAGAGTGCCTGATTTCCATCCTAAGAGTTGGGATCGCTTGTTCTCTTGAATCACCAAATGCCCGCATTGACATTGTCAATGCTGCAAAAGAGTTGCATTTTATCAGGAAAACTTTCTTGGGGCTAGAACTCGAACACAAAGATGAGAACAATCTTGGAATGGAGTTTGGTTGTTTATGTTATGTGATATTATGTTCTATTTAATCCCTGTCTAATTCTAGTTATACATTTTAGCAGTCACTGCATTTTTGTTCTTCTAGCCGAAAGCATGACTTTGTTTAGTTAATAACTATATTTTCCAAAATCCTTGTCTAGTTACGAGCATACAATTAAAATTGTTATACTCAAAATACAATCACAAATAAAATTGAAGGAAGAACAACTATTTAATTTTATTTCTACAAAGCCAACTTTATATTACAAAGACCAAAAATTAAGTAAAAGAAAATTTCATCAAAATCACCAACTCTTTTGCTTTCGCAATCAACAACCTGCATTGGTCAGCAAGGGACAGTGAATGTTGGACAATCAGTGGAATTGATCCTATCCTCTTTTGTTTCTCAAGTGGCCAACCTTGGAACAAGTATGATTTAGTTGAAGAAGTGGAGGTGGCGACCTGGGAGTGGAAGATTTTGACTCTGCCAAGGCTGGCGTTGTGACGACGAGATTACTGATAGTGGAGGACTTACTTTGCTTAAATTCTCCTTGTGTTTAGGGTACCTTTGAACATGACTAAATTGAAGTCAACAATAATCAATTATAAATTTGACAATGAGAAATTCAAATAAATGAAATAAGATATACATGAAATAACATTTAAAAAAGTTAATAGTAAAACTTTCAATATCTACATCAATAATTAAGTTGAAAATGATCAGAGTCCTGCTCTGTTTATTGGATTGTCCAGGACCAGAATGATGTTAAGCCAATTGAACTCAAAGAAGCAAGCGCAATGGCAAAATTAATAAATGCTTCCGGTGCTGGAATACTTTTCTACATTCTAGAAGCCTTCCAATTACCTTGGGCTCAAATTTGCCAAACTTACGAGGATTTGTTATAGCAGCTAATAATCTTAGTGGAACACTACCGGAGTCATTATCCATTGCTTCAAAAAAAAAAGTATTCTAGTAATCCTTTTAGTGGTAAAGTAACCATTACTTTTCAAAATGCTAAAAATTTGCCATGGCTAATATCGAAAGGAAAATCTGGGAAGTGGTGGCTTTGCGATAGACTTGACAATCTTAAACACGATACGATGACACAACATGAAAACGATACAAATCAAATACATAAATGTGATATGAATTAAAATTAAGTAAAATTCATATATGAATATGTTAAATGCTAAAAGTAAAATTTTTTCAAATTTCGTGTCGACACGAATATTAATACGTAATTTTTGTGTTTTACACAATATGAATATGATTTTACATAACACAAAAATGAATTATAAACACAATTTGCCAAGTCTATCTGTGGATAAAAATTTGCCATGGCTACTCTCAGCTTGTTTAATCTTTCTTTTCTTGCCCCGTAGTCCTATTTGCTCTGTCAGTGTTGTATTGTTGTCCTGTAAGGAACCAGACCGAAACCAAGGCAGTGCTTTCAGCACAAATCCAAAACACTTATGAAAAGTTAAAAGGACGAATAACCAGGGAAATAAGTTAAAGACTGAAAGTATGCACTTTTTGTGTTGAGACAATTATGATGAAGTTTTAAAGAAAAAGAAAAGCAGAACCAAATTGATTGGCAGCAGCGCCAAAGATATGTTCTTGATTCTGTGGATATTATTGTATTCTTTTAGTAGCTTTTATTCTTGTTTTTACTATTATTATATTCTTAATCTGGAAATTTAATTCAAGTATGCCCTCTATATGGAAATTTCATGGTGATACAATATGAAAATAATATGAAAAATATACAAAAATGACATAAGTTATAATAAAAATATAATATAAATTTGATAAAAACTGAAAAATTGATTTAATATTAGACATAATAATATGAATTATGATAAAATCATTTTCTAATTTTACTTGATATAGCACATAAATTCAACACAAATACATGAATAATGTTATATAAATACGAACATATGTAAACCCATTGAGTAGCTGATAAAAACAAACGATATTCCTAAAGAAAGTATATCAACAAATACTAGAAAAGAAAAAGCAAGATTAAAAGAATTCCTCAAGTTCTGATGTTATATTTAACAAAATAAAAAATAAAAACAGTAAGATTTGAATTGGATAAGAGATTTGTTTAGTGAAATAGTTTTAAAGAAAAGATTGAATGGTAACCGGTAGGAATCAATTTCATATATCAAGCACAAATGTCATTATCATTCACCTATCTTTCAACATGGGTGAAGACATAAATACTAGGGGATGCCAGCAATTGCATTAAACCATAATTTAAAGTCTAGAGTAAAGATGATAAACTTTAGTTCGATTGGAAAAATTCGTGTAATCAATTTAACTTGGTTGATCTGATTTGATTAAAAAAATCAATCAAAATGAATTCTGACAAATTAGAAAGTGAATTAATTACACCATCACAAAAAAAAAAATACAAGTATCGTAGAAAAATCTTCATGTTTGGGCAGTCGCAAGCATCTGTATTGAAGTATGAAAGGAATTTAATAAATCGGTGGAAATAATGAAAGTGATCACAAAGACCATTTGAATGAAAATTAAGAAAGTGATAGTTTAAATCATCTACTAAATCAAATGCACATCAACCATTATAAATGGATGAAAAGTAGATTAAAAACGAAAGAATGAAAATAAAAAGATAGAGTAATGTTTTTTCTTGGAGGGCAAAGGACATTTAGGAAACATTAATGTGGTCGACGTGGAAATGTTTTCTGTTTTTTCAATTCAACTTTTAGAAACGATTATTTCATAATAGTATTTTTTTTTAAAATTATATCAGGTAATCACATTATTAAAAAATTTTGATAATTTATTACATATCACATGTGATAATATATTTATTTTAATATATTTATTAATGAATCAGGTAAAAAAATATTGTACACTGACTAGAAAAAAATTATTTTGCACAATGTTATTTCAAAGTTAATTAATGTGCATTTTGTTAAGTATTTCTTTTTTTTTTGTCAAGTCCATTTCTATTTCTTCCAACTACCTATTGGTTGTAAAGTATTTCAAAGTTGATATTAATTAGATAGATATTAGGATGACACCCCTACTTCGCATGGGGGTATTTCTTTCTTAAAAAAAATTTTATAAAGAGTATTTATTAAAAAAATAAATCAAGATAATTATTTTAAAAATATTGATTTATTAAATGAAAATGATAATATTTAATTTATCAATTAATCATTTTATTTATTTTTTATTATATTTTTAATAAAATAAAATTTTAACACAAAATTACAAGTTAAATAGATCAAAATAAAACGAAAAGCTTATATAATATTTAATTTTTTTTCAATATAACCCTAATTTGTTTGCCTTAAAATAAATTCAGATTAAATTAATCCCTACAACTGCTTTTTCTTTTTATTTGTTCGTAGTTTCTAAGTGTTAAATTACATTATTTCCTCTTTTATAGTCTTCGATTTTCATATTTAATGAATTTGTTGAAAGTTTTTGATTCATAGATTTATTTCTTACAATTTTTTTTTGTGTTTAAGTTTTAAAAAATGACTTTCGAAATTTTTTGCTTTATACTATAATTTTTTTTTTTGAATTTTAATATTATTTCTAATATTTATTAATTTTTATAGTTTTTCAATTTTTAGAATTATACAAATAAAAAAGGAATTATGATTTGATTTGAAATTTTTGGATATTTGGTATTTGAATTTTAGTATTTTATTCGAATTTTTGCAAACTAAAATTGGGTATTTCAATTGAATTTTAAAAAAATTTAATACGTATTTTTTAACCTTTTTTTGTTACATGAATATTTGGTTTAGTTCCTTAAAAAAATAATTTGAATTTTAATTTTTTCTCTCCCCACTTTTTATATCTTAAGCTTCATTTTTTTATTTTGACTTTGAAAAATAATAATAGTATTTATCAAAGAAAAAATTTTGAATATTTTATTAGTTATTTTCAATTCTTTTTGTTTGAACTTTTTACTGTCTCTCTTTTCTCTCTCTTCCTTTCTTGCTAAGTTCATATTTTTCGTATTTTTAGTATTTTAACATTAAAAAATTTAAAAATAAATATTTTTATTTCAGTTAAAAAAATCACATATTAAACTAAAAACTATGAGATGGCTAAATTTATTTTTAAAATTTTAATTTTAAAGGAAAAAAATTAAAACTAATTATATATTTGAAAAATAAAAAAAATTGCCTCTAAAGAGATAACTAAGTGCCATGTAATAACTACTCACTCATTAAGTAAATAACTTTTATACCCACCAGTGTTTTAACCTATGTTGTGTCATAGTTTTTACTAAATAAAAACAATATAAAAATTGTAAAAAAAATATAAAAATAATATTTAAAAAGCGAACTACAAATATTTATAAAAAAACCAACTAAAAAAAATAAAGGACACATGTCAAGCTCATATTAATGGGAGACTTTTATATATAGTTATAGATAATCAAAGACAAAAGCATCAATACGTTTATGCAAAATGTCAATCAGCAAAGTGGCCATTCTACAATGGTGCATATGTTTGCTGCTAGCCGATGGTTTTTCAAGCCCAATCAGTGGAATCACAACGATCAAATTTAGAGGCTATGAGAGAGATCGTCAGGCCTTACTAGCAATTAAATCTCAAATTATTGATGATAAACTTGGAGTCACTTACTCATGGAACAACCCCGTGCCCTTGTGTCGATGGAGGGGCATAAAATGTGGTCGTAAGCATCAAAGGGTCATCCAGTTGGACTTGAAAAGGCAGAATTTGGGAGGTTCCTTATCTCCCTCCATAGGAAACCTCAGCTTTCTTAGGTTCATCGACCTCCCACACAACCACTCCTCTGGTGGAATTCCTCTTGAAATTGGTCGTCTATTTTAATGTTCAGAAATAATTCCTTTAGGGGAGCAATACCAATCAATTTGTCCCGTTGCTTTAAACTCATCGTCCCTCTACAATTTATAACATCTCTTCTCTGGAGTCTTTTAGTCCAGCAGGTAATCGGTTCCATGGAAGCCTCCCTGACGACTTAGGCTTCATACTTCTAAACGTTAAAAAATTTTTTATTGGTGGTAATAATTTCCCTGCGACTCTGCCAGAGTCATTATCCAATGCTTTAAAGCTTGAAAAGCTCGACCTTACCTATAACTTTTTCACCTCAGTCATAAAAGTTTATCATGGCTAAATGTGGAAAGTAATCATTAGCTCGTGATCTAGATTTTGTAACATCCTTAACTAACTGTAGCAATTTAGATAAACTTAGTTTAGTCGACAGTCAATTTGGAGGGGTGCTGCCAAATTCTCTAAGCAATCTTTCATCTACGGTTACTGTAAAAGCTTTAGGTACTAATCGATTAACTGGCACCATTCCTTCAGGGATAGCAAATCTTGTAAATCCACTTTCATTAGGCTTGGAGGATAACCGACTAACTGGCCCCATTCCTCACGCCATTGGTAGGCTTAAGAATTTGCAAGGTCTCTACTTGGGTGGAAATAAATTATCAGGGAGAATCCCAACCTCTGGGAAATGTGACACAACTAAACAACCTTGGTGCAGAAAACAAGAAGCTAGAGGGCAACATACCTCCTCGGCTTGGCAATTGTCAGAATTCGATGATGCTGCTATTAGTTGGCAACAGATGGTGTTGTTCCCCAATTGGTTTTTACCATTACAACCCTCTCAATTTGTTTACTGAAATAGATTTAAAGAAAAGATTGAATGGTAAGTGGTATTCTGTTAAGAATTAAATTCTCAAGTTCAATAATGGTGTTATATTTAACAAAAGAAAAATAGGAACAGTAAGATTTGAATTGGATAAGAAATCAGTTTTTTGAAATAGATTTAAAGTAGAGGTGTCAAATGGGCCGTGTTGGGCCGGCACGGCCCATTTAAATATTAGTCCATGTATTAATAGATTCATGCTGGCACGGCACTATTTTTTAATGGGTCGTGCTGGCACGGTCCATAAAATTTAAGGATGTGGCCTGGCACGACACATGGCCCATAGCACTAATGGGTCGTGCTGGGCCAAGTCCAACATGATTTTTCGTGCCATATCGTGTCAAGCACGGCCCATTAATAAATTTTTACTTTTTTATTATTTTTAAAGTTTTTATTTATTAATTTAAATAATATGCAATATAAATAAATATAAAAAAATAAAAAGACACATAATTCACTTTGACAAAATGCCTATATCCACAAGAAAACATAATAATATATATTAAATAAAGATATTGAAATTTACAATTCTAAAAGGCAAAATGTCTATCTCCATTAGAAAACATAATAAAATTTACTTAATAAAGATATTGAAGTTTGTGTTAAAAAAAAAAGATATTGAAATTTACAATCATAAAAAAAAAAGAGCAACACGATAAAAAAAGGCTCCACTTTGTGGGGTCTAGGGAAGGTCATTATACACAACCAAAAGACTTTCACTTTGTAAGGTTTAGGGAGGGTCATTGTATATAGCATTCTCTCTGCATTAAGAGAGAGTATTTTACCTTGAAATCATGATTTCCAAATCACAAAGGAACAACATTTACTTTTGTACCAATGTTCTCCTTTGAAATTCATAATCCTAATATTTAAAAACACAGACACAAATACAAGATTATAAAACACAAAATATTATTATTATTTTATTTTTCATTCTCTTCACCTGATTATTTACTTATATAATATGGTTTATCTAGTGCTCTAGCTTCTACATTTAACCAATCTTTGAATAAAATAATCTTTAATAATTTATTTTTTGATGAGTTTTTTATTAGAAGTGTATTTAATAAAAAGTTATATACAAAATATGTGACATATCATACATTTTATATTTCAAATGAAAATTTTATAAATTTATATATCAATTATTGAAATACTTCATACTTAGATTTGTTAAATATAATTTTATTTATATAAATGGGCCAATATGGCACGGCACATGGGCTTGCGTGCCGTACTGTGCTAACTCGCGTGCTACGTGCTAGCACTGGCCCTTCATGGGCCGTGCCGTGCCAATCCATGTGCCTAAAAACCTCTAACCCAGCACGGCACACAAATGTATATCGTACTTGGACCAGCCTGCCCATTTAAGTATGGGTCGTGCCAAGCACAACCCATACCATGCGGAATCGTATCTAGCCATGGGTTACCCAGTCCGTTTGACACCTCTAATTTAAAGTAAAAAATGAATGGTAACTGGTAGGAAATCAGTTTTATATATAAATATATATATATATATATATATTGCAGAGATCCCACTAGTTACTGACAATTTAAAGATGGTTTTACGTACCTTGCCAGCAATTGCATTAAGCCTTAATCTATAATCTAGAGTAAAGATGACAATAGTTGATTCGATCTAAAAATTTATCTAATCAATCTGTACCCGATCGATATGATTTGATTAAAAAATAAACTGAAATGAATATTAGTGAATTTGAGGGTGAATTAATCACCCTGTCTTAAAAAATATAGGGAACCTAATAAATTTTTCATGTTTGGGCTTGTTTGTTAAATACAAATCCCATATTATATATACTTAAAACAAACTTTAGATGAAAATAGAAAACTGATCTTCTTGTTAGGAAGCGCGGTTTCAGCGCATCGCTGCCAAGCACATTAAGTAACATCCGCACGCAGGAAAATTCTTTTCTTTGGTATTGATATTTTGCTTAATTTCCACTTAAAATGTAAAAAATGCACATAAAAGATTGACTAATGTTTTTATTTTTACAAAACAAAGAATATTTAGCAACATTAATGTGGTTGAGGTGAAAATGTTTTTAATCTAACTTCTAAAATAGATTATATGAAGCGTTATTCCACGTTAGTATAATTTTTTTTTGTTTAAATTATATTATATAATCATGTTAATAAAAAAATCAATAGTTTATTATAAATTGCATATGATAATTAAATTGTGAATATTTATTTTATAAATTAATTAACAAATCAAGTAATAAATAGTTGAGTTTTTTCTAATAATGTGATTATATAATATAATTTAATTGAATAAATATATATATTGATGTAAAATAATATTTCGCATAATCATTTATCAAAATTAAATAGCTCATTCTGTAAAGTATTCCAATAGTGTTGTATTTCACTAGAGTTGGTCCTTAAATTAAATATCAAATTAGCTATCAAAGACTTAAGGCATCAATGCATTTATGCGAAATGTCGCTTTTTCTTTAACCAAAAAAAAAATAAAAAAGAAATGTCGCTTTCATGATAATTTTCCAATCACTTCAAGTTTTTGTTTAGAAATCAAGTGCGAGCATTTTTTTTCCCAACCTTATGTACACGGTATTTTTGAAGTATATATAACTCCTCTTTTTGTTACATAATAAAATTGCAGAATTCAAGGAATTTGTAACATCTCGTTACCACATTTTTCACGTATTTTCATAAAACTTTACCGGTTGGGCTGTCTGCGATGCCATTAACATTCAACAGTAACAATGACAAATGATAAACATTTATCTATTTATTATGGAATATGAAATTTCTTTTTTTTCATTATTCCTTACATCTGACATCCCCTATAATCCTTTATTTCATTAAGGTAGTACTGTATACATATGTCTGAAATGTAAAAGAGAAAAGACTGTACCTGTCACGTTTAATGTGCCATGCCTTAGTGCTTTAAGCATAGCTATACCCATTTGAGAGCTAATTCTCTCAACTCCGCGTACTTCTTATCTGTGGAGTTAAAACAAAGGGGTGAGCGATTCATACGCTCAGTAAAGGAAACATATGCTGCTTTAAATAAAGCAAAACTATATATCACTATTCATTTGTTCTTTTCTTAACAATAACCCAGTAGAAAAGAAAATGGATATATAGTAAACAACTCTCTTAAAACACCATTCAAAACACCGACTAACAGTTTACTTTAAAATGTAGTAAACACTATCGAGGACTTCAATAATCCTCATAGTAAATAGAAACTGATAAGTTGAGACTAGGCAACAAATAAATCATGCTATCATCGTTTCTCCCTCCACCTTGGGAGAACGAAACCTGCCGCTTTTGGGGTGCACCCGTAGGCCATCGCCCCTCACGGCTATCTCAGATCTATGGCCATAATCTAAAGGGGTCCTCGGGTCCACTTGCCAAGTGACCTCGAGACCGCTGATGACTTGGCAGGTCCATCAGCCCTGTGACGCCCTGAGGTGCACTCATTGGTCCATTGACCGAGCCACCGCCCCAGGTAAGTCACGCACTAGCAACGCATGAACTCAGGGCCTAAAGTCTCAAAATCAACTTTTATATATCATATATCATTTCCACAAAATGATTTGATTTCTTATAAAACAATAAAACACCAAAACAGCCCATAATCTCAAGTTTTAAAACCTGCTCGCCCATGGTCAGCTCGCCCGATATGGCTTGCCCATGGAAGCAGCTCGCAGTGGCGGAGAACATGTGTTCGCCCGCCCTCTTTGCTTTTAAAATCTGAAGCAAAACTGGCTTGCCCTCTGTGGCTCGCCCAGAAATCAACTCGATAAGACGGTGAATTAGTATTCGCCCGCCACTTAGCTTTTCAAAACAGAAATCTCGTTGATATCAGTTCGCCCGCCTTCAGTTTAAAACAAGGGCCGCCCGCCCAACATCTTAAAAAAAAGGGTTCGCCCGACTACGGCTTTACCCGGATTTCTTTTTAAAACAAGGGCACGCGTCCAGTTCTCATAAAAGAGAGCTCGTCATTTGGCTTAACTTATAGCTTTCTATTAAGAAAGTTCGCCCGCCCTTTATAAATAGAAATGAGTTTAAAACGTATAAAAGGGATTGGTTCGCCCGCCAATACCAATTCACCCAACATAAATCACAAAGGGCTTTCCCAACATAAAACATACAAAGCGCTCGCCCGCCCTGTATCATTTCACCCAACAAAACAGCAAAAGGCGGCTATCAGCTCGCCCGCGATCAAACAATTATCAATTAACTTCTTAAAATCATGCATGTCAGAAAACAAAACATTTAACTTAATGTTTTCATAAAATTTACTCCACAGGACATGCATCACTTCACACACACTTCCCTTACCTTGTTCAACGAAGTCTTACTTCGCCCGGCACTCTGTTCGCCCATAGCTATTCCCAATTATCGGCTGCAAATTATATATAAATTTCATTAATATTTTCTTTATATATCACTTGGCGAGAATAAATCAAATAACTACTCGCCCAATCAGATTCCCAATTAGTTCGCCCGCCATTACTCACGAAGCCTTCATTGGCTAACTGTGGAAGTTCACCCACAATCCTTCTCGCCCAATGCCTTCGCATTAGAGCTCGCCCGTCATTCACTTCACTAGAATTGGGCGTTCTCGCCCACAAAATTACCTTGGCGAGTACTTAATATCTATTCGCCTCATTGGCGATTACTATTTTCAACTTGGGCGATCACTGTAGTCGCCCTTGTCGTCACCTATTCCATAATTTTCCTTGTTTTCCTATTTTCCAAGGATCTAACTAAAACCAAGACTGTATCTATGTTTATTACTGCATAAATCATAGAAATCTATCAGTGAACATCAAGAAAACCTCAAAATTATGAACTCACCTCAACCAACTTCACTTCCAGAACAGTTTGCTTCTTGTTTCCTGTTGGCCTTTCTTTTGCTTATTCCTTCAGCTCATCAGGCTAAGAAAGAAAGGTTTTATAAGCATGTTTACTGGTTTAGCCAACTGAAGAGTGAAACTCAGTAGATCAAACATGGCAGAGAAATGGAAGAAACAGAGAAATGCCTCTCGTGAAGAAACTGAAATTGGCTAACTCGTTTTTCATCAATTGTCTCTGCTTATATAAACATTCTCAGCCAATCAATAGCCACCGCCTGGCCCTTATCCTGTTTCCTTCATCATTGTTCACGTCCTTCATGCCTTTAATGCATGAAGAAAACTAAAGCACAAAGTGGCGTGGAAGTCTCCCTTTCACACGGCTTTTTCTTCTACTGCAGCCTTTGTTTACTTCCTCAACCAATCAGGTAAATTCCTTACTGACTTCACCCTCTTCACCATTAATTGTCTTCAACCGTATCACTTACAAGTCAATTTTGGCTGTTAGGTTGAATTCTGTTTTCATTTTCCCATCTATCTGGACGACCACTTTACTCGCCAAATGCATTGGCGTTTCCAAGTCCTCGCCACAAGCGGCCATCACTTATCCACGAAGTTGGCGAACTAAACTACTCGCCAAACAAATAAGGAAAACAATCGACTCGCCACACTAAATCAGTTCGCCAGCCATGGGGCTACTCCTTGTCCTCTGTGTGGCGATCACAAGTTCTCGCCCTTTTCGGGCCATCACCTGGCATGGCTCAACTCGCCAACCATGCCCTGATTCATCTCACAAGTTGGCGAACACGCCTGTGCGACCACACTCTCGTCCAACTCGCCATCAGCATTGATGATCACACATACTTTACTCGCCAATCGGCGAGCCGTTTCTTTATGGTACGCGCCCGCCGAAGGAGCTTTCATCTTTTTGGAAATTAACATTCATTATTTATTTAATTTCCATTATCAATTTTATGAATTTAGACTCTACAGTAGTGCAAAAATCGGATCTTACATTTCTCCCGACCTTAAGAAATTTGGTCCTCCAAATTTCAACCATACCTATCAGTGAAGAAACTCTGGATAGTTCTCATGCATAAGGCTTTTAAATTTTTAAGTTGCCTTATTCTTAATATGATACCATCAAAGCACTTTAGCCATAACATGATCTTAGATCACAGCACTTTATCACTGCAATTTATCTTTCCTATCCAGAATCCGTATCAATTTCTCAACGTCATTCATGTCCTCTCTAATCTCTAGGACTCATTCCGAATCACGTGAGAAGGATATAGATAATACTTTCTCATTATTGAAACATGGAACACATTGTGCACTCCTGGCAACTCGAGTGGTAGTGCACGTCTTTCATATGATCTAAGATCTCCGACGATCCAATACATCGGAAACTCGATTTCCCTCTTACTATGCATCTCAATGGTGAGACCTTAATATTCATAACCATAACCTCTTGTATATCTCAAGAAGTCTGTTCGATTAAGTCGAAAATAGTTTTCGGTCTCCCATTTCGCATGCTATCGTGGATTATATCGTCTGCTAAATAACCTCCTTCAAGTGCTATGTCTATACTCTCTTGTGGCCATTATTATCAACAAACTCTGCCAGGGTAGAGGATTATCCCAGGAGCCTATAAAATCAACTGCATATGCTCACACCATATCCTCGAGCGTTCATCTCATACGCTCGGACTGTCTCTCAGTCTGCGGATAATTTGCGGTGCGAAACTCAATCGGGATCCCATAGCTTCCCGTAATCTCTCTCACACTGAGATACGAAGTGGGACTCCCTATCAACTATAATGCTCACTGGAATACTATAAAACCTCACCATTTCCCTGACATATAATCCGGCCAAGGCATCAATTAGCTCAACAAATTCCAAAATCAAGGAATGAGCAGACTTACTAATATATCCACAACCATCCAGATAATAATTTACTCTTTTCAATTTTTCACTGAGTATGGGAAGTACCTCTAATATAGGTATTTTTTCTTCCTTATCACTTTTCCAACTCTTATTTAATCTCGTCTCTTCAGGCCATCAATAATCATCCTTTTGGCGCTCTTCCGCGCTCTAGGATTATTCTCTCAAGTGAGTTGGCGACCACCTTGTTCGCCCAAATCTCACAACATGTTATACGGTGTTGAGCAATCACCTCACTCATGGGTCGTCCATCCCGAATTTTCTCAAGGTCCTGAAGAACCTCGGGTGTCTTCTCTCAAACCAATTTACACTCCCTCAAGTCTTTATCCTCCTTGAGAGTTAGTAACTCATCTTTACTATTTATCACTTATCATCTCATTTAGTGCTGGTCGATTAAAATTTTAATCATTCGTATGTAATTGTCCCAGTAGTCGCTAAAATACCACGCACTCGCTCTCAATATATCCCGGAGCGTCCACACAATGCGCTCGGATATCTATATCAATCTGAGGCAGTGCTAACAGTAAAATTTTGGAATCCCAAAGTCTCTTAATATTCTCTCAAGGCATATGGCGAATCAGGAATCCCTATCACAAGTATCCACTAACTGGAACTTCACATACTCCCTCTTTGTTCCACCAATATATATCGACTAAAGCACTTAATATATCCCGAAACCACAATCACTTCTATAACATCATGGTTTTTTTCGGATTCTTCACTATCTCACAGTGATTGTTTCATGATTAATCTAGGACGACTTTTCTTTTGCAGACCTTAATATTAGTCACCGATTACATCTCGGTAATCATTTTCCCCTCGATCACTTCTCTTATCTCTAGTGATCATTTTCAAGATTAGCAGTACTTCTTGTATCTGCTCCTCTGAGTATGACACTTTCATGGCTTGTCATTAATTCCAGTCATATCTACATCATGATCAGAGGAAATCACATTTATTCATAAACTTGGGAACTACCTCATAACTTGTGTTCCCTAGTCATCATATGACTTGTCCTCTCAAGACAATTTCATTCTTTTATATTCATCACCACTATTGTTTTTCCCACTTAATATGGTACTTTACTGTCACTATCTCATAACCATTTTGAATACTGTATTCACACATACCCATTCACTTCTACTTTCTCCCAATTAAGTATTGGATCAATAAGGTAGCAAATTCCATAACCTCTTCAACAATTTATTTGTGCTGTACGGGTAAAACTCATAAATTTTATACCCCAATAAGCACACTTTAACCTCTAGCACACTTTAACCTCACTTAAGTAGTAAAATCTTTTACTCAGACAATTTTCAATGTCCACTTAATCTTTCGAGACCTCACGTCTCTAATCTACATAGTTCAATTACAACTCATGGTCACTGACTTAACAATAAGGTTTTTCCATACCTTATACAGCAATATTGCTGATATCAATATACATGTTTACTCTTTTTAAAATCATCCTAGTTGGCTCTAGGTACACAAATAGGAAGGATACTACAGTCGGCTAGGGATCCAGATAGAATATGATAGGTATTTTAGAATACCATACTTGTTCCGGAACCTAGAAGCAACTGTAGAGAGTACTAATCTCATTATTTTCAAAACGATAAAATTTTCGTTTTCACCAGTTATTACAAACTAGTTTTATTCTTTACTCATCAATCTCTCGAGTAATTTCTCAAGCTCTACTGATTCACTGATAAGAGCTTACAAACAGATTCCTATTTCACTTCACCAACCTCTAAGCTTGTCAACTAAATCTCGATACCAACTTTATAATTTTTGGCAACTACGAGACCTTTCATTTTCTTGGCGATTACAGCTTTTGTTCTGTTCGCCACATTGTTATGATTTCCACCACAATTTGTTGGTCAGATTACTCACCATATTCTTTGGGCGATCATCACTAAAATTATTTGGGTGATCAGTATCCTTGCCCCTTTTTAGCAATTCATGATATATTGGCGGACTAGTGTTAGTTCTCGCCATCATCTAACTCGCCCACACCGTTGGCGATCATACATTTGCACGCCCATTGGCGAGCTATCCCAATGTAGTTCTCGCCCATCGAGTATTTCTCATAAATCTTATAATACCACGGTTCTATGGATATCGTAACGGACCAGCCCAACCGGCCATGGCAACCCCCTTTTTGGGCCCATCGACAACGATTGCTGTGACATCGCTACTCATCCATACTATCCTCTTTGGTGATCACCTCAATTGCCCGGTTCTTCCAACCGTGCTCGAGTTCGCCTACCTCAAAGTTTTCTTTCTCATCCACAGACTCAAACACTTGACTTCCTCAAATGTCAAGTCACTACTAATATCCATTCTCCTAAAACATAAGGAGTATATATAACCAGTTTACATCATTTCTCACCCAATTCACTTTAAATTCAAACCCCAAAATCCACAACAAGTATGACTATCTCGCGACCTCACATAACTTATACTCTGGGTCGCCTTACTTATCAATATATTAGTGGGGTCTATAGTAGAAATCCTCCTTTATACTATCAAATACTCATACTATTTCACCATCAATTTCTATTTTAAATCCATTCAATCCCTTATAACTTCGAAAGAAAACCTGTCAATATAGGAGTATATTCATAAATTCCCCTTTAATTCTCTCTCTCATCAGTATAACTCCAAACACGCGATCTTAGAACTTATATGCTAATATTACCCCTTTTCATCTCAATATCATCATTTTCAGGATCTTAATTCGATATGGACAGAGAAGTCCTGGTGGGGCCCTCACCGAGTTCCTCACTGTACCTTATTGAATAGACCCGACATAATGATGATAAGATCGCCTATCTCATGCAAAATTTCCGGATTACTATCTCTATTAGTAACCCCTAATTAGTCAACTTTCATCATATTTCACCACTTAATTCATTTCACAGTCATTCGACTCCTCTATACATTCAGACTATACAGTACTACAGGGGATGTTAACCTTTCTCAACACTTCCCATGCTAAAGGCATCAACAGACATCAGACCAACTCAAGCTCTGATACCATTAAATCTGTAACATCCCGTTACCACATTTTTCACGTATTTTCATAAAACTTTACCGGTTGGGCTGTCTGCGATGCCATTAACATTCAACAGTAACAATGACAAATGATAAACATTTATCTATTTATTATGGAATATGAAATTTCTTTTTTTTCATTATTCCTTACATCTGACATCCCCTATAATCCTTTATTTCATTAAGGTAGTACTGTATACATATGTCTGAAATGTAAAAGAGAAAAGACTGTACCTGTCACGTTTAATGTGCCATGCCTTAGTGCTTTAAGCATAGCTATACCCATCTGAGAGCTAATTCTCTCAACTCCGCGTACTTCTTATCTGTGGAGTTAAAACAAAGGGGTGAGCGATTCATACGCTCAGTAAAGGAAACATATGCTGCTTTAAATAAAGCAAAACTATATATCACTATTCATTTGTTCTTTTCTTAACAATAACCCAGTAGAAAAGAAAATGGATATATAGTAAACAACTCTCTTAAAACACCATTCAAAACACCGACTAACAGTTTACTTTAAAATGTAGTAAACACTATCGAGGACTTCAATAATCCTCATAGTAAATAGAAACTGATAAGTTGAGACTAGGCAACAAATAAATCATGCTATCATCGTTTCTCCCTCCACCTTGGGAGAACGAAACCTGCCGCTTTTGGGGTGCACCCGTAGGCCATCGCCCCTCACGGCTATCTCAGATCTATGGCCATAATCTAAAGGGGTCCTCGGGTCCACTTGCCAAGTGACCTCGAGACCGCTGATGACTTGGCAGGTCCATCAGCCCTGTGACGCCCTGAGGTGCACTCATTGGTCCATTGACCGAGCCACCGCCCCAGGTAAGTCACGCACTAGCAACGCATGAACTCAGGGCCTAAAGTCTCAAAATCAACTTTTATATATCATATATCATTTCCACAAAATGATTTGATTTCTTATAAAACAATAAAACACCAAAACAGCCCATAATCTCAAGTTTTAAAACCTGCTCGCCCATGGTCAGCTCGCCCGATATGGCTTGCCCATGGAAGCAGCTCGCAGTGGCGGAGAACATGTGTTCGCCCGCCCTCTTTGCTTTTAAAATCTGAAGCAAAACTGGCTTGCCCTCTGTGGCTCGCCCAGAAATCAACTCGATAAGACGGTGAATTAGTATTCGCCCGCCACTTAGCTTTTCAAAACAGAAATCTCGTTGATATCAGTTCGCCCGCCTTCAGTTTAAAACAAGGGCCGCCCGCCCAACATCTTAAAAAAAAGGGTTCGCCCGACTACGGCTTTACCCGGATTTCTCTTTAAAACAAGGGCACGCGCCCAGTTCTCATAAAAGAGAGCTCGTCATTTGGCTTAACTTATAGCTTTCTATTAAGAAAGTTCGCCCGCCCTTTATAAATAGAAATGAGTTTAAAACGTATAAAAGGGATTGGTTCGCCCGCCAATACCAATTCACCCAACATAAATCACAAAGGGCTTTCCCAACATAAAACATACAAAGCGCTCGCCCGCCCTGTATCATTTCACCCAACAAAACAGCAAAAGACGGCTATCAGCTCGCCCGCGATCAAACAATTATCAATTAACTTCTTAAAATCATGCATGTCAGAAAACAAAACATTTAACTTAATGTTTTCATAAAATTTACTCCACAGGACATGCATCACTTCACACACACTTCCCTTACCTTGTTCAACGAAGTCTTGCTTCGCCCGGCACTCTATTCGCCCATAGCTATTCCCAATTATCGGCTGCAAATTATATATAAATTTCATTAATATTTTCTTTATATATCACTTGGCGAGAATAAATCAAATAACTACTCGCCCAATCAGATTCCCAATTAGTTCGCCCGCCATTACTCACGAAGCCTTCATTGGCTAACTGTGGAAGTTCACCCACAATCCTTCTCGCCCAATGCCTTCGCATTAGAGCTCGCCCGTCATTCACTTCACTAGAATTGGGCGTTCTCGCCCACAAAATTACCTTGGCGAGTACTTAATATCTATTCGCCTCATTGGCGATTACTATTTTCAACTTGGGCGATCACTGTAGTCGCCCTTGTCGTCACCTATTCCATAATTTTCCTTGTTTTCCTATTTTCCAAGGATCTAACTAAAACCAAGACTGTATCTATGTTTATTACTGCATAAATCATAGAAATCTATCAGTGAACATCAAGAAAACCTCAAAATTATGAACTCACCTCAACCAACTTCACTTCCAGAACAGTTTGCTTCTTGTTTCCTGTTGGCCTTTCTTTTGCTTATTCCTTCAGCTCATCAGGCTAAGAAAGAAAGGTTTTATAAGCATGTTTACTGGTTTAGCCAACTGAAGAGTGAAACTCAGTAGATCAAACATGGCAGAGAAATGGAAGAAACAGAGAAATGCCTCTCGTGAAGAAACTGAAATTGGCTAACTCGTTTTTCATCAATTGTCTCTGCTTATATAAACATTCTCAGCCAATCAATAGCCACCGCCTGGCCCTTATCCTGTTTCCTTCATCATTGTTCACGTCCTTCATGCCTTTAATGCATGAAGAAAACTAAAGCACAAAGTGGCGTGGAAGTCTCCCTTTCACACGGCTTTTTCTTCTACTGCAGCCTTTGTTTACTTCCTCAACCAATCAGGTAAATTCCTTACTGACTTCACCCTCTTCACCATTAATTGTCTTCAACCGTATCACTTACAAGTCAATTTTGGCTGTTAGGTTGAATTCTGTTTTCATTTTCCCATCTATCTGGACGACCACTTTACTCGCCAAATGCATTGGCGTTTCCAAGTCCTCGCCACAAGCGGCCATCACTTATCCACGAAGTTGGCGAACTAAACTACTCGCCAAACAAATAAGGAAAACAATCGACTCGCCACACTAAATCAGTTCGCCAGCCATGGGGCTACTCCTTGTCCTCTGTGTGGCGATCACAAGTTCTCGCCCTTTTCGGGCCATCACCTGGCATGGCTCAACTCGCCAACCATGCCCTGATTCATCTCACAAGTTGGCGAACACGCCTGTGCGACCACACTCTCGTCCAACTCGCCATCAGCATTGATGATCACACATACTTTACTCGCCAATCGGCGAGCCGTTTCTTTATGGTACGCGCCCGCCGAAGGAGCTTTCATCTTTTTGGAAATTAACATTCATTATTTATTTAATTTCCATTATCAATTTTATGAATTTAGACTCTACAGTAGTGCAAAAATCGGATCTTACAGAATTAGTCACCATTAGCTTTTTCTTCTAGTACAGTTTCATATAGTTATTACCGTCTTGGTTTTTGATCACAGTCCTTTTTTTCTTATACGTTAGAATGGGCATTGGAAGCACCCTTTTCTCATTCACCAATGTGGTCATTCTACAATGGTGCATATGTTTGCTGCTAGCCGGTGGTTTTCTAAGCCCAATCTGTGGAATCAGAGCAATCAGTTTCAGTGGGTATGAGAGAGATCGCGAAGCATTACTAGCGATTAAATCTCAAATTATTGATGACCCACATGGAGTCACAAGCTCATGGAACAACTCTGTGTCCTTGTGTCAATGGAGGGGCATAACATGCGGTCGTAAGCATCAAAGGGTCACCAAATTGGACTTGAAAATGCAGAATTTGAGAGGTTCCTTATCTCCCTACATAGGGAACCTCAGTTTTCTTAGGTTCATCGACCTCCGAAACAATCGCTTTTCCGGTGGGATTCCTCCTGAGATTGGTCGTCTTTCCAGGCTTGAAACTTTATTTTTCAGAAATAATTCCTTTGGGGGAACAATACCAGCCAATTTGTCCACTTGCTCAAAACTCATCCATCTTAGCGGCGGACACAACAACCTTGTTGGGAATCTTCCGGTAGAGTTTGGCAATTTATTGAAGCTAAAGGAACTAGTATTTTACGCCAGCTTCCTAACTGGGCAACTTCCAGTTTCGATTGGTAATCTTTCAAATCTATATCTTCTTAATGTAGGTGAGAATAGCTTGCAAGGGAGAATTCCTGATACATTAGGCCAGCTAAAAAGGTTAGTCTATCTTGTAGTAGAAGAGAATAATTTCTTTGGCTTAGTTCCTTCTACAATTTATAACATCTCTTCTTTAGAGTTACTTAGTCTAGTAGCTAATAGATTCCATGGGAGCCTCCCTGACAACATAGGCTTCACACTTTTAAACGTTAAAACAATTTATATTGGGGATAATAATTTCTCTGGGACTCTCCCAAAGTCATTATCTAATGCTTCAAAGCTTGAAAACCTTGACATTTCAAATAACTTTTTCACTGGTAAAGTATCAATTGATTTTAATGGTAAAAATTTATCAAGGATAAATTTGCAAAGTAATTATTTAGGAAGTGGGTTAGCCGGTGACCTAAATTTTGTAACATCCTTAACTAACTCTAGCACTCTGCATAAACTTAGCTTAGATGATAATCAATTTGGAGGGATGCTGCCAAATTCTCTAACCAATCTTTCAACTACGGTTGTTTCATTAATTTTAGGTGATAATAGATTAGTTGGCACCATTCCTTCAGGGATAGCAAATCTTGTAAATCTAATTGTATTAGGTTTAGAAAAAAACCGACTAATTGGCCCGATTCCTCATGCCATTGGTAGGCTTAAGAATTTGCAAGGTCTCACCTTGGGTGAAAATAAATTATCAGGAAGAATCCCAGCCTCCTTGGGAAATTTGACACGGCTATACAAGCTTGCTTTGAATAACAACAAGCTACAGGGCAATATACCTCCAAGGCTCGGCAATTGTCGAAATTTGTTGTGGCTGGTATTAAATGGCAATAGACTTACTGGTGATGTTCCCCCATCAATTTTTTGCATGATAACCCTCACAATTTACCTAGACTTGTCCAACAATCTCTTTACAGGCTCCCTGCCACCTGAAGTTGGAAACCTGAAGAATTTAGGAGATCTGGATATATCAGGAAACCAATTTTATGGTCAGGTTCCCAGTGCCTTAGGTGCTTGTACAAGTTTGGAAGATCTCTATTTGGGAAATAATAATTTTAATGGAAGTATCCCTGGCTCTTTGAGTTCTTTGAGAGGCATTTCACAGCTAGATCTCTCCCACAACAACTTTTCCGGACAAATTCCTGAATATCTCGAAAAATTATCCTTGTTGACGTACTTAGACTTGTCTTATAATGACTTGGAGGGGAAAGTGCCAACGAAAGGATTGTTCAGAAACGTAACAGCAATTTCATTGATTGGGAATGAGAAGCTTTGTGGAGGCATTGCTGAACTGCATTTGCAAGCATGCCACTTCAATGAGCAGAAGAAATCGAAAAGTCGACATTCACTCAAAATAATCTTGATAGTTTGCGGGGTCTTCGGATTTCTTTCACTATCATTTTCCTTACTTTTCTATTGGATAAGAAATAATAGAGAAGTATTACCTGAGACTCTGTCAGTATTGCCTTTTAGAAATTCAATTTCAAGGATTTCTTATCAACAACTTCTAAAAGCTACTAATGGGTTCTCTCTTTCCAATTTGATTGGCCAAGGAAGTTTTGGGACCGTGTATCAGGGAATTTTTAATCAGAATCAAGAGCAAAAAGTTGTTGCAGTGAAAGTGATGAATCTTCAAGAAAGAAGAGCTTTCAAGAGTTTCATTGCTGAATGTAAAATACTAAGAAATGTTAGGCATCGAAATCTTGTCAAGATAATATCTGCTTGCTCTAGTATTGATCTTCAAGAAAATGACTTCAGAGCTCTTGTATATGAGTACATGCCAAATGGAAGCTTAGAAGGATGGTTGCACGGATCACCTGAAGCAAGAACTTTAGACTTTGTTCAGAGGCTAAACATTTCTATTGATGTGGCTTCTGCGCTTGATTATCTCCATCATCATTGTGAAGTGCCCATAGTTCACTGCGATTTGAAGCCAAGCAACATTTTGCTTGACCATGACATGGTTGCTCATGTAGGAGATTTTGGACTAGCCAGGTTTTTTCCTAAATCTTTGAATAATATTTCTGGAAATTCTACAAGCTCACTTGGTCTAAAGGGAACAGTTGGTTATGCCGCACCAGGTAAATTCATATATTTACTTCTTTTACTAACAACCCTCAACCAAAGTTGGATATAAGTTGAATTATTAATTCTCTCCATCTTAATAATTTGTGTTCTGGCAGTAAGATTTAAGTTTGCAATGATTCTTATTTTTGGGCAGAGTATGGTATTGGAACGGAGGCAACAACAAGCGGGGACATGTACAGCTTTGGAATACTCCTACTAGAGATGTTCACAAGGAAGAGACCCACCGATGACATGTTCAAAGATGGTCTGACACTTCATCATTTTGCAAAGATGGCATTGCCTGATCAAGTACTTCAAGTTGTGGATCCATTACTTCTAGTTGGAGGCGACGAAGAAGAGAACGCAAGTAGCAGCAGAAACCCAGGGAAGGCACACTTGAAAGAAACCAAAATGAAAGAGTGCTTGATCTCCATCCTACGAGTTGGGATCGCTTGTTCTCTTGAATCACCAAATGCCCGCATGGACATTGTCAATGCTGCGAAGGAATTGCATTTTATCAGAGAAAACTTTCTTGGGGCCAGAACTCGGACACAAAGATGAGAACAATCGTGGAATGGAGTTTGGTTGTTTATGTTATGTGATATTATGTTCTATTTAATCTTTGTCTAATTCTATCTATCTATCTATCTATATATATATATATATATATATATATATATATATATTAGCAGGCACTGCAATTTTGTTCTTCTAGCTGAAAGCATGACTTGCTTTGGTTTATAACTATATTTTTCAAAATCCTTGTCTAGTTACGAACATACAATTAAAATTGTTATACTTAAAATATAATCACAAATAAAATTGAAGGAAGAACAACTATTTAATTTTATTTCTACAAAGCCAAATTTATATTGCAAAGACCAAAACTTAGAAGTAAATTAAAATTCCATCAAAATCGCCAACTCTTTTGCTTTCGCAATCAACAACCTGCATTGATCAGCAAGGGACAGTGAATGTTGGACAATCAATGGAATTGATCCAATCCTCTTTTGTTTCTCAAGTGGCCAATCTTAGAACAACTATGATTCAGTTGAAGAAGTGGAAGTGGCGACTTGGGAGTGGGAGACTTCGACTCCACCAAGGCTGGCGTTTTGGAAGCGAGATCACTGTTAGTGGAGGACTTACTTTGCTTAAATTCTCCTTGTGTTTAGGGTACCTTTAAGCATGACTAAATTGAAGTCAACACTAATCAATTATAATTTTGACAATAAGAAATTCAAATCAATGAGATAAGATATACATGAAATAACATATAAGAAAGTTAGGAGTAAAACTTTCAATATCTACATCAGTAATTAAGTTGAAAATGATCAGAGTCCTCTGCTTATTGGATTGTCTAGGAAAAGAATGATGTTAAGCCAATTGAACTCATAGAAGCAAGCACAATGGCAAAATTAATAAATGCTTCCGATGTTGGAATGCTCTTGGAATCCTGTAACATTTGTTGGGAAAAATATCTCTCAATCCAAACACCCACAAAAAGGAAGAAAGAAAAAAAAACATAATAATTTTTAATGTGGTTTGGTCCAACCAAATTGGTCTACAACCACCCAACCAAATTAATAATCAATCAAAGAGTTACAGCCATACAATTTTTAGAAGAGAAAAGTTGCAAACTCCTTACAAGCTCAACCCAACCATGCATTTTTTAGAGAGAAATATTGCAAACTCCTAACAAAGAACCTAAAGCCCAACTACACCCTTTAATAGCCCAAACCCTAGCTATTCTATCGGTGTCTATGACTCTTTGGGACACATTATAAACCAAGCTTGAGACATTATTTATAGGGAGAGAGCCCTTATAACTTTTCCTATACTTTCGATGTGGGATTCAAAGCAAATTTCAACAAATCCTCCCTTGACTTGAATCCTCAAACTCCACAAACTGTTCGACAACATACAAACCATTCTCAAACTAAAGAATAACTCCACCATCATCATTACCATCATCCTCATCATCTTCCTCCAATCATCATCATCAAACTCATAATGGTCATCTTCTTCCAAATCATCATGGTCATCATCTTCATCGTCATCATCATCATCTTCATCAAACATAGCTTTTATCTTCATCTTCATATTCATAACTTTCACTTTATCTTCATAGCTTTCCTCCTCTCGTAAGATCACGAACCTTCAGCACTGATATCACTTGTTGAGAAAAATATCTCTTAAACCAAACACTCACAAAAACAGAAAAAAGCAAGAACAAATACAATAATTTTTAATGTGGTTTGACCCAATCAAATTGGCCTACAACCACCCAACTAATCTAATAACTAATCAAACAATTACAACTGTGCAATTTTTAGAAGAGAAAAATTGCAAACTCTTAACAAACCCAACCATGCAATTTTTAGAGAGAAAAATTGTAAACTCCTAACAAAGATCCCAAAGCCCAACTACACCCTTTAATAGCCCAAACTCTAACTATTCTATCGATGTTTACAACTCCTTGAGACACTTTACAAACCAAGCCTAACACATTATTTATAAGGGGAGAGCCCTTATAACTTCTCCTATACTTTCAATGTGGGATTCAAGACAAACCCCAACAAGATTAATGTGTAACATCCTTTTTACCGAAAATACGAATCAAATTTTTTCTTTTTCATTTACTTGGTTAGACTGTGCGTAGTGTCTCGAATTCGTTAAAAAGCTAAACTTACATTAGCTAAATCAATATCCATTAATAAATTGGTCCCAATTCAGAATATTTCATTTAAGCATGCATCCATTTTTAATTCATATTACTTAATAAAATCCATATCCATCAAATCAACATGCATTAGCTACAAACTATAAATGAAATCTATACTTCCATTAATTTACATCCCCATACTATATAAGTACTGTAGTATAAGTCTGAATACAAAATAGGTAACTATATGTTATATACCTTCAAGGGCGGTATAGAAACCTTGAAAGACGTGTCCAATATCCATCGTATAGCGAAATATACTGTAGATAATATGGAGGGAGAAGAAGGGGGTGAGCTTATAAAGTCTAGTAAGATATATACATAAAGAGACAGATATCGTAAATCTAAATGCAGGTTTTCTAAAAAATTTATTAAATACGAAATTTTAAATAAAATTTTGTGACATCCTCGTCACTAACCAAATAACAACTAACTTTTATCTCAAATAACAAATAAATCGACTAGTTTATCCGATGTCAATCTCCCTTACTCTTATGCTTTAGGCATTTCTATCAGAGTATAATATTCATTTTCACATGCATAAAATTTTTCATTTATAAACATGTGCCATATACATCAGGATCTCAAATATTCATACACCCTAATCCCCAACATATACAAAACTGTAGTATTGTATTGTACTGTACATTAACCGAAGTAACGGCCGACTAAATATACCTTCAAAGGATAAATAGGAAGCGTGCCTCGAAGGTATCTCAAAAATCCCAAAAGATGCTCCTCTATCCGGACCGGAATTACTTCAAGTAATCTGTATGAAAAATAATTGTAAAGGAGTGAGTTTACGCTCAGTAAGAAACTCATGTAAAAGAGCGTACTACATCACTATATGCAGTTTTCCTGCTTGGCTCTATAATGTCATGTAAAATCATTATAAAGCATAGCGCTTATATTTCTTTCGCAAATATCAAATATAAATAAATCATGCTTCCAAATATTTTCACGGATCTCAAATCACGTGAAATCAAGTATACAAATACAAATATTTTCAAATAGATGGGAGACGATTTATATCCAATAGATTCATGCACCAAGTAATTCTCATCGTGGATACAGCAAATATATCCTTTAAGGATAATCCAGAGAGATAATGGATACAGCAAATATATCCCGTAAGGGATAATCCAATAGATAAATCTCATAAGGATACCGCAAATATATCCTGTTAGGGATAATCCCGAGAGATATCAAATAAATGGCGTACCCACGTATGGGCCAGGGATCCTCCCCAAAGCCGAATCAAATAAGAGACTCATGGCTATTGTCTATATCCCACAGTTTCACTAGTCAGGTGCCGTACTGCGGGTTTGAGGGCTGGACTAGAGCTCCTCAGTCAAATACAAGTAACAAATAATGTGCATGCTCTTTTGAGAGATTTATAGTCTCCAAAACCTTGTTCATATAAGTTTTAAACAAGTATGAATATCCTTTCTTAAAACAGGTTCTCAAAACCTTTCTTTCAAATAGGCAGTCGACTGGTCATATATGGCAGTCGACTGCTACCCTATGTTTTGCCTTATTGAATTTCTTTCCCTTTTTGAAATTCAATTATTATATTTTTCAAAATACAAATAGGGCAGTCGACTGGCCCCAAATGGCAGTCGACTGGTTTTGAAACAGAATGTTTCCCGAGAATTAGCAATCGACTGGCTCCATTGGCAGTCGGCTGGTTTTGAAACAGAATGCTTCTGGACAAATAGCAGTCGACTGGCTCCCCTGGCAGTCAACTAGTTTGAAACAGAATGGTTTCTGGAAAATGGCAGTCGACTGGCTCCCATGGCAGTCGACTGGTTTGCATCAATTTTCGAAAAACGGCGTTTTAGATGTCTCTAGGCAGTCAACTGCTACTTAAGGCAGTCGGCTGCTCCTAGCCTAATTGGTACTAGGAGTAGGACCCAAATGGTACCCTTTTTCCTGCAATTAAAACAACTGTACTTCTTCCCAAAGCAATTCAAATACATTTAAAACATGCGGACATAGTCACCCTACGTCCGTTACATAAATTCCTTACCTCAATTAGCAATTAATCCACAAGTTGGTTGCACCAACACTTGTCCTTTTTCCACTTCTTCAAGCTGTAAACATCATGGCAAATTTAAACTTCAATAAACCTATTCTACCAACTCCATACAATACCAAACCATCAATAAAATCAACTAAAACCTTCTAACTTGCTTACCTTTGCAATTCACCAAATCTTTGGATTTTGAGATCTACTTAACCACTTGGATTCACTCTCTCATATTAAAGGCATAGGTTAAGCTATCGACAAGGATCATTTTTCGTTAGAGAAGCTTAACGAATTGATGGTATGAGATGGTGGTTTGTCAAGGTGAGAAACTTGGACACTTAGAGGAAAAATGGAAGCAACGAGAGGGATGGGGAGATGGGTGCTACCGACCTTGGCTGATAAGGATGATGATGATGATGAGTCATATAATGGCATTAAATGCCCATTAATCCCTTCATCATCTCAGCCCTAACCCTTTAATGCTTTGACCTCTTTATTTGATCAATTGACCATCTTGATTGGCCTCATTTCCTTCATTTAAATCCTCTTCTTCTCTTTATTATCTCAGCCACATACCAAATTTAATTGCATTAAATTTTCTGATATTTATTCTTTTCTTATACTCTAATATTCCCACAATATCAGGATTTATTTCTTAACTGTTTGCCCATCAATTCCTTTAATTCCATTCATGTCCCATACACCATATATATATCAGAAAATTTCCATTTATTCAATTAATCCAAGTTGGAAAACTATACAAGTATGGGAAAATTACAGAAAATTGGGGATTTCACATCCTCCCCACCTTAGAGAATTTGGTCCTCCAAATTCAAGTAAGGTTATGTCTTAAAACAATTCCGGGTATCTCTCTCTCATCAAGTTCTCTAGTTCCCAAGTAGCTTCTTCTGTCGTATGGTGTTGCCAAAGAACTTTAACCAATGGAATTGTCTTAGATCTTAGCACCTTATCTTTCCTATCCAAAATCCGAATCGGTTTCTCCACATAACTCATGTTTTCTTGAATCTCCAAGGGTTCATATTCAATGACATGAGATGGATCCGGATTATATTTCCGAAGCATCGATACATGAAAGACATTATGTACTCTCGATAACTCCGGAGGTAGTGCCAACTTATAGGCCACATCTCCAACACGATCTAGGATCTCAAATGGTCCGATATAGCGAGGACTTAATTTACCTCGTCGACCAAATCTCATAATCCCTTTGGATGGAGAGACTTTCAAAAACACATAGTCTCCAACCAAAAACTCAAGTGGCCTCCGTCGAACATCTGCATAGCTCTTTTGTCGATTCTGAGCTGTCTTAAGTCTTTGACAAATCAGTTTAACATTCTCAGAGGCTTGTTCGACTAAATCTGGAGCCAACAATTTGCGCTCGCCCACTTCTTCCCACCCAATCGGTGATCGACACCGTCTACCATATAGAGCCTCATATGGTGCCATCCCGATGCTTGCATGATAGCTATTATTATAAGCAAACTCAGCCAATGGCAGATGGTCGTCCCATGAGCCTTTAAAATCCAAAGCACATGCTCTCAACATATCCTCGAGCGTCTGAATAGTGCGCTCAGACTGCCCATCAGTCTGCAGATGAAAAGCTGTGCTAAAATTCAGCTGAGATCCCATGGCTTCCTGAAAATGTTCCCAAAAGTGGGAAGTAAACCTAGA
The DNA here is from genome assembly GCA_032173925.1 of Heritiera fomes. NCBI lineage: Eukaryota > Viridiplantae > Streptophyta > Magnoliopsida > Malvales > Malvaceae > Heritiera > Heritiera fomes. The sequence continues at coordinate 37,858,070 of JAPDPM010000007.1, forward strand.
ATCTCTATCCGATGTGATGCTCACTGGAACACTGTGTAGTCTAACGACTTCCCTCATATATAAGTCTGCCAAAGCGCTAAGTGTATCTGTAGACTTCATAGGTAGGAAGTGAGCTGACTTCGTCAATCTATCCACTATCACCCAAATACAATCATGATTCCTCTTGGTTCTGGGCAATCCCTTAATAAAGTCCATCGTAATGTGTTCCCATTTCCACTTAGGTATAGGTAGAGGATGTAACAATCCTGCCGGTCTCTGGTGCTCTACCTTAACCTGCTGGCACGTCAGACATTTTGCTACAAACTCAGCTATGTCTCTCTTCATGCCAGTCCACCAATACACCTTGCGAAGATTGTGATACATCTTCGTGCTTCCCGGGTGTAATGTGTACCTAGTGGAATGTGCTTCTGTTAGGATTAACTTCCTCAATTCATTATCCTCGGGAACACAATTACGGTTATTAAACCTTAAAATTTCATCCTCACCCATATGGAATTCTGAGGTCATACCCGATTGAATTTTCTCTATAGCCTCAATACACTGAGTATCCTCTCTTTGAGCAACCCGGATTCTATCCCAAAGCTTCATATGGTGCCATCCCGATACTTGCATGATAACTATTATTATAGGCAAACTCAGTCAATGGCAGATGGTCATCCCAGGAGCCTTTAAAGTCCATAGCACAAGCCCTCAACATATCCTTGAGCGTCTGAATCGTACGCTCGGACTGTCCATCAGCTTGCGGATGAAAAGCTGTGCTGAAATTCAGCTTAGATCCCATGGCTTTCTGAAAATGCTCCCATAAATGGGAAGTAAACCTGGAATCTCTATCAGAAGTGATGCTCCCTGGAACACCGTGTAGTCTTACAACATCTCTTACATACATATCTGTCAAAGCATTGAGTGTATCTGTTGACTTCATAGGCAGGAAGTGAGCTGACTTTGTCAATCTATCTACGATCACCCAAATACCGTCATGATTCCTTTTGGTTCTGGGCAATCCCATAATAAAGTCCATCATAATGTGTTCCCACTTACACGTAGGTATAGGCAGAGGATGCAGTAATCCTGCGCGCTTTTTGTGCTCTACCTTAACCTGTTGACATGTGAGACATTTCGCCACAAAATCAGCTATGTCTCTCTTCATGCCATTCCACCAATACACCTTGCGAAGATTATGATACATCTTCGTACTTCCTGGATGCAATGTGTATTTAGTGGCATGTGCTTCAGTCAAGATCAACTTCTTCAATTCATCATCACGTGGAATACATATACGTCTCTTAAACCTCAAAATTCCATCACTACTAATATCAAATTCTGAGGTCATACCTGACTGTATTTGATTCATAGCCTCAATGCATCTATCATCTTCCTTTTGAGCACTTCGGATTTTATCCATCAAATCTGGCTCAATTCTCAAACTAGCCATCATTCCCAATTGCTCATTAGGCATAACATTAAGTTTGAGGCTTGCAAATTGTTCAATCAGTTCGTGTTCTTTTATCATCATATAGGCTACCATACTTACATGCTTCCGGCTCAGAGCATCCGCCACCACATTAGCTTTCCCCGGATGGTACAAAATCTTACAATCATAGTCCTTTAGAAGCTCGAGCCATCTTCTTTGCCTCATATTCAACTCCTTTTGAGAAAACAAGTATTTCAGACTTTTATGATCTGTAAAAATCTGAAATTTCTCACCATACAAGTAATGCCTCCATATCTTCAAGGCAAACATTACTACAGCTAACTCCAAATCATGAGTCAGGTAGTTCTTCTCATGGTCCTTTAGCTGTCTAGAACCATATGCCACTACCTTACCATGCTGCATTAACACACATCCCAAACCTTGCCTTGAGGCATCGCTATACACTGCAAATCCTCCTGAACCACTAGGGATGGTAAGGATCGGTGCAGTCGTTAGCCTGCGCTTCAACTCTTGGAAGCTACACTCACAGGCTTCATTCCACTCATATTTCACCTCTTTGCGTGTCAAACGCGTTAATGGAGCAGCTAGCTTCGAGAAACCTTCTACAAATCTTCTATAATAGCCAGCTAAACCCAAGAAACTCCTAATCTCCGTCACAGTCTTCGGTCTCTCCCATTGAACCACTGCTTCTATCTTTGATGGATCGACCGAGACCCCATCTTTCTTGATAACATGACCTAAAAAGGAGATTTGATTCAACCAAAATTCACACTTAGCTTGGCATACAGTCCTCTATCCTTGAGGGTTTGCAAAACTATCTTCAAATGCTGCTCATGCTCTTCCCATGACCTCGAGTACACCAATATGTCATCAATGAAGACAATGACAAACTGGTCTAAGCACTGCTTAAACACGTCATTCATCAAATTCATGAAGGCTGCAGGTGCATTGGTCAGACCAAACGGCATCACTAAGAACTCGTAGTGACCATACCGTGTCCTGAATGCAGTTTTAGGGATATCTTCATCTTGAATCTTCAACTGATGATATCTCGACCTCAAGTCTATCTTAGAAAAGACTTGTGCACCCTTTAACTGATCAAAGAGGTCGTCTATTCTGGGAAGAGGATACTTATTCTTAATCGTCACTTTGTTCAACCACTGGTAGTCGATGCACAACCTCATACTACCGTCCTTCTTCCTGACAAAAAGCACAGGAGCACCCCAAGGGGATACGCTGGGTCATATGAATCCCTTGTCTAGCAACTCCTGAAGCTGTTTCTTCAACTTTTCTAATTCTACCAAAGACATCCGGTAGGGAGCTCTCGAAATGGGCTCAGTCCCTGGCACCAAATCAATCATAAACTCCACCTCCCTATCCGGTGGAAGTCCTGGAAGATCATCCGAAAATACCTCGGGGAAATCTTGGACTACAGGAATATCCTTGAGTCCGGGACATTTCTGATCTACGTCCTCCACATAAGCAATAAATCCTTCATACAACCACACATGCTTTTCATTACTCTTATATGAATTTAAATCAAAAACCAAACATACTTCATATTAATTACTTCCAAAATTTACAACATACCTAACGGGTGAAGAGAAGGTTACACTCTTTGCATGACAGTCTAATATAACATGATTATTAGCTAACCAATCCATACCCAAAATAACATCAAATCCGTACATATTTAGTAGGATTAGGTCAGCTATTGATTCTCTTTCTCCTACCCGTAGCTTGCAGTTTCTATACACTAACTCGGTCATTTGTGATTCCTTAAGGGGTGTGCTTATCTTTAATAAGTATTCTAAAGTCTCAAGCTCAACAGACATTTTCATAGCAATTTTAGGTAACATAAATGAATGCGTGGAGCCTGGATCAAACAAGGCTGTAACACTTATATCAAATAGGTAAATCTTACCTTTAATCACTTTGGACGAGGTATCGGCAGACTCTTCGTCGATGGCAAACACTCGTCTTTGAGTCACAGCTTTCTTTTCGTTCTCGGCAGTCGTGGCCTTAGGTTGCGGTTTAGGGGTCTTATCAGATTCCTCGGGTATTCTTTGGTCTCTCTGAGGGCAATCTCTAATCATGTGCCCTTTTTCCCCACATCTAAAGCAAGCGCCACTCGCCAAGCGACATGGCTGTGATCCGTGAAACTTCCCGCATTGCTCACATCTTTGTATCATACTCTTCGGTGAGCTAGCAGTACTTCCAGCTGGGTATCAGGATCGCTCATCGCTTATCTTGATCCCGGTAGCTCTAGGAGTTCCTGTATCATTATCATCATCATCATAACTCCAATTGTAATATAATTCCATATAACCATTAAATTAATTTAAAGATCATCTTTCTATACTTTACTTTCCTATAGAAACTCCTTCAGATCATCTACTTCTCCGGAATGGATACCTATCACTCTGAGCTTTCTCATCCGACTTCCGTTTCATCGGTTCTTTACCTTTACCCTTGGCTCGGAAGTCAGCATGATGTAGATCAAAGTCCTGCTCACACAACTGAGCCTTACGGACAGCTTCTCCATAGGTGGTGATATCCATCGGATACATTTTAGATCTAATCGGGGACTTCAATCCCTCGATGAACCTGTAAATTTTATGCCCTTCATCTCTCCGGACCTCTGGATCGAATCTACTCAAGGTGGTGAACTTAGATTCATACTGATTCACCGTCATCGTACCTTGAGTAAAGCTTAGAAACTCAATCTTTAATCTATTCTGATCCGTGCATGGGATGTATTGTTCATTAAAAGCCTCCACAAATCTATCCCACGTGACTTCATCATATTGGGCCTCTAACACGGTCCGAGTGGCTTGCCACCAATATTCCACATCATCAATCAATAAATAGGCAGTCAAGCCTACTTTCTCCCTTTCGGAGCAGGGCATAAACTCGAAGGATTTTAGAACTGCTTTCATCCAGTTCTCAGCTGTCAACAAATCTCTTTCCCCCTTGAATTTGGACGGATCCAGCTTCTTAAATTCTTTTATTAGGGCCACACTACAATAGGCTCTAGAATCCCACCTTTCCGTAGTTGGGGCTAGTGGGGTTACTTCTTTAGGAGGAATAGCAAGTGTCACTGTTGGGGTACTTGTGGCCACATTCGAAAAATTAGACATAAACTGGGCGAACATCGTGGCCATGTTCTCCATATGCTTCTCCATTTTAGCTAGCCGAGTATTCGGGCTATGCGGTGGAGATGGTTGAGGAGACGGAACTGGGGGCTCTTCACTGCGACCCCGTCCTCTTCCTCTACTTGTATCTTTTCTTCGTGAGCTCATACTGTAAATATAGTCATCATTGAGCTCTTTAGTATAACCATAAATAGTTATACTATGGATTTGTATTTAGACAAATACAGTACAATTGGGGATATATTCTATTTCTAACTTCTTGACACTGACAAGCCTCAATCTAAACTGCTCTGATACCACTCTGTGATGTCCCCGTCACTCCATCTTATCACTTATCTTTTTCCTTCTTTATTTAGATTTAGTTCATCCAGTGTCATTCTTCCTTTATTCTTAAGCTAATTATCTAATAGCTCATAAAATTTTATTATTTTTCCATAAGCATAAAAATGATATATATATATATACCATTCCATTTCCACATGATCTCATACATCATCTTATATTACATCCCCATACATCCTATATACATAATTGCTATTTGTACTGTACCGTAGCTGAATTACAATTTACTATATACATGAACATATAAGTATACCTTCTATGATAATTGGGAAGCGTATCGAGAAGGGACACTGCAATCTTTTCAAAACAAGCTCCTCTAATCGGAGCGAGGCTCACTTCAGGTAATCTGTAGGAAAAATGGTCGCAAAAAGGTGAGTTTACGCTCAGTAAGAAAAATATGTAAAAGAGCGTACTATGCCTCTATATGCATTTTTCCTACTTGGCTCTACAATGTCATGTAAAGCATTATAAAACATGCATCATAAACATCTTTCATGCATTGTTTGAAACCATGCATATTTATTTCAAATAACATGGCAATCATACTTTGTATGCTTCTTAAAACAGCATACGTGTAAAACGTGCATCATATTCTTGAAACATACATCGTACTTCATAACATACTTTAAAACATACATCATATACTTCTTCATACATACATCTTGTACTTTGAAATAGATGGAGACTATGTACAATATTTAAGCGATTGTATTGTCATATAAACCGTTCATTCCCATTTATATGACTCTAATCATGCATTAGTACAATAGTGCACTCCATATAGGTCAGGGATTCTCTCCTGCCTTTAGTAATCCACAGTGAACACTAATCTGGTGTCACATGTGTGATTGAGGACCTGACTAGGGTTCCTCGCTCAACATACATATTACTGAAGACTTGATCAGAGTCACTCAGTCATCAGAAATGCATAATCATCACGCAGTCCATAGTCTCAAAACATTTATAATATACTTTTTCAGAAAACACTTTTGTGTTTAAATCAATTAAGCTTTGAAAGCTCGTTTCATACATGGCAGTCGACTGGCCTCACAAGGCGGTTGGCTGCTGCCTCATAACTTCATTTCTCAAAATTATTTTCATTTCGAAAAATACATGGGGGCAGTCGACTGGTCCATATAGCAGTCGACTGGTTTTCAAACAGAATGCATTTTAGCAAATAGTAGTCGACTGGTCCATATAGCGGTCGACTGGTTTGAAACAGAGTGCATTTTTGGCAAATAGCAGTCGACTGGTTTGAAACAGAATGCTTCTGGGTAAATAGCAGTCGACTGGCTTACATAGTAGCCGACTGGTTTGAGTCGATTTTCGAGAAAACGACGTTTTGGTTGTCTCTAGGCAGTCGACTTCCATTTACGGCAGTCGGCTGACCCTAGCCTAATTGGTACTAGGAGACAAGTCCAAAATTGTCATTTTTCCTGCATGAAATCAGCTGGTGTTTCTTTCCAAATCACATACAAACATCATAAAACATGCGGACATAGCCGCCTTACGTCCGTTACATAAATTTCTTACCTCGAGTCCTCCGAGAACGCAAGATCACTTGATGCGTCAACCCTAGCTTTCACTCCTTCAAATCTGAAATCATCATACCAAATCAAACCTTAAATTAAACAACGTACACATATCATATCAACTCCATACAACTCCATATCATGAACGAAATTGCAAGAATCATCTTCTTCTCTTACCTTCACTAGAGATCAAAATCTCAAATGTTGAGATCTCCTCCAATACTTGGAATCAATCCACCAAACTTTGTATATCTCTTAGTCTAGTGACAAGGATTGTTTTTCGTCTAACGAACTTAATGAATTGCTGGAGAATTAAGGTAGTTTATCAAGGTAACTTATGTTGGAAACTTAGGGAAAATGGAGGAAGAACATGAGGGAGAGCTGGAAGATAGGGGCTGACGTTGGTGATGAGATGAAGATGATGACTATGCTAATTTGCATTTAATGCATGCTTTATCCCATTAATTCATCTCAGCCATGCTTTACCTTTTTGACTCATTTGACCATTGAATTTACTTCCTCTTCCATATGACTCATCTATTTAAATCCAATCAAAATTCTGATTTTATTTTCTTTCATGCTTCAATTATTTTCCTGATATCAACATAATTTATTTGACTTATTGACTATCAACTTCCTTATTTCTTCCATACATCATGCATACATCATTCATACATTAAACTTCATATTCATTTAATCATATTGAATTGAAATACTTTACAAACATGGAGGAATACATGAAAATTGGAGATTTCACAGCATGAACCAGCCCGCGCGAATTGCTTACCCATAGGATAAAACCCGTAAAAACGGGCCTAAAAATATAAAACCAATCCTTTTAAAGCCCGTAAATTTGACGGGCTAGCCTGCGGTTTCCAGCCCATTTTACACCCCTAACTGTTACTAGTAACTAATTTTCTTCGATGGATTTTGATATATTTTAGATCTAATTGGGATTGTGGTTTAGTGATGTTAGGATTCTGATGAAATTTGAGTTTAATTGGGATTCTAATGGAGCTTTATATACAAATTTCAGTTTCACCAAACACATTGCATTTTGTGTTCATCCTCGATTTTTCTCCTTTTTTTAATATTTTTTTCATAATTTTAATATTTTTTTAAATATTTTTTTAAATATTTTTATGTATTTTTAAATGTTTTATATATTTTTAAATATTTTGAAAATATTTAAAAATACTTTTATTAATTTTTAAATATTTTATGTGTTTTTAAATATTTTTAGATATATATTTTAAAAATTTTATATATTTTAAGTATTTTTACACAAATTTTTAAATGTTTTTCAAATATTTTAAAATAATTTTAATTTTTTTAATAATTTTTATCCAACTCTTGATAAAAATTATATAAAATGATTATTTCACGTTAATATATATTTTTTATTCGAATCACGTCGCATAATCATATTGTTAAAAAATCTAATTTATTATCAGAAATATTAATGAATTTATTGAAATAAATATTCAACATTTAATTATTACATATGATTTGTAATAAATTATTAATAATTTTTAATAATCTGATTACTTGACATGTATAAAAATGACATATGCTAATGTGGAGAGTACCCTTTTCAATCTTTTCTCTCTCACTCCTAATGGTGGAAAATAATGATTAAAACCATGACTCAATTCAATGTTTGTTTCAATTTTTGAACTAAATTTTGAATCATAGAATTTTTTCTATGGATGGTTTTTTTCTAAGCCAAGTTTATATTAAGGAATAAAAATAATGTGAAACTAGCCATAACTAGCAAACAGATTTCCTGTACAATCCATACAAACAATAATAACATCAACATGAAGCTAAAAGATCAAACTATCCTAAATACCATAACAAAAAACACTATTAATATGACATAATTTGAATCAACATAAAAAAACAGCCAAAAGAAAACAAAAAACAGAAACATGATATCGTAACACTGAATCGCTTAATCAAAGACAGTGGTATGAATGCAAATTTTTAACCATAGAAATTTCTTTACTGATGGTTAATCAAATGCAAAACGTCAGCCCTTTCATGATAATTTTCCGATCACTTTTGGATCAAATCCAAAAGCTAAGATGAAAAGTTATAAAGAAAATTGAACAGAGAAATGAATGTTAGTTTGTACATATTTGCTGTAAAGAAAAAAGATAGCATAACAAAATTGATCGACAGGTTGCCAAAGATATTTTCTTGATTCATCTGTGGCTATTATCGTATTCTTTTAGCAGCTTTCATTCTTGCTTTTACAATTATTGTACTCTCATTCTGGAAACTTATAAAGTATGCCCTCAAGTTGGACTCAACAATAAGGTTTTGATATGAACATATTTTTCGAATTGAAGATTAACGATCATTTTTCTTCAGGATTATGCATATTTCCACTGTATTTGTTTCCTGTAACTAAATATGTAAACCCATCGAGTGGCTGACAAAAAAAAATAATAATAACATTCCTAAAGAAAGCATATCAACAAATACTAGAAAAAAAAAAGTAGAATTAAAAAAATTTCCCAACTTCTGTTTGATGTTATATTTAACAAAATAAAAATAGGAACAGTAAGATTTGGATCGGATAAGAGATTTGTTTACCGATTTCCTCTAGAAGGAATTAATGCAGTATATAACATGTTATTTCATTGTTTTGAAAGGAGCTTAGATATTTAGGGAAGCATATTTTCATCCTTGAATACATGCTAATAAAGATGGGCTGAAGAAACGTGGGAAAGAGAAAGGGGTAGAAATTATACAGTGGGGGTAATTATGCTAAGGACCACCATTGTGAAATCTCAAATTTTTCATTTTTCCTATACTTATTAAAAGTGCTAAATTAAAATATTGAGTAGAGTTACGGAAATTAATTTCCCTATGTGCTGTGGTAAAAAAAAAATGAATGAAAATCTTATTTGGACAGAAAATGCACTGTTTAGTGGCATGCCATGTAAATAGTTGAGTTTGTAAAAGGTATTTTAGGCTTTCAGAGTCAAATCTGAATTAAAAAAAAAAATTTCCACCAATAGAATTATGACACAACAGCCACTTCTTTTATTTTCTTGAATCTTCTTTCACCACCTCACCATTTCTACTCTGCAGCTCACGTTTTCCTCTTTTCCCTCTCTCGTTCCCCACGTTTCAACCATTGGAATACCCCCATTTCATCACCATTTCACCTAGGCTTCTTCATGAAAAATATTCCCCACCTCCATAGCTTCATGATCATCTAAAAAGCTCAGCTTAAGGCAACCAAAATCAGCCAAAAAGTCTGCTGTTCGGTGGCTGACATAATCGATCCCTGTATAGGTAAGAAGGAATCAATTGTTTTATATGATTTTATTTGGTTTTTATGTGAATATGAGATGAGTAGCTGCTGCTGGTGACTTGGTTTAAAATAAATAGATGTAGACAGCCCATTTGGTTGTTCGGTCATGGCATGAATGGTGGAAAATAATGTTGTTTTTAATAGCTAATAGATGTAATGTGATCATATGTAGTGTGATAATGATAGTGAATAGCATAGGTAATTAAAATAATAAGTTTGGCCTTATGAAAGCCAATCGGCTATGTTAAAGAAAGGAGGAAAATGGCGTGGTGATAACCTTGCAAAACAGAGGAAAAGTGGCGTGAAACAGAGGATGAATTGGGCCAAACAGTGGTGATGATAGTTGATGAATTAAAGATATTAATGAAAATCCTAAATGAATAAAATAGGTATACAAGATTAGAGTTAATTGAAGAATGGAAACACCAAGGGAGAAATATTGAGCTGCCGGCCATGAAGGGGGAGAAGTGGGAAGATGCTGCCGACAGTGGAAAAGAGAACCCAGAAAAGAAAATTTAGCTTACTTTGTAATGTAAACTGTAGGAAATAGGCAGCAATGGACGTGATAAATATGGCCATAAATTAAAGCTATTAAAATATGAAATTGATGGACTACCAGGTAGTTGACTATAGAAAATCTTAGACTATACAAATATTGACTAATGGCATGAATAATGAAAAATAGAAGCTGGACAGGATACAAAAATTCCCATAAAACATTCCAAGTGTTGATGATTAAAATAGTAAATGGAATGAGGATAGGAAATAAATATAAGTTAAGCATGAAATTAAAGTGAAAGGAAAATAATGCTTATTGTTGAAGGCCATGTTTGACCGAATGGGAATTCATGGGAATTCATAGGAATTCCATGTAAATTCTTAAGTATAAACGAATAAAATAGAAGATGAGGAGAAGTAAAGGAATAAGTCTAATCATTTTAATTATCATCTTTGCAGCTCGTAATTTGGAGGATTAAGGGCTCGGTATTGCGACTGGATTTATTTTCCTACACGGTAAATAAGATAAGGAATTGTATATGGAAGTAGTGTAGGAACTATTGTGTATGCATGTGGGAAAAAGTGGGTGATTTAGAAATTATAAATCGAAATTTATGAAAGGGGTTAGGATAGAAATTTACCAAAAGATTACCGAAAAGTACAGAAAATTTCCCTTAATTATTTACACGCTCAGTATCTTAAATAAATAGTATTTTTATATAGTTTGAATACGTGAAATGATGATAATATGTTTTATGAGCTTTATAAGATTTATTTAGAATATATAAAGTGTTGATTTGTTTACATGAATAGAAATCGATTGAAATAGTTTACACGAAAATTGATTTACTGTGATTTTAAGATATATGAAACTGATTTTATAAAAGTGTTAGCTCCTTGTGGATTCATGCATACATATTGATGATTAGGGCTGGGAGACCGTAGCTAAGTCCCCAGTACCTTCCCCTTTTCTGATCACAGTTGTCACTGACGAGTGTATACTGTAGATCTTCGACAATGGCCATTGTTACAGGTAGGAACGGCTTAGGGCTGGATGCCTGGCCCCACGTGGGTACGCCTAATCCTATACAGGTCCCTGTAGGGATACAGTTTGTGCATGAGTTTCTTGGATGTTAACTTCTATAGTGATTTCAACAGTATGTGATATGATTGATTTTACAGACAGATGATAAATTGATTTCGAATGATACAGTATACGAGATAATCGATTTACCGACAGACAACAGACTGTTTTTAAAGGATTATAAAAAGTGAAAAAGTATATGAATTGTATATGTTTTAAACGAGGTTTCTATATATGTTTTCATGAAACCGCATGCATTATTTTGGTTATAAAAATTTAAATTCATGATTATTATTGCATATAGTGGCATGGTACCACTCTTTTATATGCTCTTCCTTACTGAGTGTAAACTCACCCCTTATTTTTCCACCCAGACTATTTGCAGTAGATTCCGCTCATACGAGAGGAGCACGATTTTTGGACTCTACAGTGTTTCCTTCGAGACTGGTTGTTTATCCAGTGAAGGTATATTGTATTTTCTATATATCTCAGACTTATCTGGTACAGTACTTATTAAGTTGTAAAGGCTAAGGGGATGTAAATTTAAAAGAAAGAAATTCTATACGTGTCTAGAGACCTGCACTTTTATGTAAGAATATATCGAATGTCCAAATTTTTGTGGACTTAATTATATGAAATTATTGGGTATTTTAATTGCATTGAAATCATGTGAAAACTATGGTTTTTGGCTGGTATATATAAATTGTGTTTAAAGTGCAGGAGGTTAGGATATTTGCAGCAGTTATGTTGCCGAAATTTTGTCAGAAATTTACTAAAATATCATAAAATATTTTATGCACATAATCGAGTAAAATGAAATAAGAAATTAACATCGACAAACAGCCTAACCAATTGTAGAAAAAGGAAAAAGTTAATTGGCATTTTGGTGAAAACCGGATGTTACAACCATCCTCTCTACGGCGGAAGAGTTTGAGAAATGCGGATTGCCGAAAACCAAATGTTCAAATCTCAGAGTCCAACTCTTAATGCTGAAGAGAATGAGGTGTATTATGCTAGAAAATGATATTCAATTACCAATATTTCCAAGTCTCATGATCTTGGTTGATCTTTTCTATACAGCGAATCTGTCTAGGTAAGCCAAAGCGTTCATAGACTTCTCATTTGTTAATTAGCACGCAAAAGGAAAGGATTATTTAATTGTTAATTATCTATTAAGATTCAGAAGTAGAATTTAAATGTATCTGGATAAGCAAATTTTTTTAGCCAGTATGGAGGCAATGACCCAATTATTGGCTGAATTTTATGCTCTTAATGCATTTTTATGAATCTGTATATTTAAAAGTATAAGATATGGAGAGAGAGAGAGAGAGAGAGAGAGAGAGAGAGAGAGAGAGAGTAGACCTAATGTATCATAGGCTACTAGCTTGCAGTTATAAATTGGATATAGAAGCTTTCAAATTGTTATTGACTAGATTTTTTTTTGTGAAGTAATATTAGGCTATGTAAGCCTAAAACTCAAGACACTTTTAATTCATATAAGAAGCTTTAGTACATGATTAAAAGACACCGTTTGAATGCTCTTTTGAGACAAGATGATGGTGTGAAATCCTCAAATACCATGTAATTCCTCCATGTTTGTAAAGTATTACAGTCTGATATGAAGTTTGATGTACAAATGATGTATGTGTGACGTCCCCGTCACTCCATCTTATCATCTAACTTTTTCCTTATTATCTAGTATAACTTAAATTTGATTTAGTTCATCAGTGTCATTCATTCGTTACTCTTCAGCTAGATATCTAATAGCTCATAAAATTTTAATTCACTTTCTATAAACCTAATAATGATATATATAAATATCATTCCATTCCATAGGATCTTACACATCATCTTAACTTACATCCCCGACATCTTATATACATAAAAGCTACTTGTACTGTACCGTAGCTGAATTACAATTAATTTTACATAAGCATATAAGTATACCTTCTATGCTAACTGGGAAGTGTATCGAGAAGGTACATTCCACTCTTTCAAAAGCAAGCTCCTCTAATCGGAGCAAGGTTCACTTCAAGTAATCTATAGGAAAAATTGTCGTAAAAGGGTGAGTTTACGCTCAGTAAGAAAAATATGTAAAAGAGCGTACTATGCCTCTATATGCATTTTCCTACTTGGCTCTATAATGTCATGTAAAGCATTATAAAGCATGCTTCATAAACATCTTTCAAACATCATTTGCAGCCATGCATATTTCTTTCAAATGGTATAAGCAAACATACTTTCTTTAAAACATGCATCATCGTCTTTCTTTAAAATATCATAGTTCAAAACTTGCTTTAAAACATACATCATATACTTCTTGGGAACATACATCTTATACTTTAAAATAGGTGGAGACTATGTACATTTATTCAAGCTACTTGCATCATCACATAAATCATTTATACCCATTTATGTGACTTTAATCCTGTATTAGTACAGTGGTGCACCATGTAGAGGTCAGGGATTCTCTCCTGCCTTTAATAATCCATAGTGAACACTAGTCAGGTGCCACTTGTGGCTTTGAGAACCGGAATAGGTTTCCTAGCTTAACATAATAATACTGAGGACTTGATCAGAGTCTCTCAGCTAAATACAGGGATGCATGATCATAATGTAGTCCATAGTCTCAAAACATTTCTTATATACTTTTTCAGAAAACACTTTTGTGTTTAAAGTACATAGGCTTTAAATTCTCTTTTTATACAGGGCAGTCGGCTGGCCTCATAGGGCAGTCGGCTGCTGCTTCATAACTTCATTTCTCGAAATTATTTTCATTTCGGAAAATACATGTGGGCAGTCGACTGGTCATTTACCAGTCGACTGTTTTTGAAATTGAATGCTTCTGGGAAATTAGCAGTCGACTGGCCTTATACGTAGTCGGCTGGTTTTTCAAACAGAATGCATTTTAGCAAATAGCAGTCGACTGCCCATATAGCAGTCGATTGTCACATATAGCAGTCGATTGGTTTGAAACAGAATGCTTCTGGGTAAATAGCAATCGACTGGTTTATCTTGATTTTTGAAAAAACGGCGTTTTGATTGTCTCTAGGCAGTCGACTGCTACTTAAGGCAATCAGCCGCTCCTAACCTAATTTGTACTAGGAGTAGAAATCGAATATGCATCTTTTCCTGCATAAAACAGCTGGTGCTTCTCTCAAAACAATTCAAAATCACATTAAAACATGCGGACATAGCCGCCTTACGTCCGTTACATAAATTCCTTATCTCGATTCCTTTGAGAACACGAAATTGCTTAGTGCGTCAACCCTAGCTTTTCACTTCTTTAAATCTGTAACATCATATCAAATTAAACCTTTAAATAATCACCACACACATATCATACTAACTTAATACAACTCCATACCATGAACGAAATTGACTAAATCATCTTCTTCTCTTACCTTTACTAGAGACCAAAATTTCAGATGTTGAGATCTCTTCCAATACTCGGATTCACTCTACCAAACTTTGGATATCGCTTAGTCTGGTGACAAGGATCGATTTTCATTTAACAAACTAGTTGAATCGATGGGAGATTGAGGTGGTTTATCAAGGTAGCTTGGAATGGAAACTTATGGAATTTGGATGGAACGATGGAGAGGGTTGGAAGCGAGCTATCGAGGGGGTGAAGAAAGATGATGACTCATGCTTCATGCATTAATTGCATGCTTTATCCTCCTTTATCTCAGCCATGCTTTATCCCTTTGACTTATTTGACCATTTGACCATTTAATTCTCCTTCTCCTCTCTTCCTATGACTCATCCATTTAATTGCCAATCAAAAAAATCTAATTTAATTCTTTTCTCCTAATCAATTTATTTTCCTAATATCAACATTAATTATTTAACTCATTGACTTTCAACTTTCTTATTTCTTCCATATCCCATACATCATTCATACATCATTTATACATCAACTTCATATTCATTTAATCATTTCAGGCTGTAATACTTTACAAACATGGAGGAATTACATGGAAATTGAGGATTTCACAGTATGAATGATGTATGGAATATGGAAGAAATAAGAAAGTTGAAAGCCAATTAGTTAAATAATTTAATGTTGATATCAAAAAAGTAAATGGAGTAGGAGAAAAGAAATTAAATCAAATTTTTTTGATTGGCAATTAAATGGATGAGTCATAGGAAGAGAGGAGAAGGAGAATTAAATGGTCAAATGAGTCAAAGGGATAAAGCATGGCTGAGATAAGGGAGGATAAAGCATGCAATTAATGCATGAAGCATGAGTCATCATCTTTCTTCACCCCTATGACAACACCTTCCAGCCCTCTCCATCGTTTCCTCCGTTCTTTCCAAGTTTCCATTCCAAACTACCTTGACAAGCTACCTCAGTTAGCCATCGATTCGTTAAGTTTGTTAAACGAAAATCGATCCTTGTCGCTAGATTAAGCCATATCTGAAGTTTGGTGGATTGAATCCAAGTATTGGAGGAGATCTCAAAGTTTGAGATTTTGGCTACTGGCAAAGGTAAGAGAAGAAAATGATTCTTGCAATTTGGTTCATGATATGGAGTTGTATGGAGTTAGTATGATATGTGTATGGTGATTAATTAAGGGTTTAAATTGGTATGATGTTTACAGCTTTGAAGAAGTGAAAAGCTAGGGTTGACGCACCAAGCGATTTCGCGTTCTTGAAGGAATCGAGGTAAGGAATTTATGTAACGGACGTAGGGTGGCTATGTCCACATGTTTTGATGCATATTGCAGTGTTTTGGGGAGAAATACTAGCTGATTTTATGCAGGAAAAATTACCTCTCGGGTTTGACTCCTAGTACCAATTAGGCTAGGAGCAGCCAACTGCCTTAAGTAGCAGTCGACTGCCTAGAGACACCCAAAGCGTAGTTTTTCGAAAACCGAGAAAAAAAACCAGTCGAATGCTATACATGCCAGTCGACTACTATTTGCCCAGAAAGCATTCTGTTTCAAACCAGTCAACTGCTATAAGGGACAGTCGACTGGTTTTATAAGAAAAGCATTCTGTTTCAAAAACAGTCGACTGCTATATGGACCAGTCGACTGCCCTCATGTGTTTTCAAAGATGAAAATATCAGAATTTTAAATGAAAATAATTTCGATAAAGGAAGTTATGAAGCAGCAACCGACTGCCCTATGAGGCCAGTCGACTACCCCGTATGAAAAGAGATTTCAAAACCTATTTGGTTTAAACACAAAAATGTTTTCTGAAGAAGTATATAAGAAATGTTTTGAGACTATGGACTACATTATGATCATGCATCCCTGTATTTAGCTGAGAGACTCTGATTAAGTCCTCAGTATTATTTATGTTAAGCGAGGAACCCTAGTCCAGTCCTCAAGGCCACAAGTGATACCTTACTAGTGTTTACTGTGGATTACTAAAGGCATAAGAGAATCCCTGACCTCTACATGGTGCACTACTATACTAATATAGGATTAAAATCACATAAATGGGTATAAATGATTTATGTGATTACAATCATATAAATGGGTATAAATGATTTATATGTGATTACAATCGCTTGAATAAATGTACATAGTCTCCATCTATTTTAAAGTATAAGATGTATGTTCTGAAGAAGTATATGATGCATGTTTTAAAGAAAGCATGTTTGCTTATACCATTTGAGAGAAATATGCATGGTTGCAAACGATATATGAAAGATGTACATGATGCATGCTTTAGAATGCTTTACATGACATTATAGAGCCAAGTAGGAAAAATGCATATAGAGGCATAGTACGCTCTTTTACATAATACGCTCTTTTACATAACTTTCTTACTGAGCGTACTCACCCTTTTACGACCATTTTTCCTACAGATTATCTGAAGTGAACTTCGCTCCGATTAGAAGAGCTTGCTTTTGAAAGATTTGAGTGTACCTTCCAAAGACGCTTTCCAGTTAGCATAGAAAGTATACTTATATGTTTATGTAAAGTAAATTGTAACTCAGCTACGGTACAGTACAAGTGGCATTTATGTCTATAAGATGTCGGGGATGTAAGTTAAGATGGTGTGTAAGATCCTGTGGAATGGAATGATATATATATATATATATATATATATATCATTGTTATGCTTATGGAAAATAAATAAATTTTTATGAGCTATTAGATATTTAGCTTAAGGGTAAGGAATGAATGACACTAATGAACTAAATCAAATTAAGTCGTATAAGATAATAAGAAAAAGTTAGAGGATAAGATGTAATGGCGGGAACGTCACAGATGGTGTGGAGTTATCTTTTACAAATAAGTCTGCTATGATCCCTTTATCACTTTTTACTTTGTTTTGGGTTCCTCTACTTGTTTGTTATGGTTTATTTTGTTGAATTGATTTGGGTGGCATAGCTTACTTTTTAACTACTAATATCTGAGCTTGGTCTTGAGGCATTATTTAGCCTATGATAATTGATGAATTTAGAATCCTTAAGCAAAAAGAAGGTTGTCTTAAAAGCTAATGTTGTTTAATCAGGTTACTCCTCTGAGCATGATTGTTGCTATTTTCTTTTTGTTATAATGATGTTTAATCTGTATATCCTTTTATTAGCATTCAGTTCTTTGTTGTGATTAAAACATTTTCTTTAATATCTTATATTTTGGTATGATCTTAGGTTTAAGGTTTAGTTTTTTGAATCTTGTATGCATAATCAGATGTATTAAAAATGGCTAGCAGGAAAAACATCTGAAATGTGATCATTAAAATTCTCTTCTATCTATACATTTAGGTCGTTTTAAGCATAATTTTTAAAAGCTTCTTTCTAAGAAAATTGTCTTGGGACATGGATTATATCAATACTGTATAATCAAATTTTCTTGCTTTTGACATGTTGGTCATATCCGTTTTATTAGCTTTTACTACTTTTCCATTAGTATTTTAACAATACTTTGCAAATACTTAAGTGTCGCTTTGATAAAAAAAAAAGGATAATATATTCACCTAAAACTTCACCAATGCATTTCAAAATGTTGAGACTTATCTTATGATTTTTACATTCAGTTTAACTACCCACACCAAGGGCAGGTATTATCAAGTTGACTATCAGTTTTAGGGGAAAAAAAAACATCAATGGCGGCATCACCGCTTCTTGTCCCCTGCCATTTTTAGCTCTCACCCCCATGTAATTTCACTCTAACCTTTGCAGCATGCACCAATTTAGATGTTCTCTTAACTTTTAATCCTACTTTTTTCTTTCACTAATTTTTCTGAGTAATTTTACCCGTGTGAATCTAAGACGAATTCAACGAAGCTAATCTTCCTTGACTCTGTTTTTCATCAAGATCAACGGTCATGGCTGCGGCTAGAATCCAAAAAGCCCCTATATCAAATTAGACAAATCCCTATATGAAGCTCGAAGATCACAAACAAGAGAGGGAGGTTCGGTTTCAAACATCCTCATCAAAGCATCAGCCAATTTTTCAGTCACCTAACACCCACACTGTTTTGACCTAACTGGGCCCAACTGTGAAGCCATCCTTAGTCTGTCCTAGCTGGGCCGTTGCAAGCATTTCTTTGGGTTTTAGGCCCAAACTCTTTGGGTACGCTCTTATATTTAGCAATTTATTTTTATCCCATTAAGATGTTTTGTCTTAATATTAATTCCATAACATCTTTAAAAAATACACATGAACATAAATTTGTTGTTGGGTAGTTAAATTTTCCTAGTTGCATGATATTTGCGAACTAATAATAATAATGTAAAGAAATATGCAACTTCTTATATCATATTATTGCTTTGGTAAATTTGTGCATTAAGAAATATTAACAAAATAAATATGATTTTTCTACGATGAGATACTATGGAAATTGCAAATAGCGGTTCTTTGAAATTCTCTAAGCAAAGAAATTTACCACATATTACAAAAGTATTGAAATATTGGTATAATTTTTCAAAATAAAGAGATCGTGCGTGTTCACGATAATAAGTTATATTTCTAAAATACATATATAAAAATGCTAAATATAAAATAATAATAAACCAAACCATAATAGATATGGACAATGAGATGGGAAAGTAATGGAATAAATAATGAATATATATATATAATAATGATACCTATAAACATGTCATAAAATAAAGATGATATGATAAAGTTTTCTTTGCTTGTTTGTCCATAAAAACTAATATTAAAAGGTAATAAAAATAATAACCATGAGTTCTCCATGATAGGATTCCGACGAAATCGAAAGTAGTGAATTCTTAGAAGGAAAATTCAACAGTTATCAAAGTATTGGACATAAATGTAACCAAAAAAAAAAAGTATTGGACATAAAATGTAATTTTTCGATACAACAAAGTCATGTTTGTTCTTAAAAAAGAAATAGTAATAAATAATGTTTTCTCCTTTTAAAATAAATGGAGTAATGAAACTAAAAGTAGTAAAAAGTTGTTGTTGTTCAAAACAACAATAAATGTTTGCTAACATCGAATCTTCGATCTTCGCGTTAGTCTGTCTCCAAGAACTCTGCAAGAAAGAAGACCATCAGGGGGCGCATGGGTTTTTCCCTGTGCACGTACTCTGATGCTTAAGTCAGACAGGATTTTGGCAGAGTTTCTATAGGCAAATAGAGCTTATGGTTTAAGAATGATACCTGTGACCTATTTATAGGAATTATTTTTCGCTTAATTACCTTTAAGCCCCACAGCTTAAATAATAACCCAGTGGGCCATTTATGGGCCTTCTGAGTCCTCTTTCCTCTTGAGCTTAGACTATAATTTGGCTCAATGGTCTTCAGCTTGACTTATAAAAAAGCCCAGTAATCTTTAATCTGACCCACATCAATTGCTCCCCACTCTTTTGCAGGGTTTACCCTGTGAAAGAGTATATAAAGAATGGGCTTTTCAAATTCTCTTGCTATCATCTTTCTGAGATTATCACAAGAGTCTTTTCATCTTCACTTGAGAGCTCAACTAGTGAACTTCATTATTATTTGTAACAGAAATGATGTCGTGTCATCATTTCTTTTGTCAAGTGCCTTTTTCAGGATACTACCGGGATATGTTTTCTCTTTTGAGCTAAATGCTTCTCAAGTGGAATATACCACCCTTCTTTTCAAATTCAAGGTCTTAGCTGACCGAAACCAAGAGCTATAAGGAGAAATTAGAGGATTACAGAGCCACCAAAGCCTTCTATTAGCCAAGAGGAAGAAAACCAAATCTGGTTTAAGGCCATGGGGGCGCATCGTCAAGAAATGCTACAAGAGGATGCATATGTTCTTAATTAGTTTCATTAGATGCGATTTGTGCTTGGTATGCTCCTGATTGGTTGAAGCTTGATCCATATGCTGAGGATTTGGAACCTTTTCCGAGGATAGGCATTTATAAAGATCTATTTGATCATACCAGCCCTTAAGAGCCTCTTCGTCGACCCGAGATGGTCGGGGTTCTCACAGATTTGGACGAAGATGATTTAGATAATTATAGCACCTCAGGGCGTACATGCTTGGGTGCCTACTAGTATCGATGCTCCTTTTGAGGCAGAAGTTAATCTAGAGTGCTTCCCACTTTTTTGTGAAAGAGCTTAGTCTTTTACAAACTGATCAACACATTTTTAAACTTATCTACAGAGGCAACTACACATTCATCTTGTACTAATCTATAATAATCAGTATTTCTTCGCGCACTTTTCGCTTCAAGCCCATGTGTTGCTCATCTCGTGCATTTTTTGCTTAGAGACTTTTATTTGATTCATGGCTTACCTTGCGCATTTTTCGCTTCAAGCCCATGTGTTGCCTATCTTGCGCATTTTTTGCGTAGGGACTTTATAGAATTGATAAGACTATAACATCGTTTTTATATCCGGAATGCAAATATAAAACTTTAAATGCACTTTGTCAATCAATTGTAGCACATATCCAATGATAAAATTGTAACGTACCTCGTACCATACCTCATAGCCTGCATACTATGTGCTCCCCAAGTTTTTCTTTGCGACTTTTTGTGTCTAAAGAAGAACCTTTATTGGAGTATTGGTCCTGGCTTGCGTACTATCTACTTAAGGACTTGTTAGAATATAATATCGTTTATATCCGAGATACCAACATAATACATTAAATGTAATCTGATAATATTGTAACGTATCTCGTTTAGAGACTTTTTTTTGCCCGACTCTCGCCCTTTTGTGCTTAGGGACTTTTTGTTTTGCTCGTCTCGCACCTTCTGTGCTTAGCGACTTTTGATTTGCCCGTCTCGCGCATATTTCACTTAGGGTAGATTTGATAAGCCAATCACAAAATATATATTTTTTTTGAATCAATTGCAGCACATATATATTGTAACGTACCTTGTAACATGCTTTACATTCTGCATCTCTAAGGACTTTTGATTTGTCCATCTTGTATCTTCTCGCTTATGGTCTTATTTTTGTCCGTCTCACGCATTTTTCGCTTAGGGACTTATTTGTGCTCGTCTCGTGTCTTCTTCTCGCTTAAGGTCTTATTTTTGCCCGTCTCGCGCATTTTTCGCTTAGGGACTTATTTATGCCCATCTTATGTCTTCTTCTCGCTTAGGGTCTTATCTTTGCCCGTCTCGCACATTTTTCGCTTAGGGACTTATTTGTGCTCATCTCGCATCTTCTTCTAGCTTAGGGTCTTATTTTTACCCGTCTCATGCATTTTTGCTTAGGGACTTATTTGTGCCCGTCTCACGTCTTCTTCTCGCTTAAGGTCTTTTTTTTGCCCGTCTCGCGCATTTTTCGCTTAGGGACTTATTTGTGCCCGTCTCGCGTCTTCTTCTCACTTAGGGTCTTATTTTTGCCCGTCTCGCG
The DNA here is from genome assembly GCA_032173925.1 of Heritiera fomes. NCBI lineage: Eukaryota > Viridiplantae > Streptophyta > Magnoliopsida > Malvales > Malvaceae > Heritiera > Heritiera fomes. The sequence continues at coordinate 37,880,207 of JAPDPM010000007.1, forward strand.
CATTTTTCGCTTAGGGACTTATTTGTGCCCGTCTCGCGTCTTCTTCTCGCTTAAAGTCTTATTTTTTTCCGTCTCGCACATTTTTCGCTTATGGACTTATTTGTGCCCGTCTCTTTGGCCAGCTTTCGTTTTTTTCTTCATCTATTCCTGCAAGATGTCTATCAAACATAGAGGATTATCATAGTTTAGAAAAAATAACTGACCTTTGGTTTCATAATGTAGTATTTTCATTTAAATGGGGTAAGTAACAATATAATTGTAGCAAATGTTAAAACAATAATAGCAAATGTTTACCACCAGCTCAATTCCAAGTCTTTGTCTTTGTAAAATCTGTAAAGTACGAGTGCTAGGATGTTTTGTTGTCAACCATGGATTGTGCACTAAGTCGTGCCTCAGAGCAATCTACCATCACAAGCTTACTACAAGTTGTTTTCGATCGAACTAAGCTCTCCCTAGATTGCTGCCTTTCACGACAGTGGCTAGTGCCTACTGTTGCGTATCTAAAACCTATACCGCAAGTGCACGAGTCGCGACAAGTAATAAAGAGTAAGTAGAGTATCGTTCCCACGATGATTGTATAGGTTATTTAGCTAAGTACTAAAATTGGTCATCTTAAGTTTATTCAAGCAAATAAACATTTTTTGGAAGTCAATTAACTACTAAAAGCATTAAAATAAAACCTAAACTAATATTAGAAATTAAATTAAAGCGCATGAAAACTAAATTTGCAAGTTAAAAAAATTAAAAATTCAAACTAAATTAAAGCAAAGCAAAATTAAAATGCAACTAATTTTAAAGAATTTGAAATTTAAAAAAAATTAAAATACATGAAAATTGGGTACCTAATTAATTAAATATTATTATAACTAAAGAAATAAAAAAAATACTCTAATTAAACTAAAACCATTTAAAGGTAATAACCTAATTAACTAAATAATAAACTAAATCAATAAACAGATTTAATATACTTTTTTTTTTGGTTAAAACAGATTTAATATACTACCAACACTTAAAACTAACAAAACAAACTTTAAAGCTGCCAGCCCTTCCCACGCCTGCCACGCCTTCAACTCTGCCATGCCACGCCCTCAGCAGAGAGCCACTCCACATAGCCTTGCAAGAACAGCCAGCTGCTCACGTCTCCACTTGCCATGCGTCCCCTGCTATCCACGCCAAACATCCACCCACCAGCTACAGCAATTCAACGCCGATGCTCCTGCTTTAACCTTGCCACGTTCAGCGCCCAACAGCAGTAAGAAGCCACGTTCTGCCCCTGCCACACTTCAGCTTTGTATACGCTAGAAGCTTCTGCGTCCAAGCTTCAGCAAAGTAGGAACACGCAGCAAACTTGAGCTTAGAGAACACAGCACAGCTCCTATAGAAACGTAATGCAACAAAGCAAAGAACAGAAACAAAAAAATGCAGAAAACAGAGATGCAAAGAACTAGCGATAAAGAAAAAGAAAAAAGAAAAAAACGAAACAAAGTGCAATGTGTTAACGAAGAAAACAGAATCGTGAAAATAGAAAAGGGTAAAAATTTGCAATGCATAATCTTTAAATTAGAAACTGAAAGTTAAATATCAACTAGAAGAAAACTAAAGCATGAAAGATCAAAATAAAGCCTTAAATAATAACAGAAACAGAGCATAGGAAAAAGTAAATAAACACTGTCCTTTATTTAATCTCATTAAGTAAGAAAGACTCAGTTTTTAAAGTAAACTTTGAAAGAGCTATTCAAAATTTAACTAAAATCTAAAACTAAACAGGAAGAGACTAAAAACTAGGAACAACACAGCTAATCGGGAAGAACTTTGGCTGTTGTCAGCAGCCACTATCCACCCGTTTTTAAGCCTATTCTATTGCTGAAAATTAAATCCTAAAACATCTAATCCTAAACTAGAGAAAGCAGTAAATAAATTTGCAGTAAAGGTTGAAGAAGATTGCTGCTGTCACCAGCCTCCTCTCCGCCCCCTCACTTGCGGCAGCTTCTTCTTTGTATGAGTTAGGGTTGCTTCCATGGGCTTGCATCAAGAAAGGCCTCTTTTTGGGTTAGATTTGAAGTGTTTAAGAGCTTATGGATTTTGGGTAGCTAAGTGGGCTAAGTGTATTTGAGATATATGTGAGAATGTGTTTAAGTGGGCTATGGTAGGGAATGGTTAAATGTTTAAATAATATTTTTTTAAAGTAATAGAAATAAGGTTTAGAGTTTAGAGAAAGTTAAGTCTATGATTTTACAGTATTAAACACCAAACCCAACCATTTTTCCTTGATTTTCTTGTCATTTTCTTGATTTTCTCATTATTCTCAAAATTCCTACACATGAAGACAATTTAATTAAAATGGGAGGAAATTATATTAAAATTCCAAAATTTAAGCAAAATTGATGCAATAAAATACTCAAAAAAGTGAATATTTTAGAGAGTTATCACCTACCTCAGACACCTGCCTAATTCAATCACAACTGTTAGAGTGGACAAGAAAATCGAAAACATCGTATGAGAGTACCTCAAATCTGGTAACCACTCGTATGTCCCTGCTTGAGTGTGTTTGCAATTTCCGTTGTGCCAAGCACTCACTTGTATTGATACTCAAGAATGCTATGTATAGGGGCTTACAAGGGAGACACAGCCTTGATCTCGACACCTTAAGCTAGCACATCCTTGTCTTGCTTAAAGGACTCACGAAACCGACACACCATTTATATAGACAAACCCTCTTTCATATGTGTGGTTGTCAATAGGCAAAATATGTGGCTCTTAAGCCACTTCTAGATGGTTGCTAGAGCAGTTCTTGGAAGCTTCTGTGTCAGACGATCAACAGATGGGCTGAAGGAAGCTTTTGGACACTCTGTCGGATTAGTGCGCGCACTAGGTCTAGAAGATTCTAGATCATTCCGCTCAGATCTCGCACTTGGGCATGCACTTGGATCGTCAAATTTAAATGTGCTCACCAAAGTTTTTTCTAATGGGCGAACCAATCGTTTGGATTCCGTACTCGCTAGCGTTGCTAGCCATTGCCGAAAGGCATGACTCGGGTGTCCTTTACTCGCCTGCATTGTGCTAACGGGGGAATCTTGCCTATGGGTGCTGTGTTCACCTAATTTTCTTTGCTGTCATTTTATTAAAGCGGAGAGCACGTCGTTGTACTCGCCATCCTGATTTCTTCTTTGCTGGGTGTTCAGCCATATCAGCAATTGAGCTCTGTTGTGTTTATGGAGAGCTTTTGTGGTTGGGCTCGCCAAAGTCTCGCTTGCAAACTGGAGTTCTCATTGTCTGGGAGAGCGCATCCTCACTCGGTCGTTTATTACATGGGCGTACACCTAATGATGTACAAAGTCGCCTAATCCTTTCTCACTTTGGTCACTCTGATGGCTCGCCTATAGAGTTCTCTTTCCTAGGTGAGTTTCTGTCTAGGTCGACAATGGCTTGCTCGCCTGGGTCTTAGGATGGTCGTATTCTTGCTCACCATCCACAACCATACTCGCGTGGCGGTCGCTGGCTCGTCTGACCTTTTGTGCCTTGCCCGGTTTCAGCCGCTTGTCTATGTTTTTACGCACCCGAGCGAGCACGAGCTGGCCTTTGAAGTTTTGGCGTGTTCTCCGAGGTCCTTGATTGGGACTTGTCCAATAGAGCTCTCCTGGACTTACGCTCGCTCGTTTTGAGCTCTTCGTCCAGCTCTTTCCTTTCCTGGGCGAGCTCATCTAGCAAAATGTGCGCATCTCTGCCAAACCCTTTAACTTGGTCCTTGCTTATCCATCTAGATTGCTTCTCGCACCTTGGCAAGTGTTTTCCCAAGCAAGCCTTGCTACAGAGGCTAGGCTGTGGCATTGGTTATGCAATCGCCACATGCCACTCAATCACCAAAAGTGTCTGCTGTGGTGGTCTTGTGCTCGCCACATGACACTGCATTCGTCAGCATTGCTTCACCACGAGCTGGCCTTTGAAGTTTTGGCGTGTTCCCCGAGGTCCTTGATTGGGACTTGTCCAATAGAGCTCTCCTGGACTTACGCTCGCTCGTTTTGAGCTCTTCATCCAGCTCTTTCCTTTCCTGGGCGAGCTCATCTAGCAAAATGTGCGCATCTGTGCCAAACCCTTTAACTTGGTCCTTGCTTATCCATCTAGATTGCTTCTCGCACCTTGGCAAGTGTTTTCCCAAGCAAGCCTTGCTACAGAGGCTAGGCTGTGGCATTGGTTATGCAATCGCCACATGCCACTCAATCACCGAAAGTGTCTGCTGTGGTGGTCTTGTGCTCGCCACATGACACTGCATTCGTCAGCATTGCCTCATGCCTTGTGTGAGGGACGCTGGGCTCACGGGAGCCGTTCGCTCGCCTAGAATGCCTGTTGTATGACTTTTTCTTGCCCGCATGGCTGTTGTATACGACGAACCGCTTTATCGTAATATAACCTATCGAATGTGCTCACCATTACCTCTTACCTATTGGGCAAGCATGTAGCTTGGGATCAGTACTCGTGTATTTACACTACCGCCTTGCGTACGGTGGATTGACCTGTTGTGGCAGGAGCCCTTTTGTTGCGGTGGTGTCTGCTGTACGTTAGTTATTTTTTCGATCTTTTACTCTACAGGCCGTGCTTGCCATTGTCTTTTTACTGCCCAAGACTGTCGTGTATGTGCGGTGCTTGCCATCGTGGCTTACTCTTTTGCCAAAACTCGTGCCGCGTTTAACTGTGCTCGCCTACTCTGGCTATCGCTCGCCTATTCTGGCTGTCGATAGGCAAGCCACCATCTCTCATTGAAGGCCTGCGCATGCAACATGCTCGCCACATTCATGCCTACGTGTACTTTTCATGAGGCACCCTACCTCCCTTAAATGCTCGAGTTGCTATCTCTCTCCAAAAGGTCCTACCGCATAGTCCTGCTTGCCTGCATTTCGCTCCCGGCGTGAGCCAACGTATTCACCATCGCCAAACAAGCATTTCTAGTTAGGCTTTGTTTGCACGCATACGTTGTTCTACCAGGGCACCTGTCGCGCGTGCCACTCTCTCGACAAAAGGGGATGCCAAGAGTGGAGGCCCTTCTCTCGCTATTAGTGCGCGTGAGACCCTCTCGTCGTTCATGTACGGGAGCCCCTCTCTCGCAATTTTACGTGTGAGAGACTCTTCTCACCCAAGGGAGATGTCGCATGCGGGAATCATTGCTCGCCCACTTTGGTTGTCGCGCAGGCTAGCCATACTCTCACTGTGAAGCTTGTCGTGTTGGCCTTACTTGCCACTCTGGCTGTCGAATGGGCGAGGCATCCTCTCATCCAATGAGCCTGCCGCGGGTAGATGTGATCGCCGCTTTTGCTGACGCATGGACGTGGCATCCTCTCGCCAAGAAGTCTGCCGCATGGCTTTTGTTCGCCTGTTTTTGGCTGTCACATGGTTGAGCACCGTGTCGCCAGAGTGGCCTTCCACGCGGGACCTATGCTCACCCGAATGGGGCAAACCTTCTGTGCGGCTCGTCCAAGATCTGTCACGCTCGATAGGCTCTCTCGCCCAATGCCTGTCTCGTGCAAAATCCATTTTCTCTCAAAAACAAAGTGCATATAGCCACACACGTGCCCAGCAAGCAACAACTCGCATTCCAGCCCACATCTTTCTAGTTTTTTTGTATTAAACAGTCTCTTTATTTATTCCACGATTGTAAAAGTGTTCTCTCCCAGAAACTCCATTTAGTGAGTCATCGAATGTTTGCGACTTTTGTGTCCTTTTCCTAAAAAGTGTTTTAAGGGAAAATAAGCAGAGTGGAAAAGAAAAGAGCGACAGACTCGTGCTATTTTGTACTGTTGCAAGTGTATCACGTGGAAAGGAATGAGGTCTTCACAAAAGATCATGCAATGAGGTTTGCCAGAGATTCTTCAATTTCAGGCGTTCATCTTCACGTCTCTTCAAGTTTAACAGATCTCCTGGAGATAAATACCAAGGAACTGGGAAAAGGCCTTAGTGCACCACGTGCTAACTTAGAGAACTGTAGTCTTTCTTCAGGCATTGAGACCACAATGACTGCAAACCTAGATGAGAGCTCCGGTCCTCTTGTTTATAATTTGACCTCTCTGTGTGGAAATGTAATAGCTGTTCACAGTTTTGACCAAGGTTCTTCTGACATGTGTTCAAGCTATGAAGACTTTGATCTTCCTCAGTTTGCGTTTTCTGATAGAACAAACAGTTGTTGCATTCATGTTTCAACGGCCCATCAATCTGTGAGGATTTTTGGATCTCTAGGCCAGCATCGGTTCCCTACCGGGTTTGGGCCTGGCATAAATGCAACATTTTATCGAATTCTTGAATTATGGGGCCCAAATACTTTCATGTTAACACTCGTGAGATTCATTGCATTCTGACAAGTTTTTGACTTCATTATCTTGTCATTTCAAGTCAAGTCATGTGGAAGATGAAAGAAATGCCATGAATCGTGATCCTTAATGTCGGTTGGAACATATTTGATTCTAACATTGCTCTTGAACTTTAACATAAATGAAGCTACATCGTTTCTTTCTTCTTTATTTGGCTCAACGGAGGAAAAGATCTTGTAATCATGGCCTGTATGGTGCGAGAGCTAGCTTTCGCCCAGTGCTAATAGGAGGAGGTCTCTCGCCAAGGGCATGTCTGGCGCGAGAGCTAGCTCTCGCCCAGTGCTAACAGGAGGAGATCTCTCACCAAGGCCTGTCTGGCGCTAGAGCTAGCCTCTCGCCCAGTGCTGTCTCTCGCCCAATGCTGTCGCCCACTCCTTTGTACTCTGTCGCCAGAGATCTTTCGTACGGCAGGGCTGTTGCTAGTTGCATGCACTCTATTGCCAAAAGGCCTGTCACGCGTGAGAGCCAGTCTCTCGCCCAATGCCTGTCTCATGCACGAGATCCAGTCTCTTGCTCACGTAATCTGTGCACCCTGCCGCAGCCTACATACCCTGTCTTCCACAGATCATCTTTTCACCATATTTTGTATTTGGCTTTTTTGTTTGTTCCCATAGACAGCGCCAATTGTTGTTGCTCAAAACAACAATAAATGTTTGCTGACATCGGATCCTCGATCTTCGCGTTAGTCTGTCTCCAAGAACTCTACAAGAAAGAAAACCATTAAGGGGTGCAGGGGTTTTCCCCTACGTGTGCACTCTGATGCTTAAGTCAGACAGGGTTTTGGCAGAGTTTCTGTAGGCAAATAGAGCTTAGGGTTTAAGAATGATACCTGTGACCTATTTATAGGAGTTATTTTGCGCGTAATTACCTTTAAGCCCCACAGCTTAAATAATAACCCAGTGGGTCATTTATGGGTCTTCTGAGTCCTCTTTCCTCTTGGACTTAGATTATCATTTGGCTCAATGGTTTTCAGCTTGACTTATAAAAAAGACCAATAATCTTTAACCTGACCCACATCAAAAGTAATAAAAAGATTAAAATCGATGTAATAATAACATCAACGATGACAACAACAATAATCGTAACGAAAACAACGATATCAATATTAATGATAATGAATTTGTGTGAATGGATGACCATATCATATGCATCATTTTCACTAACATTTATTAAATAAGAAACATCCGATAATGAGATGTTATGAAAATGTTTTGTGTCTTTTTCTATTCAACTTTTAAAAAACGCTATATAATATAAAACATTTATTTTATGTTAGTATACTTTTTTTTCATTAAAATCATATTATTAATTAAAAATTGCTCTTGCTTTATTAACTAAGAATATTGTCGAAATGTTATAATGTTCTTTTGAGGTTTTTTTTTATCAATAATTGTAATTACGAAATTTAATTATTTTTATCAAAAATCAAATTATTTTTAAAAAAGCAAAAAATTTCATGTTTTACTCTTCCCGCAACAATGCAGGAGTACTTTTTGTAATAATTAAAGTCTATAATTCAAGTGTTGGAATTTTTGCACATTTTTGCCGACGGTAAAGAACGCGACTGATTTGACAGCCGGCCAAAATTTTGTTCTTATTCTGTTGCTATCATTAACTCCTTGTAGTCTTTTAGCTAAATCATATAATCGATCAAATTGCGGACTTCAAGGAATTATTCACCAATACCATTTTCTTCTACTACTGATTGATACAGTTCTTACAGTCTTAGTTCTTGATCGCAATTCTCTTTTATCCGTTAGAATGATCGGAAGCACCATTTTCTCAATCAACAGAGTGGCCATTCTACAATGGTGCATATCTTTGCTGTTAGCTGGTGGTTTTCCAAGCCCGGTCAAAGGAATCACAGCGATCAAATTCAGAGGATATGAGACAGATGGGCAGGCCTTACTAGCAATTAAATCTCAAATTATTGATGACAAACATGGAGTTACAAGCTCATGGAACAACTCTGTGTCCTTGTGTCAATGGAGGGGCATAACATGTGGTCATAAGCATCAAAGGGTCACCAAATTGGATTTGAATATGCGGAATTTGAGAGGTTCTTTATCTCCCTACATAGGGAACCTCAGCTTTCTTAGATTCATCGACCTCCAACACAACCATTTTTCTGGTGGAATTCCTCCTGAAATTGGTCGTCTGTCCAGGCTTGAAACTTTAATGTTCAGAAATAATTCCTTTGGGAGAACAATACCAGCCAATTTGTCCCGTTGCTCTAAGCTCATCTATCTTGATGGAGGAAAGAACAACCTTGTTGGGAATCTTCCAGCAGAGTTTGGCAATTTATTGAAGCTAGAGAAACTATTATTTGATAGGAATTTCTTAACAGGGCAATTGCCAGTTTCATTTGGGAACCTTTCAAGTCTAGATCGTCTTAGTGTTGGTGGTAATAGCTTGCAAGGGAGAATTCCTGATACGTTAGGCCAGCTAAAAAGGTTAGTCTATCTTGCACTGACCCAGAATAATTTCTTTGGCTTAGTTCCTTCTTCAATTTATAACATCTCTTCTCTAGAGGTACTTAGTCTAGCATATAACAGATTCCATGGGAGCCTCCCTGAAGACTTAGGCTTCACACTTCCAAACGTTAAAGTATTTTATATTGACGGTAATAATTTTTCTGGGACTCTGCCAGAGTCATTATCCAATGCTTCAAAGCTTGAAAAACTCGACATTTCCTCCAACTTTTTCACCGGTCAAGTATCAATTGACTTTAACCGTAAAAATTTATCAGGGGTAAATATGGAAGTCAACTATTTAGGAAGTGGATCAGCTGGTGATCTAGATTTTGTGACATCCTTAACTAACTGTAGCAATCTGTATGGACTTGGAACAGAGGCAACAACAAGCGGGGACATGTACAGTTTTGGAATACTCTTACTGGAAATGTTCACGAGTAAGAGACCCACCGATGACATGTTCAAAGACGGTTTAACAATTCATCATTTTGCAAAGATGGCATTGCCTGATCAAGTACTTGAATTTGTGGATCCATTACTTCTAGTTGGAGACAACGAACAAGAAAATGCAAGTAGCAGCAGAAACCCAAGGAGGGTAGGGATGAAAGAAACCAAAATGCAAGAGTGCCTGATCTCCATCTTAGGAGTTGGAATCGCTTGTTCTCTAGAATCGCCAAAGGACCGCATGGACATTGTCGATGCAGCCAAGGAACTGCATTTTATCAGGGAGAAATTTCTTGCGACCTAAACTAGGACACAAAGATAAGAACGACCATGGAATGGAGTTTGGTTGCTTTTATTGTGCAATATTATGTTCTAGTTTGTTCCGGAAGCTCTTTGGTGAGCTATAATTTAGGTCTATTAAATCCTAGTCTTATGCATTGGATTGCCTTTTTTTTTTTTTTTAATTCTGGTTATATATTTTAGCAAGTACTGTTTTTTTGTTTTTCTGCTGAAAGCAAGACTTGTTTTTATTAATATTGTTATACTCAAATTAAAAGCACAAACAAAATTAAAGGAAGATATTCTTAGGCAGCAAGATTTAAGCTGGTTATAATTCCTATTCTTAGGCAGAGCGTAGATAGCAGCAGATACTAAATGTGGGCAATCAAGGAAGAAACTAGATTTATTTTTATTTCTACAAGCCAAATTTACATTGCAGAAAACGAAAAATTACAAATTAAAGGCAATTTCAGTAAACTTACCGGCTCTTGCTATCGTAATCGACAATCTCGGAATCAGTAACGGACCGTGAATGCTGGACGATGGACCGACCGATCGAATTGATCCAATCCTCTTTCTCTTTCTCCGTATCCGCGACGAAATACATGGTGGAATCTCGAGTAGAGAGCTCGAAAGCGAAGGCCTTGTTCACGACATCCTCGGCTCCCTTCACTGTGAGACAATCGCCCACCGACACCACGCCGCGTGGGGTGGAGCCGCGGGTGACGGAAGCCGGGTCCTTGAACCATAACAGCTTGCCTTGCTTCAAGATAAACCAGCGGCGGCGCCAGGTCTTGATGTAATCGCCTTGTTTAGTCAGCCAACCGGCTCGCTCGGGGCCGTTCCAGAACTCGATGCCTTTGTAGTCCTCCGGATTCGGGTCCTGACCGGTTGCCGCTCGCCACAGATTCTCCATCTTTGTTTTGGGGTTCGGGCAAGGAATTTCGTTTGGATTACTGTGGCAACTCTGACTGAAATTGGAGTCGGTGGAGATGCCTTTGGAGTTGTGCGCCACGACGTCGTTTAGAAGATGATGATTCGCGAGTAAGTTTTAAACCAAATATTCGAAATTATCTTGTCTGCCTAATTTTGAAATTATATGTTATCGTAGCCATTAAGATTTCACGTAATTATAATTTTTTTTAAGAAATTGCACAATACTTTAAATTTTGATAGTTGGATAAGCTAAGAAATTGTGAAGGATTCTGTTGAATAGGATTAATTATGTAATTTGCACTTTGAGGGGAAGCAACATTGTAAAATTATTCATAAAAACTAGTTTACCTAATAAGGAATTTTTTTCTTTTTTCTTCTCAATTAAAATTTAATTTTCATCGGAATATTTCGAAAATAAAATTTTAAATGCATTAAATTGATGTAAAAAAGTAAGTTTTAAGCTTGAAGAAAAAATTAGATCAAAAAAAATTAACAACACACCCTAATAATGCAATAAAAACAAAACATTTTGAAACAGTGATATGTTGTCTCGGTTTTAATTTTAAAAAAAATCTTGAAATTTTTTAAAAAGTTTATGCTGATGTGCAAGTGACTACAATTGAGGTGAAGGCACACCTTAAAGAGAATAATATCTTGAACTTCATCAATGGAATATTAGGTGAAGCGTCAATAATATCTTCCACTAGTTCAATTTCTTGGATAGTTTATTAAACATGGCAGACGTATTTCAGCCTCTTTGGTGCAAACGGACAAACTGAACCCAAACACAAGAAAAACAAAAGCATTAAAACAATCAAACCAGAAGATATAAGATTCGATGCTGGATAAACAATGGAGCTCAAGTTGCAAAATCCATTATCCTTCCATCCGAGTAAAGTTGTCGCTTGTTAGTCTGTGCGGAAATAAATATTTCTTCAGTTTGTCTTTGGATTCTGAGGTTTCTACTGCTTGAAGTTGTGTTCATGCTGAGAGGGGCTTGTTCTTGAGTTTCTTGGTTATTTCGGCAACATATTTACCTTGGTGAAAGGCCTGCTGGAGCTCTAGCTCTGTGGGTTCACGGGATCCATCGGCTGCGTAAGTTCCAGCACCATAGGAGGAGCCTCCCTTTACCTCATCCATCTCGAACATGCCATTGCCGAATGTGTAGCCAAGTGGGACAAATATCATACCGTGATGTGCTAACTGTGTTACAGCAGTTAATCTGCAAATCAAGTGGAATGAATTGAAGAATATCAATTGTGAAACACAAACACCAATTGTGCAGATATGGAATTTATCCTCCAGATTTGATCAAGCAAAGCAGTGCTCAAATCATGCTCATAACATTTTTTTCATAACACCGTAAAAGATTGTTCTTTTATGACCTGAAAGTCCACAAAAACAGCCTCTCAATTAATATAAAAAGAAAGATGCATATGTAAGCCCTTTTCTAGATACCCAAAATGTTGGAGCTTTGTGCATTGGGTTTGAACTTTAGTTCTACTTGACATGAAATGAACATAATTAACCTCTTGTCAAGTTTTTAACAGGACAATAGGATAGATTCAAAGGTCTATTCCTTCTTGATCTGCTCCTTCAAAAAGCTATTTTGGTCACAAAAGTAGACAATCTTCCTACTCATCTTTACACATATTTTTGAACTGATATAGCTCTGAGAATACTAAAATTGGTAAGGAACTTACGCAGTGAGCTCCTGCCCTCCTCCATGGAAACCAGTACTCCAGAAGATGCCAGCAGGCTTACCAGCAAGTGCTTGGCGTTCCCACAGCTCACTAGTAGCATCAAAGAAGGCCTTGAACTGAGCTGCCATCACACCAAACCGAGAAGGAAATCCAAAGAGAAAACCATCAGCATCGATAAGCTGTTCTGGCGTAATCTCTGGTACATCGTCTGCTTTATCTGGTGCCTTCATCTTTTGTAGTATTACATTGGATAGTGTCTCGGGTACCTGTTGAATCCAACCAAGTCTAACTTAAAAACATCAAAAGGCTGTTTAGATTCCATTAATTTCTCTTTTGATAGTTACTCATTCTTTTCATAGTAAACCTACCTGCCAAAGTGTTGCTTCAACACCTTGAACTGCATTAGCCCCTCGTTGCACTTCCCTTGCCATAGTCTCCACATGACCATATAAGGAGTAATACCTATCCATTGCAGGAACAAAATTAACACTTAAGGTTATAGTTCAGGGAGAAAACCATAGCCAATTTTCAAGTAGAGATGAATATATTATTCATGCAGATGGACTGAGGGATCAATACTCACACAATGTACAACTTGGTTGTGGCCATGGCTGCAACTTGGGCTGGACGTTTTACCTTGACACACCAACTGAATGGCAATTTCAATCGCTTCCCTGGATAGAAAGAAAACTAAATGATACACCATTTAGAAGCTGTGAAAATCGTCAGCAAGACTTGAAATTGGAAAAATTTTCTTTTCCACACACAACTACCCTCAAAAGTGAAAAAACATAATTTTAATCCATAACTGACAGGAAGAAAAATGTATTTTGGTAATAATAAATGTTGTGCAACAAGTTCAAGAGGAACCAAGCAAATCACTCAATTCTAGAGAAATCAGAAAACCCTTAACTCTAAGTTTCCCAGGCACACCTAAGAACATAAGTAGGACAATTGAAATCCCCACGGGTATCCCTTCTCCTAAAATCAATAATAAAACCATCCAACTCCAAAGTCCAAAGTATAAGGTAGATTTTACCACCCTGGCAGAAAACAGATGCATCAGATAACCTATTGTCCGTGGTTTTTTCACTGAAACAACCAAGCAGCATCCTTAAAGTGATTCTGGGTTGAGTATTCATCTTCATAATATTTTCTCGAGAAATTCCAGTCAGCAAGATTACAGAACATTTAGTAAGGAATCATTGAGAAAGATAACAGTCCAATCAATGCATGATCCTAAGCAGAAACTCTGCCGCATCAATATGGATAGACAGATAAACTGAATAGAAAAAGAAAAAGAAAAGAAGTTGAGATCAATGTTACCTTATGTTGAAGGAAGCCTGATTACAGAAACACAAACAAGAAGAAACAAACTGAGCCAGGAGAAACAGATATTAGGCTTTTGGCTAAGGACGAAATTAATTTGTACATTTTAATGGGTTTGATTGGTTTGTCTTCAACGAAAATGTACATTTCACGTGGCAAACGTGTTAGACATTTGTTTTTGTTGGGTTCCACCGTGATTGTTTTACGTTTTCCCAAAAGGCTTCCGTATCTCACTCAAAAACCTTGTCATTAACTCGCCCCATTTTCTACCGGGGAAGACAAATCTACATGTAGATTTCTTTGTAAAAACCTTTGTTTATTGTTGTTAATCTTCCATAATTTGACTGCAAGCCGGGGACAAAAAGAATTGAACCCCACTTTGCCAAATACCATTTTCTAAGAGCAATTGCAGAGTTAGCTTCAGATTCAGCATATCTTCTCTCAATCTTCTTGATGAATCCGAATCCAGAAAAGTAACAGAAATAATAGCAATAGAGAGATAGTGTGAGGGGAGAGAGATACTAGGCAATTTATATAGGCACACATGGACAGGCCAAGGAGCTGAGAACAAGCTGTTTCTTCTTTCACAATCTATTCAAAACAAAAGGAGTCCTGAAACATTTAAAAAAAAAAAGAAAACTTGTCCTGAAACATTGAAAAAAAAAAAAAAACTTCCATATTACGTCTCTCTTTGGAGCAAAAATGGGTAAAGACAAAAAAGGAGACGCTTTCACCATTTAGTTTGTGCATTGAACTTGTATGAAAAAAAAAATCCACTCCTCTTTACAAAATCCAGCAACCATGGGTTGATAGCTTCATTTTAGCAGCAACCATTGAGAAGAGTTTTAATCATTTCTCAATAAAAGAAGACTCTGCAAGATCAATGGCACGGGCAAGAGCAGCAGCTTTATTCTCGCACTCTCTTTGTTCATCAGCAGGGACACTATCAGCCACAATTCCTGCACCTGCTTGGAGGTGAGCTACCCATTGTCGGCGCTTGTTTACATCCTTGTATGAATACATGGTATCATATCGAGTGGCAGTTGGAAAAACAATGGTTCTCAGTGCAAGAGCAATGTCCATACCACCGGTGAATGAAATGCCTCCGAACCCACCACTATATGGTCCTCGCCTTGTAACTTCTAGCTGATCAATCAACTCCATTGCTTTCACCTGTATTGCAACGTTATTAAAATGGGAAACCACTGAAAAGTTAACCCTCTACACTAGCATGAGGCAAAGGGTATACAATCATTCAGTTTGGTTTAGAAGAAACCCACAGGGTTGAGTTTCTTATTATTTGGATGTTTTATCATTTTAAACTTTAAATCCATGATAAACCAGTAAAAGGAAAATGGCTCTAGGAGTAGAATGCAGGTGGTGAGAAGGAAAACCTTTGGTGCCCCGCTAACAGTTCCAACAGGTAATGCTGAACGCAAAGCATCCCAGCTAGTTAAATCATCGAGTAACTCTCCTGTGACCTGCAGATTTCAAGTAGAATTTTGTCACTATGAAAAAGATCATAAGAAGCATTAGACAGCAGCTTAAATAATGGCAGAATGTAGGCTGAAAGTTTAGATCTCCCTCCAGAGTCATAAAGGAACTTCTAGAAAAGGTAGCATACTGTCGAGCTTATGTGCATAACATGGGAATATCGTTCGATATTCATCAGCTTTTCAACCTTAACAGAGCCCGGCTTGGAAACCTGCATGAACAACCTGTTTTAAGTACACACTCACAGCCAGATGTATATGAGTAGAAAATATCATCATAGCACTAATAGTGCATACTGTCAGCAAGATTGTCTCTATGCAATTCTTCACAAAAAAGAACATGCTAACAAAGCAGTGATATTCTATATTTTCCAATTGATCCAGCAGGTGAATGAGCAGCATTGTTTGAGTAAACCATACATTAGATATTGTGCACTAAATGAAAATCAACAGAGGTCAATAAAAGAAAAACAAACCTTTCCAACGTCATTCCTTCCCAAGTCAACTAGCATAATGTGCTCCGCACACTGCTTTTCATCAGCCAAGAGCTCTTTTTCCAGCATTAAATCTTCCTTAGGTGTTTTCCCTCTTCTGATGGTCCCAGCAAGAGGTCGATTAGTAATCTTTCCCTGTCAACAAGATATAACGATAAATTGTGAAAATGTCAACTACAGCAATTTAACATATGATAACACTTTTGTAAAGGGGGAAAATGGGCAAGGGAATGGGGAAGCTCATTGATAGACCAGAAAATAGAAAGGAATTATACTGCATTCAATTTGTCTTTGGATTACTGTAACAATTACCTTCTTCACATGTGTAAGAATTTCCGGACTGGAAGCAACAAGTATACACCCTCTGGCCTGATCAAAAGAAAAATGTGAAGAAAAGCTAATTGAGCAAGCATTTCCAATCAGGGTAAGGAGGCAAAACCTGCAAATACGTCATGTATGGGCTTGGATTAACAATCCTCAGGGCTCTGTATATTTCAAATGGGTCAGCAAATGTTCTCCGTTCAAAACGCTGACTTAAGACAATCTGGAAAATATCGCCGGCCAGAATATGCTCTTTGGCCCGCAACACAGCCTCCTTGTATGCATCACTTGTCATGCTTGAAATCTCCAATTTCGGGCCAAAAAGATTAGTATACAACTTAATTGAACCTGCAGGCAGCTTTGGGCTGATATTGACAATTCAATCAGAAAAACTATAACAGAACCATAGAAAAAAAAAAAGATGTTCAAAAAGGTCTGAAATCATTACGAAAACAATACTCACGGATCTATATCATGCACTCTAGATACTAAAGTTTCCAATCTTTTCATGCCATCATTATAGGCCTCATCGACTGAAGAATATTGATCTAACCGCACCCAATGAATAATAAATGCTTTCTGTGGTAACAAAGTTAACAAATCAAAGTGAATTATTTCTCAAAAACATCCTTAAAGATCAACAAAATTTAAATTCAAGACCTAGTAAGACAAGCCAAAAAAAAAGTAAAAAGTAAAAAAGAAAACCTCATATCAAGATGTGTAATGTCATTCAATAAAAAAAATAAAGAGAAAATGTGTTAATCACATGAATCTTGGCATCACTATGTTGGCCTTTGAAACAGCCTTGGTTTTCAAAGAAGCTTAAGAAAGTGGGACACGATTTCTCCACTTGAATTTGACAAAAGCCCAAAAGAAATGAGATGCCACTTAAAGATACATACATTCAACCTTGCAAGAAAAACAAATGGAAATACACCAAAAATTGAATTATATATAGCCTATAGGCCAAATGCAGAATACCTTCTCAACATGGTCAAATACAATTACATCATCATAGAGGCCTAGATGAACATCTGGAAGGTTTCTGTCATCCAGGGGAGCACTAGGGAATGGAAGTTTCTTCTTCTCTACATAGCGCACTGTGTCATACGAGAAATAACCAACCCATCCACCTGAACAAGGATTTTATCATTACACCTTAATTAGTCTCTTCAAAAAAAAAAAAAGAACTTTCATTCTTTTATTTCATCCATTAGCAACTGACGTGACTGCAAAATCTTTCCAGAAATGTTATCCAAAACAACAAAAAAAGGTCCAACATCAACAAGGAGATGTGAAACTAAATCGTAGAACAACACCACCATGGGATCAAAAACTTTTACAGACTAGTTCCTATAGAATCGGAATAAAAAATTAATATTAAACAAGATCAGAATTCAGAATTAACTTTAAACTATAAATTCAATGATAAAACCTTTAAATAAAAATCCACAAGAAGGATGTCAAGAAGACAAGGCAAAGCTGTTAATCCATATCACTCACCACAAAATGCTTCCGGAAGCTCATCAACGCGTTGAGGCTCCCAACCCTCCATAATTCTCCGTGGAACAGTCATTGGGTCATCCACAATCTCCTCTATCCTACGCCCCTCGTCATGGTTCATAATTGTAACCATATTTTCTTTTGCCACAATTTCAATGCTTGGCTGAGCTCCAACCACACTATACCTTCCCTAACATGAATTAGCCCAAAAAACCATAAACATTTACATAACCATATTCTACAAACATATAACAGACACACAAAGAAGGAACTTACGATACTGGAAGCTTGCAAACCAGGCTCAACAGACTCGAACAAGAAGCTTGGAGCTTCCCTATCATCTTCCTTAACTAAACATCGATATGCTAGCACCGGCGTTAAGTGATCCGAGAATATGCATCGGTAAAGAGGAACTAAATTCCCATTCTTGGAAGCTTCTCGAAATTTCACTGACTGGTCAACTGGTACACAATTAGAATCCATAGAAACAAATAAAAATTTAAAAAAGATCATATAATTATATTTATTGAAGAAAATAAGAAACCAAAACATTCAATTTTTGAATTGAATAAGTAACAAAAATTTAAGAAAAAAAATTTTCTTTTTTTAAAATTTATTTCATTTTATGTCCTCTTGCCATACATTTCCTCGTGAGTAAACCAGAACATAATTTAACCGCTAAGCGGCTTTAAAATTATTAATTTTGATTAAAAAAAAGACGAAAGCGACAACTCTTTATACTACATTTTCCCGGGAATCAAACAGAATATCAAAAAAATAATAAAAATTTTATTTTTTGAGATCGAAGTGAGAGTTGGAATACCTGATGAAGGAGATGATGAAAGAGCAAAGCATTTGAGTGTACGGAATCTGGGAGCGGAGCTGACAAGGGAAATGGACCTTGGACGGGAGCCGGAGAATCTAGCTTTGAAATTAACGGAGACGGGTGGAGAGAAGCGGACTGGAATCGACGGAATCTGACGGGGAGTGAAGCCTAGGGTTTCCATGGTGGCCATTGCTGCCTTCTCCTTTCGATCGAAAGTGAGAAAACGGCTGTGCTTTCTTCTATCTTGAAATGTAGAGTGAAGACGACTTTAAACGACAACATTGTAAGAGAGAGACTCGGTCCGTTGACTTTGATTTTTATTGTCAATTTGGGCTTTTAGCTGGGTCGGGTCGGATTTATTTGGGCTCAGAAGTTAAGCCAATAATTCGGCTTGATTTTTATACCAAAAAAAATTCGGCTTGATTTTACGCTTGTTTTAAGATATTTCTTTGGTTTATTATCGTATTTGATGGAGATGATTCCTGAATATTAAAAGAATTCGCTGAAAAAGACTATTTTAACGAGGAGAAATCATCTAGGAGTTTGTTCATTTTACTTACAGATTAGTACGATGATACATAATATATTCAAAAATAAAAAAATATAAAATGTGCAATCATTTTTTAATTTTGTCAGTGAATTTTAAAAATTTTCACTACCATATATAAAAATGTACTTTCTAATTATTAATTAATATCATACTGTACATGATTTTATCAAAAAAAATATCTCCAAGAAATAAATATATTTGTGTTAATATCTTTATTGAAAAGGAATGTAGCGGCTATTTTCATTAAAAAAAAATTAACTAACATATTTGTTTCTGTTGATCATGATTTTTGTAACTTATTCTCTTAATAATTTCTAACTAAACCTGCCTTCTTACCACATACATATTTTACATCACAGTATAGACATAAAAATTTTATAAAAATATGTTACAAATGATTTAACATAATCTTTTATAAAAAATTAAAAAAAAATACATGAAAACTTATAGAATAAGATTTGATGTTTTTTAATTTTTTTAATATAAAAAACGAATGTTTAAACACATAAACTATAAACTTAAGGATGAAAAAAATAAAAATAAAAAATTATTTTTATATATTATCACTGAAATTTTTTAATTTTTACCAATAAATTAAAAATTCATATATCCCACTTATTTTACAATTATTTTTTAATTTTTAATATATAAATAAATTAAAGATTGGGACCACAAAAACTGCGAAGCAAGTACGTCATTTTAAGTACTACTTGGTTTTGTGGGCCGAATATCCAATAACCAAACCGAGTTAAGCAGCCCAAAATTCAACCCATGTATAAATACATGATCATGCATGCTGTCGTTTGCATTATCATTTTAGGTTTTCGTAGTTTCAATTTCGGTTAGGGTTCTTCCTGAAGCCAAGCGAGAATGGTTTTGAATCCACTGAAGAGAGAGAAGAAAACCCAGTACGACCAGAAACTGTGCCGCCTCCTCGACGAGTACTCGAAAATCTTGATCGTGGCTGCTGACAATGTTGGGTCGACTCAAATGCAGCACATCAGGCAAGGTCTGAGGGGTGACTCAATCGTGCTCATGGGGAAGAACACTATGATGAAGAGGTCCATCAGGATTCATGCTGATAAAACCAAAAATGATGCTATCAGAAACCTCATTCCTTTGCTTGTGGTATAATGGGTCTTTCATTTGCTACACTCTTTCTTATTTTAGAAACGTTTTGGTTTGTCGGGTGTTTTGTTTTCATGTTGCTTTTTCCAGGGTAATGTAGGGTTGATCTTTACCAAGGGTGATTTGAAGGAAGTTCGTGAAGAAATTGCTAAGTACAAGGTAAAATCATGTCAAATTTCCTGACAGTTTTACTCTTATATATCTACAATATATCTGCTCTTTTCTTACTTGGAGTTGGAATTTGCTGTGTTTCGGCCATGGGCGTTTTGACATGAGCAGGTTGGGGCCCCGGCGCGTGTGGGTCTTCTTGCTCCGATTGATGTTGTTGTTCCACCGGGCAACACTGGCCTTGATCCTTCTCAAACTTCGTTCTTTCAGGTTCATTTCATACTCGAGTGCTGCTTTAACAAGCTTGTAACGTTTGCATTAGCCTCACGTTTGAATTACCTCGCAGGTGCTTAACATTCCGACCAAGATCAACAAAGGCACGGTGGAAATCATCACCGCGGTGGAGCTCATTAAGAAGGGCGAGAAGGTTGGCTCGTCCGAGGCTGCGCTTCTTTCGAAGCTTGGGATAAGGCCATTCTCATATGGTCTTGTTGTTCAATCTGTCTATGACGATGGATCAGTGTTCAGCCCTGAGGTGCTTGATCTGACTGAAGATGATCTTGTCGTGAAGTTTCTCAACGGGCTCTCCATGGTTGCTTCCTTTTCACTGGCTATTTCATTCCCAACTCTCGCTGCTGCGCCTCATATGTTTGTGAATGCCTACAAGAATGCTCTTTCTGTTGCCGTGGCTTCAGATTATTCCTTCCCCCAGGCTGAGAAAGTCAAAGAATACCTCAAGGTTGACTCACAATGCATTGTTTAATTTGTTTTATGTCTTGTTACTTTTGTTGTTTGACCAAACTAAACTGTTTTGATGATTACACCATAGGATCCGAGCAAGTTTGCTGCTGCTGCTGCCGCTGCTACTGCTGCTGCTCCAGCTTCCGGTGGTGGCAACCAAGAGAAGGCAGAGCAGCGCGAGGAGCCCAAGGAGGAAGAAGAGGAGTCAGAAGAGGACCTGGTTGCCGGTCTTTTTGATTAAATAAATAGTAGTACGCAAGAAGTAGAGCTTGGATCGATGCTGGAATTTCTATCTTGAACTGATGAACAGTTGGATGAGGTGGTTTGCCTTGCTCCACTGTTCAGCTTTTGAATTTTCTGGTACAATAAATTTCAATATATTGATTTCAGTTTCTAGTAGCACGCAATAACTAGAGCTTGGATCCTGTCCTGCATGTTGATCTTCCAACTTCCTAGTTCTAAGTGTTGATTTATAAATTATGAATTATGATCACCTCAAAATAATTAAATAATAATAAAATTGAGATATATTAACTTCACTGAAATTATATATGTCGTAACGGCTTCGCGCTTGACGATTTTGAAAAACGTTTAAAAACAAAAGGGAGTCGCCACCAATCTTTTTTGACTAGTTGTGATTGGTCACCTAAAATATTTATCTTTTTAACAAAATCTCAAAATTAATTAAGTTTTATTAAAAAGACAATTTTGGTCTGCGAAAACAAAAATCGGGTTCGGGTTCGGGAGTACGGTTACGCGTGGGGAAGGATTAGCACCCCCACGACGCCCGTTAAAAACGGTACCATAATAATCACATGTTATCCTTTAGTTTTAATAAGATAGTCTTGGCTTTTGATTATATGAAAAATTAACGTACTTGCTTAAAAAATTACTGTTATAAAAATCAACATGAACATCATTTATTGAAAAATTAAGATCAAATATCCCAATACTCTAGTAACATTTGAAATAATCCCTCTCACCTAAGGATCAGTCAAGAAATCACTACTTGTGAGTCTCGTGACATCCCATCTTCGGTGGTGCTCACGTTATTTTATAATTGATCATATACATGTAGTATGGATAAAGATGCATGGTGCATATGAAATTTAAAAGAAATTTTATTTATTTTTTATTTCAATAATGAAACTCTTGATATTGAGAAATTTGGCTAAATATCCCAATACTCTGGTAACATTTAGCTAATTCCTCTCACCTAGAGATCAGTCAAGAAATCACTACTTGTGCGTCTCATGACATCCCATTATCGGAAGAATTCCATTTTACTTTCTTTTATTTATACACACGATGCTAACATATGGTTTATGATGCATATGGAATTATGAAAAGTAATTTTATATTTTGATTTTTATTAATGAAACTCTTGATATTGAGAAATTTGACTAACTATCCCAATACTCTGGTAACATTTAGCTAATTTCTCTCACCTAGGGATCAGTCAAGAAATCACTACTTGTGAGTCTCATGACATCCCATCCTCGGAAGAATTCCATTTTCAATTAATATTTATTATGTTTACTTATTTACTTATTATTTTCTACCAATACATTAAAAATACCTAAATAAATGAATAACAAAAAAAGGGAATATACCCTCCTCGGGCGGGCAAACTCCTTGAACTGGCGAGCTCGTGGATGTTCTTTCTCCTTGTGTGGGCGAGCTCCTCAAACGGGCGAGCTCTTTGAGCGAGCGAGCTCGCAGATCTTGCTTCTTTTTCCGCGGGCGAGCGAACTCTTTGAGCGGGTGAGCGAGCTCACGGATCCTGCCTCTCTTGAGCAGGCGGGCGAACTCGCGGACGGGCGATCACGCGTACTTCTTTTTTCTTTGACGGGCGATCTCCTTTAGAGGACTAGCTCTTTGGGCGGGCGAGCGAACTCACGGATCCTATTCTTTCCTCGATCGGACGGACACACAGATCTTGGTTGGGTCCAATGGGAACAATACGCGGATCCTATCTTTTTCTTAACGAGTGAGCGAGCACGTGAACTGACAAGTGTGCTCGCGTATTTGGCTTTTTCTCTGGCGGGCGACCTCGTGGATCTTTCCTCTGGGGCGAGCGAACACACGGACTAGCGCGCGGGGTCTTCCTCTTCTCGAGCGAGCAAGCATTCGAGCAAGCACGCGGATCTTGGTCGGGTCGAGTGCGCACGCGAATCCTCTCTTATTCTTCTTTTTTCTCAGTTACAAAGAGCGACCCCCTTTTTTCTTTAAACTCGTTTTCCTCTTCTTTCTTCCTAAAAAAAACTCAAAATCCCCAAAATTCTCTCTACCTCTCCTTCGCCTGACTACAGCCGGCCACTGTGCACCACCTTGTGCCGGTCTCCGTTGGTTTTCCAGACAGCCCTAGAACACTCCTCTCAACTTCCTCTTCTCAGATCTGGGGTTAGTTTCCTCTGAAAACAACTCTAACCTCACTGATCTAGCCCTCCGAAAAACATCTCACCTTTCTTTTTTTCATATTTTTTTTGTGCTTGATATTTCTGGTTGATGGTTCGTTTTGGTTGTTGTTGTTTGGTTTGCTTTCTCCCTTTTTGCAAGTTGATGTTCAGACCTCAGATCTGGGATCCTGGGGTCCTCGGATTTTGGGGTTTTAGGAAGTACTGAGTTTGGGGTTTCGGTGTAGAGGGTTCTCAGGTCTAGGTTAGGGGGGTTGGTTTCGTTGGTGGTGATGATGATGATGGTGGCTTCGGTGTTGTTTGGTGTTGGCAGTGGCGATGATGATGGCTTGGTGATAATGGTGGTGAGTGGCTGTGTGGTTAGTCGGAAGGTTGATGTTGTGGTGTTTATGTGAGAATGATGTCTTTTTTTCTCTCGAAAAGCCCTCTTTTCTTCATTGTTTAGTGGTCTTCTTAAACCAGTTTGGAGCCTCCCCTCTAGCCTTTCAGAGTCACCAAATCCATAGGTCTCTGTTGGAGCGGGATTTACGGTATGGGGAAGGTGGAAATCTACTGGGTGTTGAGGTGCCGGCGGCTAGGGCAAGGAACCGGCAGATTTGGTAGATATAGTGCATTTAATGTGATGGGGAAAAGAGACTGTTAATAATAATAATAATAATAATAATAATAATAATAAATAAATAAATAAAAATAAACAAATAACACTCATAACAAGATCAGATCAGGCCCACTTTACTGGGCTTGGATGCCCAACGTTTCATTTCGGATTTTTAAAGCCTGATTGAATGCAGTCCTATTGATTTGGACAAAATTTTGTGTCTACAGCTGCCCCTCTTTGCTCATTGTTGAGGATCAAGAATAGAGCAAAGACAATAGACAACAATTTTGTCCAAACTCAAGATCTAATCTTTTTCTCTTTTTTTTTGGAAATGTGCTCCTCTTGTAGCAGAAGTGATCAGACTTTAAAATTCTTTTTTTTTTGAAAATATGCTCCTCTTGCAGCAGAGGCGATGAAACTTTAAATTCCTTTTCTGAAATGTGCTCCTCTTGTAGCAAAGGCGATGAAACTTTAAAATTCCTTTTTTTGAAATGTGCTCCTCTTGCAGCAGAGGCGATGAAACTTTAAATTCCTTTTCTGAAAATGTGCTCCTCTTGTAGCAGAGGCGATGAAACTTTAAATTCCTTTTTGAAATGTGCTCCTCTTGCAGCTGAGGCGATGAAACTTTAAAATTTCTTTTTCTGAAATGTGCTCCTCTTGCAGCAGAGGCAATGAAATTTTAAATTCTTTTTTCTGAAATGTGCTCCTCTTGCAGCAGAGGCAATGAAACTTTAAATTCCTTTTCTGAAATTGTGCTCCTCTTGCAACAGAGGCGATGAAACTTTAAATTTTTCCACTGGAAATGTGCTCCTCTTGCAGCAGAGGCGATGAAACTTTAAATTCTTCCTGAAAATGTGCTCCTCTTGCAGCAGAGGCGATGAAACTTTAAATTTTTCCTCTGAAAATGTGCTCCTCTTGCAGCAGAGGCGATGAAACTTTAAATATTTTGCCCGGAGGACTTAGGATTTTGCCCGAGGGACTTAGAAATGGTGCCCGGAGGTCTTATGATTTTGCTTGAAAAGTTTGAATTTTGATGCCCAGAGGACTTACACTTGGTGCCCGGAGGTCTTAAATTTTTATCTGAAGAATTTAAAATTAGTGCCCGGAGGACTTAGCATCTTTCCTGAAGAGTTTAAAACGGTGCCCGGAGGACTTAGACTTTACTTGAAAAACTTAAAATTGATGCCCGGAGGACTTGAGATTATGCTCGAAGGACTTAAGATTTTTGAATTTGTGCCCGGAGGACTTGAAATTTGCTTATCTTCTGAAAATCAAACTTTAATCTTGATTAAACATGGCACTGATAAAACTGGATTTGTAATTTTCTTTATCATGAGCAAACTTGCCCCTCTATTTTCTTTCACTTTTTTTCTTTTCTCTCTCTTCTTCTTCTTCTTTCTCTTCTTTTCTTTCTTCTCTTTTCTCTCTCTCTCTCTTTTTCTCTTCTCTTTTCTTTCACTTTTTTTTTCTCTTTTTCTCTCCTCTCTCTTTCTTTGTTCTTTCTCTTCTCTTTTCTCTTCTTTTTCTCTTTTCTCTTCTCTTCTCTCTTTTTTTTTCTCTTTATTTTCTTGGAAAAGGTTGCGTAACTTTTGAAATCTTGATTGAATGGTGTTGAGTCTTCAGCTTGAGAAACATGTTTTAATCTCAAAATTTTACACAAAAACTTTCAATGTTGATGCTGTATGATATTGTATATGTATGCATGAATGCATGACACTCAATCATGTACATTTTCTAACTTCAAAACTCTTTCCTATCTTGCCAAAGAGGCACATCATTTGCCTTTTTTGTCTCTTTTGCCCCCAACATGATCATGAAAGCTCTTTTCTGTTTCCTATTTTTGTAGATTTCTTGTACTCACATCATAGCCTTTTGACGAAAAGCACGAAAAATTTTCCCATAACTATTTTCCAGGAGGGAATTGAATCCAAATTTCACAAGTGATATTTAATTCTTTCAAAAAAATTAGTGATTATTTTTCAAGATGAATGACATAAATCCTATTCGGATCTTTTCAACTGAACAATTGAAAGTTTGGTGCACCAGGATGTTTTGTTTGAGGAATACTTTGCCACTTATCCAAAACAAAAAACAACGGTTTCCTTCTTAGCTCAAAATGGTTTTCTTAAAATACCATCACTTTTCTTTCTTTCTTCTTTGTTTTTTGAACAAAATTTTGAATGAGAAAGGAAACAAAATATTTACAACTTGATTTGACAATCTCTTAAATTTTCGAATAATGATGTTCTACAAATGCCAAGATCAGGCATGAATGACTGACATCTTTCCTACTTAGGAAGAGTATTTACAAGAAGGAAGGTTCAAACTTTTTTAAAAAATGTCGGGCAATCAAATGACATCAAAATATTTGAATATCTCGAGGATTTCTCAAGGCTTGTTAATTCTTTTTCCACATTTTCAATTCATGTCACTGCTTGACTTGGTTGCATGAAAAGTTTATTGTTCGCTCTAGACTGCCCTTTTCGGGTTTTCACCTTAGAGCCTCATTCTTTCTTTTGTTTTCTTTTCTTTTTTCTTCTTTTTTTTGATTGATTGATTGTGCTACCATGCGTTCAAGAATTCAAATCTCATTCAAGCCAAAGAATTGGGAGAATCTTCAAAAGAAGAGCTCTTCGATACAAGCATCCATACTTGATCAAAATGGACTTTTAAGTACGTAATGTAGGCCATGGTTCAGGGTTCTGAAAGAATAGATAAACAGGCCCAAAATGTGTTTGAAGGTGATCAATCCAAGGATCATTTCTTTATAGACATCTATCATTTACGTGCTTAGAAGCACCTTTTCTCTTTTTACTTTTCCATGTATTTCTTTCTTTTCTTCTTTTCTTTCTTTCTTTTTTTCTTTTTTTCTCTCTTTTTTTTTCAAAATCCTATTGATCCTTTGAAGCATCTTTCTTTGTGTACTTTCACATGTATCCTTCCTCCTTTCTCTTTCTTTTTTCTTTTTTCTTTTTTCTTATTGATTCCTATCCAAGATTTCCAAAACATAGTAAATCTTATTTCATCGAAAACAAAAGCTTAATCATTTATTTTCTTTGAAAAGATACTTTCTGCACATGCCCCCTAGTGTGGAGGGTGATCCTTGGAGGAGGTTTATTTTGAAAGAAACTATCAGGCTCAAAAAGGTTAGCAACAGGATAACATTTATATTTGAGAATGGAATATGAAAGACGGCCATTCGTCATCTCAAATTAAGATACTTCTATTGAAAAGCAATTCTTAGGATAAGTTTTTCCTTTGGCATTTGAAATCATCTGAATATCATGTTTGCATGGTGTCACGATCATTTCATTTTTCTTTTTCTTCTTCTTTTTTTTTGATTTCCTTGTAATGTGACACTTTAATATGCCAGAGCTTGACCTCACACACCACATCGTCATTTAAGGAAAAAGGTGATGCGCAACCCAAGGTATTGTATAGATGGACAACAGTGAAAAATCCTCAACTTTGGTTTTTTTTTTTGCTCCTAATCATGGGCGAAAGGCATCTTGGGAGTACAAGATTGAAGAGTTTGGGATTTGTACAAGAATTTAGGTGGAAATGTATTTCAAAATGATCTTGTCACATGTTTGACTTCCATTATTCAGAATCTTTGAGATTGTCATTGATTTCCAAAAAATTCTCAAAAAGTTTTGCAAATCGATTATTTCTTGAAAATCATTAACAATAAAGCCCTATCATGGTCAAAGTGAAAACAAAATTGGACTTTCAAATCTTATGCCCCAATTTGGCTTTTTGGCTTCCGATTGACTTAGATTTTATGGAGATGTGATCCAAGAGTGATTTAATACTTTCATCTTTGACAGTAATCACCAATTTTCTTGGAATCATTTTTATCATTAATGTGAAGAAAAGAAACATTCTCGTCATATGCCACTGGAAAATAGATTATGCAAAATGTTGTGCTCATACATTTGTCACCTAGGCCAACGGAAATGACAAGCACTTTCCAACAAAATACAAACTCTAAGATCTTGACATTTCAATTTCTTCCAATCTAGCGTCTCATCATGACCTAACTTTGCATCAAAGTGGACTTCCATAAGTTCTTGAGTCAAGATTCCACCATTGATGAGCTCTTCAACCCTTTCCTTCAACTGTCTGCATTTTTCTGTTGCATGCCCAATTGCCCCCATGTGATAGTCACATTTGTTGTTCGGATCATAGCTCTTGGCCAGCGGGTTTGGTGCTGTCCTTAAAGGTGTAGGAGCCAAATATTGGTTTTTTATCAAAAAGGGTAAAAGATCGGAGATTGGAATTGGGATTTTTCCTTGATTGCTTCTCGATCTTTTTCTGTTGTTTGTTGATTGTTGAAGAGGTTGAGCTACTGGCCTAGGCATGAAAATAGGCGCATGAAAAATCGTTGGAGGACAAGAGTTTGTTGGAAATCCTGGTTGCGGGATTGGTGAATAAAGATAAGGATCACAGGAAGCATTGTTCGAGGTTGGACGATATGATGGGTGAGACAAATAGGGATTATGTGGAGTGGGATTTTTGAGAAATTGCCCTTCAAATGTCGCAACTTGCACTTCTTCTTCCATTCTTTCGGGCCTATTATCGGCTATGTCACCTATCTTAATCTTGCCCCTCTTGATTGCATTCTCAATCATCTCTCCAGAGGCTACCATGTCGGCAAAATTCTTAGAAACATTCCCAATCATCCTGTCATAATATGTGCCTGGAGGGTACTAAGAAACAAAGTCGCAGTTTCTTTTTCTGTGAGGGGAGGCTGGATCTGGGTGGCAACATTCTTCCATCTCTGGGCGTATTCTCTAAAGCTTTCAGTAGCTTTCTTTTCCATGGATTGAAAAGATAAACGATCTGGGGCTAGATCCACGATATGCTTATATTGGGCGACAAATGCCCTTGCCAAATCTTCCCATGAGTGAATATCGCCCCTGCCCAGTTGTGTATACCACCTAACAGCATATCCTTTAAGGCTGTCTTGGAAAACATGGATTAACAGCTTGTCATCATGCACATGCGCTGCCATCTTTCTACAATACATAGTGATATGGGCCTTTGGACAAGTGGTCCCATCATATTTCTCAAATTCTGGAGCTTTAAACTTTAAAGGAATGACCACACCAGGTACTAAACATAATCCGACAGCATCTAAAGATCCATGAAAATCCATTCCTTCAACAATTCGAAGCCTTTCTTCTATAAGCTCTATCTTTTACCGAGAATTTGAGCCTTCTTCCACTTGAGGCATCTCTTGCTCTTTGTGACTATCCAAATTAGCGACATGAATTGGTTCGAGGGGGTTCATAGTAGGAGTTGCATGCCCTTGATACTGACTAGGGTCGACTGCAGACGGCATATTAGGGCACACATAACCCTCAGTAGGCATTGCTTGTGGCTCTTGAGATGATTGGGTTTCTCGTGAGCCAATGTTAATTGGACAAAAAGAATTCTCAATATTTCAAAACCGATGCCCATCTTGGGTAGCTAGTTCTCCCATTTTTCCATTGTTCAGCTTCTCCCACAAACCTGCCATCTGTGACAATTGCTCTCTCATCTCTTGTTGAGCTTTTTCCATCCTTTCCATCCGAGTCATTTCTGTCTCTTCCATGTCCCAAAACTATCTCTGAAGCATTTCGATGATCAAGCTATATCTACACCAAATCCTATCACATCCTAAAATTAGATGTCATGCTTGCCATGCTAATGTGAAGCTTTTATTGTATTGAAATGGTATATCTACATGTAAAAGAAATTTCAATCTTGTTATTATTTTACAATATCACAAGTTACACACCAAAAGGAAAAATTATAAAAAAAAAGATTTTGTTTTTTGACTGTTTATTTACTTTCTTCATTTTCATTTTTTTAATTTTTTTTTTGAGGAAACAATTATTTCTAGCCTTATTATTTTCTGTCAAAATCATGTTATGCACATATGAATGAAGTGAATGCAAACTTATATAAAATCTTGTAACATTCATATTCACATAGGAATAGTTTACAAGATTCAAAAATTCCTTACTAACTCTCCCTTATTCTAATGCCCTCAACATTCAAGGTCTTTCAAAAACAAACTTCACAACAACGGCCACCTTTTTCACTTTCCAAACTCTAATCAAGCATGGTAGATTCTTGGTTGACCGTTTCACGAAAAGTCGATTGATCTCCACTTACTAATGATTCATCATGTAGTTGTTCTGGAAACGGCAGCGAGCCTTGAAAATGAACCATTTTAGTCCCTCCAAAACTTTCAAGCATCTTCATAATCTTAGCTAGCTCCCCTTTATCTCTCGTATATCATGTCAGCAAAATTCTTCTTGATTATTCTCCAAAGTAGTAAGTCTAGCTTTCTAATTGATCTCTCATGTTGTTGACCTCTTTTATTCCAAAAAGACAAATAACCAAATTATTATGTAATGTGAATGTATTAATGTAATGAAATATGCCATGCTAAAATTTAAGAATAAAAGAATCAAAATTTCTCTTATTTAAATTCGATGAATGAATTCTTCTTCTTTTACTTTAATTCTAGAGTATGATGATTCTTTCTTCTTCTTTTTTTGTTTTGAAAAGAATGGATTTTTTTCTCTTCTTTCATTAGGACCAAAAATTTCTTATTTTCACTCTATAATTCATTCTCTTAAACCTCCCCTTTTTCTAAATTATTTTTAAAGGACTGTGACAATGGATTTACCTTTTATTTTTATCCAAAAAAAATTTTCTTCTTTTTTTTATCTATGCATAAATTTCAAAAAAATATATATATATACACATTATTATTACCTTCTTTCAGATAGTACCAGAGAACAAAGAATATTTCCATGTTATTCTCAAAAAGAAAAA
Source organism: Heritiera fomes (assembly GCA_032173925.1). Taxonomy (NCBI): domain Eukaryota; kingdom Viridiplantae; phylum Streptophyta; class Magnoliopsida; order Malvales; family Malvaceae; genus Heritiera; species Heritiera fomes. The sequence continues at coordinate 37,910,738 of JAPDPM010000007.1, forward strand.
AACTTTGTTTTCTTTTTTCTCTCTTTTTTTTAAAAAAATTGTAAACTTGTAAAATTTTATTTTGAAAATGACAAAAAAGAAAAAAAACACCTCTTAATTTTTATTTTTTTATTTTTTAAAAAAACATGAATTTGAAAAATTATTAGAGTTATGATATGAAAAAAAGTAGTAAAATGTTCCCTCTTGTGTCCTAATTTTAGGGTAATCTCTACAGAATTTGGGCATAGCTCTACCTAAAGCTGGTTTCTTAAGGTCCTTTACATGCTTGGTTGAGTCTCTAAAAGGTCAAAAGGTTCCCAAATTATACCTTACTGTCATCCACACTGGACTAGTAAGATTTAATTTGAGTGGGAGTATTTCACTTGCCATTGCGGAGGTGATTACCTCACGAGAGCAAAGGTACTCTACTCCCTCCAAAGAAGGACGGAACTCGGGTATAGAACTCATGTGATGCAAATGCAAGTGCAAGTGTGTGCATGAAGGAACATGTCAGACTCAAATTAAATTATTATCTCTATTCTAAATGCCTCAACAATTTATTAACAACAAGTATATACAAATATAAAACATAAAATAAATAACATAAAATGCAAATGCAAACCAAATTATTTTCAAAATCCAAGTAAATTAAGTTTAAATATCAATCAAGACTATTGAATTAAAATTTTGGATAACACATGATTAATGAATGGCTTGACCCTCAAAAAGCGTCCTCAGTGGAGTCGCCAAGCTGTCATAACGGCTTCGCGCTCGACGATTTTGAAAAACGTTTAAAAACAAAAGGGAGTCGCCACAAATCTTTTTTGACTAGTTGTGATTGGTCACCTAAAATATTTATCTTTTTAAAAAAATCTCAAAATTAATTAAGTTTTATTAAAAAGACAATTTTGGTCTGCGAAAACAAAAATCGGGTTCGGAAGTACGGTTACGCGTGGGAAGGATTAGCACCCCCACGACGCCCGTTAAAAACGGTACCATAATAATCACATGTTATCCTTTAGTTTTAATAAGATAGTCTTGGCTTTTGATTATATGAAAAATTAACGTACTTGCTTGAAAAATTACTGTTATAAAAATCAACATGAACACCATTTATTGAAAAATTAAGATCAAATATCCCAATACTCTGGTAACATTTGAAATAATCCCTCTCACCTAGGGATCAGTTAAGAAATCACTACTTGTGAGTCTTGTGACATCCCATCCTCGGTGGTGCTCACGCTATTTTATAATTGATCGTATACATGTAGTATGGATAAAGATGCATGGTGCATATGAAACTTAAAAGAAATTTTATTTATTTTTTATTTCAATAATGAAACTCTTGATATTGAGAAATTTGGCTAAATATCCCAATACTCTGGTAACATTTAGCTAATTCCTCTCACCTAGGGATCAGTCAAGAAATCACTACTTGTGAGTCTCATGACATCCCATCCTCGGAAGAATTCCATTTTACTTTCCTTTATTTATACACACGATGCTAACATATGGTTTATGATGCATATGGAATTATGAAAAGTAATTTTATATTTTGATTTTTATTAATGAAACTCTTGATATTTAGAAATTTGGCTAACTATCCTAATACTCTGGTAACATTTAGCTAATTCCTCTCACCTAGGGATCAGTCAAGAAATCACTACTTGTGAGTTTCATGACATCCCATCCTCGGAAGAATTCCATTTTCAATTAATATTTATTATGTTTACTTATTTACTTATTATTTTCTACCAATACATTAAAAATACCTAAATAAATGAATAACAAAAAAAGGGAATATACCCTCCTCGGGCGAGCAAACTCCTTGAACTGGCGAGCTCGTGGATGTTCTTTCTCCTTGTGTGGGCGAGCTCCTCAAACGGGTGAGCTCTTTGAGTGAGCGAGCTCGCAGATCTTGCTTCTTTTTCCGCGGGCAGGCAAACTCTTTGAGCAGGTGAGCGAGCTCACGGATCCTGCCTCTCTTGAGCAGGCGGGCGAACTCGCGGACGGGCGATCACGCGTACTTCTTTTTTCTTTGACGGGCGATCTCCTTTAGAGGACTAGCTCTTTGGGCGGGCGAGCGAACTCACAGATCCTATTCTTTCCTCGATCGGACGGACACACAGATCTTGGTTGGGTCCAATGGGAACAACACGCGGATCCTATCTTTTTCTTAACGAGTGAGCGAGCACGTGAACTGACAAGTGTGCTCGCGTATTTGGCTTTTTCTCTGGCGGGCGACCTCGTGGATCTTTCCTCTGGGGCGAGCGAACACTCGGACTAGCGCGCGGGGTCTTCCTCTTCTCGAGCGAGCAAGCATTCGGGCAAGCACGCGGATCTTGGTCGGGTCGAGTGCGCACGCGAATCCTCTCTTATTCTTCTTTTTTCTCAATTACAAAGAGCGACCCCCTTTTTTCTTTAAACTCGTTTTCCTCTTCTTTCTTCCTAAAAAAAAACTCAAAATCCCCAAAATCCTCTCCGCCTCTCCTTCGCTTGACTACTGCCGGCCACTGTGCACCACCTTGTGCCAGTCTCCGTTGGTTTTCCGAACAGCCCTAGAACACTCCTCTCAACTTCCTCTTCTCAGATCTGGGGTTAGTTTCCCTTGAAAACAACTCTAACCTCACTGATCTAGCCCTCCGAAAAACATCTCACCTTTCTTTTTTTTCCTTTTTTTTTTTGTGCTTGACATTTCTGGTTGATGGTTCGATTTTGGTTGTTGTTGTTTGGTTTGCTTTCTCCCTTTTTGCAGGTTGATGTTCAGACCTTAGATCTGGGTTCCCGGGGTCTTCGGATTCTAGGGTTTTAGGAAGTACTGAGTTTGGGGTTTCGGTGTAGAGGGTTCTCAGGTCTGGGTTAGGGGGGTTGGTTTCGTTGGTGGTGATGATGACGATGGTGGCTTCGGTGTTGTTTGGTGTTGGCAGTGGCGATGATGATGGCTTGGTGACAATGGTGGTGAGTGGCTGTGTGGTTAGTCGGAGGGTTGAGGTTGTGGTGTTTCTGTGAGAATGATGTCTTTTTTTTCTCCCGAAAAGCCCCCTTTTCTTCATTGCTTGGTGGTCTTCTTAACCCAGTTTGGAGCCTCCCCTCTAGCCTTTTAGAGTTACCAAATCTATAGGTCTCTGTTGGAGCGAGATTTACGGTATAGGGAAGGTGGAAATCTGCTGAGTGTTGAGGCGCCGACGGCTAAAGCAGGGAACCGACAAATTTGGTAGATATGGTGCATTTAATGTGAAGGGGAAAAGAGACTGTTAATAATAATAATAATAAATAATAATAATAATAGTAATAATAATAATAAGATAAAAATAATAATAATAATAAAAATAAAAATAGTAATAAGATAAAAATAATAATAATAAATAAATAAATAAAAATAAAATAAACAAATAACACTCATAATAAGATCAGATCATGCTCACTTTACTGGGCTTGGATGCCCAACATTTCATTTCAAATTTTTAAAACTTGATTGAATGCAATCCTATTGATTTGGACAAAATTTAGTGTCTACAATATACACATTTAATTCACACATTTTACAAGCTCACATAAAATATAGATTTTCAAAATTCTATTATAACTTTAGTGCGTATATAATGATTTTAATACTTTTCTCTTAAAGTTTTAAAATTAAAAAAAGATATATAAGGGCATCATTTGAATAATATATTTTAATACATGTAACAATAAACCTAATTTCCATCTTGATCATTTACAATTTCCTGAACTACATGAATGTTTTGATGCTGCATGCAATGCTTACTTAACATCTAAAGTAAGTTCCTCCTTTGCCCCCCAGTATATAAACAATTTAAGATTTAAGTCTTTTAGGAAAAAAATCTTTATTAAAGGTAAAAAAACAAATAATGTAATCAAAGAACCAATATTACACAAGAATCCCATCAAGAAAAAAATACACAAATATCTATATTTGAAAGTTTCTGGCACCAAAAAAATCAAAACAAAATTTGGAATTTACAGTTTGTATCAAATTGTCAACAATTATTGCAAGTTCTCCAGCATTACTGGAAGAAAGCATTGGCCGACGGTTCCACACCCATCCATGTGCATGCATTCTCTTTGCTAAGAATTACAACAATGGCATGCAATGGATGAATTGCAAACCTACATCAACATCATAATAACAATGAGCTTCTGATCTATACCATCAAACGAAAATTTATGCGGAAGAAAAAACACATGCATAACCTAGTGTATCATATTTATAAATAATTTAGAAACAGTGGCTCTGAACCTTTAAGTCAGGAGCTCGCAAACTGATAGATTTGGAACCAAGCAAGTCCTTCCGTAATAAGTTAAAGCAGAATCACTGAAGACAATTCCGAAAGAATCGCACTCCCTGTTCCAGATTAATGGTTAATATTAAGAAACAAATTAATACTCAAGATAACATGCTGCTTGTCCTTATAAGATGAAGGAATCCATACCTGCAGTGCAAAGGAGATGTCGGCTTCATCAACTTTTAGTGTTACTCTCTTTGATTTATCATCACGAGACTGACCTAGTTTGAAAATCCCCTGTATATTGAATCATGTCAACATCCCATTCTATGTTTGGTCCATTTATATAGTTAAACGCCTCTATAGAAAACAGTTACCGAGCTAAAGCTAGGTTATGAGAGTTGAACTGAAACTTAAGAATAAGTATACTTTTGTTACCTGGTCATTTAGCACTCTGCACATGCTTAGAAATTCCAAAATTCCAACTGGTGGTATCAGTGCTGATTTGCAGATGTCAACGTAAGATTTATTTAGCTGTACCAGTGTAAAACCCTTATCAATTACACAACTACTAGAAGTTTAACTTATTATGTCAAGCATTGAGAAAAACACACCTCACCAACTGATGTATCCTTCTTTCCACCTCGGAAAAACTTCACTGCAGAGCAAAGTATAATCTGCAATCAAACTTAACAGCATGAGAGAAGATGAGGCAACAGAGACATGACTTAACAGCATTGGCCTGTGTATTCGTAATAGCCTATGTTACTACCATCGCAGCAAAATTGATATTTATGATCAAACTTACCTGTTGATGCTGAGGAAGAGATTGTATAGTATCAACTATAGGTGATCGGAATGTCTTCGACAATGCAAGAGCCATATGATCAATCCTCACCTGAAATATATCATGATGTGTGAGCAACTGTAGGTGCAGTAATAGGTAGCCGCGGGTAAGCATGATGTGTCACAATAACTCAAGCTTGGAAGAGGTTACATTAAGCTATTGATGACCACTTACAGTATTATTTTCTTGTGATTGGAAGAGTTCAATAGCAGAAGCTGTCTCCTGGCTAAAGAACTCCCCCTCTACTGATGCCAAACTCAAGTTGCTTGCAGATTCTCTTAATTCTGCTTCTAGAATTTCCACTGCAGTCCTGGAACAAACAGAAGAATGTTAACCAATATTTTAAAGTGACTACTCTAGCCAACACAAGGAAGGTCATATTCATTAGGAAACAAATTATCTACAATGTCAATTCTTAAGAGATGAAAAAAAAAGAATATGAATGTAATAGTAATTTGAAGATTACATATCTAATCACGCAATAAAGAACAAACACTTCTTTTAGTATTCTTTTAGCAACATTGTTCAAACAATAAAAATAAAGTCCCTTGAAAACCAATAGAATGTAAAATATATTTACTATAATCAACTATGTCTTGCAAGGACAATGATTTTTGAAACAACATTAAATTGCTGCATCGATTGTCAATATTAACTTACATCATCTATAGTCACTTCTAAGGCCTAACTAGTTAGAACTGAAGGATTGATACTTCAGACAATATAAGTTGCAGCAACAACAGCAATGAAACACTGACCTACAAACACAAAGAGCTTTCCGCATATCTCCAGATGCAGCTGCAACTTTCTGTTAGATTTAAAGCTGTCAGTGTCTATTTATGGTAGATGAATTAAAGAAAGGAAAAGGTTTTCAACAGAAGAGGTCCAATCATATAACTCACTCTGGCACAAAGTTCTAATGCTTGCTGCTGGAAGACAATATATGGAAGTACCTATTAGAGTGCAAAATCATTAAAACTCAATAACATGAATTTACCACATAAATTAAAATTAAAAGTAATTCCAAACAAAGAGTAAAAATGGAATGTGATAATACCAAGAGCCTCTCTTGAAGTATTGAAAAGATTTGATCTTTATAGTAAGCACGGAAAGTTACAACCATAGGCTTGCCTAACACAGAGAAGTATAGCAGAACAAATTAGTATTTCTTCCAAAACAATCAGACATCCATATTGTATCATTCAAAGTAGCCACTATTACAAAAAGGAACTAAAAAAGCATTGGTTGAAGTTAGTATCAGCGGAGAAATAAAATAAAGGATCAAAAATTCAGAAAATATTAGACTAGTAATTAATAAGGAACAAATTCACAATAGTAAATATTAGACTGCATTATTTCAAGATGCTTTCATTTTTAACTCTGGTGTTTACGTTGGCAAACCAGGAAGATACTAGATGGAATCCACTATTTATAGTTGAAAATAATCAGGACAACATAAATCCATAGTATAGCTAATTTAGAATCAAGAATAAGCTTACAAAAACTCAAAGAAACAATAGACACTACCGCAAGATAAATTTATAAAACCAAGCTTAATACTATTATTGTCAACCAATGTAATGAAAGTAAAGAGCTCACAATTCAATGACTGGAGTCTTGGTAGAAACCGATCAGCTAGGTCAATGGAATTAGCTATTCCTGCAAAAATTATACAGGAATAGCATTCATGAGTGAACACAACATGAATCAAGACAAATAAAGATAAAAAAACACTTTGTAATCAGGACAATTACATAGAAATGAGCATTTGACATAGTTGCAATGAATGATACCTATCAATATACATCTAGAGAATGGAAAAGTTGTAAGCATGAAAAGATCATGAAGTACTGCTCTGTCCTTCGTAATCAAATAATCCAACTCATCGGCAATAATTAACCTGCAAGATTTCATAATTTGGCTAATGCAAAACTAAAGGAGACAGGCAAAAGATTCTTCAAGCTAGTTGAGGAAATTTTTCTTACATCATCTTCGAACTGGATGGTGTCTGCTTACTAGAATAGAGGTTTTGTAGATGTTGTAAAGGTGATGTTGAGCCCGTAGTTTTCTTCTTTGGTTGGTGCATGCCAAGAATCTGCCAAGGTAATCATCAGACAAACATTTGCAGAGTTCAAGCTTTCAATGTTGATGAAATCTTGATAACCATACCTTACTAAAAATCTCAGATGTGTTTGCTAAAGAAGTACAATTCATTGCTAATACTTCAGGTGGCTGCAGCCCTTCCTGCTACAAAAAGGAAATAATTGAAAATGATAATCCATTTCAGTAAAATTCCACGGCAGAGGGATAATAAGAAATGAACCAACCAATTTTGCCCAATCAATAACTTGCTGTTTTACTTTCTCCATTGATAATGATTTCCCGGTCCCAGGGCATCCACATATATATAAACTCCCAGCTTTCTCTTTTTCTATACATGCCTTGCAAAACTTCAAAACCCTTTTCTGTTCATCTTCTCTGCACACAACAGTTGATGGAGCTGTTGAAACATGCAATGCCTCCTTAACTGCCCTCATTTGCTCAACATCTTAAAACAAAGCAAAACCAACTCAATATTAACATTGGTTGCTCAAAATCAAATGCAGAAAAATATATATTAAAAAATTACCTCTCAGATCCCAATTTTTCTTCAGAGGTTTTTGACAAAAATCTTCCTTAATTCCCTGTAAATATATAAAATTAAGCAACATTAACAATCTTTCAAACCTTATTCATTAAGGATGAATAAAATCAACATTTATCCAAAAGAATTATTAACAATATTTTAAACCATCTCCATTTTTTATACACCATGAACTTCACCAAACAGTAAAAAGAAACGAAGGCATGAGTAACAGGTTTTTTTGAATTTATCAAAAAACAATTAAGTTTCCAACTAATCGCATTTCACTCACTTAGCTCAAAAATAAGAACAAACTCTATAACCAATTAATTCAAAGGCTACCATACAATAATCAAAGCAGTAAAACTTTTATGGTGATGACTCACATTTGCAGGGCTGTTTGAGCTTGAATTCAGGCGAAGGCGAGGCGATTTAAGTTTCATTGGCGTCGACACTGGACTCTCCTTTGCAGCCGCCCCATCGGATCTTAACCTCCGTTTCTGAGGAGTGCAACAACCGTTGGATCTAGCGGCCTCATTGCACTTGTCCGCCTTGACGGCGGCCACCATCTCCTTGAAAGGAGACGAATTGCGATCGGCAATTGCAGGCATTGTTGAATAAAACAATTTATCGGTCAGCTAAATTGGGAACAAAAAATTTAGGGATCTCGATGCGATCGACAAGAGACTTAGAAAATAAATATTGTAGGTATTTAAAAGCCAAAAAAATGAGGAGCGGGGAAATGTTTTTCGCGGGAAAATGCAACGCAACATTTTCGTGTCCCGCCTCACATTCCGGTTAATTTGGCCAAAATATGAAATATCCAAATAGTCCTTGTATTATTCCGAATTTTAAAATTTAGTCCATTTAGCATTATTTAAATAAATTTAATTCCCATACTAATTTAAGTTGATAATCTTATCCCTGTTGTTAGATAAGTTTGTTAACCTCGATCATCGACCTTGTCCACGTGACGTTGATTGTGTTGACATGGAGTTGATCATACTAATATGATATTTTAATTTGATTGATATTATCAAGTTAAAATAGTAAAAAAAAAACTCAATTTCTTTAAATTATATATTATATGATCGAATATCAATTTTAACATAATACGAGATTATCCAAATAATTTGACCTATAAAAACTAAAAAAAAAAAATTCATTTTTGTCTTTCATTTCTCTCTTTAACTCCACCTCTTTTCTCTTTAACTCCATAGCAACAAACAATTGTGCGTGACCATCATCCATCACCATCGACCTTGTCCACATACAGACATGTTTACATCCATTCTCTCTCCTTATTTTCATTTTGAGAGAACTGTAAGGAGTTTTCTTTAATGCTGACAAACTTCTAATTGTTATTTTTTAATAATTGCATGTAATTTGAGGCATTTTTCTTTTATTTTTTTGTTAGCCTTTTTTCTAGTTTGTATAAGTTCATTAACCAAACTGTTTCTAAGAATATGATAAAAAAATTTTAGAATATGAGTCCTTTTTTTTATATTACTAAATTCAAATTGATAAAATGTTGATAATGCTTCTTATATAACAAACTTTAATGAGTATTAATTGTCACTATCATATTGCAATTTATTTGCAGATTGATAAGGACTTTGAGGTGCTAAACTTGTAAATTGGTTTAAAAAGTTTCAAGGCTCGTTTAGTTACCATCTTCATCCCTATGCTAAAAAAAAAGGCTTCATTACTTAAAAAACCATAAACCCTACTCGTATTAAGAGTTTTCTCGTGAATTAATTTTCATATGCTTACAATCTTTTTCCATTTTGGAAGCCTCTTTAAGGTATTTTGGTGCCTTTTTTTTTGGTTACATGAGAAAATAAACAAATACAGAATTAAATCATGAATCCACGACGGAAAGCAACTCCGTGTGCAGCTACCTCATCTTGGCTGCGAAGACAAAGAGGAAGATCAACCAGCTTCTCAAAATCCAGATCCAAATCACACACCCTTTAGCTAACAAATCCGCACAAAAATTATTCACCCTGTACGAGTGCTTGATTTCTACATTCCAATCATGAGAAAGCATTTTTCTGATATGTGCTATAACACAGCCTTGTGGATGGACTTGAACATCTACACTCTTGACTAAATCTATCACTACCATAGCATCAAGTTCACATACCACTGCCCTATATCCTTCAGACCAGGCAAGAACCAAGCCCAACTTCAAAGCTTGGAGTTCGGCAATAGTGTTAAGAGTAGATACAAAGGTTCGCTCTAAAACCAGTTAGCCATTCGCCCGAAAAGGACCGAATAATACCACCAGCCCCAGCTTTCCCTAGATTTCCTTTAGCTGCACCATCAGCAGAGGCGGAGGAGCATGGGGCCCAGAGCCCCCACTGAATTACTAATTTTAGATTCTTTTGCTGATGTTTAGCCAATGATAAATATATTATATTATATTTTAAAGTTTATTTAGCTCTTACTGATCTTAAATTTTTTATTTTTGAATTTTTGAGTTTTAATTTTTTTTTTAACTTTGAATCAAGCCCTCGGTGAACAAAATCTTTGGCTCCGCTACTGACCATCAGTATTAAGTTTCACCCAACCTAGTGAGAGAGGAACCCAGCTAACCAAAGTCGGCTCCTGCTTATGAACCAGAGCTCTTATTGTGCGTTTATGTATTCTCAATTAAATTTTTATTTTATGTAAAACAAATCTTTGCTGTGAACTTGTGATTCAGGATAAATTTGACAAAGCAAAAGAGAAAGTAATTTGGCTATTTTGTTGCAAATCTAGTTGTCATTGCCAAAAAAAAAGGCTAAAAGCCATCTTAAGTAGAAAACTATTGAAAATTTATTGGTTTTTGAATCAAAATTGTGTCATGACACCAACTAGAGAGTTTTTACGTAAATGTGAATGTATTGTTCGTGAATATCCATTAAGTGACAGCTGTCCGCTGTAGAAATTTGGAAAATGAGTGGCAACTAATTGGTAGGATGGAGTTTGAGAGAGAACGAGTTGTGTTAAAGAGAGAAGGGATAGGTGAAAATTAAAAAAAAAAAAGGTTTTTATATGTCAAATTATATTAATAGTCACTATATTATGTTAAATTTTGAAATAGTCTCTTCAATATAAAATTTAAAAGAATAAAGTCTTTTTATTATTTTAATTTGAAAATATCAGTTCAACCAAAACACCAAATTAATATGGTCAAAGCCCATTGATACTATCAATGCTATGTCAGTATGATCAATGTCACATGAACAAATCAATGGTCACATATGCAAAATTAACGTAAGCTAACGGATTCATCTAACGACAGAGATTTAGATTACCAAATCAAATTAGTAAGAGCACTAAAATTCTTTAAATAATCCTACTATAATGATTAAATTTCAAATTTTGAAATGGTACAGAAATTACATGGATGATTTCGACCGGCTGTTTTGAAGCCCATGGTCAATTACTATGTTCATAAAATGGGCTCAGTGTATGCTATGGGGCCAAACTTGTCCACTACTTACAGCAAATATAATTTTCTCACAAAGCCCTTAATTATTAACAAATTGCTAAAACATGCACATATTTTGGTGCATAATTTAGAGATGTTCATAATTTAAGATCGGATCGTGTCAAATTTAGTGAACTTTTAAGAGTTTCGAAAATTTTAAAATATTAAATTACTATTGAAATATTAATATTTTATTAATAATTTAATATTTCGCATTAAGTTCTCTAATTAAGGCCTAATTTGAATCCAACCAAACCTATGGATTGAAAGAATATTTCTATTTATGAACAAATCTATCCCAAATCTACAATTTACTGATCCACTACTATATATGAATAAGTTTGATATATACGTACATATATATATATGTACGTCTTTAAATTGAAAAGGAATTCCATGAATATAATTATATATTTTCTGAAACTAATAAATCATATAAATCATAAAACTTCAATAAATTCATAAAAAAAAACTTTGGTATTTATATTTTATATGGACTCGAATGGCCAAAGGTGCTAACAGTACTACTACTCAATGGCATATGTGATAAATTATTGGAATTTCAACATATCGAAGTTGTTACTGGGCTAAACTTGTCCGCTACTTACAGCAAATATATTTTTGCCACGAAGCCCTTAATTATTAACAAATTACTAAAACATCCACATATTTTGGTGCATAATTTAGAGATGTTCACAGTTTAAGATCGGATCGTGTCAAATTTAGTAAACTTTTAAGAGGTTCGAAATTTTTAAAATATTAAAGTATTATTGAAATATTAATATTTTATTAATAATTTAAAATTTCTATTAAGTTCTCGAATTAAGGCCCAATCGAACCAAACCTCTGAATTGAAGGAATAATTCTATCCATTAACAAATTTATTGCAAATCTACAATTTACTGATCCACTATATATGAATAAATTTAATATATATATATATATGTGTGTGTGTGTGTGTTTAAATTGAAAAGGAACTCCATGAATGGATAATTATTCTATACAATAGCAGTAAAATATTTTTATCCAAAAACGGTATTAAGATCGTGACATGTGTCTTATTTTTTTTTATTTTTTATTTTTTAATATTTGTATATGACATATGTCACAATTTTAACATCTCTTGTAGAATGAAAATATTCTATTGACAATGTATGAAATAATTATCCCTCCATGAATATGATTATATATAGAATCAAATTTTTCTAAAACTGATAAATCATATAAATCTAAAACTTCAATAAATTTATAAAAGACTTTGGGATTTATATTTTGTGTGGGCTCGAACGGCCAAAGGTGCTAAGAACACTACTACTCAATGGCATATGTGAGAAATAATCGGAATTTCATCAAATTAACATCAAAATGGACCCCCTCCCTCTAGGGGACATATGGTCGGCTAAAGTGACACCTCTTTCATATCGAAATTGACCTACCAATTTCCAAGATATTTTCAGTTGCCAGACTACCAAAATATCCACCTCCATTCCAATTAAAATTTAGGGTTTTCTTTTTCTCATATTTATCAGCTGTGCTGCCAACACCAAAAATAAATATGAAAAAGGAATGGAAAGGAAGGATCGAAGTTGATATACGGCTTATGTTCTAAGTCAATCCATGACATAATTACTTAGCTCAATTTGCACATGGTGAATAATATGTCACGTTATTCACACTCGTCTAATTAGGTAGAAAAATAACTCAAAATTAGGTACATTATTATAAATTTAACAATTTGTATATTTATATCTGTCTATTTCATATCAAACATATATAAGATACAAAAATTATCGTATCATAATTCGTGTCAAAAAATGAAATTACATGAAACAAAAATTTTAATTTAGACCAATCCATATACAATTTTCGTCAAAACTTTAACCAATATCATTTTATTATATTTTTTTTGTGTAGAGCACATGTATCTTCATCCATTTTAACGGTCTGAAACTAATTATGTTCGAGATTTAGTTACAATTAAAGCGTTTCATCTCTCCTCTTGTTATGCCATTATAATATCGTGTTTAAAATTACCGATATTGACCTTCATTTTTTTCTTTTGTTATCGATTGGAAGAGAGAGAGAGAGAGAGAGAGAGAGAGAGGAAAGGAGGGAAGACTCAATCTATAGACAAAGAGATAAAAGAAGATTGGCGTGGCATTGGCAGCTACATGCATGTCCTGTCCGATCTTTGAACCCTTATGTGTGAAATGAGAGGCCCCTCTGCAACTTTTAACTCAGTTGGCTACTATTCTCCTTATGCAATCAATCGAGTCTCGACGATATTTTATCTACTTCGACCCATCTTTGCCTAGGCTCTTCTCATTTGGTTAGATGGCTAAACCAAAAAATTTCAATCGCATGCATGTTCCCATTATCTTCGAAGATCGATATGTATAGCTAAATCCAGAATTTTCTTGTTCAGAAAATGATAAACATCAATAGCAAGTTTTTTGTTGCATTCCAAAAACCTTACATGTCGATGTCCACATCTTACAGGCCTAAACGTTTTGAAGGGATAATTGAGAAACAAAAATATTTCTATGCAATTTGTTTCATTTTCATTAAGTTTTTTCAAAAATGATGAAAATCTGATCTTGAATACTATTGACTTGTATAATCATAGCTCTATTTCTAATGTGTTAAGACTTTTACAAATTCTAGATTTGAGTTTCAAAATATACAAATCGTCCTTTCTCACGAATTAGACACTTTCATTGTCTCAACTATCAACAAAAAAAAAACAGATAAGGATGAAAATTTCCTTCTAATAGATAAGAAGCTTTGAGAAATATGTCTTGTAGATTGACTTCTTTGCATATATATCCTCTAAAACATGTATGGAAACCAAAACGAACATTTTGACAAAATAGCATTTATGTTCAAACGTTTATTCTTAAAACATGTTTTCATTGATCCTTCCTTTTTTTTTCACAAATAAAAACTTCAACAAAATTCACAAACATTGTCATCCCAAATTTATATTATACAAAATTTTCATGACATGACAATAATAGGTTAATTATAAGACCCAGCTGGACTTGTAGATTCAGAACCCACTCTCCTCTTAATCTTGTTAATCAAAAGAAGAAAAAGAAATTGAGAAAATGTTAAAAAAACGAATCATCTATGAAATCATTAGAAGCTTGTTTAGTAAATTAGAAAGCGAAAAACCTAGCTGCACTACAGGAAAATAGAGTTTTAGTGGCCTTTTTTTAATTATTTAACGGCGTTTATAAACGCCGCTAAATGTTTACATCATTTTATAAAAACGTCGTTAAAAAACGCCAACTATACTAATGTCGGCAAATATAGTGACGTTTTCGAAAAAAAAACGCCACGAACGAGACGGCGTTTAAAAAACGCCACAAATGTCAGTGTTTAGTGGTGTTCATTCGAAAAAACGCTACTAAATTTATTTATTTTAGCGGTGTTTTTTATAAATGACCGTGAAAAAAGCTGCTACCACACGCCATCTGCGTCCCTTCCCCCTTTTGCAATCAACAGTAACGTCTTTTCATCTTTTTATTTTTTTTTGTCAGGAGCCCAAACCAGTCATTCAAATTTCCCACTCAAAATGTTGGAAAATCAATTTTTGACATAAAGTCATCACTCTATGTCTTATCAACAATTTTTTTTTGATTTTCAAGAATTGAGAAATAATAAATAAGCAGATTTACGGGATCATCAATTTTTTTAATTCCTTTTATTTTTTATTTTTTAATATTTGTATATAACATATGTCACAATTTTAACATCTCTTGTAGAATGAAAATATTCTATTGACAATGTATGAAATAATTATCCCTCCATGAATATGATTATATATAGAATCAAATTTTTCTAAAACTGATAAATCATATAAATCTAAAACTTCAATAAATTTATAAAAAACTTTGGGATTTATATTTTGTGTGGGCTCGAACGGCCAAAGGTGCTAAGAACACTACTACTCAATGGCATATGTGAGAAATAATCGGAATTTCATCAAATTAACATCAAAATGGACCCCCTCCCTCTAGGGGACATATGGTCGGCTAAAGTGACACCTCTTTCATATCGAAATTGACCTACCAATTTCCAAGATATTTTCAGTTGCCACACTACGAAAATATCCACCTCCATTCCAATTAAAATTTAGGGTTTTCTTTTTCTCATATTTATCAGCTGTGCTGTCATCATATCCAATGCCAACACCAAAAATAAATATGAAAAAGGAATGGAAAGGAAGGATCGAAGTTGATATACGGCTTATGTTCTAAGTCAATCCATGACATAATTACTTAGCTCAATTTGCACATGGTGAATAATATGTCACGTTATTCACACTCGTCTAATTAGGTAGAAAAATAACTCAAAATTAGGTACATTATTATAAATTTAACAATTTGTATATTTATATCTATCTGTTTCATACCAGACACATATAAGATACAAAAATTATCATGTCATAATTTGTGTCAAAAAACTAAATTTTTAATTTAGATCATATATACAGTTTTATTCAAAACTTTAATTAATATCATTTTGTTGTCTTCTTTTGTGTTATGCCATCATAATACCGTGTTTAAAATTATCAATATTGACCTTCATTTTTTTTTTGTTAACGATTGGACGAGAGAGAGAGAGAGGAAAGGAGGGAAGACTCAATCTATAGACAAAGAGATAAAGAAGATTGGCGTGGCATTGGCAGCTACATGCATGTCCTGTCCGATCTTTGAACCCTTATGTGTGAAATGAGAGGCCCCTCTGCAACTTTTACCTGTCAGTTGGCTATTATTCTCCTTATGCAAACAATCGAGTCTCGACGATATTTTATCTACTTCGACCCATCTTTGCCTAGGCTCTTCTCATTTGGTTAGATGGCTAAACCAAAAAATTTCCATCGCATGCATGTTCCCATTATCTTCGAAGATCGATATGTATAGCTAAATCCAGAATTTTCTTGTTCAGAAAATGATAAACATCAATAGCAAGTTTTTTGTTGCATTCCAAAAACCTTACATGTCGATGTCCACATCTTACAGGCCTAAACGTTTTGAAGGGATAATTGAGAAACAAAAATATTTCTATGCAATTTGTTTCATTTTCATCAAGTTTTTTCAAAAATGATGAAAATCTGATCTTGAATACTATTGACTTGTATAATCATAGCTCTATTTCTAATGTGTTAAGACTTTTACAAATTCTAGATTTGAGTTTCAAAATATACAAATCGTCCTTTCTCACGAATTAGACACTTTCATTGTCTCAACTATCAACAAAAAAAAAAAACAGATAAGGATGAAAATTTCCTTCTAATAGATAAGAAGCTTTGAGAAATATGTCTTGTAAATTGACTTCTTTGCATATATATCCTCTAAAACATGTATGGAAACCAAAACGAACATTTTGACAAAATAGCATTTATGTTCAAACGTTTATTCTTAAAACATGTTTTCATTGATCCTTTCTTTTTTTTCACAAATAAAAACTTCAACAAAATTCACAAACATTGTCATCCCAAATTTATATTATACAAAATTTTCATGACATGACAATAATAGGTTAATTATAAGACCCAGCCGGACTTGTAGATTCAGAACCCATCTCTCCACTTAATCTTGTTAATCAAAACAAGAAAAAAAAGTTGAGAGAACGATAAAAAATATGAATTATCTATGAATTCATTGGAAGCTTGTTTAGTAAATTAGAAAGCGAAAAACCCAGCTGGTTAATTATAAATTACTCATGGCAATTCGTTCATCCTTCCAGCATTAATTGTACCATTGGCAGTTAGGGTGACCACAGTTTTAAGTGCCAATGGTCATGAAAGAAAAGCATGCAAGCAGTTATTCATCGTGCTTCACTATAAAGAAAAAATAAACATAAAATTACA
Source organism: Heritiera fomes (assembly GCA_032173925.1). Taxonomy (NCBI): domain Eukaryota; kingdom Viridiplantae; phylum Streptophyta; class Magnoliopsida; order Malvales; family Malvaceae; genus Heritiera; species Heritiera fomes. The sequence goes on from JAPDPM010000007.1 coordinate 37,927,790, forward strand.
ACATTGGAAAACTCTTTTAGAATGGCCCATTTTCGGTTTACTGTTTGTCATTCGCACATGAAATATAATACCCCAATCTCACATTAAAAATTTAAGAAATTGTACAATTTTGCTATGCTACATATGTATATATATATATATATATATATATATATAAACTCAAACTTGTAGCACATTTTTTGTGCAATAAAACCATGAAAGTTTTATCAAAACTAATAATATCTTATAAATTAGATGCGATGCTACTTTTATTTGAAATATGATTCGTTGCTTTGTTAACATTTTCAACCGCAGATGAAGATTTCAATGGTTTCTACACACCATGACTGAAATTATTATGATGAGCTTAGTTGAATTGAAAGTGAAAAGAGATATATAGCTAGATTGATTGAGTGATTAGCTGCTGTATATTAACATGTTCCATCGCAATATTCCACACCAGTATCAACACTAGATTGAGTAATGATGTGTCGTTTCTTTGTTGGTTCTTTCTTCTTGCGTCGTCTTCAAAACTAGCATTCATTTTGGCCTTTTTCATTCTACAAGTATTGCTTGTCCTACCTAATTAGTGGTGGGTTCCTCTCAACTTCCTCTAATTAGTGCCATGTACTGTTTCTTTGATAGATCATCGACGATGGTTTATATAAATGCTCCCTCGACCAATTATTTGTGGTTTAATTGTTTTGCGGCTCAAAAAACCCAACCTGTCTACATTTTCTTAGGTCTCTCTAATTAATTACAACTTGGAAAAATATGTACTTTTCGTGGCTAGGGCATGTGCTGAAGAGCCTATATAAAAAGGCAATAATTTATACATTGAATGAAAATTAACTACAAATCTTCTTTTGATAACATCTCTCTAAAAAGAATATGTTAAGTAATTATTCAATATCAAGAGAAAAAGAATTTTGAATCATGAATGTAATCCCTCTTAAAAAAATAGTAACTATTAAGCCAAAATTTGATTATTTATCATATATATTTGTAAGATGTGAAAATTTTATAAATTTAAAATTTGAATCTCAACATTTGTCTTCAATTTTTATAAAGTGATATATAGATATTTTTGGATCAATGTAAACTAATTTGTCAGAAGTTTCTACTTTAACCTATACTTCACGACTTTATTGAAACTTGAATAAAAATTTTTACTATAACATCTAATGTTGTCAAATTAAGCTTAAATTGTCAATAGCCATTCATATCATGTCACTTTCGTAGAGTCGAACCCAAAATCATATTGCAATTGAGCACTTTCATCAATAAAAATGAATAATTAAAAAAAATGATCTTTGCTATGAACTTAAATAATATTATTTTCATTTTTGAGAGTTAAGACATGAAACATGTTATATCTTTTAAGATCAAATTTCAACACTTAAACATGTTATACCTTTTAAGATCGAATTTCAACACTTAAAATCTCTCATTTTTAAATTATATATTTTCATTGTAAGAAGAAAAGAAAGTTTTAGTGTGAAATCAAAGGAGATTCACTTGATGCATATGAACCACTTGCATATTATCGAGTAGATCTGGTAATTCGTGTCAAAAATTCGTTTGTGTCATGTAAAATCGTGTTTGTGTCATGTATTCGTGTCAAAAATTCGTGTCGACACGGAAAACTCAAAATGTTATTTTTAGCTTCTATCACATTCATATATTAATTTTACTTAATTTTAATTCTGTGTCATCTCGTGTCATTTATTCGTATCGTGTTCGTATCGTGTATTCGTATCGTGTTTAAGATTACCAGATCTATTATTGAGGCTTTGGAAATGTAACAAAAGCTGATAAAGTTGGTGACGATTTGGGGTAGGACCCATTTGCAAAAATCAATTCGTCAGCAAATTTCTTGTCAAGAACGATTCCAAGCCTTAGATTTGTAGCGATTTGATGCAGCACTGAATTTGATACCGTCAGCATGTAAATGCAAACAAAACGAATAAACAGATTTGTTAATGGTTTAAAACATCCGAAGTCCAGAGAGTGGAGAACAACAGTGAGGAGCCAGGCTACCTGAATGGTGGGCGCCTTCTCAGCCAGATTCATGGCGTGAAATGATTGTCTTCTCTAGGCCACCGTTCCAACGAACCACGCCTTCTAGCCTCCTGGGGCCAGCTTGGACCCACAAGTTGCAGCCAGAAAACTAAAACGCCTTTCCGTAGGCCAAATTGGACCTGCTCGACGGTTCGCATCAAATCCCAAGGCTTAGCTTATTCACCGGTTGGCATCGGTGAGTCGCGGTGAATTTGGTTTTTTCATATAAAATAAAAATTTTTGACAGTTAAATTACATTTTTACCTTTAATACTAAATTTTTTTATTATTTTATTAAAAAACTTATACTCACAATGATCATTTTTAATTTATCAATCTTATTGAAGTCAATCGTACCATCTATCCAAACTAGCATCAACTCAATTACAAATATTTAAAAAATATAAAATATACATGACTATCTTTATTTTAAAAAATTCTAAATCGTGAAATAAAAAATGTGCATTAATTACTGAATTGGATTTTAGGATCTATAATGAAGTTAACGTAAAAATAAAATAATAAACGTAAATTTAATAACAATAAATGTAAAATATATTAAAAATATCATAAATATATTTTATAATAAAATTATCACCTTTTAGGTTTATTAACACCAATTTTATATTTATTTCTGTGTGTTTATAATATTTTTAATATACTTTATGTTTATTGACATTAAGTTTACATTTAATTATGTGTGTTTGCACTGACTTTACCAACATAAAAAATTTTGATCTTAATGTAGAATTCTTGGATGTTATAACAACAATACTTTAAATATTAGACTTTTATGGTTAAAGATATAGTTAATGAAACATTTATCTCACGTTAGCATATATATATATATATATAACTTTTATTCAAATTATACCAAGTAATAGCATTATTAAGCAAAATAATTATTAATTACATGTTACATGAGATGATTAAAAAATAAATATTTATTTTAATAAATTTATTAACGATTTTGATGATTAATAATTAGTATTTCCTTTTTTTTAAATCAATAATTGATATTTCTTAAGAATATGATTCTTTGACATAATTTATATTAACGTTATATATCTTCTCGTGGAGGTGGAGTTCATATAATTTTTTTTATTGTTTTCTTTCTCCGATCAAGCTATAACAACTTTATACATTTTCTAGTGGCGGTGGATTTTTTTTTGATACTTTTTTTTATAAATAATAAACTTTAACCCTAAAGCTAAATGAATAGGCATCACAACCTTAGTATCATCATCTAACATGCGATTGGAATAATGATAAATCAAAATCATTGTGGACCACTCAATATTTATTAGTGTTCACATCTAATACTTTCTTTAATAAATATGCCTGAAATAGGAGGTAAATAAAGATATTATAAATTAATAAAAATAATAATTGATGCCATTATATATAATATTATATTTTAGAAAACGCTAATTGACACTTGTCAAACAATCCAAAAAAAGTGAAATAATTTAAAGTTTTTTTTTTAAATCTGAAAAGTTCCTTGCTCTTTTTATCTCTCTTTATTTGCAGTTTTTTATTACAACATAACTTCAATCCACTTCCACAAAAACTGCCATTATCCTAAACTACCATTATAATTTTATTCGTATTCAATTTTAATTATCCATTTTTTACGTTCAATTGTTTAGCAATACCCAAAAATCAGTTTTCTTCCGTTATTTTCTTTCACCCTCAAGTGTTTATCAATACAAAAAATTAGTTTTCTTTGTAGATATTTTCTCACCTTCAAGCTACAATTTTAAAATAAAAATTTGAAAAAAGATTATCTAAATATATCAGTTTTTTACTTATTCAGATATTTTTCAAGATTACATAATTAACTTGACATGTAAAAAAAAAAATCTTTCAACATCCCATATAAATTGATCCACGACCAATATCTTATTCGTTTCACATCCACCATATCATTCCATCTCATCTTTTATTTTGTATAATTGTTGTGTCTTACCTTTTTTTCTTTTTCTCTCTCTCTTGGTATCCATTTAAATTTATTTTGTCTCCTATCCTTTTTTCTTCTCTCTGTCTTGGTTTTATTAAATGTTTTTTAGATAGTTAGATTTGTTTTTTGAAGGAATATTTTACCTATTAGATAGTTAGATTCGTTTTTTGAAGAAATATTTTACCTATTTTTTAAAAATATTTTCTATTTAAAACAATTATTTAATACATTTAATATAATTAGATTGTTATATAAATAATATTCGTGTATATACATCTTTCGTATATGTTTTTGTAATAATAAATTTATTACACATATTGATATATATATATGTATATATATATATATTTATATGATATGCTATAATTATATTCTAAAATCAAATAAAAATTTTATTATTAAAATCTGTGTATTGCACGGGATACAATCTAATGTGATACTAAACAAGGACAAGAATACCATAGAAAACCATCAAAACAAAATAAAAAATATCACCTCGTAACCAATTAAAAATAAAAAAATATCAAAGTCAATATCAACCGTTCAAAAGAACTCCAAATTGAATTTTCAACCGTCTATCTTATTTTCTTGTCACCATCGACGTTTCTGCCGATGTAAACGTCAAGCAAGTTGCCCTGCCCGCTCTGTCATCAGCGCTTTTCATTTTGGACCGTCTGTTCCTCATCACCTTCTTGGTTTCGCCAAATAGATATTTTATTTTTCTAATTTTTGTCTTTTTATAGTAAATTTGTGAATATATTTGAATAAAAATTTAAGAAAATGACAGTTGAGAAATTTTCTTAAAAAATACAAATTACATTTGATCTTTTCTATATTTATATCATATTTATTTTTGTGTTAAATCGTGTAAAATTATTGTTTCATTATTTATTTTGACACGTCAACAACCAATAAAATTTTCAACTTTTATAAAATCATATATAATGTTTTATCAAAATATTAATGTGTATCATTTTTTTGTTTTTATTTCATATTATTTTTATGTCGTATTATCGCTTCATGTCTAAAATAATTAAATATAAGTAAATTTATAACAATACGAGGAAACTGAATAAAAAATAAATAAAAGTAACAAATTTACTTTTATCATCAAATTGTTAGTATACCAATTTAAATAATTGGATTATAATTTTTTATCATCAAATTTACTAATTTCGCATAAATACAAAATATTAATAGTAACAAATTTTAATTAATATCATATTATTATTTTTTGATGAAACAGTAAAGGGGGGTTTTTTTTTTATCTTGTCATAATATAGATTTTTGTTAAATCAATCTAAATAAATTCATCTATTCAAAATTTAACGAATTTATGAAAAAAAACATTTTTTTAAAAACTTTTTAAAAAATTCAAATTCGAATCGATCAAGGAAAAAAATTAAGTTTTCTTACCATTTGAATCAAAACTACTTTTAAAAAGAAAAAAACTAAGCAAAAACTTGTTTTGGAAACAAGCTTTGACTTCCTTAAGGGTCGTATGGTATCGTTTCCTGTTTTCTGTTTTATGTTTTTTGTTTTTGAAAATTCTGTTTTTGTTTTATTTTCAATTTCTGAAAAAATAAAACATGTTTGTTTAATACTGTTATGTTTTGAAAACAAATATTTAAACTGATTCAAATATAATAATTCAATTCACAAAACAAAATTTAAAAAATTAAATAAAAAATAATGTATTTATTAAATAATAATATGTAGATAATATTAAATAATATTATTTTATATTATTTAATGCTAATATTAAATATTTTTATTTAATCATATAAAAATTTAATATAATTTAAATAATGTTATAATTAAATAAAATATTAAATAAAATAATATTATTGAATTTAATTGTAATAATCATAAATTATATTTAATAATAATTTTTATTTAATTGTAATAATAATATTATTATATTATTAAATAAAATATTTAACTAATTAATTTATAATAAATTATATATTTATTAAAATATATTATATTTAATATAAATAATATTATTTAATGTTAAGTATTTACTTATTTAATAATATTAACTTATTTAATAGTAGTAGTGATATATTTTAAATTTAAGATAGAATATAATATTAAATAATAATATTGTTTAGGAAAATAAAAATTAATTATATTAGATAATAATATTAATTATTAACATATCAAAATTATAATAAATGATATTATTTAAAATATTTAATATATTCAATAAATTATTATAAAAATTTAAATTAAATAATATTATAATATTATAGTTCAATGTAATATTTATTTAATTGCTTTTTATGTTTTCAACTTTTCTATATTAAAATAAATATATTAATTTTAAAATATTAAATAATATTTTATATTAAAATTTAATATTATTTTATTTAAAAAATTAATTAATTTTATTTATATTTTTATTATAAAATATTAATATTATATTAATATATAAACTCTGTTCGCTTATTTATGAACAGTAACAGAAATGAAAACATGTTTCCGAAAACAATGAAAACAAGAAATTCTTGTTTCCAACAATTTTGGAAATTCCTGTTTTCGTTTTCGTTTTTTGAAAATAGAAACATGAAGCCAAACGCGTTTTCTGTTTCTGTTTCCAAAAAAACTGAAAACAAAAACAAAAAACAGAAAACAAAAACAAAAACAAAAACAAACGACTCCTTAATTAATGTTGAGAAATATTTTATTCATCGACTAAATTTTATTACATAAAAAGCTAATATTTACCATTTTGCGAGCAGTTAGGTCATTTTTGACGTTTATTTTTTATTTTTTGTTTACATTTGAATTTCAAGGATAGATTAGAATTTAGAAGGAACTTTTCTTTTTTAAATGATTGTTAGCCAGTTAAGCCAAGGTGTTAAGGACATTTCCTTAATAGGTAGGGAAGGTTTATGTTTATCGAAGCGGTGAAGATTATCACTATTCAAACATGTTTAATCACTAAACGTTTTAATTTACGTGAAAAACTCATTTTGATTAATTTAGTCAGTAATTCATTTTATAGCCTTTTTTTTTATTTGCAAAACATGTTTATATGCTAATCGACAGTTCATAATGATTAATCTGATTGGTTAAAAAGAAGTTTTTCATAATTAAGAATTAATTTATTATAATACATATCTTGAAAATGAATTTTTTAACTGTATTTATATAATAAAATTAAATTTAAAAAATTTTCAATCATCATATGAGAAAATTATTAAATAAACATGTTTTATAACCGTGAAAGATAAATTAAAAATCAGACAACAAATTATAATGCTTTGAAGTGAATTTTAGACAAGAGTGGTGCAATTTTCATTATTCTAAATAAGATAAAATAATCAAAATTCCATCACTAAAATGGTAAATGCATTTAAAACTTAAAAGTAGGAAAATTTAAAATACAATAAAATTACCTTATATGAAAATAAGAAAAATACAGAAACAATATATATTAAGGTTTTGATAAAATTTACTATCTAAAAAGTTTTGATAAAATTTATATATAAAATTAACAAAAATAAAAAATAATTTGATATTTAGTTTATAAAAACAAATTATAATACAATTTTTTTTTTGTATTTTATATAATTTAGAACAAATAAATGCAATGCAAATACAAAAATGAATTCTTAAATTTAAGATGAAAAAAACCGGGTTTAAATTAAAAAAAAAAAAAAAGGGAACGAGAAGAACATGTGTCGAGAAAGCAACGGCAAAGGTCGGTGAGTCGATCACGGTTTCTCCGATCTTTCCGTGAAAAAAAAATTTCTGTGGACATGTGGCCCATTTAACGGACAGATCACCTCCATCTTCGTCCGTGAAACGAGCCGCGTAGAAATGAAAAATTGAAAAAAAAATGGTGGCTTCTGACCCGGATCCGCAAATACACGTAAAAGAATATAAAAAACAAATAAAGAAAAAAAATCTAAGAAACCCCAACTTCACCAGCAGGTAACCGGATCGACCCGTGGAATACATAGGATTTCTGCGCATAGACAACTGGATTCTTTACGCTGTTTTAACCGGCTAGGCTCTTATATTTTTTTATTATATATTTTAATTTTCATTTTTAGTACATTTTTGGAAGAGCCAGAGAGCTCGTTGTATAAGCAAGGAACGCTTGGAGCTCTTTCTCTTCTCTCTGATAAGCTTCGCTTTCGAGCTTTCGGGCTTTGCCCGAGCTTTTATCGGGGGCAGAAAAAGGAATCGAATTCATCGTTTATTTGTTAATTTCATCGAAGTCCGGACGGAAAAACAAAATCTAAAGTAAGTTTCTTCTTCGACAATTCCTTGAAATGATGGTTTAACTTTTTTTAGGAATCTCGAATTTCATCGGTTTTCGAGTTGGAGATCCGATTTTCATGCTAGCAAATTTGCTTTTATAGATCCAAGTTTTTCGCTTTTTGAGGAATTATTTTTTTTAGTATTGATTCATTTTGTTGGCTTACTGGAATTGTTGTTGTAATTGAATTTCAGGGAGAGTGATTTCAAAGACTTTTTATTTTCAAGGATCTTTGTGACGGATAAAGCTTGGAGTGAAGAGATTCCAGTTTGAAAGAGAAGGACATTTTCCAGCAACCTTTTCAGTTTTCTAAGGCTCTGTTTAGGAGCGCTTTCGAAAAGCCATAGTTTTCACCACTGAGTCCGAGCTTTGACAAATGGTGGTGAAAGTAGCAGCAACGCCGTGTTTGCAATGGTCAAAGCACATTCCTCCTCAATCTCCATGTTCCTCTCAAGCTTTAGCTTCGGCAATCTCTTCACCTTCCCTATCAAAACGCTGCCGTAGCGATGGCGTTCTAGTTTTGAAGTCTGTTCCAAGACTGAACCGGTCTGCTCTGTTCGGTTCTCAGTCCACCAATCTCCAAAGGTCTCGATCTTGCGAGTTTGCCAAACCAAGATCGAGAACTTTAAGAAAAGCCTGCAGCGCTAGTTTAGATGCCTTTTCGGATGAAGAATTTTCAAAAAAAATTCAAGAATTGGCTCTCAGATTCCAATTATCAGACGACGATGATGACACTAACAACAAAAATAGCAGGAATTCTTTAGATTCTGAGAGGTCCGATTCCGAAACAGAATCTTTGAAAAACGAACAACCGTCATGGTTAGAAAGAGGAGAAGAAATAATCCCGTCAAGCATTGAGCGAAAAGCCAACAGCGTTGATCTTCCGGTTTCGCTTCGAATTATAAAGAGGAAATTACAATGGCAAGAAGGGTTTCGGGAAGCAGGGGAATCGGCATATTGTTCAATGAAAAAGGCGTTTTCTTCAATGGTTTTTATAATCAGCGAGCTTCATAGTTACACTTTGCAAATGCGGGAGCTATTGTTTTATGAAGACTTACAAGGGATTCTTGTAAGAGTTCAAAAAGAGATGCACGCCTCGTTTGTTTGGTTGTTTCAACAAGTTTTTTCTCATACACCGACTTTGATGGTTTATGTGATGATCTTGTTAGCAAATTATTCGGTTCATTCCATGGGAAACAACGCTGCTCTGGCAGCGGCAGCAGCAGCGAATCCGACGGCGGGGTCTTATGTTTCTGTGGTTGAAGTTCAAGATCGGGAGCATTCGAAGTTTGACTCTTCGTCAATGAAGTCGTTTTCGATATCGTCATCGAGCGGAAAAACTACTTCCATTGGTGGAAGCAATGGCGGTGGTGGAAAAGTAAGGCCTGTTGCTAGTGGCACAGACGGTGATGGATGGTCCGATAGAGCACACCAATTCAGAACCTTTGTTCCCGATGGTGTTTCCCAGTTATCATCTCCAGGAACAAGAGGGGAAGTGCAAACAGAGTCAACATCAGGGCGAGCAACTAGAGAAGAAGAGCTCAGTCTTTGGAACTCAATCGTTGATGAAGCTTCAAAAATGCAAGCTTTATTCAGAGATGAAACGCTTGATCATGAAACAATTCAGAGATTTGCTTCGCCTGTGGTAGCAAAGATCGAACCGGATGGTGATTATGAAGATTATTTGAGAACAGAGTTTCTTTACCAAACAGGGTTGTCACAGGAGCCTAACAACCCTCTCTTACTCGCCAATTATGCTCAGTTTCTCTACCTAGTTGCTCATGATTATGACAGGTACGAAATCTTTCGCCATCTTTTTATTCATTTTCCTTAATTTCCATGTTCTTTTGCTCTATTTTACGTTAGCGATCACTTGATCGCTGCAGCATAGTACTATTTTTAGTTTTTAACAATTGGGTGTCTAGATTCAATGTGAAAATGAATACCGACTCAAGCACTGAGCTGCATCAGCTGTGCAATAATATCTATTGCTTGGCCTTTTGTTTCTGGCTGCGTAGGAATAATTTACAAACCTTTAAAAATGTTATCGACCTTGTCGTTTTGCCTGTACTTAGGATGGGTTTTTCTTGAATCTCTTTAGAGGGGAATCTGTGGTGCAGCTTCTTAGTCTTCTCACGGCGAATATGAAAATATCCCCATCCACCCATCAATTATCACCTTTGTGCACGTGACGTTTCACGCGCTTTAACAGGAAAATATCCACCCCCCCCCCCCCCCCCCCCCCCCCCCCCGCATGCTCTAGATCGAACGTTGTACCTGTATGAACTACTTGTTGAATATTTGGCTTTTGAGTTGACTTAACAATGAATTATCCAATGACATACGTGAGTTAACGTGTTAAAGTTTACTTCGGGTGACGAGATTACAGCTGTTTTGACTGCGAGGGTCTTGTCTGACTGGTCTTTGTTGCGTGACAACAGGGCGGAAGAGTACTTCAAGAGGGCAATAGCGGTGGAGCCAGCTGACGCTGAAGCATACAGTAAATACGCCAGCTTCTTATGGAGAGTGAGGAACGATTTGTGGGCGGCGGAAGAAACTTTCCTGGAAGCAATTTCGGCAGATCCTAGTAATTCTCATCACGCAGCAAACTATGCTCATTTTCTATGGAATACTGGTGGAGAGGACACTTGTTTTCCTCTTAGCTCTCCAGACACCAGCCAAGAAGCTTAAACCCATTACAAAAAGAGAAATAAACATCAAAACCATAACCCACCTGTGGAAATCCCATGGCCACCAACACTGTTTTGTCTTTTCCTTCCCTGCCGAAATTCTGTTTAGAAACTTGTGCCGCCATTCTTTAATTTAAGGTGTTCGGAAGCAGGGTTTCGCGTGAATGGGAAACTTGTTAAGCACTGTGCGGTGTCCTCTGCAGTAGCAGCCAGGCAGACTGGCACTCGAGATCTACGTTCCATGGGAGTTAGTCTTCAGACTTAGAGGAATGCATGATGGACGAGGGATGAAGCTTTCATAAGCTTTTTTGACCCTTTTTTTTCACAGTTCATCATCAGTCTTTGTTTTTTGGTTTACGGTACACCAGTTCACATGACGAATTGTAATTATTTGTATTTCTTTTTTGTTAATATAATAAACATTTTAAATTTTTATTTCTATATTTGGATAATATGCCATTGAAACACATGCTTCTTTTTGGTGCACCTTTCCATTTTAGTTATCTACTTTCATGTTGCATGCTTTCCACACCATTTTCGTGGAGTACAGTCTGTTCAAATCTTGGTTTTGTTGTGCAATAAAGATGGATTTTTTAACTGATAAAATGATCTAATTGCATTGGGTGGCTGGTAGAAAAGGGAATAATTTCAGAATAAACTGATTCCTCTTGTCCGATTAGAGATCTTCCATACTTTTGCTTGCAAGTGGTAGGGTCTGTCAGTCCTTGAACAGTTGTATTAGACCTTGATTAGATGTTAATTAAAGGTACTAATGTTGGAAATTAAATGCAAGTTAGAAGTATTTGCTGATCATATGGTTGGTGTGCAGTAACCAATACAGTTATCTTCACGGTTAAGCACAGGATGAATTCAATTTTGCTAACTCACTGTGGTAATTTTTAGCAGATTAAGAGTGCATGAGAAAACCAGACAGAATTCTGCACTGCACAACAGCGTCATGTCCAGAAATTACAATAATCTCTCGAATTTGCTTGAATGCCTTGAATGATTAATAAAGGTGACATACTAAGATTTGGATTCAAACTCAAATTACTTTATCTTCCACTTTTAATTTTAAAAAAAGAAAGTATAGCGACCAAACTAAATTGAGATCGATTGAAAGACATTAAAGGCCAATCGGCCATGCACATGCAAATTATCATTCATGTTCAGTCTGTAATGTTCTTCTTGTCCTTTTTGTTGTTCCTAATATACCATTGAGTCAAACACAGCTAGCTAGCTGCAAATCAGAAGTTGAAACGAAGAGGGGGAAAGAATTTTGTAGATACTTAATTTTGGAAACTAATATTTATTTCATACTATAGTGAAAGATAACTTATTCTTAAAATAAATACTTCACAAGAATAACTTCTTTAGAAGAGCTTCTACACAAAAACCTCTTATCAGAAGAGCTCATTCCTTCTAGAAGAATTCATTCACAGAATAGCTCTTCCCAAAACAGCTCTGCTCGTAACAACTCTTTACAGAACAACTTGTTATCAGAATAACTCATTTATAGAACAGCACTTTCAAGAAGAAGTGAAGATAACTCTGGAATAGGGCAGGGTTCTTGAGTTAACTTCACTATTGGGATGTCCTGGAGAGTTTGGCTTGGTGGATCAGATATGGAGATAGTTAAGAGTTCTTCTTTTAACCTTTCTCTGAAGCATGAGTGCTCTTCCCTATTTCTTTCAGTACACCTTCTCCCAAAAACATAACTCCCACTAGACAAAGCATTAATGTTTTGTAACTGTCAATTCTCATTATACGTTATTAATATCAAAGTATTAACTCTCATTCTCTACTCCTATATATAGGGGTTCTTGTTATCATTGAAGGGACTTTTGGCAAATGAGCTAATCCATAAACTCTCCCAAATCCTCTCTGCACTGTTTTCTCTACACAGCCTTGTTCTCAGCCTTGCTCAGCCTTCTACCGCCACCTGCCGCTGCACTCATTCTTCAGGGTCTGCTCCAGTCTTCCTCTCCGCCGCCTCCCGGCACACCCCGTTCTACTGGTTTGCAACGTTTCCTCCCCATCACAAAAGAATCCATCTACATTTTGGCGACTCCACTGGGGAGGAGTGATTGCATTGAGTAGAACATCTTCAACTTTAACTTTGCCGGAAAACATGGAGAGCTCTACTGGAAATCAGGATGCTCAGGCCCCTGTCTACATTCAAGAGTTGATAAAGATGATCCAAGCTTCTCAAGAAAGAATGCAAAAGTTGGAAGACACTATCTCCCAACTCACATCTTCCAACGCCACAACTTCTCAGGTTCAACCAGTCACTCCTATTACTGCCGGGAATGAGAACACTTCTACCGGCAATAGGAGAAACTCAACCGATGCACCTGGTCGCGGAGGTGTTGAAAACATTGGTGCAAATAAAACCACTACTGTTGTAACCTCCATTGTGACTTCCTTCATCCACAGCTCAAGGCTTTGTGACAAAAGAAGAGCTTCAAAGGTTGTGGAAGAAAAGAACAAGAGTTTGAGTTTTTCTGAATTTGATCTCAAGTTGCCTTACCATGCTAGTGTGGCTGTGAAGCCACATTCCAAGGACTACGCTACTCCTAAGTTTAAGCAATTCAATGGCAAGACTAGAGATACTCATGAGCATGTCATGAAATTTATAAAAACTCTTGGTGTAGCTAAACTGGATGAGGATTTGAAGTTAAAGGAATCTTCCAAGTCTCCTACTAAAAAGTGTACAGCTAGTATGTTAATCTTATTCCTGGCTTTGTACAATCTTAAAGCTAGATGTATAAGATGTTTGGAGAAAAGTTCTCTTCTACTTAAAAGAAGGTAACTCTCATTGACTTGGGAAGAGAGCATCAAAATTCACGTGAAGATCTCATGGAGTATATCCAACGTCTTAGAGAAAGAATGTTAGACATTCAAGACTCACTTGATGAGAAAGAATTGGTGAAAGTATGTATCCAAAAAATGCTTGATGAGTGTAGAGTTTACCTAGAAAATCTACCTCTTCCAACCTTTGCTACTTTACTTAAAGCTGCAAGAAGAACTAATAATATAGTTCTTAAGTAAGGAGAAGATAATCATTTTACTCAAAGGAATGCTCCTATAGTGAATGCAATTCAAAGAAAGAAAAAAAAGAGAGGATCTTCTCATCCTAACATGCATCTTGGAAGAGATAATCTAAGAAGAAGACAAGATGATGATGCTGACTTTCCACCATTCTTAGTTCTATTGGATAGAGTGAAAGCACTTTTCCAAGAATGAATTAGAGAAATGTAAATCCACCTTATGTTTCACAACTACCAACAACAGAAGAAAAGTCCAATCTAAAGTATTGTGTTGAATCTACTTTCATTGATTTTAAGTTGAGATATATTATCTCCTTAATATATATTGGAGTTTGATCACTTTCTTTTTGTGTTGAGAACTCTTCTCCCCAATATGAAATTGAGATTTACTCATTGGCCGCAGCTCTATCGCTTATTATTTGGCCACAACTCTATCGCTTATACTTATAGCCGCAGCTTTATCGCTCATATCTTGGCTATGCTTTACTACTTATAATCCAGCCGCAGCTTTATCGCTCATATTTTGACTAAGAGACTTGCAAATCATATATTGATCGTAGCTTTAATGCTTATCTAAAAGGATTGAATCAATCTCCTTAATATTGAGTTGAGAGATAATCTCTCCTTGATGTAAAGTTGAGAAAGTTCTCCTTGGTCGCATATATACATACAAACTATTCTCTAAAGAGAATTCGATCGTTGTGATCTTGCATCACTTCCATTAATTTCATATGCAAAATTCTTCCATTAGATGAGCTGAACTTTGTGATCTTACACCACTTCACTTAAGAAAAGTTGAACATTATGACTCCTCACGTCACTTTTGCTAATTTACTACAAAAGAATCTTTTCTCTTATTGCAGGAGTACAATCAACACAAGAAGAATGATCATAGTTGACTTTTGCCACAATGTGTGAAGAATATCTACAAAAAATCGAAAGCATTATCCAGATAAGTATCTATTCATAAGCATATGTAGTAGTCTTCTTCTCCTTCTTCTTTTTCTTAAAAAAAATACTTCTTAATAGGAGCTTGTAGGATTAATCTCGTAAGCAACATACAGCAAGAGGCCGCAGCACATGTAGTTTGTTGCCAGGCAAAACTAGTAGAACAAATTAGAATGGCAGAACCTCCTTAAATAAATGCAAAAAAAAAAAAGCATTACTCTAAGCAAAGAAATTCTTAAAGTTCAAATTTCAAAATAGATGCAATGGCATACATTCATTTCAGCCTGTAAAACCATGTCAATGACAATTCAAAAAAAAAAGAAAAGAAAAGCAAATTTACTGTTGATAAATAAAGTAATGAAAGTACCAATATTATTACAAGAGATCAGAAAAATCCCAAAACAAAGAAATATTAAAATAGAAATACAACAAAAGAAAAGAAATATCTAATTAACTACATAACTCCAAAAAGAAGAATTACTACTACTGAACTCTGAAAAAGAATTTAACTTCTGCTGCAACTCAACTTGATGATTCTTTAGTGAGGTAATCTTCACTTCTATTTCTTTTAACTCTTCTTCTACTTTATTCTTTTCCACACCAATAGAAAGGAAGGCTTTGGCTTTGGAAATGCAAATGTCAATACAATCAAGCCTAAAACCAGCCTTTACTGCATCATCCATAAGTCGCAACATCAACTGTAATTTCTCTGAAGAAATAGAAGACACTGGAACATCAGCAATCAACAAGGCTTTCCCTAACCCATCTAGTATGTAGGAAATAAAATCTTCACTTTGGAAGATACAAGAATCCCAAAATTCACCCCCTTTCTGATAAATGATCTCCAAATAGTTCACATACTGAGACTGAACAGAAAAACCATGAAAATCAACCTTAGCTGTTCCATTTCTAGAATATGTTCCAAAAGTATCAAGAGTAATAATAGCTTCCCTGTTTTCTGACACTAGAGGGGAAGAAACAACGTCAAGAGCAGCTGTAGCAATAACAGTGTCAGTCTGAACAGGTTGAGCACTTGGAACAGGTTTAGTACTTGGAACAGGATCAACATTTGGAACAGGAATAGCTATGTTAGCCTGAACAGGTTCAACACTTGGAACAGGATCAGTATTAGGAACATGTTGAGCATTTGGAACATCTTCCAAGATAGCAACTTCATCACTCTAAATATCTTCCTCAATTCCATTAAAGAAATCATCAGCACTTATGTCAAGTAGAGAAGTAGAATTCTCTAGTTGAACATCATTAGCTCCAGAAAAGGCATCATCATCAGACTCTTCAGAATTCATAGAATGCTCGTCACCAGATTCATCGTCATCATCACAAGATGTCTCATCATCATTAACAAATTGCTCCTTTCGAATTGATTTACCCTAAAAAAAAAGCAGGGGAAGATGAGAAAATGACATCAAAAGAAATAGTAAAGAAGAACAAGAAAGAAAAAGAGAACAAGAACAACTTACTTTTCCATGTCTAGTACGTGAAGCAACGATATCAGAAGACTCCTCATCTATCTGATCAACACATTCTTTTCCTTTTCTTCTTGAACATGAAGGGATCAAACGCAATGATACGTCACTTTGAGTAACATCAACAAGAGTAAGGTGTTTTCTAAGATCAGGAAAAGGTATACAAAAAGCTTTCCAATCAGAGATACACTGACCCCAATAAGCTAGCCATCCTGAAGTATAATAGTTGCGCCTATCAGAAGCTGGTACAACCCAAAGTTTGATCTCCTTACGCTTCTTCTGAACCTCATCAAAAAGAAAATCAGAAACACAAGAAGAGAAGTCTTCATCCAAAGGACTAAAAGGGGCACGTGGAATCATTTGATCATATCCAAATTGACGAGCAACTCTACACATTGAGTATACTTCAACAGAACGAAAATCTCTATCCAAGCCTGCATTGGTACTTTTTATCATTGAGGGTAAGATGACAGGATTAGTCCATAAGTAAAACTCAATATCTTCCTTACTTAATGAAGAAGAACGAGGTTGATTCTGAACACCATAATAGAAATCTGGATTACCATACCCATTCTTCTTACGCAAGTAAGGACGCCAAGTGAATTCCTTCATCACATCCAACACCTCAAGAACACATCTCCTTGCACTCTGATTATGCCTGGCCCAAGCTCTATAATTATTCTTAGAAAGAGGTCCAGAAGAAGTCACAGGTTGAGGACT
Source organism: Heritiera fomes (assembly GCA_032173925.1). Taxonomy (NCBI): domain Eukaryota; kingdom Viridiplantae; phylum Streptophyta; class Magnoliopsida; order Malvales; family Malvaceae; genus Heritiera; species Heritiera fomes. The sequence continues at coordinate 37,944,957 of JAPDPM010000007.1, forward strand.
TTGATTAGGTATAGGACCACAAGTACTAAACCTCTCCCATAAACACATTTGAATGAAAGAAACATCAATGTACGTAAGAATTCTATACCGACCAGTTGATTCTTCAGTCTTGGAAGAATACAAATCCAATCTTCTATAAAGAGAACCCAAATAGAAAGGAGCTAGAGAAAAGCTCATACCTTTAGCAATTTTAATAGCTATTGGAATGAGAGCTGGACTAATACCATCATCTGGACATCCTGGGAAAACATGCCTGGCTAACCACATTATCAGTAGTGCTTCTAACTCATGCTCATAATTTGGAAGATCAGGAGAACTACTTTCACCTTTTCTAAGTTTGAATTTATGAAAAAACAATCCAATCCAATTAGAGAAACGGGCAGCCTTAGATTTCTCTTTTTGATGTTTGAGCAAATCACAAAAGAAACTACGAGTCTTCTCTTCTTCTTCAGACAATTTGATAGAACAAACATTATGTCTCCCAAGACAATGAAGTTCAAGAAGAACACGCACATCCTCAAGAGTAAAAGTGAATTCTCCCCAAGCAGTAATCATAGTATAAGAAAAAGTACTCCACCGTGCTAAAATAGCACGCCACACATCCATTCTTCCTTCACTACGAATACGAAGTTTCGAGGAAACCAGTATAGCATCAAGTACTCCCGCTGAAGATAGAACCTTTACGTGAGTAGGATTCTTCATTACCTTATTCACCCAATCTTCCCAACCTTGAACAAGTTGAGAATTAGAATCAAGCTTAGTTAAAGACAATGGGAATTCTCCTCGTTCAAACCTAAATTTCAGAATAGACTCACCTGGAATATGAGTTCTGAAAGTTGATGCTTCAGGACTAATACTTAGCCAAGAATGGCCAACTGGAGGATCAGGATAAGAAGCAATTCGTCTACCATGAACATCTCTCCAGAAACGATCTTCTCCTCCTTCCCTAATAATCTGATCTGACCAATCTTCAGGAACAGAAGGAAGCGCACGACCTTTTCCAATGCGAAGACGCATTTTTTTATCAACAGGAGCTTCAATATTAGAATCTTCGGAAGTACTATTTTTTCTTTTCTTTACAGGAGCTCGAGCAGCAAGAGAAGGTTGGCCGTATTGAATCTTTGTCATTAGAGAATATCTACCAAAAATCAACAATACAACTCAGATAAGTATAAATATTCATGAAGATATATATATATATACACACACACAAAAAAATATATATAATAAGATAATCTTTTTTTTTAAAAAAAAGTTAATTTACTATTTTTCCATCTTAAAATAAATAAATAAAATTAATATTTTTTTTGCATTTTTATTGGCTTAAGTACAGTGTTTGTGCACAGTAAAATCACGCATGAACAGTGTCGCGCACAGTAAAATCACGCATGAACAGTATCGTGCACAGTAAAATTGCATATGAACAGTGCCCGCTCAGGGATAGTACTGCGCACAGTAACAGTTCTTGTATGCAGAAACAGTAACGCACAGAGAAGTAACACTGTTCCTGCATGAATTTTTTTTTCTCTTTGTGGCTGTGCAACACCTGTTGCATTTTTTAAAGAGTGAATTATAAAACAAAAAAACTTTTTATTAAATGATAAAATATATATATAATAAATCAGACAAAAAAAAACTGAAGAACACTTCTTCAACTAAACCAAAAGAATGAAAAGAAACTATTGTTCTTTAATTTTTTATGTGAGAAAATTTTCAAGAGAAACTTTCTTATTTATAAGACTTAGAGTATCAAGATTTTAATAACAAATATTCAGAATCAAATCTTCTTTAATTATAAATATTTATAAATTTTCATATTTCTAATATTTAAAGTATCAAGATTTTAATGACAAATATCCATAATCAAATCTTCTTTAATTATAAATAATTATTTTTCTCTACTTACACAATCTTTTAAAAGTAAATTTAAATAAATTTATATTTACACATATTTTTTCATGTGAGTAATGGATTTCCTAATGTTCCTAATGGATTTCCTAATTGAAGTAGTTATTCTTTGTCTAATGGATCTACGTATATATTAAAAAATAAAATAAACAAACTCTAACTTATGATTTTTTTAAATTGCAATTCACGTTTTTCTTTTCTTATGGATTTCTTTTTCTTTCTTTTCTCAAATTTTTAGAGAAATACATCTTGTAACTTGTTTCACAATTTTAAGAAATAACTTTTTCCCAAAATTTTAAAGAAAAGCTATTTACCTATTCTCAAAATTTTAGAGAAAAGCTTCTAGCTATTCCAAAAATTTTAAGGAAAAGCTTCTAACCGTTCCTAAAATTTTAGAGAAAAGCTTCTCTAAAAATTTTAAGGAAATTTTTAGAGAAACACTTCTCACCTGTTCTCAAAATTTTAAGGAAAAAACTTCCTACCTATTCCCAAAATTTTAGAGAAAAGCTTATACCTGTTCCCAAAATTTTAGGAACACACTCTCACCTATTCTCAAAATTTTAGGGAAAAGCTTCTCACCTGTTTCCAAAATTTTAGAGAAAAGCTTACACTTGTTCCCAAAATTTTAGGAAAACACTCATCTATTCTCAAAATTTTAGGGAAACACTCTCACCTATTCTCAAAATTTTAGGGAAATGCTTTACATGTTCCCAAAATTTTAGGGAAAAGCTTCTAGCTGTTCCAAAAATTTTGAGGAAAAGCTTTTCACCTGTTTCCAAAATTTAAAAAAAAAGAAAAAGAAAAGCTTCTACTTGTTCCCAAAAGTTTTCGGGAAATGCTTTACCTGTTCCCAAAATTTTAGGGAAAAGCTTTTAGTTGTTCCAAAATTTTACAGAAATGCTCTTACCTGTTCTCAAAATTTTAGAGAAACACTTTATTCACCTATTCCCAACATTTTAAGGAAAAGCTTTTAGCTGTTCCCAAAATTTTAGGGAAATACTTCTTACCTGTTCCCAAAATTTTAGGAAAACAATCTACAACTTGTTCCCAAAATTTTAGGGAAAAGCTTTTAGCTGTTCCCAAAATTTTAAAGAAAAGCTTCTTATCTGTTCCCAAAATTTTAGGAAAACAATCTACAACCTGTTCCCAAAATTTTAGGGAAAAACCTCTAGCTGTTCCCAAAATTTTAGAGAAAAACTTTTACCTATTCTCAAAATTTTAAGGAAAAGCTTCTTAAATGTTCTCCAAATTTTAGGAAAAGCTTTTAGTTGTTTCAAAATTTTAGAGAAATGCTCTTGCCTGTTCACAAAATTTTAGGGAAAAGCTTTTAGCTGTTCCAAAATTTTAGAGAAACACTCTTACCCAAAATTTTAGGGAAGCACTCTACAACCTGTTCTCAAAATTTTAGGGAAAAGCTTCTAGCTGTTTCCAAAATTTTAGAGAAAAACTTTTACCTATTCTCAAAATTTTAAGGAAAAGCTTTTTACATGTTCTTAAAATTTTAGGGAAAAGCTAATAGCTATTCCCAAAATTTTAGAGAAAAGCTTTTACATATTTTCAAAATTTTAAGAATAAGCTCCCTATCTATTCCCAAAATTTTAGGAAAACATTCCTATCTGTTCCCAAAATTTTCAGGAAAAGCCTCTAGCTATTCCTCTACTCACTTGTTCCCAAAATTTTAGAAAAACACTTCCTACTTATTCCCCAAAAAAAAAATTCAAGAAACACTACTCATTCTCAAAATTTTATAGAAATGCTATTCTCACTTGTACCAAAAAAAATTTTTAGAAAAATGCTTTCCTTATTTATTTCCAAAATTCTAAAGAAACATTCATTCATCATTAAAAATTCATATAAGGGGCAATAATAAGTCTAACTTAAACAATTTCAATACAGGACAATAAGTTTTAATAAAAATATTTTTTTTTAGTAACTGAACTCATCACCAACACCAAAACCGGTAGTACTAATGCATGAGAATTTCTTATACTAAAAATTCCCATGCAGGGGGCAAAATGTAGATACTTAATTTTGGAAACTAATATTTATTTCATACTATAGTGAAAGATAACTTATTCTTAAAATAAATACTTCACAAGAATAACTTCTTTAGAAGAGCTTCTACACAAAAACCTCTTATCAGAAGAGCTCATTACTTCTAGAAGAATTCATTCACAGAATAGCTCTTCCCAAAACAGCTCTGCTCGGAACAACTCTTTACAGAACAACTTGTTATCAGAATAACTCATTTATAGAACAGCACTTTCAAGAAGAAGTGAAGATAACTCTGGAATAGGGCAGGGTTCTTGAGTTAACTTCACTATTGGGATGTCCTGGAGAGTTTGGCTTGGTGGATCAGATATGGAGATAGTTAAGAGTTCTTCTTTTAACCTTTCTCTGAAGCATGAGTGCTCTTCCCTATTTCTTTCAGTACACCTTCTCCCAAAAACATAACTCCCACTAGACAAAGCATTAATGTTTTGTAACTGTCAATTCTCATTATACGTTATTAATATCAAAGTATTAACTCTCATTCTCTACTCCTATATATAGGGGTTCTTGTTATCATTGAAGAGACTTTTGGCAAATGAGCTAATCCATAAACTCTCCCAAATCCTCTCTGCACTGTTTTCTCTACACAGCCTTGTTCTCAGCCTTGCTCAGCCTTCTACCGCCACCTGCCGCTGCACTCATTCTTCAGGGTCTGCTCCAGTCTTCCTCTCCGCCGCCTCCCGGCACACCCCGTTCTACTGGTTTGCAACGTTTCCTCCCCATCACAAAAGAATCCATCTACAAATTTAAAGTTTTCCTTTTAACCTTTTTCACTTGATTGAGATATCATTATTGTACTGTATTACCATGAATGAATGAACAATGCATTAATAAACCATGTTCTAGCACACAAGACATGGGGATGCAAATGTTTCTTTCCCTAATTCTCTCAATCCTTCTAGGCCAACCCAACCTAACCCAAGCCAAGCCAAGCAGAAACCGACTGTTTATTTCACGTGAAGAGATGGTGATTGCAACCTACACCTACTCTCCATATCTCTTATTTTACTACTGCCCCATGCCCCTTTCAACCAACCCCTGTCTTATAAAACATATATTTTGGATTATAAATTTAGAGATGTCTAACAAAGAATGTGGTCAAACTTCAAATCATGAACTAAACATTGATTGTTTCTCCTTCACGAGAAGTGTTCGAGGACTTAGACTCAAATCCCCGTTCTCTCTCTTGATTTACTTTAATGTGTGCAGAAAAGGGAGAACGTGATTTGTAAAGTTCAATAAGCAGTCCGACACTTTAGTCCTCGAGATGAAAAATAATGGTATTCAGTTATCATCATTGATTAACATTAATTGATAACAACATATAACATGAGAGATGATTCGCATGTGAAATATTTATGACTCAGTCAAGCATGAGTAAAAAGAAGAGGATATGGACATCCTCAACCCAAATTTCATCTTCAACTCTCTTTTCTTTTCTTATATTATGTTTTTTTTTCATTCATTGATTTGAGTATTAAAATACATTTTAAAACCTTAACTCCTGTTTCTCCTCTATTCCTGATCCTTCTTTTTTTTTTTTGACAAATCAAATCAACTTATAATAAAGCACACTTGAGAGTCTCATCCAAATAAATAAAAAAAAAAGATATCAACAAGATGAGACTTGAATTGTTCTTTCTATTGTCTTTTTACTTAAACTAAGATAAGTCTTTGGCATTATAAAAATATTGCTAGTTACTTTTTTTTTTTGGAATTTCTATAGTAAGTTCACAAAATTTTGATCTTACTATAATATCAATGTAAAAAAAACATGGTTAAGAATAAATTTAAAGTCATTAAGTATAAAATATATTAGAAGTATTGTAAAACTATAATTATCAATGTAAACATTATTACCAATAGAATTAAACACGTGATAATTTTGTTATAATGTATGTTTATATTAATTGTCATGTGTTTACATACTTCTAATATATTTTACACCTAATAACTTTAGATTTATGTTTAATTATGTATTATTTACATTAAAGTTAAGTTAATTATCAAATGTTTACGATACTTCTAATATATTTTACACATAATGACTCTAAATTTAAGCTTAAGCATGAACTTTTTACGTTAATCTTATAGTAAAATTAAAATTTATGACCATACTACAGTTTTTTTGTTTGCTTTTTTGTCATTCCTTTCCATTAGCTAGCCTCTATTCAAAGTGAAAAAGCAAACAGTAGACCACGGGCTTCTAACTCTTAAACGGTAGCTCATCTGATATAACAAATAAGAAAAGCAAAAAAGTGGGTCTTTTACTCTGGTTGGGCCGTATCTGCAGCCAGACATCTTATCCATACACAACTCTTGCATAAATGATGGCTGTGGGCATTTTGTTTTGAGTTCGTCTGACATACATTTGTTTAATTTTATAAATGAGTTTCAGTGATAATACATATTTTATTTTTAATTAAAAGTTTCATATATCTAAAAGGATATGTGTTATTTTATTAATTTGATTAATTTATGTTTTTCAAAATTTTTTTATTTCATTTTCAGTTTATTTAAACTGAAAAGACTGATTGTTACGTTTTTGTCGCAAAATTTGAAGAGAATAGCACGTAAGTCAAACTGATTAGAGCTGGAATTAAGAGAGTGGAGGGTTTGACTATTCATGCTTACAATTTTAATTCAATTTTGATATTTTTAACCCTTCTTGGCCGCAATTGTAAGTAATGATCAAACGCCTAGTAACAATGTAGAAAATATTTTCAAAATTTTGAAAAAAATTAAATTTATACTTTCAACAATTTTCAAAATTAAATGTTTTTGTTTTTGATTTTTGAAAACAAAAACAAGATCACCACCAAAAATAAATTTTCTTGCAATTTTCAGAAAAAAATAAAAATAGAAAACACGAAACAAATTCAATCTCAAACGTGCTCGAAGCACTTTTCCTTTTAATTTTTTTCTATTTTCCAAAATGAATTTGCGGAGACAAAGATCAAATTGAAATAGTGGGAATTTATGTCTCAACTCAAGTAAATCAATTTATCACCTAATTTTAACTTGTATAAAATTTCTTTTCTTCCTTTTTTATTTCTTCTTTTTCTTTTTATCTTAAAAAAATAATTTAAAATTCGAAAAGAAAATCATGAACTACTTCAAATAAATAAAAGAAAAAAGAGATTATATACATGCCTAGTCACTAAAAACGAAAGCATGCATGAAATATAGATATTAAAAACGCAATTTGATACAATAGTGGTGATTTTTTTATCAAAAATGTATTAAGATATGAATTATAGGTTTTTTTTTTATCAAAAACAACAAATTACAAGAAAGATTACATAATTATAATTAAATATCACATTCATATAAGAATCACCTAAATCAAATAAAATAAACAAATTAATAAATATTGAATAAATACAAATAAACATTCATTTAGGAAGTATGAGCAAGCCATCCCCTCACCAAGTCAGCAATTCCCCTGTTGCAACAATCTAGCAGCTCTCAATGGTCAATTCATCATGCACCAACCTCTTTGTAAGCTTGGATGTGCAGCCATTCCCATTACTAACTGTACCAAAAAAAGAATTAATAATAATTAAAGATTATTATTCAATATACTGTTATTAAAGTTTTTAAATTTCATAAATAGAGTTGAAAGTGTGACACATACTTTTTAAAAATACTAAAAAATAAAAATAAATAAAAAAGTACGTGTTTTTATTTTAACATTGTTTGTAAAGTTTAAAAATTTCATTGAATAACAATCCAATAACCAATTACCAGCCAAACTATTTCCACATCCTCTAATATTAATAATTCGTTGTATTAATTCTCATTTCTTTTCAGGTTGACACCTTCCATCTAATTTCAAGAAATTTTTTTAAATTTTAATAAAAATGATTAATTAATTAATCAATTAATTATGAAATTAATTGTTGGTTTAGTAACGAACCCACTAATCTCTCCATTTCTCATCTCTTTCCAACAAATATGTCCAAGAGAGGAAGCTCAGGGGTTACAGCCAGCAGCAATTCTCAATCGTTGGATTGTTTAGCAGCTCATCAATAGTTATTTCGCCATGTGGCTTTTTCCAAGCAGCAGCCTTGCTATAAGCTATATTCTCTTCTGGCTTAAGCTTCTGTTATGGGGCTTTCTTACAGCCAGAAATTAGAAGAGAAAGAAAAAGAAACTTACTTCGCTTCCTTTTTAAATCTTGCTTAGCTCTTTTTCCATGGAAGGAGAGGGAGGTAGAGAAGGAGCTTTCAGTTATGGGAATAATTTACTTTGCAATAACAAGTCTTCTGTGTGTAAACCTAGTCCGCCATTATCTGCCATAGACAGGTTCTTATGGGGTCAAAACCACTCTTCTCACCAGCAGTATTCCACGCAAAACAACGTGAAGGTCAGCAAAGGAACAGTTGGTTCAACCACTGATCATGGGTTGCTGCGCGGTTTCTCCTTCTCGAGTGGTGCAATTGGTGGCTATGTAGCTGGAGTTTCATGGCAAATTAATAACCTAGAGGAAACCTTCGTTGATGGGCTTTTTGTGGATGGGGAGAGCCTTGCTTTGACGGATGACAAAAACCCTAACATGGAAATGAAAGAAGTGAAAGTTTCAATGGAAAGTGTGGGGAAGAGAAACAAGAAAGCTGATTCTGCTGCTTTGATCAAGGGTCAGTGGACAGATAATGAAGACAGGTGATATAATCTCTTTTCATTATTTATTTTTCTGTTTTCCTTTTTTCAAATGATTTAGGTTTTGTTTATGGTTTTTTCTGTTTACTGGTTAACTTCTGGTGCAAATTTGACGATTCTGAAGCATTCTAGGGTTCTTTGTTCTGGTTGATATATACTTTATAGAAAACTGATAAGATTGGTGAAGCAATATGGAGTGAGGAAATGGGCACAGATAGCTGAGAGTTTGGCTGGTAGAGCAGGAAAACAGTGTCGAGAGAGATGGCATAATCATTTGCGCCCTGATATCAAGGTTTCTCTCTGATCTCTTTTATTCTTTTCAGTTTGAACAATCAAACTGAGTTTCTTGATTACTTTACCAGGTTTTGTTGTGTTGATTCTTCAAAATACATCAAGATTTCAGGCGATTATATATGGAATGATAGATTTCTGAAGTATTATATATGTTAGTATTAAATCTGCAGGCTAACAGCAAAATCCTAGGAAGTTGCCTTAACTATGAATCCTAGGAATCATAGATTTCTGAAGTAGTATATATATAACTGGATTTGTCTGAAAGCTATCCATATTCTCAACCGCGAAATACATGCTAAAGACACAGATTTAGGACATGATCAATGGTATTTCCTTGTTCATATCAACGGCTTTCTTTCACGCGTTTAGAGGTTAGAAAATTCCTTTTTCTTTTTTTCAATCTCTTTTACTCTGTTACTAAATGTTCAGTTTTGAACGGTTTAAAGGCTTTTGTTTTTATCTATAACTAGCTTGACATGCAAATCATATGGCTAGTTTCAGAAGCCGTTTCAGAATCCTTTAAGAGTCTCTTTTCACGTGATTTGGAAACTTTTTTTCGCTAACAAAGCACTGATTTCGTCGTAAAAGGGGCTTGTCTTTAGTCTTTCGATAGGAAAATGAACTTTGATTCTCCATTTGGAATTGAAATTGTTAGTTATTCTTTCGTGGTGTATTTGTTTCAGAAAGATAGCTGGAGTGAAGAAGAAGAGAGAATATTAGTTGAAGCTCATGCAAAGGTTGGGAACCGGTGGGCGGAGATTGCAAAGTTCATCCCTGGAAGAACTGAAAATGCCATAAAAAATCACTGGAATGCTACAAAAAGGAGGCAAAACTCTAGGAAGCAGAACAAACAAAATGATAACCCGAATGGCAAACCTCAATCATCAGTTCTTCAAGACTATATTAGAAGCCTGAATCTGAATTGCAACAACCGCGGCAGCACCACCACCGCTAGGTCCGCCACCTCAACCAATAGCTCCATCACTTCCAACACTCCTTCTAGCTCTACATTCTCTGAGGATTTGTCTAGTCAATTCAAATATTTTCTTCCTGAACCATCCGAATCCGATGATTCTCGGACTTTGATTGCTCAGCCTCGTGCATATGATGACGAACTGCTGTTCATGCAACACTTCTTTGCAAATAACAACAATAATATTCAACCGTCTGGTGATTTTTCCCAAAGCAGAAGTCCACTTGAGGTGAAGTCAATTCTTGTTGATCATAACCTGAGCAAAGATTCTTCAACAATTGACTCCCCCGAACTTAACTATCAGGAAAATGGTGTTCAGCAATGGTCTAATGATCCAGCTGACCCAAACTTCTTTATAAATAGCCTTGAAGAAAAAGAGCCTCGGACCACCCATCTGTTTTCTGACCTCTACCTGTCTAGCCTGTTGAATGGAGCAACCACTTCTTCATTTTCCTCTGGCTACGGCTACAGTACCAACATGAACATCACCAACCTCTTGTCGGAGCAAGCTTCTTCAGATGGAAGAAAAGAGATGGACTTGATTGAGATGGTTTCTTCCTCTCAATTCTATCGGTAGCAATATACTTTTCTATTTGAGTATATTTATATTAGGCAATTATCTTAGTCAATTAAGAACAATCTAAGTTCGAAAAGTGTCTAATCATGATGGGGTTGGTTTCTTTTTTCACTCAAGCTTTGGGTGCATATGAATGAATATTAGGTCATGGTTATGGTGTTTGTTAAGCGTTTTTAGTTTTGTTTGGTGGACTGCCATCATTTTCATGCGGCTGCAGTTGGTTTCTGTTTCGTCTTTTTGCTTACTTTTCTCAACAACTTGTGAATCTTTAACGGATTCTTTGTTGTCGAGGGTTACATAACTTCCCCATGGGCTGATTACACTCATCATGACGGGGAGAAACAGTGAAATGATCATTAATTTGTTTAACATTAGAAGAATATTGTTAACTAATAATCAATAATTTCAATGCATGCGTTGTTAACAAACGAATGCTAGTTGATAGGATTAATATTATCATCATTAGAGTTTTTATCTCAAAATATTAGGATAGATTATATGAACCAATATATGAATTCACGTTAAATGGTCCATAAGTACTTCCTCTCCTTCACACATTTCTATTCAAAGTCATGTATTCATTCAACTCTAATACTTCCATATTTTTCTAAATTAATTCCTTTCAAGTTTTTTTCGATCTTCCTCTAATTTTAACCCTTTTCTCAACATTCATAATCTCTATTCTCCTAACTGGAGCATCTATAGGTCTACGTTGTACATGTTCAAACTAACGTAAATGACTTTCACATATCTTGTCTTTGATAGGTACAACTCCAACTATCTTACGAATGTCTTTATTTCTCATTCTATCTTTTCTTGTATATCCACATATCCATCGCAACATTTACATTTCTATTACACTCATCTTTTGTGTATGCAGTTTCTTAATCGCCCAACATTCACTGCTATATAACAATATTAGTCTAATAAATGCCCTATAAAACTTGTCTTTCTACTATGTATGAATTCTTTTATCGCACAACACACCTGTAATACTTCTCTACTTACTCCATCTAGTTTAGATCCTATGAGTCACATTTCTATCAATCTCTCCATCCATCTGTACTTTGACCCCAAATATCGAAAATAGTTCCGCTTAAGTATCGTTACCGTCACTACATTATGCTCTTCTAGTTGAAAGGATTAACATATATCATAAAAATATAATCTTAGTCAAATGTTTTACTCCTAATTGCGATTGCAATCAAACTTCTTTTTCTAGGACTGACAAGTTTTTCTGTCCCGAAAAGCTTCTGTCTGGTGTGAGAAATGCGCTTGGAAGTTCAAACAGGATATAGTAATCCTTTGACAAGGAGAAGCTATCGATCATTTAATGTGTATAAATATGTTTCTTTGATCTCAATATTCACACATGGTTAGGTCTGCGATCATGACATTTGTGGGTTTGGCAAAGAATATTCCGACGAATAAACCTGGAAGAAGCATACAGAAACTGACTTAAGATGAAAATCTATATGTTTTCAAAGCATTCATGGTAAGCAAGAGTCAGTTTATTACATTACCGAAAAGTATGCTGGAAAGTTCGATATTTTGAGAGGCACTTTGAATAACGTGATATCGGCAATAGAGATGGGAATCTTGTTCAAGGAACCTACAACGCTGTAATACAAGGATACAATATCAGTGGCATTATGATTATCACATTCAGGCACAAACATACACTGCATGTAAACGAAGACAAGAGCATGCAGCTTGTGAATGGAGGAATTGGAGGCGAATTAAGACATGTATACACACGAGACATTTGAAGAATATAATGTACTTCCTCTCAAGCATCACTCGAACAGAAATCATTGCTGGCCTAATTAATGGATTTTAATCAACAACTATGTATTTCCTGATCATGCCAAAGTGAACTAGATGGAATTGTTGCTAAGGTTTAAGTTACACAGCTAGCAGTTGCTTGGTTTATAAACAAAGTAGAAAAATGTTCATAAAAAGGGAGGATTGATATATCTCTATTTATATGAGATAAAGAACATGAGTAGAACTATATATTTTAACTTCATTTTGGCCCCTTGTTACATTTCTTGAAATGCAAGAGCCAGTCTCTCTAACAAAAACCAAAGAGGCATAAAATTTTTAACGAGTTGCCCGACATTTTCGAGTTTAATCATACACAAAATCAAACACCTGTAAGTGGTTGGTCCAGTTTGGTGCAAAAACCAAATGAAGTTGAAGCTAATGGCAAGTCCAAGGAATCCACTAGCTGTTACAACAACCCAATGTTGGATTAACTCCATTAATATGGACTAATTAAGTGTAATTAACATCATATAACATTTAATTAGTAGTATATTTTGTATAAAGTGTGACCATAAATATACATAATATATTTATATTATACATGTATTAATCCTTAATGGGACGGGTTAATATATGATTCAGAGTATAGGAGGTCCCTGCCCTTGGCATATTGTAAGACCCGATTCTACACTACTGTAGACTCTAAATTCATAAAATTGATAATGGAAATTAAATAAATAATGAATATTGATTTCCACTTGGGTGAAAAGCTCCTTAACTTGAGATGTGAATGGAGCAATTTCGGGAAAATAATCTATGAGCAAGTATATAGAACAGCTCGCCAACGGGCGAGAAAGGGAGGATGATCGCCAATGGATAATGGCGAGGGTGAATAGTTAAGTTCGCCAAGTTAATTGGATATGATGATCACCCGAATGAGGCGAGGGCTGTGATCGCCCAAAGAATGAATATGTTGACTTGGTGAGTAATGTGATCTCCCATATAGAAGCGTAGATGATAGCTTAGTAGGCAAGAAAAGTCAAAATGTACTCGCCAAATTTATAATGTTAAGTGTGATTGCCAACTTGTGGCTTGAGTCATAGCAAGTAGGCGAGTAGAACAATAAATGGTGATTGCCAAGTAAAGGAAATCAGCTCGTAAATCATCAAATCGTATGTTGGCAAACTGGAATTGAGTTGGCGAGTAAAGGCCTCAAGTTGACTAGGCGAATTGGAATTAGCACGGATAAAATAGAAATAAAAGCTGACAATCTGGAAATAATAAATCAGAACCATACAACCAAGATTGACCTTGTAAGCCACACGACTGAAGACAATTAATAAAGGATGTTAAAGTCAATAAAGGAATCAACCTTATTGGTTGAGGAATAAGACAAAGGTGCAATAAGTCAAGAAAAGAGGCTAAGGACTTCACGCTACTTGCTTCTCTTGTACGAATTGGTTTAGACAATTAATGGCAAAGTGAAGTAAGTCAAAATGTGCAGAAAATAGCTTTCCATAGCTGTTCCAATTGCTGTACTTTTTTCACAAGTTTTTAATGCATGAAAGATGTGAGATTATGGAAGAAGCAGAATATGGGACAGGTGGTAGTTTTTGATTTGGATAGCATGGCTATATATATGAAGATTGAATGGAAAACTGATTCTTTGTTGCTGCAAGTTCATGTTCGGTTCCTTCCATTTCCACCATGCTTGATTTACTAAACTTCACCTTTAAGTTGGCTAAACACGTAAACCTGCTTGTAAAACCTTTCCTCCATCGTTGGATGAGCTAAAGGGATAAGCAGAGTAAGGCCAACGTGAGACAGAAAGTGTTTTGTTCTGGAAGTGCAGTTGGTTAAGGTGAGCTTCCTTATTCTACAGTTATCTTAGTATTTGATGATATAGTTCGATGTTTTACAAAGTAATAAACATAGATGCAGCCTTGTTTTTAGTTAGATCCTTAGAGAATACAAAAACTAGAAACAAGATGTGGTTTTGGAAAATAGATGAAAATAAACAAGGAAAATATGGGAAAAGTGAAAAGAATGGCGACTATTCGATCGCTAATGTTGAATGTTAGTGATCGCCAATGAGGTGAGTAGGTAATAAAGAATTCGCCAAGTTGAAAGTTGTTGTTCAAGCGGGCGAGGTCGCCCAACGCTAGTTTAATTCATATGCGAGCTCATCTTTGAGTAGAAAGCAGTAAATGGCGAACTCACATGCATTAGGCATTGGGTGAGTTGAATTGTGGGCGAACTCCCACTAATTAGACAATATGTGAATGGCAAGAATGTTGGGCGAGCTCTCATGTGTAAGCCATTTAATGAATGGCGAGCTCGGTTGGGCGAGCTAGTAGGATGTCTGTGGGCGAGCTGGTTGATTTATCTCAAGTCTCGCCCAAGTGATGGAAAGATATATAAAGAAAATATTAATAGAATTTATAAATTATTTTGCAGCCGGAAATTATGAACTCGGTAAATGCGATCAGGAAGGCGAGCAGGAAGCAAGACTTCGTTGAACCAGGTAAGGGAGATGTGTGTGAAGTGAATGCATGTCCTGTGGAGTTAAATTTTATGGAAATTATTGAGAAATTGTTTTGTTTTATGACATGCATTGGTTTGATAATTGTTTTGATTTGGGCGAGCTAAAAGCCGACCCCTATGTTATGATTGGGCAAACTGGTACAGGGCGGGTGAGCCCTCCTTTTTCTGATGTTTGGGCGAACAACCTCTTTTACGTTGTTTTGGGGCGAACGACCCCTGTTTTACTAAAAATCTGGGTGAGCCAATGTGGGCGAACTCTTTATGATACCTTGGGCGAGTGACCCTGTTTTAATAGAAATTTGGGCGAGCCACAGATGGGCGAACCCTTTTATAATATTTTGGGGCGGACGACTCCTTTGTTAAGAAAGTTATGGGCGTGCTACTGAGGGCGAGCCAGTTTTACTTGTTGTTTTTAAAAGCAAGGGTTGGCGGGGGAACACTTGTTCACCCCACTTTCAAGTTGACCATGGGCGAACTAGCTATGGCGAGTCAGTTTAACCCGTGCCTTTCTCACACGGAATTCAGTGAGATTACGAGCTGTTTTTAAAACCTTTTTGGAAAGAAAAATCATTTTTAGAAAATGATGAAATTAAGAAATAATTCCTTAAAGGTTTTTCATGAGATATAAAGTGATTTTGAGACTTTAGGCCCCTAGTTTCATGCATTATGTGTTATGAGGCTGATGGACCCGCCAAGTCATCAACGGTCTCGAGGTCACTTGGCAAGTGGACCCGAGGACCACCTATAGATTATGACCATAGATCTAGCTGAGATAGCCGTGAGGGGCGATGGCTTACGGGTGCACCCCAATAGCGGAAGATTTTCGTTCTCGCAAGGGGGAGGGGGAACGATGATAGCATGATTTAATTGTAGGGTGATGCCTAGTCTCAACTTGTTGATTTCTATTTACTAAGAGGATTTACTAAATCCTATTTACTGTTTACTACATATTAAAGTAAATTGTTTAACCAGTGATTTGAATGGTGTATTGAGAGTATTGTTTACTATATCCACTGTTTTCCTACTTGGTATGATTTTAGGAAAAATAAATATTTTGTGGCGTATAGTTTTGCTTTCTATAAAGCAGCATACGTTTCCTTTACTGAGCGCGTATTTCGCTCGCCCCTTTATTTTAACTCCACAGATAAAAGACACGGAGTTAGAGAATTAGCTCTCAGTTGGATATAGCTAAATATAAAGTGCTGTGGCGAATTATGTTAAACATGACAGGTACAGTCTCTTCTCTTTTACATTTCAGACATAAGTATATAGTACTACTTTATTTAAACAAAGATAATAGGGGATGTCAGATGTAAGGAAATATGAAAAGAATTTTCATATTCCGTATTTGTTAAATAAATGTTTATCATTTATTACTGTCACTGTTGAATGTTAATGGCATCGCAGACAGCCCAACCAGAAAAGTTGTATAGAAATACGTGAAAAATGTGGTAACGGGCTGTTACAAATTTAATGGTGTCAGAGCTTTGGTTGGTCTGATGTCTGTTGATGCCTTTAGCACAGTAAGTGTTGAAAAAGGTTAACATCCCCTATAGTACTGTACAGTCTGAAAGTATAGAGGAGTCAAGTGACTGTAAATTAAGTTAAGTGTTTAAATGTAGTGAAAGTTGATGAATTAAGAGTTACAAGTGGAGATTGTAATTCGGGAATTTTACATGAGATAGGCGATTTTATCATCATAATGTCAGGTCTATTCGGTAAGGTACAGTGAGGAACTCGGTGAGGGCCCCACCAGGACTTTTCTGTCCATATCGAACTAAGATCCTGAAATGATGATATTGAAATAAAAAGGGGTAATATTAGTGCATAAGCCTTAAGATCTCATATTTGGAGGTATATCGAAGAGAGAAAATTAAAGGGGAATTTATGAACATACCCCTATATTGAAATGCTTTCTCTGAGTCATAAATGACTAAATTGATTTAAATTAGATTGATGGTGAAATAGTATGAGTATGTGATGGTGTAAAGGGCATATTACATGTTTGATGATCCCTACTGTAAGCCCCACTGATATTTTGATGAGTAATGCGACCCGGAGTATATCTTATGAGAGGTCGCGAGATAGTCAGCCCTGTTGTGGATTTTAGGGTCTGAATTAAAGTGAAGATATGAGATTATTGAATATTATAAAAAGTAATATACTTATAGAGTGTGAACTAAAAGGTGAATTGTGTGAGAAATGATGTAAAATCGATGATGCTAACATTGGTTCTATATACTCCTTATGTTTTTAGGAGAATAAATACGATATTCATAGAACTGAAATATTGTGAAATACATATGAAATGACTTAAAAATATATACATATGTGTTTGGAGGATACATAGTGGATTTGTTGGATGTAAATAACGAGACATCCAAGACGATATGAGTTTGTGAATTAGAATTACAGGATGATAGTTTAAGTAAACTTTTGGAGTAACGTGGATTCGAGAGACTATTGACTCGATTCATAATATGGAAATCTGTTTATAAGCCTTTACCAGAGAATTAGAAGAGCTTGAGAAATTACTCAAGAGATTGATGAGTAGAGAATCAACTGTTTTGGTATAACTGGTGAAAACGAAAAATTTTATCGTTTTGAAAACAACGGAATTAGTACTCTCTACAGTTGCTTCTAGGTTCCGGAACAAGTATGGTATTCTAAAATACCTGCCTTACTCTATCTGGATCCCTAGCCGACTGTAGAATCCTTCTTACATGTGAGCCTAGAGCCAACTAGGAAGATTTTAAAGAGAATGAATATGTGTATTGATATAAGCAATATTGTTGAATAATGCCATAAATTTCTAGGAATGGAAAACCTTATTGTTAAATCAGTGAACTTGAGTTCTAATTAAACTATGTACATTAGAGACGTGAGGTCTCAAGTAATTAAATGGACATTGAAATTGTCTAAGTAGAGGATTTTACTACTTAAGTGAGATTAAAGTATGGTTATTGAGGTATAAAATTTATGAGGTTTACCCGTATGACATAAATGAGTGAATGGGTATGTATGAATATAGTATTCGAAATGGTTACAAGATGGTAACGATAAAATACTATATTAAGTAAGAAAAACGACTGTGGTGATAAATATGAAAGAATGAAAATGTCTTAAGAGACAAGTCACATGATGACTAGGGAATACGAGTTATGAGGTAAGTTCCCAAGTCTATGAATAAATGTGATTTTGTCTGATCATCATGTGGTTATGGCTGAAATTAATAATAAACCAGATTTTGACAGATGAAATTTGTTATAATCAAAGAAGCAGATACAAGAAATACTGCTAATCCTGAAAAAGGATATACAGATGTGTATATAGGAACATATTAGAATTGTGAAATTGTATAAGTAAAGTGGTGATGAAATCTGAATAATGACAAATTCAATTTCAGAAATTGATGTGAGGAAATTATACTTTCAAATATATTCTCCAAGCAGTGACATTACATGTACTAGGAGAATAAGAGATAAATTGATAACTAGATATGAAAAAAAGTTATCGAGAAAAATGATTACCTGAGATGTAATCGATGGTTAGTATTAAGGTTTGCAAAAGAAGAGCAGCCATAGTTTAACCATGAAATAATCATAGTGGGATGGTAAAGAATCCGAAAGAACCATGAGTTTATAGAAGTGATTATGGATTGAGTAGCCAAATTAATTCACCTCATCATCATGTTTCGGGATGTCTTGAGTGCCTTGGTCGGTATATATTGGTGAAACAGTGAGAACGTATGTGAAGTTCCAGTGAGTGAGTACATGTGAGAGGGATCCCTGATTTGCCATATGCTTTGAGAGAATAGCAAGAGGCTTTGGGATTCCAAATTTTACTGTCAGCACCGCCTCTAATTGATATAGATATCCGAGGGCATTGTGTGGACGCTCCGAGATATATTGAGAGCGAGTGCGTTGTATTTAAGAGACTACTGGGGCAATTACATACGATTGATTAAAACTATCTAAATGATAGTCACCAAATTATTATCGACTTAGCACCGAATGAGATGATAAGTGATAAATAGTATTAATGAGTTATTGTGTAAAAAGAAGTGAAAATTTGCTAACTCCCAAGAATGATAAAAGATTTCAGGGAGTATAAATTGAATTTGAGAGAAGAAGCCCGAGTTCTTCAGGATCCTTGAATAAAATCCGGGATAGGCGACCCACGAGTTGGGTGATCGCCCAACTGTGGATAATATGCTGTGAGGTGTGGGCGAACTATGTGGTCGCCGACTCACTTGAAAGAGTAAATCTGGGTGCGGGAAAGCGCCAAAGGGATGACTATCGATGGCCTGAAGAGATAGGCAGGACTCTTAAAGACAATATGGAGTATAAAGAGATATTCGTGGTCTCAACTTAGAGACGAGATAAACTAAAAGTTGGAAATGTGATAAGGAAGAAAAATACCTATATTGGTGGTACTTTCTATACTAAGTGAAATTTGAAAAGAGTAAAATGCTATCTGGATAGTTGTGGATATATAGACTGTGTCTGCTTATTCCTTAATTATGAAATTTATTGAGCTAATTAGTGCCTTGGTCGAGTTATATGTCAGGGAAATGGTGAGGTTAGTCAGTGTTCCAGTGAGCATTACATTTGATAGGGAGTCCCACTTCGTATCTCAGTGTTGAGAGAGATTTCAGGAAGCTATGGGATCCCGATTGAGTTTTGCACCGTAGTTTATCCGTAGATTGATGGACAGTCCGAGCGTATGATATGGACACTCGAAGATATGGTGTGAGCGTGTGCAGTTGATTTTATAGGCTCTTGGAATAATCCTCTACCCTGGCAGAGTTTACTTATGATAATGGCCAAAGGAAAGTATAGGCATGGTACCTTAAAGGGTTTATTTAGCAGACGATATAATACACGATAGCATGAGAAAATAGGAGACCGAGAATTATTTTCGACTTGGTTGAACCGACTTCTTGAGATATACAAGAAATTATGTATGTAAGGTTTCACCATTTAGAGGCATACTGAGAGGAAAATTGAGTCTCTGACGCATGGGATCGTAGGAGATCTTAGATCGTGTGAGAGATGTGCACTATCTCCAGAGTTGTCAGGAGTGCATAACGTATTCCATGTCTCAATGATGAGAAAGTACTATCCATATCCTTCTCACGTGATTCGACATGAGTCCTAGAAATTAGAAAGGACATGAGTTACGTTGAGAAATCGGTATGGATTTTGGATAGGAAGGATAAAGTGTTGTGCTCTAAGATCAATCCTTTGATTGGATGCTCTAGCAGTAGGAGGCTACTTGAGAGTTAGATAGCCTTATACGTGAGAAGCATTCAGAGCTCTTTCAGTAATAGGTCCATATAAAATTTGGAGGACCAAATTTTTTAAGGTGGGGAGAAAATGTAAGACCAGATTCTACACTACTGTAGACTCTAAATTCATAAAATTGATAATGGAAATTAAATAAATAATGAATATTGATTTCCACTTGGGTGAAAAGCTCCTTAACTTGAGATGTGAATGGAGCAATTTCGGGGAAATAATCTATGGGCGAGTATATGGAACAGCTTGCCAACGGGCGAGAAAGGGAGGATGATCGCCAATGGATAATGGCGAGGGTGAATAGGTAAGTTTGCCAAGTTAATTGGATATGATGATCACCCGAATGAGGCGAGGGCTGTGATCGCCCAAAGAATGAATATGGTGACTTGGTGAGTAACGTGATCTCCCATATAGAAGCGTAGATGATAGCCTAGTAGGCAAGAAAAGCCAAAATGTACTCGCCAAATTTATAATGTTAAGTGTGATCGCCAACTTGTGGCTTGAGTCATAGCAAGTAGGTGAGTAGAACAATAAATGGTGATCGCCAAGTAAAAGAAATCAGCTCGTAAATCACCAAATCGTATGTTGGCAAACTGGAATTGAGTTGGCGAGCTGAGGCCTCAAGTTGACTAGGTGAATTGGAATCAGCACGGATAAAATAGAAATTCGGGCGAGCCACAGATGGGCGAACCTTTTTATAATGTTTTGGGGTGGGCGACCCCTTTGTTAAGAAAGTTATGGGCGTGCCGCTGAGGGCGAGCCAGTTTTACTTGTTGTTTTTAAAAGCAAGGGTTGGCGGGCCAACACTTGTTCACCCCACTTTTGAGTTGACCATGGGCGAACTAGCCATGGCGAGTCAGTTTAACCCGTGCCTTTCTCACACAGAATTCAGTGAGATTACGGGCTGTTTTTAAAACCTTTTTGGAAAGAAAAATCATTTTTAGAAAATGATGAAATTAAGAAATAATTCCTTAAAGGTTTTTCATGAGATATAAAACGATTTTGAGACTTTACGCCCCTAGTTTCATGCATTATGAGTTATGAGGTCGATGGACCCGCCAAGCCATTAGCGGTCTCGAGGTCACCTGGCAAGTGGACCCGAGGACCACCTATAGATTATGGCCATAGATCTAGCAGAGATAGCCATGAGAGGCGATGGCTTACGGGTGCGCCTCAATAGCGGAAGATTTCCGTTCTCGCAAGGGGGAGGGGGAACGATGATAGCATGATTTAATTGTAGGGTGATGCGTAGTCTTAACTTGTTGATTTCTATTTACTGAGATGATTTACTGAATCCTATTTACTGTTTACTACATATTAAAGTAAACTGTTTAACCAGTGATTTGAATGGCGTATTGAGAGTGTTGTTTACTATATCCACTGTTTTCCTATTTGGTATGATTTTAGGAAAAATAAATATTTTGTAGCGTATAGTTTTGCTTTCTATAAAGCAGCATACGTTTCCTTTATTGAGCGTGTATTTCGCTCACCTCTTTATTTTAACTCCACAGATAAAAGACACGGAGTTAGAGAATTAGCTCTCAGATGGATATAGCTAAATATAAAGCACTGGGGCGAATTATGTTAAACATGATAGGTACAGTCTCTTCTCTTTTACATTTCAGACATAAGTATACAGTACTACTTTATTTAAAAAAAGTTAATAGGGGATGTCAGATGTAAGGAAATATGAAAAGAATTTTCATATTCCGTATTTGTTAAATAAATGTTTATCATTTATTACTGTCACTGTTGAATGTTAATGGCATCGCAGACAGCCCAACTGAAAAAGTTGTATAGAAATACGTGAAAAATGTGGTAACGGGCTGTTATACATATATATAGATAATAGTGTAGCCCATTTCACTGTTGCCATTTTGACATAAAATATGAACAAGGGCAGTCTCTCCTCTCTCTCGTTTCCTCCTCTTCACCTCACTATCATCCTCTCATTTTCTCCCTACAGAGGCCACCACGAACAGCAGTTGGCAGTGGTGAAATCGTGGTTGTATGGTGAGTTTGTGGCTTACCCACCTAAGGTTAGTTTTCTCCTTTTGTTATTGTGCTAATGAGCTTGGTGGATGATTTGGTTCCAACAATTAGCATCAGAGCATGTCCATAATAAAGCCATTAACCATTTTTTGAAGAAAAATGAGAATCTATACATTTTTTTTTATTTTGGGGTATTTTCGGATTTATGTCATACCCAAAAGATTCATGCATTTTTGAGCCAAATAATGCAAGATATTGATTGAGGATGAATTTTTATTAAAAATGCCATGAAAATGAAGTAAAATGGGTCAAAAACGAGGCTGAAATGGTGAAACTATAGCCGGGTCGAGTAAAAAACCCATTTTCTGCAACTTTTGCTCGTTTTCGGGCGAGGAAGACAGTCGGGCGCGTACAACACATGCGCCAGACAGCGCCACTTTAGGCGCTAGCTGCAATTAGGTGGGTGCGTGTGCATCTAAAAACAAAAAAAGAAACTTTTTTTTTCTTTTTCAACCCGTTTTTTTGGCCTTGTTTGACTTTGGGCCCTCCTTTTGGTGTTTGGGCCATTAATTTTGGCCTGGTTTTTGGCCAACGATTTTGGGCCATTTTTTTTGTTTAGTTTAATTAATCTTGGGCCAATATTTTTGGGTGAAGGGCTGTTTTTTTTTAATTGGATCATATTTTATGGGCCTTTAATTTTAGAAATTAAAAGGCTAATTGTTTTATTTTAATTAATCATTATTGTTCTAATTAATTTAGGCCAAAATAAATTTTGTAATATTATGGGCATTATTTATTTAGTTATTTTAATTGGCCATTTAGTAATAATTAATTTTGGGCAATTAAAATTAATTAATTTTGAGATCATTTTGCCTAATTAATTTAGGGGTCATATTGATTAATTAATTTTATTTGACTATTAAATTTAGATTAATTTCTAGCTATTTTGCATAATTAATTAAAAGGCCATTTTGGATTATGATTTTTACAGCCATTTTTGATTAATTAATTATGAGCCATTTAGTTAATTAATCCTTAGTCCAATTTTGTTATAACCAAATTTGTTTAAGAGTAATAATTAATTGTTGAGCCCAAAATTAATGTGATAAGTGAATTTTAGAGGAATTAATTTTGGAGTAATTTCTAGAAATTTAATTACTCATTTAATTCATAATTCACTTAATTTTGAAATATATACTCATGCCCATGAATTACTAATATTTGGCTTAATTAAATAAGTTTAAATAAATTATTTGGGTATTTTGTTGAGCCATTTTGGATTATGGTCTACCCATTTCGTTAATAATTTATTTAAACAAATAAACTCTCTAAAAAATAAGATTGCCTTATTATGTGAAATTAATTTAATTAATTAATATTATACCCAAAAATACTACATATGCTTTAGAAACTGCATATTTTGGATGTAGTTAATTTTGGTCAACAAATTTTGTGAATATTCTTAAAATTATAAATCATTAATTTGAGTGACTAGTACTTGCCTGTCACAGGAATAGTCATGAAAAATTTTTTGACGATTTATTCTGATAATTTTAGGGATATAATAATAATAAGGAAATGCATAGTGATAGTTGCAGTTGCATAATTCACTAAGATCTCTAGAAGTGGCTAGTCTCTCCCTGTCGAATTGTTAGTTGCTTTTAGAGATGCTTAAGACTGAGAGGATTCTGGTTGGATATGACATGATCTTCCTACCCTGTCGGTGGGCAATTATTCAGGTTATATTCAACTAGTTTTGTCTTATCCTCTGTAGTGTATTGTGGAATAAAATTGACATTTATTGAGTTATTCCACTAGCCTCCATATTTGTGCAACTATCACATATCGAATCTCTTGTAGGATCAAATTAGATGGATAGTATAAATTATTCTCTACGGTTAGGGGCATGTTGAACTAGAAAGTAGTCTTGACAGTCGATCAATCTTCTATACCCAATAATATGAGCTTGTTGAGGACAAAATATTTGGAATTTCGAGAATACTCAAGTGAGAATTCTCTGATTATAAAGGGTATTACTATAAAATAATACATCAGAGAAAGTGTTTTAATTAATGATAACCAAGAAGTATTTATGGATGCCATTACGAAAATAGTTCGCATAAGATCAATAAAGGTTGCTATAAGATTTTGATTCCATATGGCAGATTTAGTACTACTTTCTTCTGGGGTGGAGAGTGGGAGATCTTTTAAGTTTGCAGATCTCATTTAATGCAGAAGGAAGTATGACATTTTAATATCAAAATTGATATTGTCATTCAAGAGTGGGAGATCTTTCAAGTTAACAGAACTCATTCAGCCATAATGATGACATATGCCAACATTACTGCCAAAAGGAAATATTATTAAGAGGTCTTAATAAAAGGTCATTTTAGAAGAAATATGCCAAATCCAATTCCCATTCTGGTTTCACCAACACTTGTAAATATCAATGTGTGCCACTTCTGTCATAAACTTGGGCAGAAGAGGGTAGTTTGCAAGAAGTCTTCTAGATTGGGATGTGTAAAAGGCATTCTGTTAGCTTTTATTTTGAATCCAATCTAGGAGATATGCCTTCTAACTATTGGTGTTTGGATACCGGTGCTATTATTGACAAAACCATAAGCAACCAGAGATCGAATAAGGAAAAATTGTTGTGAATTGGGGTTATAGAGTTATAATCCATATTGAAAATATAGCCAGACTGTTGTTACATTATGAAGACAGTTTTGTAACTACTGTCAATTCATACTTTTCATTCTGATAACAGAAAAGTATTTTGCTTAATGACAACATGCGTGTTAATTCTGGCATTTTGCATGATGGATATACAATAGATTCGTGCCCCAATATTAAGCAAATTTTCCTCAATGGTGAATGATGTGACTGTAGATTTTGATTATGATAAGATAGATAAGAAATCTATTAAGTTGTGGCATGAGTTAGGGACATTTTGAGGCACATGTGAGATTGCATTAAGGGAAATCTTACTGCTAATATTAAGGATGTGATTAGCAGATATTGAGATGATTAGGAGCTGATATATACCGACATTTGTAAATCATATCTACATATTGTTTTCAGTGGATATAAGTGTTTCATCACTCTCACTAAAGACCATTTTGATTTAGGTCATATATAATGAAAGATCTGATCTTGTAGAGGCCTTAGACATTCTGATTAATTTCGCTATGCTGCTTAAGGCAATGATTAGACAGTAGTGATGAATGTTGTGTTCGGTATAATGAAGCTAGGCGAAATCATATACTGGTTTTCGATTAAGTGCACTGTAGGATTATGTATTGACGCCTAGTGTACAATGCTTGGAATATTGAAACAGAATGAGATTGCAGTAGCAGTTATTCATACATTTTGATATAGTACGATTTATGTTGATCGCTCCAAATTTTCAAAATTCGGATGGAGTGAAGTTATGAAAACTGCAACTCACGTTCAAAGTTGATCTCTAGTCAAAACCAGTTCCTAAATGCATCCCAAGTTGTAGTCATACAAGAAGCTGAGATTAGTGTCGTTTTCTGTGTTTAGGGTTATAAAGTTAAACAAAAGGCCTATAACCCACAGTTAAGAAAACATGACGAGAAAACTATTAGCGGCAATTCTGTTGATTATTACATCGGCTAGAAAGATTCTAGATTTTGTTTTCTCATTATGTGACACTAGAATCATTAAGCCTGACAATGCAATCTATTTAGAAGATGACTTAAAGAGTGGAAGTTATGAACTCCACAAAGTCATTATTGAAATACATTTTGTTGTGCCAGTCCTATATATGCGTTATCTTTTGATGGTAAAAAGGCCACAACTAAAGGAATCAACGGTTGATCCCAATACCATATTTTGAACCTGCACCTGACCTTACAGAGGAACGTGAATGTGAGATTCATGTGACGTTTGTTTCTGATATTTGTCAGGAGACTATACTGATTCGAATACTTAGAGTTAGATATTAGTCACGCAGGATGTGTAAACATTTATGTTGCATAAGGATGCATGGGATTTATTTTAGTTGTCACATCATTAAAGACCAAAAGGGACTCTAACGATTAGGTAGATTTAAAGCCAAATTTGGCCAAGGCTTTAAATAAGAAGAAGGAATTGGTTTTATGAAAACCTTATTTCCTGTTTCTACCTGAGATTCTCTTAGATCATGATGGCGATTAGTAGCTCATTTTGATTAAAAGCTACATCTTGGACAGTAAAACATCTAAATGGAGCAACCTAAAAGTTTGTAGTTCCTAAGATGGAACATATAGTTTGTGAACTCAAGGAGTTCATTTGCGAACATTAAAAGGCATCCAGATTGTAGTATGCAAAGTTGATGAGAATGTCACTTTGAGGAGAATATTATTGTTTGATATTTGGATCCATTGCAAGGTCAGTAGGAGTAGTCATGTGCTTACTGTGCTTTAAATTGATGATATCAAATAGCAGCCTATGGCACTAACCTATTGTATGAGACAAATTTCATGTCATCATGTCACTTTAGGATGAAGAATCTAAGTGAGGCTTTATTTCATTTTAAGGATTGAGATTATTCGTGACATATCAATAGGCATACATTATTGGTCTTATAAAAAACTTACATTGTGTGTTAAGTAGGTTTATTATATATTGTTCTCCTATTAAGACGTCATTTAGTGAAAAATGACATATTATGAAAATCTCAATGTCCTCAAAATGAAAATGAAAGAGCTCATATCGAGTGTTATGTATGCCTTATTGTGGGTAATTAGTGTATGCTCAAGTCTGTACACATTTTTGATAGTGCATGTTATAGGTGTATTTCGGAGAAACTTGAGCGATCCTGCAATAGAGAACTGGAAACTGTAAAGAGAGTATTTGAATATTGACAAGTCTGACATTCTGAGTTTAGTAAGATATTTTGATGTTGATTTTGCAAGCTATCCAGATGATGAAAATTATTTTGGTTATATATTTGTGGACATAAAGGAGCTGTAATTTAAAAAGTGTGAAGCAAACACTTATATTATCCTTGATTATGGAGGCTAAATATGTAGCATGCTGTAAAGCTACATGATGGGCCATTTAGGCTATAGAATTTCATCTCAGGGCTGTTTTTCTGTGGTTGCCATTTTGAAGTCCTGGAGATGTACTGTGATAATGCTACAGCGAGTACTTTCTCTCTCAAAATGCTAGGACTTCCTCACACTCCAAATATTCAGATATCATTATTCGGTTTTGTTAGAGAGAAAATAATGGAATCTATTGCTTGATTAGATTGTAGAGCACATAATGAAAGAGCTCATTCTGGCTAACTGAAAGTTTGGCTGCTAAAGTGCTTTGACGACATAGCACTTGTATGAGACATATGGAGCCATTTACTGTATTAAGTTAGTGGGAGCTTTGTAATAAAATTAACTGCAGTTATGTGGATGGATTCCTACTTGCCATATATGCATATTCTGTTTTGCGCGCATTTTGGTGAATATGGCATTCTGTTGGATGAGACATTTTATATTAGTTTCATATGCTTCCGTTAAAGCAATGCATCATTTTGTTTAGATGCGTATAAATAATATAAGAGAAACATACTGTTGGCTCTATAGGCTATACCGAGAGGGGGGTGAATCGATTTTTCACTAACCTTAGGCTCGTTTTTCGGTTTCTCTAAATTCTCTAGCCTATATTGATATTTTCTAAGTTCTCTTAGCTAGGTAATTATACAATATAAATTCAATGCAATAAACACAAATATAATTGCAAGAAAGTAAAGAGAGAAAGGATAGAGAAATGTACACAAGTGATTTATAGAGGTTCGGCAACCTTGCCTACGTCCTCTACCTTGAGACGCTCCCAAGGATTTTCCCAAATTCACTATCCTTGAATTTGTTACACTCCCTCTTTTCAAGGCTCAAGAGAAACCTCTCTCTTTTCTAGGCTCAAGAGTAACCTCTCTCTTTTCCTAGGCTCAAGAGTAACCTCCCTCTTTTTCAAGGCTCAAGAGAAACCTCCCCTATACAAGGAATGAAATGAGTTTACAAATGAAGTAATCAAAGAAGGCCTCTAGATAGGCAAGTGATTACAGAAATTAAGCACAATGAAAAGCCTATACAAAGTTTGTGCTAAGCAATACAAGAAATAGATGAATGATAGAAGATGAAGACTCTTTATCTCTTGAATTGATGTTGAGGCTTGAGGAAGATGAATAAGATGATGAAAGATGTTGCTTGGTTGTTCCTTTTCCTTCCTTTAGCTTCTAAGCCTCTATTTATAGTCCCTTGGATGGTTTGTGGACGTTGGTTGGAGCCAAAACAGAAATTAGCCGTTGTATCTCACAGAAACTAGCCGTTGGGGACATTTTGACACAAAGGGATCGATCCCTTTCCTTAGGGGATCGATCCCATGCTTCATTTTCTTGCTTCCGGGGCATTCTGCCAAAAAGGGATCGATCCCTTTCCCTAGGGGATCGATCCTTTTCTTCCAAATGGCATTTTTCCTGCACTTTTGAGTTAGAAATGATGTGGTATTTGATCCTAATTCAACCCAACACATATTGGCACTTTTGTGGGAGTTTTTCTTGACTTTCTTTGATGAAAACATTGTCCAAAAATTCATTAAGTGATTTTCTAAAATATTCAAAACATTTATAAAGAATTAAGACCCATAAGGATGTATCATTAAATCATGGTCTTAATGTTTGATATGATCACTTAAAATGTATTGAGAAAATCATGTGTGATAAGGCAAATTTACAATATGAATTAAAACATTAAAGCTTACTTAAGTTTTTATCATTTCAAAATATATATGTCACATACTAAATAAGAAAACTATAACATACCTATACATGCTTGATGCAAGCATGCCAACAAAGATTATATTCACAGGGATCCAAACCCTGATCAGCTTCCAATTGAGCTTTTCCACTGAAACTGCTCTACACAGACCAAATATGGCAATAACTAGAGAACTTATTAGATTCTGTAATACAATACAGGAAAAAGAATGAACTTCCACTGGGTCAAAGCTTCAGATGTTCACAAAATAAGGCATCTAAAGGTGGTCAAAGAGAGGAGTAATGCTACGGGGGAGATGGTCAAAGATGCCTAAACAGCTCTGCATGCTTTTAAGTTACAGTTCTATAACAGAATATAACAGACAAATTTGCTTATGACGACATTTTTGCATATTTTGAATGCTACTGAGCTGCCAAGTTTTCATACTTGATAAAACATCAACGATATTCCAGCATTGAAATTGTAACTTGAGAGAACAACTTTATTCGGCAATGTCATGCTGCATGAAGAAATGCAGTAGACTGTTCCAGACAGAAGAGGTCCAGATCTTCTTTCTAATGACTGTGAACATTTTCCATCGCCACCAAATGGAAGATTGAAACCCTCACCAGTTGCTACTTTATTCCCTTTAAAGAACCGCGTGGACACCTAATTTTGTCCGAACTTAATAATTTTGAAAAGTTGAGTCATATAAATTTTGTTAGATTTGTGGACTTAAAAATCCAATTTAAGTTAAGTTATAGCCCAAATTTTTTTTTTTTATTTTTAACTCTATTTTCAAATTTTGTTTTTAGTTTAATTGTTATAAATTTAATTTATATTCATTTAAAAAAAAGTAAAAAAAAAGAAAAAAATAAAAGCTGTGCCGTGTTCCTGTCAGACCTTTTTTTCCAACTACCAGCTACTGCTTGCTGCCAGAGTAGGCTGCTCTCTGCCAGCCACCCCGACGTCAGCTCATAGCCTCAATAGTCAACAAAAAAACACTGCCATCAGATGGTAATCTCGGAAAATCAGGAATTTCACTGGCATTAAACCAAAAAATGGACAAAAAATTTTTCTTAAGAAAAGGAACAATTGGCAAGCAAACTGAGCATTTTCCAAACCCACAGACACCTCTGCCTCCACCATTCTCCGCGCTCTTTCAAACCCCATTCACTGTCTTTAACACCTCCCTATCTACAACAAAAATTGTCACCCTCAACAAACCGAGTACCTTCGTTCACTCGATATCCAAGCAAGCACACCTCTACCTAAAAACCTTGCCAACCACCATTCCTGAGCCCTCGAACCTCCAAAACCCAGCTCAAATCACACCCAAAAAACCTTGACCACCAACCCGGGACCCCAAATGCCTCTCACTGACCACCACCGTGACTCTCCACTCTTAAGAGTCCAGTATACAAAGACTGAAGCCTCTCTTAAACTGTGAATCGCAAAACACCCAACCACCAGCATAGTCCCCATCCTTTATCACCGCTCGAAACCAACCACCTTCATCAGCCCAAAAACCCACCCTTAACATTCATACCTCTGCCAAACCCAAGAATCGGATTCCATACCTCAAAAATGAGAAAATCGCAAAAAAAAAAAAAGAGAAAAAGAAAAGAAAACAACAATAAAAGCTCCTAAGCATATGTCAGCCACATCTTCTTTCACAGAAACCACACATCAATAAACAAGTAAAATAAACGTAACAAAGTTTGGGGTTCGGATTGGGTATTTCCGGGAGATTTTTGTTCAAGACCCATGGAAAAGGCGAGGGAGATGGGTTATGTAGAAGGAAGAGGCTCAAACGATGGTGGAGTTTGGAGAAGCGAAAGGAAGAAGAGGTCGGTGGCGTCGAGAAGAGCTTGGTAGTGACGGCTTGAAAAAAAAAAAAAGAAAAGAAAGGAGGTCTTTTACTAATTCTTATTATTTCATCTTTTGTTTATCTTTTGACTTGAAAAGATATGCTTTGGTAATCTGATTGGCTAAGTTGTACATGCAAGTATGGATTTATGGTTTTTACCTGACATGTTAGCTACTTTACGTTTTTTATACTAATTTATTTTTGCCTCATTTTGTAATTTGCTTGAGAGCTTGTTTGGAAAATGCACGTGGAGTCCTCCTCTTCATGTACTGATTCATTATTTTCAAAGCTTTGTTTAGTTTACTTTCAACTATTTAATTGTTTGTTTGTTTGTTTTAACTTAAGGTGACTATTTCTATAAAAAAAAAACTTGAGGTGACTATTGAATTTAATGGATGGATTATTTTTCTTGTGTACTCGCATATAATGTGCTTTGTATTTACTAACTTTGGAAATGTTTTTTCTAGTTTTAATCATTCCTTGTAGTTATTAAAAATAGATATAAAATCCATTTGATAATTAAAACTTGTTTTATGAGTTAACAATAATAAGATATTAAATTTTAATTAAAAAAAATTTTTCGATGATGAGATGCTACGGAAGTCACAAGTAGTGATTCCTAGTTGATTCCTAAGTGAGAAGAGTTATACTAAATGTTGCCAAAAGTATTGGAATATTTAGTATGATTTTTCAATAATTTAATTTTTTTTGTTAAAAATAAAAATAAATAAGTTTTTTTTTAAAAAAAGAAAATAGAAAAAAGAAATTGACAATAAAGTTTAAATTTCAAAATTAGTAAATTTCCGATGATGGGATGTTACGGAAGTCACAAATAGTGATTCCTAGCTGATCTCCAGGTGAGAAGAGTCATACTAATTGTTGCCAAAAGTATTGGAATATTTAGTATGATTTTTCAATAATTTAAATTTTTATTAAGAAAAAGGAAAATAAATAAGTTTTTTTAAAAAACAAAGAAATATAAATAAATAAACAAATAAACAATGAAATTAAAAATTAAAAATTCACTTGCATCATATATTGTTTGTTTGCATCATATGCATTCATTTAATTTCCAAATAAACGTGAATCTTCCGAGGATGAGATTCTGTGGAAGTCACAAGTAGTGATTATTAAAAAATCTCTAGGTGAGAAAAATTATTTCAAATGCTACCAAAAGTATTGGAGTATTTGATTTAATTATTCAATACAAAAAAGTTCACATTTACTTTCGAAAAATAAAGTTTAACCTTTTAAAATAAAACAAAATAAATTTACAAATAAAAAATGATTTTGAATAAAAAGATTGCAATAAAATAAAAATTATTTTTAAATATTAATTTGAGATCATTTTATTAAAATTAAAGGATAACACATGATTATTATGGTACCGTTTTTTAACGGGCGTCGTGGGGGTGCTAATCCTTCCCCACGCGTAACCGTACTCCCGGACCCGATTTTGTTTTCGCAGACCAAAAAATTGTCTTTTTAATAAAACTTAATTAATTTTGAGATTTTGTTAAAAAGATAAATATTTTAGGTGGCCAATCACACCTAGTAAAAAAAGATTGGTGACGACCCCTTTGTTTTTAATTATTTTCAAAATCGTCGAGCGCGAAGCCGTTACGACAAACCGAATTGAAGAAAGTAAATGGATTTATACATTTTATTGAAGAACCAGTGATACATACATCAAATTGACCTAACAAATGTCACTTTTAAAATGGCAACTCTGATCACATAATTGTGTATAATTATATTAGTGTATAAGACATGAATGCAAACTGATTAATTAGTAGTCTAGTACGTACTGTGCATTCATTAGGGTGGAAAAACCAACATATTAATCTCCAGAACAGAATTTTTTGTCAGATAGTTTACTAAAGTTTAAAATATTTAAAAACAATGAGACAAGGAGTGCGTAAACTGTGGTAATTGTTGTGTAAAGTAAAATAAGCAAAGGGAAGAACATTTCAAAATACACATGGCCAAAAAAATTTCAAGTTCATGTCAAAATCCAATTAGCAAAACAAACGTGCATGTAGGACGAAATACAATTAACATGAGAGAACTCAAGCAAAACAGCAGTTTAGAGATGAATTAAAATGAAACCATCAGAAGTTGAAGCTTTTTCTTGGTAATTCTACTTATCAGTGAACATTCCAGGCTCAGCACTTGCCGTGATACTGCCAATTAACTTCTTCCCTTGCTGATGTATACTATTTAGGATCTCATATACTCTATTAACCTTTTCATCTAATGACGCTTTCCCATTCCAAGAGCTTAATTCTGATTCCTCAGAATCATGGCAAACAACCTGATCTAACTTGATATCTAACATATCACTAACCCGCACATGGGGAAAAAGAATGAAAAGAAACATGAGATTTGGAATAATCAGTCAAACTTGTCAGCTCCAATTGCTATTGCCAAGTTCAAATGACAATCTGCCAATGAAGTGAAAGAATTCTAAAGCATCAGAAAAAGGCCATATGTAGTAGAGAAAAAGTAAGTTGATCCCCCAAAATTAGTAAACTGGAGCACCTTCAGTGAAGCAATAGTGCCAAAAGTAGAAGCTTCGAAGCAAATTAATTATATTACTCTATCACCATAAAAATTCAGATATATAAGTAGTCTTCCTGCTTATAATTTTGGTCCGCCAGAGTTCTAATAGAAAGAGTAAAACGGCAACCAAGGCAAATTAAGCCAAAACATTTGCAATTAGTCCGTTCAATTAAGAAAAAAAACCCCATGTCAGTAAACAGAGAGAAGTTTCCATTTTTGTTTTCTATCCTTACAGTAATGATAAGATTTTACGAAACAACTAGAAAACAAATAAGAAAATTAAAATTTTAAACACAACCCAAGAACAGGAGGAAGTTACCAATATGATTGGTGCCCTCAAGCTTCAATTCAATATTTCCCACTTAGCAACAAAGAACAGAGCCAATCCCTGAATAGAAAGAGAATTATAGGAAGAAAATGAAATGATCAGAGCCCAATCAAGCGCCCTAGAAATGAAAAAGAAAACAACCCCCAGAGGCGGAACATCATGCAAAAGACGTGAAAACTGAAAATCAAATTCCTTTTAGTAGCACGCAAACTGAAAGCGACAAGGGAGATCCATAAGTAGAGAGAAAGAAAAGTTCTTGACGTTGTGGCAACTTGGCAGTTTAAATGCATTGTGCCATTATGGAATGAAGATTGAGAGAAGCAAACAGAGGGCGAGATTCCAGGAATGTAAGAATTTGATCTTGGAGCAAGTCCCGAGGTTCCAAAGTCAAATGTTGTTTGAATTTCGCCACTAAAACTGAACAAACGACTTAGTTTTCTTTTCCTTCTTCTCGGATAATGGATTTATTTTAATTGAAGCCCTGAAAGTGTTGCTGCTGACAGAGTTTCTTTGAATCCTTTGATCTGCTTGGCGCCGAATACATGCCATTGCCTTGCAATTTGGCACGGCTATGGAGGTGGGTCTCCTTCCCGGATTCTCCAATTTCAAGCCCAAGAAAACTTAATTGAGCTTGAATGCTTAATCACGCCCAAAAGGCCCAAAATTGATTATAGTTATGGGAGCATTATACATTGAGCTGGGAAAGTGTCAGGCCTCCATTGGATTTCCTTTAAAATTTAAAACCTGAAATTTTATCGGAATTTAATCGAATTTCATTTTTTATACTCTAACTTGATTCATAATTCATTAAAATAACTTGAACTTGATTCCATAGGTTTCATTAAACTCATAAAATTATAAATATAAATATTAACATTGTATTTGATGGATACTCGAATTTGGTTTCGCTTTGATAATCGGTAAATTTTGATATTCGTTGAATCAAAATTGAATAGTTTAAGATAAAATAAAAGGCAAGAACAAGGGGAAATCGAATAAGTAATAACTATTATGATTTACTCTTTTCATCTTTGGAGGTCTAACTCAGTGACTTATTTGGCGGCAAACTTCTGTAGGAGACATTTATGGGGTCCAAATGAAGTGATTAATGTTTCCCTTTATATAGAACATTGCCCAAAGTGTAGGACCATGAAAAATTAGAGTGCAGAATGCAGAATGCTGCAGGCACCCAAGCCAGGTGCTGGGCCATTTCCTTTCTAACTTGCGCAACAAGATACAAAAACAGGCACTGATATTTTGTTACCAACGCAGCTGTTCTGCCAAGGTATACTGGTTTAACTGGTGATAAAAGTAATACCAAATCTATGGGAGTTTATGTTTGAAGTAAGATGTAATTAAGTCGAACTGGATTGCTACAGGGAATATTTTGAGTGCAACTCAAAATTTAGGGCTCTAAACTTGTTTAAGTTTGATTTAATTTTATTTTTCTAACTTCTTCAATTTGATATAAATTTTGGATTACTCTAAGTCATTCAATTAGACTGGTTTATTAAGTAAAAAATTAGCTCAATTTTTATATTTGATTTCAAACTTGATTATTTGCGTTCCAACTCAAATTTAAATAACATTTTTATAAATATTTTGCAAAGAATAAAATTATAAATTAATAATTAAAATAAATGTGTATTAAATTAAAAAATTCGATTAATTCACTATCTATTCGAATCGGATATTAAGATATTCGAATCCAATTTACTTGATAATTTAAACTGTTCGAACTCAAACTCAACTTGATAAAATTGATCCGAATTTGAATCTTGTTTGAGTCAAATTTGAGCATTATCCGATTAAGTCCGAACAATTTAGGAACACAAATATCTCATTTAATTAAATAAAAACTGGTTTGAAACAAGTTTATATCTATATAGTTTTTGAGATGCGATAGCCATACCATAATCCATTTACTAATATAGATTTCAGTTGTCATGATTTCAACAACATATCAATCTCAAATACCAGTCTCTGAACTCAACTCAGCCTAGCAATGGTGTCTTAAGATCATTTGTAAGAAAATTTCAAGTTAAACCCCATACATATTCATCTGAATTCTGAAATCAAATTACAAAACATGTTTTGTCAACATAACTGATTAATTAACTAATAATTAAGAAGTTGAGTCCTTGGAATAAGCTTCAAAGTTTTCATTCCAAACAAAATATACAAAAGAAACCATGTAAGGTCACATTCTCACAGAAGATCAGAATTCGGAAGCATTTTCAAAAG
The DNA here is from genome assembly GCA_032173925.1 of Heritiera fomes. Taxonomy (NCBI): domain Eukaryota; kingdom Viridiplantae; phylum Streptophyta; class Magnoliopsida; order Malvales; family Malvaceae; genus Heritiera; species Heritiera fomes. The sequence goes on from JAPDPM010000007.1 coordinate 37,980,785, forward strand.
TACATTTACAATCAAACGATCCATTCTTTCAAAGTTCAAACTATATCAAAATGGCAAAAGAGTAGATAATAAACTTACATTAGATCTACCATGATACAAAACTGTCTTATATATATAAATACAGAGAAGGAAAACCTATACTTATCTTATCCAAAAAGAAGATTTACAGCACATTGATCTCTTAATACACAAGTTATCCTAATCAACACAGCAGGCATTAATCTATCATGCCATCACAGCAATCTCCATGATATATGGTTAATTACTTAATCTCAGCTGTAACCCTTTGTTTTTGGCCACAGGCAGAGAGGTAAAAACCTGTCAGAAAACACCGTAAACCCCATTATCAGCACCAGCAGAAGCAGAAGCTGCAGCAACAGCACAACATCTCACAGAAATTTCAAGGTTAGGAAAAATAAAGAGAGGAAAAAGATTGCATACAGTAAGAATCTAAGACCTCTCACACTCAAACAGTTGTGTACACAATCGCAAAGCACGGCAGCACAGCCCTTGGATTGAAGACCAACAGCTCTTCATCATCGACCTTGGTAAGTGCCCCACTTCCTCCTCTCCCTATCACCGAATCAAACCCACCATCTTGCTTGTCTATTTCATCCCCTTCCGATCCGACCCGACCCGCCACGACCCTGCAGACAAGCATGGCCCGTTTCACGTTCATGAACTTGAACTCTTCCTCTACATCCTCAGGGATCGCCACGTGTGCTCTCCAGCTTGTGGATAGCGTGGAGATTCCATCCATCTTGGGTGAAAAGCCAGACTTGATTATCCCACAAATGCTACAATACTGTTGATTGCAAATGCTGGAACTCCCGTTGAGTCCCAAATCACACATGAAAGTTGAACAGTAAAATCTCAACAGCTCGTTCCCGTCGGCAATGCACCTCTCGTCTCTTCTCCCGATGGTACCGTTTCTTGCCGCTTTAGCTTTGACAAGCTCTCTGTATTCTTCGAACCTCGCAAGAATCTTGGGGCTGGTATGGATTTTCAAAATACGGTGGATTTCAGGGTTCTTAACTTTGTCGGTCCAGCCTGTTTTGAAGATGATCCGAACTATGTTCTTGCCTGAATCACCATCAATGAGTTCGGAGACGACGTGTTTGGTCGCTTGGTGTTGCTCAAGAAAATGGGATTTTTGGAAAATCTCACCACAAGCTGTGCATGGGAAGATATCGTTACGTAGGGGAAAGAACTGGTCGTCGGATGAGATGTCGGATTCTGGACAAGACCCGGATTGTTTTTGATGAAGAGGAGAAGGGCTGTCTGATAAAAGAGTTTGAGCTGGGATAATCATGGAGACAAGGGATTGCTGGGAGTTTCTCGCAGAGGTGAACGCTGGTGTCGGTACTGCTGTAGGGTGTGTTTGAATGGTGTTTTTGCAGTTGGCCTTAGAGGAAGAAAAGATGCGTTTGACATAAGACCAAGTTGAGGAAAGAGCTAATTTCTGGGGTTTGCGAGAAGGAGAGGAAGGAGAAAGAAGCCAGGATTTGCGCTTCTTGCTTTGTTTCTGGAGGTCTTTAGCGGTGAAAATGAAGCAACCGAGGTGGAGAAGAAGGATGAACAGAGAAACGAACTTGTTGAAGAATGACCCAACATTGGTTTTCGCCATTGATAGACAGAGAGAGGGTAGCTAAGCTTGATTGATAAAAAGTTTCTCGGCTTGAGCAAGCTTGAGGTTCTAGTTTCAGGCCATCAAGGAGTCAATTACGTTGCTGAAAGAGGGTTGGGAAAGAGAGGTGTTGGAGGGAATGATGAAAGAAGAAAGGAAAAGGAAGGGAAACGAAAGGAAGAATGTAAAGAAGAGACGATGGTGTAAGAGTGGGGGCATGGAAGAATAAAGTTTTAGGAGTAGGTGTAACGCAACTTCATGGCACATTTGGCATCTCCATGATCTCTCTTTCCCTTGATGATGATCGTGATCTGATATTCTTATAAACAGTGATTTAATTTCTCGTTCTTGAGATGAGAAATTGCTTACATTATTTTAATTTTAGTATATGGTTTTAAGAATAATGTCGGTTTGAATGTCATTTCCTTGTTTATCATCCTCATCTTCAGTTCTCTTTCTCGTTCACCTTTCATTTCATTTTCTTTAACTAAGATACTAATTGAAAATCCCCAATAAGAAATTGCATTAGTATTTGTTTTAAGTTGGCCCGGGGAAATAAAAATGACATGAAAAAGAATTATAAAATTGATATGAGTTAAAATTTGATAAAAGTTAAAAAAAGTATGATGTGTGCGGTTTGTGTTGACATAAACTTTTGCATTTTACAGAAATAAACATAATTTTATATGACATGATAAAATTATCAGATCTAATTTAAGTAAAAGAAAATCATTAACCCTTAATTAAGCATATGTATTTAATTTGTGCACCTCTTTTATTATCTTGTTAGGAAATTTGGAGTAGTTGTGTGAAATTAATTGAGGGTCAAATACTCTCTTTTTCGCTACATCTATAGTTAGCTCTAGTTAATGTAATTATTCCTAATTTATTGAGAGTTTCAGCTAAATTAATTTAGACATCAATCTGGCATTCAATTCAATCAATTTAAATAGTAAGATTTTGAGCATTCATTCAAATTATTATATATCACTTTTAAAATATTAGAATTTTGTAAATTGAAGATTCTATTTGAGCATTTGCATTTTTCGTTCTCCAAATCTTAAATTTTCATTGTTAAAAAAAAAGCCACTATAAGCTGTACTAATGGATTGATCTTAGGCACAAATTTTTCTTATAAGCATAAACAACAATTAGAGAGTAATTAAAAATAACTTATCAACTAATATATCTAAAAATGTCAATTAACCTTCTCAAATCTCAACTCACAAACATGGCAGCCGAGAAATTAACAGGAAAACATGAATTAAGCAGTGAAGTTGCTGCCTTAAATTTCACGAAGAATAAGTAAATAAATATTGAAAATATTAACATGGACGTGGCTTGACACGTGCATGCTCTCCCATTTCAAGTGGCCGACCATTTCTTATACTGTTCTTGACTTATTTACAAAATTATTAGATTTGATTGGGAGGCTTGAATTGGAAGTTTATTCTGTTTTTGTTTCATTCATCAATTATTAAGCATGCTTTGCAGGCTGAGGAAAAACGTGAATTCCTCCCACACTTTCTCGTAAGGTAGAATCCAAAATTGTTCACTGCTGCTGCTGCTGCCCGTTTCAGTGTAACTTTAGATTTTGATGATTGCTTTTGAACAACTTTAACACATGGTTTTGTCTAATTCCTCCACTTTAATCCCTTGAAGTGATGCTTTCGAGATTAAGCTGAAGCCAGTTTTCAATATTGTCCACAATTAATGGCAATTGGGGTTTGTTTTTTACATTGAGGACGAATCTCCTCAACCCTCAAAGTTAAGAATCAATAAACATTTTTATCTTTATTAAAGTAATTGTTCTATTTTTGTCCTGACCATTTGTAGATTGTTTTTATGTCATGTTAAATTGTATTATATAAAACACATATAAAAATGTAAAATATTTTGTATTTTTTTAAAAAAATTATATATAATTTTTATCAAATTTTATCTTATATTACTTATAAATTTTTTATATCGTATTTAAAATTATTAAATTTACTTAAATTTGAGGTTTCACTCGATTTTGATAATTCCAATATCATGTGAATTTAAGATATTTAAATCAAATCAGTACAGTAAAATATATGTATATATTGAGACAACCCTAAAATCAATTTTAAGAGTAAATGACTAAGTGATGCTGGTCTTCAATAGTGATCGATAATTAATGGCAATTGGGGTTTGTTTTTTACATTGAGGACGAATCTCTTCAACCCTCAAAGGAGAAAAGGGCACAAAATTAAGAATCTTAAAACATTTTGATCTTTGTTAAAGTAATGGTTCTATTGTTGTCATGATAATTCATGTAAATAGTTTATTTTTATGTCATGCTAAATTATATTTGTATTGTGTGAAACACATATATTTTTATGTCAAAAATCATGTTGAAACATAAAATATAAAATATTTTGTACCATTTGTAAAATTCATATATAATTTTTATTAAATTTTAATTTATATTACTTATTTATATTTTTCTATGTCATATTTAAAATTATTAAATTCGTTAAATTAAACCTAAATAGATTTCAAGTTTCTCTACTTCGATAATTCCAATATCTTGTGAATTTAAGATGTCGAAATCAAATCAGTACAAGTAAAATTTTTTTTTTTGAGACAACCTTAAAATCAATGTTGAAGGTAAGAGAGGAGCCAAACTTAGAGACTAGACGAAAATTCAAGCACACTGATTAATATGGCTTGGCACATAGTTTTAAGTTTATTCTTAATTTTTTTTCCATTTTTTGAGGGATTATTTTTCAGGAATTAGTGCAGATCCACGTTGCCTAATTATCTTTTCTTAGATAAAAATGATAATAAGTTAGTCAAGGGGAGTTCTAGTGTAAGGTCATAAATTTTGATTTTTTTGTAAGGTCAATGTAAAAAATACATGATTAAATGTAAATTTAAAGTCAATAAGCTTAAAATATGTTAAACATATCGTAAATAATTGATAACTAACTTAAAGTTAATATAAACAAAACATGATTAAACATAAATCTAAAATTATTAGATGTAAAAAAATGTTAGAAATATACACATGACAATTAGCATAAATATACATTATAGTAAAATTATTCTATGTTTAAATCTATTGACACTAATGTTTATATTGATAATCATATTTTTACGATATGTTTAACATATTTTATGCCAAATGACTTTAAATTTATACTTAATCATGTGTTTTTTACGTTAATTTTTTAATAAGATCAAAATTTATAACTTTACTATAGAAATTCTCAATCTTGTCAAGCTTTTTTAATGCTTGTGACCATTGTAAGAATGCTAATTGTTTGTATTCTCACCTGTTTTCTGATTTTGTTCATAAGTTTTTTTTTTTACAAAATATGGTGAAATTTTGAGACATAATTTATGTAAATTTAAAATGCTATAAGAATACCGATTGTTTACATTCTCCAATATTTTTCCAAAAGACATTAAAATAATCGAATGATAGATTTCGATGGTAACTTAAGTTCCAAGTTTTAGACAAAAATTAAGATGGATTATGCTAAAGTCCTATTAATTAAACAACGATCACAATGAAATTAATTTGATGGGTAACTAAACGGTTGTTTGGGATTATTTTCTATTTTATGTTTTTTGTTTCTTGTTTTTGAAAGTTTTGCTTTTGTTTTGTTTTGTTTTTAAATTCTAAAAATAAAAAACATATTTAGTTAATATGTTACATTTTGAAAACAAATATTTAGATTGATTCAAATGTAATAATTCAATTCATAAAATAAAAATTTAAAATTAAATAAAAATAATATATTTATTAAATAATAATATGTACATAATATTAAATAATATTATTTTATACTATTTAATATTAATATCAAATATTTTCATTTAATCATATAAAAATTTAATATAACTAATTAAATAACATATTAAATAAAATAATTCAATTAAAAATAATATTAAATAAATATTTGAATATTACTTTTTAGTAGATAATAATTGAGATTAGTAAAATTCTAAATTTTTATATCAAATAAAAATAGAAATTAACAATTAACAATTATATTAATAATATTATTTTATTTAATTATAATAATATTAAATTATTAAATAAAATATTTAACTAATTAATTTGTAATAAATTATATAGTTATTAAAATATATTATATTTAACATAAATAATATTATTTAATGTTAAGTATTCACTTATTTAATAATATTAAATTATTTATAGTAGTAGTGATATATTTTAAATTTAATTGAAAGAATAAAATAGTAAATAATAATATTGATTAGTAAAATAATAATTAAATATATTAGATAATAGTACTTAGCAAGAATATTAATTACTAACATATCAAAATTATAATAAATGATATTATTTAAAATATATAATATATTCAATAATTATTATAAAAATTTGAATTAAATAACATTATAACGTTATAGTTCAATATAATTTATATTTAATTGCTTTTTACATTTTCAACTTTTTTATATTAAAATAAATATATTAATTTTAAATATTTTTCAATTAAATAATATTTTATATTAAAATTTAATATTATTTTATTTTAAATTTTTATTATGAAAAATATTAATGTTATATTAATATATAAACTCTATTCACTTATTTATAAACAGTACAAAAAATGAAAACATGTTTTCAAAAACAATAAAAACAAAAAATTCTTATTTCTAATAATTTTGAAAATTCTTAATTTTGTTTTCGTTTTTTGAAAGAAAAACATGTTGCTAAACATGTTATCCATTGTTGTTTTCAAAAAAGCTGAAAACAAAAACGATGTCAAACGACCCCTAAATATTTAACATAGATATATACTTTGTCTGTAAGACCTGATTCTACACTACTGTAGAGTCTAATGTCATAAAATGGATAATGAAAATTAAGTAAATAATAAATATTGAATTCAACTTGGGTAAAAAAGCTCCTTAATTTAAGAAGTAAATGGAGCAATTTCGGTGAAATAGTATATGGGCGAGTAGGTAGAACAGCTCGCCAATGGGTGAGTAGGTAGAACAGCTCGCCAATGGGCGAGCAAGGTTGATCGCCAATAAGGTTGATTAGTGGTATCTAATGGCCATACCGGCGAACAGGTAAGTTCGCCAACGTGTGCGTGATATGAGCAAAGTCGGGCGAGTATACAGAATAACTCGCCAATGATTGAGCAAGAAAGGACATTCGCCAATTGGCGAGCAGATCACCAATGGTGATGACGAGTTGAATGATGGTGAGGGTGAATAAAGAAGTTCGCCAAGGAAATTTGATATGATGATTGCCCAAATGGGCGAGGACTGGTGATCGCCTATATGATAGCAGGTGGGCGAGAAGAGCAATAAATTATGATCGCCAAACCTATATGTGATCGCCATTAAGAGGGAAATCCTCCAAATTGCCAAATCTTAAGTTGGCAAGCTTGAGGGTTGGCGAACTGAAAGTGAATTGATGAACTGATGTCTCGAGATGAAGGGGCGAACTGGAATCAACACTTGTGGGCAAAATGAAAATAGATTCAAAACATCCTTGCAGCCAAAATTGACTTGGCAAGTCGGACTGTTGGAGACAATAAATAGGGGAAAGCTAAAGTCAAGAAGGGAATTAGCCTTATTGGTTGAGAAACAAAACAAAGTCAATTGAAGCAGAAAAAGGAGTGTGGAAGGAGGACTTTCACGCCACTTGTGCTTCAGTTTTCTTCATGCATTAAAGGAGTGATAGACGTGAAATGATGAAAGAAGCAGATAAGGGACGGGTGGTAGAGTTGGATTGGATAAGATGGGCTATATAAGAAGAAACAAGTGAGGAAAATCGATTTAGCCAAGTCCATCTTCTTCACGGAAGTTCTTCTACTGCAAGTTAATATTCTAATTCTTCCATTCCTACCATGCTTGACTTACTAAGTTTCACTCTTCAGTTGGCTAAAGACACAAATCTGCTTGAAAACCTTTCCTCCTTAGTTTGATGAGTTAAAGGAATAAGCAAAGGAAGGCCAACATGATAGGGAAAGCAATCTGTTCTGGTAGTGCAGTTGGTTGAGGTGAGTTTCATATTTCTGAGGTGTTCTTGATGCTCAATGATAGATTTCTATGTTTTATGAAGTAATAAACATAGATACAGTCTTCTTTTTAGTTAGATCCTTGGAGAATATGAAAACAAGGAAAATAATGGAATAGGTGACGAGAATGGCGACTATTGTGATCGCCGATGATGAAAATTAGTAATCACCAATAAGGCGAGTAGATAATACTGAACTCGCCAAAGTAAATTCTGTGTTTAAATGGGCGAGATCGCCCAACTTTAGTGAAGTGATTTAATGGGCGAGCTCAAATGAATAGACATTGGGCGAGTTGGATTATGGGCGAACTCCTACTTTTAGCCAATGTTGGCATGTCGTGTTTATTGTGGGCGAGCTCCCGCAAAGTGGCCAATATGTGGATGGCGAGAATGGTGGCGAGTTCCCATGTGTAAGCCATTTGATGAATGACATGCTTTATGGGCGAGCTAGTAAGAGCTCGGTTGGGCGAGCTAGTTAAATTATCTTAAGTCTCGCCAAATTGCTGAAAATATTGGAAAAAAGAAAATATTAATAGTTTAATAAATTATTTTGCAGCCATGAATTAAAGATTCAGCAAAGGCAATCAGGAAGGCGAGAAGGAAACAAGGCTTTGTTGAATCAGGTAAGGGAGATGTGTGTGAAGTGAATGCATGTCCTGTGGAGTAAATTTCTTAAAAATTATCGAGAAATTGTTTTGTTTTATGACATGCATTGTTTTGATAATTGTTTGATTTGGGCGAGCCTTTGTGTTTTAATGTTGGGTGAACTGGTATTGGCGAGCGAGCCAAACCCTTTTATAATTTTTAAGGGCGGGCGAGCCCTTATTTTTTTAATGTTAGGCGAACGGTTATGGCGGGCGAGCCAAACCTTTTATCATTTGGGCGAAGGAACCCTTATTTTGTGAAATGGGGCGTATGACCCCTGATTTATCAAATTCCGGGCGAGCCAATGGATGGCGAACCTTTTTTCTATACCTTGGGCGAATGACCCTCTTATAATGCATTTGGGGCGAGCGACCACATTTGTTAAGAAGGCTATGGGCGAGCCAGGTTAGTTTGTTTTAAATCGCCAAGGGTTGGCGAGCGAACACAAGTTCACCGTACTTGGCGAGCCGTATTTGGCGAACTGATTTACGAGTATTTTCTCAACGAAAAATGAATTATTTTTAATATCTTCAAAAATAGAAAATATAAACCCTTTTGGGCGAATTGATTAATGGGCGAGCCACTGAGGGCGAGCCATTTTTGTTTTCTTATTTTAAAAGCAAAGTTGGGCGGGCGAACACAAGTTCTCCGCACTGGGCGAGCTGCCATGGGCGAGCCATGTTGGGCGAGCAGAGTTTAAAGGTTGAGATTTTGGAATGTTTTCAAGTTGTTTTGTAAACAGAAAGCCTAAACCTTTTTGGAAATTAAATCATTTTAAGAAAATGATAATATGGTGAGATAATTCCATAAAGGTTTTCATGAGATATAAAAGTGGTTTTGAGACTTTAGGCCCTGAGTTCATGCATTTTATTCATGTAGTTGCGTGACCCGCCTGGGGAGGTGGCTCGGGTCGATGGACCTACGGGTGCACCTCAGGGCGTCACAGGGCTGATGGACCCGCCAAGTTATTAGCGGTCTCGAGGTCACTTGGCAAGTGGACCCGAAGACCACCTAGAGATTGTGGCCATAGATCTATTATATCCCTTTTTGGGATTATTATTCCGTTCTCGCAAGGGGGAGGGGGAACGATGATAGCATGAGGATGCCTAGTCTCAACTTGTTGATTTCTGTTTATTAAGAGGATTTGTTAAATCCTATTTACTGTTTACTACATTTTAAAGTAAACTGATTAACCAATGATTTGAATGACGTTTTGAGAGTACTGTTTACTATATCCACTGTTTTCCCACTTGATATGATGTTAGGAAAAACAAATACTTTGTGGTATATAGTTTTGGTTTTATAAAGCAGCATATGTTTCCTTTACTGAGCGTATGAATCGCTCACCCCTTTGTTTTACTCCACAGATAAAAGACACGAAGTTTGAGAGAATTAGCTCCCATATGGATAGCTACATATAAAGCGCGGGGGCAACTTATGTCAAATATGACAGGTACAGTCACTTCTCTTTTACATTTCAGATATATGCATACAGTACTACTTTATTGAGCAAAGACAATAGGGGATGTCAGATGTAAGGAATAATGAAAAGTAATTTCATATTCCGTATTTGATAGATAAATATTATTATTTATCACTATCATTGTAGAATGTTATTGGCATCACAGACAACCCAACCGGTAAAGTTGTATGAAAATACGTGAAAAATATGGTAATGAGCTGATACATTGTCGTAAACCTAAGTAAATTGCAACAAAAGCATGCATTCTCTAACACAAAATTTCAACTAAATCCCCAATAAGTCTAGGTGTGAAACCAACGTTTTTGTCCTTCACTATAAGCTCTATTATTGACAACCTAGAATGTAAGGCTAGCCAATAAAGCCCCTGGTTCTAGCATTACCAAGCTAGCTTTCCAATGAAGCATTGGGGTAGGAATTATCTTTACAAGAAACTTTATCAAGGGAAATATAAGTATTGCATGAAATTTTATTCATATCGAATTACATTTGCATAGGCTGAGATCAAAATTCAAGTATGATCGAATTCGAAATATTGTTTATTAAAAAAATAATTTTAAATAAAATTTCATATTATTGTACTTGAAGAACAAAATCGAGTATTAACAAAAATTTTTGAAGATTAATCGAACCGATGTTATCATCCATAAGCATCTTAAGGTTTCTGATGGCAAAAAGTTTTTTTCTTTTTAAAGAAAAGGAAAGAGAATTAAGTTTGAGTAATTGATAGTATGATTGATTCGGACACATGAAACAAAGAGTAATGTTAGATTCAACATCAAATTTAACATGTCGAAGTCCAACCCAAAGCCAGCTACAACGTCATTTTCTGAACTCAACACAAAGGAAGCATTATACTAAATGGTATTTGTAAAGGCTATAATGATTGGACTCAATATCTTAAACTTCTCTTTTGTTTCATCTCATGATAAATTGGAAATTGAAAGAAATAGTATGCAAGTACATGCATGATTATTGATCATGAGGGTGGTGGTGGTGATGATGTGGGCCACACGATCTTCCCTAGTCTACAATCATTTTGCCAAAGTGGGTCCATATGATCTTCTCTTTGGCCGAGAAAAGTTCTGATGATCCCCCCTGCCCCCTGTCTACCGTTAATTTTTATACTACTGATTAATTATTAAATTCGTTTTTCATACATTACTTTTTATTTTATAAACGAAATTAAAATTTTATTTTATTTTTAATTAATTAATATATTATCTTATTAATATAAATTAAAGAAATATTTGCATTCCTTTGTCTTACAATTTGAACATATTTTTTCTTAATAATACATTAAAAGTAAAGGTTTTTTCTTTATTTTGCATTCCAATTTAGTTTTGTTGGTTTATGTAATTCTTTTAAAAAATAATTTTTAATAAATAAAATTTTAAATTTCAACCTCTGTAATTTTTTATTATTTTAATATAAGTTTATATATGATGCACTGACAGTGTATAGTTTCTATATACTGTCAGTCAACCATAAGATGATATTTTATTAATGAGCAAAGTCTAAAAATACATAGGCTTTTAAAAATAAATTTAAAAACTTTATTAATATTTATTTTTAAGGATTTGTATATAATGTGTCATCCTATGGTTGACTAGCAATGTATAAAAATTATACACTATCAGTGCATCATATATAAACTCTTTTAATATTGCGATCTCTTTTATAAAAAAATATCCATAATTCTAAGTTAGTTATCGATATTACTTAAATTAGCATAAGTAAATTAATTCTTGGGGTTAATTTGGACTTTGGAAAGTTTTTTTTTTGTCACAAGGGAATATTAAATAGTTGTGGATAAGAGTAAATTGTTCGAATTCGAACTTAAGACCTATAAAATGCTACAATTTATCATTAATCATTTGCTATTACAATTTCAAAAACAACATTGAGCTCCGTAAAAATTATATATCTTGAGCCGCCTGATTAGGTATAAAGTTGAAATACCATACTCGAGCAAAATAAGCACAAAAAGAAAAAGTTTGGTAAATTAATTAATTAAAGTCTTTTACTAATCCTTATGGTCAATTTGGCGGGAAATGTCCATCAATAAAAGTTTCCATGATCTTTCATACTTTATAGGCTTAACTAATCCACAATTCGACCTATGTAATCATAAAGACTAATTATTTTATAATTTGATGACACATCCTCATTGAAAAAAAAATATAATTATTTTGATTGTTTAAATTTTGGATAAATTACATAATTTTCTTAGAATATTTGTGGACAGTGGCGGAGCCACGTGGGGGCGAGTGGGGGCTCAAGCCCCCACTGACCCCCAACATATAAATATATATACATATATATAATGTATATATGTATAATATTATTAAATTTTATTCAAAATTCTTTTTTTAGTGAAATGTTTAGTAAATAAAGTTTAAGTTTATATATACTAGTATTGAGTTTTCAAAATTGAAAAGAATTAACAATTTTACAGTAAAAATAGTGGAGATGTAAAATAAGAAAATGCGTTCGTTAGTTTATTTGTTATAAACACTAACATTGATTTTATTAGTTATTATAACAACATATAATATATTTTTAACAACATGTTGAAAACTTATTTGTGTATCAAAATGAGAGATTAATGATTTAATGGTAAATTAATTGTGTATCTTAAAAAATATGTGTTCCAAACTATTGGTGACGAAATTATTGCACAAAATTATTAAACATAATTTTGAAAATATAAAATTGAACAAAAATGATTAATTTTTTTTTACAATTATAAATAGATACAAAAAATTTTAATTTTTTTAATTAATACTATTAACAATATTGTTGTTATTAATTTTTTATAATTTAATATATTTGAGTGAAGCCCCCAATAAATAAATTTTCTGGCTCCGCTACTGTTTGTGGATTAGAGATGTTAAATTTTCCTATAATATTTTTTTCTTGTTATAACATATCTTTAATTTCATCTTCCTAATTCTAAATTTCAGATGGAATATCCGAGACATTTGAAATTTTGTTTGCAATTAACTAAACAAGGTAGTTTGAAAGCATTAATGGAGCCACTGAATATATATATATTAATGTTAGACCCAAGAGTTTTATGAAATTTCAATGAAATAAAACCCTTTACGTTTTGAGTTCATTTTGATTAATTAATAATGAAAATTTTAAATTCATAAGTTAATTAAAAGGCTGTCATAAGTTTTTATTTTTAATTAATTTTTAATATATCATAAGAAATATGTGTTATTGTACTTATCCCATCGATAAAATTTATAACTCTGTTAAGGATGAATAAAAGAATTTCAATTAAATTTTCACCATAAAAATGAAGAGAAAAAGAGATAACATTGATATACTTTGATATAAAGAACAGGTCAATGCGGGTATTGACTTTGACTAAAATGAGGCCTCATTTTGATGAAGTAAAAGAAGGCAGTCTTCTTTTCACTTTGGGACATGGATTGATCCTATACAACTTTGCTTTCTTATCTTTTTTTTTGCTTTGTTGCTGCCTTGGGAGGAAAGAAAGTTGCCGACATTGTTCTATTTTATTCTCCCAACGTTGAGATAGTTCCCACTCTTTTCGTGCATGTTGGTGGCCATTTTAATAGAAAACCAAAAATTTTGATGAGATGTCCACATTGGTACAATATATATAGGAATCATTTATACTATATATGTTTGTTTATTTGAGATTACAAAAGATTGAATCTTTATCATTAGAAGTAAGAGTTCGACATTTAATAATAAATTACATATATATATATATATATATATATATATGAAATTGATGAAATGTCATTTTGTCACGTAGAGTCATTTAAGTATAAATAAGTAATAAATTAGTATATATACTAAATAAAAAGATTTATTATAATATTTTAATTTTGTTCATAAAGTTTAAAAATTTTGTTGACAAAAATATAGACTAATGGTCCATAATCTATATTTGAAATTTGATGAAAGAATAATATCAGCAATATTCTTATCAGAATATAAGAAGTGGAAAACAATTGAAGAGTAACTGCAGTCTTTAGTATTAAAAATAATAATATTGGTAAATAAAATAATGCTGAACTCACAATACAACCATATAAAAAACAGCAACATGAAATATAAATCTAATTTATGATTATTAATTAAATTAAGTTGGCACTCAAGGACAAGCAATTCAGGCCAAAAAAAAAAGGACAAGCAATTTGCCTTAGTAAATTTTGTGGTTTCTTTTCCTCCACCTCTTTGCTTTTTCTTGAGATGAGCATGGCTAACAGTGGAGAATGCCCAATTCTTAATTTTTTGTAAACAAAGGGTATAAAATCATTGAAATGGAAGCTTTTAGCATGAGACTACAGTATTTATATTTTGATAATTAGAATTTTAATAGAAGTTGTGGGGAAGTGGGGAACCCACCTGATGCCTACATTTACCTTTTGTTTAGTCCAGTGGTTGGGTAACAGATGGGATTGGAATTAATGCCCATGAGAATTGAGATATGCTCTTGATTTTATTTCCTTATTAAATAATAATGACTTAATTTAACCAATTAATTCTCTTAGTTTATAATTAAAAGTGAATTAAATTATAGAAAATGAAAATTTGTATTCTTTTTGAAACCACTTCTAGCAATTTACCTTGAGTATTAAGTCATTTGAATCTCATTATTGAACTTTGCTAAAATATGACCAAAAGCGTGATAAAAAAAACCTTTTGGGTACATCAAAATTACCTATGTTTTCACTTTTTGAATGATTATCATAGAAATGGAAAATTTAACACAAGTGAATGATTAAACTGGGTCAATAAGCTAAAGTTCATGTCTGGTTTGATAGCTGACTAGCAAGACTTCTAGCTCAACCCATATGACCATCAATTATAGTTTTGTACTTGTATTAGAGACTCCTTCAATTAAGACATCTATGCAAGGACACTCCTTTGCTTATCTTCTCACTTTTTATTCAATTCCACGTTACTTTGATCTACCACTCTAACATAGGAGATCAGGACAGTTATTACTTCGGTTTTATTCGAATTAATTAATCAATCTATTATTAAATTATTTCGATTGGTTAAATAACGAAAATAATTTTAAAAAATTTAATTTATAATTTCACTCATTTCATTTTAACAGTAGGTTTCAAAACTTTTAATATAGAAGTTTAAATTTTAATTCTGCAATTATCTTATTATACTTAAGTTTGATTTGAACGTGACGATAAAAGTCATTTAACCGCGTCCGGAAATTAGGTTTTATGATTGAATCCCTAAAAGGCTAGTGTGACACAGCATAAATATTGGTTTTCATCTATACTGACATTTGGACATTAACGAGTTAGAATAAAAAATAGCTCAGCTTTTCAGGATGGTAGTTTTGGTGGTAGAGTGATGGCGATGACCCACAGGCCAGTGTGCTCAAATTATCTGAAAGAAAAATAATAGCTTTAGATAAGGAACTGTAAAGGAAGAAGAATCTGTAACATTAAAGTAATAGCGTTGAAAGCGTGCATAATTGTGGTGGGATCAGTGATGGTCAGACCAGCTAATTAGCTATCAATGTAGGTTTCTGGCTGTTTTAACTAATTTGGCAGCATAATTCACATTGCTCTGCCTTTCTACCTGTCTTTTCCTTTTTCTTTAATGCAACCTTTTGTTGCCGTCTTGTTGGTGGAAGTAAGAGATATACAGGTGCAGGGTTGGTTTATCATCGAAATTAAAAGTGATTTTTAAGTTAAAAAATTATTTTTATTCAATTTCAATGTAAAATAATAAAAAATGATTTTTCGATCTAAGAATTTGGTTTGTGAATCCAAACCAAAAAACTTTAAAAATTATGTTCTTGTGATTCTACCATATTTTTTTATAAACTAATTTTATCATCTCTATATCTCAAACCGTTCACCATTTTATGCATTTTTTAAATATTTTAATTTATTATGGTACTTTTTCACAGTAAAATGCTAAACATTTTGAAATTCTTAAACTATAGATACATATATAGAGTGCATATGAGCAGTTACCTGCTTAAGCTAACAAAATCGAGGGCGACTCACACTAACAATGCTATCATGTAAAAGCTTCTCTAACCCTATTGGTGGACAAGAAAGTTTAACTAAATCAAAAGCACTATATGCATGATTTGCTAGAAAATTTGTACATGTGTTTACCTCTCGAAATACATGTTGAAAGAATCAAAATCAATCTCTACCTGTCAAGTCTTTACGTGCCTACAGTAGCTGAAACAGTGGATCTCATTCCTTCGATGGCTGCCTCAGTTTATTTACCGTAAGCAATGAATCAGAGCCGATAATAACATCCCTAAAATTCCCAGTAGACCATTGTTACTTTTTGCCGCTGCACTTTTTGACAACTTACATTTTTTTTGTTACACAACTTACTTTTTTCCAAAGGCAACAACAATACTAAGGTAGAGCATAGTTAACTAAATTTCATTCTTAATAATACTAACATTTATATCTGTCGACTAAATAATAATATTAACAATAATGACATTCATATCTAAGAGTAAAATGTAAAAAGGTTTAAATTATCAGCAAGTTCTTTTATGAATTATCAAGGAATTCTTAAACTTCCAAGAAAAATTAGAATATTATCTTATGACCCATTTTTATTTTTTCAATTTAACAAATAAATAAATAAAGAAAAATAGAGTGGATGAAGGACAATTAGGCCCAAGTCTACACCGGCAAAATGTAAAGCATATTGGATTATTAGCCCACAAACCAAGCCAAATGAACCTAAGCTCCTCAGTTTCAATTCCTTTCTCTCCTCTGTTCATTGAACTTCGACAAGCCCAATCCACAAAAAATGGAATCTAAAATCCGTTTTCTGTTAATCCAATCAAGGACACGTGTCAAATCTCCGACAACCACCTTTAATATCGCCCCCATTTTCTCTCTAAAGCACCTTAAAGAAATCTTTGTCCCTCCTTCCTTCCTGCTCTGCCCCTCTGAAGTGCTGAAACTGAAGGGTTGCCACGAGCTCCAGAGCTCTTCTCTTCTCTCCAAATTTCCCCACATCGCCACCCGACAGTGTCTCAACCCGGAACAAGTCGATTTTGTTTGGCAGGTAAATATGAGCATTGCCATACTTCCCATGTCAGCTGAATTCGATTGGAACCCAGCAATTGTTGGTTTAATCCAGTCATCTTTTTTCTGGGGTTATCTCCTCACTCAGGTAATGAATTCTTCCTCTTTTTGCCCCCTTTTCTAATGGTATAGTTATGAGATGAAACCTTGGTTTCTGTTAACCTAAAGTAAGAGTTTTTGTGGGTTTTTCTTGGTAATTGAGTAGCAGCGAATGACAGATTGCTGGGGCACATGGGCAGACACTGATGGAGGCCCGTCAATCGGTGAGGTTCATATCAGACAGTGTAGGTGGCAAGTCGGTGTTAGGATTTGGGGTAGTTTGGTGGTCCATTGCTACAGCTCTTACTCCTGTTGCTGCTAAACTTGGGTTGCCATTCCTATTTGTCGTTCGTGCTTTCATAGGAATTGTGATTTTGGTTCTTTCATTGCTAGTTGTCGAAGTCAATGATGGATTTTAGGGTGGATTGCGGCAGAGTTTCTTTGAGAGTCAGTTGCTTGACCTGTATCCAAAGGTCTGGGCCTTATTTATAGACCGAGGAAGCCCTAAGATGACATGGACGTAAGGAAGGATGACCTGAACAGGCTGATTCGGACTCGTCAGATTGCAACAGAATATGATTGGTTCTGCCTTGCCAACTCGCGGTACAGGTTGGCGAAACAGCCGAGGTCAAGTTCTAGCTTAAAGCTTCCCAAGGTGCATTGAGTACCGAGGTGGTGATGAGGCGGGCCTGGTCAGCGTATCAGAAGCCGACTCAAGCATTAGATAACGTATTAAGCTCAGCGTGTCAGGCGCTGACCCTGGGACCTTCGTCCGAGGTTAACATTGAGTCGTGATAACCAAGGTCACGTCACTCTCTGACAAGTCTTCTCTTGTCTGGTCGAGGTGAAAGATTGAATTACCCTCGTCGACCAATTACCCATTATCATTCAGTCCCCCCGAAAGTCAGTCTTGAGGCTTGGCGTACCGAAGTGGGCGTTATGAGGTCGGTTTAAAATTTCAGGGTTTTTGAACCGAACGATTCAAGTCGGCGTGTGTCAAATAGTAGGGCAGGTGGACCAAGCTTCATCTATCTCGGGATTCGTCCCACATTTATCGTGGCGTGTTTTGATTTTGGGAGGTCAGCTCGAAAAGATCTTGGTCATTAATACCTGACACGTATTTTTAGCAATCTTATTTCAGTCGTTGGATTGCATGGGTACGTGCGGTCCGTAATGGATCGGAGGGTCGCATTTTGAGCATAGGTCGGCGGTAGGTCTACTGGTGTTCCCTAGGTAACTCATGGCTTTCCTAAACTCTTTTTTAAAAAGCGGGTTTCGGCTTCTTCTTTATTCATTTGTGTGCCTCCAGTGGTTCGTTTCCTTGGTTCCTGCTTCGCTTCTCCGCTCTTTCCAGTGTGTCCCTACCAACCTGAGCTTGTTAGGTAAGTCTTTCCTTCCTTTCTTCCAATGTCTTCTTCCGTGAAAATAGTTGGTCCCCCAAGTCAGGATAGTCCCGAATCTATGCAGGAACTTGGGGATAGGTTCGGTTCAGCCAGCGAGGCTGGCAGGGCAGAGGCTGCTGAGGATTTAGCGTATGTGGCCTCCGCGTCTTCAATTTCACTCGAGCTGCCGGTGGGGCTTTCTACTAAGGGGCTACGGTGGTTCGAGCCAATGTCACCCGAGGAGAAACGAGCGCTAGATGATAGCCTTCGCGCCTCGGGTGTACATATAGAGGAACAGGTTCCGGTTCTGACTAGGGGTCCTTTTACCCACAAAGATTCTCTAGACGTTATGAGGGCGTTAAAGGGGGGAGCTTTGCCCGAGGTCTGTCCTAATTTATTTACTAGGGTAGCATTTGCTGAGCTAAAAAAGGATCGGCATATTTCCCATGAGTTTTCGATCGATCCTCCTCGGCGTACTGACAGAGTGACCGAGGACCGAGGTGGTAACCGGTTGTGGGTTTATAGGGAGGTCGTCCTTTCTGGCCTTAGGTTTCCCCTTCATCCTTTTGTCATTGAGCTTCTAAATTTTTACGATCTTGCTCCTTCCCAGTTGTTACCCAATAGCTGGCGTCACGTGACCAGTTTCATTGTTCTTTGTGAGGGGATGCAATTTCCTTTATCCGTGAGGTTGTTCAAGTCTTTTTCTTCAATAAAGGTCAGCCCTATAGATAAGAACTGGTATTACGTGACAGCTCGTCCTCATAAGAAGCTTTTTACTAATATTCCTTCTTCTAATAAAATTTGAAAAGTTCATTTCTTTAGTCTAATAAGCCCTCGAGAGTGGGAGGTAAGTAATAACTGAGGTCCGATGAGAGAGGGGGCCGACAAGGTTGAGGAGATTCATGGTGAGAAGCTTAGAGCTTATAATGAAATTAATAAATTGAGAGACTATGGTAGGTTTCTCCTAGACGCTAAGCTCTTGACTTCGCCCGACGTGTTGGATCTCCTCGGGTCACCTGGAGGTTCGGGTAACTCATGCTAATTCTCCTTTTATTTTTCGATTTTTTCAGAGTGCGTTCTTGACCAGAAAGCTATTTTTTGTTTTTCTCTATCGCAGGTATGGCAGGTCGGTTCAACCTCGAGCTCCACAGGCTGGAGGAGCAGTTGAGTCCACTGCTGCACCTCCAGAGCAAGGTCGAGGTGGTGGCTCGAAAGGCAAAAGGAAGGCTTCGGCAGCCGAGGTAAGGGAGCCTTCCCCGAAACAGAGTCGTGAAGTTCTAGAGGTTCCTTCAGCGCAAGAGGGGGAAACTGCTGTGCCCAAGACCGTGCACCTCGACATTGATTTGGCTCCGAAAGACAGTGCATTCGAGAGTGCCTCGGTGGCTCATAAAGTGGCTCATTCGATGCTTCCTCCAGCAAGTGTTTTCACTTTTGTTTCTATGTGAATTTTTACTTATGTTTATGGGAGTTAATTATTTGTTTGTTTACTCATTTCCTAGACAAAGACAAGATGAATTCCCCCTGCACGGTCAATGCTAGTGCAAGTTTACACCACGCATGGATTGCCTTGGCTCATGCTACCAGGGTTGAGGAGCAGGCCAAGAAGCTTCATAAGGATTACAACTCCTATCAAGAGAAGTCTCATTCCTTAACGAAGAAATTGGAGGAGGCAGAGGCTAAGGTTCGTGAATCCGAGCTTCTTGCGGCGGGGATGAAGACCGAGGTGGAGGACCTCAAGGCCGAGCTGGCTGGGGTGAGGGAAAGAGAGGAGGAGATCAAAAGGACCGCGACCCAAGATGCCTTGGCTAATTTCGAGAATACTCCTCAGTTCCAGGCTGCGGCAAAGAGGGCCAATACTAAGGGTGTGAGAGGTGCCTTCGCGTTGGCTATTCAAGAGGTCGCCCACATTTATCCCGATCTGGATTTATCCATGGTGTCCATTGATGACCTCAAGACGGTTACTTATGAAGCCGAAGTGGCGGAGGACGAAGGTGGGGATGCCGAAGCTACGGTAGCCACCATGGCAGATGATGAGGGGGAGGCCGATGTGCAGGATGACGCTGTAAGAAATTGATTTTACATTTAATGTGTTTGACTTTTTCTTGTAATGAACATCTGTTTGCTTGGGATGGTTTTATTTTGCCTTTGAATGTATTTTCTTGTATTTCGGATTTTCAGAAATTTTAATTCCATATTGCGAACTTTTAGCAACAATTGGATTTAAAGCAAAAGCGGAGCTCAAGGGCTCGGACTTGTACTATGCTCAAATGTGCCGAGCTCATAAGGTCGGACTTAGTTCCGGATTAACAAAAGTAGCACTGTGCTCAAATGTGTCGAGCTATTCAGGTCGGACTTATATGAGAGCAAAGTAACAATATAAGATGAAAGTAATAGTGTGCTCGGATGTACCGAACTGATTCTTGGCAAAGCAATGGTCAAAAGTGAGTGCTCTGTTTAGATGTGCCGAGCTTACAAAAAGGGGGGGAGGGGCGAGGTTATTTTACTGGTAATATTTTTTCAAGTTTTCCGCGTTCTAGGTCATTGGCACTTCCTTCCCATCTAAATCTTGCAACTTGAATGCTCCCCTTCCTATAACTTCCTTGACCAAGTACGGTCCTTCCCAGTTGGGGGCCAGTTTTCCCCCTTCTCTGTCTCTTCCTGAGGCTTCGGTCTTTCGCAGGACGAGGTCACCTTTTTAGTAGTCTTAGGCCGGACCTTTCTGTTGTGATAGCTGGCTACTTTCTGCTGATATGCAGCCATAGTGATTAAAGCTCGGTCCCTC
Source organism: Heritiera fomes (assembly GCA_032173925.1). Classification (NCBI taxonomy): domain Eukaryota; kingdom Viridiplantae; phylum Streptophyta; class Magnoliopsida; order Malvales; family Malvaceae; genus Heritiera; species Heritiera fomes. Next base: position 38,001,859 of record JAPDPM010000007.1, read on the forward strand.
TGCTCCTCGGTTAGATCTAGGTTGTTCCTCAAGGCTTCATTGTTTCCTGTTTCGATGTTCAACTCCACTCTCAAATTGGGCAGCTCGATTTCCACAGGTACGACTGCCTCGATCCCAAAGGCGAGGTTGAATGGGGTTTCTCCTGTTGGGACCTTCGTGGTTGTCCTCAAAGCCCATAACCTTCCAGACAGTTCGTCGGCCCAAGCTCCCTTTGATCGGTCAAGCCTCTTTTTCAAGGCTTCTACGATGACTCGATTAGCAGCTTCTGCTTGTCTATTGGCCTGGGGGTGTGCGATTGACGTGAAGCGTAGGTTGATGCCTAGGTCCTCGCACCAACTTCTGAGCCTCGGATTGTCGAATTGTTTTCCATTATCTGTGATAATGGCTTTTGGCAGTCCAAATCTGCACACAATATTCTTCCAGCAGAAATTTTCTACTTGTTTCTCGGAGGTTGTGGCCAGGGTTTCAGCTTCAATCCACTTGGTGAAGTAGTCGACGGCTACGAGGACGAACTTTCTCTGTCCCGAGGCTGCTGGGAAAGGCCCGAGGACATCCATTCCCCATTGCATAAAGGGCCATGGGCTTGTGACTGAGGTAAGATCGGTAGTTGGCAGATGTTGGATCGGGGCGAACCTTTAGCATTTGTCGCACTTTTTTACCAAGTCCGTTGCATCTTTGTGGATTGTGGGCCAATAATATCCTTGTCTCAAAATCTTGTGGGCAAGGGCCCTAGGGCCGAGGTGATTTCCACAGATCCCTTCATGTACTTCTCGAAGGGCATAGTTTGCTTCTTTGGGACCCACACATTTCAGGTAGGGTAAACTAAAGGATCTTCTGTAGAGGTTCCCGTCTAGGAGGGTATATCGAGGTGCTCTCCTTTGTAGGGCCCTAGCTTGAACTTTATCTGTTGGAACTTCGCCCGAGGAGAGGTATTTGATGAGAGGCGTCATCCATGATTCTTCCTCTTCTCTGACTTGTCTGACCTTTTTCTTTTCGTGGAAACTTGTCCGCTCCAACTCTTCGACGATTACTCCCTTTGGTAGGTTCTTTTTAGGGCCTAAGGCTAGTTTGGATAGCGAGTCGGCCAAGGTATTTTCCCGCCTAAAGCTTCCCAAGGTGCGTTGAGTACCGAGGTGGTGATGAGGCGGGCCTGGTCAGCATATCAGAAGCCGACTCAAGCATTAGATAACGTATTAAGGTCAGCGTGTCAGGCGCTGACCTTGGGATCTTCGTCCGAAGTTAACATTGAGTCGTGATAACCAAGGTCACGTCACTCTCTGACAGATCTTCTCTTGTCTGGCCGAGGTGAAAGACTGAATTACCCTCGTCGAACAATTACCCATTATCACTAGTATTCTATAAAAAAAGTGATTACTTCATCAGCTTTTATTGTTTTCAGGGTGTTGCTATGCCTTCCATGAATAATATTCTGTCAAAGTGGGTTCCTGTTGCTGAAAGGAGTAGATCATTAGCATTGGTGTATAGTGGAATGTATCTCCGCTCTATTACCGCCCTGGCATTTTCACCATTCTTGATACATCAGCTCGGATGGCCATCAGTGTTTTACTCCTTTGGTTCTCTAGGGACAGCTTGGTTTGCTTTATGGCTAAATAAGGTCAATGCTGCCTTTATTCATGGTATTAGTTGACATGATTGATAACAGACTCTAAAATTGCTCAATTTCTAAATAAATTAGTATTAGTTGGAAATCAAGCACACCTCTTAATTTGAATGATCTTAAGTTTTCTTTTATTGAAGGATTCAGTTGTTTGTGAACAATAAGGTTCTGATAGAAAGTGTTTGATTTTATTGAAAATATCTTCCAAATGTCATACTTTTTCTTCTTTATTTTGTAGGCTCATAGTTCACTCTCGAGGATACTCAACTTCGGCCCCAAGAGAAGAAGCTTGTTGCTACTAACTGTATTTCCTAGCAGCCAGTTAAAACTATACCTTGGAGGTCAATCTTGTCAAAACCACCTGTCTGGGCTCTAATAGCGTCTCATTTCTGTCACAATTGGGGAACATTTATTCTCTTAATATGGATGCCAACATACTATCATCAAGTAGGGATTTCATCACTTAAATGCACACTGCGCTTTCCCTATTTCAACTATAGCATTTAAAACACCTGATGAGCATTTTAAATGGGGAAGAGTCAATAGAAACCTTTGGTATTAAGTTCCTGGTAAATTACTGAAGAGGAGTGTCTTACACTGTTCCCTTACTTTTGTCCCAATGCCAATATTTTATATAGGGAAATAATAGTTAGAGAGATTCTTATGACTCAGCATTCAGCTAACAATCTAGCTGATGAGTTCTGGCTTCTAGCATTGGTATTTCTCAAATTGGCAATTTCAAGACATTTCCTCAAATTGTTGAAATCTACTATCTTTGTGCCTTGACTACATTGTGGCATGTTGTTGACATCATTTCTGATTTCACAAAACACTTTTTTTTTCTTTGTTTTCCACTGTTTGAAACATGAACTGAAGCACTCACACAGCACTATGTTTTGATGCTTCTTCTAACAGTTGTTAAAGAAGAAGAGTTTCTCCTTCCCATCATGGCATTAAGAAATTATTTTGTTCTACATCTATAGGTCCTGAAGTTCAATCTTACAGAATCTGGGCTCCTATGTGTTTTGCCCTGGCTTACAATGGCGTTTTCTGCAAATCTTGGAAGGTGGATTGCAGATACACTTGTGAGCAAAGGTTTATCTTTCACAACTGTTCGCAAGGTATTCTTAGTTTTCCTTTTCCTCATACAAATTCTGATAATGCCTATTTTAGAATATTCAATCCTAACAAATCAATTCTGTAATTTCATTGGCATTTTTCTATCAAACACTTAAACAAAAGTGATTATGAAGAAAAGTTCAAGTTCCTATATAAGTGAATGCAGAAGACTGAGTATAACTTTTATTGAAATTATTAAATAAGCATATGAGAACCCATATCAACTGATATGGAATATAAACATCACAAAGATATTACATTTTTGAATGACTAATTGAACCAAACAAACATTGTGTGAAATTCTGAAACAATAACAAATCAAACTATATACCCTCCAAAGCCAAGTTGAACAGCAATGATACCCCATGCCTTTCCTGTATAAATATCCATAAAAGCAAATACACAGTTGAGAGAATACAAATTAATTACCCAAATGCACCATCTCTATGCAAGTATACGCGGCTGCAAGTAAACACGAAGGCCTTTCTTCATGAACAGAGTGAGGGACATCTTCTGCTCCACCCTGTGTCCAGGCACCAGGGAAAGCCGGTAACGCAGCAGAACTGCTGAGGCCACAGACTTCATTTGCAAGTAAGCCAAGTCTTTCCCCAAACAAGTCCTTGGTCCAGCGTTGAATGCCACAAACTTGTAGCCGTCTTTTGGTGGATCGAACTTGTCACCTTGTGGTGATAGCCACCTTTCAGGCCGAAACTCCATGCAATCTTCTCCCCATATAGTCTTCATTCTGCCAACTGAATATATCGAATATGTCACAGTTGAGCCTGCGGGCACGAATGTTCCATCCGGTAAGACATCGTCTTCGACAACATACTTGAAGTCCTGAGGAACTGAGGGGTAAAACCGCAGTGTTTCAGCTAATGTTGCTTTGAGATATATCAACCTGTCTGCTTCATCAAACACCAGGGGTTCTTCAAGCCATTTCTTGTGATCTTCACCACGCGTGGAGCGGAGAACCGTTGCTATTTCGTTGATGATCTTTTGCTCAATCTCTGGATGGTTCATGACGAGCCAGAAGAACCAGCTGAGGGCTACGGAAGAGGTGTCCCGGCCAGCAAGGACGAAATTCAAAGCAATGCGTTGGAGAACGGCGCTTGTAAAGAGATTTCCCCCGGCATCTCTTTTCTTCATGAAACGGGACAGTAGATCATCGGATGGAGCTTCTTTTCGTGCTTCAATGGCATCGTTCATGTAGTTCTCAACGATTTGCAGGCTACTCTTTAATCTTTTCTCTGTTCCAATCCCCAAAATCTTCTTCAATCTCCAGAGTAAACCAGGGTAAAGAAGCCTATGGAGAGTTGCTTCAGTGGCAGTGTCGAAGGCAATAGAAAATGGATTTTCAGGCAAGTCACAAGAGAGTGTTTCCGGGTCTTTACCAAAGGTAAGCCCACAAATGTTGTCAAAGGTTAACCGAAGCAACAAGTCCTGCAAGTCCACTGCTTTCTTCTCATTCGATGCTTTGTCCAAAATACACCATAGACGATTCTTGATGGTCCTATTCACCCACCGAGCCATGGCTTGCCTGAGCGTCCGGGTTGTGAACTCAAGTGCAGCTGTTTTCCTTTGTATGAGCCATGTCTCGCCATCACTGTTAAAGATCCCTTGCCCCAAAAGATCATGAAATGCAGCTTGCCAATGAGGCCCCTTCGGGTAATTATCGAACCGAGTCCGGAGAATGTGCTCGATGTTTTTGGGATGACAAGTGACAGTATAGAACCCTTGCCTGCGAGCCAAGAAAGGAAGAGCAATGGTACACGTTTGATAGGTTGCTGAGCCACCTGTTGCTCGAAGGTTACTAGCAATCCAATCATGGATTCTCCGCCGGTTCAGGAAAGTATATGGTAGGCTACCGACTAGAGGCCATAATCTTGGACCAGTCAACCTCCTGACTAGGAGATGGAACCAGAGTGCGTAAGCAAGTATTGCAGCAACTAGGCTGAAGACAAATGCAGAGGCTTCCATGGGATACTAGAGAATTGGTGCTAAGGTTTAGAATTATTTCACTAGACAGTTCACTTTTGAGAGAGATTGATAAGAATGAAGTTATATATAAGAATGAAGTTATATATATAAAAATTAAAATGATAAATTGATAAAGGTTAATTAGGAAGAGTAGTTAGGAAATTTAGTCCATGGTGAGAGGTCGCAGTTGGGTTGATAGGAACCGTGAGAAAGAATTTACACGGAAACCATGCAAAGATTTTTCAGTGGGTACTACCTGCAAAGACATTCTTGCACCTATTAACTGACACGTGTTCTTTAGACATAACAAATTTAATTGGCTAATTTTTATTGTACGATAGAAGTTTTTTTGATCTTAGAAAAGATTTTTTTTGGGTAGTATATTTTCATTAAAAGTTACAATCATAATCAGCATATTAAATTTTATGAATAGGTAACTATAAAAATTACATTACTCAAACTAGGTAAACTAGTAAATAACTATAACAAACTTAATAAACTAGTAAATAACTAGACTAACTTAAGCTCACATTTAGTGAGACTCGAACCTGAAACTTCAAAATCTAAGAAAAGTTGAAAATGAATAATGTATGGATTGAAACTCGAATGTCATATTTACAAAATTTTCACGTTCTAAACAGTAAAGACATAATTATTTAAGTCAATGGTTAAAGTCATTTCATTATCATCATCATAATCTTTATCCTAATAATAGAAAACAAAGAGAAAAAGGGAATTAAACATTCAAGTATAATAATCACTAGATCAAATCTTGGTTGTAATGTTTAAGATCAATTCATTACTTTAAATATAGGACATTTATTCAATGGATAATTATCCAATGCACCGTTAGTGAAATTTTTTTACTTCACAAGCAGGGTTAGGATGATGACATATGTCTTTTAAAAATATTAAAAAAATAAAAAATAAATAAATTAGGACATGAATTATCATTCTAATCCGCTTATGTATATTGGATATTAATCTTTATTCAATGTACTATTAGTAAAGTTTTTAGACTTTACATGCGAATTTAAAATGGTTACGCATGTTTTTAAAAATATTAAATAATTAATTAAAAAATAAAATTAGATATGTGTCATCATCCTAAACACGCATGTGAAGTCTAAAAACTCCACTGATAGTGTATTGAATAATTATCATTAAATATATATATATAAAGGATTTTATATATGATGTACTAAGAGTGTATAGTCTCTATACACTATCAATGTACCAGAAATTGACACCTCATCAATAAATCTTTATGAGCAAATTGAAAAAATTTATATGTATTTATTTTTAAGGGCTTGAAGTTTTTTTTTTTACTTTGCTTATTAATGAGGTATCAATCTCAGTGTATCATGTATAAACTCATATATAAATTAGTTTACTTTTTTGGTTAGTTATATATATGTTTAAATTTTTTACATAATATAATAACCAATAAGTAATTGAAAAAAGTGAAAGTGGAGTTTTTCTTAAGGCTTTTGGACATGATTCGAATTCGAGAAAGCTTTACTGTTTATCACTTTTGAAACGAACATGATTAATTTTATACTGTAAAATGGATGAGGATACATGTGATTACATAAAAAAAATTGACATAATAATGTGTCAATAATATCATATATTTAATTAAAACTTGGTGATTTCATTGCAGTTATAAAATTTATTTTTAAATTGAATATGTATTTTATTAAGTTCTAATTTCATGTAGAGAGAAATTAGGATTAGTATAGAATCAAAAAAGAAATTACGATTAGGGACAATTGCTGCAAAAATCAAATTTGGTGAAATTTGCATGACTGTAGTTACATAAAGTCATAAACAGAGAGATTTCTCAATACTATGTTTAAAAGTAAGTTGATGAAAGAAATTAAGCCATTGATTTCCACGAAACCAACAGCTCACTGTTTCCTTTTCTTGGAATTCTTGCCGACTCTTGTTCCAAGGAAAAAGAGAGTGGTTAGAGATAGCTCACCCGCACTGAGAAAATGGGTTTTGATTGCAAAGCCAAGCCTCCATGCTAAAAGAAAACTCCCGAAGCTATAATTTGACTCCCTCTGAGTGAGTAGATTCAAGAGAGGGGAAACTTTGGCAGAAAGAAAACATGCAGGGCTTAAACGTACGTTTTCTTTCTTTTTTTAAATAAAATTATCTTTATGCATCCGAAAAGAGCGAACAAAGTTCTGTCAACAAAGGCACAAAAGCTCTTACACCGTTGGAACAACAATCAATTCAAGCCATACACAACAATTCCAATGTTTACTTAATAAATTTTACATTTTAATTTCGTATCAAAATATTTTGAGTTTGTACTACAATATATAAGATTATAGATGATACATTGACAATATACTATCTTCATATGATTTATTTAATAAACTAGTACAAGCAATTTGAAAAAAATTATTTGTATTTATTTTTAAGAGCTTGATTTTTTTTAATTTATTTATTGATAATATGTTAATTTCTAGTGCATATATAATGTATAAAAACTATATACTGTGCATCATATATAAATCTTATTAAATAAATAGAAACTTAAATCTACACTTGAAAAACTTTCTATAAAAAATCATGAGATTTTTAAAATCAAAGTGAATAATATCTCATAGGTTGAGTATGAATCTCTATAAATAATATTAAAACGATTGCCAAGCCAAAATACGAAAATTAAATGCCAAACAGTGGGAGCAACACTCTAGTTCTACATTAAAATATTAATCTTGTATTGAAATATTGTGAAATTATATTATCCTATCATGGTATATAAATAAAAATTTAAATTCATATTTGAAAACTCTTTTTTATAAAATAAAAAACTTCCAAACCAAAATGGATAATAACAACCCGTGGATATCCGTAATAAATGTAAGATCACAAAACGCATACAGAACAATGAGAAATTTTGCTTATGAAGCAAAACTGAATCATTCAAATGAAAACGCATAACACCAACCGCGGGTCTCCGTAATGAACAAAAGATCACAAAGAGTAAGCAGAATAAAAAGATTAACAGTATCGAAAACAATATTCCTGCTAGATTTACTTGGCCTCCCACGTTATCTGTTGTTTCATTCTTACCGAAGGTACTGTGTGTAAACATTCTAGAAAAATCTCAAAATGACAGTGATAAGAACTTTACTTGTAAGTTTCTTCCTAACCGGTAATATTTAATAACTCCTCCTACCAATTCTTTTTTGCCCTAGTGGAAAACTGATCATCACGCCAAACCCCTTGACATTTTTTTTTTCAGCTGTCTAAATATTACCCGTTAGTCATCTTGATGTTGTTTATACTGTTTATGTCAGTTTATTCCGAACTTTGTCCGCCATAAGAATCAAATTCACTGCATCCACATGTCTGGTTTTCCATCAGCAATTGTGCATGCTTTTCAAAATCTCTAAGTTATAGACATCTGCCTAGGGGAAAATATCATAATTAAGGAGTGTAATTATTTCTTAGTTAGGACTAATCACCTTATCTAGCAAAAGATCATTCTCCAACTGATAACATTTTGATCCAATGAGTAATAAAAAATTATGATAAGTTGTAAAATTTAAATTCGAGATCAAACAATCTCAACCCTCATCTCTCAATTGATAAAAAAAAACTTCTCAGCTTCCAAAAACAATTGGCTTCTCGATTCAGCAGTCAGAATTTGCTTACCAACTATGTACGTGTCTATGTTTCTTTATTATGGTAAAAGAGATGAGGCATGAACACATGGTGCTTTCATCCACTTATAATAAGTTTCCACATCCTTTCTCTTGTGTTTGAGTCATCGAAAAGGAAATTCTTATAGTAATTCCAATCTTGGAAACGTGGTAATTAATGTTCTATAATTAAAATTTTCCATTTCAAAATAAGAAGAAAGTTTAAGTTATTGATCTCTAAACCAACTTTATACTTTTCTCATTTCGAAGGTTAAATCCATACATAGAAACTACTAAAAATTGATCTAATTTTCGAGATATAAAATAAGTTGACTCAAATTTTAATAAACGTACAATTTATCGAAGGATAATTATTACATACACTGACAGTGGAGTTTTTTTACTCCACAAGCAGCGTTAAGATCATGACATGTGTCCTGTTTTATTTATTTTAATATTTTTATAAGACACATGTCATGATCTTAACGCTGTTTGTGGAGTAAAAAAACTCCACTGTCAGTGTATGTAATAATTATCCTTTATCGAAAAGAAATATTCAATCGTCAAACTCTATCCAACATTAGGTATTGAAAAGAAAATTTTACAATCATTTAAAGTTAAAAGTTTGGTTATGGCGTATTAATTTTAAAAATTTTTAATCTTACAATCAAAATTAAAAAAACGTCACATATTTTTCTTGACTTATTGCTTCATGTAAGGCCAAAGGCTCAATATAGGATTAAACGTTTTCGAATTTATTGATTTTAGGACTTTTTAACGAAACTGAAGTACACGCGCTGTTAAAAATAATAACGGTGTTTAATAAAGACACATGACAACATTTTAGTGAGACACATGATAGCAATTGACACGTGACAGCATTTAAGTGGGACATGTGGCAGCATTTGATAAGTGGCAGCATTTTAGTGGGACATGTGGTAATGCAATTATATTTATTTTCTTTTAATAAGTAAAAATACGTTGGACACGTGGTAACATTTTAGTGAGACACGTGGTAATAATTGACACGTGACAGTATTTTAGTGGGAGACATGACAGTGTATTTATATTTATTTTCTTTTAATATGTAAAAATACGTTAGACACGTGACAACATTTTAATGAGACACATAGCTGCAATTTATCTTTTCATCGTCATCCACTTTCTTTAATGACACATGTAACTCACACATGTTAAAAAATCTTAAATTGAATAAATTCGAAAATATTTAATCTTTAATTAATCAAAATTAAAAATTGTATTCAAATTCAATAAAATGAGAAGCTAAAACTATAAGCAAAGTGCATGGGTTACTATTTTGCCACGTGTTTATATCATATCCATATCTGCCAAGATTAAACTCCCATCTCTTATTTTTGCTACTCTTCCAAAATGAAAGAGTTGAAGATAAGACACTTGTGGAGAGCTCGAGGTAAAAACAGTCCCCATGTTCTTCCCACTTGTCATCTAAAATGCCATCCAACGGTCTGGAATTCACTGCAAACACTATGCCCATAAAATAAATTTCTACTATAACTTAATCTCCATAGCTTATTCACCATTATTTCAAAAGAGAAGAGAAAGAAACTTGTTCAAGCCAAGTGACAATGGCTTCTCTGGTGATTTCCTTTGCTCCTTCTACAACAAGGGTTTTTGCAGCAACTGCTGCGAAAGGTGCAGGTGGAAGCAAAGAAGAGAAAGGGCTTTTTGATTGGATTCTTGGGAATTTGCAGAAGGAAGATCAGTTCTATGAAACTGATCCTCTCCTCCAGAAAGCTGAAGAAAAGAATGGTGGTGGAAAATCCAATGGCCGCAAGAACTCTGTTTCTGTCCCACAGAAGAAGAAAGGTGGCGGCTTTGGAGGACTTTTCGCCAAGAAATGAAAACACCATTATTATCGAATCATCTCTGGGGGGTCTCATTGGTTTGGAATTCCTGTTTCTATCTTGTTGCTTTTGGAACCTCTCCTGATTCTTGAACACTAAGCTGTTATTAATTTCCTTCAATGCACACTACTTTTTTCTCTATAAATTATGAATTCATTTGAAGTTAGCTGTTGGAACTTTGGATTTTACTGATTTTGGTAAGTTCACTGTTAAGAAATTAAAAAACTACTGTCAAGTAAATGAAAGTAAATTGGGCAGGTTGATTTTTGGATTAAAGGCTCATAACAGTTTAGGGTGTGAATTTATGTGCTTGTCTGCTTTGAAACATTGGAATAAAACAAGGTAAAGTGAGTATACCATATTTGATTTACCATATCTGATAATTTTATCTGAAAATAATTTTACTGTATATGGCAACATTTCATGCAACAGTGATTAAACAGAAACTGCTCTTGTCTGTTCTGCTTTTTTTGAATGCAACTGTTAATTTCTCTAAGTAATTGAGCAATATCAATGAATTAGCTCAATAATTTTTTTTTGGTTCGTAAGAAAGTACTAAGGGGGAAGGAATTTGAATGTTGAACCTAATTCTTCCAAAAAAAGGGTGACAACCGTTAAGTCAAATTTTGGTTGTTAAATTAGCTCAGTATTTGCTGACATGATGTTTTAACGTTTCTGTAGTTGTCATAGAGGTTAAGGTGACAGCTTTTAATATGCATGAACCTGACAAAACCTCGAGATTAATGAACTTATTGCCTGGTTGAAGTTAACATTGTCCAGAGAAACCAGAGAGAAAAGAAACAGCCAGAGCTGGCCCTTGTTATAGAAAATAAGTAGAACCATTTTGGCTAATGGGAAATGGCAGGAAACATGTTTGGATGATCAGCATCCAAGCAGATAGACAAGATTAGATGAAAAATAAACCATTGTTTGCTCTCCTTCTGAGTAATTATCCAGGCAACTGCAAAGTTTGAGCAGACAAAGATTTGTTAGGATCTTGTTATATTCTACATCTAGTATGCAACTAATTTCTGTCATAGTCCACATAGTTGAACCATCAGATTAGCTGGCATCTTGCTGTTTAGAGACTGTTTGTTTTAGAACAAAGGCTAGTTTAAGTTAAAGAACACAGTAAATTGCAGAGAGAAGGTTGTAAAATCCAAATTCCAAACACGACCATGGTTAATGACAGGTTTCAAATCAAGCTTTGGTAGTGGACAGGATGGATGATGGGGGATAATTGTTGGGTGCCAGTTGACAAACAATAAGGACGAATGTCTCACTATTGGCTTGTCAATTTTGGTCTTGCCCTGAATAAAGCTAGGCATGCTCAGCCGATTCTGTGTCAAAAAGTTTAGAATTCTAATGCACACGCCTGATTTGGAAAACAATATCATGTTATTGCTGTCTCAACCTAAGTCCTATGCAGTTGGTTCTGGTCTTCGTCCTCTTTGAATGTTGTAAGAAGTTTAACATCTTGAAAATCTTCCGGTAGAAATGTGCTCTTCACCATGGAAAATGTGGCAAAAACAAATGGATTTAATAACAGAGTATAGGACTATATCAAGGCTAGAAATGGATTGATGTGGAAACCCATGAAACACAGCAAGTTAGCAGGTAACACTATCTGAAATATGCAACCCCAATAGAATGTCCAGTAGAAGAAATCAAACCAAAAGGATAATATAAGATACTCCATTGTTTTTCATAAGTAACTAAGTAATGCTTTACTTTCAATATCTGAAGGAAAAGATAATGTACATATAAGCTCTAGGATGATTAATATTTTCATCAAACTATCTTTATAACCAAATATGACCATTGACTACAGAGTTCAATGAGAATTAGCAGAAACAGAATTTGATCTGGGCAAAGAAGCAGAAGAGTTGATAAATTCGATGCAGTCCTCGATGGCTGCCTTTCTATGAGGATCAACAGGAGTTGCAAATGGCTTTGAGTTTCCTGATGAAGAAGAAACCTTAGGAGAAGGCCCAATTCTCATGGACACCACATGCAAACCTTTTGCTACTTTACCACCAAAATGCTTAAGAAACCTTACCGGCGAAAATTCAGATCTTTTACATCGCATGAAGCTACAACTCCTGGTAACCCCTCGGTTACTAGCAGCCCTGGTATTAGACTTATGTATAACAGAACCATTTGCCTTGTTGTTTCCCATTTTCTGACTGACCTTGTTGCACCCTTTGGTTGACATCTTCTGCAGTTTGCTGAACATTGAGAGAAAAAGATAGAGTTAGGGAGTTGCAGTAGAGGCAACAATTGAAGTTGCAGTTAGAGAAGTGGATGGAAAATGGGGTGTGGATGGATGGGAGAGCTTGACAAATATAAAGGGAGAGAATGCTGAAACAGTGAACTCAAAAAAGGTCAAGGCAAGGGAAAAGTAGTTAAAAAGAACACAGAAATAAAAAATTATGAATAAATATGAACCTAACACTTAGTGAAATGGTTTTTGTAATCAAGCCCAAATCATGGATTTACCTTGTGTAACTTCCCTTGGAAGGATACCATCTGCAGTTTGCCTTTTTTTCTTTTAAATAAAAAATCAAAGGAAAAGAATCAAGTCTAAAAGTGGGTCAAGCAAAATAATAAATAATGAAACCAGCAGAGAGTTAGAGCTGGGGCAAGTTTGAGTTAAGATTTAAGTTTGCAAGATTTAAGTTTGCAGGTGCCACTTACTCTTGGCTCAACTGGTGTCTGGTAGGGTAGTTGGATATTTGAAAGAATCCAAGTCTTGCTTCCCTCTTCTTAAACAAAGAGAAAAAAAGTAACTGACATCCCTAAGTTTGCAGGTTAACCATATGAGTTTTAAGCATTTTGATTGTAAGGGGTCTCATACTACATGGATTTCAGGCAGGTTTCGGGCATCTGTTGCCAGGCAGAACTTTATACAGGGAAGAGAAATGTCAATACCAGCAGGCAGCAGCTGGTTGCAAATGACTGTCAGGATCTCCAAGACACGTTAGCAAATGAATCTACTTATCACTCCTATGTCCATTTCTTTCCAGCAACTTAAAAACCCACCAGCATTTGTTATAAAAAAGAGTGAATCATTCTTTTTCGTTTTCAAAACGCTTACATCATGACTAAGTTAGCAAGATGCCCCTCTCTGTAAGACTACAAGCGGAAGACGAAATGCCATCATTGTCTGCAGCATTTGGTGGGGACCTGGAATTGTTATGTACACACGAGGGGCTATAAACTAAAAACTAGCACCAATATCAAATCATATCCATTAGAAAAAGATGTTCAAAGAAGTTGGCAAGAAGCTTTTTAGAGAAGAGGAAAGTAATAAAAATTAAAAAACAAGGCATAAATCACTAAGCCATGGTAGCCTCCTTTAAGTTTTCTTTCATTTTCCAGTGCTCTCTTCCATTGGAATCTCTAAAGCAGGTGGCCCAGAAAGAGAAAAAGAGGTGGGTTGGTTTAGGTTGAATATTCTTTTTCTTAAGGGGCCTTCTGCTATTTTCATTTAGTTTAATCTCTTACCTTCGGAAAAAAGGAAGTTTTAGATGAGATAACCTTTCGGTAAATCTGCTTTGATCTTAAATAAGATCAAAAACCCTTTTTGACTCTTGGAAATGTAAAGCTTCAGACAAAACCTTTTGATCAGCATGGAAGCCACAGATTCCCTGCTTTTTCCTGGGGATTTTGTTTCTATTCATTGCCCAGGAGAAAACAGTTGGAGGTTGCTCTTTTCCATTAATTGGATTGATTAAAAAGTAAAAACAATACATGTCAAAGGTGGTTGGTTAGAAAGAAAATTACAGTCACAGAAAACCGGGTATGCTAAAGACACAGCAGGCCTCAATTTCCTAACCTCCCCAACACCCCAGGACAGAGATGCCTAGTCATTAAGGGTAAAACAAGATTAGTACAGCACAAATTATGATTAGACATGAAAAAAGATGCACCATCACCATGATTACAATGTAACATTAGTATGTCTAAAATGCCAAAAGAAAGATTACAAATACAACTGTATCTGCACTTTGCAGTTGATTAATGGTTGCGTCAAAAATTCAAGATCACTATCAATTGAAAAAAAAGAAGAAAATTTCTTTTTCAGTGCAACAGTTGGGCGCAGAAACATTCATTACAATAAAGATTATTAAGCCTGATTGAGTTCAAGACAAGGGAAGCTAAAATGACAGTCTAACCAATGGGTAAATGCTCTGCCGAAAGCTGCACGGGACTTACATAGATTCTTCCTACTCCGTGTTCTTTCAGCCTTTTCGCTGATATAAGTAGCCTGGAATTCAGAAGTATATAATTAAGCCACATTAGCACTGTATACAAATTGCAGTCATGATTTCAAGTCCATTCAGATTCCAAATGTCGGAAAACAATTCAAGTATAATTGTATTATATTATTTGTAAAGACTAAAGGAGTAGTATATTTGTTAGTGCTGAATTAAAAACAAAAACTCAAGCCAAAACTGTAGAAAAATTAAGACTTAAGTATATATTTAGGAGATTATTTAGAATATGGATAGTTATGAGATAGTTAATCTCTTGCGGATTTTTTTGGAAATAACTCCCTATTTTTTAGCCATTTTTTAATAAATGGCTTGCGTGCCATCCTAGAGTAGGACTGTTATTTAGTTTCCTTTTTTGTAAGAAATTTGCTTCATGTCAACCATCTATATATTGCCTTCTCTATGAGAAATAAAATATACAGCATAATTGTTTTTCTCAAATCAGTTTTATGATATCAGAGCCACTGTTATTTTTCCATCGTGTTGCATGAAGATGAGTTCAGGAAAGGAGCTCACGAGTTTTGACAAAGAATCATCCTCAGCCACATCGTCTGTAATGACTCCGCAAACCTTAAACTCTTAGTCCTTTGGAGACCGTTCATCACTGCAAATTACCAGCCACAAATTAGATGGCAAAAATTTCTTACAGTGGTCTCAATCAGTTTTGTTGGTAATTCGAGGGAAAGGCAAGATGGGATATATCACTGGTGAGGCTAAGAGACCAAATATTGAAAATCCTACCTATGCTACATGGGAACTCAATAATTCTATTGTTATGGCATGGTTAATCAACTCGATGGAAACACACATCAGTTGCACATACCTCCTTCTTCGAACCGCAAAAGCTATTTGAGACGTTGTTAAGGAGAATTATTTGGATCTCGAGAATGCCTCTCAAGTTTTTGAGATTAAAAATAAACTCAAAGACATGAGACAAGGTAATCTGGATGTTACTGAATACTACAATTCTTTACAAACTCTTTGGCAAGAACTTGATATGTTTTACGAAGTCGATTGGGGAGATCTAAAGGAGAATGTGAAATTCAGAAAGCATCTTGATAAGGAGCGGTTATATGACTTCCTTGCTGGTCTTAATAAAGACCTTAATGAGGTACGAGGGAGAATTTTGGGACGTTGGCTGTTGCCATCCATTAGCGAGGCTTTTGCAGAGGTTCGACGTGAAGCTAGTAGACGCCTTGTCATGCTTGGTGGAAAAAAGGATCAACCGATTACAACTTCTGGTGAAAGACCTATGGAGACTAGTGCTTTGGTGGCCAAACAATTATCTAATTGACGTGGAGGAAAGCTGCGTTGTAGTCATTGCAACAAAATTAGACATACTCGAGATAATTGTTAGGATATTCACGGAAAACAAGCAAATTATAAACCAAAAGTCCAGCCAAGACAAAAATCTGATCTGGTTTCTACTCCTGACATTCAGCCTACTGTACCATTGATTGAGCATGAGTATTCCAGTGAAGAAAGTGGTGCATTGTCACAAGATCAACTTGAGCTTCCTATTGCTCTCAAAAAGAGAACTAGATCTTGCACTTAGCATTCTATATCAAGGTTTGTATCTTATGAGAAGTTGTCCCCTATTTTTCAAGCTTTTATTACAACTCTATCTAAGACAGAGATACCAAAGAATATTAATCAAGCTCTTGCTGATCCGAAATGGAGACAAGCTATTCATGAACAAATGGATGCTCTTGAAAAAAATGGTACTTGGGAAGTTGTGAAACTGCCTGAAGGAAAGAAAACAGTAGGGTGCAAGTGGGTATTCACTGTGAAATATAATGCAGATGGGAGCATTAATAGGTATAAAGCAGGGCTTGTGGCCAAGGGTTTCACTCAAACCCATGGTATAGACTATCAAGAGACATTTGCACCAGTTGCCAAACTCAATACGGTAAGAGTTCTCTTGTCACTATCATCCAACCTTGATTGGCCTTTGCAACAGTTGGATGTGAAAAATGCTTTTCTTAATGGAGATTGACATGAAGAGGTTTATATGGACCTTCCCCCAGGCTTTACAAAGGAAGGCAACTTGGTGTGTAAGCTAAGGAAATCCCTCTATGGATTGAAACAATCTCCAAGAGAGTGGTTTGAGAAGTTTACATAGGCTGTCAAGAGACAAGGATTTATACAAGCTCAATCTGATCATACTCTCTTCTTTAAACATGCCGAAGATGGGAGAATTGCTATTCTAATAGTATATGTGGATGATATCATCATCACTGGAGACTATTCTGAAGAGTTGGATACTTTGAAAGATTATCTTGCAGGAGAATTTGAACTAAAGGACCTTGGAGCTCTAAGGTACTTCCTTGGAATGGAGGTGGCTAGAAACAAGAATGGGATAACCATATCACAGAGGAAGTATATTCTTGATTTGCTTAAAGAGACCGGGATGTTGGGGTGCAAACCAGCCGAAACTCCAATGGAACCTAATATCAAATTGAGCTTAAAAGGAGGAGCCGAAGTTGAACGAGGGCAGTATCAATGTTTAGTTGGAAAGTTAATCTATTTGTCTCACACAAGGCCAGACATTGCCTTTGCTGTAAGCGTAGTTAGCTAGTTCATGCACTCGCCCATGGGGAAGCAAGTCGAAGCTGTGTACAGAATTTTGTGTTACCTAAAAAGTACTCCGGGGAAGAGACTTTTCTTCAAAAAAGGTGATCATCGGATGGTGGAAATTTATACCGATGCTGACTGGGCAGGTTCTTCTATGGATAGGAGGTCCACCTCAAGATACTGTACTTATGTTTGGGGAAATATTATAACTTGGAGAGGCAAAAAACAACCTGTAGTAGCCCGAAGTAGTGCAAAAGCTGAGTTTCGTGCTCTTGCTCATGGAGTTTGTGAAGGAGTATGGTTAGGAAGGTTACTAAGGGAACTTAAAGTTTCTAGTAATTCTCCTATGCAGTTGTATTGTGATAACAAAGCAGCCATAAGTATTGCACACAATCCAGTTCATCATGATCGCACAAAGCATGTGGAAGTGGATTGTCATTTTATCAAGGAGAAGATCGAGAATGGAAGTTTGTTTGACATATATTCCTACCAAAGAACAGACAGCTGATATCCTAACTAAAAGTCTATATAGAGCATCTTTTGAAGACTTTGTAAACAAGTTAGGCATGATCAACATATACAGCCCAGCTTGAGGGGGAGTGTAGAAAAACTAAGACTTGAGTATATATTTGGGAGATTGTTTAGAATATGGATAGTTATGAGATAGTTAATCTCTTGCAGATTTTTTGAAGATAACTCCCTATCTTTTAGCCCGTTTTTAATAGATAGAATCTTTTAATAAATGACCTGCGTGCCATCCTAGAGTAGGACTGTTATTTAGTTTCCTTTTTTTGTAGGAAGTTTGCTTCATGTCAACCATCTATATATTGCCTTCTCTGTGAGAAATAAAATATACAGCACAATTGTTTTTCTCAAATCAGTTTTACAATCCTGCAATACTCAAACAACACATGACTAAGAAGATTATATTAAGCTTTAGTGATTACCAAACCATGTTGATCTCAAGAAGGTGCAGCTTGTCTAGAGTTCAATGGTCATTCCTAGAAATCGCGTGTGTTGATAGAGAAAAGAAGGTTCTTAACCTCTTCACCAAGTTAACACTCATCCGAACTGTTTCCCTCTCCTGCCACTTGCAATAATCAAAGCTAAAAGGTAACTGCTGCAACTACCAAGTACCAAATACCAGCAGACTTGCTTGAGAATACAAGGAAACCAGATTCCAACTGCTTTGATTGAGGAAAGACAACCAGAGGAAAGTCCTTGTGATGGGGAATTGAGGCTAACCAAAAAATGAGCATGCATTTGAACAGATACATGCAAAACACTAAAAACTATATGATCTGATAAACACTATTTCCTTAATGAATTGAAATCTAATGCAATTTTCCTTTTTAAATTTTCATTTCATGTTGTTTTTGGGTTTGCTAAGCAAATCTAGCTACTCTTTCCTATTTCAATTGGTATTATGGATTGCAGCTCTTATATGCTAGAACTAGCAGAGAACCAGCAAATCAAGTCTAAGCCACATTCAGACACAATCAACAAACAGAGAAAGAAGCACTGTCAATTAGTCAAATTCCAGGTAATGTAATGTAATCTTCAGCCATCTACTTTGAGGGCACCGGAGTATGTACAGCAGTAGCATTTTGCCATTTTCTCTGGTTATCTGCAGAACATGACTGCACAACATGTACCGACACATAATTCACACAAGTATTACATTTGAACATAAGAAGATACGAAGTGAATTAAGAAAATAGTACTTCAGAAAGGAGACTTGGAGTAGTAACCAGAACCAAGTTTTATAGTGTGCCAAGATTGATCCTATGCTCCAGTTTACAGCACCATTTAGCACCACAATTTAAGATCATAGCCAAAAACGCCTCAATGACAAATACTATATAATAAGGATAAGTGTTTAATCTCATAAATACAGATCAATTTGCAATCTTCAATCTTACTATTGCTAAGGATTAATGTAATCTTCATCTCATTTGCAATCAAAGCTAAATGTTCCAAAAACACACACTCCTTTGACAGCACCACTGGTTTCTCAACAAAAATGAGAACGGATCAATTAAGGTCAATTAATTGAATTCTTCAATGAAATACATCTTAGTCTTTCAAAGTACGAATAGAATACATAGCTTTTCAATATACACATTCCTATAATTAGCTTTTCAATATACACATTCCTATAATTCAAAGTAAAGAAAACTCAATGTATATCATTATCTTTTACAAGCAAAACCTGTCCATCATGAGTGATGATATACTCCAAGAAGTCTCAAACTTCTCCACAATCCTTCAAACACTGAGGTGCGAGAAGATCACTGTCCAAATTATACCAAACTCCATCATCTTTCTCAATGCAATTCAATGCCTGCTTTTCCAAAGCCCACCATAGCGTCTAACAGGAACATTAGTCACAATTCCCATCAACATACCATCATTAAGATCAATAGCTGATGCCCCATTTCGACGATCATGCCAAACCACAGTCTCACCTTTCCCTTCAAGTGCGGCAATTAAAACATTTATATCATAGTTTCCAGTAACTGAACTATGGTGAGGCTTGAAGACCAAAGAAAAGGGTGTCCAAATTTCCTTTTTCGGGTCATCAACAACGAGCTTTTCAGCAACTGAATCCAAACTTGCTCGAGTAAATGCATCCTTTTCCTGCATTAAAACAACATATTACAAATTATTAATAAAAACCCATTCATAAAAACATACTAGAAAACGAGACAGAAGGTACCTGAAAGAGATTGTTAAGGGAATGTAAGAGGCAAAACTGTAATCTTTGCCTTTCGTGATAGATTTGATTCTGCTCGCTTGCCATGAATCAAAGGTTATGGTCCTTGGGGAAATTTGGTTCCTGCAAAGGAACCCAATAGCTGATTTGCTCGTTAAATTCAAGGGTTCTGGATTTTGATTAAAAACTCAACTCTGTCGTTAAGCTGCTCTCAAAGAAAAAAACAGTGCTCTTTGTTTTTGAGATTTTTCTCCCTTGTCTGGCCTGAGGTGGGTCACGAGTGTGCGTGTTTGTACTGGAAAGATCGCTTAGTTTTTACTCCAACTAAAGCTAGTGACATTAATCTTTCTGTTCGTGGAAGAAAAACATGCCATTTTCGGAATAAAACAAATTAGCCTTTCATCAGGTACCAGCCAAAGTTGAACTCTTGCTCCATTTTGGACCTGAACCCAACTTGCTTGATGATGATGAAGAGACACTTCTATGGAGTGGTCAAATCAAGACTGCCCAATTTGAGTTTAAACTCTGAAATCTGAATGCATGCGTCAATGATACAATACGGGTTGTGCGGTTCGCTAAGTGATCATCCAACCGTCTTCTAACTTGCAAATTCCGCATCCATTGAAAGAAACGATGATGAATATGAGAATTCTAGACAGAAAATATCATACTACGTAACAGAAGACCGTAGAGGAAGACGAGAGCTAGGAAGTCAACTCCATTAAGAGTCAATATCTCAAGGAAAGGACTGTATCTACAAGAATTTTTCTGCGCCACATTCTGTACAAGCCATACAAAGGAACAGATATATGGAGACTCCACTTAGAGATTGAATGCAGGTAGATTCAATTCCCGTTTACCTCCAACTCCAATTATCATAACCTTGCAACATGCAGGAAGTCAATCAGGCCCCATTGGCACAGGTGGAAAGGCCTTCAATTCCAATTTCTTGCAGGAACATGGGTTTCATTAGACCAGCGCAGCTCAGCCTCTCGGAAAATGTAGGACAAAAACAACAAAGATGAAAATACCTGTGATTGCAAAAAAAAAAAAAAACCCAAAAGCTGTTGGTTAATTGCAAGTCTTCTCTTGCTTCAACATAAGGAGAACTTTGCTTATGAGCATTGGGACGATGAGATACTCAATATCTGCAACCAAAACCAATGCTCAAAAGCAAAGCTCTCTTTATGGTAAGCCAAGCACCATTTTGCATGAATAGATCCTCTTACATGCCTCAACAGTCAAATCCTGATGGAAAAGAGAAAATCCAAAAGGATTGATAATGTTAATGCTAATTGAGCAGAGAAAAGAGAAAGATTACGGCATAATGGAATCAAAAGAGCAATTGTGTTCAGCTGTTGAGCTAAATCATGTAAATTTAATGGCAATTTACACGGAATAAAACTCGAAGTGTTTTGAAATGGTTGGTTAAAGAAATTTGGAGCAAGCTTCCAGAATAAGTGAAACGTAGGTAGGGCTTATGAAATCATCTCGTCAATACCCTCACGTGCACATTCAGTGCAAATCTTTACAATAATTTTGGATGCCCTTTTAAATGATTAATCGCAATAAGTTATTCAAAACAACACCATCAATAATCGGTCCCCTTACTGATTCCAGGTTGTTGGTGATTTTGATGGAATTTTATTTTACTTCCAGTTTTTCCTCTTTGTAATGTAAACAAGTCAAGCATCAACAGTGTCCATGCGGCCATTGGTGATTTCAACTCCTAGGATGGAAATCAGACACTTTACATTTTGGTTTCTTTCATATTTGCCCTCCTTGGGTTTCTACTATTCCTTGCATTATCTTCGTTTATGAATCCACAACTTCAAGAAATTGATCGGACAAAGCCATCTTTGCAAAATGAAGTAAACAACACGTAAGAAGTCAATTAGGCCCCATTGGCGCAGGTGGTTGTGCCTTCCCAGTACACTGAAGCCCCAGCTCCGACCAGAACTACCGGGCAGCCCTTCAGTCTCTAAATACTATTAGATAGGTCAACATATGAGTATACTTATATCTAAGAATTGCAGCAAAACGGCATGATCTCTGCTAATTCAACCTAAATTTCAATCCAGACCTGACTATTTCAATGCCATCAATGATAACCTTAGCTATTTTTTTTCATCCCAATTTGGCTCAGGATCTGAGATTTCATCCCCAGACCTGCAAAGCTCACCCTACCGTAGAGTGTAGGACAAAAACAACAGAGCCCAAGACAGTTTGTTAATCGCAAGTCTTATGTTGCTTCTACATAAGCAGGCTTTTTCCATATACACACTTCCATTTCTTTTTCTTTATCTTTCTTGACATATGCTTCATTAAGCTCAAAGACTTGAATACAATAAAAGATAAAATTCCTTAGTACAAACTAGAATACAATCTAAATAATGGTTTCTATAACAGAAAATTTTCATGATTGTCTTACTTTTAATAATCCTTCTGTCTGTACTATGCACTTACTTCCTGCAATTTTAGTCTCTAAAACTTGTAGAAAACCATTGTGATATCTCAAATTAATCCACTCCCAAGATTGGTGCACCAAAGAATAAGAGTGGATGATACTTACACTTGTCGATCAGCTCAGAACAAATTCTTTTGATGACAGCTTCCCGAATTTCTAAGGCCAAACCAACGCACTATCCTGGTTTTAGTTTATTAGCATTCTTCACCTCCCAACATGCTATCAATTATTCCCATTTGAAATTTCAGGTTTAGGATGTCTAAATGTTATGACTTGAACCTCAATATTGCCTGTCCATTGCAGGCAAACATATTAACTCTTATCTAAGTAATGAATAACAAAAAGCAATACAAAATGAAGTGAGAATAAAACAGGAAGAAATGCTTGGAAGAATGTTAGAACATTGATGAACTGAATAGATACAACCTTGCAATGATGTGCAAACATAAAAAATAATTCACTAAAAAAATTTACCAAAACTAGCCCGCAGCAATGTCGATTTAGGCAAAGCAAAGAATTTCTTCAGGCTATGTGAAATGTGATAGCTTATAGGTTAGCTGAGGGAAAAAGGAAGTCACTGTTCTGCATCAGCATTCTCCTCTGCCTCTGAAAATGTTAAGAATTTCAAAGAAGAAAAAAAATCAATAGAGATAATATCTGAAAAGGCCCATCAAATTCTTGTTTCCTTTTAGCAACTCTTAGTCAAAGGGGAAAACAGACAGAAAATGGCAATTTGCAGGATTTACAATACACACACACACACAAACATATATATAGTTAGGGGCACCCTGTCATCTCTGCAGGCTAAAATATACAAAGACACTAACCACATATATGAAGTCATGCATAGTACTTCTTACACCATAGACCATTTTGCATTTTGCGATTACTCCTTACCAGTTATTCATTAATTAATGCAAAATCAGCTGTTTCCTAAGAAGAATAAGCATCTTACTACTCTCTTTGCATCTTTACTATGTTGAATGTACACTACATATTCTCCACTTCGACATTATATAATACTCCAACAAACATATTCGAACAGCCACCACATGCACATTGCATTTCCAATTCCGAATCCTTCAAAAACATTCTAATGAACCAAACATGTTTAGATACATCTTTTTCTAAAAGTAAATCTCCCACAAGTACCATTCTCATCTTCCAAAAGTCAACATGTAACATCAATAACAATCATTATACCCCTTGACACAATGTAAGGCAATAAAACATGATGTTATAGCACCATTGTTAACTACAAAAAGCTTTACCTTCACCGCCTTCTTCTTCTTCTTCTTGTTCATCTTCTTCGTCATCGTCCGTTTCACCCTCATAATCTTCTCCATACCTTCCATTCAGATAATCAACCGCATCCGGAGTCAACACCAGATTATCGCAATTCAAAATGTCAAACAAATTAAGGGTCCTCGGCGTCAGCATTCTCAAAGTCCCAATATTTCGACTTGATTTACTCACATTTTCCGGCACTTCCATCATCAAAAACATCGATTTCTGCTTCGGGTCCAATCCCCACCTCTTCAACGCCTCAATGAACTCTTTCGTCTTTGGTTTCTCGAATTTATCCCCGAGTTCCTCCACAACGATCGTGTTCTCGGCTGCACTGGATAATGCAGTCGAAATCGCCAATCTTTTCTCTTTCTTGTTGATTTTAATTGACCAGTCTCTGGGTTTAGGTCCGAAGATAACACCACCGCCGGGCCGGAGTGGGCTACGCATAGACCCACGACGAGCCCGCCCGGTTTTCTTTTGGGGATAGGGCTTTTTCCCGCCACCTCGAACTTCGCTGCGGGTGAGGGTGGAGGCTGTGCCACGACGCTTGTTTTGTTGGTCCGTGATGATTGCTCGGTGAACGACGGCTCGAGCGGTTTCAGGTGGGCCCGACTTGAGGTCGAGATAGGTTTCGCCAACTTTTTCGCCGTTGAAGGACAAAACGGGGAGAGTGGAAAGTTGGGAAGAAATGGAGAGCTTGGGTTTTAAGGAGGCTTTGAAAGAAGCTGAAAGGCGGGTGGGGAGTTTGGCGGAGGGAGAGGAGAGGAAAAGGGAGGATGAGAAGAAGGAAAGTGAACTGGGCGTTGCAGCTGAAGTCGCCATTTTCGTTGTTTGGATTTTGGCTGCGAGAGGAAAGATAGAAGAGAAAGGGAAGCGAAGAGTTGAAAAGAGTGTTACATTATCCACTGGATTATTTCTTATCCGGTTCGTTTGAGAAAGGGTGTTAAATAAAGAAAATAAACAACAATTTTCTTTTGGCCAAACAAAAAAAAAACAATAATTTTCTCAATACCTGCAAAGTAGATGTTCAGTTAGAATAGTCTTTCATAAATTTTTTTTTTGGTGAAAAATACTCCTTGTCATAAAAACCAAAAAACTTAATACAGAATATTTCGGGTGAACAGAGTCCCCATGAAATCAAAAGCAAAAGAGAACTTTATGTCATCAGGTAATTCTTCAAAAACAACAAAATATGAAGAATTGTCAACAGTACAAGCATTTGCTCCTCGTTTGGCCAAAGCATCTGCACAGTAATTAGCTTCACGGAAGATGTGATGCACCTTGTCCACTCTCAGTTGCTGCATCAGTTTTCTGCATTCAAAAACAATAGTAGAATGAGTGTGTGTGGAATTTATTCCTTCATTTACATACCTGATTGCCACTTGAGAGTCCATTTCCACCATTATGTTTGAGAAACCTTTTCTTGCAGCCAACAGCAGTCCATCTCGAAGACCCCACAGCTCAGCATTGACACTGGATGAAACACCAATGCTCCTGGAGTAACCACATATCCAGTTACCCATGGCATCTCTGAAGATGCCACCTGATCCTACCTTTCCTGGGTTGCCTCTAGCAGCTCCATCAGTGTTGAGTTTAATAAAAGAAGGGGGAGGGGGGTTCCATCCGGCATTTATCTGGACCATTCTCCTAGCAGGTTTATCTGGGTTCATTACCGCCCAGAATTCCTGTATGTTCTTCTTGGTGTTATGTAGCCAAACATCAGTAGACACAATGATATTATTGAAAACTCTTTTATTTCTCTCAATCCAGAGATTCCAAACAAAGAAAGAAAATACGATATTCCAAGGAATATTTGCTTGATAACTACAGCCTTCCTTAGAATTACAATTTGCCATGATCCATTGTTCCCAATCAAGGTTGAAAGAGTTAAGGGCATTGTCTGTCATATTCACTGCCTGCCACATTTCTTTAACTTTGTTGCATTCTCTAAGGCAATGATTTAAGGTTTCTTCTTCTTGATTACATCTTGGGCATAAGGGATTAATGTCCATGCCACGGCAAGCCAAAGAAGATCTAGTGGCTACTTTCCTATGAGCACACAGCCAAAGAAAATACCGAATTTTCGGTAGTGTGTTCAGTTTCCATATCACATTCCAATTAAAGTTCAGTCCTTTTTTATCAAAATTAATTGCCATATCATATGCTAAACTAATGGAGAATTTTCCATCACATGTACCATTCCACCCCCATTATATCATTAACATCCCTTTCTGAATGGATAGGAATTGCTAGAATCTTTTGTTTAATCTCATCCGGAATGGTGTTATTTAAGCAATTAAAATCCCATTCTCCATTTTGAGCTATAAAGCTTTTAACCAACAGTTCATTATCATGGGGTAACCAAGGTCCATATATAATACTATCCAATGGACCAAAACCAGTCCAATTATCATACCAAAATCGTACTTGTGAGCCAGATCTAATGATCCATCTAATTCCTTTTTGAATGACTGAATGACCTTTCCTCATGCCATTCCAAAATGAAGAGCAAGCTTTAGTTCTAAATTCTCCATTACTGAAGTACTTAGATCTAAGAATTTTAACCCAATTGCTATCCTCTTCCATGAGAAATCTCCACCCAAGTTTTGCCATATTGACTTTATTGAGATTCCTCATGTCCCTAATTCCTAATCCTTCATTTGACTTTGATCTTGTAACCATTTCCCATTTTACTAGATGGATTTTCTTATGTTCTGAGTTAGTACCCCAAAGAAAATTTCTAGAAATCCTATTTAATTCATCACAAATACTTTCAGGTAAATGGGTTCCCTGCATAAAGTACATAGGAATGGATCCCAGAACTGATTTGATAAGAGTAGATCTCCCGGCCAAAGATAGAAGACTAGCTTTCCAGCCTGAAAGTTTTTGTTTGACTTTCTCCACTATAAATCTAAAGTCTGAAGTTTTCCTCTTTTTGGAAAAGTAAAAACCCAAGTATCTCCCTAAATTTTCAGTAGAATCAATCCCCAAGACATTACTTAATTCATCCTTGATTAAATCAGAGACATTCTGGGAAAATACCATAGATGATTTGTTAAAATTAACAGATTGTCCTGAAATCTCACAAAAATCCAAGAGAATTTTTTTCATGGCTTTGCATGTCTTTTTGCTTGCTTTTCCAAGTAGCATAAGGTCGTCCGCATAGAACAAATGGGAAAGCTTAGGACCTCTCCTAGACAATTGTATTTGCTCCCATGATCCATCATCACAAGCTTCTTGTATTTTTATGGATAGGTATTCCATACACAAAATGAATAGATAAGGTGATAACGGGTCACCTTGCCTAATTCCACGTGAAGGAGTGATCTTTATGCTCTATTCTCCATTAACCAGCATAGTCATGTTAACAGTAGTCACACAGGACATAATGAGTTTAATCAAATCTGATGGAAACTCAAAGAACTTGAGGACTATGAAAATGAAGCTCCACTCCATTTTATCATAAGCCTTTTCCAAATCAATTTTTGCAATCATAAGTTCGTTTTTTCCTTTCTTTTTATTGAAGGTGTGGATTATTTCCTGTGCTATGATGGCGTTGTCTTGTGCTTTCCTTCCTGCAATGAAGCTTGCTTGGAGAGGGTTGATTATGCGCGATAGTATAGGTCTGATTCTATTCACAATAACTTTGGAGATTGCTTTGTAAAGGGTGTTGCAAAGCCCAATAGGTCTAAATTGATTAATAGTCTCAGCATTTGGGCTTTTTGGGATCAAACAGATAAAGCACTCATTTATTACCTCCGAGATTTCCCATTCCGAAAAGACTTGTTCAAAAAATTTATAAACTGAGTTACCTACCACATCCCAACATTTTTGGTAGAATATCGGGTGAAGACCATCAGGACCAGGAGCTTTTAAAGGTTTCATGTCGAAAAAGGCTTTAAAAACTTCCTGCTTGGAGATTAGGCTACACAAGTTTTCCTTTTCTTCTTGCAAAACTGGGTTGCTTAATCTGACATTAAGTGTAGCTGATCTTTCACTTTGTGTAAAAGACGACTTATATGTCTCCGAGAAATGTTGAGAGATGATGTTTTTAATTTCAGTAGTCCCATTCTTTCATAAATTATTTGCTTCTTTAAATCATGTTTTTAGTATAACTTCCTTCAGAAAATTGTTTAATTAGTTTACGATTTTAATTTTTGAATTGATTTTAAAATCGAAAATTTTTTATAAAATATTTAAGATTGTTGATGACTTTTTAAGATTAGTCAAGTATGTTGATCACTATATTTGGAACGTCATGTTTGTCCGATAGGAAACAATAAAAAAGTTGATATTGATACTTGAATCAATAAAGTACTTGAAATAAATGCAAAAGTAAGAAAGAAAAATGATGCAAGCGTATATAGATGGTAATAAGCTTCGATTTCTTTTTTTTTTTCGTATAAATTGAGAGATGTCTTCATGCAATATTAATCTTAGTTTGCATTTTGTGATAAGCTTGGATTTCTTTATGTACACAATGAACCTTATGAGTTGTATATTTACATTCAAAATTAAAATTTACAATCATAATCAGCATATTATATTTCATGAACTAATAACAAGATAAACTTGGTAAATACAAATAACAATAACTAAACAAATAACACTAACAAACCAAATTCAATATTATACTTGGTGAGACTTGAACCTAAACCTTAAAGTTTCAGAACATTTTCTTTGCCACTAAACCAAGATCTCATTAGCTTCACCTTGAATCTTTTTATATATCATATAGATGGCTGTATTTGAAAATATTCATGATTTTATATCTAGGTAATCTTGCCTTCGAGATTTCAATTAGTGAAAATCTATTTTAATAAGAATTACCTAACATATCTATAATCTAATGTTTTTTTTTTTTATGAAATAAAGAACTTCAATTAAAAACAATTATTCCCTAGTGGGGATACATCTTAAAGGTCTGGGATTACTATGACCCATAGCATCATGTAACAGAGTAAGCTTTATGCATTCAGGAGGTGAGTTAAATACAACAAAATCAGCTTCTGTAGCTCCTCTTAACTTTGCCAAACCGTCGGCCACTTCGTTTGCTTTTCTGAATATATGATTAATTGAGGCTTGCTCCATCTGTTTCAGTAGAGACCTGCAATCAGAGATCAAAGACCTGTAGGCATGAGAACTTGAAACTCCTTCCTTAATATATCTTACCACATTCAAGGAGTCACATTCCACAACGATCTTTGATAGTCCCTTAGTGACAGCAAGTTTTAACCCATCTCTAAGCCCCCACAGCTCAGCACAAGTGCTTGAAGTGATACCAATATTGCTGGCAAAACCACATATCCATTTCCCATTGGAGTCACGGATAACTCCACCTGCACTAGCTCTTCCTGGGTTTCCTATAGCAAATCCATTAGTATCGATTTTGTAGAAGCCGTTAGGAGGAGTTGTCCAAGCCACGTTGACTTCATATATGTTTCTTTTTAGAGTTAAAGGACTCATTATTACCCAATATTCGCTCTACTTGTAGTAACTTTGCCATTCTCCTGTAAGTTATCAAAGACAAATTTATTCCTGCGAATCCATAAAAGCCAAATCACAAAAGAGAACAGCAAATTCCAAAGGACTCCTGTCCTCGAGTCAAACTCATTGGCTTTAATATTAATAATCATCCAGTTCTTAAGATCAACTCCAAATGAATTCTGGACTTCAATTAAGATTAGAATATGATTCCACACTTCTTTTGCAACAGAGCAGTTTCTGAGGCAATGAACGATGGTCTCATCTTCTTTAAGGCAGTATGGATAAGTAGGGGAGAGATTTAATCCTCTTGAAGCCAATTCAAGCCTTGTTGCTATTTTTTCATGAAGACATTGCCATGTGAATATTTGGATTTTTGGTGGGGTAGGAACTTTCCAAATGAATTTCCAGCATTCATCCTTAACTCCCTGAGTGTTTTTGTCTAGATTGTATGCAGACTTGGTAGTAAACTCTCCTGTTGGAGAAAATTTCCAGGAAATTAAATCCGCCTCCTGTCTTGAGCTCTGTAGAGGAATAGTTTTGATTCTCTGCATAAGGTTGTTAAGTAGTGGGGCACTTAAGGAATCAAAGTCCCAACTAGAATGTTCATGGTAAATGTCTCTAACTAAGACATTATTATCATTAGGTAGCCAAGGGCCAAATATGAAGGAGTTGAATGCTCCAAGGCCCAACTAGTTGTCCTTCCAAAAATAGGTTTGAGCTCCAAATTTCACCACCCAACGAATTCCTTTTTCAAGTATTTTTGAAGCTTTCCTCATTCCACTCCAAATCAGGGAACAAGCTTTTTTCACAAAAACTTCTTCTCTAGAATATTTTGCTTTCTGCACTTTGGCCCATATGCTTGTTGGCTTAGTTAGGAATCTGTAGCTGAGTTTTGCCATGTTAGCTTTATTAAGGCTGTGCATATCTTTGATTCCAATGCCACCTTCCTCTTTGGATCGAGCCACTATGTCCCATTTAATCATATGAACTTTCCTGTGATTTTCGGTTGATCCCCAAATGAAATTTCGAGTAACTTTGTTGATTTCCTCGCAGGTCTTTTTAGGTAGGGAAGTCCCTTGCATATAGTAATTAGGGATACCATTAAGAACAAATTTTACAAGGACAACTCTTCCTACCAAAGAAAGGGTTTTTGCTTTCCATCCTGCCAGTTTGCTATTTAGTTTATCTATCAGGAATCTGAAGCTAGAACTGCTCCTTTTTATGGTTATGGGAAAGCCAAGATAGTTACTGATGTCGTCAGCAAATTGGATCCCCAGCAGATTATTAATCTCCTCTTTCTCCCCTGCACTCACATTGTTAGAAAAGAAAATAACAGACTTTGCTAAATTAACTTTTTGCCCTGATTTTGAGCAGAAGTCTTCAAGAACTCTCATGATTGAATGACAAGTCCTAGTGTTAGCCTTTCCCAAGAGAATCAAGTTATCCGCATAGAACAGATGAGTGATCTTTGGACCACGACGACCAATTTGGATGGGGTCCCATTGTTTGTCTTCGCAAGCCTCTAATATTTTTGCTAAAAGGTATTCCATGCATAAGATAAATAGATAAGGTGATAACGGGTCACCTTGTCTGATACCTCTTGTAGGAATTACTCTATCACTTTGTTCTCCATCCACGAGAATGGTCATAGCCGATGATGATACAAATGACATTATGATCTCTATCCAATTTTCTGGAAATTGGAAGAGTATTAGCATTTCCCGTATAAAACTCCATTTCAACCTATCATAAGCCTTTTCCAAGTCAATTTTAACGAGAAAAGCTCCTTGTTTTCCTCGTTTCCTCTTTAGAGAATGAATGATCTCCTGAGCAATAATAGCATTATCTTGTGCTCGCCTACCCTCTATAAAGCTAGCTTGAAGAGGATGGATAATCCGAGAGAGCATAGGCCTAAATCTATTAACCAAAACTTTGGTGAAGATCTTGTAAATAGTATTACAAAGACTTATGGGTCGGTATTGATTGATTGATTCTGGGTTTGATACCTTTGGTATAAGACATAAGAAGAATTCATTGATTTTTTTCGGAACTCTCCTCGAGTAGTAGATTTGATTCACAAGAGAGTAGACCGATTGCCCCACTATGTCCCAACATCTCTGGTAGAATATTGGGTGAAGTCCATCCAGCCCCGAGGCTTTTAATGGTTTCATGGATTTGATCGTTTTCGTAACTTCATCGAAGGTGATCTCTTTGTTAAGGATTTCCTTTTCTTCTTCGGATAAAGGAACTAAACTTCTACATGTGGAGTGAGGAGCTAATGGGCTAGTTTCTTTGATGGTGGTAAAAACTCCTGAAAATGGTTTAGGATGAGTGATCTTATCCCTTGTACTTCGGAAATCCAATTCCCCATGCTGTCTTTAACTTGAAAAATCTTGTTCTTTCTCCTATGTTGGATGGTGCTGAGGTGATAAAACCGACTATTTCTTTCCTCATCTGATATCCATTCTACTCTGGATTTTAGAGCCCAAAGCTCTTTCTCGAGTTTAAGAATGTGAATATATTCTACTTCAAGCTCTTCCTCTAGTTTCATAACCTATCCATTGTAAGAAGTCGAAATTACTTTTTGGATTCCGTTAAGTCTCGCTCTAAGTTTTTTCTTTTTGAGGAAAATTTTTCCAAAAACATTTTTATTCCATATGCTAATGTTTTCCTTAAAGAGAGGAATAGCGGATAGTATCTTATCCTTAGCTTGTTTCCAAGTTGATGTAACCACATCTTTAAACTGTAGGTGCGAGAACCAAATAGTTTCCATTCTAAATGGGCGTTTTCCAAATGAGGGGGGTATAGGGGTTAGTGTCTAACAGGATCGGGCAGTGGTCCGAGTGGATCCTCGTAAGGTGCAGGAGGACCGCATTAGGAAAATCTCTTCTCCAATCTCCATTTGCCCATGCCCTATCCAATCTTTCCCTAATCACTTGTCCCTGATGATTCTTATTTATCCAAGTAAATTGACTCCCAACAAAGCCTAGATCTATCATTCCACAATTTTTCATGTAATCATTGTAAAGTCTCACCCGGTATTGGCTAATTTGTTTTCCTCCTAATTTTTCCTATACATACTATAAAAAGAATCATCAATGATTCTGAGCTTACAACTTTCCTAAATGACAAAAAAGCAAATGTTGTAATTGTTGAAGGCATTTAAGGTTTTTTCCATGATTCTAAATAAAATAAAATAAAAGTTTGAAAAGATGCGGATTATGAGAGAGCTAGATCGGGAGAGCAAAAGACAATTGAAGAGAGAGCAATGAAGAAAATATCCAAAAACAAAATATGGGAAGTACCTTTGCTAAAAAAAGGGAAGTGCCAAAAATTAAAAAAAGAAGAAGAAAGTATTCATCCCAAAGAAAACACTAACCTTGAAATTTATCTTCAATAACCATTTTTATAAAACCAAATAGGTCTCCTTTTGACACATCTATTTTTTTTATTTTTGCTTTAGGTTTTAAAATTACTAAAAAAGGTTTTTAAGATTTTTTTTACTTTTTTATTATTTTCAAATCTATACATACTATAAAAAGAATCCCCAATGATTCTGAGTTTGATAGCGGTCCAAAATGACAAAAAAACAAATGTTGTAATTGTTGAAGGCATTAGAGGTTTTTTTCAAGATTCTAAATAAAATAAAATAAAAGTTTGAAAAGATGTGGATTATGAGATAGCTAGATCCGGAAAGAAAAAGACAATTGAAAAGAGAGGAATGAATAAAATATCCAAAAACAAAATATGAGAAGTATCCAAAAAAATATAAAAGAGAAAGTATTCGTCCCAAAGAAAACACTAACTTTGAAATTTATTTTCAATAACTATTTTTATAAAACCAAATAGGTCTCCTTTTGACACATCTAATTTTTTATTTTTTATTTTTGCTTTAGGTTTTAAAATTACTAAAAAAGGTTTTTAAGATTTTTTTTACTTTTTTATTTTTTATTTTATCTATTAAAATCCAAAATATACATAAAAAGAACAAAAATAATATATTAAATAATATTGCAATATAACCCAAAAATATAATATATTATATTAATAAAAACAAATATTTGTTAAACTTATTCTTTTTCTATTTATTTCTTCCTTAATTTTCTGCATATATTAAATTTATTAAATTATTAATTTAAAAATGATTAGGCTAAAAAAATCGAAAGAATTAAATAATTTAATTATAATTAATTAGGAAATAGAACACAATATTTTTTTAAATAAATCAACAATATAATTAAAAATTTATAAAATGAATGTTGAATTTAAATAATTAAAATAAATTTCAAAATATAAATACATTATTTTTTAAAATGTTTATGTTTTTATTAAAATGATTCAATTTCAAATCATGAAAGAGTTATATAAATATATATCCTATAAAAATAAATTTTAAATAATTTAAACTTTTAAAATAAAAAATTATGTAATCTCTAGCGTGGTGGGGGACTCACACTAGTCTAATGTAAAAAGAATCCCCAAGGATTCTTTAATTGACAAGTGTCACGGGTACAAAAGTAATATTATAAAATTTATTTAATTTTTTATTCATTTTTTATCTATTAAAATTTAAAAAAAATGGAAAGAATAAGAAATAATATATTAAATTATATATTATATAATATATTATAATGTAACCAAAAAAATATCATAATAATAAAAACTAAAATATTTGTTAAACTTTTTTCTATTTATTTCTTTCTTAATTTTGTGCATATATTAAATTTATCAAATTATTAATTTAAAAATGATAAGGTTAAAAAAATTGAATGAATTAAATAATTAAATATAATTATTTAGTAAAAAGAACACAATTTTTTTAATAAATAAACAATATAATTAAAAAATTATAAAAAGAATGTTGAATTAGAATAATTAAAATAAATTTCAAAATATCGATACATTATTCTTTAATTTTTATGTTTTTATTAAAATGATTAAATTCCAAATTATGAAAGAGTTATATAAATATATTTTCTATTAAAATAAATTTTAAAATAAATTATATTTAAAATAAAAATTTATTTAATCCCTGATGTAGTAAGGTCCCACACTAGTTTATATAAATTGTGATAACAATTTTCGTATTTTAAATGAAATAAATACAATAAAAATATACAAATTATTATATCATAACATTTAGTAACATTGTATAAAATCAAAAGTGACAAAAGTATAACAGTATTTGCATTTCCAAATTTAAAAGAAACATATCTTTTAATTTATATATGATTTTAAATTTTCTAACTAACTTTGAATTGAACTTAATTTAGATAAATAGATAATATTTTATAATTGGAAGATATAGTTAGAAGATGAAAGTGAGATTTAAATTTAAATCCAAACTTTAAAATATGTCAAATTTTTTTAATTACTCAAAAAAAAAAACATATTTCAAATATAAACTCTTAAGCCGAAGGAAACACGCAACGCAAATCCAAAGATGTCATAAGCATGCTGTGCTGTACCAAAAAAAGATGTCACAAGCATGCTTGCATTTTTCAGAACCAATATCGTCCACGATAGAACCTTAATATTTTGTATGTTAACTCAACGACACTTGAAATAGAATCTAATACATTTTGCTATCTAAGAAAATTGCAGTTTTAATTTTAGTTTCTTTATTGTATGGTATCGTTTTTTGTTTTTTGTTTTATGTTTTATGTTTTTGAAAATTTTGTTTTTATTTTGTTTTCAATTTTTGAAAACAGAAAACATATTTGTTTAATACTGTTACGTTTTGAAAACAAATATTTAAATTGGTTCAGATATAATAATTTAATTCACAAAATAAAATTTTAAAAATTAAATAAAAAATAATATATTTATTAAATAATAATCTGTAGATAATATTAAATAATATTATTTTATATTATTTAATACTAATATTAAATATTTTCATTTAATTGTATAAAAATTTAATATAATTTAAATAATATTATAATTAAATATAATATTAAATAAAATAATATTATTTAATTTAATTGTAATACTCATAAATTATATTTAATAATAATTTTTTATTTAATTGTAATAATAATATTACATTATTAAATAAAATATTTAACTAATTTTATAATAAATTATATAGTTATTAAAATATATTATATTTAATATAAATAATATTATAATGTTAAGTATTTACTTATTTAATAATATTAAATTATTTAATAGTAATAGTGATATATTTTAAATTTAAGATAGAATATAATATTAAATAATAATATTGTTTAGTAAAATAAAAATTAATTATATTAGATAATAATATTAATTATTAACATATCAAAATTATAATAAATGATATTATTTAAAATATATAATATATTCAATAAATTATTATAAAAATTTATATTAAATAATATTATAATATTATAGTTCAATGTAATTTATATTTAATTGCTTTTTACGTTTTCAACTTTTTTATATTAAAATAAATATATTAATTTTAAAATATTTAATTAATTAATATTTTATATTAAAATTTAATTTAATTTTATTTAAAAAATTAATTAATTTTATTTATATTTTTATTATAAAAATATTAATATTATATTAATATATAAACTCTGTTCACTTACTTATGAACAGTAACAGAAATGAAAACATGTTTTCAAAAACAATGAAAACAAGAAATTATTGTTTCTAATAATTTTGAAAATTATTGTTTTCGTTTTCGCTTTTTGAAAACGTAAACATGTTGCCAAACATGTTTTCTGTTTTTGTTTTCAAAAAAACTAAAAACAAAAACAGGAAACAAAAACGATACCAAACGATCCTACTAATCACAAATTAAGTGAACCATAGTAAAAGCATTGACCAATGAAAATTTATTTACTATATAAAATATTTTATAAAATATATAAAGGGGTGGAATCTAATCAAAACAAATTAAGACGATTTACTATTATATTCGAGCTCAACTCAAATCAAAAAGTCGAAATTTGAAGTTTGATTTGAGCTCGATTAAACTTAGTTTTCAAAACTTGATTCGATAAAATATTCAAGTCACTTGAGTTTGACTCAACGAGTTCGATTTATCACTTTTCAACGATATAATAAAAAATTAAAATAATATATTAAAAAATACATATTTAAAAAAACTCAAATAAATTTGTGAACAACTCGAGACGAGTATTAAAATATTCAAATTTGGTTCCACTTGTTACTCAAAATTTGAACTCAAGTTTGGCTCGAAAATAAACAAATCAAATTCGAGTAATTATCAAGTCGAACTTGAATAACTCACAAATAATTACCGATGAGGCCTTAGCTTGGTGACAAGGAAGAGATCCTCAGACTTTAAAATCTCAAGTTCAAGTCTCATTAAATGTGAGATTTACTTAGTTTGCTATTATTTGCATAATTTGTTATTGTTATTATATTTACTAGTTTATTAAGTTACCTGTTATCGAATATAAGATCTTGATTATGATTATAACTTTAAATAAAAATATACCCTTCAAAAAAAAACCCTCATAAATAATTGACTTAATTACACGTCTAATTGGGATCCCTCCTCACATTCTCAATTGGATCTCACATTCTCAATTGGATCCACATCGAATTATCAACCAATCTAAAAAAAATAAAAATTTGGCAAATTCAATTTTATTTTTGAATTTATATCTGATACACTAATAACGTATAAATTTTATATATAGCATATGTTGATCATAACATGTTTCTCATTAATTTATAAAATAAATCTCTATAATGAAAAAGTTTATATTTGAATAAATTTATAAATGATATACTGATAGTGTATAATCTTTATACATTGTCAATGAAGAAGAAGTTCATACCATATTAACAAATAACGAGTAAATTAAAAAAAATACTAAACATTTAAAAACAAATATAAATAATTTTTTTTCAATTTACATAAAAGAGCTTAACATCATTTCAGTTTGTTCATTAATGAAGTATCAACTTTTGATATATTGACATTATACAAAAACTATAAACTATCAGTGCATTATATATAAATCCTAATTGATATCCTATCGATGTATAAATTTCTATATTGTTACTAAATCATATCATGACATTTAATTAATTAATAAATTTTATAATACTTATTTTAAAGATTTCAAATTTTAAAATTTATGAATTGATATGTTACATGTTAAGATTCACTTGTCATGCATAAAATTTATAGACAGACAATCAAATATGAATCAAAAAATAAATATTTAATGAATTGTTACAATATAATTCAATGACTATAAATTTATACGCAGGGCATCGAATGTCAACTCTTTAGTTTTACACAACAATGGACCGAAAAGTCAGGCCATAAGGTTGTGTTGTATTGTATCTGCCATCGTGGATCAGCTAGTGGCTAGCACAAACCATCGATGGGACATGGGAGCTCCTTTCCTGTTCAAGCAACAGATGCAAAGGAAAACCAAATGCACACTCCCTACGCAGGAATTATCCTGTTCAGGTTCAAAGGGTGTCATCTCAGCCTCATCTGCCAGCATCCTGGACAAATGCCAAGAGCTAAGCAGATACAGGCACCCTTGGTGCGTTTTTGCGTCAATATAACATCAAAAACATAAATAAAATTGAGCATTGAAGTTGTATTGTAGCCCAAACATTTCATTATTGAGACTCGCAATAGCCAAAGCAGAACAAACATTACAAATGTCTTAAGAGCTACTCAACAGACTAAACCACAATGGTTCAAGAATGCATTTATAACTTTTATTAGCTACTGGAACTCACCTGAACCATAATAGTTCAAGAATGAATATATAACTTTTATTAGTGAGCAACTGATGCACCATGGCTCCGAGGATTTCTGAAGCAGTTCCCTTTGATCATGTGACCCTGCGAGGTAATCTCGATGAGACATAAAGCATGACGGAAGAAAACACTGACTGTGAAATAAGCACACTTCTGATAGACTGGTCTGACTTATTATAACTAATCATAGTACAAGCCGCAAATACAATCTTATATTTGCATTAAGTGAAAACTTTAAAATGGATTGGCAATGCATGTTGATAGGACAAAGTAAACTTGCAAGAATTAATTTTCTTACACTGATCTAAGCAGTCTGTTGTCCACACAATAGATAATGTGCTCAGTTTTTTTCTTAAATAAAACTGTTTAATGGGAGTGACTTATTTTACCATCAACTGATTTCATTTAAAATCACAGGACTTCTTCAATCTTTACTGAAGAGTAACATTTTCAGTGCAGCATATAATACTTTCTAGAATTTCAATAACAAAGAACAACTCCACTATACTCACCTTCACCTGTCAGAGGGGGTCATGTAACTGGCTGGCAAGTAGATTTCACCACCAATTTCGCCATGTTGTTCACCGCTAACAGTTTTCTTAGCAGCCAGGAATTCAGCACTCTTAGCATTCATCCCATGTTGCACAGCTTCCTCAGTGCTCCCATAACCATGCTCCTCAGCATACTTCCGAACATCCTCTGTTATCTTCATGGAGCAAAACTTTGGTCCACACATGGAGCAAAAGTGAGCCACTTTGGCACCTTCAGATGGCAGGGTTTCGTCATGGAAGGACATAGCAGTCATGGGGTCCAATGACAAAGCAAACTGGTCCTTCCATCGGAACTCAAATCTTGCCTTGCTTAATGCATCATCCCATGCTTGAGCGTGTGCATGACCTTTGGCTAAATCAGCAGCATGAGCAGCTATCTTATACGCTATCACTCCAGCCTTCACATCATCTCTATTTGGCAATCCAAGGTGCTCTTTCGGAGTTACATAACAGAGAAGTGCTGTACCAAGAGTCCCGATATTGGCTGCACCAATTGCAGAAGTGATATGGTCATATCCAGGAGCGATATCGGTTGTCAATGGACCAAGGGTATAGAAAGGTGCTTCATTACACCACTCTAGCTGCTTTTCCATATTCTCAGGAATCTTGTGGATGGGGATGTGTCCAGGTCCTTCATTCATCACCTGAAAGTACAAAATTCAAAACTTTATATTGCAAACTACAAAAATATTTAAAAGAAAACATTTAGATTTGGCATTTAGTAAGAGAACCATTACTGTAATAACAAATGCTTTAGTGTCGAAAAAATAGGATAACCTAAGGCATAGCTTATTTAGGAATACAGCAAGCAATTTTTCTGGTTTGAGAATTGGCATAACCTCAAATGAGATTTGCTTATGTAAAATTGCATGAAACATTTTCATTTACAACAGTGATTCAAACTAACAACCTGATACTTTATTCAACGAGATATCAACACTGTAAATATTTAATGGCATGTTATAAGATAGCCAAAACCATGCAGAGCCAGTATTCTTATGAACAGAATGCAAAAGAGGTTGCAATAAGAATACCTGTACATCCTTTACCCAAGCCCTATGGGTCAGTTCCCCTTGCGTTAAAAGCTCAGCAAACTGAGCAGTATCATTGGCATCATATATTGATCCAGGTCTTAGTCCATCCCCAATTGAAAGCGCCACATCATATTGGTTGCAGATATCGAGTATGTCATCCCAATGCTCATAGGCAAAGTTCTCCTTATGGTAAGCCAAGCACCATTTTGCATGAATAGATCCTCCGCGAGAAACGATTCCTGTCATGCGCTTTGCTGTTAAGGGAATGTATCGCAGTAGTACCCCAGCATGGATTGTGAAGTAATCTACCCCTTGCTCAGCTTGCTCAATTAGGGTGTCCCTGAACACTTCCCAACTGAGATTTTCAGCAATTCCATCCACTTTTTCAAGTGCTTGATAGATGGGCACAGTCCCAACTGGCACAGCAGAGTTACGTAGGATCCATTCACGAGTTTCATGAATGTGGCGTCCAGTTGAGAGATCCATAACAGTATCAGCACCCCACATTGTTGCCCATTGAACCTTGTAAACTTCCTCCTCAATAGAACTTACAACAGCTGAATTTCCAATATTTGCATTTACTTTAACTAAAAAGTTCCGTCCAACTATCATTGGTTCCAGCTCTAAGTGCTTTTTGTTGGAAGGAATGATTGCCCTCCCACGGGCAACCTCTGACCTTACAAATTCTGGGTCAAGCTTCTCACGAGTAGCACAAAATAACATTTCCTCAGTAATAATTCCCCGCTTAGCATAGTACATCTGAGTGTATCTTGGTGCCCCTATCTTTTCCCGTCTGTCAACCCAATTCTTGCGCAATTTAGGGAGTCCTGTTTAAAGTTGTCACAAACAAGACTTACCAATTAACTTCAATAGATATGAAAAGTATAACCATATGAGGAAATCCAAAATGAAACAGATTAGAGTGATGGAGTAACTACAAAAGAATCAGACCGGAAAAAAGACCCAAACAAACAATTAAGATTTATCAAGAAGAGAATAGAGGGAGTTAGATAAGCAGAATAAAAAGACAAAGAAGATAATATTAAAGCCTTCAAACAAGAGCAAGAAGGTAAAAAAATAAACTTGAGCTCCCTACCAATGCGCGGATTAATGCTTTGAGGACCACTAGTGTCATATGTGTCAAAGTTTGGTTCATCTCCAGTTAAATGGATCCTTCGAAAGGGAACCTTGAGCGTATGGCCAGATTGTTTATGAGTAACTTCCCTGAAGGATACATAATGCATCAAAAATCATTTCCAGCAAAAGGGAAAGAAAACAGAACCAACGAGCTACATATATATAGCCAAATTAACCTGTATTCTTTTGAGCTCTTTGGGAAACATTCTTCAAAGGATGGAAGTGGCATAAAATCAGGGGAAGCAGGATCGATGGTATGCTTCCTCTGTTTGCTTCTTTCCAAATCAGTGGTTGCTGGAGAATTAAAAGTTAATGTGGCCCTTGGGCCAGAACTCATGGCAGGCGGACATATTTCCTTCTTACAAGCTTTTGAAAAATGTTTAACCACATCACATCCATGTAAGAAGGTTATACTTGGAAACCCTGTAGGAGCAGAATGGTTGCCATTCTTGCA
The DNA here is from genome assembly GCA_032173925.1 of Heritiera fomes. Taxonomy (NCBI): domain Eukaryota; kingdom Viridiplantae; phylum Streptophyta; class Magnoliopsida; order Malvales; family Malvaceae; genus Heritiera; species Heritiera fomes. The sequence continues at coordinate 38,042,859 of JAPDPM010000007.1, forward strand.
TACAACAGATGTCAAGCTAGCATGCACCGATGCCATATCTGGATTCAGCCAGCATGTAGTAAGTTATTGATAAGTCATGACCAAACAAGCAAAACAATAACTAACTAGATATGGAACATCTACAACAAATATAACTGATAAATGCAGCACAAGAAGGTTGCTTTTAACAAAAAAGAATCTCATCCGTTGCCTGCTCTATATTAGAATATTGGATTTTTGGATATAAAAATAAATTTAACTAATAGCATAAAATATGTATCTAGGATGAAAAAAAAGCCTCATTTTAATCAAAACTAGGAATGATAAAAGGTCTACGGCATATCAAAACTTCACAAAGATAACAATTTTGTAAATAGAATAATATCTAGGACTACGATATCTCATATCTACATAATTATGGATTGATTTTTTCCAAGAATCCTTTATATATAAATATGGCACTCTTGTACAATTTTCATTCAACTCAATGAAGAGAAATTCCCGTGACTAATCTTTTCTATTTCAGCCTTACACAAATGCCAACAGTTATTATGCATTTTGGTAAAAATCATCCATTTTTATATATAAAACGTCGACTAGAGCTTCAAGAGTAATATGTTTCCTGCTTCAATACTCTAGGCAAGGATGCATCTAAAATGATAAAAGAGAATGTATAATCTAATATTTTGTACATTATTACTCTTCATACACATAGTGAAAAGTGGGCAAGAGTTGCTAGGTCGTCGCCCGGAAGTGACGCGCCACATCGACGCGTGGATGTGGTGTTAAATAGGCAAAGGTTCCCACACCACAATGGACAGGGGTGGGTAAAGAAGTTAGTCCATAACCATAAGCTTAGGTTAGGATCTTGGAATATAGGTACGCTTAGTGGTAAGTTAGGTGAGATTTGTGAGGTTATGAGTAGGAGGAGGGTTAACATCTTGTGTCTCCAGGAGACCAAATGGGTTGGGGAAAAGGCTAGAGAGATAGCACCTTGGCAATATAAGCTATGGTACACAGAGAAAGATAGAGACCGAAATGGAGTAGGTATCATTATAGATAAAGAGTACCATAAGGATGTTGTACAGATTAAGAGACAAGGGGATAGGATTATTTTGGTTAAACTAGTTTTAGGAGAAGAGGTATTGAATGTCATTAGCGTGTATGCACCCCGGATAGGACTTGATGAGGTTAGTAAACGACAGTTTTGGGAGGATTTAGATAAGGTAGTACAAGAAGTACCCATAGGAGAAAACCTTTTTATTGGCGGTGATCTTAATGGACATGTAGGTACAAGTAGAGAGGGTTTTGAGAGAGTACATGGGGGTTTTAGTTATGGTGTAAGAAACGAGGGAGGAGATGTATCTTAAATTTTGCTTTATCTTATGACCTAATCCTAGCAAATACATTGTTTAAGAAGAGAGATTCCCATCTTATAACCTTTAGAAGTGGACCAAGAGCAAGTCAGATAGATTTCTTTTTAACTAGGAGTAGGGATAGACATAGATGTTTGGATTGTAAGGTTATCCCAGGTGAGAGTGTTACCGCGCAACATAGACTCTTAGTTTTAGATATGAAGATAGATAGACAACATCGAAGGAACCAACAAAAAGGAATTGAACGGATTCGATGGTGGAAGCTAAAAGAAGATTGTCATACAACATGTAGAGATAGTTGGATTCAAAAAGAGGTTTGGACAACAGAAGAGAACCCAAATGTAATGTGGAATAAGATGGCAAAATGCATTCGAGAGGTAGGCAAAGAGACATTAGGAGTATCAAACGGAAGAGTGCCGACTGGAAAGGACGCAACATGGTGGACTGCAGTAGTAAAAGATGCTATAAAGACTAAGCGAGAGCGTTACAAGGCTTTAAAGAAGAACAATACAGAAGAGAGTTTTTCGAAATATAAGGTAGCAAGAAAGGAGGCAAAGAAGGCTGTGGCAGAAACTAAGACGAAGGTTGCGAAAGAGATTTACGACAAGTTGAACACAAAGGAGGGAGAGAAAAGAATATACAGATTGGCGCGAGCAAGAGAAAGGAGGAGTCGCGACCTAGGAGTCGTGAAATGTATTAAGGATGAGCATCAAAGAACTCTCGTTAAAGATAATGACATTAAGGACAGGTGGCGAGATTATTTTAACAAATTATTTAATGACGGACAAAATAAAGTTTTGGATAATATTTCGGTACCTCTTACGGATTTAAATCGATGCTTTATGCATAGAATCCAAGAGACAGAGGTAAAAGAGGCACTAAAGATGATGAAGAATGGAAAAGTTGTTGGACCTGATGACATCCCAATTGAAGTTTGGAAATGCCTTGGAGATGTAGGAGTTAGGTGGTTGACAAATCTATTTAATAAGATTTGGCACACTAACAAAATGCCAGAGGAATGGAGGAAGAGTGTCTTAGTACTTTTATATAAGAACAAGGGAGATATTCAAAGTTGTGCCAACTACCGAGGCATAAAATTAATGAGTCACACGATGAAACTATGGGAGAGAGTGATAGAACGGAGATTAAGAAAGAATGTAGAGATATCGGAGAATCAATTTGGTTTTATGCCGGGTCGATCAACTATGAAGGCAATATATTTGCTTAGACAACTTATGGAGCGCTTTCGAGTAATGGGTAAAGATCTTCATATGGTCTTTATAGATTTGGAGAAAGCATATGATAAAGTGCCTAGGGAGGTACTCTGGTGGTCCTTAATGAAGAAAAGAGTTCCTTTGAAATATATTAAACTAATTAAGGACATGTATAGAGGCGCAAGGACACATGTGAGGACAGGTAAGGGGCAAACAAGTGAGTTTTCTATCACGGTGGGATTACACCAAGGGTCAGCGTTGAGTCCATTCTTGTTTGCGGTAGTTATGGACGAACTGACAAAATCCATCCAGGATAAGGTGCCTTGGTGTATGATGTTTGCAGATGATATTGTCATATGTGCGGAAACTAGAGCGGAGATCAATACAAAGTTGGAATTATGGAGACAAACGTTGGAATCAAAAGGATTTAAACTAAGTAGAGTGAAGACTGAATACATGGAGTGTAAATTCAGTTCTAACCGACTGGAAGAGCATGATGTAGTGAAGTTAGATGGGGTGGCGATACCTAAGCGGGATCATTTTCGATACTTGGGATCAATAATACAGATGGATGGAGAGATTGATGGTGATGTGACCTATAAGATCCAGGCTGGATGGAGTAAGTGGAGAAGTGCTACAAGTGTGTTGTGCGATAAAGGAATTCCTACATGGTTGAAAGGCAAGTTTTATAGGACAGTTGTTAGATCAACATTATTATATGCAGTGGCGGAGCTACATGGGGGCGAGGGGGGGCTCAAGCCCCCACTGACCCCCAACATATGTGTATATATATATATATATATATATATATATATATATATATATATATATATATATGTATGTGTATATATTATTAAATTTTATTCAAATTTTTTTTTAGTAAAACGTTTAGTAAATAAAGTTTAAGTTTATATATACTAGCATTGAATTTTCAAAGTTGAAAAGAATTAACAATTTTACAATAAAAATGGTGGAGATGGAAAATGAGAAAATGCATTTGTTAGTTTATTTGTTATAAACACTAACATTGATTTTATTAGTTATTATAACAACATATAACATATTTTTAACATCATGTTGAAAACTTATTTGTGAAATAAAATGAGAGATTAATGATTTAATGGTAAATTAGTTGTGTATCTTAAAAAATATGTGTTCCAAAGTATTATTGACGAAATTATTGTACAAAATTATTAAACATAATTTTGAAAATATAAAATAGAACAAAAAATGATTAATTTTTTTTTACAATTATGACTAGATACAAAAATTTTAATTTTTTAATTAATACTATTAACAATATTATTGTTATTATTTTTTATAATTTAATATATTTGAATGAAGCCCCCAGTAAATAAATTTTTTGGCTCCGCCACTGGTTATATGGTAGTGAATGTTGGGCGACTAAGAGGCTACATACACAAAAGATGAGTGTAACAGAAATGAGAATGTTACGGTGGATATGTGGATATACAAAAAAGGATAGAATGAGAAATGATGATATTCATAAGATGATTTGAGTGGTATCTATCGAAGACAAAATGTGTGAAAATCGTTTACATTGGTTTGGACATGTAAGACGTAGACCTGTAGATGCTTCAGTTAGGAGAATAGAGGTTATGGATGTTGAGAGAAGGGTTAAGACTAGAGGAAGACCGAAAAAGACTTGGAAGGAAGTAGTTTGGAAAGACATGGAGGTTCTAGAATTAGATGAGCAAATGGTCTTGAATAGGAATCTATGGAGTCAGAGAATACATATGGACGATCTAACGTGATTTTAGATATTGGTTCATATAGCCTACCCCAATCTATTGGGATAAAGGCTCTGATGATGATGATGATGATGATTACTCTTCATACACATACAAACTAAAATTTAAATTTCTTCGGAACTAAACTAATTAATACTTCATCCATTAATATAATAAGCATATAAAAAATCACAGCCTCAGAAATTTTGTAATCGTGACTTACAATTAACTGGCCGGAATCGCATATAAGAAAGCAAAGTTGAGAAGAAAAAAGAATACCTTCCTTGCAGCAACTAACTCAAGTCCGTTTGAATTAAACCTGCATGCACTGATTTAGAGTCAAAATAAAATAAAACAAAAGAGAAGGTGTATATTTTGATTTTCATTTAATTTTCTCACCAGCCAAACAGAGGAAAAAAAAAGTGAGCGAAGCGGAATGTTAATAGAAACAGAGGAAGAACCTGGAAGAAAAGGAAGAGACTTCTCGAATCACAATTAGACACTCGACCTTCCCTGGCTTCTTCCAAATATAAAGAGAGAACCAATATTTTTCTGGAATGTAACGGAAGAAAAGTGCATTAATAACTTTATCTGGCTGGACGGCTAAGTTTGGTAATTAGAACTGTGTTCTCCTGCAGGTACCATAAAAGAGCGGCTGCGATTTACCTTTTTTTTGTTTTTGGTAAGCGGCAAGCTCACTGGTGGAAAAAAAATTAGAGCCGATAATTTTAGACAGGTTATGAATAAATTATACGAACATAACATGAATAAATGATACGAGATAACATAAAATTAAAATCAAATAAAATTAATATATAAATATGATAAAAATTAAAAATAATATTTTCAGTTTTTTTGTGTCAATATAAATTTTAACACAAATTTCTCGTATTTTATATGATATAAATACGATTTTATATTACACGAAAATAAATTATACACACAAATCATTAGGTCTAATAAAAAAAAAAAAAGGCAGAAAGCCCAAGCTGCTGATCTGGAACGCCTAAATAAGCAGAGCAGTTCACATGTTCCAGTCTGCCACTGCTGGATCATTCGAAATTTCCCGGTTGGAAAGTAATTTCATTACCCGTATACGAAACAAAAATTTTTTTTGTATTATTATCTTATTGTATTATGTACATGTCTAAAATTATCAAAACTACTTACGACGAATTCAAAATCAAAAAATAAAAAAATAAAAATTTTTTTATCATCATATATATATATATATATAAAGTAAAATAAGTTATGTGAATAACTTAAAATTTTGACACGTGTAATATTTTAAAATGAAGATATAATATATTTTTTAATTTTTTAAAAGATAAAAATCTATATGAATTAAAGATACAAAACAAAAAAATTATTTCTTTAAATAAAGTATATATTTCAATTTCTACAAGATAAACATCTATATCTATATATATATTAAAATTAAAAAAAGTCGCATATCATTTATCAATTTTTTTACACATCTTCTATCAATATATAAAACATATTTATAGAAATAATTAATTTTTGGTATAAATTTTTATTTTGATGAATTTTTTTAAAGAAAAAAATATGTATTTCATATGAACACTAAGCAGTAAGCATGCAAAGTAAGATGAATTTTTTTTTCATCATTAAAGTATAAAATGTTCACCAAAAGTTATTATCAAAGGTTAAACTTTTAATTTCAATAAGATTCAGTTTTTTATAATAATTTTATATCTCATATAAATGTATAAAAGTATACGTTGATAGCTTAACTTTTTTATACTTAAAACAATAAATTAATTTTATTTTTCTAGCAAATAATCCAATTAAATTAGTTATTTAATTTTAAAATATTTAAAATTTTAAAAAATATATTTCAACTGTTTTAACTACATTTAAATCAAATAAAATTTATCTAATGATTTGATTTTTCTTTTATCACTTATTATGTTATTTTTAGATTAAAAAATTCATATATTTTAATAGCAATTATCTTAAAATTTTAAATCTTTTATCAAAAACTTAAAACTGCGTATTTATATATATATATATGTGTGTGTGTGTGTGTGTGTGTGTGTGTGTATTAGCATTGAATTAAATTTCATGTCTTATTTTTTTTTTCAATTTTTATTTCGTTTCTTTTTTAGATTTATTTGTTCAATCATTTTTTAGTAAGGATAAAAAAAGAAAATATCCATATATATTATTTATTCTTTTAAAACATATATTATCTTAAATATTGTATTTAATTATTTTGAATTAATTAAATTTTTAAAAAAATTCAAATAATATATTATTTTTTATTTCTATTTACATATGATGCACTGATAGTGTATAAAATATATATATATATATATATATTGTCATCAACAACATATTGACATTTCATTAATGAGCAAAACTTAAAAATGTAGAGGCCCTTAAAAATAAATTTAAAAACTTCATTAATATTTACACCTAGAGGCTTATGCAGTTTTATGTTTTATGTTTTGCTCATTAATAAAGTGGCAATATGTGATTGACTGACAGTGTATAACCTTTATATACTGTCAGCGCATTATATATGTGAAATCCCCAATTTCCTGTAATTTACTCATGTTTGTAAAGTATTTTAGCTGAGAGGAATTAAATAAATATGAGAATTATGAAGTATGAATGATGTATGGAGCATGGAAGGAATAACGAAATTGAAAGTCAAATAGTTAAGAAATTAAATTGATATTGTAAGAATATTGGAGTATGAGAAAAGAATTAATATCAGAAATTTAGTGTAATTAAATGGACAAGTGTTATATGGAAGAAAGAAGACCAATTAAGTGTGTTAGCTTTAAATTGCCATACATATTTTGAAATGACAAAAACTTAAGTGAGCTTTAATGTTTTAATTCATATTGTAAATTTGCCTTATCACACATGATTTTCTCAATACATTTTAAGTGATCATACCCAAACATTAAGACCATGATTTAATGATACATCCTTATTGGTCTTAATTCTTTATAAATGTTTTGAATATTTTAGAAAATCACTTAATGAATTTTTGGACAATGTTTTTATCAAAGAAAGTCATGAAAAACTCCCACAAAAGTGCCAATATGTTTTGGGTTGAATTAGGATCAAAGACCACATCATTTCTAACCCAAAAGTGCAGGAAAAACCCATTCTGGAGGAATGGGATCGATCCCCTAAGGAAAGGGATCGATCCCTTTTTGGCAGTGTGCTCCGGAAGGCCAAAATGAAGCATGGGATCGATCCCCTAAGGAAAGGGATCGATCCCTTTATGTCAGAAAGTCTCCAACGGCTATTTTCTGTGAGATACAACGACTAGTTTCGGTTTTGGCTCCAACCAACGTCCACAAACCATCCAAGGGGCTATAAATAGAGGCTTAGAAGCTAAAGGAAGTGAGAGGAACAACCAAGCAACATCTTTCATCATCTTATTCATCTTCCTCAAGCCTCAAACAACAATCAAGAGCTCCAAGGTCTACATCATCTATCATTCTCATATTCTTTGTAGTGCTTAGCACAAATATTGTATAGGCTTCTCATTGAGCTTAATTTCTGTAATCACTTGCCTACCTAGAGGCTTATCTTTGATTACATTATTTGTATCTCATCAATCCTTGTAAAGGGGAGGTTTCTCTTAAGCCTAGAAAAGAGGGAGGTTTCTCTTTAGCCTTAGAAAAAGAGGGAGGTTACTCTTGAGCCTAGAAAAGAGAGAGGTTTCTCTTGAGCCTTGAAAAGAGGGAGTGTAACAAATTCAAGGATAGTGAATTTGGGAAAATCCTTGGGAGCGTCTCAAGGTAGAGGACGTAGGCAAGGTTGCCGAACCTCTATAAATCACTTGTGTACATTTCTCTATCCTTTCTCTCTTTACTTTCTTGCAATTATATTTGTGTTTATTGCATTGAATTTATATTGTATAATTGCCTAGCTAAGAGAACTTAGAAAATATCAATATAGGCTAGAGAATTTAGAAGAACCGAAAAACGAACCTAAGGTTAGTGAAAAACCGATTCACCCCCCCTCTCGGTATAGCCTATAAGAGCCAACAATTGGTATCAGAGCTTGGGCTCGAGATTGAATTAGATTAACCTCTATCGAGCAAAACGATCTTAAATGGCTCACTTGAATATAGGCACACCCCTAGGAGAAGAGGGACACTCGTTAGTTAGACCTCCACTATTCAATGGTGAGAATTACTCTTATTGGAAAACTAGGATGATGTTATTTGTGCAATCTAATGACTATGAAGTGTGGAGAGTAATAGTTAATGGTCCTAGAATCCCAATAAAGAAAGTAGATGGAAAAGATGTCCCTAAGAGTGAGGATGAGTGGGACACCAATGATATGAGATTGGCACAATTGAATGCCAAGGCTATGCACACCCTCTTTTGTGCATTAGGTCCAAATGAATATAATAGAGTGTCCCTATGTGAAAATGCTAAACAAATATGGGACAAACTAGCCATCACACATGAAGGGACCAATCAAGTTAGAGAGACCAAAGTAGGAATGCTCACACATGATTATGAGCTTTTTAGAATGAAAGAAAATGAGTCCATGAGTGATATGTATACTAGATTTAATGACATAATCAATGGACTTAAGGCATTAGGCAAGACATATTCCAATGTAGAAATGGTGAAGAAAATCTTGAATAGCTTGCCACAATCATGGGAGGCAAAGGTAACCGCAATAGAAGAGTCTAAAGATCCAAATACCTTGTCTTTAGATGAACTTATGGGCTCCCTACTTACATATGAGATGAAATTGAAAAGAAATGAAGTGCCTTCAAAGAATGTAGGGATAGCACTTAAGTCTTCCACTCATGAGGTCATTGAAGATGATAGTGAGGAGAGTGGAAATGAGGAAGAAAAAGAAATGGCAATGTTTGCCAAAAGATTTAATAGATTCATGAGAATGAAAGAAAAAGAAAATAATAGGAGACATCATAGAGGGGAGTCAAGTAGAAGAGAAAAGGACCCTTTAGTATGTTATGAGTGTAATGAACGGGGTCATACTAAGTTAGATTGCCCTTTACTTAGGAAGGAAAAGGATAAGAAGCCTAGGAAGAAAGCATTTGTGGCTGCATGGAGCGATAGTGATAGCTCCGATGAGGAAAATGTAGATGAAGAGGTAGCCTACTCATGCTTTATGGCCATTAGTGATGATGAGGCTAGTTGTAGTTCTAGTGAAAATAATGATTATACCTTTAGTGAACTACAAAATGCCTTTGATGATTTAGCAAATGAATTTCAATGCATGAACTCCAAATATAAGAAAATCATTGCTAAATTGAAAATAGAAAATGAGATGCTATTAAATGCCAAACTTGAATTTGAGAAGAAGATAGAAGAAGCAAATCTAGAAATAAATGAGTTGAATAAAAAGAATACAAATTTGCATAACTCATTTACTAGGTTTTATATGGGTCAACAAAAGCTAGATCATATGTTAGAGACCCAAAGAGCTTTCTTTGATAAAGATGGGTTAGGATATAATGAAATACATAAAGAAACTCATCTTAGGAATTTCTTAGTGAGCAAAAATACTATGCATGATCTATCTCTTACATGCTCACTATGCAATAGAATAGGACACTCTTCACAAGCATGCACATATAGAAAAACCACATTTAGAGGAAGAGTTGTTAGAAAAATGTGGGTGCCAAAGCATGCGATAAATAATGATGAATTATGCTTGAAATGGATCCCAAAAGGATCTAAAATTGTGAATACTAACTCTCATGGACCCAAGAAAGTTTGGGTACCAAAGCATGCTTGAATTTGTGTGTTGTAGGAGTGTTAGAGCATGGAGATACAAGATACAATGAAGTTTGAATGCTCAACACATCCTCATGGAGTTTGCTTGTGCCAATGAGAAAAAGGAAAAGCTTGAGGATCCATCACAACAATTCTTCAAAGAATAGCTCAAGGTGGACTCAACAATTCAAGGCAAAGCATACTCAAGCAAAGGAGTTTTGTAAGATTAATTTTTTACTCTTTAAAACTTTTATTTGATTATTTGTGCTTTGATGAGAAAATGTGTTAATGATTCTTGATGCATTGTGAGTTGAATGATAGAACAAAAGGCATGATGAATGATTGTTGAATGTTTGATGAATAGTACTTGATACATTGAATGAAAAGCATGATTTCTGATTTTGAAATGATTTTTGGTTTTCTGCATCTTGAGCAAGTTTGATATGTCTAGATAATATATTTAGTTGCTCAAAAGATGTCAAATATGTCATATATGCAAAATGCCTTGTCATGAGCCTTAATGAAGAATATGCATGTTGACAATCATGACATGTTGTTCACAAGTATGATGATTTGATGTTATATGTACTTAAAATCTATGTGAACAAGTTTGTTTTGGCATATTTGTGATTTCTAATGATTTGGTTTGGCCAAAGTATGCATAACTATCAAAATGACCTCCTTTGAGGCCAAAAATGCCTTTATTGGTGAAAATCCTTCCAAAATTGCAAAATCTTTTGTAAAATAGTTTTTCAATCATGTTCTTCATTCATACAAGTCCAAAATCATGTTTTACTAATGTTTGAACCTTTACTTGGACTTAAATAACTCAAAAACGAAGTTTTGGTACCTCAAAGATTGGATTTTCTGTCAAAAATCTGCAGAAACAGTATGAGGGATCGATCCCTTTTCAAACAGGATCGATCCCCTTGAGCAGAACACAGAATTGGTGTATTCTGGAACTAAGGGATCGATCCCCCTCCCAAAGGGATCGATCCCCCCAGGCCAAAATGGCTATTCTGCACTTTTTTAACCGAATTTGAGAAGGATTTTTCACTTTCTTGATATCTTCTTTCTTCTCAACTTAAAATCTAGTATTTTAACTTCTTTTTGATGATCTTTAAACTATGAAAATTCATTTTTCATTGATATCATGCCTCAACTTCATCAATTTGAATCATTTCCAACAAAATGGTATCACTTCCAACAATCAACTCACAAGTGCAAAATCATCTTTTGAAAACATTCATAAATCTTGAAATAATCTTGAAATATACTTTCAATGAATGCTTAAACATAATTTTGAGATTTATTTCAATGATTTGTGTATATACTTGAGAATTTGATAAACTTGTGATCATACCTTTTGTTCATCTTAGTCAAGCATGCTTAAAGAACTTTATCTTATAGCTTGACTCACATATTCCCATTGAGCATCATGATATAATTCTTAGTAGAAGTTGATTAGTTAAGGTCATATACCTTAATGATAAAATGATTGAAACTTGACCTTATGGATTGATTCCAAATGTAAATTCAACAATTGGTAATAGTCATTGGCCTATAAATTGTGATGGTAAATGGATCCTAAATGTTCAAATGCATGAAACTTTATCATCCTTGTACTTAAAGAACTAAGGTCTTAATGACAACACCAACATTCAAAGATAAATGCAAACTTGAACAAATTTAATATCCATGCATTTATATTTCTTTGCTCATAATTAGTTAAGGACTTGAATTAGAAAATGAGCATAGGATTTGTGTGCTTGAAACCATGGAAGAAAATATGTTTGCTTGAATTCCTTGATGTTTTGAATCTTCCATATGGTATCAATTTGTGAATATGAATATGGATTAATCTTTTATGATTGTGTACTAATGTTTAATTGATCCATATGCATATTTGATGATCTGTGTTGTGTTCTTGCATATTTAGAATGAGTATTTTCTTGACATGAACACACTACACATAGATATTGGATTCATGCAAAATGCCTAAGTTAACCATTAGTAACAATTGGTATTTAGATTGAAATAACAATTAGTATCATTGGAAACCATATTTTCAATAATTGGTAAGCCAAAACTAAATTACCAATTGGTTTGAGCTTTAAATTGACAATTCTTCTCATGCTCTTTAAGATTGAAATGACTAATAGAGAAGAATTCTCTTAGGATATTTTTGTCTGAAACTCTTGTGTGCTAAAATTTGAAGTTAATTGCTATATGATTTAATTCTAGACACAATATTTCTTGAATATGATTTATGAGCACATGCATATGATATGTTATATAATTTTAGCTCATAATCATGATGTATTACCATGCACCTTAGTCGGACCTTAGAGAACAATTGATATACTTAGGTGCTTGCTTAACTTCTTACCAATTGGAACCTTCTTGCAAAATTACTTATCAACAATTGGTATCCAAATTATTTATAAACAATTGGTATTGGATCATAAGTCATATTCATTGCATGAATATTTCATACTCTTTGAGAATATTGACTTATTTATTTGTGCTATAAGTCCCGTGTACTAACATGTTTCTTGTTGGATGGAGCATTTTTATTTATTCTCACATAGCCATGATTTTAGGGGGAGCATATTTTTTATTATTTTTCCTTCTTTTTGCTATGACAAAAAGGGGGAGAGATAGAAAAAGGGAGAGATAGAAAAAGGGAGAGATAGATATAGAGAGAGATATTAAGGGGGAGAAATAGTTTAAAAATTCATTTTCAAAACCCATGCTTATATTAAGGGGGAGCTTTATAAAATCCTGCTTTATTTGAGGGGGAGTATTTTATCAAAGAATTTTCAAAGCAAATTTACATTAAGTTTTGTCATATCAAAAAGGGGGAGATTGTTAGCTTTAAATTGCCATACATATTTTGAAATGACAAAAACTTAAGTGAGCTTTAATGTTTTAATTCATATTGTAAATTTGCCTTATCACACATGATTTTCTCAATACATTTTAAGTGATCATACCCAAACATTAAGACCATGATTTAATGATACATCCTTATTGGTCTTAATTCTTTATAAATGTTTTGAATATTTTAGAAAATCACTTAATGAATTTTTGGACAATGTTTTTATCAAAGAAAGTCATGAAAAACTCCCACAAAAGTGCCAATATGTTTTGGGTTGAATTAGGATCAAAGACCACATCATTTCTAACCCAAAAGTGCAGGAAAAACCCATTCTGGAGGAATGGGATCGATCCCCTAAGGAAAGGGATCGATCCCTTTTTGGCAGTGTGCTCCGGAAGGCCAAAATGAAGCATGGGATCGATCCCCTAAGGAAAGGGATCGATCCCTTTATGTCAGAAAGTCTCCAACGGCTATTTTCTGTGAGATACAACGACTAGTTTCGGTTTTGGCTCCAACCAACGTCCACAAACCATCCAAGGGGCTATAAATAGAGGCTTAGAAGCTAAAGGAAGTGAGAGGAACAACCAAGCAACATCTTTCATCATCTTATTCATCTTCCTCAAGCCTCAAACAACAATCAAGAGCTCCAAGGTCTACATCATCTATCATTCTCATATTCTTTGTAGTGCTTAGCACAAATATTGTATAGGCTTCTCATTGAGCTTAATTTCTGTAATCACTTGCCTACCTAGAGGCTTATCTTTGATTACATTATTTGTATCTCATCAATCCTTGTAAAGGGGAGGTTTCTCTTAAGCCTAGAAAAGAGGGAGGTTTCTCTTTAGCCTTAGAAAAAGAGGGAGGTTACTCTTGAGCCTAGAAAAGAGAGAGGTTTCTCTTGAGCCTTGAAAAGAGGGAGTGTAACAAATTCAAGGATAGTGAATTTGGGAAAATCCTTGGGAGCGTCTCAAGGTAGAGGACGTAGGCAAGGTTGCCGAACCTCTATAAATCACTTGTGTACATTTCTCTATCCTTTCTCTCTTTACTTTCTTGCAATTATATTTGTGTTTATTGCATTGAATTTATATTGTATAATTGCCTAGCTAAGAGAACTTAGAAAATATCAATATAGGCTAGAGAATTTAGAAGAACCGAAAAACGAACCTAAGGTTAGTGAAAAACCGATTCACCCCCCCTCTCGGTATAGCCTATAAGAGCCAACAAAGTGAATGGTCAAAGAAATGCATAGTCAATGGCTGAGATGAGATGACTAAGGGATGAATATGCATTTAATGCAATGTACATAGTCATCATCTCCCTCTCCAAGTCGACAACCCCCTCTCCTTCCCCTCCAAAATTCCTTTAAGTTTTCCATTCTAATTTCCTTGACAAACACCCCTGTTCAGTCATCAAATTGCTAAGTCTTCTTAATGAAAAACGATCATTGTCACTAGCTCAAGCTAGGCCTGTAATATGAAAGGCTGAATCCAGGGAAGTAAGGAGATCAGAATTTCTGTTATCTTGGCTATTGACAAAGGTAAGGACAGAAGTTGATTCTCTCAATTTTATCTATGATTTGGAGTTATATGATGATAATATAGTATGTTTATTGTGTTAGAATGGAAGGAAGTTAAAGGTTTGGAATTGTTGTGAATCATGCAGCTTTGAAGAGTTGAAAAGGACAAGTGTCATAACGTATTAAGTTTCGAAAAACCTAATAGCTAGACACTAAAATTATGGGAATCGCCACCAACCATTTTACCTAGGTGTGATTGGTCACCTATTCAAACTAAGGATAAGGCTTGGTCTACGTTCAAAGATACTAGGGTTCGGGAGTACGGTTACGTGTAGGGAAGGATTAGCACCCCCACAACGCCCATCCTAAAATGGTACCAACTAGTTTTAGGTTATCTTTACAATTTGCCTGGTATTTATATTAATTTCGATATGCTTATATATTGGGAATATTTCTAAGATTTTTCCATCCTGAAATCTTAAAAATCTCCCTCACATCAAGATTTTCAAGGAATCTCGATTGATTTTCTTGAATTTCATCGTCGGATCAATGAAATATGTTATGAAACTCTTATTATAAATATTTTAAACTTGGCTCTAATATTGACTCCATATTAATTTCTATATTTTCTAAATCTTATTTTACATTATCCTTATCTATATGTTTTATTTATTTATTTATTTAGAGAATAAATACGAATCATGATTTTTTGAAGATTCTCTTAAAAGCGTCCCTTCAATTTGGCTCAGCTTAAAAGAAATCTTTTCACCTAGAAAATTTCAAAGAGTTTCGATTGACTTTCTTGAAATTTCATCATTGGCATAATCCGCATTTACTCCTTTATCTAACTAATTTTATTTTTTATAATTTTATTCTAAGCTATCTAGTTCAATTATTTATTTACTTATCTAATTTTATTTAAATTTCTTTAATTTTAATCTTGATCTAATTTATTTATATTTTATGTATTTCATTTATTTATATTTATTTAATAAACATGAATTATATTTCATTGAAAATTCTTTCAAAAGTATTCCATCAATTTGGCTCAACTTAAAAAAGAATTTTCTCACCTAGACATTTCTAAGATGTCTCAATTGACTTTCTCAAAATATCATCATCGGTATAACTCATATTTATTCTTTTTCATTTATCTTATTTATTATAATTCTATTTATTATTTATATACTTTATCTTATCATATTTTATTTATTTATCTTTATTTGTTTACTTGTCTTTATTTGCTCATTTTTATTTATCTAGATCTAATTCATCTATCTTATCTTACTTTTATTTTTATTTATCATAAATAAATATGAATTAATTAAAAAAAATCTTTCAAAAGTATTCCATCAATTTGACTCAACTTAAGAAAAATTCTTTCACCTAGAAATTTTCTAGGAGTCTCGATTGATTTTCTTGGAGTTTCATCCTTGGCATAATCCATATTCATCTTATATTTTATTTTTTATTCTAATTAACTTTATATTTGAATTATTTATTATTTCCGTTTATATTTTTCTTGGCCTAAGAATTTTCACTATATTTTCCTAAAGAGTCCTATTTTTCAAACTTATAAAATCTAGTCCCAAATCATCGTACAAATCATATCATTAAATTCTAAGTGCACGTGCAAATTAAGTTACCATACCATATCATCGTGCATATAAAATTATACAAACACACAAATTATCTACAAGATTATTCATGAGCATACAAATTGGATCATATATCAAATAATTAACATTCCAACTAAATTATTCAATTATTAAGTCAAGTCAATTAAACTATTAAATCAAATTATCATATCATTAAAACATTAAATTGTTAAATGGTTAAATACTAACTTACCATTAATATACCAAACTATTATCATATAATTATTATCTCAAATGTTAAACATCATCATATTGTTAAATTATTGTAACCAATTAATTAACCAATGAAGGAAAAACAAAACCTGGAAAACCGAGTAATCAAATTCCTTCTCTGTCTTGATTGTTTCTTTTCTTTCTTTCCAGCTTTTATTTCCTTGTGCCAGTCACCAAAAGCAGCAGCAAATGAAGAGCAATCGGAATAGAAACTATGCAGACGTACACGTGAAGCAAGGATCGTAGCAACTAGGAACGAAGATGCAGCAGTAGCAAGTCGATGCTAACAGCTACAAGGGCGATGACTACGCAAGGCTGCACGACAAGCAGGAGAGTCCGACAACAGACTTTGATCAGACAACCGTGAAGGACAGTGAGCGAAGCAGTAGGCAGTAGCAGTAGTGAATGTGATGGCTCAGTAAGATGACGGCAGAACAGGGGTTCGGTTTGAAGATGAAAACGGGGCAGTCGGTGATGAAGATGATGAGTGGAGCGACAGCAAAGGTGGCGGTGCAGCAATAGGGGCACGCAGCAAGTGGCGGTGAGCTCGGGATAACAGCGGTTATGAGGATGCCTGATAGTGGTGAAGAAATTGATTGGTTTTTGTGCAAGTAAAATGATGGTGGCTGCCCCCTCCCTTAGTGCTCGTGTCCCTCCTTTTTGTAGACCTAGGATCTTTTTATTTTTGGTAATAATTGGAGATTAAGAATCAATTTTTTTTAGGAAATTTTATATTTCAATAATTGAATCTTAAATCTGATATCAATTCTGATTGTTCTTTCCACCAAGTTCAAATTAATTTTCAATCTTTTAATAGTCTTACTTAATTCCATTTTCCTATCAAAATTAACTCTAATTTCTTTCCCTTTTTTATCAAAAATCAAAATTTATTTCTAAATCTAAATTAAATTTAAAAAATAATAAAAATAAAAATAAAAAATCAATAATAAAATATATAAAAACTAATTAATTAAAAATGTTTGAAAAAGACCTGGACAAAAATGGTGTCTACAACAAGTATTGGTGCAACCAAGCTTGTGGATTATTGGCAATCGAGGTAAGGAATTTATGTAACAGGCGTAGGGTGGCTATGTCCGCATGTTTTGATATGTTTTAAATATCTTGAGATGAAGTACAAGTTGGTTTAAGTGCAGGAAATGTCAATTTCGGGTTTTGCTCCTAGCTCCCAAAATGTTAGGAGCAACCAACTGCCTTAAGTAGCAGCCGACTGCCTAGAGACAACTAAAGCGTAGTTTTCGAAAATCGAGACAAACTAGTCGACTGCTATATAAGTCAGTCGACTGCTATTTTCTAGAAAGCATTTTGTTTTAAACCAGTCGACTGCTATATGGACCAGTTGACTACCATTTACTTGAAAAGCATTCTGTTTGAGAAACCAGCCGACTGCCTATATGACTAGTCGACTGCCCTGTTTTCAGTAGCATTCTATTTCAAAACCAGTTGACTGATATATTGACCAGTCGACTACCCCATGTGTTTTCAGAATTTCTAAATATTGGAAATTTTAAAAGAAAATAATTTCAATAAAGTAAAATATGTAATAGCAGCCAACTACCCCATGAAGCCAGTCGACTGTCCCCTTTGAAAAAGAGGTTTTAAAGCTTATTTCTGAAAAGTATGATTGTCATTGCAAAAAGTGATATGACAAATGTTTTGAGACTATGAAGTACTTAATGATTATGCACTTCTGTATATGTACTTGGTTGAGGAGCCCTAGTCCGACCCTCAGTGCCACAGATGTCACCTGACTAGTATTCATCGTGGCCTACCGACACTTGGCCATTTGTCTTTGTTATATGTTTGGCTATAGGAGGATTCCTGGCCCCTACGGGGGTACGTCACCTGTTTATTCAGTGCATAATTCCGTTAAAAAGCAAATAGTCTGTAAGATCCGATTCTACACTACTGTAGAGTCTAATTTCATAAAAGTGATAATGGAAATTAAATAAATAATGAATATTGATTTCCACTCACATGGAAAAGCTCTTTTATTTGAGATATGAACAGAGTAATTTATGTGAAATACTTGACAGGCGAGTACTAAATGGATGAGTTCGCCAATGAGCGAGCAAGGCTAATCGCCAATGGAGGGTGATAGTTGTACCGGCGAACAGGTGAGTTTGCCAATATGTGGCAAAGCGGGCGAGTTGAGCCATACCCGGTGATCGCCCAATTTGACGTGCCACCTGATCGTCCAAGGAATAGGTGTGGCGAGTTGATGGTGGCGAGTTGATGCTGGTAAGCTGATTTTTTTGCCTTTTGGTTCGATGAATAGTTGACTTCACCAAGTTGATTTGTATGGTGATGGCCCGTGCGTGGCAAGGACAGTGATCGCCCAATGGTGATTATGGGCAAGTATATGGCACAGTTCGCCAAAGGGCGAGTAAGATAAAGGCTTATGGCTAGTTATTGAGGACGAGTATGAATATTCATCTTATTGACTAATGTGTTTGCCAATTTAGTTTCTTTGGATGATCGCCCAACGTGGCGAAGACTATTGATTTTTCCATATGATTGCAAGTGGGCGAGTAGAGCAATAAGCTGTGAATGTTGGCGAACTAAAAGTGAATTGGTGAGTTGAGGCTTCAGGAATGATGGGGCGAACTCGAAGCAACATTTGTGGACAAAATGAAAATAGATTCAAAACACGTGTGCAGCAAAAATTGACTTTGGACGCCCCACAGTTGAAGACATTTAATAGATAGAATGCTAAAGTCAATAAAGGCGCCAGCCTTATTGGTTGAAGAAGTAAGTAAAGTCTGCAGCAGAAGAAAAAGGTGTGTGGAAGGAAGATTTTTTCGCCCTTTGTAAGTGCAGTTTTTCTTCATGCATTAAATGCATGATAGACGTGAGGAATGATGAAAGAAACAGGATAAGGGACAGGCAGTAGCTATTGATTGGTTGAGCATGGCTATATAAGCAGAAACAATTGAGGAAAAACGAGTTAGCCAATTCCAGCTTCTTCACGAAAGCCATTTCTCTGTTTCTTCCATTTCTCTGCCATGTTCAATCTACTAAACTCCAACCTTAAGTTGGTTAAATACATAAACCAGCTTGCAAACCTTTTCTTCTCAACTTGATGAGCTAAAAGAATAGGTAAAGGAAGGCCAACATGAGATGGAAAGCAATCTGTTCTGGAAGTGCAGTTGATTGAGGTGAGTTTCATATTTCTGAGGTGTTCTTGATATTCAAGGGTAGACTTATATGTTTACAACATAGAACACAACCTTGTTTTAGTTAGATCCTTAGAGAACATGAAGACAAGGAAAATAATGGAATAAGTGACGACAATGGCGACTACAGTGATCACCCATGTTGAAAACTAGTAATCGCCAATGAGGCGAGTAGATAATAAGGAACTCGCCAAGGTAAAGCTGTGTTCAAGGGGTGAGAACGCCCAATTCTAGTGAAATGAATTCATGGGCGAGCTCAAATGCAGAGGCTGTGGGCGAATAGGATTGTGGGCGAACTCTCACAATTAGACCAATGAAGGTCTCGTGAGTTGGCTGGCGGGCGAGCTACCACTTGGTAGCCATATGGTGAATGGCGAGCTCGTCTGGGTGAACTAGTGAAGCTCTATTTGGGCGAGTAGTCATTTGATTTATTTCATTTTCGCCCAAGTAGTGGAAAAATATATATAAAGAAAATATTAATGGAATTTATATAATTTGCAGCCGATAATTGAGAATGGCTATGGGCGAACAGAGAGCAGGGCGAAGCAAGGCTTCGTTGGAACAAGTAAGGGAGATGTGTCTGAAGTGATGCGTGTCATGTGGAGTAAATTTTATGAAAACATTAAGTTAAATGTTTTGTTTTTTGACATGCATTGTTTGAGGAAAGTTATTTGATAATTATTTTTGATACGGGCGAGCTAAAAGCCGACCCCTATGCTGTTTTTGGGATGAACTGATACAGGGCGGGCGAGCCCTTGTAATTTTATGTTGGGGCAAATTGGTATTGGCGGGCGAGCCAAGCCCTTTTATAATTTTTATACACCCGTTTCTAGTTTTAAGGGCGGGCGAACTCGTTTTAATGTGTTTGGGCGAGCGGCCCTTTGTTTTAAATTTAAGGCAGGCGAACCGCTATCAACGAGACATGTTCTGTTCTGAAAAGCTAAGTGGCGGGCGAATACTAATTCACCGTCTTGTCGAGTTAGTCAGGGGCGAACTGTGAAGGGCGAGCTGACTCTGGCGAACGATTTTAAAGTGTAATTTCCTAAACGAAAATGAATTATTTTAATAATTCAAAAATAAAAATATGAAACCTTTGGCGAGTTGATTTCTCAATGGCTCACCAGTTCTGCTTTCAGGTTTTAAAAGCAAGATGGCGGGCGAACATAGGTTCTCCGCGTTGGGCGAACTGTCATGGACGAGCCATATCGGGCGAGTCGATCATGGCGAACAAGTTTCGCTTTTTCCAAATTTTCTCAACGAAAAATAAATTGTTTTCATTATGTTTTTGGGCGAGTTGACCAATGGGTGAGTTTACCATGGGCGAACTAGCCATGGCGAGTCAATTTAACCCGTGCCTTTCTCACACGGAATTCAGTGAGATTGCGGGCTGTTTTAAAAACCTTTTTGGAAAGAAAACGATGACATTATGAAATGATTCCTTAAAGGTTTTTCATGAGATATAATTCGATTTTGAGACGTTAGGCCTCTAGTTCATGCATTACTATTGCGTGACCCGCCTGGGGCGGTGGCTCGGTCGATGGACCAATGAGTGCACCTCAGGGCGTCACAGGGCTGATGGACCCGCCAAGTCATCAGCGGTCTCGAGGTCACTTGGTAAGTGGACCCGAGGACCACTATAGATTATGGTCATAGATTTGAGATAGCCGTGAGGGGGGATGGCCTACGGGTGCACCCCAAAAGCAGCAGATTTCGTTCTCGCAAGGGGGAGGGGGAACGATAATAGCATGATTTATTTGTTGCCTAGTCTCAACTTACAAATTTCTGTTTACTGTGAGGATTTGTTGAAATCCTATATAGAGTTTACTATATTTTAAAGTAAACTGTTAGCCGGTGATTTGAATTGTGTTTTAAGAGAGTTGTTTACTATATATCTATGTTCTTTTCTACTGGGTTATTATAAGAAAAGAATAAATGTGTTGCGATATATAGTTTTGCTTATTTTAAAGCAGCATATATTTCCTTTACTGAGCGTATGAATCGCTCACCCCTTTGTTTTAACTCCACAGATAAGAAGTACACGGAGTTGAGAGAATTAGCTCTCAGATGGGTATAACTATGCATAAAGCACTGAGGCATGGCATGTTAAATGTGACAGGTACAGTCTCTTCTCTTTTACATTTTAGACATATGTATACAGTACTATCTTAGTGAAATAAAGGTTAATAGGGGATGCCAGATAAAAGGAATAATGAAAAGAAATTTCATATTCCATAATTAATAGATAAATGTTTATCATTTATCACTGTTACTGTTGAATGTTAATGGCATCGCAGACAGCCCAACCGATAAAGTTGTATGGAATTACGTGAAAAATGTGGTAACAGGATGTTACATAGTCTCCCTGCTATTTGAAAGTATATGAAGTCTGTGAATTACTTGATTTTACTTGATTTCAAAGAAATAAAGAAATCAAAAGTATTTACAATTTCTTGATTTTACTTGCATATGACAATTGAAGAATGTATATGATGTATGTTTGCATATGCGATTTGAAAGAAGTATACGATATATGTTTTATAATGATTTTTCATGACATTATAGAGCCAAGCAGGAAAACTGCATATAGAGGCATAGTACGCTCTTTTACATATATTTCTTACTGAGCGTAAACTAATCCCTTTACAACTATTTTTATACAGATTACTTGAAGTGATCTCTGCTCCGAATAAAGGAGCATACTTTTGAGATTCTATAGTGTACCTTCGAGATACGCTTCCCGATAATTATTGAAGGTATACTTAAGCGACATGTAATTTAGTTATTATACAATACACGGCTACAAAAATGTTTATAAGATGTTTTGGGGATTTAGGTCATGTAAGATGTGTAAGATCATATGCTATGAAATGATATATATAGATATCATTATTATGCTATATTAAAAGTTAAACTCTTTATAATGAACTATTAAATATCAAGCTTAAGAAGAAGAAGAATGAATGATATTGACGGACAAGTCTAATCAAGTTATATGAAAAAGGAAAAAGTTATAGGTGAATGTGTAGTGACTGGGATGTCACAATATATAAACTCTTATATTTTTTTCTCTACTTACTTTTTATATTTGGAACTATTATAAATAAAGTTTTTTTTCAAGATCCTAAAAAATAGAGTTTTCAACTCTAACTAATTAAAATAAGATTAATTTATAATCATTTAAATTCAAATTTAAAAAATAAATCAGTTTCAAATATGAAACATTAACAAATAATCTATTAATGATTAATGTAGTAAGAATTGCTTTAATTAATACAATAGCTATTTAATTAATTAATTATTATTTATTATATTTAATTTTTTAAAATTTTCTAATCTTTTATATATATATATATATATATATATATATATATATATATATATATATATATATATATAAAAGCCAAAACAGTTAGTTTAAAGTAAAACATCCTATATGTATTATCTATTTGTTTGACATGTGACATTTATTATACTAAAATAATAATTGTCTTTTTTTTTCATTTTTTAAAAGGTAGGAATATATAAATTAAAGTTACAAAATAGAAAAATAATCTCTTTAATTCAATTATCCAAAATCCCCTATATAGATTAAATTAAAAAAAAATCAATTATCCTTTTTCAATTTCTAAACCATGTATATTTAAATTAAAAAAATTCAGTTATCTTTTTTTCAATTTATTCACACATGTAGAATAAAATTAAAAAATAATTATCTTTTTGTATAAATTACAATTAAAGGCTTCAAGATATTGATCCAACAATCTCAAAAATAAACATCAATAATACATAAAAAAAATAGTATACCATGAATTTTTTTAACAAATTATAAAAAAGTAAAACTAACACAAAAACTTTCAAAAGTTTATTTTAAATAACCTTATATATATTTGTTCTATTTATCTTCTATTTTTCTATATGTTGTAAATTTTTTTGTTACTCTCTCTCTCTCTCTCTCTCTCTCTCTCTCTCTCTCTCTCTATATATATATATATATATATATATATATATATATATATATATGATATTATTATACTAAAGAAGTTATACAATTAAAAGATCTAATATTATATATAAAATCGCACCCTAAATTAATGACATAGGAAAACCATTACTTGAAATATAGATTAAAATTAAAAAAATAGTTATCTTTTTCAAATTTCTTTACCCATATAGATTAAATTTTTAAAAAAATCAATTATCTTTTTCTACAAATTAAAATTAAAAAATTATTTGTATTATCTAAAACTTAACTATATTAGTTTTTTTAATTATTTATCCTTTATAGATTAAAATACAATTAAAAAAGTTATATTTTTTAATTTCTTTACCCATTTAATTAAAATTAAAAAAATCAATTATCTTTTTTAATAGATTAAAATTAAAATTTTAAAGATATTAATTCAAGAATTTGAAAATGAATATCAAGAATACACAAAAATTAGTATACCACGGAAATTTTAACAAATTATAAAGAAGTAAAAACAATGTAAATTTAGACTTTGAAAAGTTTATTTTAAATAACTTTATATATATTTGTTCTATTATCTTTTATTTCTTCTATATGTTTTAATTTTTTTCTTATTTTTTTTCTAATATTAAAGATCTAATCTTCCATATAAAATTGTATCATATATTAAAGATATAGCCATATATAGAAGTAGTTACTTAAAACAATCTCCAATAAGATATCAATAGAGGTTGAAGGTTTAAAATTATAAAAATATGTGGTTCTATAACGTATTCATTCAAATCAAAAATATAATTGAATTTATTTATAAATTAAAAAAGTGTACATGAAATTGATTTAAAAAATGAGAAAATTTTCAGTTTCTTCATATTAAGGACATAATTTATAGATTATTTCGATTAAAATTACTATATAAAATTTATTTAAATATGACAAAATTATATAATTACTTTGAATATATTTTTTCCTTATTTTATTATGTTAAAATATACAAAATACAAATAAAAAATATTAAAAATAAAAATTTTGTATTGTTCACAAATTTAATAACTTATATTATAAAGTTTAGATAAAGATTATATTATACCTGAATTTACTAATTTATTAATATATATATATATATATATATATATATATATCCGTGCATCGCATGAGTTTAAAACTAGCTAGTATTTGATTTAAGTTTTTTTAAAATTATTCGTTTTGTATAGCCATCAAGTGTTTTTTAATAAATAAATTTTTTTATATAATTTTATTTTATTTTTTAAAAAATATTATAAAATAAAATCGTAACCATACATCGCACAGGTTTAAATCTAGTTTGAATTAAAATCTAATTATTCTATGTCAACTTCTTATGATTGATCATCATTAATTAACCAATTATTTATTTATTTTTTATCCCAGATGTTTAGGTTGAATTAAAAGATCAAAATAGTATTTAGATTCAATTAGCTAAAGATTGAATCAAATAATAGGGAATTTGAGAAAGATATAAGATATCGAGCATGAAAATGCAATCCTCGACACGGTGAGGAAAGTCTTAATGAAAAGGGAGAAAGTAAAAGCATGACTGATCACGAGGCCACCAATGAAAAACCCAACAACGGTGGTGATGGAACCATTCCCAGAAGGACAAAGCCTTCATGCACCGAGTTTGTTATTCAAGACGCAAACAGGAAATGTCCAAGTAATCCCGAAGTTAGCAAACTGGTTAATCAACCAAACCACACTGGAAACCTTCCCAATGAGAGGACTACTATGGAATGCCAGAGGGGTGAGTAGTCAAGATTTCAGAAAAATTTTCATGGATTTATCTCGTATCAATAATCATAGTTTTGTGATTATCACTAAAACGAGAATCTCAAGTGAAGTGGCTGAAAGAATGAGTAGCTCTTTGGGCTTTGACAACAAATTCATTGTTGACGTGGAAGGATTTGCGAGAGGGATCTGGTTACTGTGGAAAGCAGCAGAGGTCACCGTGAATATTCTCCACCCATCAAACTAAGCGACTCATGCCACCATCCAGGTATGTGCTAACTTTACATTAAGCAATAATAGTGTTCGTAATTCTAATTCTCTTGAACCTTGGATGTTATCTGCTATCTATGCAAGACCACAATTTGAGATTAGAAAAGTTTTATGGGAAGAATTAACAAGGTTTGCCACCGCTTATGATTTGCCATGGCTGATGATGGGAGATTTTAATGATATTCTCTCTAAAGCTGAAAATTATGGAGGTAGACCTATCAATAAATTAAAAGCAAGGCTTTACCAAGACTGCATGAATGATTGTGGAATGATCGATGTTGGATTTATTGGCCAACAATTCACTTGGACGAACAAGAATCATTATGGTCAAGTAATCCAAGAGAGACTTAATAAGGCTTGGGCTAATCAAAGGTGGAAATTGATGCTTCCAAACACATTGGTCTTTCATCTTACAAAAATCAAATCTGATCACAATCTGGTTCTTGACACCCACCCATCTGAGCCTCGCTTCGGTCCAAGACCATTTAGATTGAAACTATTTGGTTCTCCCACTTGGATTTTCCCCAAATTGTAACAAACTCTTGGGAAGAGGCTAACTTTCAATCTTGGAAGCTATCCAAAAGTTCAAAACCAACATCAAAAGCTGGAACAAAACAACCTTTGGTAACATATTCAGGAAAAAGAAAAGAATCCGGGCAAGATTATATGGAATCCAAAGATCCCTATCTATAGAAACCAACCCGTGGCTCCAAGAACTTGAGGAGATCTTGGAAAATGATTATAAACAGATCCTAAAGATTGAAGAAGAAATTTGGGCCATGAGGTCGAGGGTGGACTGGATTAGTGATGGGGACAGGAATACTCGATTCTATCATATGAGTACTCTACCACATCGAAGGAGGAATAAAATCTTGTCTCTCCAAAATAGCTCTGGAAACATGGTTTCATGAGTGGAGGAAATTAAGAGAATTATATCAACTTTCTTCAATAATCTTTATCAGTCATCCTTCACAAGCTGCAAATTCAATGAAAAATTGTGTAGTTCCTTTAGAAATCAGCTTTTGGAGAGCAAACAGGACTCCCTTTTACAACATATCAAAGAAGCTAAGATTCGTAGGGCTGTGTTCAATATGAAACCCTTTAAAGCACCAGGCCCGAATGGACTTCATCCTATATTCTTCCAAAAATGCTAGGAAACAGTGGGACATTCTATCATTTAGCTTATTAAAGAAGTTTTCGATAAGCATGCCATCCCATAAGAGATTACTGAAAGCTTTATTTGCCTCATTCCCAAAGTGAACTACCTAGAGAACATATCTCAATTTAGACCAATTAGTTTGTGCAATACAGTGTACAAAGTGATCTCTAAAGTGTTGGTCAATCGCATTAGACCGATTATATCTAGATGTGTTCATCCATTCCAGTCAAGCTTTATTGCATGAAGAAAGGCGCAAGATAACGTGATACTAGCACAAGAAATTGTCCATTCCATGAAGAAAAAGAAGGGAAAACAAGGCCTTATGATGATAAAAGCTGACCTTGAAAAGGCCTATGATAAGTTGGAATCGAACTTTATCAGAAATGTCCTTGATTTCTTCAAATTTTCCCAAAGTTGGATCAAAATCGTCATAAATTGCATTTCAACAACATCTATGACGGTCCTTGTTAATGGGGAACAAAGTATTAACATAAAGCCATCACATGGTATTCGTCAGGGCGATCCATTATCCCCCTACATCTTTCTTCTGTGCATGGAGTACCTATATCTTCAAATCCTTGAAGAATGTGAATCTGGCCAATGGGAACCAATTCAATTATCTAGAGGGAAACTCAAGATTTCACACCTTTTCTTTGCATATGATCTCATTCTTTTGGGAAAAACTAATGAGAAAACTTGCAGATCGATGATTAAAGTGCTTGAAATGTTCTGTTCTCTCTTTAGTCAATCTATCAATTTCTCAAAATCATCAGTCATGTTTTCTCCTAATACTGAAGAATTGAAAAAGAGCACTTCTTAGCAATAGGTTGAAGATGGGTGCCTCGAATGACATTGGAAAATACTTGGGATTCCCTATTGCAAAAGCTAGAAAAGCTACCAATTATAGATTCATTATCAATAAAGTTAACCAAGAGTTGACTAGATGGAAATCAAGGGTGCTCTCATTTGCTGGAAGAACAACCCTTATCAAATTAGTGCTTGGTGCCATTCCAATGTATTACATGCAAGGAATTGGTCTGCCTGCAAGCATCTGTAACAAAATTAATAGAATTTGCGGGAACTTTCTATGGGGATCTACTGAGAGTGAGAGGAAAATGCACATGATCAATTGGAATACTGTTACAACCCCAAAGGAAGAGGGTGGGCTTGGAGTGAGGACATGCGAAACCTGAATGAAGCCAACATGGCAAAGATTGGATGGGACATTTTGAATAATAAGGATAGTATGTGGGTTAAGATCATCATATCAAAGTACTTCAGAAATGGAGAGTTTAAGAACAAAAATTGCTCCCCTCTCTGGTCTAGTGTGAGGAAAAGTACTAATGTCTTACAAAGAGGTATGCGATAGGTTATTAAGTCAGGTAACCAAGTTTTATTTTGGAAAGACGATTGGTCTGGGAAAGGTCCACTGGACACTATTGTTTATGGACCATGGCTACCACATGATGAAAATCTTACAGTGAAAGAAGTGCTAACGGATCAAGGAACATGGGATATTCGTAGAATCAGCTATGATCTTCCACTGGAAATAAAGCAAGAAATAATTGTCATTCCCACCCAAATGGAAGGAGAGGAAAGTGATGGTATTAGTTGGAGAGGGTCTTCCAGTGGAGTGTTCAATATGAAATCTACCTACAATTTGTCAAGAGATTTTAAGGAAAAAAGCTCCTTTCCTTGGAAAGCCATATGGAAAATTGAAACTCTCCCCAAAATCAAACACTTTATTTGGAAGTGTTGTCACAAAAAAAATCCCCACAAAACAAGTCCTCAGTGACAGGGGAATCCAAATGGACACTTGCTATACAAGATGTAATTCTACCGAGGAATCAATTATCCATTGTTTGCTGGATTGTAAAGTTGCTAAAGATATTTGGCAATTTATCAGACCACCTTGCCTTTTCTTTCAATTAGCAAACTATGACCTTGATGAATGGCTCAAAACTAATTGCTGTGATTCCAGAAGTTTTGATCCTTTTAACATGCCATGGAATTCTGTTTTTGCTTTTGCTATCTAGTTCATTTGGACCAACAAAAACAAGTTGGTGTTTGAAAGCATTGTTGAGTCAGCTTTTACATGCTTTAATGAATTGAGAAACTCAGCCAAAGAATTTTGGGCTATTATGGCATTGGAAAAAAATAAAAAACTAACCAAGGTCATCAACATTGGTTGGACCTACCCCCCTAATAACCATTTTAAATTAAACTTTGATGGTTCTGCCAAAGGCAACCCTGGCAAAGCTAGAGCAGGTGGAGTTATTAGAGACCACTGGGGCAACTGGATTGATGGGTATGCCAAGAAAATTAGCATTACTACTAGTGTCTGTACTGAATTGTGGGGTCTACGTGATGGATTGAAACTTGCAACCAAATATAGACTTAGCAACATTATTGTGGAAGTCGACTCCCAACTGGTTCTCAGGTATGTTGAAGATGGAATTCATAATACTCATCCTTACTACCCTATTGTGATGGATTGCAGGGCACTTTTACAACGGTTGGATAACACGAAGATCGTACGCATCTATAGAGAGGCCAACGCATGTGCTGATGCTCTTGCCAAACTTGGGGCTGATCACGAGATGGATTTTGTTGTTTTTGAAGTTCCTCCTGCCTCTGTTAGAATGCAAGCTTTTTTATGACATTCTGGGAATTGACTCCCCTCGGATTTGTAGTATTTAAATGTTGTTGTTTTATTAGTTCCTTTACTCAGCAAAAAAAAAAAATGAGGATTGAGCTGTGGTCCAATTCCTAATGAGAGAAAGCTAGATGTCTTAATCTGAAAGCAACACTGATATTCCTGATTTCCGTCCAAAATATCATATCTCAACTCACCGCTTTCATTATTTTCAATGGTTAAATTTTTTACTGAGGCCTCAAGAACAAAACGTTAGTCAAATAATTTAAAAATATGTTAAATTTTTATTTATTTATTAGTCTTAATAAATTATTATGAACAGAAATATGAATCATTCATTTAATCAGCAAATAAATTCAATTTAATATTTATTTAAAATTTTTTCATTTAATAAATTATTTATTATTTGTTTATTATTCAACAATAATAAATTTTTAACTTACATAATTACTTATAAATTATTTTAATATATAACTATCACAATTATATATGTAAGAATTTTAATTAGCATCATATATATTTATATATTAGTATGAATGTGATTTATTTGTATAATATTTTTTATAGCACTCATGATCCTGTTTGTTAATATTCATAAATACATATTTGTGAATACGTTCAACTCATTCGTTCAATATTCAAGAACACATGTTCATAAACATGTTTGGTAATGTTTATGAGCAATAAACGAACAAACACATAATAACGAGCATTCATGTTCGGTTTGCTTACACTTTTATTTTTAACATAAGAAGCAAAATATAATGATGAAATAAAAAATTACATGAAAATTTTTTAAAAATAATGCATATTAAATTTTTAACAAAAATTATACATGCATATATTTACATTTAAAGAAAACTGAAAAACATACAATAATTTTCTTGACCAATAACGGTATTTTAACATATAATTCACATATTTGATGAGACTTAAACATGAGACATTTTTGCTCGTTAAGGGACTCTGAACCTCCTCCTTACCACTAAACCAAGACCTCGTTGGCATATACAAATATTTTTAAATTTTACATGTATTCCATGCGTTGTATTTGACATGAAATAAACACCACAAAAAAACACAAATTATCATATATATTTGAATTGGATGCTCTTTTTGTCAAATCCCAAGAAAACAAATGAAAAAAATTTATAGAAACTTTGCAGTGACATTCATGGGCAACAATGCAAAAATGCATTCCCTAAATTTAATCAGAATAAGTCAGCTATGAACACTAGGATATATGAAACCATATTTTGAGTCTCATGTCAAAGTTGATCCTTCCAAGTTTCATGTTATCATTAAAAGCATGTATTGTCTACAGCAAAATATGTACATAATTCTTCTCAAGACAACATATTTATGTGCAATAATAGTATATTTCACAAAACAATTATGTGCACAACTCAGATTACCATTACACTTACCAACGGTTAGAACTGTTTTCCTATGGAAATAATAGCCAATGTACAACAGAAACAACGTTGGAGACGGAGACAAAGCCGTACTTGTATCAACATAATGTCGACTATGGCGAGACAAGCTTGAAAGCTCTTACAGAAATAAAACTTCGGCTTTACTGCTTCTTTCTTTCTCTACATTTTCTCTGCTAAGTGTAGTGAGAATAAAACAATGAAATGACATGGTATTGTTAAAATAAAACCAAAATTCACCTTGCTGATATATACAAAAATGGGCAAGGGAGCTGATGGAAGAGATGAGGACATGCTCATTGACGAGGTCATGCCGTCAAGGCATGAAGAAAGCTTTAGTTGAGTCCATGTTATGCTCAATGTTGAAAAGCAATGAGCAAATCCAATTATCCAGAGCCTGCTTGCACTCGCAGAAGAGACTCTTGCTTGTCTCCGATGAACATTGTTAGTTCCTTAGGTGCAACAACCAATTTCAACCATTCTTGTAGCTCTTCACCTTCTACTTTCTCATTTTCTGAATAAAAACAAACATCAGACTACAAGCGAAGTGCCAGAAACAATTTATTTTCTTTTCCCTCTTTAAAGGTACAGAACATCTACTTCACAATTAGATTCAAACTTTTTAAGTCTGTATGTGATCAACAGTAGGATATGAAGGCCCGTAGTTTCTAAGATAATTCACTAAAACAACACAGAATTAGCACTAGAGTTCCGACAAGTACAACCCAGATAGTTTGTTGGGGAACATTGTCAAATGAAATAATACATGCTCATCATCACAGGAACTCATATTTGCTTTTAAACAAACTAGACAACACTCACAAGATTTTCAACATAAGATAGAAAGAAACACATAATGGTGTAAGTTTTCTGCATGTTATGCCCTAACAAGAAAACAGGAAATGGTCATCCGGAATAAACTAATACAACTTAATGGTAGGGTGCCTTTACATAATACCAATTTGGGCAATCAACTATCTGCTCCACAGCATATAAGTTTCCATTTGATTTTATGTTCAGAAAACATGCCAATGCCCAAAACAAAGCAAGATCGAACACTACATGGAAATGAAAAAAAGAATGTACAGCAATTTTAACATATGGAACAGGTAGCAACAGCAGATTACCTTCCAGGTGGGCACCAAGCCCCTCCAAAACAGTTGGATTAGCTCGAACAACAGAAAGGGCTACTTCTAGAGCAGACTGTAATAATGCTTTCACCTCTCTTTGAACAAGATCAACAAGATGCCCCTGTATATTCCACTCTGGATCAGTCTTCATTACAGATGGTATAGGAACTGAAAAAAAAAAGGATAAACTAAATTTATTAGAGTAAAAAGGGACCTGATCTCGTCCCCAAGGAACTGCCCCCCCAGATTCATCCATGCCTCCACCTGAAAGCGTAGCTAAAGATAGAGGGCCTATAGTCTGATTAAGACCATATTCAGCTATTGCCTTGTACGCCATGTCTGTTGCCCGCCTAATATCATCAAGCGCACCAGTAGAAACACGACCTGAATAAGCAACTTCCTCTGCAGCGCGTCCACCAAGAAGAGTCACCAAACGGCCACGTAACTCATCAATGAAGAGTAAATATCTATCCTCATTGCTGGGAGGAGTATAGGTAAATCCCAGTGCTCCTCCAGACCTGGGCAAGATGCTCAGTTTCTGCAAACATGGAGTTGATTGGCTACCATATTATCCATTTCAAGTAAGCAGAAGCTGTTGGGTTACAACCCAACGTTAATAAGTTGAACCTCATAATTCAGAATTCCTTATGTAGCCCAAGACCAAGTGCACCTCCAAAGGTACCAAAAAAGAAAGAAAAATTGTGTAAGATGCGAAGAGACCTAATACTTCAATTACTTCTTTTAATGTTCAGAATTACTCCTTTGAAGAATTGAAAGTAGTATTCTAGTGTTTCTGAAGTTGGTATCATGTACAAACATTACAATTTCCCACACCCCCCCCCCCCCCCCCCCAAAAAAAAAAAAAAGGTTGAAAAAACAAATTAGGTCATTTAACATATTCCAAGTTTCTCAACTGAAATTCAACAGGCACCACATGCCAGAGACTCCATTTTTACATCCATAAATGGAGGTCAAAGTTGATCCATCCAGGAGCAGTAATTGGTCAGTCTTCTACTCTAGATCTCGCCTAACCTTCCCAAGTATCAAAAGAGAAACTAACAATTAGGAAGGGCAATAACTAAATAAGCCAATCATCTCCTAAATAACGACCCAATGGAAATGATTGCACTGTAACCATCTCTGGAACATGCATACAATCTCCTAAACCAAATCCTACACAGCTGTGGGTTCAGATTCTATTCGAATTTCATAATTATCTTTATTAATTTCAAATTTCATACTTAGGTAACAAGAACATCATCATCATCATCATCATCAGAGCCTTTATCTCAATAGATTGGGGTAGGCTATATGAACCAATATCTAAAATCATGTTAGATCGTCCATATGTATTCTCTGCCTCCATAGATTCCTATTCAAGGCCATTTGCTCATCTAATTCTAAAACCTCCATGTCTTTCCAAACTACTTCCTTCCAAGTCTTTTTCGGTCTTCTTCTAGTCTTAACCCTTCTCTCAACATCCATAGCCTTTATTCTCCTAACTGGAGCATCTACAGGTCTACGTCTTACATGTCCAAACCAACGTAAACGATTTTCACACATTTTGTCTTCAATAGAATTAAAAAAAAAAGAAATTAAAAAAAACATATAAATTAAAAAAAAAAAAAAGAAATAAACTGAGAACATTCAGTAAAATATTGCCATAATTTACCTCAACACGTGGCTGTCCAGGAAGAAGGTTTGCAACAGCTGTACCTACTACTGCATGGCCAGCCTCATGCCTTGCAACCACAGCCTTCTCACTTCCCTTCAACTTGGCAGTTTTTTTCTCTATGCCCTATAAAATGTAATTCTTTTTTGTCAATCAACTTGCAATTCGATAACTAAGAATTCTTTAGTATAATTACACGTCTATTTTGTCATTCAACTTGCAATTCAATGTCTAAGAATTCTTTAGTATAAGTACACATCTTGTGTGACAGATGTGTAAGAGGGAATGGTGTAAATCACAGTAAATTGGTCAAAATCCTATATCCCTAATGAGTCTCATCAGAAAGTGAAAAAAAAAGTAATATAAATGCATTGCATAAAAGGAGAATAGAGGCTATGGATGTTGAGAGAAGGGTTAAGACTAGAGGAAGACCGAAAAAGACTTGGAAGGAAGTAGTTTGGAAAGATATGGAAGTTTTAGAGTTAGATTAGCAAATGGCCTTGGATAGGAATCTATGGAGGAGAATACATATGGACGATCTAACGTGAATTCAGATATTGGTTCATATAGCCTACCCCAATCTCTTGGGATAAAGGCTCTGATGATGATGAAATGCATTGCATAAAACATTTTTCCCTCAATTATCAATTGTATTTTGTGTTTATAAACTAATTTATAATATGCATGATACACAGTAAAAACAACAATTAAAGCCTAGAACTTGAATGAAAAGATTGCATGACATTATTGGATAGTGGAAGTAATAATTAAATTAACTTTCAAGGCAAGGAAATATGAGAATTTTTTTAAGAACATGGGAGAAGGAAACAGTCTAACACAATTAATGTGAATAATCGACAGTAGAACTGTAAGAAATACATAACAAAATTTTGCTGAGAGAGAGAGAGTTACAGCTATTGATCGCTCCACAGCCTGAATAAAATCAATTCTCTCTACAACAACTTTGTTATTTCTTCCAGCGAGCAAGGCAGCTTCATTTACCAGATTTGCGAGGTCAGCCCTGCAAAATATAAATAATCATACAGTTATTCCCACTGCATCACAACAAATAGGAGTTTAAGAAGTGGAGAATGGAGAAGCAGTGGCATTTAAATGTGACAAATTAAAAGAGAAAATACCCAGTAAAACCAGTTGTCATAGAGGCAATGTCACCAAGATCAACATCCTCTCCAAGGGGAAGTTCCTTCCTAGAAGCATGTACTTTCAAAATAGCTTCTCTTCCAATCCTGTCAGGAGTCTCTACCTGGAAATCATACAAGACATAATATCCTTCAGGTAACTGTTAAGCAAGAGGGTACTGATTTATATAGCAGATACAAATATTCAGAAGGTTAATTGAAATACAACATATCATACAAACCATAACAACACGATCAAATCTCCCAGGCCGACGAAGGGCAGGATCCAAGACATCAGAACGATTTGTAGCTCCAAGAACAATCACAGCGGAATTGCTGTCAAATCCATCCATCTCCTGCAATGTAGTTCCAAAATATTAACTTCAGAGTGGCATGGCCAAGAGGTCGAATTGGTAGAAAAAAAATGATGCAAGGAAACTTACAGTGAGCAATTGGTTCAAAGTTTGCTCTCGTTCATCATTGCTCACAATGCGAAATTTACCGTCACGACTTTTTGCCACGGCATCTATCTGTGCACGAGGAAAGGTATCAGAAAATTCTACTGGAAATCAAAAAGTTGAATAGATCGTTCCAAGAAAATATAGAACCCATAGAATGACCTCATCTATAAAAATTATTGATGGTGCCTCTTTCTTTGCTCGTGCAAAGAGATCTCTAACTCGAGATGCGCCCATGCCAACATACAACTCTACAAACTCACTGGCAGAACAACTTATAAATGGAACTTCAGCTTCACCAGCCACAGCTTTAGCTAGAAGAGTCTTACCTGTACCAGGAAGACCCACCTGTAACACAAATAAAACCATAAATACCAACTACATTTCCAATTTTACATAAGAGGGTAATAATGCAAGGAAACCATCATATGCTACTTGCATCTAAGCACTGTCTGGAAAAATTCAATGTGCTGAAATTCCATCCAAGAACTTTTTGAACTTACCATAACAAGAATGATAAGTAGAAAGCTTTACAAGACCAAATGCTTTCAGTTTCTAAGAGTAAGAGACAGAATTAGCCAACCTAGCCCGACAATTTTCTGACAAATAAAGTTTTGCACATGCCCCTTTTGAGACTAAAAGCTTCTTCAACATCAGGAAGTAAAGTTTCAACTAATTTCTTTTGAAAGGCCAGAATGATTAATTGCCTCTAATATCAACTCACCAAGAGAACTCCTCGAGGAGGACGAGCACCAAGCCTTATATACCTGTCAGGATTCCTAAGAAATTCCTGGGCAATAAACATAAGCATATAAAGACAATAGCTTGAATTCAAAGGAGCATTTACTACAAAATACCAATTCCTGGTTGCATATGAAGTAGTGGAATTTTAAACATACCACAATTTCTTCTAGCTCTTCCTTGGCCTCATCAACGCCAGCAACATCAGCAAAAGTGATTGTTTCACCTTGTTCAGACACTTTTGAACCTCCAGAACCCCCAGACTTCCGATTCCTAATATGACCAGCTGTATGCTGCATACAAGCACGACACAAAAAATCAGAACCTATCACTGCAACATAGACATTAAGGTACAAAACTTACAAGCAAATCACACCTGAGAAAAGCTCACAGGGAATCGATGGAGAAGTCCCGCAAGAACAGCAACATAGAACAAAGCTATCTGCAAAAGAAGGAAGTCAAATATATAAAACTCCACATCTCAGAAGTATACGAATACATGATTTACAAAGAACCATGTGAAGGTCGGTATCTCTATTACATGTTTATAAACTTTTATAGGGCTGCCTATCATCTTCCCCTGACAAACAATCTTTAGGCAAGTATGATGCCAAACTTCCATTTTAATCAAGGCTACAACATGCTTAGCCCATTTTAAACACCAACATTTCATCATAAGCATCATCCTTCACTACCCACCATTAAGTAGACT
This sequence comes from Heritiera fomes, assembly GCA_032173925.1. NCBI lineage: Eukaryota > Viridiplantae > Streptophyta > Magnoliopsida > Malvales > Malvaceae > Heritiera > Heritiera fomes. The sequence goes on from JAPDPM010000007.1 coordinate 38,079,486, forward strand.
AACCCGAGCAAACTGACACCTGGGCTACACTTGGTTTGAGGAATTAACAACAAGATATTATCTTTCTAGGTACTTGATAACTAGCAATAAGACATCTGGATGTTTATGATATCTTATTTGATGCCACCAAGAACAATATTAATTTTCTTCTAATTTGCCAGTTCTTAAGTAACTGAATATATTTTTTGTCCCAAATTATAACTAATCTTAGTTCCATCAACTACAACCTTTACATTCCCACCAACTCAAGAGGGAATAAGACTACTCATGGTATAGGACACATGAAACTCCACCTGTGTTAGTTAACGCAGCTAGTCCCAAGCCCAGATAAAGGAGGAGGGTGGTGGTAGGTTTGGACAACCAACCATAAAAATTAGTCCAATCTCATGAAATGAACCAATACCAAAACAAGCATGAGTTCAAATATTGGTTCATGTAACTTACCCCAATCCCTTGGGATAAAGGCTCTGATGATGATGATGATGATGATGAGAGGACATATGAGATCACTATTTGAGATTCCTAGTCAAAGCCAAAGAAGCCAAGAGAAGATACCCGCATCTAAATCTAAATTATATAATATTGAGCAGGCAGCTTACCACCACAATAAACTACTTCACCAACATGCCAAGACAATTCAAACAGTTATCATTAAGCATACTCAAAAAAATTAAAAAAAAAAGCAAATTAAACTAGTTTCACCAAATCAACAAACAAGAAAATACCACAACTTACCAATGCAGAGTTCAAGAATCCACCAGACCGCTTATCCGGAGAGCCAAACTCAACATCATTTTCGAGCATCTTCTCATATGGAGTCTTGATATCACTCGGCCGCGTAGTTGTATACACAATTCTCTTCGTAGGGTCTACGCTCCTCAACAACGACTCAGACTCTTGAAACTTACTATTACTAACATCACCAATTTCACTCTCTTGTACACTCCCTTCATTCTTCAATTTAAACATGATATGAACCCCATCAACCTCCACCTTTTGAACTTGATTACTATTAATCTTACTCAAAAACTCACTGTAAGGAACGCTAACGAAACTCGTTGGAGTCCTGGGCTCGGACCCGGGTAACGGAATCCCGGGCCGGAGCAACCGCATAACAAACATAACAATACCTAATTGTAAAAGCAAAACACCGATTTCTTGAGCTTGAATTATCGGTTGCCACTCCCATTTCTTTCCTTTTGACCACCAAAGCCCGCTTTTTCCGCTCTTTTCTCGTCTCTGATTGGTGGAACCGCCCGAATTTGTCTGATTCTTTCTCTGCTTCACTCCTTGCCCACCTTCGCTTTCATTTTTCTCGCTGGAACTCGCCTTCGAATCGCTGCTATCTGTACAATTGGCCAAAATTTTGCTCTCTTTGAACCTTAATTTACCACCTCCGCAAAGATTGAACCTTCTCAAAACGGTAACGTTATGTAGAGGTAAAGTGATTGAACTGCGGAGGAAACGGTTCGTGTTTTGTTGCAAAACCCTAAATCGATTGGTGGAGAAGTTCAATCCATGTAGATACATAAGATTAGAGTAAGAATTTGTGCTGAATTTACTGTGGATTGCTATCGTCGTAGGCCGTAGATATTCAATCTGTAACATTTTGAAAACCCTAGAAAATCAGGGAAAAAAGTAAAAAGTTTCAAAATCGAAATTGAAAACGGGATTTATTTATAGGTGCGGAATTCCGAAGAGAGAACACGAACAGAGAACAGAGAGAGAATTTGCCAAAGAGATAAACATGGGAAGATTTGAGCCGTTGGATTAGAGATGAAATCCTTTTACGGATTGTCGGAAGAAAAGGGGAAAGATTGGATGTGTCGAGGATTACATAGGGTTTTGTGATTTTAACACTTGGAACGAGTGGGTTGGAAGGTGACGAAGATTGAGTGGTGACCACATGTTGGGAGCTGATTCGTAACCATATGCTTTGGTTACATTAGGGCCGTAGCTTTGGATTTTTTTTTAGCTCTTTTGGGCTGCTATAAGGGACGGTGGGCTCCGGACTTCCGGTCCATTCAAAACTAACAACCGCCCGATTGGGAGAGTGAAGGGCCGAGGAAAAAAAATGATAAAACTGAAATATCGATTCTAACATAGGTTTGGATTAGTTCGATTCGGATAATAATAAAAACGATTGTATACGATGTATTGATAATGTATAATTTTTATACATTATTAATTAATTATAATATGACATCTCATTAATAAAGTAATTTCTAAAAATGTATAAGTCCTTAAAAATTAATTTAAAAACTTTATTAATATTTATTTTTAAAAAGCTGCATATGAGTGTCATGTTATGGTTAACTGATAGTATATGAAAATTATATACTGTCAGTGCATCATATATAAACTCATAATAAAATTTGGTTTGGATTTGGATCGTTACGTTGTTTAACCGAATTTATTCGGTTCGGATATGGATTATATTTGAATACTTTGTTATTTAATATTTTGTAATTTTTACTATTTAAATAAAATGCTTAAGTTTTATATTTAATTACAAAGCCTAAGGAAAAATTGAAAGAAAGTCCAAAATTGCTTAGATATCTAATCAAAAATTGAAATAAAAGCATAAAATTGCTTAAACAAAAAATCGAATGTTTAATCTAAACTGATCTGCATAAATTTGGATCAAATCGGATCGGATATATTTTCTATTTGGATCAGATACAGATTGCAATATAAAAATCCACTTAGGTCGGATTGTTAGTATATCTCCATAATTATGGAAATAATTGTTTGGTTGACCAATTCCGGATTATGTCCATAATTTCACGCTGAATCTCAACTCAATATTTGGCTATTAAAACACGATTTTGTGATGGTTAAAACGTGATTTTATTGCCATAATTAGCATGCTCTCGTTAGTAATATAAGAGGGCTCCTTCCGGTCCCCAAGTACGTTAATCTCAGACAAAAACACCATCTAGTGAGGTTTTGAGTGCTTGGAAGATTTGGAAGGTCTATGATCGACACAGAGTAGACTGTCAGATTCGGCAATTGCTTCAACATCAGAGTTACAGAGTGCAATGGCTGGAGGTTAGATCCTGTCGCTTCCGCATTTAATTGTTTAACATGTTTCATATTGTGTAGAAGCATGTATAGGCTTGTTTGATGAACTTACATTTGGCATCAGAGTCGTAGTTTAACCTCTGTCTTGCTAGAGATCTGTAAAAAGAAGCCATAAAAACCCATATTTTGAAACTTTAAGTCTCGGATTTCTTGAAACTCATTCTATTTTCATGTGATTTTGGTTCAAATATTTTAGATCTATTGTTGTAAAGCTCTAGGGATGAAAAATACATGAAAAACGGGACTGTTTGAAGGGTTTTGTGCCGGGTCGGGTCAAAAGACCCAAATTTCTGCAAAAACACCCATTCGGGTGAAGAAGAAGCTGCGGGCACGTGAGTCACAGGCGCCCGATAGAGGGAAGAAATGCGGGCGCGTGAGTCACACGCGCCCGATGGGAATAATGCGGGTGCATGGAATCACGTGCCCGCCTGTTGTACAGTGCAGTAACACTGTTAAAAAAATTTCGAAAAAAAAAAGGGAAAAGAAGGGTTTTGGGCTTTCATATGAGTGGGTCGTTTTTGTCTTTTCTGTTGGGCTATTTTTGGTTAGTTTTGGTCTATTTATTTTGGGCCATTTGGTTAATTATTTGGACATATAAATTAAATAAAAGGCCATTTGGTTTATTTATTTTAGGCCTTAAGGATTTATTTAATTTAAGTAATTGAAATTATTCAATTTAAGCCAAATAATTATATTTTTTATAGTTTTATATCAAATTTTTAGTTTTGTAATTTTTATAATTTTATGAATAATTGGATTATTTTCACAAAATTAATATAATTATGAAAACTTCTCATTATTTTGGATTTTATGAGGATTTTTCATAAATTTGGAATTTTTATAAATGTTGTAATTTTAAATTGAATGATTTTGTGAAAATTATCATAAAATTATGATTAAATTATGAAAATTTGATTTGAATGTGCATATGTGCTTATTTTGAATATGTACAATTTTGTTATTTTTATACTAGAAGCACATGTAGCTAAGTTGTTCATATCATTTGGAATTAAAATTGCCTTGTGTTAATTGCAATTTTTAAATATGAATAAACTTAGAATTTTACCAATATGTCTAAGTGATTTATAATTTATTTAATTAGGGCTTAGCCACAGCAACCTTAATTAAGTATAATTATATTTGTAAAATCACATAACGATATTAGACATAAATTGTAATTAGTTATAAGCTTATAATAAATTTTATCCCACAGGAATTTTTATTATAATTTTATAACTAATTAGGATAAAATATCAAATTAGTTTCTTAATTTACCCACAGGAATTAGGAAATGATTTAATTTGATAGTTTTATCATTATGATATGAATCTATTAGAATTAGAACTTTAGCCCACAGGCAAGTTTTATGTCTAAGATTCATTAATAAAATATGTTTACATTGGTAGACATAATTAAGTTTGCCTCAAAAATTCTAGATACATAAGCATGTTTATTTTCTATATGCAGTGTTTCCTCAGGCTAATATTAACCTAGAAGTTCCCGAGCTGGATGGAGAGAACTACAAGGTTTGGAAGGAGAGAGTTCTCCTCCAATTAGGGTGCATGGATATAGACTATGCTATAAGGAAAGATGAGCCCGTATTGACTGAGACCAGCACTCCTACTGAAGTAGCTTTACATGAACGCTGGGAGCGATCCAATCGCCTTAGTGTCATGTATATAAAGACAAAGATATCTGCTGGAATACGTGGTTCAGTCGAACAGCATACCAACGTTAGGACCTTACTGAAGGCCATAGATGATCAATTTGTCACTTCAGACAAAGCGTTGGCCAACACCCTGATAATGAAGTTCTCATCGATGAGGCTCACCAGTGTCAAAGGAGTGCGGGAGCACATAATGGCCATGAGAAATATAGCGGCCCAACTCAAGAAGTTAGAGGTGGAGATGTCTGAGTCTTTTCTTGTGCATTATATATTGAACACTCTACCAAAGCAGTATGGACCATTCAAGATATCCTACAACACACATAAGGATAAGTGGACCATCAATGAATTGATAACCATGTGTGTTCAAGAGGAGGGAAGACTGCTTATGGAATCGGGTGAAAGTGCATTTTTTGCAAGCCAAGGAAAGATCAAGGATCGAGCCAAGAACAAGGGAAAAGGGAAAATCCCTGCCCAAGCTGACATTAAGAAAGAGTTCAAGTGTTTCTTCTGTAAAAAGAAGGGACACATGAAGAAGGACTGTGCCAAGCTTCAGCAGTGGATCGTTAAGAAAGGTAATCCACTCTCATATGTTTGTTTTGAATCAAATATGGTTGAGGTTAATCATAACACATGGTGAATTGATTCTGGATCTACAATTCACATTTCGACTTCCTTACAGGGTATGACAAACCTAAGGAAGCCAGTGGGAAATGAGGAGAGCTCTATTCAGGAAACAAGATGCGTTCGCGTGTTGAAGGCATTGGAACATGCACTTTAGTTCTTAGGAGTGGTTTTGTTTTGCAATTAGAAAAGACCTTTTATATTCCTAGTTTCTCGAGAAATTTAATCTCTGTTTCTAGGTTGGTACCTTATGGATATTCCTTTCAATTTTCAAATAAATCAATATTGATATATTTTAAGTCTGATATTGTTGGGAATGGTACCTTATGTGATGGTCTTTTCTCTCTTGATTTGCAAAATGACACTGCTCATAACGCCTTGCATGTTCAAACTGGCATTAAAAGATGTGTTATGAATGAGGACTCCTCCACGTTATGGCACCGGAGATTAGGTCATATCTCCATAAATAGAATTAAGAGATTGGTAAATGACGGAATACTTAGTGCTCTCGATTTTACTGATTTCGACACTTGTGTGGATTGCATTAAGGGTAAGCAAACCAACAAGTCTAAGAAAGGTGCCAATAGGAGTTCAACCATATTAGAGATCATACATTCTGACATATGTTGTCCAGACATTGATGCATATGGTCAGAAATACTTCATCACCTTTATTGATGATTACTCGATGTTTATGTATCTCTACATGCTTCATAACAAGAGTGAAGCATTAGATGCCTTTAAAATCTTTAAGGCTGAAGTAGAGAAACAATGTGGAAAACCCATAAAGATAGTAAGAATTGATAGAGGTGGGGAGAATTACGGTAGATACACTGAAGATGGACAAGCACCTGGACAATTTGTGAAGTTCCTTCAAGAAAATGGGATTGTTACCCAATATACCATGCCTGGTTCACCGGATCAGAATGGTGTTGTAGAAAGAAGGAACCGAACTTTGATGGAAATGGTGCGTAGTATGCTTAGCAACTCGAAGTTGCCTAAGTCCTTGTGGATTGAAGCTCTTAAAACGGCAGCGTATATATTGAACCGGGTTCCAACCAAGGCTGTTCCAAAGACACCTTTTGAATTATTCAAAGGTTGGAAACCGAGTTTGCGTCATATGCGCTTTTGGGGATGCCCTTCTGAGATAAGAGTTTACAACCCACAGGAAAAGAAACTGGATCCTAGGACCATAAGTGGGTATTTCATCAGATATGTCGAACGGTCCAAAGGCTATAGATTCTATTGTCCATCTCATAGCACTAGATTTGTGAAATCAAGGAACGCCAAGTTTCTTGAAAATGACTTAGTTAGTGGGAGCGATCAATCTCAAGACCTAGTTTCTGTGAGAGATCAACCCTCTACCTCGAGTCAAGGATTGGTTATCATGAACAATGTCCCTTTAGTACAACTGGACATTGAACAACCAATCGTTGAAGATCCATAAGTAGCTGATAACTTACCAGTAGACAAGGCTCCTCTGGATACACCAGAATTGAGTGAGCAACCAGTTGAACAACATGACCCTTCGGAGAATGTTGAACCGAAATTAAGAAGGTCTACTAGGGAAAGGAAATCAGCTATTCCTAGTGATTATATTGTGTATCTACAAGAGTATGATTTCAATATTGGGCCCGTTAATGATCCAGATACGTTTTCACAAGCCATGAATAGCAAAGAATCAAAACTTTAGTTCGATGCTATGAAGGATGAGATGGATTCGATGGCATCTAATGGAGTATGGGATCTTGTCGAGTTGCCTAATGGGGCCAGAGCTATAGGCTGTAAATGGGTCTTTAAGACTAAGACTGACTCATTAGGCAACTTTGAGCGTTATAAGGCAAGACTCGTAGCCAAAGGATTCACTCAAAAGGAGGGAATCGATTACAAGAAGACCTTCTCTCCTGTATCTAAGAAAGATTCTCTCCGCATCATAATGGCGCTTGTTGCACATTTTGACTTAGAGTTGCAACAAATGGATGTGAAAACGGCATTTCTCAATGGTGATCTAGAGGAAGAGGTTTACATGAAACAACCTGAAGGTTTTTCCTCTAGTAATGGTGAGCATTTGGTCTGTAAGCTCAAGAAGTCCATATATGGGTTGAAAAAAGCTTCCCGCCAATGGTATTTAAAATTGCATGAAGTCATCTCATCATTTGGTTTCGTTGAGAACATCATGGATCAGTGTATATACCAGAAGGTCAGTGGGAGCAAGATTTGTTTCCTTGTGCTATATGTGGATGATATTCTGCTTGCAACCAATGATAAGGGGATGCTACGTGAGGTGAAACAATTTCTTTCTAAGAACTTTGATATGAAAGATATGGGTGATGCATCTTATGTCATTGGCATTAAGATTCATAGAAACAGACATAGAGGTATATTAGGTCTGTCACAAGAAGCCTATATCAATAAAGTCTTGGAAAGATTCAGAATGAAAGATTGTTCACCAAGCCCAGCTCCCATTGTGAAGGGTGACAGGTTCAATTTGAACCAGTGCCCGAAAAATGATCTTGAGCGGGAACAAATGAAGAACATTCCATATGCCTCAGTTGTTGGAAGCATTATGTATGCACAGGTCTGTACCAGGCCTGATATTGCTTTTGCTGTGGGAATGTTGGGTAGATATCAAAGTGACCCGGGGATGGACCACTGGAGAGCTGCGAAGAAGGTGCTTAGATATCTTCAAGGCACTAAGGATTACATGCTTATGTATAGACGGACCGATGAGTTGGAAGTGATTGGCTACTCAGACTCAGACTTTGCTGGCTGTGTTGATACCCGAAAATCAACATCCGATTACATCTTCATGCTTGCCAGTGGAGCTATTTCATGGAAGAGTGCTAAGCAGACACTGACTGCCACTTCTATTATAGAGACCGAGTTCGTTTCCTGTTTTAAGGCTACCTCACATGGTGTATGGCTTAAGAGTTTCATTGGTGGGCTTAGAGTTGTTGAGTCCATATCTAAGCCATTGAGGATATATTGTGACAATTCAGCTGCGGTATTCATGGCTAAGAACAATAAGAGTGGAAGTCGAAGTAAATACATCGACATTAAGTACTTGGCCATTAGAGAACGTGTTAGAGATAAAAGAGTGGTCATTGAACACGTTAGCACTGAATTGATGTTAGCTGATCCTTTGACTAAGGGCATGCCACCGTTTAAATTTAAGGATCATGTAGAGAGAATGAGACTTGGTCCCACATTTTGATTGTAATTGAAACTCTTATTAATACTATGATGTTTCTCATTTGATTTGTATACACTAAAGTTTTATTTGAGAAATATCCTTGTTGTTTGGACCGAGAATAAACATAAGGTTTATTCATTAAGTAAAAATTGGTTGATTTAGAAACATTTTACATAGTAATACATGGAAGATAATACTCACCACTTGAGGAACTGTCACCATGATTCATGTGATTTGTTTCTTCTATAAGTGAAATATATGGACCAAGTGGGAGAATGTTAGTATATCTCCATAATTATGGAAATAATTGTTTGGTTGACCAATTCCGGATATGGTCCATAATTTCACGCTGAATATCAACTCAATATTTGGCTATTAAAACACGATTTTGTGATGGTTAAAACGTGATTTTATTGCCATAATTAGCATGCTCTCGTTAGTAATATAAGAGGGCTCCTTCCGGTCCCCAAGTACGTTAATCTCAGACAAAAACACCATCTAGTGAGGTTTTGAGTGCTTGGAAGATTTGGAAGGTCTGTGATCAACACAGAGTAGACTGTCAGATTCGGCAATTGCTTCAACAGCAGAGTTACAGAGTGCAATGGCCGGAGGTTAGATCCTGTCGCTTCCGCATTTAATTGTTTAACATGTTTCATATTGTGTAGAAGCATGTATAGGCTTGTTTGATGAACTTACACGGATTGGATTAGATTTTAAAAATCTAATCCAATCCAACCCATTATCACTTTATCAAGTCGAGTCGAGATAATTTAATATCCAATTCGAGTTCAATTAACTTTGAAATTCGAAATTTAATTCAAACTAAATTATATTTAATTTTTGAAACCCGAGCTTGACTCGATATAGTACTCAAGTCTCTTGATCTCGACTCAATAAGCTCAAATACAACTTGATAAATTTGATTTATTAATTTTTCAACCATATAATATAAACGTAAAATGATATATTAAAAAGCTAGATTAAGCTCGCAAGTCGGTTCGAACCAAATAATAAAATATTCAAATTTGAATTGACTTGACTCATTACGTAAACAATTTAAACTCGACTTGAAATTAATTAAATTAAATTTGAAAAATTATCAAATCAAACTTAAGTAATTCATTAACAACTTCACTCTTATACACTCTTACTTGTGCCTGTATCTTAGAGTTTGACCCCATAAGGATTTCTTTATATTAATTTATTGTTTTTTCTTAAAAATTCTATCTTATTTTGTTGTTGGCAAAAGAGATTTTAAATTATACTTACGAAATTAATAAAATTTAATAGAGTAACACTATATTTTAAAATATATTTAAAAAGTTTTACTATTAATTAAAAAAAGTAAAACTTATGACATTTTTTTCATGTCATTTATGAAATTAAAAATGTCACTATCAAAATATAAATTTTTTTTGTTAATTTATCTCTGATTTTTTTTATAAGAACACTTTATATAGATTTTTTTTTATGTATTTGTAACTTGTGAGGGAATCAAATAAGGTCATGCCTTTTTCAGGGAGCTTGCCAATGAACTTGAGTTTTATTCGAGGTTTGTATTTCATAAAAGGGAAGTTCTTCTTAGTTATATATAATTAAGATTTGTATATGATGCACTGATAGTGTATAGTTTATACGTACTATCAATGCATAAGATATTGACACTCATCAATTGACAAATTAAAAAATATGCCAAGCCATTAAAAGTGAATATAAATAAATTTTTTTAATTTACTCATAAGGGCTTATCGATAAAATATCAACTTTTGATGCATTGACAGTGTATAAAAATTGTACACTATCAATGCATCATATATAAATCTATATAATTATATATAGAATTTGTTAACAAATTTAATTATTTCAATTGAAATTAGGAGGACAGTGAATATTTACAATGAATAGCAAGGAGTCATACATAGATACGTGAAGGACAAACAAAGATAACTCAAAAGTTAGATTCACCGGTAGATAAGGATCGTTTTGTAGGTTAAATTTAGTTTTTAAGTCTTAAAACCAGCACTTAATGGATTCATTTTTTAGAATGCAGCAGGTCAATATGCGTGTAAGCTGACCCAGACTGTGTAAAATCACTCGAAGAAGAATCAATCTCTATGTGCATGTAAACTGACCCGGATGGTCTACCAAAAAACCATGAACTGAAACAAGTACTTGAGTAATGTTGCAAATACAAGGAGATACAGGAAACTTGAGTAATTGTGTAGAAATCTAAGGTCATATTACTAAAATAGTCTGCAATGTTAACCGCCACTTGCTCTACTATCCTACCTGTTTTCTATTTTGTCCAATATTGTACCATGGATCAAGGAAGAGAAAAGAGAAGCAGAGGAAGTCCTAAATTGGAGGATCTGAGAAGAGCTATCCACCGAAAACAAAATTTCTAAAAGAAATGAAAACCCCACGTCCGAAATCACTCCCTAACCTCTCTTTTACTTTTATGTATGTTTTTTTCTGAACAAAGGAAAAAGATTTTCATTATGTTTGAGCTGAATTCTTCAGTCATCTCCTTGACATTGGGTAGGTATAGTGGGTTATTTGTAGCCAGTTAGGTTGTTTTATTGTGTTGCTTTCTGTAGATTTGTTAGAAGAAAAAAATGAGTATTGATCATGCGAAGAGCATTCAACTTCTTCTCTGGAGAATTATTAGATTTTCTGGAAGTTGTTGCTATGGATTTGTAAGAAAATACCCAGTTGTGTCAAGTTTTATTATCTTTATGTTCTTCCTATACATGTTCTTTCCTTCTGTTTTCTTCCTTTTGTTGTACTCTTCTCCTGTTCTTGTCTGCACTGCTGTTGCCATCCGATTTTATCTGAAAACCAAATATCCTGAATTCCAATGGGTTAAGAGAAACGACAGTAAGAGGACTTCTGCTGATGCAAATAGATCAAACAACCCTCCGTTACGACACCAGAAAAGTGTAAGAAGAAATGCCAGAAAGAAGGTTGTAGAATGGGATAGAAAACATAGCGAGGAAAGGAACGTGCTTTTTCCAGGAAGTCCTTATGCTTGTCTGTCTGGTACTACTAATTTCTGGGAAGAAAATTCGAAGTTGATCTTCGATGTGAAAGGAAGTTCTGGCATGGAACATGGCGAGAGTTCCTCCAACAATCAGACTGGAAATGATCGAGCTCTTGATGATCCGAAGTTGCCCGTTGATAATGAGACATCAGAAACTCGTAGCGTGTGGGGTGATAGCCTTCGAGGGGAGTCAGGAAAAGGTGCTGATCATGGTGGTGGTGGTGGTGGCGGCGGCGGCGGCAAGTTAGAAAGCTTGGAAGAAGGGGAGGAGGAGGAGGAGGAGGAAGAGGTGCATGAAGATGGGAATAAGTCTGTGGAATGGACGGAGGATGATCATAAGAATCTCATGGATCTTGGGCTGTCAGAGTTGGAAAGAAACACAAGGCTGGAAAGTTTAATTGCAAAACGTAGAGCAAGAAAGTTGTTTAGAATGGCAGTTGAGAAAAGCCTGATGGAGAAGGATGGTTCTGTTTTCACTAATCAAATTGCTCCCATTCTAATTGTTAAAGGCAACCTTCTTGGTGCTCCAAATATTCCCATTGAAGAAGGATTACAGATGCCTGGTTCTGCTCCTTCCATCTTGCTGCCTACACAGAATCCATTTGACCTACCTTATGATCCGCTTGAAGAGAAACCAAATCTCATGGCAGACAGTTTTCACCAAGAATTCATGGCAGCCAACCAAAAGGATATGCTCTTCTGCAGGCATGAGAGCTTCTGTCGCGGATCTTTGTTTGCATTGGAAACCACTCAGGATCCAAATCATGCTCAGTTTAGCCCCAGTAATAGTACTCAGAAAAGGCTTGTAAAGAGTGCAGCACTTCCTAATTTCAGAGGGCAGTCAGGTAAACGCAAGATAAAATCTCAGTATATTTTCCATTGTTGAGATCCTCGTTTCAAAGCTTTGAGGCACATAATCAAATTATTTAAGCCATTTTTCCCCATGAAATTCTCTGGATACCCATTGTAAAGAAAATGATTTTGGACTATAGATAAGTGGAATGAATGTCTTCAGGAGAATATTCTGATCAGACAGTTAAAACTCGGTTTGCCATCTGTGGTGTCCATAGCCTTTTAAACAATCATATATGTCAGTATGGTAGCCACTGAATCAATGGAATTACTCCAAATTCCGCATAGAAGTTTTTTTTTTTTTTTTCTGTTTCTATTCTTTTCGTTTTCTTACCTTTTACTTTGTGCTGTTAACTTACGGAATAATCTAACGCTTCCCCTTTTCATCAGATAAAGGAGGTCACCACCAGCATAATGCCTCTGGTATGGCAAGTGATATTGATCTTGTTGAACTAGAAGACTGCAATCACAATGAGGCAATAAACTCATCCGAAAGGAAACAGGAAATGATAAGAGAAAGTGCAAAGGATAGGATCGAAATGGGAAACTCTCATGATCTGGAGCCAGGAGTGGAGAGTGAAAGTGAAGTCAGGATGGAGACAGATTCAATAAAAAACAATGATTCCTGCTACTCATCTTCATCTGAAGCTACTGAATCAGTCTTAGATCAACGAAGTAAATCTGCCGGGATACGAAGTGATCGAGTGCGAAAGCCCCTTAATCTTTCAATTCCTCCTAAGGCGAGAACTATGAGTAGATTTCCCTATGATTCCAGCCCATCTCCATCTGAAAGGCGTAAGGCAGACTTTAATTTATTTTACAGTGCACATAGGCAACGTTGTCATACCCGAACCTGTTCCATAGCTTCTGACTTGCAAGTTGAGGTCTCGGAAGTTGGTTCACCTCCATTAACAACTGATGGAACAGTTTCGTCTGTTGATGGTGATTCGGTTACATATGATGCGGATGTTGATAGGGATATCAATTCTGACAGTGAAGAAATGTGGGGAGGTTCATTTAACCTATCAAGAGGAGAGGCAAATCAAGAAAAACTAAGAGAATTACGTGATATTATTGAAGAGAATTCTGTTCAAGTAGAGTTTCCAGGTTTAAACAGGAAACCTGAGGAGCCAATTGCTTCACCCTCTCCATCTGAACAGAAGGCCAAGCAAAATTTGGATAGCACAAGTTCACTATCTCCAATAATAGATATACTTGAGACTGGTGCATCCGATCCAACAAATATAAACCCTGCAACTCATGAAGATGCCAAAAAAGTCGATGAAGAAGTTGAGGGATTCAAGACTTTCAATGTTTCTGACACATTATCAACTGAAAATCCTGGGGAAACCTTGCATTTGATGGAGAAGTCGGTGGTTCATTCACCTTCTGAATCTTGTTTCAAGAGTCCAGAGGTCAGTTATCTCATTTTGGTAAAATGAAAACAAAAATAACAATTGGAACTGTGAGTGGTTCAAATGAAATGTGATCGAGTTTTCCTCTTTGTTTACATATCCAGTTACTATTTAAGCTTACTTTCCTTATTCGCAAATTTATACCAAAGTAAAAATGATATTAAACTAACCAATTGCAACTTTTGGCTATCCAACAGCAATTAGTTGAACCTCATCAGAAGCCTACAGAAGAGTTTAACATCATTCCGGATGTGAAGCAGATAACTCAAGTAGATGCTAACACTTTAGACTTCGAATCATCTGAAAACAGAGAAAATGGAGCCCAAGTGTCGATTGAACATGCAGCAGAGGAAGTGACGAGAAAACCAACTGAGGCAATCAATTCAGATTCCAGTGAGTACAGGCATGGCAATTTAGAAACATCTTCTGAGTCTAAAACAAAATCTGAAATGGAGATGGAGGAAAGCCAACCTTCTAAGTATATTGAAGAAGATACTCCTGCTCAAGATGATACTCAAAACTTGGAATCTGAGCATGACACAGAGGATGCACCAAATGCAGTTCAAAGTAGAGACGACTTGAAATCTGTTCCAGATCTTATAGTTGATCAAAATGTTGCAGAAAATAACGTTTCTGGGTTGGAGCAAAGATTTGGTGGTTCTATTGCAATGGCTCTAAATCCAAGGTTGTTGATTGAACAAATTTCTGTCGGATCAGTTTCATCTCCAAGGTCTGTATTACCAGAAAACATCCTGGAAGATCAAATACCTATATCAGATATTGAACAACGAATGCAACCAGATGTGCCGCAATCTGTTATGGAAGGCATAGCGACAGACAGTTTAGCAGATGACCAACCACAAGAAAACTTGACTTTTAACATTCCCCAAAATGCACAGCAATTGGTTGAGAATTCAATAGATCACTCATCCAGTAATAGCAGTCTTGGAACATTGGAGGTCAGTATGAGAGTATCAATAACTCATATTCATCTTAGAGTACATTTTGCAATTTTGAAATCATATATAATGTTTGAGGCTTATGAATTCAAGTGTAGAAACAAGTTCATGAAGTGGAGTGCAAGTTCCTTTATTTTTCATGTATTTTTGCCATTTTGTTTGTGCCAACCATCCCCATTCTTTGCCCCTCAACGCCTTGTGTGCATCTGTGTCCGTGGTAGTCTTAAAGCAAACCTTTCAGCCTGTCTTGACTTACATATATACCTTATATTAAACAGAGATCATCTAACATGGCAGAGAATACTAATTATGTCACAGTCGATAATATGAATGAACTTGTGTTACAGAACGTGTATGGCAAGGAAGATTCTTCTATAAAATCCAGTGAAGGTGAATCAAAACCATCAAGTGAAAGTAATCCCAGTTACACTGAGCATCTGGAAGTAGGATCTGAGAAACCGAATGAATATGACACTGAAATTGATCCATCAAAATCAGAAGAGGAAAATGCTAAATCAGATGATCCCGAAACTATGGTGAGAGAACAGGTAATCCCAATTTTGGAAAAATATCTCCATACTTGCTTTACTAATTCTTAACATTTGGTCATTGTTTCTCATTTATGTTTCTTATTCATGAATATCCTTGGTGCATCTTTAATAAGCAAATTTGTTGTTAAATTTTACAGGAACCAACAAATTCTTCAAGGAAGGTCATGGAGGAAGGCAACAATATCTTACATGTCAATAATTCAGTAGTCAATGAGAAGGAAGAAGGGGAGAAGTTGACAACTAATGAAGGTGAATCCCAATTCCCAATCAGACCGAAGGCCATCAAGGGACCTGAAAAATCGAATGAACGTGAAGCAGATGTAAACAAAGCAGAAGCAAATGATAGTGAGAATACAAGCATTCCTGAAACTGCAAGAGAAAAAGAGGTAATATAACCGTGTAAAGAAAAACACTCATTTTTTTAAAAGGATCATTCAAATACCAAACAGCTATCTGCTCCTGCTACTTAAGAACAGTTTCGTTGATACTTATAATATGTATTGCCTACAATTGATTTCTCACAGATATGCTTCCTCCTACTTTTTCCTAGCTATGTTTAAAATTTCAACACCTACTGCATTTGCAATAGTCTCATACTTGTTATTTAGTTATACTTCATTGTCAGCAAGTTACACTGCCGCCATCCTAACTGACATTGGGCTGGAACCTTTCTTAGGAGTCTGCAGCAGAAGTTGTTAATGTAACAAACAAAGAGATCTTGAACCATGTTCTCGATGGTGAAGGTGAGCCCCAAATATTGAGTAAACAAGAAGCTGTCATGGCACCATCAGAGACCAGCGGGGCAACAAGTGCAGCATCTGTTGAAGATACTGAACATGGATCCAAAAGATTAACTGAAGCCGAAGCCAATGCTGGCCCATCAACCTCAGCAGAAGAAAGTAATAGCTTGAATAACATTAAACATGGTGAAGAGATACAAAATTTGACTGGTCAAGCGGGTGCCTTAGATGCACCACAATCAGGAGAAGATAATCTCAAGGCCATTGAAAACATCCCAGATGTAGGTAATATTACGACAGGTATATCAGTCGACCATAAAGTTGCTGAGGAAGCATCAAAACCAAAAGAATCTGAAGTGAAAGCAGTCAGCCATGAGGAAAATGATAGCAATGCAGTGGCAAACTGAGGCAGTATACACAATATTGGAACATCTAGAAACCATCAGTCTGGAAACAACATTATCTATGCTGAGCATTTTCACCGTAGAAAAGCTGAAACTCTTCCACCCTTGAATCAGTCCAGCAATCAGATACTGTAAATCTTGAACATGTTGATTTGACAATACTAGGTACATAAAGTAGAACTGCAGATAGTCAAACTAAATGCATCATTGACTGAATGTTGCAGTCCAGAAGAAGATATATAGTATTAATTTCTTAATTTTATTTCCCAGGAAAAACCTAGGAGCTCTCTCCACTGTCGCAATGCCCCTATTCTCATTTTTGCTTGACTGGAGAGCTTGAATAGTTATTAACCCCTCTATTCTTGTAGGTTTTCCATTTTTACTTTGAAGTCTGATGTATATTTGTACATTGAAAAAAGTTAATATATTAAAACAGTAAGATGTATTTTTGAACTTTGAAAAGTTAACACTGAAACAGTGTGTATAATATTAGATAATCCTATATGCTACTCAAATGTTTATATGTATTTGTACTATTTAAACGACATCCATTGTATTTCGTATCGGCATTGGTTCCGTACTTCCATGGCTTTATTTATTTATTTATTTATTTTAAGGCAGAAAAATCTTGGGAGCATTCAGAGAAGTCATGGGAGAAGACACTGAGGTGATACATGAAAAGTATCCTTCTCCAGACACTGTTGCGGGGCAGAACTTTTATTTCACCATTGTAGGTGTTGCTGAAGAACCATATGAATGGAAGTGAATTTCTAAATTCAGTTGCTGATCACAGAATCCCCACGTTGGCAATCCTGACGGCAGACCCTTGGTTCTAGAGCCATGGGTTTTGGAAAAAGGGATGCTCTGATTGCTGATTGGTGGCCTGAATAACGTGTAGTTTTTGGAAACTATGAATTTGAGGATCGATTACCAATGACGTGGTTTAGGACAGAATCAGACAGCTGCCAAGAAACACCGGAGACAATTCATGTGATCCTCTGTTTCCCCTTGGTTTTAGAAACCTGTAGGCTACATAATTTCATGGCCCTGCCGGACCGCTTTTGTTTTTTCTTCTGAACAATCAAGGCAAAAACATCTGGTTCATGAGAAACTTTCATCCATGATTTTGGACTTTCCCTGAAAGGCTACCCATGAATGAACTAAACCACATTGTTGTTGCACTACAATCTCTCTCAGTTTCCAAGTCATAATTATGTCAACGATGTCTGCGGGCCTGTCTCTCCTTTCTCTCGATGGTGATTTATGGATTTTTCAGTAGCCTAAATCAAGTTAACATCTGATCATGCATGGATGCATTTCTGGGGATGGAATTGATCCAAAACAAGGGATATTTTCAGGTCTTATCTAACAAGAAGAAATCCCAAACTCCATCCAATGAGTACTGATCAATGGAATGTCTTTTCTGTTTGATTGTTTTCTACTGTCCTGAGATGCCCCAAAACACCTCCTTGTGTTCTAATTTGTTTCATACGAAACAGTATACAATCTCGTAACAAGTTAAGGTGTTCATCAAAATAAGAATAAAGTTGGTCAGGTGCTTTCTTTTTTTTTTTCCATCAACTTGCATAAGGGCTTTTCCTTTTGAAAAGAATGGTTTTGGTATTTTTTTCAGTGTTACCTAAGAAAGCTACTTGGAATGACCATACCGGCCATGTTTTCCCCTGTATTCTTTGCTTGATATGTTGGACTGAATATGCCAAGGACTTGTACGTAGACCTCAGGATTCGTATTTGTATTTTCTGTTCATGTAATATAAAATCGTATATGTATAGTGCAAAACACAAAAATTTTATACTAAAATTAATGTTTACATGTAAAAGTAATAATTTTTTTAATAAATTTTAATTCAGGTCACTTTTGTGCTTCTTTTTCGTATTATTTTTATGTCATACCATCGTGTTGTGTCTAGAATTATAAACCTACGTGGATGATTGGTAAGCTTCTTTTAATGGTTGCATTTTTTATTGCAATCCTACAATTATTTATTTATAATAAATAATTATGAGTGTGCTGGTATATGCTATTCTCTGCTTCATATATAGTAAAATACAAATGCTAGTATTAACAAAATACTAAACGACAACTTAGGAAAAGCTACAAGGAATGGGAACAGCACAAAGATTTGAACTTTGGTTTCTTCATTTGTCATTAAGTTGAAAAACAAACAACTGATCAAAGTATAGAGCTCCAAGAACTTGCTGCAATGGCCTACATACTCATATTCACATGAATTAAACTTGCAATCAAATATGGTGAAGGAATCCCTGCATATCAGTGCAGTGTATCTGTGTTCGTGTGTATGCATGCGCGCATGTAAAGAGAAAGTAATATAAAGTTAACCATCACCATTGTTGTTTTGCACTGTAAGGTATTATGAATGTGTTTGTTCAATGTTGAAATTGATTCATAAGAAGATTTTTGATGTTTCAGATTGAAATGTGTTATTTCAATGAAGTTTAAGGATGGATTAATTAATCATCGTTGTTACTTTGTCTTATTAAATGATACAAATCATTAGTTCAAATCAGCACTTAATTAGGGACAAGATTCTTTTTCCTTTCTTTTCTGAAAGAATGAAGACTAAAATGGAATCTCTAAGTTCCATTTCGAAAATTAAAAGTAAAATTGTGATAAGTTTTTATTTAAAAATGTAATCGAATCGAGTCAAAATGATTCAATATTAGGTTCAACTTCTATTTGACTTAAAAATTTGAGGCTCGAAGTTCAATTCGAATTTGATCGAACTTAGTTTTTGACATTCAAACTCGATTCGATAAACTCAAACTCAACTAAAAAAGTTCATTTTGTCAACTTCAATCACATATATAAAGGTAAAATAATAAATTAATAATAAAATATTAAAAATATATAATAAAAAAACTCAAATAAGCTCACGAACCATTCAAGTTAGGCATTAAAATATTTGAATTGTTACTCGAGTAATTCAAGTTCAAGCTCAATTTAAAAATAAATAAATTAAACTCAAATAATCATCGAATCAAATTTAAATATCTCACAAATATCTTGATTCGTTTACATTCGACCCTACAAAGCTAGTTAGGGGAAAGGTAAAGAAACTCTTTTACAGCAAACGAAAACCATAATAATCTGTCCATTAGTATCATAAAATCATGATGCTTCCAGGGACTAATTACCAAGAACAGTGAGCTAATGCAACACTCATGCCGCCATTGTTAGGAAGATTGAAGGAGAGAGATCTTAATTCTTAAATAGCATGCTAAAAAAGGGCTTCCCGCGAAAGATGAACCACAAATTATATAAACAAAGCTAGGAAATCAACAGGGTAATCTGACCTGAATCTTGCTTTTGTACACCATATTTTCTTATAGTAACCAAAACCAATAATCCATAGTTCAAGGTGGCATCTTCTTTTGGAAGAGGATCTCTTAACAAAGATCTCGTAATGAAGAAAGATCGCCAAGAAAGAAAGAGAAGGCATTAAGGAATATGATGCTAAAGTTAGTGGAATTCAGAGTCAGCCTCGACTGAGGTTTGAAGGTCATGAACAGTCAACAGTGGAAGAGTCTAATGAGGTTAAATAGTGAAGTGAGTGATCTGATGCTATGGAATTCCGAATCAATTGCCCTCTGACTCAGCCATTTGAACTGAGCATCCAGTCGGATTTGTTTAGCTTTTGCTCAATAATTATAGAGTATCCAAACCAGTTCAGTAATCATAATGAGCAGCCATTGCAAAGATTTAGGATTTACCTAGAAAGGATGCTTGAAAACCTTTCGACCTGTGAATCACTACTTTGCCCTTGATTTCTGACATGGCAGCAAGTTTTGAAGCTTGGGATTCTGTTGGAAACTTGGAATCATTGGTTTGAATCAAAGACTAAGATTTACAACCAGATTGATGAACTTCTGCAAATATGAAAGAAAGCATTTCTGGAATATTTACAACTGGTGACGCCTAAAACAGTCTAAGCTTTCAACTTCTGATTGTAGATGCTTATTTGTTTACTTTATTCTCCATGTGAGCCTGCAATTTGAACCCTATTCGATGATGTATCGTACAGTCCAATTTTATCTTTGGGGAGCCTACTTAAGGTATCAAATAATAGCACAACAGTAATGTAGTCTTCTCTTATGCTTCAAATCATAATTCTAGACTTTTTTTTTGTTCAAAGCATAATTCTAGACTCTTAAGACAACTTTATCCATAACACATATACCACATGTCGATCTGTCGATGCATTCTGATTAAGCTCACCACTATTACCCCACAGCATAGCAATTTGATCAAGGGACAACCAGATTCAACTATAGAATCTTTAATACAACGGAAAACCCATGTTTAAGAATCTTCCTTCAGAGTTTCACATTTCAGAGCCTGAAATTCCTAGCAAAACTCTATCCTATCGCCCCGTGTTTGAATGCTATGGACTGAATTTAAGTTCTTAATAACATATTCACATCAAACCATGAACAAATCACAAAAGCAGCTATACAAATCAACCATGGCATATCTAGCCAGGAGGAACTCGAATCCGTGTTGTCTCATCCCTGAGGATATTGCTTTGCTGATTGCATCTGAAAAACCAAATTTTGAGGTCCAAAATAAGACTCATGAGCAGCACTTCTGTGCAGACTTTGCCCCTGCATTTTTAATTCATAGGAGGGGATCCCATAAGCAGAGGACACTAACAAATTCCCTTGTGTTGAATTGAAAGCCATTGTTGCTCCACTCCCAGGCTGATTCCATTGAAAATGTGTTCTAGGCATGGCAGAAGAGTTGGACTGCTGAGGGAGCACTGAAGACTGCTTTGGTGAAGGAGTTCCCTTGTTGTCCGGTGAACGAGTTCTCATGTCGTTGAGATTCACAGTTGTTATGTCATGAATGCTAGCTCTTCTCTTATCTTTCCCTCCAGAAAGCTGCCTGATGAAATACTTCTGAGCATGACTGGCCACTTGAGTCGGTGTTCTAGTGACAACAAAATTGCGTGCAATGTTTCTCCAATCCCCTTTGCCATATTTCTTTAAACCCATCAGAAACAATCTGTGAAAAATCCATGGACATTCTTGTCAATAGTATCCAACTTAAACATAAATCAATCAAGCAAATTATCACTCAAATATCTCCATTATAACATAATCTGCTGATGCAATCAGACAATAGAGTTCATTACAAGAATCACTCTAATTCTAATTTGTCAAATATTACTAGAATTTTTAAATGATTATAGTGTCATATGCTCAAATAAACACAATTCAAAGTAACAATAAAAGCAGAAGAAATTTCAAGAAAAAACTTACTTATGCTCCTCTTCTGTCCAAGGAATTCCCTTCTTCCTCTCCTGCTCCGCAGCCCTGCTGGATGAAGATCTCTTTCCACCAACTGAATATGACTGTTTTAGTCCATCGTAGCCATGGCTATTCACCCAATCCAATGTAAATGAAGAGCTGCTATATCCAGGAACTTGATACAAGCCTGCTTCTATACTGCTAATATCAGCTTCCAATTCTCTATACTGCTTGATTACATCTCCTACAGTCTTCCCCGGGATCATCGCCGCCACTTTCTGCCATCGATCAGGAGTATCCTTGTCATAGACCGCCAAGGCATTCTCGAACATCTTGTTCTCCGCTGACGTCCATTTCGTGCTCTTGCTGTCTTCAAGAAACCAATTTGTGCTAGAGTGATAACATGTCGGCGACAGAATCTCCATTTCCCACTTCATAAAACCAAATTTCAACAAAAAAACACTACCAAAACATCATACAAGTTCCGAATTCACTGATCGTTTCAGATGAGTGATCACCTGGGGAATGGAATTTCAGTTATAGCGTTGGAGCAGAGCAAAAACAGAGCAAGAAACTACAGGGAAATGCAAAGATGTAGGGGGTATCAAAGGAAAAACATCAGCGTTAAATCAGAGAGCATTTGCAAGGAATCAGAATACTTTTCTTCAGTGTGGAGGCAATCCCTGAGGAATCTAGAAAAGACCCACTTTCAAAAGAAAATAAAAATTCCAAAGAAAAAAAATACAAATTCATGTACCCTAAACCCAAAAAAGAACCCTAACGCCACAATTAAAATCTAAAACAGTGAACTTTCCCATCCATGGTAACAGCAGAAGAACGGTAAAAGAGCAAATACCCAGAAAGAAACTGGGATAGGAACTCTCTGTTTTTATAACCAAAAACACTTGTAGCTTTCTTTCTGGTTATCTAGAGTAGTTTATAACTGAAAACTAACACTGAACTTCAATTTCCATGGCAACCCAATTAGGCAAAAAGTGAGAAGCTGACAGCAGAAGGCAAGAAACTGAGGTGAACCCAGAAACAAAAAGGCTGGAAATGAAAACCCAGTTGGGAAAAAACACGGAATTGAATAAAGAAGCAGTGAGGAAAGCTGAGCAAAGATCTGTTCTTTCTTCCTTTTCCTTGAGGAATGGAGCAACAAAGAAAAGAGAAGAAAGAGGTGAGAAACAAAAAGAGAGTTTGTGAACTATAGAGGAGAGAAGAAAACGAAGCTCAAAAGCAAACTTGCCAAAGCTTCTTGTTAAAACCTTTGGGGAGAGGGACAAGAACCAAAGTAGAAAGAGAAAGAGAAAAAGCAGAGGGAGAAGGTGGTGGGCTGCGATTGGATTGTCTGAGTTATTGGATACTGCAACTCATGAAAAGTTCGTATTAAAATACTGCAACACAGTCTTTTTACTCTTTAATTTATTTTTATTTAATAATTAAATAAATCATTTATTTTACAAAAAAAAAAAGATAAAAGCTATTCATCTTTAGTTTTATTATGAAAATTCATAATTTTTTTATCATAAAAATAAACTATTAATTTTTTAAAATAAGACAATTAAATAAAATAAGTAAAAAGTTAAGATTTTATAAGCTCTTAATTTTTTATTTTACTGTACAGCTTATAAAAAAATTTGAATTTAATTAAATTATTTTAAAATGTTAGAGTTTTTTATACAATAAAATTAAAAATTCAAAACTTATTTAAATTTTATATAAAAAATTATTAGTATATTTGACTATTGAGTTTTTTTATATATATATTACATTTTTATATTATAACTAGAAAATTGTCCGTGCTTCGCTACGGGAAAATTTTTTTTTTACAGTTTTTTGTTCAAACTCAATCCATACAAATGAAGAGTTAAAAATTAAAATACTCAAGAGTTGAACAATCATGCTCATTAATTTGTTACAAAACCTGATTGAAATTTTGGTTCAATGTAAACATGGAGCAACAATCGACATAGCTCGCCAATTCACACAACAGCATAGAAGCTCGCCAAAGTATATAGCTCGCCAATCTACACAAACTGCATGTTCACTCGCCAATGTACACAGCTGTAGAAACTTTCATTTTTTTCGATTCCACAATAAAATATTTAAATCAATAAGAAATATACTCTAATAAAAGAGGTATATATTGCAGAAGCTCGCCAACCCACATAACAACATAACAGCTCACCAACCACATAGCTCGCCAAACTACACAACTGCATAACCGTTCGGCAATATACACAACTGTAGAAACTGCCCTTTTTTTCGATTCAACAACAAAATATTTAAATCAATAAGAAATATACTCTAATAATGAGGCACATACTGCAGCAGCTCGCCAACCCTCACAAAGAACATAGCAGCTCGCCAAAGCACATAGCTTGCCAGCCCGCAAATCCACATAACTGCTGGCCAATCCACACAGCTGTAGAAACTTCCCTTTTCTTTGATTCAACAACAAAATATTTAAATAAAAAAGAAATATACTCTAATAAACGATGCACATACTGCAGCAGATCGCCAATCCACACAAATAGTATAACAGGTCGCCAATCCGTAGCTCGCTAATCCACACAACTGCATAAACTACTCACCAATCTACACAACTGTAGAAACTTCCCTTGTCGTCGATTCAACAACAACATATTTACATCAATGAGAAATATACTCTAATAAAAGGAGCACATACTACAGTAGCTCGCCAACCCTCACAAACAAGATAGCAACTTGCCAAAGCACATAGCTCGCCAATCCACACAACTGTAGAAATGCTCGCCAATCCACACAATTGTAGAAATGCTCGTCAATCCACAAAGCTGTAGAAACTGTCATTTTCTTCGATTCAACTATCGTAATACTGCATCAACTCGCCAAACCAACACAGCTCGCCATTTTGCACAACAGCATAACAGCTCGTTAACCCTCATACTACATCAGCTCACCAGCCCTCATACTACATCAGCTCGCCAACCCCATAGCTTGCCAATTCACACAACAGCATAAACAGCTTACCATCCGACATAGCTTGCCAGTCCACACAATTGCATAAATCGCTCGTCAATCGACACAACTGTAATACACACGTCATTACCAATTGTTTCAATTGACAAAACAATGTTCATACATGCGTTATCACCAATTTCTTCAATTGACAAAAGCTATCTTTAATAGTATGTATTGATTTACTTAAAAAAATTACTTACATACTTTTTCAAAAAAATCATTTTTCCAAATAAATACCGGGAAAAAATTATAGAATTTCCTAGCCACATTATTTTTTAAAACAACATTTTATTGTCTATTGTTCTCCATAAAAAAAAAAGAACTTACATTTATAAATTATATATAACAAAAAACATGTTAAGGATTTAACTAAAAAAATTATTGATAAAAAAAAATAAAAGGACCTAAGTAAAAAAAAACTTGTTGAGGGCAAAAAAAATAATTGGACAAAAAACATGTTAATGATTTAACTAAAAAAATTGTTGAGAAAAAAAATTGTTGAGAAAAAAAAGGACCTAATTAAAAAGAAAAATTGTTGAGGGCAAAAAAAAATTTTTTGGACAAGTGTCACACATGGAAGAGGTGGAGACAAAAATATTATATAGTATAGATTATTCCCGATATCAAAAAGCATAAAAAAAGCATTGAACTTTTTAAGCTTTTACTTTCTAAAACCTTTTTTCTAATTTTTAATTTTCATTCATTTCAACAACAGCATCTACATTTTTCTATTTGTTTTCTAATTTCATATGCTAGTTGTTGGAAGTTTAGTAGTTAGATATCAATTAATTAGGTATAGATTTAAATAATTGTGTTTTTTTATTTTTAAAGTATGAAATTTTTTTGAGCAAAAAGTATGAAAATTTTGTGATCTTTTATGAATGTTATAGATAAATTAAAATTGCAATTTACTTGTCACTTCAGAGCATATACTTCGAAAACTTATTTATTTACAAGCTTTTTAATTTTTACAAAATCAAATTTAAACCTTCTTATTAAATACTTTATGATACTCAAAGGAATTAAAAATTAAATTTTTATTACTAAAATTAAAAAATTAATATTTTTATAAAAAAATCACATCATTTGTTATAATTTTTTCTATTTACTTGTAAATCTTACTAATAGAATTTTTTAAAAAGAAAAAAATAAAAAATTTATATTCACTTATATGCACAACTTAAGTCTTTAACCTAAAATATTTAAACAATCTTTGTCCTGTATAAGGTAATTTAAAGTTTACCATAAAATGCAAAGTATCATAAAATTTTGATAATTAAATTTTACCAAAATTAGTATTCTCAATAAATAATAAAAATAAAAAAAGGGAAGGGAAGGGAAAAAGAATAGATCTATGGTCAGCTTCAACGGATAGCCGCCACACCAACAGTCCATGTCAACGGTTAAATTACACTGCAGCAACTTGATCAGTGGGGTCCTCACCCGGTTACAACACTGCCATTGGGCAGTTTCCCACATAATTGAACAGGTTACAATCTCGAGAAGGAAGAATCTGGGTCCCTCCGACATCAGAACCCGGATATCGAAACGTGGGAGTATCTGATTGGTTGATAAGGGATCAGACTGCTGGTCTTGTCGTAAGTAGCGTAGTTCGTAATTGGTAACAAACAAAGTAGTTCGTAATTGATACAATTAGGTGGATCCACGTAGGAAGTTAGAAGTGTAAACGGATCCACGTAGGAAGTTAGAAGTGTAAACGATAGGAGCAACCGCATGAGATTAGTTCATTTGGCCAGCACCTTTTTAAGCGCACCCTTGGCCAACCCAACCAACCACCGCCTCTCACATCTTCGCTCGCTTTTTCAAAATGTTGGTTATTGGAATCGAGCAAGAAGAATGATACCTTACCACGCTCGTTCTTATTACGTGTAATACACTTAGTTTGGATATTTATTTTTTTAAATTTATATTTAATACATTAATAATGTATATATCTCAATCATTAAGAGATCGTTTGAAATTGTTATGTGTTTTGTGTTTTTGAAAATTTTATTTTGTTTTCAATTTCTTAATTTTGAAAACATGTTTGGATAACATATTTTATTGTCAATTTTTAATAATAAACAGTAATATGAAAAGATGGTGAAAGCTTTGTCATTGAAAGGAGGGGTGGGTTCGAGTATTGCCAAAAGCATTATTTATATTTTTCCTCCCTTTTTTATGGTATTGTAGCCGCAACGAATGAACAGTGCCAGTGCGGTAACAATACCAAAATTACTTCCGAAATTTTGGAAACATCATTTTGATGTTTCCAACAAATTCCAAAACAACATGTTTTATTTTCAATTTTTAAAAACAAAAACAACTTAACAAACATGCTTTCTCTTTTATTTTTCAAAAAATTGAAAACAAAAACATAAAATATAAAACAAAAACAAAATCAAACAACCCCTTAATTGGTAAATCTATTCACAAAATCACAACACTATTTTTTTTTTGCTTAAAATCACAACACAATATTCGCTTATTACAACCAAAACTTTTTAAATAGGCTTAATAGTCAAATGTGTCCTTCACGTTTGTCATAAAATGGAATTAAATCTTCAACATTTAAATGTATAGAAATCAATCCTAAACGTTACAAAATAATTGAATTAAGGATATCTCCGTTAAATTCTTTAATTTTCGTTGCCCCTACCAATAATAAAACTTAACAAAAATTAAAGGATTTAACGAAAATATCATTAATTCAATTATTTTGTAATGTTTAGGACTGATTTTCATGCATTTAAACGTTGAGAACTTAATTCTATTTTTTGACAAACATGAGGGACACATTTAACTATTAAGCCTTTTAAATATAACAAATACTCCATAAATAAAACCCAACCGATTCATTTTTTCTACAGTGAAATCTAATATCACCAGAAAACCCAAACAAACTCAAAAAATGGAGATAGACCATTGCTGGAGATAGACCATTGCACCATCTGCCATACTCTATGGCCAGCCACCATCCTCCAACATCAGCCGTCACTTACCCACATCAAAAAACTTAAAAAAGATGTCCAAAAACTCTTCTCGAGTTCTTCATATTTTTGCATTACTTTTTTGTCAAAAAATGCTATAATTTTTTATATTTAACTTTTTAAACCGGATATATTTTCTATATTTAAGAAAAAAAGCGTTTTTGGTAAAAAAAAAAAAAAGCAAGAATGGAAAACAAGTGCTTTAGAGATAAACATTCTTGGATAATTTTTAAGAGTTTTTTTACACCAGTAAACCTCAGCTATGGCTGTCATTGCAGTGGCCAATTGTTGATTTTTTTTTAATTTGTTTAAATTTTCGATGAAGATGAATTTTAACATAGCGAGAGGAGAGAAAGTTAGAGGTAAACAAATTGAATTTTATTTAGTGCATTTTTTCGTAATATAAAAAAAAAACTTTGATTGTGAAGAGAAAAAAGAAAGAGATTTGAATATAATATCTCTAATAAATTTAATAATATTTATTTTTAAGATTTTTTCATGTACGGTAAATTGAATTTGTAAGCTATCTCCAAATGGCGAGTGGTTACCTACCACGCCAACAATGTCTGTTTTAGCCCAATGTTTATTCCTGACTCTCCCTCTCCTACGAGCCGTTAACCAGTACAGCCAGCCAAAGCGGTCCACTTCTGATGTGACCAACTGCTCCACTGCAATTGTCTTTTGTCGACCCTCTCCCACACCGGTCACTGTAGAACAATTACTCGGAAAAAAGAAATCTTTTTTACATTTCCACCCTTGTTAAATTCACAATAAAATATCTCTAAGAATGGCATCTTGGTACTTTAATCAGTTCACTTGCAAGTAGCCCATAGTTTTCCTAAATTAGGCTTCTAAGTGGGCCCAAAACACTTAGCACATAGAAATACATAGCGGATTTGTTGGTATTAAGCATTACTAATACCTAGCCTCTCTCATTTTTTTGTCCTCTCTACTCTATTCAGACAAAGGGACAAATTGGTTTTTCAAGAGTCATTAATTATCGGAGATGATTAATATTGTACACTTGAATTAAGAAATGATTCTTTGATTATAAATATTAACTTAAATTAGATTTAACAATTTTAGATATAATACGCATTACGATGCAAATAAAAAAACATAAATATAACATGAGCTAAAATTTATATATAAATACGACAAAAATAAAAAAAATTATATTTGGTGTGTCGATATAATTTAAATATAAAAATTTAATATTTTATATAATATAAATATGATTTTACATAACATGAACATAAATTATATTTTACCAAGTCTAATTCAAGTTATTTTATCTCTATTTTTAAGATGTCAGAATTATGAATGTCTATTAACAAAAAAAAAAAGAATTATGAATGTCTAAAATAAAAAATCCGGAGGGAGAGGAGAATAGCTGGTACGTGATTCTTTTGAATGGCAATTTTATGCAAGGTTCTTTTAGATTCGATAATTTGAGTATATGTGTCCTATTTGTTTGGTATTAAACTCATATAAAACATAAAAATTATATTTTTTATTTATTTTGAGTTTTTAATATATTTTAGGAGATATATTTAAAGATTTATATATAATGCATAGATAATGTATAATTTTTATACACTGTTAATGTATCAGAAGTTGACATCTCATCAATAAGCTCTTGTGAGCAAATTTAAAAAATTTATTTAGTTTTACTTTTAAGGGCTTGACATATTTTTTAATTTGTCAATCGATGAGATGTTAACTTTTGATACATTGACAACATATAAAAACTATACATTGTCAATGCATCATATACAAACCCTATATTTAATTGAATTGAGTTGATTAATGTCAAAATTCAATTCGAATTTGATAAAATTTAATTTTTTGTGTTTTAATAAATTTGATTTATTATTTTTTAACTATATATTACGAAAATAAAATGATATATTAATTAAAACAGTATATATTAAAAAGAAAAACTAAATAAAGTTTATGAATTGTTTGAGCTCAAAATTAAAATATTTTAACTTAATTTGATTTATTATTCGATTAGCTTGAATTCAATTAAAAATAAGTAAATAAATTCAAATAATTATTAAATTAAATTTAAATAAATCACAAATAATTTAATTTATTTACATTTTGAGATCCAAAGACTCAATTAATACAAAACAAACTTTCTTTTATAATTAGAAACACGGTTTAAATGACTTTATCGGTTTTTTTTTTTGATAGAATGACTTTATCGTTTGATTTTAAGCCTGTCACCACGAACATGTGTGAGTTCGGCGGCAAACCTCATCGATCAATTTTATATAGTATAATTAAAGCACGAGTGTCCATATATTTTATTCCTATATCATGTTAATTTGTCAACATATAATATCTTTTTCGAAGTTGCTTCTGTCACATATTCTCTGCGCAGTGGCGGATCTTGACCTTTAATTATGGGAGAGCCAACTAAAAATGTAAAACTATATATATATATATATATATATATATATATAAAATTGAGCTCTATCTTTATGTATTAATAACATAAAACATATATGCAAGAAATTATAAATTTTAATAATCATACAGAAAAGTATAAAGAAAGAAAATACACCAAATAAATAATTTTATCTAAAATTGTGAGCAACGTTCTTTTAAAGAAACAAAATCTTCAAGAATTGAGTCTGAACTAAATGTCTTAGCAATCTCTCTTTCGATGTTGACAACTAAATTGTCTGCAAGAAATTCATCTTCCATATTGTTTCTTAGTCTTGTTTTGAAGTTATAAAATATTTGAGGTTTATTTGTTTTTGAAGTTGATTGAAAGTTTAATTGGGTTTTTTAAGTTCACATGATTGTGACATAATATTTGTGACAACCCAATTAATTTTAAATATTTGTTAGAGAGATTGGTAAGTAAATAAATAAATATCAATAGAATTTTATTTTTTATTTTTTGAGGGATCAATTTAAATTTATTTAATTTAATATATTATACATATAAATAAGTAAATAAATTTTATAAAAATATTGGGGGGGGGGGGGGGCCAATGCAAACTAATCAAATATTAGGAACAGCCTCTTATAACGTGTATAAGAGAATTTTTAAAATTTTTGGGGGGGCCATGGCCCCTCCTAAGTTATATGACCATCCGCCCCTGTCTCTGCGTATTCAGCTTTGCTTTGAAGGCTGCTTAGGCATTTTTGAAAACAGTATTTTTGGCTTAGACATTAATGTCAATTTCAAAGAAAAAAAATTTCCACTTTTTTATATATAATTATATCTTTTTTTGGTGTAAACCAAAGGCATCTTCGTCTATTTTAAAGGTTTGAAACTGATTATATTCGGTGTTTAGTTACAGTTAAGGCTCTTCACCCTTTCTCAAATATGTGTTTAGTGGGAGTCGAACTTGAGAGCTCTGTAAATACATCATACAGATTATACATGCTTCTACACAATATGAAACATGTTAAACAAATAAAAGCGGAAGCGACAGGATCTAACCTCCAGCCATTACACTCTGTAACTCTGCTGTTGAAGCGATTTTCGAATCTGACAATCTCTTATGTGTCGATCACAGGCCTTCCAAGTCTTCCAAGCACTTAAAACCTCACTAGATGGTGTTTGTGTGTTTTTAGATTAACGTACTTGGGGACCGGAAGGAGCCCTCTTATATTACTAACGAGGGCATGCTAATTATGGCAATAAAATCACGTTTTAACCATCACAAAATCGTGTTTTAATAGCCAAATATTGAGTTGAGATTCAACTTGTAATTATGGACTATATCCAGAATTGGTCAACCAAATATTTATTTCCATAATATGTGGAGATATACTAACATTCTCCTACTTGGTCCATATATTTCACTTATAAAAGAAACAAATCACATGAATCATGGCGACAGTTCCTCAAGTGGTGAGTATTATCTTCCATGTATTACTATGTAAAATGTTTCTAAATCAACCCATTTTTACTTAATGAATAAACCTTATGTTTATTCTAGGTCCAAACAACAAGGATATTTCTCAAATAAAACTTTAGTGTATACAAATCAAAATGAGAAACATCATATTATTAATAAGAGTTTCAATTACAATCAAAATGTGGGACCAAGTCTCATTCTCTCTACATGATCCTTAAATTTAAACGGTGGCATGCCCTTAGTCAAAGGATCAGCTAACATCAATTCAATGCTAATGTGTTCAATGACCACTCTTTTATCTCTAACACGTTCTCTAATGGCTAAGTACTTAATGTCAATATGCTTACTTCGACTTCCACTCTTATTGTTCTTAGCCATGAATACCGCAGCTAAATTGTCACAATATATCCTCAATGGCTTAGATATGGAGTCAATAACTCTAAGCCCACCAATGAAACTCTTAAGCCATACACCATGTGAGGTAGCCTCAAAACAGAAAATGAACTCGGCCTCCATAGTGGAAGTGGCAGTTAGTGTCTGCTTAGCACTCTTCCATGAAACAGCTCCACCGGCAAGCATGAAGATGTGACCGGATGTTGATTTCCAAGTATCAACACAGCCAGCAAAGTCTGAGTCTGAGTAGTCAATCACCTCCAACTCATCAGTCCGTCTATACATAAGCATGTAATCCTTAGTGCCTTGAAAATATCTAAGCACCTTCTTCGCAGCTCTCCAGTGGTCCATCCCCGGGTCACTTTGGTATCTACCCAACACTCCTACAGCAAAAGCAATATTAGGCCTGGTACAGACCTGTGCATACATAATGCTTCCAACAGCTGAGGCATATGAAATGTTCTTCATCTGTTCTTACTCAAGATCATTTTTCGAGCACTGGTTCAAATTGAACTTGTCACCCTTCACAATGGGAGCTGGGCTTGGTGAACAATCTTTCATTTTGAATCTTTCCAAGACTTTATTAATATAGGCTTCTTATGACAGACTTAATATATCTCTATGTCTGTCTCTATGGATCTTAATGCCAATGACATAAGATGCATCGTCCATATCCTTCATATCAAAGTTCTCAGAAAGAAATTGTTTGACCTTACGTAGCATCCCTTTATCATTGGTTGCAAGCAGAATATCATCCACATATAGCACAAGGAAACAAATCTTGCTCCCATTGACCTTCTGGTATATACATTGATCCATGATGTTCTCAACGAAACCAAGTGAAGAGATGACTTCATGGAATTTTAGATACCATTGGCGGGAAGCTTGTTTCAACCCATATATGGATTTCTTCAGCTTACAGACCAAATGCTCACCATTACTAGAGGAAAAACCTTCAGGTTGTTTCATGTAAACCTCTTCCTCTAGATCACCATTGAGAAATGCCATTTTCACATCCATTTGTTGCAACTCTAAGTCAAAATGTGCAACAAGCGCTATTATGATGCGGAGAGAATCTTTCTTAAATACAGGAGAGAAGGTCTCCTTGTAATCGATTCCCTCCTTTTGAGTGAATTCTTTGGCTACGAGTCTTGCCTTATAACGCTCAATGTTGCCTAATGAGTTAGTCTTGGTCTTAAAGACCCATTTACAGCCTATAGCCTTGGCCCCATTAGGCAACTCGACAAGATCTCATACTTCATTAGATGCCATCAAATCCATCTCATCCTTCATAGCATCGAACCAAAGTTTTGATTCTTTGCTGTTCATGGCTTGTGAAAACGTCTCTGGATAATTAATGGGCCCAATATTGAAATCATACTCTTGTAGATACACAATATAATCACTAGGAATAGCTGATTTTCTTTCCCTAGTAGACCTTCTTAATGTTGGTTCAACATTATCCGAAAGATCATGTTGTTCAACTGGTTGCTCATTCAATTCTGGTGTATCCAGAGAAGCATCGTCTACTGGTAAGTTATCAACTACTTGTGGATCTTCAATAATTGGTTGCTCAATGTCCAACTGCACTGAAGGGACATTGTTCATGATAACCAATCCTTGACTCAAGTTAGAGGGTTGATCTCTCACAGAAACTAGTTCTTCAGATTGATCACTCCCACTTACTAAGTCATTTTTAAGAAACTTGGCGTTCCTTGATTCCACAAATCTAGTGCTATGAGATGGACAATAGAATCTGAAGCCTTTGGACCGTTCGGCATATCCAATGAAATACCCACTTATGGTCCTAAGATCCAGTTTCTTTTCCTTTGGGTTGTAAACTCTTATCTTAGAAGGACATCCCCAAACGCGTATATGACGCAAACTCGATTTCCAACCTTTGAATAATTCAAAAGGCGTCTTTGGAACAGCCTTGGTCGGAACCCGGTTCAATATATACGCTGCCGTTTTAAGAGCTTCAATCCACAAGGACTTAGGCAACTTCGAGTTGCTAAGCATACTACGCACCATTTCCATCAAAGTTCGGTTCCTTCTTTTTGTAACACCATTCTAATCTGGTGAACCAGGCATGGTATATTGGGCAACAATCCCATTTTCTTGAAGGAACTTTGCAAATGGTCCAAGTGCTTGTCCATCTTCAGTGTATCTACCGTAATACTCCCCACCTTTATCGGTTCTTACTATCTTTATGGGTTTTCCACATTGTTTCTTTACTTCAGCCTTAAATATTTTAAAGGCGTCTAATGCTTCGTTCTTGTTATGAAGCATGTAGAGACATATAAACCTCGAGTAATCATCAATAAAGGTGATGAAGTATTTTTGACCATATGCATCAATGTCTGGACAACATATGTTAGAATGTATGATCTCTAATATGGTTGAACTCCTATTGGCACCTTTCTTAGACTTGTTGGTTTGCTTACCCTTAATGCAATCCACACAAGTGTCGAAATCAGTAAAATCGAGAGTACTAAGTATTCCGTCATTTACCAATCTCTTAACTCTATTTATGGAGATATGACCTAATCTCCGGTGCGATAATGTGGAGGAGTCCTCATTCATAACACATCTTTTAGTGCCAGTTTGAACATGCAAGGCGTTATGAGCAGTGTCATTTTGCAAATCAATAGAGAAAAGACCATCACATAAGGTACCATTCTCAACAATATCAGACTTAAAATATATCAATACTGATTTATTTGAAAATTGAAAGGAATATCCATAAGGTACAAGCCTAGAAACAAAGATTAAATTTCTCGAGAAACTAGGAATATAAAAGGTCTTTTCCAATTGTAAAACAAAACCACTCCTAAGAACTAAAGTGCATGTTCCAACGCCTTCAACACGCGAGAGCATCTTGTTTCCTGAATAGATGCTCTCCTCATTTTCCACTGGCTTCCTTAGGTTTGTCATACCCTTTAAGGAAGTCAAGATGTGAATTGTAGATCCAGAATCAATCCACCATGTGTTATGATTAACCTGAACCATATGTGATTCAAAACAAACATATGAGAGTGGATTACCTTTCTTAACGAGCCACTACTGAAGCTTGACACAGTCCTTTTTCATGTGTCCCTTCTTTTTATAGAAGAAATACTTCGACTCTTTCTTAATGTCAGCTTGGGCAGGGATTTTCCCTTTTCCCTTGTTCTTGGCTCGATCTTTGGTCTTTCCTTAGCTTGCAAAAAATGCACTTTCACTCGATTCCATAAGCAGCCTTCCCTCCTCTTGAACACACATGGTTATCAATTCATTGATAGTCCACTTATCCTTATGTGTGTTGTAGGATATCTTGAATGGTCCGTACTGCTTTGGTATAATGTTCAATATATAATGCACAAGAAAAGACTCAGACATCTCCACCTCTAGCTTCTTGAGTTGGGCCGCTATATCTCTCATAGCCATTATATGCTCGCGCACTCCTTTGACACTGGTGAGCCTCATTGATGAGAACTTCATTATCAGGCTGTTGGCCAACGCTTTGTCTGAAGTGACAAATTGATCATCTATGGCCTTCAATATGGTCTTAATGTTGGTATGCTGTTTGACAGAACCACGTATCCCAGCAGATATCTTTGTCTTTATATACATGACACTAAGGCGATTGGATCGCTCCCAGCGTTCATGTAAAGCTACTTGAGTAGGAGTGCTGGTCTCAGTCAATACGAGCTCGTCTTTCCTTATATCATAGTCTACATCCATGCACCCTAATTGGAGGAGAACTCTCTCCTTCCAAACCTTGTAATTCTCTCCATCTAGCTCGGGAACTTCTAAGTTAATACTAGCCTGAGGAAACACTGCATATAGAAAATAAACATGCTTATGTATCTAGAATTTTTGAGGCAAACTTAATTATGTCTACCAATGTAAACATATTGTATTAATGAATCTTAGACATAAAACTTGTCTGTAGGCTAAAGTTCTAATTCTAATAGATTCATATCATAATGATAAAACTATCAAATTATATCATTTCCTAATTCCTGTGGGTAAATTAAGAAACTAATTTGATATTTTATCCTAATTAGTTATAAAATTATAATAAAAATTTCTGTGGGATAAAAATTTACCATAACCTTATAACTAATTACAATTTATGTCTAATATCACTATGTGATTTTACAAAAAGAATAATTTTACTTAATTAAGGTTGTTGTGGCTAAGCCCTAATTAAATAAATTATAAATCACTTAGACATATTGGTAAAATTCTAAGGTTATTCATATTTTAAAAATTGCAATTAACACAAGGCAATTTTAATTCCAAATAATATGAATAACTTAGCTACATATGCTTCTAGTATAAAAATAACAAAATTATACATATTCAAAATGAGCACATATACACATTCAAATCAAATTTTCATAATTTAATCATAATTTTATGATAATTTTCACAAAATTATTCAATTTAAAATTACAGCTTTTATAAAATTCCAAATTTATGAAAAAATCCTCATAAAATCCAAATAATAAGAAGTTTTCATAATTATATTAATTTTGTGAAAATGATTTAATTATTCATAAAATTATGAAAATTACAGAATTGAGAATTTGATACAAAACTCCCCAAAATATAATTATTTGGCCTAAATTAAATAATTTTAATTGCTTAAATTAAATAAATCTTTAAGGCCTAATTAAAATAAATCAAATGGCCTTTTATTTAATCTACAAGCTCAAATAATTAACAATAAGGCTCAAAATAAATTAATCCAAAAACAAAGCCCAAACAATGGCCTAAAGCTTCTTCTTCTTTTTTTAACAATGCTGCCGCACTTTACAAAGGAGTTGGCGCGTGATATCCACGTGCCCGCGTTTTCACAATCGGACGCGTGGATCTCACGCGCCCGCATTTTCCCATCTAGCGCGTGAGATCCACGCGCCCGTTCACACCATCGGGCGCGTGGATCTCACGCGCCTGCTGCTTCTTCTTCGCCCAAACGGGCATTTTGCATATTTTTGGGTCTTTTTGACCCGATCCGGCACAAACTCCTTCAAACAGTCCCGTTTTTCATGTATTTTTCATCTCTAGAGCTTTACAACAATAGATCTAAATATTTGAGCCAAAATCACATGAAAATAGAATGGGTTTCAAGAAATTCGAGACTTACAGTTTCAAAATATAGGTTTTTATGGCTTTTTTCTACAGATCTCTAGCAAGACAGAGGTTAAACTACGGCTCTGATGCCAAATGTAAATATATCATACAGATTATACATGCTTCTACACAATATGAAACATGTTAAACAAATAAAAGCGGAAGCGACAGGATCTAACCTCCAGCCATTGCACTCTGTAACTTTGCTGTTGAAGCGATTTCCGAATTTGACAATCTCCTATGTGTCGATCACAGGCCTTCCAAGTCTTCTAAGCACTAAAAACCTCACTAGATGGTATTTGTGTGTTTTTAGATTATCGTACTTGGGGACCGGAAGGAGCCCTCTTATATTACTAACGAGGGCATGCTAATTATGGCAATAAAATCACGTTTTAACCATCACAAAATCGTGTTTTAATAGCCAAATATTGAGTTGAGATTCAGCGTGTAATTATGGACCATATCCGGAATTGGTCAACCAAATATTTATTTCCATAATATGTGGAGATATACTAACAAGCTCTTCCCACAAACTCAGCTTACGTTGTCAACTGAATCACAATCCATGGATATATATAATTATATCTTTAAAAAGAAGTCAAACTATGAGAATGAGAGAAAAAAGATGTAGTTTGAGAATACGAAAAAAATTGTAGGTATTAAATAGATTTGACAATCTTAAATACAATACGATGATATATAATGAAAACGTTACAAATAAAAAAACACGAAACGACATATAAGTTAAATTTTACAAAAAATTGTATATGAATATGATAAAATTAAAAATAAAATTGATATTTGACGTATTAATATAAATTTAACATGAAATTTTCTTATTTTGTACAATATGATTATAATTTTATATGTAATAAACACAAATTATTTATATAAATTACTAGGCCTACTGTTGAAATTTTAACTTAAATTTATTAAAAGTCACCAATTAATCAAACTAAGAACATTTATGATGCAATTAAGAGTAGGAGGGTCAACAACTTTTTAACCGAATGATTAAATATGAATTATAATATATTGTAAGTTTTGAATTTGAATTTAAATATTTTTATATTTAATTTTTTAATTTTTTTTAACCAAAAAAGAAAGAAAAAAGTAGGTGGGGATTGATTGGGATCAATGACAAACAATGGTGGTGAGGGGAGAAAGCCGAAAGGGACTGCAAAAACGCAGCTAAAACAAAAATTTAATCGAGACAATAATTATTGAACTACGAACAGTTTTGTTTCCAT
The DNA here is from genome assembly GCA_032173925.1 of Heritiera fomes. Classification (NCBI taxonomy): domain Eukaryota; kingdom Viridiplantae; phylum Streptophyta; class Magnoliopsida; order Malvales; family Malvaceae; genus Heritiera; species Heritiera fomes. Next base: position 38,117,945 of record JAPDPM010000007.1, read on the forward strand.
TAAAGGCAAGATTCCTTTTCAATGTGTTGTTTCCTAAACGTCAAAAGTCAGACAAGTTGTGATTGAGACTTCAGATTTGTGGCCGATAGTTGCGGTGTCTAATCTAGCCCTCGTGACGCTGCTGCTTGCAATTTGCAATAATTTTGCAGTCCAATGGAAACACAATGTCAATCAATAATGAGTGAATAATGAATGATCCTATTTATATTTAAAATACTGTACAAATTAGATTTTTAAAACTATAGTCTATAGTTCCTCAACTAAAGATAAGCACGAATCGATTTTAAAGGTGTAAGGTGTAATTTTTTTTATTGAGCTAATTACCTTTTGATCGAGTTGTTAATGATAGATTATGATATCTTGTAAGGTTTCAGTTTTAATTCAAACAATTTCACCACAATTTCAATTATTTATGGGTCATTTGGTATCATTTTTATTTTCTATTTTTGTTTTCAATTTTTTTTGAAACAAAAGCAGAAAACATGTTTGGTAACATGTTAACATGTTTCCGTTTTCAAAAAACGAAAACGAAAACAAGAATTTTCAAAATTGTTGAAAACAAGAATTTTCAAAATTGTTGAAAACAAGAATTTATTGTTTCAATTATTTTTGGAAACATGTTTTCATTTCTGTTAACGTTCATAAGTAAGTGAACAGAGTTTATATATTAATATAGTATTAATATTTTTATAATAAAAATATAAAATAAAATAAATTAATTTTTAAATAAAATAATTTTAAATTTTAATTTAAAATATTAATTAATTAATTAATTAATATTTTAAAATTAATATATTTATTTTAATATAGAAAAGTTGAAAACGTAAAAAGCAATTAAATATAAATTACATTGAACTATAATATTATAATATTATTTAATTTAAATTTTTATAATAATTTATTGAATATATTATGTATTTTAAATAATATCATTTATTATAATTTTGATATGTTAATAATTAGTATTATTCTCTAATATAATTAATTTTTATTTTACTAAACAATATTATTATTTAATATTATATTCTATCTTAAATTTAAAATATATCACTACAACTATTAAATAATTTAATATTATTAAATAAGTGAATACTTAACATTAAATAATATTATTTATATTAAATATAATATATTTTAATAACAATATAATTTATTATAAATTAATTAGTTAAATATTTTATTTAATAATGTAATATTATTATCACAATTAAATAAAAAATTATTATTAAATATAATTTATAATTATTACAATTAAATTAAATAATATTATTCTATTTAATATTGTATTTAATTATAATATTATTTAAATTATATTAAATTTTTATACGATTAAATGAAAATATTTAATATTAGTATTAAATAATATAAGGTAATATTATTTAATATTATCTACATATTATTATTTAATAAATACATTATTTTTATTTAATTTATAAAATTTTATTTTGTGAATTCAATTATTATATCTGAATCAGTATTAATATTTATTTTCAAAATGTAACATTATTAAACAAATATATTTTCTGTTTTCAGAAATTGAAAACAAAACAAAAAAATTTTCAAAAACAAAAAACAGGAAACAGGAAACGATGCCAAACGATTAGTGTTTTCTCTGTAACAAAATTTTTTTTATTGAATGGTAAAATATTTTTAAGTTTCGTGCAATATTTTTTTCATATCAATTTAAATATATTTATTTACATCAAATTTAATAAATTTATAAAGTTCTATGTTTTCACAATGTTTTAACAAATTCGAATTTAAAACATTTAAGAAATGAACAAATTATCTTTTCACTTGAATTAATAATTCGTTATATTTCAACCTTTAACATGTTGAACTTGATTGGGCCTGCCTGAGGTTTTAGAAAGCAATCCTCAGGCTTGAAACTTTTGTTCTTGATGTGCCCACCAAGGCCCAATGTCGAATCAGCTTATCCTTAAGGTCCAAAGTCCAAACCGAAGGTTTTCTTTCACATTCATTTAATAACATTTTTTTAATATAAAATTTAATTCCAAATATTTTTACAATCATATTTAAAAAGTGATATTAGGTAAGTTTAGGTTTCGAATCATAGCACCTGTAACCATTTATTCTATTATCAGATTTCAACTTTTTTTGTACAAAAAAAAAAAAAATCCTTTTTTAAGTGAGTTTCACTCAATAAACTCAATTTTTCATATAGTACATAACAATTTAGCAATGAAATTCGGAATACTTTCTTAAATTAATAAGTGATTATATCTATCTCTCATAATTATAGAATACTTTTTCTTTTATTTGAGAAGAACTAGCACAAGTATTATTATTTATGTACAAAATGTATTGTATTTAATTCTACGACTGAAATCAATTTTTTTGAATAAAAAACCGCGAAGACTATTAGCAGAAATAAACATATAAATGGGCTAATTACTACTGGAGATAAGCTTAAGTAGGCTTCTCCCTCCCCTTCTTGGCTTTGTTATTGGTTATTTTATTTATTTTTTTATACAAAAAAGTCGAAATCTGAAAATAAAGAGGGGTGTTGTATCATGTATGCCACCTCTTAATACCATTGCCCATTTTTTTAATGTTAAATGAAGATCACTAAAACAAAAAAATGAAAGTAAGTGGAAATATTTAATCTTCATTTCAAACACGATTTGTTGATACAATAAACATTTGGAACCACTGAATCAGAAGCATATATGCACAACTTTACAGCTTAAACGAGTAGGTTACATTGGAAACTGAAATTCATTTTCAAAAGGAAAAAGGGACTTCTTCAGTCGTACTTTATTCGAAATGAAGCAGCTTTCCTTGGCTTAGCTTGCTCGAAAAGAACTCTTCTTATTGGTATAATTAGCTTTCAGCCGCTCAGTAAATCTTCCATTTCTTTTGTTTAGGGATTGTGTTTAGCACTTGGGGAAGTCACTAGGTGGTGGTAGAATAGATTCATTTGGGCCTTTTCCGTTGTCCACTACAAATGCCATCTTAAGCCCCCAGGTCGTATGCACCTCCAAATGGCAATGCATGAACCAAACCCCTGCAAAACAACAGGAAAAACAATTATCAATTAGTATATTTTATGTTTTTAGTTAGATGTAATCGAATTGAGTCGAGATGGTTTAATATCAAGTTTAAGCTAAACTCAATTTGAAACCTTGAAATTCGAAACTTGGATTCAGCTCGATTGAGCTTAGTTTCTAAAATTCGAGCTTAACTTGACAAAATATTTGAACTGTTTAAGTTCGAACTCGACTTGATGATCTTGATCTGTCATATTTTAACTATCAATATATTATAAGGGTAAACTGCTAAATTAACAATAAAATATAAAAAGTATACACTTAAAAAAAGTTCGATTAAGATCTCGTGCTACTCTAACCGGATATTAAGATACTCAAATTCAATTTTGATTTATTATTTGAGTAACTCAAGTTTGCATTTAGTTAAAAAATAAACGAATCAAATTTAATTAATTTTCAAATCAAAGTCAAGTATCTCATGAATAATTTAATTTATTTACATCCCAAAAGGGGATAGTATTAAGATTAAACCATGGTCTTTCATACCTGGGTTGTCTGCTCTGAACCTAATAGCAGTCCATCCACCAGATGGGACTCCAATGGTGTTCCTCTCGACAGGATCAACAAGATTGAACTTCTTAGGATCCTTTTTGGGGTTGAAGTTCCCCAATCCTCTTCCTACCTCAAAGAAGTTGAATCCATGCAAATGAAGAGGGTGGTTCTCGGGGGTAATCAACCCTGTATCTTGTAACACTAGCTGCACGGTGGCGTCGTACGCAAGTCTGTACAGTTTTGTTCCTTGATTGGTCGCAAAGTTGGTCAGTTGTGAGCTCGTATAGTTAAATGGAACAGGAGGATTGCCAGGGAAATCAGTAGTGAAAACGCCACTTATGTTGAAGAAATGGGCTTGAAGTAGAGAGATTTTGGGCAGAACAAAAGTAACATTGTTGACAGACGCCACGACGCGGCTTCCATTAACGCATGTAGAGCAAGGGTTAATGCCGAGGCCAACGGTGAAAAGAAGTGAATGATCGATCTTCAAAGGGACATTAGCAGGATATTGTTTAGAATTCAGGCTTCGTAGTGCACTGATGAAATTCGTTGCTACGGAGGTTGCATTCTTGGGAGGTGTTGATGTGAGAGTGGTGGCGGTGCTGGTAAGAGAACCTGCGTAGTGTAAGGTGGCAGTGGCAGTCACGTTGTCCACTGCAATGGGTGCGTCCATGAAAGGTGAGGCTGCAATCAGATACTTTCCTGCGCCACGGTGGGCTGTCAAGAGCACATTTGTGCTCTGCCCGGGAGCTATAACAATGGTGTCGGTTTTGAAGGGTTTCACGTACGTGGCATCAACTTCGACGACAGTGAGTTGATGGCCGGCGATTTTAAAGAAGAGTTCTTCATTCAGTGCAGTGTTGATGATTCGAAGCATGTATGTTTTTCCTGGTCTAACCGGCAAGGTATATCCTCCTGAGAATTAAAAAGAAAATTATCATTAATTTGCAAATTGCAAATCTCTTGTAGCGTGTTAGTTTCTTAATTACCCCTTGAAGGGCAGCCTGAGACAGGTCCCGGGTGCCCATTAATAGTGTGAGCATCAGAGACATTCGGGGCCAGGCCAGATTTCAAAGCTTCATTGATGACGGCTTCAACATCTGATTTCCACCATTCACCTACACACAGAAAAGCAATATCCACAAACAAGTTATTGATGAAACAAGTTAATTATGAGAAAGAACAATTAATGTTAATGTTTATAATCGTGCTTACTTAAGATAACAATCTCTTCCTTGTTGGGTTTGGGGAAAGGGTAAGGAACGCCACGCTTGGGCAAGATAACTATGGCGCCATGGACAGTGGCCCTTAGCCAGAGGATATGTGCGTGCCACCAAAGGGTGCCCCTTTGGCCGGTGATGGTGAAGTTGTACACATAGGTCTGCCCTGGTTGAATCGGGCATTGGGTTATATATGCCGGCCCATCCGCCCAACCGGTGCGTATTTGCCTGATCCCATGCCTGTGATCCGCAGGAAACCAAAGTCAGAACTCAGAAGCCATGAATTATCACTTAAACAATTGTCTCAAGTAATATCAATGGTTGATTGGTCGGCAACTCGGACTCACCAGTGGATGGAGAGATTGTATTGGACATGGTTGACCACTTTGACAAGAATCGTGTCGTCCTCTCTAGCAACCAAAGTGGGACCAGGGAAGCGTCCGTTCACAGTGACAATAGGCTTGGTAGAGCACAATCTTGTTGTATTTTTCAGCACCACCTGCAGATTTTTGCATGACAATAGCCAATCAAATTCTGCTGAAATTGGAATTGTTTACGTTTGTTAGTTGTTACAGACGCCAAACTTAGGTGGCTACAAAACAATACCACCAACATTTACTTCCTTTGCTTTGCCTTTCAATCAAGCTTTGCTCTTTGGTGATGGATTTTCTTTTGTTACAATTCATTCTACTAACTAACCAAAGAAATTCTAGATCAAGAGCAATTTAATTTCATCCACTGATTCAAGAGAAAGGCTTTTATTGGTATTTTTTTGGGTGGAAAATCGAATGGTATGCTTTATTTCGATAGCTTTCGGCTGTCGTCTGGGACAAGAATAGTTTGTTTCAAGTGTGGTTGGTTAGCCAAGGAAATTTTGAAACTAGCACGTTAAGCACGACAATAACAACGGAAAAAAATTTATCATTGAAGAGCTAAACGTGCATGAACATGCAATGTCGGATTATGAAACATAATCAATGAGGGTTGACATGATTGGTTGGGTCAAATACTAAATGTAAAGCATTCAGATTCAAATTTTCACAGCCTTTTATTAATAAACCATCGAATGAATTAACGGTTTACTTTGACGTTAAAGATATGATAATATTTCTTACTTTTAAAATTTTTTTGTAATAAAAAAATAATTACAAAACGTAAGGAAATGAGTATAGCTAACAAGAATTTTGACCTGAAATACGTGAGAACGACAATTTAGTTGCTAATCAAGGATATTAAAGCTGGAATTTGTGGCAGAAGTTGACCTTTAATATGGAGATTGAATAATACTGGACTACTAGTTTGGGTTTGAGAACGTGCATGCTTACGAAGTAAATTATGTTCATGGACGTGCAATTCATATGGTTCATCATAAACCAATGTGCATGCCTACAATGTCAGATCAAAACCCCATGCTTCATGACCATTATCAAGCAGGGGCGAGGAATTTATGCTTAACGCCATTGTTAACTGGTAACGTAAGGATTTGAATAGGATTCTACGTTTAAATAACTGTATTCATGCAATCCATGAACTAGCCAGGAAGACAGCCACCGGCAATGATGCAGAAGAGCTAACAGTGTACCACTAGTTCTAGCAGGCAGCAGCTCCAAGGAAGCTGCTATGGCTACATTCAAAAGGGCACGACCAAAAGATTAAGTAGAACTTACATTGAACTTGTAGTGTCGAACCATGCACTCTACTGTTGCTGGAAACCATAAGCAAGCTGCTAAAAGCAGTAGGACTCTAATCCATGGCACCATATTCTCCATTAATTGTCTCTAGCTCTCACTCAAAGCCAAGCCCAAACTATGCTTTTTTTTTTCTAACTTCTTGGCTCTTTCTTGGAGTACTCGGGCATTGAAGAACAAGCTCAAATTTATAAAGAGGCAGAACTCTGGCCTCTGCTGCCAAGTCGTTTTTACTTAGTTAGGTGGAAAGGAAGAATACTTGAGAGGGAAGGGCACAATGAGATGTAGAAATTACTGAAATAGAGAGAGAAAGCTCTGGTCGAGAGATTTCTTGCGTATCACATAAAGTAGTTATCCATCAAACTAAGACACATTTTGAAGCTAAGCTAGTTGCGCTGCTGATGCCATTTTTCAATTGACTAGGTGGTCAGCCATAGGTTGGTCCAACCGTATTGGGTAAAGTACACCCGATCTCAACCACAAAGTTGATAGACTTCCAAACCCCATTGGAGTCAAGCAGATGACATGATCATCGGCAACAAGCAAAACTAAACCACCAGCTGCTAGTTCCTTTCGCTCTTGATAATTCATGTTACATAATTTGTATTCGTGTCATTTAAAATATAAAAATTTAATGTCAAAATTTGTAAGAACGTCGTATATATAAATTTTTTTTTCTAGTTTTTATATACTATATTAATATTTATATACAAATTTTACTCAATTTAACTCATATAATTTTCCTGTCTTTTATTCCGTTGTGCCATTGTGTTGTTGCGCTTTGTCTTTTACTCTTTTTGTCGGTAACTAAGGCTATGTTCAAGCATTTGATTGGCAGATTAATTAATACTGTACAACAGAAATCTCCCTAATGGTTGTAGGATTAGCTATAACTCATCAACTTTCACCAGTCGACTATGATGAGCAACTTTTATTAAACATGATGTGGGGCTTCAAAATTTTAATAATACTAGCACAAAAGTGAGATTTCATTGGAGTAATTTCTAGGCAAAAGTTTACTCTAAAAGGACAACATTGCATATCTTTATGACTTATTTTTTCCTTTGTGATTAATGAAACCAAGGATTCTGTTTTTTTTTCAAGCTTCATAAAGGAAAAGCAGATAATGCTTTTATTATTATTATTATTATTATTATTATTATTATTATTATTATTATTATTATTATTATTATTATTTGCATGAATATACTAATTAGGTCTTAGGGCATGTGAACAACGCATCATAAATTCATAATTATTCTCTTTTAAGAGAAAGCTTGCATATCATTGGCAAGTTATTGATTATTAAAGGGCAACATCTTTTTTATTATTATTTTTTTGGGGTGAGGGGGCACTTCTTTTTTAACTATTTGATCATAAAATTTGAATTTTAAGGAGAAATACAATGATCAAATTGAAGTAGTAGGCAGGAAAATATGTAGTTTAAATTATTGTAGAAGTCTCACATTTTGAAAAAAAACATGAATGTAGATACTAATATTTGAACCTCAAATTTTAAAAATGAAACCAAAATCATACGAATTCATACTCAAAATTATTAACTATGTTTTCAAATAACAATATAACGTCCACTTTTACATCAACTAATATGAGCTTTTACCACAAAATAAAATCAAGGTTTTCATTTTTTTTTTTAATTTGAAGTGCTAGATAAGAAACAAATATGATATAAAACATCTCTTTATAGCACTGCAAAAGCATGCACACAGAAGTTGAAAAAGCCAGAGAGGATTTGGACAAAGGCATATATAAGTCACTTCCATAACCAAAAATGCTCTGTTAATTTGTTGAAATTGGATAATAGTAACATCACCTATTTTCATTTCTTTTCCATTGTAAAAGTCTAGATTGGGCAATTTTCCATGAATTTGATGGTGAAACCCTTCCAGAAGGAAAATAATATGTGGAAATGGTGGGTAGATGACAGATACACAAACAACGGTTAAGCCAGCCAACAAAATATTTTTAGTTGAGGGATGCCTTTCATGGATATGGTAAGTATATCTTCTGAAGTGAGTTTGATTTCCGAAAGCTAAAGCTATTTTCAGCCCACCTTTGTTTACTTTAACTTATTCCACATTAACAGAGTTTATTAATCGCATTTACTTTGCTTTTTTTTAGGTCGAAACCCCCCGGTTTCCATCTTCGGTGACTATTCCGGAGTCAGGAGAAGCAGAGCGTGGTTAGACTTGTCCCCCTCCCAACACTGACACTCTATACACAAGTCAGAATTCGAATCCTGACCTTGCTTAAGGAACGATGGCCTATTGCCACCCACGCCAACCAGTTGTTGGTAGTCACATTTACTTTGCTGCTATACATACATTCATATATTCTCTTAATTTATTAGCTTAATTATATTTATTCCTTACTTACTTGTTATACTTATTAATTACCATGATAATTGACGTTACACTTAATCACACACGCAAATGGCTTTAAATTCAAGAGAGACGATTAAGTAAAATACCACATTATAAAAAATAATAAACAAGTCTTCAACGATGATTTTTTTTCTTTCTTCTGTTTGACGTTCTTTTCTTTCGCTTTCTTTTTCTTTTCACTTATTATCATCAATATTTCATTGATTTGTACGTCGATATGTATCCTGAATTTTTACGTTCGGCATCCCTTGGCTCTTTGTGTGGTCAATCTTCACCAACTCAAAGTACGACCAATAACATTACATAAATGAATAAATAAGAGAAAAATAAATATTTGTATCCTTCTTTGCATTGTAGTCTTAGCAAAGTTCCTTGAATTATAAAGTTCCGTTTCCTATATCAACAAGCAATGTATGGAAACATAGATGTAATGTAACCAATCCCAATTGAAGCTCCAGAAAAAGTCTTTAATTAAGTTAAAATGTTATTTTTTTGCCAATGAAATATTATATTGTTTTGTTAGACGTTCAAGATCATTAGGGAAAAGTCTGGCTTATCTTCCCTTGACTATTCTTCTACTAATCCATCAGATTTCAAGTAATAATAATTAAGAAGGTTCCAATGTAATTATTAGTTCAGGTTTTTTTTTTCTCAGGCAAAAATAAGCACTGAAAACAGGAACAGCAATGTTGGCGGCAGGGTCATGCATTGAATTCAACTATAATTGATGTGTATAATATCGCCAATAAAGTTCAAATACAATGCCGCCCTAAAATCAGTGATTTTTTTTTTTTACATAAGAAATGGTAATTTGAAAATAAATAAATACTGGTGTTAATTTTTTTAATTTAAATTTTTGAAAAATATTTTTAAAAAAAGTGTTTAATACAATTAATTAACTCGATCATTGTTTAATGATAAATTATCAATTGTTTGAACTTTGAGATATGTGTGATTTAATTTTGACTTATATTCCGTTCAGACTCTAGTCATATCTCATAGCTACTCATTATTAACAATCATTTAAAAACAAAAATTAATTTTCAATTCAAGGCTATTTTTTAGATAAAATATTTGAATCTAAATTCTTTGAACAAAAAATACATATATTTATCTTAATGAATCAAATATTCAGATGAATCAAATTATCAAGTATTGTACTAAAACTTCGAACGAGTGTATGTATATATTTATTTTTATTGTTTACCATTAATTTTACTTAATAAGGCCTAATTTTTCTTCCCTAGGAATATTTTATTTATATTTAAAATTAATTTTGACCATTAAAACTCTCTATAAATTAATATTAACTTCATTTAGAGTGTTAAGGTTAGTTTGGATGGACTATTAGATTGATTCTGATAAAATTAAAAAAAATCATTAAAGATATACGTTTTTCAATAAAATAAAATAAAAATAAAATTAAAGTTTTACTTGGTAGGAATGATGGAAAGGGGTGAGGATGGAAAAGTTACTAATCAAATGGTTAAGCTACAAAATAGGAAAGTGATTATGGAACTTAAAAGTAATTATAAAACTTAACCATTAGATTATCAAATTTTTTATCCTCATCAATTTTCATCATTCTTACCAAGCAAAGCGTAAAGGTGAGAGGATAATTTTCATTCTATCAATATTTTGTCTTATTACCCAAGAGCACGTAGATCAGCTGGCAGAGGGCTGTTCTAGCTTAACCAGAGGTCTCGAATTCGAGTCCTTGGATATGCAGCTGTGTTAAAACTCTTGAGGGAGAGTTTTGCCACCCTTTGGGTCCTGCTCGGCTCGAATCCGGATTAGTCTTATATCAAAAGTATGAGAATACCGGATGGTCTAGATCAAAAAAAAAATTTTTGTCTTATTCATTGAATAGGTGCTGTGAAATTTAATTCTACCATTTTGAAAGTGCAATAGAATCCAAATCCATAGTTAGTTAATAGAGAATGAGTCCTCCAATCAATGAGCAAAACTTGGAATTGCAAAAGGCTTGGGCCATGCCGAGAAAAACTTATAATTCAATGAACCAGACCTCCTTTTAGGAGGGACCATACCATCTGCCGCATATAATTTGGGGTTTGGCCTTATAAAATTTCTAAATAAGTTTTTAACATAATTACTTCAAAAAAAGAAAAAGCTGAAGGGTTAAAAGAGATTTCAACTGATAAAGGATTTTGTAATTGAGTTTTGTATTTTTTTTTTGCAATTAATTAAATTTTTATATTTTTAATTTCATTCTATTAAACTCTTATTGAGCTAGAAACCTTATGTTATTTTTTGACAATATGTACTTTACGGATTTAACAATTTTCGTCCACAAAAGAATTCAATTGAGTGAAATTGAAACATAAAAACTTAATTGATTTCGAAAAAAATTAAAGATTAAGTTGCAAAAACCATTTTTTCCAAAATTCTTTTTGACCCTTTAGCCAAAGGAAAGACCATAATGCAAAATTTTATCCCTTATAATTTATTAATTAATAGTTCATATGAATATTTACCCAAAAAAATAGTTCACATGTGACATGAATAATTTAATAAATTAAATTAGTGATTGAATAAAAAATTTTAAAAGGATATTTGGAGATGAATTTTATTTCAAATTTTATAAGTAAAAATATTTTAAAAGGTTAACTATTTTTTGGGCTTTCCCCCTAAAGGAAAATCATTTTCCTTTTCCCTTCTACCCTTGAAAAATACTAAATATGAACTTTAAACTTCTTTTTCTCACGTAAAGTTAAACCGTCAGTTGTCCTTGTTATATCATTACTTACTATTGTCTAACTCAAACAATCTTATAAACTGAAGCAAAATACTCCTTCTCGTAAAGATTCCAATGCTAAGCATATGATCAAAATAACCAGTAAATAAATGAGTTTGAATATTGATTTAAGTGATTATTCTCATGTCTAAAATTGTAAGATCCGATTCTACACTACTTTAGACTCTAATTTCATAAAATTGAAAATTAGATTTAATGAATAACGAATATTGATTTTCACTTGGGTGGAAAAGCTCATTTATTTGAGATATGAACGGAGCAATTTATGTGAAATACTAGATGGGCAAGTATTAAAATGGAAGAGCTCGCCAACGGGCGAACAAGGTTGATCGCCAATGGAGGATGACTAGTTTCTAAAGGCCATACTGGCGAATAGATGAGTTCGTCAACGTGTGGCGTGAATCAGAGCAAGGTTGGTGAGTTGAGCCATAGCTGGTGATCGCCCGAATGGGGCGAGGATTTGTGATCGCCCATATTAATTGAGTGAGTTATATGATAGCAAGTGGGCGAGTAGAGCTATAAAATGTGATCGCCAACAATGTACCAATTGTCGTGATCACCAAACCTATATGTGATCGCCAGAAGTAAATTTCTCGTAATTACCAAATCTTAAGTTGGCATCAAGATAAAGTGGCGAGCTCAAAGATTGGCGAATAGAAGCTGAGGTCTCTTGATACAGGGGCGAACTAGAATGACACTTGTGGACAAAATGAAAATAGATTCAAACCATTTGGCAGCCAAAATTGACTTTGTAAGTCATACGGTTGAAGACAATTAATGGAAAAGATGTTAAAGTCAGTAAGTAACTTATTCTTATTGGTTGAGAAATAAAACAAAGTCAATAGAAGCAGAAAAAGGCATGTGGAAGGGAGACTTTCACGCCAGCTTAAGCTTCAGTTTTTCTTCATGCATTAAATGTATGAAAGACATGAAATAAATGAAAGAAAATGGGATAAGGCCAAGTGATGGGTTCTGATTGGATAGCATGGCTATATAAGGAGAAACAATTGAGGAAGACCGGCTTAGCAAACTTTATCTTCCTCCCGAAAACTATGCAACTGCAAGTTTATGTTATTCCTTCCATTCCTGCCATGCTTGATTTATTGAGCTTCACTCTTCAGTTGGCTAAACAAGTAAATCTGCTTATAAAACCTCTCCTCCATCGTTTGATGAGCTGAAGGAATAAGCAAAAGGAGGCCAACGTGAGACAGAAAGCAATCTGTTCTAGAAGTGCAGTTGGTTAAGGTGAGTTTTCATATTCTACGGTTATTTTGGTATTTGAGAATACAGTTTGATGTTTTACAAAGTAATGAACATTGTTTTAGTTAAATCTTGCTAGAATATACCAGAAACTAGAACAAGATATAGTCTGAAAAATAATTGAGCGTGAACAAGAAAAGAAATGGAAATGGTATTAAATTATAATAAATGGGCGAGCTCAGCCATCACGAGCGAGCTCATTAATATAAGGTTTGGTATTAGGCGAGGTCACTAAACACAAGTTAAATTTATAGGCAAATTCAATTTTGAATAAAAGCTAAGTGGGCAAACTTAAATGCTTAAGCATTGGGCGAATAGAGTTGTGGCGAACTCCCACATTAAAGCCAATGTTTTATGGTGACCTGAGTTCTTGGCAAACTCCACAATTGAGACAATATATGAGGGCGAAATGATATGTGGACAGTATCCCACGTGAGAGCCATTTGATGAATGGCGAGCTCGGTTGGGCGAACTAGTTAAATATTAAGTCTCGCCAAAGTGTTGTAAATAGTTGAAAAAGAAATATTAATAGAATTTATAAATTATTTTGCAGCCGGGAATTATGAACTCGGTGAATGTGATTCAAAAGGCGAGAAGGAAGCAAGGTTTCATTGAACCAGGTAAGGAAGATGTGTGTGAAGTGAATGCATGTCCTATGGAGTAAATATTATGAAAATATTAAGAAACTATTTTGGTTTATGACATGCATTTAATTAATAAATTATTTTGACTTGGGCGAGCTATAGAGATAGCCGACCCTTATGTTGTTTGAGAGCGAACTAGTATTGGCGGGCGATCCAAAACTTTTATAAAATTTTGGGCGGGCGACTCATTTTGTTAAGAAAGCTATGGGCGAGCCGAAATGGGTGAGCCAGTGTTTTTGTTTTAAATGTAGATGGTGGCAGGCGAACACAAGTTCACCGCACTGGGCGAGCTGCCATGGGCGAGCCATATTGGGCGAGCTGACCATGGGCGAGCCATATTGGGCGAGCTGACCATGGGCGAGCAGGTTTTAAAGGTTGAGATTTTGAAAGGTTGTCAAGGTGTTTTGTAAACAGAAAGCCTAAACCTTTTTGGAAATCAAATCATTTTGAAAAAATGATAATATGGTGAGATAATTCCATAAAGGTTTTCATGAGAGATAAAGTGATTGTTGAGACTTTAGGCCCCTAGTTTCATGCACTATTATTTATGTTATTACGTGACCCACCCGGGGCGGTGGCTCGGGTCGATGGACCAACGAGTGCATCTCAAGGCGTCACAGGGCTGATGGACCTGCCAAGTCATCAGCGGTCTCGAGGTCACTTGGCAAGTGGACCCGAGGACCACTTATAGATTATGGCCATAGTTCTAGTAGAGATAGTCGTGAGGGGCGATGGCCTACGAGTGCACCCCAATAGCGGCAGATTTCGTTCTCGCAAGGGGGATGGGGAACGATGATAGCATGATTTATTCGTAGGGTGATGCCTAGTCTCAACTTGTTGATTTCTGTTTAATGAGAGGATTTGTTAAATCCTAATTTTTATTAAATTACATGATATTATAAACTGTTGAGTAAACGATTTGAATGGTGCATTGAGAATACTGTTTACTATAACCATTGTTTTCCTATCGATAGGATTTTAGGAAAAACAAATAGTTTGTGGTATATAGTTTTAGTTTTATAAAGCAGCATATGTTTCCTTTACTGAGCGTATGAATCGCTCACCCCTTTGTTTTAACTCCACAGATAAAAGATACGGAGTTGAGAGAATTAGCTCCCAGATGGATATAGTTATGTATAGAGCGCTGAGGCACATTATGTTAAACGAGACAGGTACAATCTCTCCTCTTTTACTTTTCAGACATAAGTATACAGTACTACTTTAATGAAACAAAGAGAATAGGGGAGGTCAGATGTAAGGAAATAAGAAAAGAATTTTCATATTCCGTATTCGTTAAATAAATGTTTATCATTTATTATTGTCGCAGTTGAATGTTAATGGCATCGCAGACAGCCCAACCGGTAAAGTTGTATAAAAATACGTGGAAAATGTGGTAACGGGATGTTACAGATTTAATGGTATTAGAGCTTGGGTTGGTCTGATGTCTATTGATGCCTTTAACACAGAAAGTGTTGAAAACGGTTAACATCCTCTGTAGTACTGTATAGTCTGAATGTATAGAGGAGTCAACTGACTGTGAATTGAGTTAAGTGTTGAAATATGGTGAAAGTTGATGAATTAAAGGTTACAAATAGAGATTGTAATCTGGGAATTTTGCATGTGATAGGCGATCTTATCATCATAATGTCAGATCTATTCGGTAAGGTACAATGAGAAACTCGGTGAGGGCCCCACCAGGACTTCTCTGTCCATATCGAACTAAGATATTGAAACGATGAAATTGAAATGAAAAGGGATAATATTAGTGCATAAGCCCTAAGATCGCATGTTTGGAGGTATATCGAAGAAAGAGAATTAAAGAGGAATTTATAAACATACTCCTGCATTAAAATAATTTTTTTAGTCATAAGTGACTAAATTGATTTAAAATAGAAATTGATGGTGAAATAGTATGTGATGGTATAAGGGATATATTACATGTTTGATGATCCCTACTGTGAGCCCCATTGATATTTTGAAGAGTAAGAAGAACCGGAGTATATGTTATGAGAGGTTGCGAGATAGTCAGCCTTGTTGTGGATTTTAAGGTCTGAATTTAAAGTAGAAATATGGGTTATATTGGAGAGAATTATTGAGTATTACGAAAAGTGAATTGTGTGAGAAATGATGTAAAATCGATGATGTTAATACTGGTTCTAGACACTCCTTACGATTTAGAAGAATAAATATTAGTAATAAATTAACATTTAAGGAAGTCAAGTGTTCGAGTCATTGCGGATGCGAAAGAAAACCTTGAGTTGGGCAAGCTCGAGCACGGTTGGAAGGATCGAGGCGTCGAGGCGTTTGCCAAAGAGGACAGTATGGATGAGTAGCATTGTCACAGCAATCGTTGTCAATGGGCCCAAAAAAAGGTTGCCATGACCGGTTAGGCTGGTCCGTTACGATATCCATAGAACTGAAATATTATGAAATACATGTGAAATGACTTGAAAAAAATTGATATATATGTGTTTGGAGGATATATATATATATATATATATATATATATATATATGATGGATCCATTGGATATAAATAACGAGATCTTCAAGATGAAATGAGTTTGTGAATTAGAATTTATAAAATGAAATTCTAAGTAAGTTTTTGGAATCGAGAGGTTGTTGACTCGATTCACAATATAGAAATTGTTTGTAAGCTCTTACCAGTGAATCAGAAGAGCTTGAGAAATTAATCAAAAGATTGATGAGTAGAGAAATAAACTGTTTTGGTATAACTGGTGAAAACGAAAATTATATCGTTTTGAAAACAACGGGATTAGTACTCTCTACAGTTGCTTCTAGGTTCCGGAACAAGTATGGTATTCTAAAATACCTATCATATTCTATCTGGATCCCTAGCCGACTGTAGTATCCTTCCTATTTGTGTGCCTAAAGCCAACTAGGATGATTTTAAGAGAATAAATATGTATATTGATATAAGCAATATCGTTGAATAACTTCACGAACTTCTAGGAATGGAAAACCTTACTGTTAAGTCAGTGAACATGAGTTCTAATTGAACTATATACAGTAGAGACAGGAGGTCTCGAATGATTAAGTAGACATTGAAGTTGTATGAGTAAAGGATCTCACTATTTAAGTGAGATTAAAGTGTGGTTATTGAGGTACAGGATTTATGAGATTTACCTGTATATGATTGTTGAGGAAATTTGTGGAAATTGCTACCTTATTGATGCAATACTTATTTGTGAGAAAGTGAAAGTGAATGGGTATGTATGAGTATAGTATTCGAAATGGTTACAAGATGGTAATAGTAAGTACTTTATTAAGTGAGAAAAAAAACGATTGTGGTGATTAAGGTGAAAGAATGAAATTGTCTTAAGAGACAAGTCATATGATGACTAGGGAACACGAGTTGTGAGGTAGTTCCCAATTATATGAATAAATGTGACTTCGTTTGATTATTATGTAGTTATGGCCAGAATTAATAACAAGCCAGAATTGGAAAGATGTAATTGTTATATTCGGAGGAGCAGATACAAGAAGTACCGCTAATCCTGAAGAAGGATATACATATGTGTATACATGTACATATTGGGAATGTGAAATTGTATAAATAAAGTGGTGATGAAATCAGAATGATGATAAAATTCAAATTTAGAAATTGATGTGAGGAAATTATACTCTGAAGTATATTCTCCAAGTAGTGACATTACATGTACTAGGAGAATAGAAGAGATAAAATGATAACTCGATATGAAAAGAAGTTATCCAGGAAAATGATTACCTGAGACGTAATCGATAGTTAGCATTAAAGTTGCCAAAGAAGGACAGTCATAGTTTAATCATGAAACACTTACTATGAGATGGTAGAGAATCTGAAAGAACCATGAGGTTATAGAAGTGATTATGGATTGAGTAACCAAGTTAATACACTTCATCATCATGTTTCGGGATGTCTAGAATGCTTTAGTCGATATATATTGGTGAAACAGTGAGAGCGTATGTGGAGTTCCAGTGAGTGAGTACATGTGATAAGGATTCTTGAATTGCCACATGCTTTGAGAAAATAGCAAGAGGCTTCGGGATTCCAAGTTTTACTGTTAGCACCGCCTCAGATTGATATAAATATCCGAGCGCATTGTGTGGACGCTCTGGGATGTATTGAGAGCGAGTGCGTTGTATTTAAGAGATTACTGGGATAATTACATACGATTGATTAAAACTATCTAAATGATAGTCACCAAATTATTATCGACTTAGCACCGAATGAGATGATAAGTGATAAGTAGTATGAAGGAGTTACTGTGTAAAAGAAGTGAAAATTTGCTAACTCCCAAGGATGATAAAGGATTTCAGGGAGTATAAATTGATTTTTGAGAGAGGAAGCCTGAGTTCTTCAAGGTCCTTGAATAGAAATCTGGGATGGGCAACCCACGAATTGGGCGATCGGCCAATAGCGGATAATATGTTGTGAGCTGTGGGCGAACTATGTAGTCTCCGACTCACTTGAAAGAATAATCCTGGAAAAGAGCACGAGAGAGCGCCAAAAGGATGATTGTTGATGGACTGAATAGACGGGTAGGGCTCTTAAAAAAATTGGAGCATATTGAGAGGTTAGCGGTCCATAGTAGAGACGAGATTTGCTAGAAGTAAAAATGTGATAAGGAAGAAAAATACCTATATTGGTGGTACTTCTTATACTAAGTGAAGAATTGTAAAGAGTATAATGCTATCTGGATAATTATAGATATATAGACTGTGTCTGCTTATTTCTTGATTATGGAATTTATTGAGTTAATTAATGCCTTGGCCTAGTTATATGTCAGGGAAATGGTGAGGATACACAGTATTCCAGTGAGCATTATATTTGATAGGGAGTCCAGCTTCGTATCTCAGTGTTGACAGAGATTACAGGAAGCTATGGGATCCCGATTGAGTTTTGCACCGCAGTTTATCCGCTGACTGAGAGACAGTCCGAGCGTATGATATGGACACTCGAGGATAAGGGTAAGCGTGTGCAGTTGATTTTGATAGGCTCCTGGGATAATCCTCTACCCTGGCAGAGTTTGCTTATGATAATGGCCAAAGAAGAGTATATGCATAGCTCTTGAAAGGGTTTTTTTAGCAGACGGTATAATCAACGATAGCGTGAGAAAATGGGAGACCGAGAATTATTTTCGACTTGGTCGAACAGACTTCTTGAGATATACAAGAGATTATGCATATTAAGGTCTCACCATTGGGATGCATAATGAGAGGGAAATTGAGTTCCCGACGCATTAGATCTTTGGAAATCTCAGATCGTGTGAAAGATGTGCACTACCTCCTGAGTTGTCATGAGTGCATAACGTGACCCATGTTTTGAGAATTGAGAAAGTACTATCCATATCCTTCTCACGTGATTCGACATGAGACCTAGAGATTAGAGAAGACATGAGTTACGTTGAAAAATCGGTACGGATTTTGGATAGGATTAATTCCTTGATGGGATTCTCTGGTAGTATGAGGCTACTTGAGAATTTGAAAGCCTTATGCATAATAAATATCCAGAGCCTTATCTCTGATAGGTCTGGTTGAAATTTGGAGGACCAAATTTCTTAATGTAAGATCCGATTCTACACTACTGTAGACTCTAATTTCATAAAATTGAAAATGGAAATTTAATGAATAACGAATATTGATTTCCACTTGGCTGGAAAAGCTCCTTTATTTGAGATATGAACGGAGCAATTTATGTGAAATACTCGATGGACGAGTATTAAAATGGAAGAGCTCGCCAACGGGCGAACAAGGTTGATCGCCAATGGAGGATGACTAGTTTCTAAAGGCCATACTGGCGAATAGATGAGTTCGTCAACGTGTGGCGTGAATCAGAGCAAGGTTGGTGAGTTGAGCCATAGCTGGTGATCGCCCGAATGGGGCGAGGACTTGTGATCGCCCATATTAATTGAGTGAGTTATATGATAGTAAGTGGGCGAGTAGAGCTATAAAATGTGATCACCAACAATGTACCAATTGCCGTGATCGCCAAACCTATATGTGATCGCCAAAAGTAAATTTCTCGTAATTACCAAATCTTAAGTTGGCATCAAGATAAAGTGGCGAGCTCAAAGATTGGCGAATAGAAGCTGAGGCCTCTTGATGCAGGGGCGAACTGGAATGACACTTGTGGAAAAAATGAAAATAGATTCAAAACATTTGGCAGCCAAAATTGACTTTGTAAGTCATACGGTTGAAGACAATTAATGGAGAAGATGTTAAAGTCAGTAAGTAACTTATTCTTATTGGTTGAGAAATAAAACAAAGTCAATAGAAGCAGAAAAAGGCGTGTGGAAGGGAGACTTTCACGCCAGCTTAAGCTTCAGTTTTTCTTCATGCATTAAATGTATGAAAGACATGAAATAAATGAAAGAAAATGGGATAAGGCCAAGTTATGGGTTCTGATTGGATAGCATGGCTATATAAGGAGAAACAATTGAGGAAGACCAGCTTAGCAAACTTCATCTTCCTCCCGAAAACTATGCAACTGCAAGTTTATGTTATTCCTTCCATTCCTGCCATGCTTGATTTATTGAGCTTCACTCTTCAGTTGGCTAAACAAGTAAACCTGCTTATAAAACCTCTCTTCCATCGTTTGATGAGCTGAAGGAATAAGCAAAAGGAGGCCAACGTGAGACAGAAAGCAATCTGTTCTAGAAGTGCAGTTGGTTAAGGTGAGTTTTCATATTCTACGGTTATTTTGGTATTTGAGAATACAGTTTGATGTTTTACAAAGTAATGAACATTGTTTTAGTTAAATCTTGCTAGAATATACCAAAAACTAGAACAAGATATAGTCTGAAAAATAATTGAGCGTGAACAAGAAAAGAAATGGAAATGATATTAAATTATAATAAATGGGCGAGCTCAGCCATCACGGGCTAGCTCATTAATATGAGGTTTGGTATTGGGCGAGGTTGCTAAACACAAGTTAAATTTATAGGCAAATTCAATTTTGAATAAAAGCTAAGTGGGCGAACTTAAATGCTTAGGCATTGGGCGAATAGATTTGTGGCGAACTCCCACATTAAAGCCAATGTTTTATGGCGACCTGAGTTCTTGGCGAACTCCACAATTGAGACAATATATGAGGGTGAAATGATATGTGAACAGTCTCCCACGTGAGAGCCATTTGATGAATGGCGACCTCGGTTGGGCGAGCTAGTAAGAATACTTGTGGGCGAGCTACTTAAATATTAAGTCTCACCAAAGTGTTGTAAATAGTTGAAAAAGAAATATTAATAGAATTTATAAATTATTTTGCAGCCGGGAATTATGAACTCGGTGAATGTGATTCGGAAGGCGAGAAGGAAGCAAGGTTTCGTTGAACCAGGTAAGGGAGATATGTGTGAAGTGAATGCATATCCTGTGGAGTAAATATTATGAAAATATTAAGAAACTATTTTGGTTTATGACATGCATTTAATTAATAAATTATTTTGACTTGGGCGAGCTACAGAGATAGCCGACCCTTATGTTGTTTGAGAGCGAACTAGTATTGGCGGGCGATCCAAAACTTTTATAATATTTTGGGCGGGCGACTCATTTTGTTAAGAAAGCTATGGGCGAGCCGAAATGGGCGAGCCAGTGTTTTTGTTTTAAATGTAGATGGTGGCGGGCGAACACAAGTTCACCGCACTGGACGAGGTGCCATGGGCAAGTCATATTTGGCGAGCTGACCATGGGCGAGCAGGTTTTAAAGGTTGAGATTTTGAAAGGTTGTCAAGGTGTTTTGTAAACAGAAAGCCTAAACCTTTTTGGAAATCAAATCATTTTGAGAAAATGATAATATGGTGAGATAATTCCATAAAGGTTTTCATGAGAGATAAAGTGATTTTTGAGACTTTAGGCCCCTAGTTTCATGCACTATTATTTATGTTATTGCGTGACCCACCCAGGGCGGTGGCTCGGGTCGATGGACCAACGAGTGCACCTCAGGGCGTCACAGGACTGATGGACCCACCAAGTCATCAGTGGTCTCGAGGTCACTTGGCAAGTGGACCCGAGGACCACTTATAGATTATTGTCATAGATCTAGTAGAGATAGTTGTGAGGGGCGATGGCCTACGGGTGCACCCCAATAGCGGCAGATTCCGTTCTCGCAAGGGAGAGGGGGAACGATGATAGCATGATTTATTCGTAGGGTGATGCCTAGTCTCAACTTGTTGATTTCTGTTTAATGAGAGGATTTGTTAAATCCTAATTTTTATTAAATTACATGATATTATAAACTGTTGAGTAAACGATTTGAATGGTGCATTGAGAGTACTATTTACTATAACCACTGTTTTCCTATCGATAGGATTTTAGGAAAAACAAATAGTTTGTGGTATATAGTTTTGGTTTATAAAGCAGCATATGTTTCATTTACTAAGAGTATGAATCACTAACCCCTTTGTTTTAACTCTACAGATAAAAGATACGGAGTTGAGAGAATTAGCTCCCAGATGGATATAGTTATGTATAGAGCGCTGAGGCACATTATATTAAACGAGACAGGTACAATCTCTCCTCTTTTATATTTCAGACATAAGTATACAGTACTACTTTAATGAAACAAAGAGAATAGGGGATGTCAGATGTAAGGAAATAAGAAAAGAATTTTCATATTCCGTATTCGTTAAATAAATGTTTATCATTTATTACTGTCACGGTTGAATGTTAATGGCATCGCAGACAGCCTAACCGGTAAAGTTGTATAGAAATACGTGAAAAATGTGGTAACGGGATGTTACAAAAATGCTAAAATTTTGTAGCTTTTTAGCATTTTGCATTCTTTTTTACCATGTCATAAGTTTTCATTGTACGAAAGAGAAAAAAAACCAATGAGTAAATTTGAAAATTTTAGACGCGACAAGATAATATAATACGAAAACGATACGAAAAAAAATACAAAGGTAACACAATTTAAATTTGACAAAAAATATATATAAATTTAGAAAAATCAAAAAACTAAAAACAATGTTTTGTGTGTGGTATGTTGACATGAATATTAAAACAAAATTTTCATAATTTATATTATATGAATATGATTTTTGCATAATATAATCTAACACGAATTATATACGCTAATTGTTAATTATCAACCAGCTTTGTCCTAGGCTTAGCTGTTTAGCTCTATAAGGGGAAGGATATGTCTCAATGGGGGTTTAATCCTATAATCTCATGGACAAAGAAAGAAAAGATTGATAAAGCAAAATATGGACTTTTATCAACGATTGAATTTGCAAGTTAAGTTGGAAAAAGACTCGCCTAGTTGGACAAAGTATACCAGAAAACAACTGGCCTATGTTTGAAATATAAACCAACCAAAAGCACTCTTACTTTGTCTCATGCAAATATTCCAATTTAAGCCGTATGTTTCTCTCCTCAATGGTTGGCATTGCCGTGTGAAAGCCTATAGCTTTCATATCAGTAATGAAAGAAGAAAGTTTGTATGGGAGAGAAATTCAAAGCCATGGCTTGGGAGTTGGGACTGCTGTTTTGTTCGCACTGATATTTGCTCCTAAAGTCTGTACAAATGCATTTGACGACGTTGGAGCAATACTTCATGAACATGTTTATTATCCCCACGATATGTATGAATCAGTGATTCTTTAATATTTTTAACGTCACGGAGATGTAATAGGTGAAAGCTTTAGAAACAGAATTTTAATCAAACGTTTGTAATGACTTTCAGTGGAAGAAGCAACTGAAGCTCAGCTGCGGGCCTTGGTGCTTGGAAGCATATATAGAGACAATTCATTGATAAAGTCGACGCTTTCCCATGTCGAAAACAAAGCCATCTCCTCCAATATTTCCGTCATAGAAAGATTTGCCGAGAGCCTTATTTATTTCAGAAGGTTTGAGCCAGAAGAAACCATTGTTCCAGTGTTGCTTGCAGCTTAAGGTAAGGAGAAGAAATTAATTAATGTTTCTTTTTCCATGCATCTTGTTTAAGAACTGTTTGTTGGTGCTGAGAATGTCTGTCTCTATTCTTTTCTTGTCTTCAAGCTGGAAATTGATTTATCAACCGAAAACAACGTAGAAAAAATGGCCAAATTCTAAGTTTTAGTTGGCCAATTACTTTCTTGGACTAGGAACAGATCCTTGACTATTAGCTATTCAAATTTGTCACTTCGATGGAGGCTTGCAATCTGTTTTTCCAGTGAAAGGGAAAACGTCGACTTGAGTGCTACTTCTTCATGGTTTACTTTGCGCCACTAATCTCTTGATCTTGATCGAGTGATTAAGAAAAAATTACGACATATTATACAGCTTGAGTTTGATCCCAAGCAACCTCAACCACAACCCCCAATTGTTAAGTTTTACTTTTCAAATTCTTTGAGCTAGGACAAGAGCTTTTCGGAAACACAGTGTTAGATCGGCTAGAATTTATGTGGAACGTCTGACATCCCAACGGCCAACCACCCCAACCTTTCAACATTTCCGCAACTCCGCAAGCAAGTCAAATATTCAATGCAGCTCAAGTCATTCTTTGGATCTTTATGCAGAATTTTGGCATTCTAAGGTAGACTAGGAAAGGATACACTAGTTGGGACAGTAGAATGTGACCACAACCACATGAAAACTGAATAATATCTTTATCCAAGTACTATTACATTCTAGTGCTAGAGCATATTCTATTTCCCCTGAAACCATGAGGTACACAGCTTTTCTGAAACCAATTGGATGATGCACACAGCAAATTCTACTTGGTGTGTGGATGTTTGAACTTTATCTTCTCTTTTATATACTATTAATCTTTACAAATCATGATTTTTCTGTCAAGGTTCTACTGTTCTATTTCAAGGATATTATTCTTAGACTAAATTGATTGTACTGGTTTAGGCTTCTTGGTCTTTAAACACAGTAGTTTTGGTTTAGGGAAAAAGGTAGTATGCATTTTATGAGACAGCCTTGTGATATAACAACTGAAATGTTGCAACTGAGTCTCTTTATGCTGACTTCTCTGGAGTTTGTTGCTAAATGCAGCTATGACTTTTTTTTCTTTGATTATATAGGCTTCAATCTCATGTTCTGAGTCTTTCTGTTTTTGAGTGAATTCTAAAACTTTTTGAGGGGGGCTTAGATAAATTTCTGGAAAGCAATGGAAGAAGATGATATCTACACAAAAGACGGGACAGTGGACTACAAAGGCAATCCTGCTAATAAGAAGAAAACTGGAACCTGGAGAGCCTGCCCATTTATCATAGGTAATCGATCAAAGCTAGTCTAGTTGAAGTTAGTAACTAAAGTTAGAGAAGGGATGTTTACTTTGGCGTTTATCAACAGGAAATGAAGGCTGTGAAAGATTGGCATACTATGGGATGAGCACCAATCTGGTGATTTATTTCAAGCATCATCTAAATCAGACTAGTGCAGTTGCCACTAAAAATAACCAGAACTGGGGTGGAACATGCTACATTACACCATTGATTGGAGCATTTCTGGCTGATTCTTATCTAGGAAGATATTGGACTATTGCCTGTTTCTCAATCATCTATGTCGTTGTAAGCTTTAATCACCTGACACTTGTTATATAACTGTAACAACTTGTTATATACCTAGCCAACTGAGATAAGAAGAGTTTACTCTTTGCACAGGGACTGACACTTTTAGCGTTGTCTGCATCAGTCCGCGGCATAAGGCCAAGATGTTATGCAGAAGACCAATGCAATCCAACAGACACACAAACAGCAATGGCCTTTCTGTCGCTTTACCTGATAGCACTAGGAACAGGAGGAATTAAGCCTTGTGTTTCATCATATGGAGCTGATCAGTTTGATGACGAAGACGAAAATGAGAAGAAACACAAGAGTTCTTTCTTCAACTGGTTCTATCTTTCCATAAACATCGGTGCTCTTATTGCAGCTTCTGTGCTGGTCTGGGTACAAGATAATGTGAGCTGGGGATGGGGTTTTGGCATCCCTGCTATAGCCATGGCAATAGCTGTCTGCTTTTTCTTTTCAGGTACTCGTTTATATCGAAACCAAAAACCCGGAGGCAGCCCTCTCACACGCCTCTGTCAGGTGTTGGTGGCTTCCATTAGGAAATACAAAGTTGCAGTTCCTGCTGATAAGTCTCTTTTGTATGAGACAGCAGATGCAGAGTCCACTATCAAAGGAAGCCGCAAGATTGACCACACAAGAAATCTCAGGTCAGGCTGATTTTCTCTTGATTATACATTTTTTAACTGTTGCTTTAGTTTCTTACCTATTGGCTATGGCTGTAATCTTCAGTTTCTTTGACAAAGCGGCTGTGGAAACTCAAACAGACCATTTAAAGGGCGAAGCAAATCCATGGAGACTTTGCACAGTCACACAGGTTGAGGAGCTGAAAGTTGTAGTCCGATTGCTCCCGATATGGGCCTCTGGGATCATCTTTTCTACCGTTTACAGTCAGATGGGCAACTTGTTTGTGTTGCAAGGTGAAAAAATGGATACTCGCGTTGGCCACTCTAACTTCAGGATCCCACCAGCATCACTTTCCATCTTCGACACTCTCAGTGTGATCTTTTGGGTGCCAATCTATGACAGAATCATTGTCCCAGTGACAAGAAAATTCACAGGTCACAAGAATGGCCTAACTCAACTTCAGCGGATGGGAATTGGCCTCTTCATATCGATATTCGCCATGGTAGCTGCAGCAATCCTGGAGCAAGATAGACTGAAACTGATCAGAAGGCACAACTACTATGAGCTAAAGGAAATGCCATTGACAATATTCTGGCAAGTTCCACAGTATTTCCTCATAGGGTGTGCAGAGGTCTTCACGTTCATTGGACAGTTGGAGTTCTTCTATGAACAAGCGCCTGATGCAATGAGGAGTTTCTGCTCTGCTCTATCACTCACCACTGTTGCTCTTGGCAGCTACTTGAGCTCTCTGCTTGTCACTATTGTTACTAGCGTGACTGCTAAGAATGGGAAGCCCGGTTGGATACCAGACAACATAAATTATGGTCACATCGATTACTTCTTCTGGGTCTTGGCAGCGCTAAGTTTTCTAAATTTAATCAGTTTTCTCTGGATTGCGAAGTCGTACACATATAAAAGTGGCAGTGTGTCTCCTCGTTGATTGGTTGCATGTCTAGGCTGTAAGAATTTATTTTAACAACCTTATATGATAATTAGAACACCAAATAATGATAAATAATTTAAGCGTACTTGTTTGATGTATGTACCTGTTTGAATATACATTGCAAGTGAAAGCAAAAATCATGTGTGATAGATATCGTTGAAAGCTGTAGAAGAATTATTAAAATCTTGACAAGCTAGTCTTCTTCTCTTTCTTCTCATTTCAGGTGGCTCTTAATGAGTAGATTCCAATAACATGAAAAGTGAAGAGGGAACTTAACCATATATATGCATACGCATATCTTTTACTAAAACTCTAATGGCCTCCCATCTAAGGCTTATAGAGTTTTAAAGCTTACACAACCACCATGTCACACTAACCCGATAAGATTTGCAAAGCGTATACTATGTATGATCACAATTAATTAAATTGGGCTCACTTGCATGTTTCATACACCAAGACTAAATCATCAGCAAGTTTTATTAAAGGGTTAATGTATCAATTAGTCCCTGAACTATACAACTTTTATCACTTTGGTACTTACTAAATTTTTGTTATCACTTTGGTATTTAAATTTTTCTTCTGTCAGACACTTTAGTACCTAGGACAAACGCCGTTAGAAAATGTTTACGTGGCTTAACTACCCAATAATATTTTGACACGTGGCATCATTACTGCCTTATTTCTTTTTCATTTAAAAAATAGTTAAAAACATTTAAAAATTTCCAAAATACTAAAAATAAGTAAAAAAAATATTTTTTTAAAAAAATTTAAAATTATGTAAATATTTACAATGATACTTAGGATGAATCGAAAATAAAAAACATGATAATATTAATAAAAAAAGTTGAAATTAATCAAAACACTAATTGAGAATCGATAAAAACACAATTGAAGAGAGCCAAGAGAGGAAGGAGAGGACTCTGCCCAGCTCGAGGGAAATTCCTCTTTGATAACACGGATCTGTTTAGGAAGAAGAAGCGGCAATTCTATTGGATTGATTTCCATCCTTGTCCTTGAATCTGGATTGATTGGTCATCTGTGTAATGAAACTCTTTTTTAGCCCTTGGCATGAAGGCCATGAGAATCGCTGGTTGGGAACAAAAGTTTGAATATGCTCGACCAATGAGAGATGAACAAAAAGGCTTTGAGAATTCATTCTTAGCAAGAAACCAAGCCTCTATTCTATTATCATCTGGAAGAGAACAGAAACACAAAAAATCAAGCACCATTTGTCGAAGCTCCATTTTAAACTCAACACATCAAACCATTAAATCACCCACCCATTCAAAAACCCATTCAAAAATCATCAACCCAGAAATTACCCAAAGCCTAGAAAACCTAATTTTCAAAAATCACACAACAATTAAAAAATACAACCAATAAACACATAGAAACCAGACCAGTTCAATAGTTGCAAAAGAAACAGAGGAGGACTAGGTAGCTTTTTGAAACTCAAAGCTTTCAGTAAAAGAAGAAGAACTTTCCTTGATGTTTTTTGGGTTTGGGATCTCGATGAGCATTTTTGACAAATTGTGGAGAGATCGATGTTTAGGAAATAGAAGGAATAGGTGCAGGGAAATAGCAAAAAGAAAAGAAATCAAGAAAGGTCTGACAGAATCAATGGGAACTTCTTCCGCTAGCAATGGGAACCGAACTTTGTTTTTTTTGTTATTTTTTTGTTATATTCGGTATATAGATTTTGAAATAAAAAATTTATTGACATGGCACATTTAATGAGAGCTAAGGTGGATTTATGATCCAAATGGTAGAATTTGATTGGCCCAAAATGTCATGTCACTATTTTTTCAAATGGCGTTAGAGTTTGGGGTTAAGTGTCTAACGGAAGAAAAGTTTAAATACTAAAGTGATAACAAAAATTCAGTAAGTACCAAAGTGATAAAAATGGTATAGTTTAGGGGCTAATTGATACATTAACCCTTTATTAAACCATAAAATCACCAATTAATAACAGTTCACAATAAAATTTTCCAACATTCTCCCACTTGGACAATATTAATTGGGTTTGTTTGATTTAAAAAAATTCAGTTTTAGAAAACAAGACTCCAAGTTGATTAACTTTATTTTGACATGGCCACGATTTTGAAAACGATTTAGTACTTGAAACAACATCTCAATGATCTCGTTCAATATGACCAACTAAAATCGAATCATGGTAGCGATTGTGCCATTTATTGACACAACACTAATCCATGGTTACAAATATTAGTTACCTATCAACAATGGACCCAATGTGGCTGTGTAGCAAGAAAATAACACCCATGGTGTTCTCATGAATTATTTTGTGTTATTTTCATTATCAGTCCTTAAAGATTTCTCCAATCTTGCTAAAAAACCTTAATGGCAAGTAGATGACAAGAAATCTTCATAACATCCAAATCCGTCCAATAACCTTTATGGCATCCGGATCCTGTATGTCTCATCCTCAAGGTAATATATATAGTGGTATCATATCCGAGACAACCTCATTGACACAAAGTTAACTTCAAAATTTTTCTCAAATGTACATGTACAAAACTACTAACATAGTGTATAGCACTAAATGTAAACTAATGATGATCATCAATTAACATTTAAAATAAAATTTTCATAAATATTCCTTACATGAAAAGGTCTCTACATAACGTAATGTACAACATGAGAGTTTAATTACAAGTAATACACTCCCACTCCATCAAAACATCAAGAGACCTCAAAATAACTATTTTTCTTTTAAGTTATGGCACCTTATTTTCAAACAACCTATACCTCGTAAGTAATTTTACAACCATTAATGATGCATTTAACCAACTAAAGAAACCCAAAATAATAATGGTTTCAAATAATAATTCACAATGCTTCTATCAATAAAATGAACCTAAAAGACTTCTATTTTCCATAACCAAGAAAATTCATATAACATTCAAATAACATATAAATTCTCACATAGAGAAAACACGTCGTCATTAAATTATAATGACTCCCACTAATCTAATAATCATAAACATGCTCCAATCAAATTTCAAACAAAGAGCAAAAAGAATCAATAAATGAAGTCATAACAAAATATGCATTGTCTGCTGTTATACCAAATGTTATAACTACCATCGTTCTTGGACTTTCATAATGTTACGTTAATAAACCACAAACAAAATTACTAACATATTATGAACAAAATTTTTATACAAGCCCCATACTATGGCCTAAGTACTCCCACTAACCTTAATACATATGATATCTCAAAAACAATAATTTTATGGAATTTATGAGTTCTTATTACTTTCCAAAACATGTGAACTCCCACTAATTTTTACTTCCTTTAGAAATAATTTCCAACTCAATAAAATATAATGTTAAAAAAAACTTTATATTATTATTATTATTGTTTACAACTCTCAAGAATGAACTCAAAGTATTATTCAAAACAAATGAGGAAGACAATTAAAATTCTTATTTTCTTTTAAAAATCAATTTAGGTAAAAAATGAATAAATAAATAAATTAGATAAATCAAGGCAAAATTCAGAGAAGATTAACAAGGAACTAACCAAATAAATATAAACAAATAATTTACTTATTTTTATAAAGTTTACTTCTCAAAACTCTCACACGTGTAATAAGTTTAAAAACAAAAATAACAATCTTCTCCCCACGTGTGAGTTCCTAAAAAATTAATTTCTTTAAAATACATTTTCAACAAATAGCAACAACATACACTTAAAAAATCAATAATTTTAGCTAAATACTTAAATCAATATCTTAATTGAGAGTTAAAACAACCAAAATAACTATTTGTCAAAATGAAATTAAATTTCAACAACTCTCAATTTTACATAAAACATTACCAAAATAAGATATCATATCAGGCTAAATATATCATTATGTGGAAGCTATCTTAAAACACAAGTCAATTATAAATCCTAAAGTGTGGCAAATTAAAGTGACTAATATCCAAGAACTTATCACTTATGACAGAAGTTAAACAATATGACAACAATTCAAATAAAGTCAAATTGGCTATAAAGACTAATCAAAACTGAAACAGACAAGACAAACATTTTTCATACTTAATAGTCGTATCATAATTACCAAAGTATTTCATAACAGTTTCATATTAGGCAAACTCAATAATTAGAAAACACGTTGTACCTTATATGTTCTTAGTTTTAAACAATTAAAAATACAAAGACTTTTGAAAATTTTATCCCCTTTGGGCAAATAAATTTTCTAAGTCCATGTATCTTTTCTTTCACAATTATAGTCCATGATTTTCTCTAAATTAAAAACACATGATCACCCCCTTTAGGCAGGTAGTCACATGTATTAACTTAAAGACAATCTTATTAAAACATAAGAATTCTTATAACTATTATGGTTTCATTAATTTTCTTATGTCCATTTATGTCTGTGATCACTTTAAACGAGATACTAATCTTGATGTACCTTTATGGATTACTTAACAACTTAGAATGCCCAATATCGAAATTAAGCACCTTTTAGAATTTTTAAATCATGTTCTATAATCATTCTATTAATAAATGAAACCTCTAAGCATGCCAAATTTCCAAGCAAATTGCCTTAACCAGTTATAATATTTTCATTCAGGCATCACAACCTTTTCAAGCACGACTTCAAAAAAAGTTCAAAATTAAAATTGATAGGGCATAAAAACATCTACCAACATATATTTTTTACACTAACATGACTTAACAAAATTTATGAACTTTAACATAATGACATATGATTAAAATCCATAACACATAGCAATCATATGTCAAAAACAACATATTATGGTATAATGCAATCTCATGTACATGTAATATTTTCAATATCACCAAAAATATATGTTGTGTGAGAAACTTTTAAGGCAAATTAATTTAATAAACCTTAACAACAATTCATTTTAGTCAAAACCTTAATAACTTAAAATTGCAAAAGTTTTACTTGTACTCAAAGACTAAAAATTTTGCTCATACATATTTTACTCTCACAACTTATTTGTTATTTATTGCCCAGGGTTGTATTCTATCTCGTGACACTGAAGTCTTTTCTCAAATACTACTAATGAATAAATTCTACCTGTCATTCTCTTATTAATTATAATTGTATAAAACATTTAACACCTTATGAGAGCACCTTTTGTTTAGTAAATATTTTATTGAATCACCATATTTTAACACTAGTCTTAATATATATGTGAATTACTTTAATGTGCAATTATTCAATGAAACTAATTTACCATAACGTAATTGCACTACTTTAATAATTTAGGGCTTTCCCACTGTTTTAACTCACCAATATAGTCTAGATGCTTTCTATAAATTTTAGCAACTAATATTACTTAATGTCCAAGATAATTTTGGATTTTGAATAAAAGACATAAATCATATTATGTACCTTATAGGCTTTAAACTCTATGCCTAAAATTCAAATTTAAAATAATACTATATATATTAAATTACTTGTACTACAAGCATACTAAACACATTTAACTCACATTAGGCATACTTTCAAAATATAAGCAAACAATAATTCCACAAGTCTAATTTCACAAAAGGCAATTTAATCAAAATCAATTTACCAAATCATAATGTATGGCAACACAATTGTTTAACAATCTTATTAATCATGGAGCATGATAATTATTTATTATGGATCTATATAAGTAAATAATATTAAAAATTCACAAAATTTTCTCAAAAAAAAGATTTCACAAAATGCAACATTTTAACACTTGAACACTAATCAATTAAAAAATTCAAAACTTAATAATTATGTCCAAGAAGACACCCATGACTTAGTTAAGCTCTAAAATAACCATAACTAAATTATTAAATTCTTTTCAATTAGAGCTACTTAATAGTTTTCAAGACAGTAAAATGCAACAATTAACATTTGAGTAATAAACCACACAAATAGCATTCGCCCATTATGTGGTATTATTATTATTATTATTATTATTATTATTATTATTATTATCATCAATCTGAAGAGATCTGGTGCATCATCATAAACTCTCCTTTGGGCAGAAAATATGACATGCTAAAAGGCACTCTTCACATGAAGCCACAATGAGAATATTCTAATTTTCAAAAAGCCTATCCCTTTTGGGCAGACAGACCTTCTAGATCTGTATAGCTCAACCATAATGCTTCGTGTTCCATTCCAAATTACCAAACACAATAACCCCTTTGGGCAAGCGATTGTATAAGGTAATTCAAGAATCATCTCATATCCTTATAATTGAAAAATAATTCATTAATATCAATAAATGAGCCACTTTGGCGACCAAACATTTACATCAATTAATGAAAAATTTTCTCAAAACCGAAAAAATTAAAATTGCCCAAATCATTTCCTTGCATTCTTAACCAGATGTATGCAATAGACCATTCCAATGAAGATAACAAACTTAGATGTATCTCACCTCAAAAGATTGATCACTTATTGTGAGACATAAACCGATATGTATCTCTACAAAATAATTATAAAAATCACTCCTTATGAGATACATTAACCAAAAATGTCTCTTTTAACAAACAATTATTGCATTCAAAATCAAAATGTCTTGAAATCCATGAATAAATTAATATTTAGTATTCCAACACTAAACCATCACCTATGCACCATCGTTCATATGGGCATAATGTCTAAAACTTTCCAAAAAAAATGTGACCACAAGCCTCCAAAATTAAGATATATGAATTAATGTTCTTTTCGTAACTTTTGGAAGGTCCCAAACTCTTAAAATATGTCAAGCATAAAATATTTGACAATATGCTCAACTTTTTAGAAGACTGTTTGGTATTTCAAAGGTTACACAGGTCACCCTACAATTGTTTTAGTGACTACTAAGTCAAATCTTAAACAATCAAAATAAGACGGTAAATATGATCTCATATTAGACACTACTATCTTTAATTCCGTATTGTGAACAAAGTTAACATATAATCTCATTTTATAAAAGCATAGAGAATGAAAATACAAGATATTATTATTATTCACAAGCTTCGAGAAAAAAAAATTATAGATCACGTTAATCAAAATACTTTATTAACATTTGTACAGAAAGATCCATTGTCAAAGGCCAACCATTTAAAAAAAATCATAACAGCCCAAGAAATCACATCCTTTGTAGCATTTCATCAAGATCAAGATAATAGTATACTGACAATAAAATAAAAAATTCAAATATGGGCATCTTGACCATCATCATAAATTATGAAATTTATGAAATAAATCAAAATAAAGAAAAAGTCTCATAAACTTGATTATTTAATACAAATCATATTCCATCATTTTACAGGCGACAATATATATAAATAAACGAAAGCATATATTTAACCAAAAAAAAAAAAGTTAGCCTCCAATTCTTAGAGGAGCAATCCATCAAATATAACCAAAAGGAAAATCTTGTGCTCATCATAAAGCAAGCAAAAGATGAGTGGAAATAATTTGTTCATATCTTTCTAATCATTTATTCAACACCGAATTTATAAACATAGATGATTTTTTTTTATGATGCTAAGGATATACTAAGAAATCATCTTTTGTCAACTAAAAGTCCTTAGGATATATTATGCTTTCAAGCTTTAATTTATCGACGATGAAGAAAGAAAATAAAACAGGGAGACAATACTTACGCCAATTTTTTTATTTTAAATTATTTTAAAACATATTTAAAATAATATTTTGAATTCTAATATCACATAAATCTAGCTCTGATACCAAATGTAAGAATTTATTTTAACAACCTTATGTAATAATTAGAACACCAAATAATAATAAATAATTTAAGCGTATCTGTTTGAACAGACATCGCAAGCGGAAGCAAAGATTTTGTGTGATAGATATCGTTGAAGGCAGTAAAAAGATTATTAAAATCCTGACAAGCTATTCTTCCTCCTCTTCTTCTTCTTTCAGGTAGCTCTTAATAGGTAGATACCAGTAACGTGAGAAGTAAAGAGAAGACTTAGGCATATATATGCATACGCATATTTTTTTACTAAAACCCTAATGAACCCCTATCAAAGACCTATAGAGTTTTAAAACCTACACAACCACCATGTCACACTGATCCAACAAGATGTGCAAAGTCCATACTATGTATGATCACAATTAATTAAATTGGGCTCACTTGCATGCTTTATATACCAAGACTAAATCATCAATCAGTTTTACTAAACCATAAAATCATCAATTAATTGCGGTCCACAATAAAATTTTTCAACATAGGCTTGTTGAAATAATTGTAAATTAATCAATCCCCGCATTCGAAGAATTAAAGAATGTTCCTCTTAGTATGTTTGAAATACGGTCTTTTTATGTCAATTTTGGAAATAATGTAAAATGTTGTGACAAAATGTAAGCAAGAACCACATTTTTATCTCTTCTCCACCCTTGGCAGATTGGGAGGTTATTAGCCAAATTCCACGTTTTTCTTGGCTTTCTCTACAATTCCAGAGAAACGAGATAAGCTCTATGAGGGGAAGGGTATGTCTCAATGGGGATTTAATCCTATTATAATCTTAGGGGACCAAAAAAAAAAAGAAGAGAGGAAAGAGTGACAAAGCGTCTTCTGTGCCTGCGTTTCTGGGCTGAAGGCTGAAGATGCATGGTGCTGCTGCTCTCCCGAACGACCATGACTGCTGCGTCCCTGAGTTCTGCTGAAGCCTCCAGGGAGTGCTGATATGCGAAATGCTATCGGTGGTGCGTGGGCTGTGAGTAAGACATGGAAGGGCTGAGCAGTGAAAGGTGGCGTGGCAGTGCAAGGTGAAGCGGCGCATCGTGCACGGCTGCAGGGCGTGCTGCGAATTTGCTGGGCAGGACATAGATGCGTGCATGGCTAAGTTGTGGCTTGGCCATGGCCATGGGTTAGCTGCTGTGTGCATTGGCAGAGTTGAATTGTTTCTCTTTTAACTATTTTATTTCCTTTTATGGTTAAATATTAGTTTAGGTAACAGTATTAGTAGTTAAATTATATTTTAAAGTAAATTGCATGTTAAATTAATTCATTAGACTAAATAGATTGTATGGTTTAGGCTTCTTGGTCTGTAAACACAGTAGTTTTGCTTTAGGAAAAATGTAGGTAAGCATATTTATCAGAAAGCCTTGAGATTTAAGAAATGAAAATTTGAGTCTGAGTGCTGACTTCTTGTTTGTTGCTAAGTGCAGCTATGACTCTTTGATTATATAGGCTTCAATCTCAAGTTCTTTCTGTTTCTGATTGAATTCTGAAACTGTTTAAGGCGGCTTAGATAAATTTCTGGAAAGCAATGGAAAAAGAAGATAACTACACAAAAGATGGGACAGTGGATTACAAGGGAAATCCCGCTAATAAGAACGAAACTGGAACCTGGAGAGCCTGCCCATATATCATAGGTAATCCATGAAAGCTAGTTGTTGAAATTAGTAACTAAAGATAGAGATTGGATGCTTACTTTGGCATTTATCAACAGGAAATGAAGTCTGTGAAAGATTGGCATACTATGGGATGAGCACCCAACTTGTCCTTTATTTCAAGCATCGGCTAAATCAGCCGAGTGCAGTTGCCATTAAAAATAACCAGAACTGGGATGGAACATGCTACATTACACCATTGTTTGGATCATTTCTGGCTGATTCTTATCTAGGAAGATATTGGACAATTACCTGTTTCTCAATCATCTATATCATTGTAAGTTTACTTACCTGGTACTTGTTATATAATTGTAACTGAATCTCATAAAGAAGTTTGTACTACCATTACAAAATAAAAGCTAATAAACTGAAATTGATTAAGCTAAAAGCTTATCAAGAAGGAAAAGAAAACTTGCCCCATCTATTATTGACGTAAGTTTTTCAAGCAACATTTTTGTGAAATCTGTACATTGGTAATTGAGATAAGAAAAGTTTACTCTTTGCACAGAGACTGACACTTTTAGCATTGTCCGTGTCAATCCGCGGCATAAGGCCAAGATGTTATGCAGGAGACAAATGCAATCCAGCGGAAACACAAAGTGGAATGGTCTTTATAGCGCTCTACCTGACAGCACTAGGAACAGGAGGAATCAAGCCTTGTGTTTCATCATATGGAGCTGATCAGTTTGATGACACAGATGAAAATGAGAAGAAACACAAGAGTTCCTTCTTCAATTGGTTCTATCTTTCTATAAACATCGGTGCTCTTATTGCAGCTTCTGTGCTGGCCTGGGTACAATATAAAGTGAGCTGGGGATGGGGTTTTGGCATCCCTGCTATAGCCATGGCAATATCTGTCTGCTTTTTCTTTTTAGTTACTCCTTTATATCGAAACCAAAAGCCTGGAGGCAGCCCTCTCGCACGGCTCTGTCAGGTGTTGGTGGCATCCATTAGGAAATATAAAGTTGCGGTACCTGCTGATAAGTCTCTTTTGTTTGAGACAGCAGATGCAGAGTCCAATATCAAAGGAAGCCGCAAGATTGACCACACAAATAATCTCAGGTCAGGCTGATTTTCCCTTGATTACATGTTTGAACTGTTGCTTTAGTTTCTTACCTATGAGCTGTGGCTGTAACCTTCAGTTTCTTTGACAAAGCAGCTGTGGAAACTAAAACAGACCATTTAAAGTGCGAAATAAATCCATTGAGACTTTGCACGGTAACACAGGTTGAGGAGCTGAAGGCTATAGTTCAGTTGCTCCCCATATGGGCCTCTGGGATCATCTTTTCCACCGTTTACAGTCAGATGGGCAACTTATTTTTGTTGCAAGGTGAAAAAATGTATACTCGCATTGGTCACTCTAATTCAGGATCCCACCAGAATCACTTTCCATCTTCAACACACTCAGTATGATAGTTTGGGTGCCAATTTATGACAGAATCATTGTCCCAGTGACAAGAAAATTCACAGGTCACAAGAATGGCTTAACTCAACTTCAGCGGATGGGAGTTGGCCTCCTAATATCAATATATGCCATGTTAGTTGCAGCAATCCTGGAGCAAGAAAGACTGAGAATGATCGAAAAGCACAACTACTATGAGCTAAATGAAGTGCCATTGTCAATATTTTGGCAAGTTCCACAGTATTTTCTCATAGGGTGTGCAGAGGTTTTCACATTCATTGGACAATTGGATTTCTTCTATGAAGAAGCACCTGATGCAATGCGGAGTTCCTGCTCTGCTCTATCACTCACCACTGTTGCTCTTGTTACCTATTTGAGCTCCCTGCTTGTAACCATTGTTAATAGCGTGACTGCTAAGGATGGGAAGCCTAGGTGGATACCAGACAACATAAATTATGATCGCGTTGATTCTTTCTTCTGGCTCTTGGCATTGCTAAAATTATCTAAATTTAGTCGGTTTTCTCTTTATTGCGATTTGGTACACATATAAAAGGCCAGTGGGAACTCTTCGTTGATCGATTACATGTCTTAGCTTGTTGAAACAACTGTAAATTCTTCTCTCCCTGCATGAGAAGAATTAAAGAATATTCCTCTTATTATGTTTGAAATACGGTCTTTTCATGTCAATGTTTGGAAATAATGTAATATGTTGTGACAAAATGCAAGCAAGTACCACATTTTTATCTCGTCCATCCATGGCAGGCTGGCAGTTTAGAGAGATTATTAGCCCAATTCCTAGTTTTTCTTGAGCTGTTCTAGTATTTCTCTACAATTCCGGAAAAACGAAATCAGCATATAGACTGAAACAGGACTTCGACATAGACAACAGCTCTGCCAACTTCATCAGCAATTGATTTATTCCAAAAAAAAACCCATGTTCTGAATCTCGTATAATGCTAATTCCATTGAATCTGAGATGGGGCTTTAGGACAGCTTACGGTGAGTCGAGTGGGACTTTGAAAGTGCTGGAAACGAGGCCAGACTCGACCCTGTCGACAGGAATGCCGAGTGAGTAATCCTAACGGGCTTTGAAACTTGGTTTGGACCTTGTCGGACATTAGAGGCTACTTTGACTGTAATTAGTAAGGATTTGAAAATGAAAATTTCAAAATCTAACAATTGGATTTTGATATCGTTCAATCATTTACATCTCAATTTTAAGTTTTCACATAAACTTTTAATTTTATTATAAATAAGAATTATTTTTTGTTAGATTTGATAATTTTCAATGTGATATAATGACAAAAAATGCAAAAATAATACGTGTTAAAGTTTTAATCAAAATTTATAAGAATATGATAAAAATTTTAAAAATATATATTTTATATATATATGACATATTAACATGAATTTTAATTTGTAAATTTTGTATTTTTCATGTGTTTTTTTTTTGTAATGGTATTTTTCATGTGTTTAATAAATTCTTTTAAGTTTTAAAAAGGTTAATCTTTTTTAAAAAAAATAAACCTCCATTGATTAAAAACACACTTTATGGGGAGAACACAAATGTTGGGGATTTCAATGGTAATGATCCGCATTGGAAGAGTTGACATACAAAATTTTAAGAGACATGAAGAAGTGGTAATTGGGAGAATCTTTGGGCTTATGGCCATTTCCC
Source organism: Heritiera fomes (assembly GCA_032173925.1). Lineage (NCBI taxonomy): Eukaryota > Viridiplantae > Streptophyta > Magnoliopsida > Malvales > Malvaceae > Heritiera > Heritiera fomes. The sequence goes on from JAPDPM010000007.1 coordinate 38,157,037, forward strand.
ATAAGAGCAAGTTTTGGACTCTATTCTCAATGAATCCTAAGGAGAGGACCGATCTCCCAAATGCTCCTCCTTCATAAATTAATACAGAAAACTTAAACTAACGTCTTGAAATTATTAATACTACTTATCACTTAGATTAACTGGCAGGAAATTGTTCTAGCTTAATCAAAGGTCTCGAGTTCGAGTCCCTGGGTATGCAGCTATATTAAAACTTTTGAAGGAGAGCTTTGTCGCCCTTTGGGTCTTGCCCGGCTCGAATCCAGATTAGTCCTATACCAAAAGTATAGGGATACCGGATGGTCTAGATCAAAAAAACAGTATTTAGCAATTTTAAATATGCTATGATGTACGATATTAAAATGAATTGATAAAAGATATTAAGATGATATGAATTAATAGTTGGTAAGAATTATAAATGAATTTAGAATATTAAAAAAAATTTTGACGTGTTAACACGATTATTTACATGTAAATGACATTATAGGAATATAAAATATGCATGAATTTTAACTCTAACAAAGAGAATTTGCCTAGTGCTATTTGTATTTTGTTTTCTAGAACAAAAAAATGAAATCAAAGGGGGCGGGTTAGATTTCTTCAACTATTTAATAATAATGTACAAAGTAGTACTATAATGTTCTCCTTTTGCATTATTTGTCAGTAAAAAATTTTAAATTTTATGGATTGTATTAATGGAGTAATACATACCTCTTAAATATAATTTAAAAGAAAACAATTAAAATAAGTAAAACATCTATTGAATATTAATCTCTTAATTCAACTAAGAAATTAAAATATTAAAATTTATAAAAAAGAATTTTTAACAAAATTGATGTCATATGATTAGATTACAATTTTCAAGCCCCCATTATAGATTCTGTAAGTATAAGATCTGCAAATATTATCATTTGGAGGAATTAACAAGATAATTTAAATAATCCCAATATATTATTTAATTACACAATAAAACCCAATGTAGAAAGGGTTTAGCCAGGGCTTTCCTTTTCCATTTCTCTTCTAAATCTTGATACGCCCTCTCACAGATTAATCTTCAGTGTAGTACATTCTATCTCTTTCTTTGTTTTTTGCTTTGAGATGAGCTCACTGTCTCTACTCAAGCCATGACTCTCCAGCCCCAAACCCACCACCGCCAAACCCACCGTATCCGCACCTGTCATCACCACCCAACCACCACTCCCTTCACCGGATTTTGCGCATCATGTCTCCGGGAACGTCTTGCTGGCATCCAGAACAACTCACCCACCGCCAGTCCCACTCCCTCCACCTCCTCAACTTCCCAGCTCCGTCGCTCCAAATCCTGCTCTGGTGGCCCTAACCCATCATCCTCCTCTGCCACCTCAGAGCCCCGCCGTAAATCTTGTGATGTAGGGGCTCACAATACCCTCCACGACCTTTTCTCCATCGATGACAAAATAAAAACCCTCAATCCCGACCACCCTCCTCCAAAAGTTGATGCTTTTCTAGGCTTTGAAGAAGAAGAAGGAGAAGGAGAGTTAAAAACGATGAAGGAATTCATAGATCTCGAATGGGGAAGCAAAAAGACTTCTGGGAAATCTTTATGGGAAGCAGCTTCGGTTTTTAGCAAGAAATTGAAGAAATGGCGCAAAAAACAGAGCAAAAAGACGGAGAAAAAGGAGAGTTTGGTTAATGAGAAGGCAAGCAAAAGGGGATTAAGAGAGACTAAGTCGGAGATCGGGGAATATGGATTGTTTGGGAGAAGATCTTGTGATACTGATCCTAGATTATCAGTCGATATTGGCCGTTTATCTGTTGATGATTCAAGATTTCCCTTTGATGAGCCAAAGGCTTCTTGGGACGGTTATATGATTGGGAAACAGAACCCAAAGGTTAATGAGGAAGGAAATGTTGGGGAAGAGAGACTGAGTGCGGTAAAAGAGGTAGAAAGGAGTAGCCCTGGTGGGTCAGCTCAAACGAGAGATTACTATGCGGATTCTTTGACCAGAAGGAGGAGAAGTTTCGACCGGTCAACGTCGAATAGGAAGTTAAGTTTGGGGGAAGCTGAGGATTTTAAATCTTCGATTTCAAATGCTAAAGTGTCTCCTGAAACTGTTGGATTGTTTCACGGGGCGAAACTGTTGGTTACCGAGAAGGAATTGAGGGATTCCAACTGGTATTCTAATGTGGAATCTGGTTCGAAGAATGTTGGGTTTGCTGCTGATGGGGTTGGTCAAAAAGGGTTTAATCTGAAGAAGGCAAGGAACTGGAAAAACGTTTGGAGTATCTGGGGTTTGATACAGAGGCGAAAAGAGAGTGAATTTGAAGGGGAGAGGAATGTTCAAGGAAATGTGGCTGAGGGGAGGCTAACGGAGTCATTGCAGAAGCTTAGGAGGGTGGGTAATGGAGATGAAGATAGAGGTGTTCGAGGAAATGTCGGTGAAGGGACACTGGCGGAGTCATTGCAGAAGCTGAGGAGGTTGGCCAATGGAGATGAAGGTAAAACTAGGGGAGGAAATGTGGCTGATGGGACGCTAGCGGAGTCGTTGCAGAAGTTAAGCAGGGTGGCCAATGGAGATGCAAATGGGAGTATTGTAAACCAGAAGTTTTTGCGGAGCTATAGTGTTAGTGCTCGGAATTCAGTGGATGGTTCATCTTGCTATGGAATGAGTGTGGCTGAGCCTATAGGCGATGTTGATAAGAGAAGGGAGAGTCTTTTGCTGCAGCAGAATAGGTGTGTCAGGTATTCTCCTAACAACCTTGATAATGGGCTATTGAGGTTCTACTTGACTCCATTGAGGAGTTATAGAAGAAGCAAATCTGGAAGTAGGCTCAGAAGCTCACATTCTGTAGGTGGAGTGTACTGTAATGGCTCTTAAATTCGTTAAGAGCAAGCTATTATGTTGTAAAAATGTGTATGAATGTGTTTCTATTTCTTTTATAGAAAAAAACAAAAACCCACATCATATGGTCATCTTTCTTGTTCTAAGCATATGTTTAGCTTAGTAGTTATAAGAAATGAAATCACTTTGTTCAGATTTTTCCCCATTTTTCAGTGATGGCAAGTACTTTTACAGTTTTTCTGTTCCCTTTTTGATCCCTGCTTGTACAATTGGACAATGTTTGTGAAACTTATGATCAGTTGACTATGTGCTGAATGTGTTAAAACTAGGGTTTGCTTGTCAACTTCGATCATTCAAGGCTGAGATAGATAACTAGGATACGTTATGTTTGTACTAGGACAATAAGGTTTTTTATGTCGTCATTTGCATGTTAATAGTTGATGAAGTTATGCATCCTTTAGTCTACTTTTCTTTTGCTTTCGTGTAAAGTAAAATGCTTGAGACACTGCATTGACTTCTTCATGATCTCTACTGAAACTTGTGTTAGGGGAGCTGTCATACTCAACTGTAGCAAAAATGGAGTTGCCTATTGGATGGCTAATATGATTTTGGCTTAGTTAGATGTTTGACAAAGATAGCCTTACTTGGAGGCTTCGATGTCTATTTTTAGCATTATCGCAACATTGACCTGATGTTGCCTTAATTACACCAAAATCTACATTACTTAATATCAACTAATCATTGATCATTGCCATGTCCTAATGGAGGCTTGAAATCCTTACACCAAAATCCACATTACTTCAGAATTTCAGTTTCTTGAAACACATTTAGCCATGCATCTGGATTCCATGCGCCTGCAGGACATTTTTTCATGCATTTAGGTCTGAGAAACTGGCTAGAGTGCAGCCAATTAGATTAACACTGTTCATGAATAACTGATCTTAATCTTAACATTTGGAGTACTACTGGCCTTATCTTCATCTCCATTTTGATTATGCTCTATTTGCACGAGTTTAGCTACAGTAAAAAACAGAGCACATTGCTGCTTGCCCTTGGCTTAAGTTGTCAAAATGAGATGAAATGTTGGTAGAGGTCTTATTTAAGGGCTAACAAAACATGGGCAATTAAATGTAACTTGATCATCCAGAAAACTCAATCCTCAAACAAGAATACAAAGAAATCGATGCAAAATCCCCACTTATTCACTAAGCAATACAATTAACAACCAAAATGCTATAGCAGAAATCACTCACTCAACATCATACCCTTTTTCCTGAAGCTCCGAAATAACCTCATTCCTCATCCGGAGCCACAGCTTCATAGCTTCCTGCTCAAACTTCTTGTTCTGCATCTCCTTCTGATAATTAAACGAATCTTTATCGGCTTCAATGATCCCTTTTGGGCCAATTGTTGTTCCAATCATGCCTCCCTTAGCGACAAACTCTTCCATTGCCTCAGCATCACCAGGATAAGGAAACTCTCTGCGCTCATATAAATGGGCTAGCTCCCTTTCTTCCTTCGGCCTAGGCTTCAACGTCCACCACCCCAGTGGGGATGTTTCGTTGTAAAGCCAAGCGACGCCAAAAAGCGTGTACGTGCATAGCAATGCCTTCCCAACTTGCTTCCAAAAGTGATAGTCTTCTTTGCCTAATCCTATCTTCTTCAAATACTTGCCCGCATCTATCGACTTCAACAACTGGAAACCTGAAATTTGGAAAAACTAGTTTCATTCAGCCATTCCATCGAACAGGTTGAATCTAACCACTTGAAATCGGAAATTTACCTGTTTTGGCTTCCTGATATCGTTTCCGAGTCATAGTCGAAAATAACGGAATCTTAAATCTTAATCAAACTAATCCCAGTACCTTGACCAAGTAATAGTTTGAGTCTGTCGCATGATACGAGGATAAGGGAAAGCTTACCTTAACTAATTTCAATTAACGATAAGATCACAAGAACATAAAACAGTTTCTTAACTTCCAAATTTATCCCTTCAATTTCCAAAATTCACAAATCTATCCTGCACATTCCACTAAGGCAAAGGAAGGGGTAGCTAAGTCATTTTGAAATATTTAAAGTATATAAACCAGGCGACTACGGGTTGCAGTTTCTCAAGCCTACACTCGCGTGTCACTTCAACGATGAACTCAGCACTCTGTTTAAATCGACCGGTTCGCAATTTTAATCTTAATAGCTTTAAAAACCCAAAACTTATCGAAGCTAAGCAATTTAGACCTCAATTACCTTCTTATTTGATCCAGTCTTCAAAACTTAAGTGCTTCGGAAATGTAAATTCGAGGACCCATGTGAGAGTTCCGCTGCAGCTTCGTGATGACTCGGGTGAGTCGAGCAGGATTCTATCTCGTCCGACAAGAGTTTCATCCAACGATGCTCAGTTCGGCTCGTTGCCGAGCAAAGGCGGGGCTGAGTCGTCGAGTTTGGTGGAGTTTATCACGTCCGAGCGTGTTAAAGTGGTGGCGATGCTGGCTTTAGCTTTGGCGCTTTGTAATGCGGATAGAGTCGTCATGTCAGTGGCGATTGTGCCATTGTCGCTTACTCATGGCTGGAGCCGATCGTTTTCCGGCATTGTTCAGGTGGCCCTTTGAATGCATTTGTTTTGCTTATCTTCATTAGACATTCGGTTTTTGTTACTTTGAAACTTAAATGGTTGTAGATTACACTATAATTTGCCTAAGAAACAGGTAATTATTTGAATTTAAAGAAAATAGGGAATTCATTTTTTATTGGAAATGAGTTAAATTTCGCAGTCAAAGCATAATTTTTTTCAGGAGAGCAAAATGCTTGATTTTACTTTTAAGTCTATTAAACCATTTACTTTTGTTTTTTAACAACTTTGTATGAAGGAAATTGCAAGTAGTAGATCTAACAACCAAATCGAGCCTTAAATTCAGACATGTTTGTTACTTTTGTTTCTTATAATTGGTAGAAACAACTAAGCTCCTAGTCAAGTGGTTTTTATTACATGAACTAACTTGGGAACATGGTATTTTTAGAATAATATGTTGTAAAACTTAGTGACTACTTCTCATTTGCTTGTTAAACTTTGTTGCAGTCATCTTTTCTATGGGGATACTTGATTTCTCCGATAGCAGGAGGGACATTAGTGGACTATTATGGCGGTAAGGTTGTAATGGCATGCGGAGTGGCATTATGGTCTGTAGCTACCTGTCTTACACCATGGGCTGCTGAAAACTCTTTATTGGCATTACTTGTTGCAAGAGCTATGCTTGGTGTTGCAGAAGGTGTGGCTCTTCCTTGCATGAACAACATGGTAGCAAGGTATTGGTAGTCTGCTTATTTTACTGTTTGATGATATAAATCATGTGCATTCGAGCAAGTTCATTTTTCATAGTAACAATATGGTGAAGTCAAATTGTTGATGAAACTTTTTCTTTTAGATGGTTTCCCCCAACAGAACGTGCCAGGGCTGTTGCAATTGCAATGGCTGGTTTTCAGCTTGGCAATGCAATAGGACTCACTTTGTCCCCTATTCTCATGTCCCAAGGTGGTATATTTGGACCATTCGTGATCTTTGGATCGTGTGGATTTCTTTGGGTTTTAGTATGGTTATCTGCAACGTCTAATACTCCGGACCAAAGTTCCCAGATATCAAAATATGAACTGGACTACATAACGAACAAGAGAAAGAACTCTCATGCAGTGGAGAACAAACCTAAGACCAAAATGATCCCTCCATTCAGAAGATTGCTTTCTAAAATGCCAACATGGTCCCTAATTGTTGCAAATGCCATGCATAGCTGGGTAATGAACATTTCTTTCCTTTTTCTTTATTATGTGATTATGTTAATAAATTTCTAAATATGCTCTGATTATGAAGCTTAGGAATATGCTCTCTGACCATTCTGCTGTAAGCCTCTTTCTTACTTGTGACAAAAAAATGCTGTTGCCTAAACGCACCTACATAACCATACCACTTCCCTTCCTTAGCAAATAGGAATTTAATAGTTTTTGGTCCTTTCTTTCAGTCAATGTGAACATTTATAGAACTGGATGCATTAAATGCTGAATCGCATTAATTGAGGGCAAAATAGTTCTCTAACATGGAAATTTCTCGTTGGAGTATATGAGTTAAGTCACTTATAGTTTTACATATCTGCAAATACTCTATGCTTTTTACAAAATTATTTTTTCAGGGCTTTTTTGTTATTCTATCATGGATGCCTATCTACTTTAACTCGGTAAGGCAAAAACTTGACGATGAGCTGTTCATTTTGTGACATTTGCATGAATTTACTCTTATTAGAAGGTGCAAATAAGGAACGTTTTGGCATAGGTTCATCATGTTGACCTCAGACAAGCAGCATGGTTTAGTGCTGTTCCATGGAGCACGATGGCATTGACAGGATACTTAGCTGGTTTATGGTCAGACATGTTGATACGGTATGGCACCAGTATCACTTTGACTCGCAAGATCATGCAGGTAATGTTGGAAGAAAATGATATCATTTACTTAAAAAATTGGTCACGTATACCATATTGCATTTTGCTTTTAGCTTCTTTTCTTCGGTGGTCGTTTGCTTGTCTTCATTGGTTCTGAGCTTCCATTCTGGCTATTATCATCCAATCTGTTTCTTATCTGCAGTCAATCGGTTTTATTGGTCCCGCAATTTCTCTGATTGGTTTAACTGCAGCAAAGTGTCCATTAACTGCATCTGCTTGGCTTAGTTTAGCTGTTGGGTTGAAATCATTCAGTCATTGTGGTTTCCTTGTCAACCTTCAGGTCAGATTACTGAATAATTACCAAAAGTTAAATTATAATATTGAATGAATTTGTCTCATTCATCTAACTTTCTCCCTTTTGTTTCTGTTACCAGGAGATTGCTCCGCATTATTCTGGTGTTTTACACGGTACTGTGATTCATTTGCATTATCATGTAACTTTTGTTTGATCGCTTTATTGAAATGAAAAGTTTAAGAGCAAACTGTGTTAAGTGATAAACTTCATGCTGCAAGAGAAATGGTCTATTTTCAACTTGTTCACCAAAGTATAAATTATTGTTATGCTTTGATTTCTTATTCTTACACTCTTAATGTAGATGCTGACATGCTGTGTGTTGCCTGTTAGAATTTATGTATATGGCTCGCACTGCCTGTGTTTGCTGACAAGAAAGTAAATTGTTGTTAACCACTATTCAAACAGTTATCTAGGTACATGTACTTCCAGTATTATTTCTGAGGAAATGAACTAGAGCATGATCATTAGATCATAATTCTCATGAGAATAAATGAATTCATTAGGACCATATTGCATTTTTAGATTCTAGAGCTGGAGAAGATGCAGCTTGGTCATGTTTAGATAATGATCCCTTTATTTCTGACCTTAGGATTGTCAAATACCGGGGGAACATTTGCTGCTATTTTGGGAACAGTTGGAGCTGGCTTCTTTGTCGAATTGGCTGGATCATTCCAAGGATTTTTGTTGCTCACATCACTCTTATACATTCTCGCGGCTCTTTTCTACAACATCTTTTCCACCGGAGAGAGTGTCAACTTTGATGAAACTGGTCAGGATCATAGCCAGATTCTCTAGTGACTCTTTAGTTTGCTTTTCTTGAACTTACTTTAACAAAGAAACTAAATAAACCCCCCAAAGGCCAAAGGCCCAAAGCCCATCAACCTAGTACTACTTTCATAATTGATTCTGCATTATACAACTCACTGCCATGATTACTTTTTCTCTACCAGATGGCTATTGTGAATAGTACTTTGTAATTACAGGATGCATAAACTGTAAGATATAATTCTAGCCTACTTTCAAAAGCTATAAATTTTTAAAAATGAGTTTATATTTGATGCACAATCAATAATATAACGTCATGTCATTAATGAGCAGAGTTAAATACCTTGCAGGTCCTTAAAAATAATTTAAAAAAACTTTATTGAATATTTATTTTTAAGGGTTTTTATATTTTATAACTTTATTCATTAATGAGAGGACATACATCAAATATAAAACTGCTTATTACATTTGCTTCACCAGTTTAATTCTACCTTCAACTTCTCCTTGTTTTGCTAATTGGTTGCATGCATAAATTGTGGTCAGCAGTTTCATGAGCCATTCTTTAGACTACCAATTATAAACCGCAGTTGGTGGAGCCTGCCTGGAATCATCTACTGCAACAAGAGGAGTAAAGTTGTTGAGTAGTAGATCCTGCGAAAAGAAATAATCCTCCTGTTAATTTTCTGCATGTAAAGCCAAAGAAATGTACAGGACGTGATTTTTGCAGTCCGGATATCTGATTTTTCCCCTGTATATAGGGTTTAATCCAAAATATAAAATCTTGAAGGGAAGTGATAAATGCTGGAAGCTTCGTATGTCTTACCTGTTTCTATTCTGTCATGTGTTGGAACCTAATATTTTAATAATAAAATATAAATAGTTTTTAAAACTTTTTTTTTCATATGAGGTAAAAAGGGAGTGAGAATTGAACTTTAAATATTAATAACTATTAGATCAAACCTTGGATGTTTTTTTTTTAATAAAGATCAAGCCTTGGTTGTTAAATCGTTTCTAAAACTTTGTTGTATAGTAACTAAGCTTTATTGTATAGTAACGTTTTCACTAATGAAATGCTAAGCTGTTTCTTTTTGATAGCCGTTTAATAAAATAATGGCCTTAAATTCATAGTTAATAGTTGGTAAGTTACTCATGCAGTTACCATTAATGAATTATTTTGTGAATTAAATCATAAACTATTATTTGATATGAGTTACAAACAATGAGGCCTATAATTTAGAGACCAGACTTCGTATGCATAGACACCTATTCACTTGTATTTTTTTTTTGTGTAAGCACAGGTATCTTTATTCGTTTTACGGTCGAGATTAATATTATTCGGACCGGAAGTGGTAAACAGTAAAGTCCTCCCAACAGTGGACCTATTCACTTCTATGATATATCACACATACTTTCTAAATTTTTGAATAAGAGATAAGTGCTTGATATTAGAACTCTTTACAAGTTAATACAGAACTGTAGAGTGTATAATGAAGATAGGTTGAGTTGTTGTATTCTGGGGACGACACGTTTTAAGTTCTTGTTGCACCGGTTATATAATTCCCACATAGGCATAAAATCGTCTTAAAGACAACTAGATATCCGTGCCTCAGTTCAACTCTTTATAATCAATAAAACAATCATAGTTTATACTTTCTTACATTATTTTTGTTACTAATATTTTCTTTTGTTTCAGGTTCTAATATCAACCAAATTGTAAGGTGAGATCTAACAATTTTAAGATGGACTCCAACATCATCTGCATATATATCTTCGAAAGATGGGGTTAATGGTCTCTGGTTGACCTGTAAAATCTTACACCCTTAAAAATGAATTGCTGCAGGATAGAAGAGGACTACCATGAATATGTCACATTTTCTTACTGAAATTTGGTATAAAAATTACTGGTAGATTTAAGTGTGAGCAAAAACCGGTTCAAATCGACTTAATCGATCGAATAAATCAGTTCTGAATTAAGCCAATTTGGTTAAGTTTGTTTTTTATTTAAATTAATTTCTAAATTGATTTATTCAATTAAGTTATTTGATTTTTAAAAATTATAAATCGAGTCAATCGAATTAGTTGATTTTTTTAATGTATATATGTAAAATAATTGAGGTGGGTAGTTTGGATTTAAATTTAAGTTTTATAATTGGTTACAATTCTTTTTTAATTACTTAACCATAAGATTGTTGGCTTAAAATAATATTTATTTAAATAAATTAATATTCAGGTCTTCATCGTATTAAAGCATATGAGAGAGAAAAATATTATTCACATTCCAAAATCATTTGTCTTTAGCAGACAACAACAAACCAGAAGCTCTGCTTTACGTATCTTTTACTTTATTTAAACGATATTCTATAATTTGTATTTTGGTTAGAGAATGTCATTTTTATATATATTTTTCTGCATCATATGCAACTAAAGTTGTAGATTATGGTTGCTTGTGGCAACATAGTTTGAACCATGACACTATCCTCTTTTTTCCTTTCTAAACCTGAGTCTGAAGCAATCTTGTTCTTGTTGGAATGTATTTACTGATTAGAAGCTTAGACTTTGTAAGCAGTTTGCTTCTGGGCGTGACCGGACTCAGTGAAAACGGCACCAGTAGGATTGGAACTTAAATCACTCTCTTGAGACATCCCTGCCGACTACGGCAACTCATAATTTCCAGACAGAAAAGACGTTGAACACGTTTTTAGTAACATCTGATAAATAAGAGTTTCGAAGAGGCATAGAATGCCAAATCAACAAGCAGCATAGAATACAAAACCAATCATAGAAAACAGGTCAAGCATCTAGTTCACTTGAAACTACGAGATTAGAACATTTATTCAAAATATACATAAAAGGTTTGCTGAAGAACTAAAGCAGCATAGAGATCCTTTACTACCCTTCAGGATGAAGAATCAGATTTAGGAGTAACGGTTCTCGAAACAGATCTGGACGTCGGACTTACGCTTCTACTTCTAGAGTAGCTGTCATCAGACCCTTCCCGCCTGGACCTCTTGGAGCTTCGTCTAGGTGGTGGAGAAAGGCTTCGTGAGTAGCTCCTCCTTGACTTCCTCTCTACGGGGGAAGGGCTGCGTGAGTAACTCCGTCTTGAGCTGGTCCTTTGCTTGGGGCTGATGCTACGTGAGTAACTTCTCCTAGAACCTCTCCTTGCCCGAGGTCGCATAGGGCTTCGGGAAACAGATCGGTACTGGCGTCTTCCATAGTAACGATCATCTGGTGAATCATAATACCTAGAGCAATATGGAGAGTAGGACCTGTCACGCCTCCTACTGTAACGGTCCTCTGGCGAGTAGGAACGGTCACGTCTTCTATAGTAGCGGTCATCTGGTGATCTTGATCTGCTATAAGGTGAGTAAGAGCGTGAGTGAGACCTTCGATGAGGAGAGTAAGATCTTCTCCTACTCCTATCAGATGAATAACGAGGTGACCGACTCCGGCTCCTTGAATAAGGAGAATAGCTAGGCGATCGACGACGAACTGTATACAGACAAGAAAAATTATAAAACAAAATCTAGTTGGCTTGAAACCATTAGAAGTAATCCAGATAACTAAAATATTTATCAATTACAAAACTGTTACAGATGTGCCATACCACGAATGGTTCTCAACCCCAAATACCTTCCTGGAGTAGGGGTTCTCCCCCTCCGCCTCTTGGCCTGCATTAAACAAAACTCCAAGCATGAGATTGCGGAATTACCGAGCAGTCTCCAAATAAGGGCTACTGAAAGAGTGTAGCTGTTTAAATCAACATGCAGAATAAATGAAACAGCACAAGGCATAATAGCTAAATAAAGAGAGAAATTCAGGGCATACAACCCAAACAGTCTGATACTTGTGTTTGATTTGTTTGGTTAGTTGTATGACTTTTGGAGTTTGGTGAAGAGCTGCTACACACAGCTAACCTGCTGCCACAAAAACTTCAAGTGGAAAGAAGCAAACAACTTTCAAACTTGTAGAGCTAACCATCCATATTATACAATTTGAAGGAGTAGTTACTAATTACTATTAAGGTAGCCACTAATCAAGATAAAACTGAATTCTGAATCTTTTACCTTCTCCACAGTAACGACACGTCCTTCAAGAACAGAGAGGTTCAAATTCTTGATACAGCGATCAGCTTCTTTGTTGGTGGCCATTGTAACAAACCCAAACCCTCGAGATTCCCTCGTCCATGGATCAACCACAAGATGAACATCAATCACCTATATATCAAGATTCTAATTGTTAGAACTCAGAAAGCACATATAGCTGAAGAATATGACATTAGTGAATGAAAATGTGATTTTTTCTGTAACCAGAAATAAGAAAGTTTGAACACAACAATGCACATAATGAAAGTTAAACACATCCGTACATTTCCCTCACTAGCAAAATGCTTCTCCAACTCTCTCTTTGTGATCCGAGGTGACAAGCCTGTCACATACAAATTGTTCCCAGGATTTTCAACGTCACTTTCAGCACTCCTACCAATCAAAAAATCAAGCAGGCAAACACATATCAACATTCCAAGACACAAAAACACAATACACAGCAGAGGCAGAACTCGAAGAAAAGATATACCTTGAACGATTCCTCGACCTCGATAAAGATCTTGATACAGACCTACCGCTATATGACTTGTATGGTGAAGGAGAACGGGAGTACCTTGACCTCTTAGAGTACGACATCTGGCAAGATGAACACAACATACAGCTCAATAGTAATTCTCAAACAGTAACATTTAATTACAGCCTCTCCCTTATAATCTAAATACATAATTTCTTCATCTTCAAAAGTATTTCCAGTGGCTAAAGAAGAAAACCGTTTTTTAACTCAAAAGAACAAAATTAACCACATTCTGAAACAGTTTTTCATAATTAAATCCTCACTTTAATCTTTCACATGACAAATTGATCAGAAATTTAATACCCCAAATTCCTTTACATTACCTTCGAGGTTAAATTAGAATTAGACTTTGAATTGAAATATTCCATACGTAGATTTACAATAATAGGCATTTAATTATACCAAAAATGACAAATTTACCAATGTTTTACTGCTCATTAAAATAAGTATTTTTTGTTCAAATAAACTCTCCTCTTAGAAACTACGCTAACCGATTTTAATTTAAGGTCAAACACAACCCTAATTACAAATCGAAGCCAAATTCAACTTCACCGAACAAAATTTTCGAGAATAATAATTAAAATTAAAAAAATAATCCATTAGGCCGCTACCAAGAATTAAAGATCAATTTAGGAAAAAAAATAAAAATTGATTAAATTAAAGGCAATAAATTAATTAGAATCCACAACTTACCTTTGAAAAATTATACAGTTAAACGCAGAAGATCGAGTCGATTAGATCTCTCTATAGCGAAGATTTGTTTCGTCCTTCCGTTACGCAGCTGAAGATTTCGAATAATTAGAAAAGGCAAAAATATTTTATTTATAGTAAATCTGTAATTGGGCTCCGGCAGAAGTTTCTGGAGATGCGGACGTGAGGGTACATTAAAATTCCGTTGAATTCTTCCACTTCGAGTCCGTGGCTTGTGGGCTTTTTGGTCATTCCAATGGGTTTCTCTTGCCATTACTGGGGCTGTTGAGGCAATCAAAACGTGACGCGTGTTCCGAGGGATTACGGTAGGAAGTGACACGTGATTGGGACGATGAGTTGGCGAGGTCTGAAGTGACCAAAAAGGACTTCATCAATGGAGGTGGCGAGTCGTGAATGGTTACGATCGACTTAGGATTTTTTTTATAAAAAAGATTAATAGTCGAATACATTTTTAATTTTTATATCAAAATGATCATAAATTTTTATAGTGTATTTGGATTAAGAATTTTGAAATTTTAAAATAATTTAAAATAAATACATTTCAAAATGCATTTATTAAAAATATTAGAATTTAAAATTGTCTTGTTTGGTTAAAAATTTAAAAAAAAAGAGTTTTGCATACTAAAATTTAAAGAAATAAAAAAATAATTACGAAAAAAAATGATATTATATATAATAAAAAAATGCAATATGAATATTATTAGATTTTAAAAAATGATTATTATCTTATCCATCGCCAGTGGAGTTTTTTAACTCTACAAGCGGAGTTAAGATGATGACACGTGTCTCATTTTATTTATTTATTTTTTTTTAAATACTTTTAAATGACACATGTCATCATCCTAACCCTACTTATGAAATTAAAAAACTCCACTAGCGGTGATAGGATAATAATCCTTTTAAAAATGTGTAGATATTATTAATAATATAAAAAAAATAAAAAATATATGTTATATTAAATAAATATTATTTTTCTTTTTTAGTCTTATATTTAATAGTGGGTTATATGTTTGAAAAATTTTGAAAAATCACCTATTCAGGTGGATTTTCAATGAGAAATTCGAGCATCTCTAGAGGTGATTTGGAAAATTTTCAATTAACCGATCAACCGAAATTAATTTGGTTAATCGATCGGCCACTGAACTTAATTCAGTCGGTTGTCGATATAAAATTTTGTTAAATTTCAAATATCGATTAATTTAGCTCGAAAATCAAATTTTTTTCAATTAACCGAATTAACTGAAATTAGGGGTAAATAATTTAAAATTTTAAATATTGGTGGAGGAGTGTGAAGCTATGCGTTTTGGTGGCCTTTAAAAATTAGGATTTATCAGTTTAATTAAGGTTAACTCAAAAGTGATTTCACTAAAATTAAAAAAAGCCCTAATTTCACAAACTTAGTAGTAACATGAATATATGAGTATTAAGTTGATAGTTGTGGAATGAGTAATATTTTTGTTGAATTTTTATCAAAGTTATAATATTAATTGCTAAATATATAAGTGATTCTTATTTTACTATTATGTTGATGTACTTTGTTGATGATGTGCGTGCACGTGTTTGTGTGAATGAAAGTAACCTAGCAAAAATTTTGTACAAAGTTCGGTTAATTGGTTAATCAATCGAATTTTATTTCAATTCAGTTAATTTGAAAATACAAATTTCATTAATGAAAATGAAATTATATACTTCGGTTAATTCAGTTTTGGCTATTTCAATTCGAAATTAACCAAATTAACACCTCTAAACATCTCAAAATCTCTCCTGAATATTCTCCTAAATTTTGAAATTCTTCCAATTATTTTGGCAAACAAATAAATTAGATTTTGGACTTTTGAATATCCTTATTGAAATGAAATCTCCCATTGAAATCCTTCATCCAGACACACACTTAATGTTTTATTACATGTCATAAGCTTTTAATTTACTATAAATAAAATGGGTTTAATATATGATGAATCAATGCAATATAAATTGACACATCATTAATAAACAAACTAAAAATATGTCAAGCCCTTAAAAATAAATACAAATAATTTTTTTCAATTAGCTCATAAAAATTTTTTGGTGAAGTGTCAACCTCTTGTGCATTAACAATGTATAGAGATTACACACAATCCATGCATATAAATCCAAATAAAATTTTAATTTTTCAATATCATGCAATTAACTATCCAAATTTATAATGCATAATAATTTTGCTATCTTAACCTATTCAAACCTTAATTCTATTTAATGAGATAGAGTAACGTAGTGTAGCTGTTTATAAGATATCTACCTCCTAAATATTGTCCATGTGGTGGTGGCAAGCTGGCAACATAGCTTGGACAAAGCATTACTTTGGCTTTCTAAGGACCAAGTATATGCATCTTGAAGCTGGTCTGTACCAGTTAAAGCCCACCATTTTATTTATTTATTTATTTTTGTTCATTGATAAAGGAGACAAACAATAACAAAGCTATTACAACAGAAGGCTTAGCTCTTTGGGTTGGTTAAACATCCAATCTAGGGGACATATTCCTTTCCTGGCTTGTTTAGCCACCTAATCAGCAGCCCTATTGCATTCCATAAACACAAAGTTAAATACAACTTCATTTGCATCAGCGATAAGAAACAAAATATCTTATTCGATTGCCAAAGTCTCCCAACATCGAGCAGCATTAGGGTCATTAAGAAGCTTCACAATATCACGATTATCAGACTCAATAATCACTTTATCCCAGCCATTGGAACAAACAAGAACACAAGCCATTCTAATGGCAATAGCTTCTGCAGTCTCCACGCTTCTCACTTTCACCATAGCATGAATGCCATCAATAATTCGACCACCATCATCACGGCAACTCCCACTTCAAATGACTTCTGATTAAAGGAGGCATCACAATTGAGTTTGATGCAAGAAGAGGGTGGTTTCTGCTAGCGAAAAGTAGAAACATTTTGACCCTCCAAAGAAACAGCAGAATTGGAAAAGCACTCAAGCATTTCCGCAAACTCATTGTAAGCAAGCTTCCAAGTTTGAATCGGATCTCCTACCATACCTTCAAACAAAAAGCGGTTCCGCGTTTTCCACAAACTCCAGACAAGACAACTGATCAATTCCACGCTGTTAATAGCTCCAAATTGAGGAAGGAAGGAAACAATCTCAATCCACCATTGTTGAAATCCCCAAAGCCTTCACGTCATGGACAGTAACTAAATCCCGAAGCTCTCCAAACAACTTGGGCAAAGGGAAAAAGAATAGAATATGCTCTAGGGATTCCGCTTTCAGAAAACATCGATCACAAGAATTCTCCTTAGCCCGATGACAAGCTAACAAATTCTCTTTGGTTGGAAGTGCATTGTGACAAGCTCTCCACAAAAAATTCTTAATCTTTGGCGTGACTTGACTGCTCCAAATACCCTTCTAGCCCTTATCGTTACACTAGTTACGAAGACTGTTTTCTTCTTCCTTGGAATTGTTTCCCTTATTGTGGATGAGTCGATATCCTGATTTTACACTCTATTGGCCATCTTTAGAATAATGCCAAATTAATCTGTCAGCAGAAAAAGGGGAGCCAATGGGGATTTTCAAAATAGCCTTGATCTCCTCTTCATTAAAGAACTTCTTCAACTCTTCAATTTTCCAGGATCTTTTCTCATGATTAATCAAATTAGCTACCAACGACGGACAAGTCCCTTGTGGTTGAGGAGAGAGGATCTTAAAATGTGGAAGATCTGGCACCCATCTATCCTGCCAAATAATAATATTGCTTCCATTACCCACATTCCATCTCGAGCCTTACTTTAGCACCTCGATCCCCCTATGCAAACTTCGCCAAGTCCAGGAAGGGTGCCTACCTCTTCTAGCCTCTAAAACAGAGAAATGGGGAAAATAAATACCTTTTAACATCTTGACCCAAAAAGCTTCAGGATCATTGACCATTCTCCATGCCTGTTTTGCCAAGAGTGCATCGTTGAAATTTGAAAAGTCCCGGAATCCCAATCCACCCTTAAGTTTGTGATCTGCCATTATCCCCCAATCTCATCCAATGAATTTTGTCTTTGTCCGTGTCAACCCCACTCCACCAAAACCGATTAATAAGAGTATTTAAGCTATTGCAAAAAGAGGCCGGCAACTTGAAATGGGCTGAATTATCCAGCTTTATTTTATTTTTATAAATTTTGTGCTAAACAGAGTTTTAATATTTTTATTCGATTTAAACTTGTGCCATTAAACTTGTTTATGGGCTGAATTATCCATTGAAGTTCAAGCACTTGAAATTTAGGTGAATTTTGACAAAAATATTAAGTGCATGTTTGGCACATGGGATTATTTAAAAGATAGGATAATTATCATCTTATCTCATGTTTGTTATTCATTTAAACAAAAGGATATGATTAGTGAGAGGATAAGTCATCCTATACCAAGAAGATAACTTAATCATTAAGAAAAGTGGAGGATTATTTTTAATTCATAGGATAGGATATGTTTCAAAAAATTTTATTAATGAATTTCCTATTTTATCCTTAAATTTTATCCAATAAAAAAAATCATCATATCCTAAGTTTAATCTTGCACATAACAAATATGGTAAAGGATAAAAAATCATTCTATCTTATGCTTAATCATTGTACACACCAAACATAAGATAAGATGTTATCATCTAATCTTATCCTATCCATAATATTATTTTATCCTATCATAACCTTATCCCATGCACCAAACATGTACTAAGGTCATTAAATAAACCTAGGCTAAAAATGAAGTCTGATTAAAAAATGGATCGTACCTTGATCTTATTCTTAGAAGTCCAAATCCAGCTTTGCCTTTTTTTTGTAGCAACATTAAAAAAAAACTTTTTTATTGCTAAATAATATTTAAGTTGATTTCTTTCAAACCTTACTAATAATTAATTTTATAATTATAATTCTATAAGAGATAACACGTTTAACTTAATCATAAAAAATTACATCATAAAAATTTTGAGTTTTTTTCCAAGTAATGTATTTAAAAAATAAAAATGTTACAACATAAACACTAAATTGAAGAAAATATATTTTTTAATGCATGGGTTTGGGCAAATTTGGGTTTTATTGTGGCTCGTAAAAACGAAATTGGACAAAATATCAGATTAGAAATTTGAGCTAGATCGAGCTTGGACTCACATGAAGCCTCGTAATATACTATTTAAGCCTACCTCAAACTTCATGAATAAGTCGACATGCGATGTACAGTGACAATTTTAATTTATATTAATTTTTTAAAAATATAATAAAAATAATTTTTTTGAAATACATTTTAAATAATGTATTAAAAATTTTGATGTGTATAACCAAAAAAAAAATTGGATGTGTATGTAGAATACACAAATTAAAAAATATTTTGAAATAAAATACTAATTAGAAAAATTATAAAAAAATGAATACAACAAATCTAAAATATTAAATAAATAATTTAAATCGCTACAATAGTAAACACAATTAACTATAGTTGATAAAAAAATATAAATAAACAAAATGATTCAACAAATAAATAATTTTTTTATGTGAAATGTTTGAACAATAAAAATATAAATGTACTGTAAAAATTAAAAAAAGGTTTATTTAAAATTCCTCATGATTTTTTTTTAAATTTTAGGACAAAAATTTCTTTTAAAAATGATATTATAGACCTTATGGCTTTTTAAAGATCCACTTTCAAAAAAGTTTTATGCTTCCGAAAAAGTCTTAGAACTTGAACCTTTCTTTCATTATTCTAGCTTGGTTTAGTTTATTGAAAATGTTTTTTGGAAAATGATTTATAAATTTTCTAATGTTTAGCTGACAAAAGATTGATTGTTCAACAAAAAATAATTTTTTGCTCAATGAAAATTAAGTCATTTTCTTGAAAATTGTCTTACGCTCTTAAATATGGGAATATATTTTTTGAAAAATAGTTGTTTATGTTTAATGTTATTTACAAAACTCGTGAGTATATTTATACTTAAGAACATCAATATGATTTTTAGAACATTGATTTAATTTAATCCTAAATAAGATATTATTATATTAATAAAAATATGTTTATTTAATTAGATAAAAAGTTAAATATTAAAATACTAACATTAAAAACTTTTCAATATTTTAAGTTTAAATATTTTATTTTGTATATTATTAATTTAATATTTTAGTTTAAGAATGTTTTATATTTTATTTATAAATATTTATATTAATAATTTAATAATAAATATAAATAAATAATACTTTTATTATGATTTGAATAATAAATACTTACAGAATAAAATATAATTATTTTAAGAGTAAAACATTTTAATATTTCAAAAATAAATATTCATATATTATTAATATTTTATATATTAAAATAGTAATATTACTTCAAAAAATATTAGTATAAGTAATAATAAATAGTTTTCTTTTAAATAATTTTCAAAATTTGTTGTTGTTGTTGTTGTTATTATTTTGTTCATAAGAGTTACAATTGGAAAATAGGGATTGAATCTTAGACTTAAACCCTCTTAAAGAGGGTAACAACAATTAAATTAAGCTTTTATTGTTATTTTTCAGAAGTTATTTTTAATGAACCAGATGATCTATTTTGTCTTTATTAACAATCATTTTTTCCTACTATTTTTAGATCAAAACTTAAATGTTGTCTTTTGTTTCCTGGGAAAACCGGTTTTCAAGTTTTTTCTTTTTGTACTTCTTTTCTGTTTATGTTTAGATTTGATCAATATCATTACATTTACATTTGAGAATATAAAATCCTGAAAAATTAAAAAAGACAACACCATAAAATCAATAACTTAGGGTGTGTTTGGCATCAATTTTATTTTGTGTTTTATATTTTTGTTTCCAAAATCTTGCAACATAAAATATGAATTATGTTTGGTTGGTGTGTTTTTATTTTCTAAAAATGAAAACAAAATGCAAAAATTTGAAATGTTTTGGAAATAGTTGAAAACGTAAAATTGTTGTTTTCAGTATTTCGGAAGCATTTTGTTACTATTACCGCACGGGTACTGTTCATCCATGCGGCTACAGTAACTCATTTTAATGATAAAAATTGCAACCCTTCCTTTAAGCTTGTCACTAGTGCGTTTCGAACCCAAACCAATTTTTATTCCCAAGCCTTTACCACCTTCACTCACCTCTGGCAGTTTATTAAAATTGGCAACAAAAACTCCTTTCCAAACATGTTTTCAAATTTAATAAATTGAAAATAAAATGAGAATAAAACAAAACAAAATTTACAAAAACATAAAATATAAAACACACAACAACCTTAAACAACCCCTTATATATATTAAAAGAGAGTTTTCAAAATTGAAGAAAAATATGATTTTTCTAATGATGACACATCATCAATTTTGAAATCAATTGCAAAATCTGCAAAATAAATTTAAAATCTGTAAAATCAAGTCTTTGACCAATTTCCAATTAATTTTGACTCAATAAAGCTTCTTCATTTGCTTACAGGTGGTTTTTTATTGTTAATAAAATGAAATTCGATTGAGTTTCAACTGGATTCTTCCAGACAGAGGAAAAGTTAAATTTTGATTATTTTTTTTCTCTTCAACACGTCACTTACGCGTGTCAAAATATGATTCTCTTTGTCTCCACGTTTAACTTCTCCTTTGAGCTTTGCAACTCTTTGTTTTTTTTTTTTTTCCTCTGCATTTCCCTTTCATTTTCTCTCTGTCTCGGTTACAGCTGATATTTTTCTTTTGATTTTCAAGGCATTTGACAACAATACATTTGAAAATTTCTTGATAACAATACTGCCTATTTGATTTTGCTAATGCTTGCATTGTTCTTCACCTGGTTGGAGGATATAAGGTATGTTCATGCTATATTGAAATTCCTCAAATTTTTTAGCATAGCTTGGTGATTTACGGGTAAAGTAATGATATATTTTGATTTCAATCATGGAATGGAATCTTAGAGTTCATGATGGTATAGTTCAATTTGTAATCTTATTTTAAATACCCGTTTAGTGTATTTTTGACACAAATGTTGTTTGTATCCAGATGACAACAACAATTGCCGTTGAGAATCTAGGACATAGAAGTGAAGATATTATGAGCATTAAAAGCTCATAAGAACTTGGTTCAGTTCTATGATGCTAATGAAAATGATTTTAATGTTTATGTAGTAATGGACTAAGTTTTAGTATATTGACTTTTATTAATAAAGCTTTCATTGTCTTACATTTTTGCCTTTTATCATATATCTTTCAATTACGGGATGCAGTAATTTTTCTTTTTACTACGTAGGAATTAATGCCAATGTTTTAATGCTTGAAGATCATTAATAGATGCAAGCAATTTAATGGCAAAGCTTAATTTAGAGATCATATTGGATGATTTAATTTAACAAGTGTCGAAGAGTGAGTTTTAATAATTACGCGATAGTGTATGGAGTATCAGTGTTGGGAGGGGGACAAACTTAATCACGCTATGCTTATCCCGAGTCCGGAATAGTCACCGAAAGTGAAAATCGGAGGATTTCGACCAAAAAAAATAATTACGCGATAGACTAAGCAATGAGGGCATAAAAAAGGACACGTGTAGTACTGAGTCAACAGACAGATGGGAACTTATTTGTTTGAATTTTTTTTTCATATTATTTGTTAATTTAGTTTAGGCAATTTTCATGACATTTTGTATTTGAAAATACTTACGAGCAGCAATTTATTTATTGCACATAGCGAAAGTCAATTGCTTAAAGAAATGGGGAAGTGATTGAAAATCTTCTCTTCCCTTCACGAATTGCATTTTCTCTCTTAAATCTAATATCTTATTTTCTAATTACAATTATTTTTTTTATTTCGACAAAATTAAAAAAAAAACCGCAGCAACACGGGTACAATATCTAATAAAATTATTATTGTTAACCAGAAAAAAAGGGAGGGAGAATAACAATAAAATGTAAACTTAGTGTATTTATTCAAAATAGTTTGATAAAGTTATTTTTTAAACTTAATGGACTGATTTAAGATTATTTTATGAACTAGATGAGATGGATTGAGGTGTGAAATATAACGGATTTCAATTCAAAACTACCAAAATGATAACCAATTAATATAGGATGTAATGTAATGCTATGATTGATTTTTATTGATTCATAATAAAAGGTCAAAATAAAACATGAATAATAAAACTTTAAAATTAATTTTTTTTAAAAATAAATAACAATTGTTATGTCAATTTTTGATCGGTAGTCCATAATCAATCTCATACGGTAAGATTGAAGCCCCGCTCATAATCATGTCAACGGTTAAGGGTCGATTTTTTCTATATCTAAAACAATATATAAAAGGAATCTTATTGATAATATGCTGAAACATGTCCTAGATTGGTTTCTTAGGTTGCTAACTGAGTAGGTTCTGCAGTAATTTTTACATAAAATAAAAAGGTGCACTAAGAATATTCTAACTGTTGCACAAAATTTACACAAAACGATAGAAGGCATAGAATAAAAGCAACAATCTTTATTCTGAGCAAAAAAAAAAAAAGAAGCAACAATCTTTATCCTTTTACTTTCTCTCTTTGCCTTTATTTTTTTGGCAATTGACTTACATGTAAAATACATATAGGTTCTGATCTTTTTTTTTTTATAAAGATATTTCATTTAAACTTTAATGGGAAGATCTATGAAAGAAGAAATATTAGGTTGCTAATTGAGTAGGCTCTGTGTTAGCTTTTATCTTTTTTTTTTGTCTAAATCACATGTATCTTTATTCACTTTAACTGTTTAAGACTAATCTTATTCGGGATTTAGTCACAGTTAAGGCTCTTTATCCCTTTCCAAATGTGTATTTAATAGGAGTTGAACCCGAGAATTCTTCCCACAAACTCAGTCTGCATTACTAACTGAGCCACAACCTATAAGTGTGTTGGCTTTTATCTAATTATCTATAACCTTATATAAAAAGATCCAAAAAGAAAATTTTTAATTGACAAGTGTCCAATGACACAAAAGTATATTTTATTTTTATTCATTACTTTTTATTTTTATCTATTAAAATCTAAGAAAATAAAAAGAGCAAAAAATAATATATTATATAATATCATAATTAACCCAAAAAATATTAAATAATAAAAACTAAAATATTTGTTAAACTTATTTTTTCTTATTTATTTCTTTCTTAATTTTCTGCGTATATTAAATATATCAAATTCTTCATTTAAAGTTGGCCAAAAAAAATTCTTAATTTAAAAATGATAAGGTTAAAAAAATTGAATGAATTAAATAATTAAATATAATTATATAAGAAACATAACACAATAATATTTTAAAAAATAAAAAATATAATTAAAAATTATAAAATGAATGGTAAATTTAAATAATTGAAATGAATTACAAAATGTAGATGGATTATTCTTTAATTTTTATTAATATTATTCAAATTCAAATCACGAAGGAATTATATAAATATTTTTTTTTACAAATTTTAAATAATTTATATTTTAAAATAAAAATTATTTAATCCTGCCATAGCGGGAGGCTCACACTAGTACATGCTAATTTATACCGAAATTTCCAATTCTTAATTTCTTACCAGCCAAACAAGCCCCAAACTCTTCTCAATGCACAGTGGTACTCTGAAAATTGTACTTTCCTTTTCTTTCACTCACAACCCGCGAAAAAGCTTTCGAATCAAAACCGGAAACTAAACCGCCTTGCAAAACGTTCGATCCCCGGCACATTCCGGCCACGGAAAATGAAACCGATCCAAGCGGCAAATGGGTTCAGTTTCCGAGTTGGATTCACCGGCCACAGCGGCCACCTCAGAGTCGAGCCTCTCTACACGGAGGAGAGAGATAACCCTATCAAATCCCTCCCCGACTTCGTTCTTGTACGTTTTTCTTTTCTTCACTTTTGACATATGCAAACAGTTAACTACTGTTTTGACTTTTACGCTTGTTTCCTTTTTTCGGAAAACGTTTAAGTTCAGGGTTGCTCCGATGTCTAGGGTTTCGTAGTAACTTTGTTTTATTTCCGTACGTGTTTCAGCCACCTGCATTTCCCAGGGAAACACCTGAATCGATTAAGGAGCATATAGAGGAGAAATATCTTTTACCAAGATTGGATGAAGATGCTTTTTCTCCAGAAAAAGCAGGAAGACAATGGGATTTTGACTGGTTTGATAGGGTAAAAATACCACTGGAGCCATCATTGCCAAGAACTGTTATAGTTCCAGTCTGGGAGTTACCCTTCAGGCGATGCAAGGAGGGATCGGTTGAAGGAAAGTGGGAACCTAATTCAATGGAGGTGAGTTTGGATATTGCTACTATTGTCTTTTGTATGTATTCTTTTGAAAAAAAGGAAAACAAAAAAGGCTTATTCTAGACTTGACTATTTTCTCCATTTTATTGTTTCGACATGGCCAGAGTATAGGATTTATTTTTCTTGGTGTTGTATTTATTTAATTTTTGACATGTAGAATTGGAATCTTATAATTTTTTTAGGTGGATGTATCAGAGCTAATAGGTGGGGGTGAAGCATCCAGTTCTTTTCCACGAACGTTTGGGGGTGCTGCCAAAGATTTTATGAGAGGAAGCATTAATAACCGCCCTTTTCATCCAGGAGGCTTGGATGATCAATCTATAGAGAGGATTCTTCCTGATGGTGCATCTAATGGTGAGTGGGTTAGGGAGGTGCTAAATGGTGGTCCTGCTCAGACAATTCCTCCAGGCTTTAAGCAAGGGTTAAACCTTGGTGATCTTAAGGTAATCTTCTTAATAAATCATTGAAGATATTTTTTTTTCCTTTTAAATCATCAAATCTTTTAACATCTTTGTTCCAAATTCTTTTACATTTCCAATTTTGAAGGCACATCCTTGCACGTGGAATCTTTCCAAGGACGAAAGTGCACTCAATAACCCATCAGTTGAAAAGCTGGTTAGTGTTTTACATTGTTGTATTGCATTCCCATTGAAACTACTGCCAATCTATTAGTTATTGGACTTTGTATTACATACACATTGTCAAGACTGAATGGTAATATCGGGAAAATAGTGTAAGTACTGTGTGTGTTTTGTGAATTTACATAGAAACAGTTATGAATAATTGTCATATGTCTTGTGTGCAATTTGTGCCTTGCTTATTCATGTTGTTTGCAGAGCGAGTTGTCTGTACAATTTGACGACTTGTTCAAGAAAGCTTGGGAAGAGGATGTTGCAGAATTTGAGAAAGATGGTATGTATGACTCAAACCATGTTCTCTTCATTTGTGGATACGGTGGTAAAGTTGTGATTTCCTGAGCAAAAAATGTAGGAAAGCACTTGAAGTGGCTGATGAACATAAGTTGTATCTATGCATGATTGAGATTCTGAGAATAGTTACCATTAAAGATGTATGCATTTTTTTCCCTTCTATTTTTTTGGGGGGTGTGTGAGATAGAGGATGGTAAGTTTAGGCCTTGTTGGGCTCTTGTAAACTGACTTGTGGTGTATCAGGGTTGTAGAGGTTGCCTGCTTGCTAAAAATCCTAACCGTTTTTATTATTTAGTGGATTATACTGTGAACACTCAAAATTTGTTAGTGCAAATATCTGAAGAGAAGAATTATATGTGTTATGATGACCGGAATCTTGTATATGTATTCAAGATTTCTGTTAATATCTTTGCTTCATTTGGTAATTATTGATGGTATTTTATATGGAATAACATTAAGTTGCATGTTGTTGGCAACTTTCTTTGGATCCTTTTAGCAGTTGGTTACACTATTCAAAGCTGCTTTGGGAAAAAAGCTGATCTTTAGTGGTCTATGTCTACCTTGCTAAAGATTGACCTTTATCTAGATTGAGTATATATGTCCCTACACCCTTAGAGGACTGGTCATTAATTGAAATTCTTCCTTTCTTTCACTTTGACTTTCTAGTCTACTCATGTAAGAAATGCTAGGAACTGTTAACCTGTGATAGAACATTTAACTTTTATTGTACTTGTGTTGAGATGTGGTTTGCAGGCTAGAGTATGGGAAGATGCTGTTTGACTGAAATTTTTTATTCTCTCTTATTTGGTCATTTAATCAATCGGTTTTCTTGCTGTTGCAATTGTTTAAAAGGGCATTCAACAGAATCAGATTCTGTTAAGTCAGAAGCTGAAGCAAACCAGGGTGATTTTTTCAATTGTCCTGATACTGGATCGTCTGCTTTGGATGAGATATTATCAGTTGAAGCAGAAAGATTAGATGAGAAAAGTGATGGGGTTGGTCAGCAACAAAAGGAGGTAAAGTAGTTTTAATTGCAGTTTAAAAGTCACATATGTAACCCTCTCCTTCCTTTTATTAATGATTTTGGTTAACGAGATCACTTATTGGCAGGCTTGGGCTGTTAGTGAAAGTAGTAAATGGATTTCAGAGCGCTTTCCTGAACTAGTTCCTGACATGGCAATTGAATTTCCTTTCGAGTTGGATACATTCCAGAAGGAGGTATCTACCTTGGAAATTTTATTCTATCATTGAATGCAAATAAATTTATTATGATTAGTGTTGAAGATGATGTCACCAGACTTCTGAAAGTACCTTCGGCCTGGGAAATGACAGTTGCACTGATCCTTGAGACCTTTAACTGAAATGGATTCTTTTATATGATTCAGATTCTCCAAAGATTATGTTATTTGGTGGAATCCTGACTGGTCAAGTGATATCCAAAATATTTTTATTTGTCAATGTCATCCTTTTGGTTTTCTTATTGCTCATGCTTGTACAACTCTCAAAGTTTCATTTGTCTGTGTTAGACTTTTCTTCCCATGTACTAAAACATTGAGCAGTGCTCTTTTATCTGATTGTAGAGCTTGATGTTCTTTGTTTGACTCAAATTATCTCTTCAACTGAATACATTGGTGGTATCATAAATGCTTCAAAGAAATCCTGCTTTCTTTAGAGTTTCTATTAGCGTACAGGGATTATGTAAATGCCTCAGGTTAATCCACTTATAAAACCTTTGTATGGGTTGCTTTTATTTCTTTTCATCTTATGATTGCAGTCCGTTTTGCCTTCAAGGGTATCGCTCAATTTTCTATAACAACCTGCTCACGTAAGTTTTTCATTTTTTGTGACAATTACAGGCTATTTATTATTTAGAAAAGGGGGAGTCTGTTTTTGTGGCGGCTCATACATCTGCTGGGAAAACAGTTGTTGCAGAATATGCATTTGCTTTGGTGTCAAAAGTATGATAATCAAATCTATAGACATTGTTTGGTTTTCGTTAGCAAGAGATATGATGAATCCTTTACACTGATACACTGATTAAGAACTAGAGGCCATATCTTTTTGATTTCCATAGTTTCTGAAGATCCATGCCAAATTTGATTTAGTTCAAGATTTTTGATGATGTTTTTGTGTATGCAGCATTGTACTAGAGCTGTGTATACTGCTCCAATTAAAACAATCAGCAATCAGAAGTATAGAGATTTCTGTGGGAAATTTGATGTTGGCCTTCTCACAGGTGATGTTAGTTTGAGGCCGGAGGCTTCTTGTCTCATCATGACAACTGAAATATTAAGGTCAATGCTTTATCGGGGTGCAGATATTATTCGCGATATTGAATGGGTAAAAGGGGTTTTCTTATGTGGCATCCCTTTAAATTGTTGTTTCATTACTTCATTTGCTGCCGAATGCTTTAGTTTGTTCTTTCTGTAATTTATTAATTATAACAACTTATGAATTTTTAATGTTTTATTTTGTTGTGACTATGTGGTCATAGGTTATATTCGATGAGGTGCACTATGTGAATGATGTTGAAAGAGGTGTGGTTTGGGAAGAAGTCATAATCATGCTTCCAAGGCATATTAATATCATCCTCCTTTCAGCCACGGTACTTTCTCCACAAGCATTGTAGTTCCATATAAGCTTGGTGTTTGTAAGTTTGGTCTTTCCCTATAAGCTTAGTGTTTTTACATATTGCTGATAACAGATAATTGTTCAGTTGATGCTTTTACAACTTTGCTACTGGGATGCCCTATTGTAAATGTTGCGAATGAATGGCTGAAGCACTCTATTGCTTTGCCTGATGAACCTATACAATTGGTGATGAACATTGCCAATGGAGTATATTCTTGATGGTTTCGATTTTTTGAATGTCATTATTGAAAATTAACAATGAAATTGATCATTCTTGATTTATGCTATTCGGTTCTTTAATACGTTTTGTTTCCATAAAAAAACCATAGATTTGTGTTTCTCTTTATAATGGTTTCCACATTGCTGACACATCAGTATACTATATTACACAGGTGCCTAATACAATTGAGTTTGCTGATTGGATTGGTCGGACAAAGCAAAAGAAAATTCGTGTTACCGGGTAAGTAGTAAATCTGTGCTTTTGGTTGAAGCTAGATTCTTGAGTTGTATCATTAGCTTTAGTCTTTTGAGACTATTGATATTTTCTTTATTACCTTTCCTTCCCACCATTTTTGTTTCTCTTGGTTTAAAAATTGAAATGCTGCAGAGAATATCTGTGCTATCATTTTGTGTCAACTTATTGACACTAGCTTCCTGTTGTATTTTTAATTTTCAGGACAACGAAAAGACCTGTCCCTCTGGAACATTGCCTATTTTATTCAGGAGAACTTTACAAAATATGTGAAAGTGAAACTTTTATGCCACAGGGACTAAAGGCTGCTAAAGATGCATACAAGAAAAAGAATTCCAACGCAGTTAGTGGTGGTACTGGTTTGTATACTGGGTCTTCTGCAGCTCAGGATGGGGCTCGAGGTCAGAAGCGTGAAATTTCTAACCGATGGAAACAAAATAAGCATTCTGGTCCCCAAAACTTGGGAAATTATTCTGCGTCTGGTTATGGGAATCAAAGAAATGGAGGTGGCCAGAATAATTGGGGCTCTAGGAGAGCAACATGGTTGATGCTTATTGACAAGCTCTCAAAGAAGTCATTATTACCTGTAAGTTGCACCGTTCTATCTTCTTTGAACATGTTCTTAAATGTGCGGCTTGTTTGGTTCAGGTCGTATTTGAAAATGATGCTAATAACTTTTCAGTTGGTTTCTCTGTTATCATAAACAAGAAATGAAAATGCAAGACATAGCAAGTTGAAAGAGACCAACAACTTCCAGAAAATCTTCTGGAAGCAACAAAGAGGCAAAGAAGAGGAAAGCGTGTTGTCAAATACATGTCTGCATTATTGTCGACTAGTAATGTTTTTGGTTTAAAAACGGGATTGTTTTTTTAGTTCTAATGACTGCCTCAAAACTTGCAATGTTCACTGCAATCCTGCATCCAGTTTGATCCATTGTCATTGGTTTCTTTATGTTGGTGATTGTTTTAAGTGGATATTTACTTTCTGTTGATGAGTCATGAACTGTGAGAAATAATCAAATCTGGGTTGTTCATGCTTAATTAACACACTTTTGTAATTTAACTGGCACAGTGGGAATTTATTTCCCAAATGCCTTCATTGTTTATCATATTTGATTAAAAAATGTTTATAGAACCACACAATGTTTCTTTTTCCCCACATTTTATCTTTTCTTTCCTTGTTAACTTGACAACTTTTGCTTTTGACCTTTATGTAGGTGGTTATATTTGGTTTCTCAAAGAATCAGTGTGATAAATCAGCTAACAGCATCTCTGGGACTGACCTTACTAGTAGTTCTGAGAAAAGTGAGATTCGTGTTTTTTGTGATAAAGCTTTTTCACGGCTGAAGGGATCTGATCGCAATTTACCTCAGGTTTCATCTTCTAGATATTCAATTTTAAATTTGTATAAATACTTTTATTTCAGAATTTCTAATTTGATTGAGATGTACAGGTTGTCAGAGTTCAGAGCCTTCTTTGCAGAGGAATTGGTGTACATCATGCAGGTTTGCTTCCAATTGTTAAGGAAGTTGTTGAAATGCTCTTCTGTCGAGGTGTTGTTAAGGTAAAAGTGTTCCATTGCTGTGCTGGTTTCATGCAGTGTGACATCCACATTTGGTTGTTTGGGCTTTCAAGATGATTCTGCATTTTGTGTCTATAGAAAGTTGTTTAGAAAACCGTCTGGTTTAATTAGGATTTATTTTAGCATGCTTTTTGCTTTCTTTTCCACAGTTTAGATGGGCTATAATTAGTTATTGCTTCATCTTTTTTATGTTGTAGGTTTTGTTTTCGACAGAGACATTTGCAATGGGGGTTAATGCTCCAGCCAGAACAGTGAGTGATATTTGATGCTGTTGCTATTTTTGCCAAATAGGATCACAGTTGCATATTTCAGAGCCTGGAGTACCTTATTGGGTTGCTTAATTGGATTGAATCAAGACCATGTTTGTCTATTCTGCTTCAGCTGACCAACTTTTGGATGGAATGTTGCTATATGAGCCTAATATTGTTATTTTGCAGAAGATGCTCTCTTTTCTGTGCCTATATTTGAAGTATTGAGGATTTGCAAATGCTAATTGGTGCTTTAGCATGTTTTATTATAGAAACATATACTTTTAAAGTCTTCTTTAAGCACATTGGTGTACTTAGATGGTTGCTTTCTTAAATTTGATTTTTGACCTGCATTATGATTTTTTGCAGGTTGTCTTTGATACATTAAGGAAGTTTGATGGCAAGGAATTTAGACAGGTACTTCCTGGGGAATACACTCAAATGGCAGGTCGTGCTGGCAGAAGAGGACTTGATAAAATTGGTACAGTTATCGTGATGTGCCGTGAAGAAATTCCGGAAGAGAGTGATTTGAAACATGTTATAACTGGAACTCCAACTAAGCTTGAATCTCAGTTCCGATTGACATATATTATGATCCTGCATCTCCTTCGTGTGGAAGAACTGAAGGTATTTAATTGTTTTTGGAGTGGACAGGAGCTGTTTATCCCCTAATATTTAACAATTTTAACATCCCAAAATTTAGGAATTTATGACGTTGCTCATTCTTCACCATTTGGCATTTCAAGAGTGTTTCAATTTTTTTTTTGTGCATGGATGAGGGACCTTTCTGATATAGATGTTACTCATCTCTGATTTCTTGAGTCGCTTTCCATGATCTCCAGTATATTATGGTTCATTTTAGCAGCTTTCCTGTGATTTTCTCTTTCTCTCTCTTTTTTTTTTTGCCAATCAGGTTGATTTAATATCAACTCTTTGAGCTCTGTGTGCTAGTTTCCCTTCTTTTTTTTTTTTCAGTGTGCGCGCGCTTGCGCTCGATGTGTGTTGAACAACAGTAATGAGGATTCTTATGCAGAAACTTGTTGTATCTTATTGATGAACAAAGATAAATAAATCTGTCTTTTGAAGAAAAAAAGATGACAGCTTTAATTCTCAGCCCACTAAGCAAAACGTTTCCTATCTCATAGCGATATGGTTGGTCACTCTTTAGCGTTAGTCCTTGAAATCTTTTAATACTAATCTAAGAATAATGTTAGCAATAATGCACTGTGCCTGAGTTAGGTTTATTGCATCCAAAGAATCAAACTTGACATTGCTTAGACAAAAACTTAGTGCTCTCTAATCTAAAGATGCATTATGCAGAACTTTAATGATTGTCATTCTTCCTGATAAATTCAATTATGTTGCACAAAACTTTTGCCTCTCTGTTAGTTTACTTGCATTCATTGGGAACCATAAGTGGACCTTGATTCCAGGTGGAGGACATGTTGAAACGGAGTTTTGCTGAATTTCATGCTCAGAAGAAACTTCCAGAGCAGCAACAACTTCTAATGCGAAAGCTTGCGCAGCCAAAGAAAACTATAGAGTAAGCGTTTGGATGACGAAAATTTGATTGCCCATGTCTGTAAGGTTTAAATGTTTTCTTCCTACGCAATTTACTTTATTACATGTGTTAGTGCAGTGAGAGCACATCTTGATGGTTTGGGCTATAACAGCTATGTTAGAAATTAATGCTAGCTGGCTCTTTTGGTTTCTGATTTGTGATTTGACAAGTTCTATATTTGTGGATTGTGTTACATTGGTTTAGAATCTTGTGTGGTTCATGGGTTGCATGCTTACATCTTTCAGCGAAACAAAAAAGGAAAAAGAAAAAAAAAAGGTTTCATCTGCTTTTCTAATTGCTGAAGTAACAGATTATGGCAAGACAAACAATGTGAGAGATTTTTCTGTCGATACTGATCCAGTAAAGCGGATGCCTATTTGGATACTTGTGGATGTGGTTTTAATTGCATTTTTTTGAAAGGGAATGGATGCCGTTTAATCTTTTGACCTTTTATACAGAATATACCATTGCAGGGTGCAAGTAGGCATTATTCAATGCACTGATTTTGAAAAATTTTAGACGTCTGACTGATTGTGTAGTGGCTTTCAGCATTATCTCTTTGTTTTGAACACTTTTCAAGGTTGATATTTTTCCTCACTTTCAAATGTGACTATTTGATGTAGATGTATTAAAGGTGAACCGGCAATTGAAGAGTACTATGAGATGCATGCAGAAGCCGAGAAACACAATGACCAGATATCAAAAACTGTCATGGAGTTTTCTGT
Source organism: Heritiera fomes (assembly GCA_032173925.1). Classification (NCBI taxonomy): domain Eukaryota; kingdom Viridiplantae; phylum Streptophyta; class Magnoliopsida; order Malvales; family Malvaceae; genus Heritiera; species Heritiera fomes. The sequence goes on from JAPDPM010000007.1 coordinate 38,190,144, forward strand.
TGTCCAACAATTTCTTATCCCTGGGAGAGTGGTTGTGGTGAAATCTCAATCAGTGAGTTACTTAAATTTCGTTGTTGGCATGTTTCAGTTTCTTTCTTAGTTGCTCCAGTATTAGTTGTGGACTTTTAACCTCTCTCAAGAACATGTACTTGGATGTTTTACTTCAGACCAAAGGGAGCCTATCTCTTTTGGTATCTGCTAACATGTGAAGGCCTTGGTTTTGGCTTCTGAAAGTTGGCGCACTAAGAATTTCCCATGTATCTTCCACCCTTCCCAATAGACAAAGAAAAGTTTGCCATCTGCACAATCTTCTTGTTTGACAATCAATCCTACTTGGAGCTTATATTTTTTGGACTTTTTTTTCTATAAGATGCATGTTTTTTACAACATTTGGAACAAATTAAAGAACTAATCATAAGATAAGAGAACTGGTTGATTTCTGGTTCAGTTGTCTATTCTTCTTCTACATTACCTTACATGAGGGAGAAAGTAAGACTTAACCCTGTCATCTTGATGTTATGGAAAGGTGCTTTCCACCTAATAGTTTACTGCTGCTAATAGCATTCTATGCTATATGTTAGTTTGGTTTTGCTTTTACCTCTTGTTTGAGGGTCTTATTTCAGTGTCTTACTCTTGTTGAACTTTTATAAATGGAGGCTCTTTCATTTCATTGTTTGATCATGGGTACTAAAATATATGCACTTACAAATTGTCAGGCCCAGGACCATTTACTAGGAGTTGTTGTGAAATCACCTTCTGCTAATTACAAGCAATATATTGTGCTAGTTCTTAAACCTGATGCGCCATCAATGACTCAAACTCCCTCAGGCGGCAGTAGCTTGCAAGATAAGAGAACTGCTGATTTTCATCAAGGTTATGTGCTGCTACCAAAATCCAAGCGTGGTTTTGAAGACGACTACCGTGTATCTGCTGTTCGACGTAAAGGATCAGGTATCATCAACATAAGACTGCCTCACCATGGCGCTGCTGCTGGAGTGAGTTTTGAGGTCAGAGAAACTGATAATACAGAATTCTTGTGCATATGCAATAGCAGGATAGAAGTGGACCAAGCTGGGCTTATTGAATATGTTAGCGATACTGCTTTCTCTAACACAGTTCAGCAGCTGTTGAAATTGAAGTCTAATGGAAACAAATATCCTCCTGCCTTAGATCCTGTTAAAGGTATGGCTGTTATTTTACCCATAGGAATGTTGATATTTTGGGGAAAGTTGAACTGCATCTCTTCTTTTTAATAGTTTCTTAGAGCTGTAAATGCAGCTAAGCTGTCAGCAAGTACATGTATCAGAAACTTAGGAAGAACAAACAAGCACTTTTGCAGGCATTGTTGATGTAGGACAATTATAGTGTTTCAGCAGATCTGAGGGGAAAACAATAAACTCACATGCCCTTTTGCCAGTTGCTCTGTCTCATTTGTTATTCTGCCTTCCTAGGCAGCAAAACCATTCCCAGCATTTAGGATAATAAATTAATAATCCTCAATGAGGGTTATTTTAGGCCTGTGTACTTACTCAAACAGCTTTCCTCTACCACCTTATATGTTGGTTTGGTAAGCAGCATCTTCATTTAGTTGAATTATATCAGGGAACTAATTTAAGAGAGATCTGGAAAAGGCATGTGATGTAGGACAGATCTGAGTTAGGTTTGGATTAGGGTGTAGGGTGTGAATTGGGGCTAATTTTCTACTAAAACAGTAAAGAATAAAAGCCTAGGAGTCTCACCTAGGGTTTCTTAGGAGTCACACCTAAGAATGGTTGAGTCACACAACCGAAGAGCAAAAACTTTGCTGGAAATTCTGAAATTATTATTCTCTATTTTTTAAAGAGAGTACAAAGCCTATTTATAGATAAGCAAGCCTAATCCTAATAGGAAACAAACTCTCTATTAAAATTCTAATATCCTAATCCTAAAACACAATATTTTCTGGCCTAAAACTCTAAAACAATTCATCATCATCATCATCATCAGAGCCTTTATCCCAATAGATTGGGGTAGGCTATATGAACCAATATCTAAAATCATGTTAGATCGTCCATATGTATTCTCTGCCTCCATAAATTCCTATTCAAGGCCATTTGTTCATCTAATTCTAAAACCTCCATGTCTTTCCAAACTACTTCCTTCCAAGTCTTTTTCGGTCTTCCTCTAGTCTTAACCCTTCTCTCAACATCCATAGCCTCTATTCTCCTAACTGGAGCATCTACAGGTCTACGTCTTACATGTCCAAACCAACGTAAACGATTTTCACACATTTTGTCTTCAATAGGTACCACTCCAATCATCTTACGAATAGCATCATTTCTCATTCTATCCTTTCTTGTATATCCACATATCCACCGTAACATTCTCATTTCTGTTACACTCATCTTTTGTGTATGTAGCTTCTTAGTCGCCCAACATTCACTACCATATAACAATGTTGGTCTAACAACTGTCCTATAAAACTTGCCTTTCAACCATGTAGGAATTCCTTTATCGCACAACACACCTGTAGCACTTCTCCACTTACTCCATCCAGCTTGGATCCTATAGGTCACATCACAATCAATCTCTCCATCCATCTGTATTATTGATCCCAAGTATCGAAAATGATCCCGCTTAGGTATCGCCACCCCATCTAACTTCACTACATCATGCTCTTCCAGTCGGTTAGAACTGAATTTACACTCCATGTATTCAGTCTTCACTCTGCTTAGTTTAAATCCTTTTGATTCCAACGTTTGTCTCCATAATTCCAACTTTGTTTTGATCTCCGCTCTAGTTTCTGCACATAGGACGATATCATCTGCAAACATCATACACCAAGGCACCTTATCCTGGATGGATTTTGTCAGTTCGTCCATAACTACCGCAAACAAGAATGGACTCAATGCTGACCCTTGGTGTAATCCCACCGTGATAGGAAACTCACTTGTTTGTCCTCACATGTGTCCTTGCGCCTCTATACATGTCCTTAATTAGTTTAATATATTTCAAAGGAACTCTTTTTTTCATTAAGGACCACCAGAGTACCTCCCTAGGCACTATATCATATGCTTTCTCCAAATCTATAAAGACAATATGAAGATCTTTACCCATTACTCGAAAGCGCTCCATAAGTTGTCTAAGCAAATATATTGCCTCCATAGTTGATCGACCTGGCATAAAACCAAATTGATTCTCCGATATATCTACATTCTTTTTTAATCTCCGTTCTATCACTCTCTCCCATAGTTTCATCGTGTGACTCATCAATTTTATGCCTCGGTAGTTGGCGCAACTTTGAATATCTCCCTTGTTCTTATATAAAGGTACTAAGGCACTCTTCCTCCATTCCTCTGGCATTTTGTTAGTGTGCCAAATCTTATTAAATAGATTTGTCAACCATCTAACTCCTACATCTCCAAGGCATTTCCAAACTTCAATTGGGATGTCATCAGGTCCAACAGCTTTTCCATTCTTCATCATCTTTAGTGCCTCTTTTACCTCTGTCTCTTGGATTCTACGCATAAAACACCGATTTAAATCCTTAAGAGGCATCGAAATATCATCCAAAACTTTATTTTGTCCGTCATTAAATAATTTGTTAAAATAATCTCGCCACCTGTCCTTAATGTCATTATCTTTAACGAGAGTTCTTTGATGCTCATCCTTAATACATTTCACGACTCCTAGGTCGCGACTCCTCCTTTCTCTTGCTCGCGGCAATCTGTATATCCTTTTCTCTCCCTCCTTTGTGTTCAATTTGTCATAAATCTCTTTCGCAACCTTCGTCTTAGCTTCTGCCACAGCCTTCTTTGCCTCCTTTCTTGCTACCTTATATTCCGAAAAACTCTTTTCTGTATTGTTCTTCTTTAAAGCCTTGTAACGCTCTCGCTTAGTCTTTATAGCATCTTTTACTACTGCAGTCCACCATGTTGCGTCCTTTCCAGTCGGCACTTTTCCGTTTGATACTCCTAATGTCTCTTTGCCTACCTCCCGAATGCATTTTGCCATCTTATTCCACATTACATTTGGGTTCTCTTCTGTTGTCCAAGCCTCTTTTTGAATCCAACTATCTCTACTTATTGTATGACAATCTTCTTTTAGCTTCCACCATCGAATCCGTTCAATTCCTTTTTGTTGGTTCCTTCGATGTCGTCTATCTATCTTCATATCTAGAACTAAGAGTCTATGTTGCGCGGTAACACTCTCACCTGGTATAACCTTACAATCCAAACATCTATGTCTATCCCTACTCCTAGTTAAAAAGAAATCTATCTGACTTGCTCTTGGTCCACTTCTAAAGGTTATAAGATGAGAATCTCTCTTCTTAAACAATGTATTTGCTAGGATTAGGTCATAAGATAAAGCAAAATTTAAGATAGTATCTCCTCCCTCGTTTCTTACACCATAACTAAAACCCCCATGTACTCTCTCAAAACCCTCTCTACTTGTACCAACATGTCCATTAAGATCACCGCCAATAAAAAGGTTTTCTCCTATGGGTACTTCTTGTACTACCTTATCTAAATCCTCCCAAAACTGTCGTTTACTAACCTCATCAAGTCCTATCTGGGGTGCATACACGCTAATGATATTCAACACCTCTTCTCCTAAGGCTAGTTTAACCAAAATAATCCTATCCCCTTGTCTCTTAATCTGTACAACATCCTTATGGTACACTTTATCTATAATGATACCTACTCCATTTCGGTCTCTATCTTTCCCTGTGTACCAAAGCTTATATTGCCAAGGTGCTATCTCTCTAGCCTTTTCCCCAACCCATTTGGTCTCTTGGAGACACAAAATGTTAACCCTCCTCCTACTCATAACCTCACAAATCTCACTTAACTTACCACTAAGCGTACCTATATTCCAAGATCCTAACCTAAGCTTATGGTTATGGACTAACTTCTTTACCCACCCCCGTCCATTGTGGTGTGGGAACCTTTGCCTATTTAACACCACATCCAGGCGTCGATGTGGCGCGTCACTTCCGCGCGACGACCTAGCAACCCTTGCCCACTTTTCACTACACCCGGGCTCCGATGCAGCGCGTCGCTGTGTAGGGGACGCCCCAACGATGTTTTGATATTGGTTCATTTCATGAGATTGGACTAGTTTTTAAGGCTGGTTGTCCAAACCTACCGCCACCCTCCTCCTTTACCCGGGCTTGGGACCGGCTGTGTTAACTCACACAGGCGGAGTTAAAACTCTAAAACAATTAAAAGACTAAAATAAAATCCTAAATCATAATACATTGACTTTAAACATAAAATCCTAAAATTTATTCAAGCTCCCAATAAGGCATCTCATTATCAGACACATGCGAAATTAAAGCTTGAGACTTAGAACTAGACTTGGCACGCCTTTTATATACTTTAAAAGGTTGCTGCCATTTCCCATCATTTCTCCCTGGCTGGGAAAAACTCGACCCCGACGAGTTAAAAGCCTGATAATCATCATAAAGGGTAGGTTTGAGGCGTTGTAATTCTTGCTTTGTGATCCAAGTGCAATCTGACATTGGTCGTCCTTTCCACTTCACAAGAAACTCTTGACAACCATCCCCACTAGTAAAAATTTGACGAAAATCAACTATATCTTCAATCTCATCCTTCGATTGTGGCATAGGAGGAAGATGAGTGACAACAATATCATTACATGAATCACCATCATGTCCATGATAGATGGTCAAATCCTCAACATTAAAGATGTTACTAATGCCCATATCATAAGGTGGCTCAAGAACATAAGCATTAGAACTGATCTTTTTGAGAATCTTGTAAGGACCAGCACGTCTTGAATGAAGTTTCTTGTGAATTCCCTTTGGATATCTTTCTGGTTTTATCCTCACCATAACCATGTCACCTTCATTGAAATCAGCAAACCTCCTCCTCAAATTAGCATGTGTTTGGTAATTTTCATTACCAGCAGCAATTTTTCTCCTAACCTGGTCATGGATCTCATGCATATGCTTGGCAAAAGCTTCAGCCTCTATGCTATGGCGATTGTCTATAGGCAAAGAAATCAAATCAATTGGTTTCCGGGGAACCATACCTGTGACACATTCGAATGGACTCACCCCAGTGCTTCGGTTCACAGAACTGTTATAGGCAAATTCAATCATAGGCAGAATTTGATCCCAATTAACAACCTTATCACGAACACAACATCGAAGTAGATCTCCTAAACTTCTATTCACAACTTCAGTTTGGCCATTGGTTTGTGGATGAAAGGATGAAGAAAATTTTAGCTTTGTATTCAACATCTTCCACAAAGACTTCCAAAAATAACTCATGAACTTCACATCTCGATCAGAGACAATGGTCGAAGGTAACCCATGAAGTCGAACAGCTTCATTAAAGAAAAGTTTTGCAACATGAACAGCATCAGCAGTCTTTGAACAAGGAATAAAGTGAGCCATTTTAGAAAACCGATCAACTACTACAAAAATTGAATCATGTCCCCTTCTTGTCTTGGGTAATCCAAGAACAAAATCCATACTCAAATCCTGCCATGGCTCATGTGGGATGGGCAATGGTGTATACAATCCTGTATTCTGTTTTCTTCCCTTGTAAATCTGGCAAGTACGACATCTAGTAACAAATCTACCAACATCTCTTTTCATACTTGGCATCCTCCACCATGGCAATAGTTTTGTCCCTTCCAAAATGTCCTGCTATCCCTCCAGAATGCAATTCACGAATCACCTCCTCTCGTAGGGATGTATTAGGCAAACAAAGACGTGTTCCTTTAAATAGATATTCATCATGAATAGAGAAATCAGGATAATTAGCTTTCTGTCCAGCCAATAAATCTGTATAAATGATACCAAAATCCTTGCAAGATGGATATTCTTGCTTGAGCAATTCAAAACCCACTATTTGGACAGCAATGGAAGTAAGAAGGTGCTTAACCCTGCTGAGTGCATCTGCTGCCTTATTTTCAGAGCCAGCCTTATGCTTAAGAACAAATGTATACTCTTGTAAGAAAGCAACCCAGTTAGCATGTCGGCTACTCAATTTCTTTTGAGAGTTGATATGCCTAAGTGCATCATGATCAGAATACAATACAAACTCCTTAGGAAGCAAATAATATCTCCAATGGCGAAGTGTTTGAATGACAGCATAAAATTCTCTATCATAGTTAGAATATTTCTGCTTGGCGTCATTAAGTTTTTCACTAAAGTAAGCAATGAGATGACCTTCTTGGCTAAGTACTCCTCCAATGCCTACATGAGAGGCATCACAAGCCACTTCAAATACCTTAGAAAAATCTGGAAGGCATAAAACAGGAGCTGTTATAATCTTGTTTTTAATTTCTTCAAAGGCCTTAGAAGCTGCTTCTGTCCACACAAACTGACCCTTCTTCATACAGTTGGTAATAGGAGTCATAACAGTACTGAAATTCTTAATAAAACGCCTATAAAATGTGGCTAAGCCATGAAAACTTCGAACTTCATGCATATTGCTAGGAGTAGGCCATTCCCTAATAGCTTTAACCTTTTCAGGATCAACCTCAACACCCTTAAAAGAAACAACAAACCCCAGGAATGCCACAGTTTCAGTCATGAAAGCACACTTCTTCAAATTAACATAAAGTTTCTCTTGCCGGAGGACTCTCATCACTTGTTGTAAGTGAGAGAGTTGTTCTTCCTTGGTCTTACTATAAACTAGAATATCATCAAAATAAACAACAAGAAAACGACCAATAAAGGACTGTAACACTTGATTCATGAAGCGCATAAAGGTGCTTGGTGCATTAGAAAGCCCAAATGGCATGACCAACCATTCATAAAGGCCATCTCTAGTTTTGAAGGCAGTCTTCCATTCATCACCAGGTCTGATTCGAATTTGATGATACCCACTCTTCAAATCAATCTTGGAAAAGATAATAGAACCAGCCATTAGATCCAACATATCATCAAGTCTAGGAATAGGGAACCTATACTTTATCTTTATCTTGTTAATTGCGCGACTATCAACACACATCCTCCAAGAACCATCTTTTTTGGGCGTTAGCAACACCGAGACAGCACATGGACTCAAGCTTTCACGAATGAATCCCTTAGACAATAGCTCATCTACTTGTCTTTTAAGCTCCTCATGTTCACTAGAATTCATACGATAGGCTGGCAGATTAGGTAATTGTGATCCTGGAATAAGATCAATTGCGTGCTGAATATTACGCATGGGAGGTAGTTCATTGGGTAGTTCTTTTGGCACTACATCAGAAAAATCATACAGCAGTTTACTCACTTCAGGAGGTACTTCTGACATAGGAATAGTTGCTGATTTCTGAACTTCTTTAGTCATGACAGCAAAAATAAGTTTAGATTTATTACTTTCAGCTTCAAACTGCTTCTTAGTCAGAATATGGAGTTGTTTTCTTTCACCCTCAATAACTTTACTAGACCTTGGGGCCCTTTTCTCTTCATATTTCTTGATATCCTCTGAGCTCATAGGTTTGAGGATAATATTCTTGTTTTGATGACAAAAACTATAAGTGTTTGCCTTGCCCGCGTGACTCACGTCTCTATCATATTGCCAAGGGCGACCAAGAAGAATGTGGGCAACTTGCATAGGGATAACATCACAAAGTATAGAATCAACATAATCACCACAACTAAAAGATACAAGACATTGTTGTGTTACCGGAATTGTGGTTCTGTCAATCCAGCCCACTCTATAGGGGTGAGGGTGTGGTGTAGTTTTTAGTTTGAGACGCTCAACAGTGGAGGTAGAAACTACATTCATGGAACTCCCACCATCAATAACAAGTTTTTTTGCCTGGTCACCGCAACGAACAAGGGTTTGGAATATTGAGGTGCGTCGCCAATCCTCCTTTTCTACTCTAGAGGTAGCTAGGATACGTCGCACTACTGCCAAAAGGGATGTTTCTATATCATCAAGGTCAAGATCATCAGCCTCATAAGCACCATAATCAATAGATTTATCATCTTCATCTTGTTTAATTTCTTCATCCTCTTGTTCAACTCCCATATGCATATTTCTTTTTGTTGGACAATTATGCCCAAAGTGTCCAGCCTCCCCACACTTGAAACAAACGTACTCCTTTTTAGGATTGTTGGTACTGACAGAAGGCCTTGTTCCATTAGGGCGAGCAAAAGGTTGTGCCGGAACAGCCTTTCTTCCTGGGTGTGCACCAAGGCTCCTCCTACCTGCTGTTTCCCCACTCTGAAGACCTATTTTTTTGTTAGTAGAATAGCTCAAATATTGTTCTGCATCAAAGGCTGCCTGGAAGGCTTGTTCTACTGAGCTAATAGGCTGCCTAAGCATCTCTCTTTTGATATCAATTCTCAACCCAGCCTGAAATTGTGATGCTGCTTGTGTAGCATCTTCCACAACTTGACTCCTTATCTTGTATTCATCAAATTTATTCATGTATTCAGTAACGGACATGCTGCCTTGCCGTAAACTATATGCTTGTTGGCGCATCTTCTCAAGATAATTAAGTGGCAAGTACTTTTCTTTGAGCTTGGCCTTCATCTCTTCCCAAGTTTGAATTTGGGGCTGTCCTAACCTTGTTATTTCACTCTCTACACCATACCACCAGATTTTTGCTAACCCAATTAGCTTCATCTTGGCAAATCGAACCCTTCTTTCATCCGACATATCATACCAATTAAAATAATCTTCAAGGGAGTTGAGCCAATCAAGAAACAAAGTTGGATCCACTTTACCTTCAAAATCTGCCACTCCTACTTTCACCTTCCTAGTGATATATCCAGCATGATCACGTGGCTCGGCACGCTCTCCTGCAACTGTAGGTAGTTGAGCAATAGGTTGGACAGGAGCACCTTGTGGGGCTTGAGTTAGACGTGCTTCCATTCGTGCCATAGAAGCTGCTAGTGTTTCAACAGTACGTGCTAGTGTTTCAACAGTCTGTTGTAAACCATTAAGGCGTTCAGTCATGTTCTCCACAATACTCTTGGTACGCTCATGGTCTTGTTGGAGTTCCATCGTAGCCTTACTTAATTCAGTGTTGGTCACCATCATGGACGCAAAATTGAGTAAACTAATTGCAAACTTAAATCTGTCCAAAACCTTCTTTTTTTTTCGTTTCCCATAGACGGCGCCGATTGATGTAGGACAGATCTGAGTCCTTGCGCCTCTATACATGTCCTTAATTAGTTTAATATATTTCAAAGGAACTCTTTTCTTCATTAAGGACCACCAGAGTACCTCCCTAGGCACTTTATCATATGCTTTCTCCAAATCTATAAAGACCATATGAAGATCTTTACCCATTACTCGAAAGCGCTCCATAAGTTGTCTAAGCAAATATATTGCCTCCATAGTTGATCGACCTGGCATAAAATCAAATTGATTCTCCGATATATCTACATTCTTTTTTAATCTCCGTTCTATCACTCTCTCCCATAGTTTCATCGTGTGACTCATCAATTTTATGCCTCGGTAGTTGGCGCCACTTTGAATATCTCCCTTGTTCTTATATAAAGGTACTAAGACACTCTTCCTCCATTCCTTTGGCATTTTGTTACTGTGCCAAATCTTATTAAATAGATTTGTCAACCACCTAACTCCTACATCTCCAAGGCATTTCCAAACTTCAATTGGGATGTCATCCGGTCCAACAGCTTTTCCATTCTTCATCATCTTTAGTGCCTCTTTTACCTCTGTCTCTTGGATTCTACGCATAAAACACCGATTTAAATCCTTAAGAAGCACCGAAATATTATCCAAAACTTTATTTTGTCCGTCATTAAATAATTTGTTAAAATAATCTCGCCACCTGTCCTTAATGTCATTATCTTTAACGAGAGTTCTTTGATGCTCATCCTTAATACATTTCACGACTCCTAGGTCGCGACTCCTCCTTTCTCTTGCTTGCGCCAATCTGTATATCCTTTTCTCTCCCTCCTTTGTGTTCAATTTGTCGTAAATCTCTTTCGCAACCTTCGTCTTAGCTTCTGCCACAGCCTTCTTTGCCTCCTTTCTTGCTACCTTATATTCCGAAAAACTCTCTTCTGTATTGTTCTTCTTTAAAGCCTTGTAACGCTCTCGCTTAGTCTTTATAGCATCTTTTACTACTGCAGTCCACCATGTTGCGTCCTTTCCAGTCGGCACTTTTCCGTTTGATACTCCTAATGTCTCTTTGCCTACCTCCCGAATGCATTTTGCCATCTTATTCCACATTACATTTGGGTTCTCTTCTGTTGTCCAAGCCTCTTTTTGAATCCAACTATCTCTACATATTGTATGACAATCTTCTTTTAGCTTCCACCATCGGATCCGTTCAATTCCTTTTTGTTGGTTCCTTCGATGTCGTCTATCTATCTTCATATCTAGAACTAAGAGTCTATGTTGCGCAGTAACACTCTCACCTGGTATAACCTTACAATCCAAACATCTATGTCTATCCCTACTCCTAGTTAAAAAGAAATCTATCTAACTTGCTCTTGGTCCACTTCTAAAGGTTATAAGATGAGAATCTCTCTTCTTAAACAATGTATTTGCTAGGATTAGGTCATAAGATAAAGCAAAATTTAAGATAGCATCTCCTCCCTCGTTTCTTACACCATAACTAAAACCCCCGTGTACTCTCTCAAAACCCTCTCTACTTGTACCAACATGTCCATTAAGATCACCGCCAATAAAAAGGTTCTCTCCTATAGGTACTTCTTGTACTACCTTATCTAAATCCTCCCAAAACTGTCGTTTACTAACCTCATCAAGTCCTATCTGGGGTGCATACACGCTAATAACATTCAACACCTCTTCTCCTAAAACTAGTTTAACCAAAATAATCCTATCCCCCTGTCTCTTGATCTGTACAACATCCTTATGGTACTCTTTATCTATAATGATACCTACTCCATTTCGGTCTCTATCTTTCCCTGTGTACCAAAGCTTATATTGCCAAGGTGCTATCTCTCTAGCCTTTTCCCCTACCCATTTGGTCTCTTGGAGACACAAAATGTTAACCCTCCTCCTACTCATAACCTCACAAATCTCACCTAACTTACCACTAAGCGTACCTATATTCCAAGATCCTAACCTAAGCTTATGGTTATGGACTAACTTCTTTACCCACCCCCGTCCATTGTGGTGTGGGAACCTTTGCCTATTTAACACCACATCCAGGCGTCGATGTGGCGCGTCACTTCTGGGCGACGACCTAGCAACCCTTGCCCACTTTTCACTACACCCGGGCTCCGATGCAGCGCGTCGCTGTGTAGGGGACGCCCCAACGATGTTTTGATATTGGTTCATTTCATGAGATTGGACTAGTTTTTAAGGCTGGTTGTCCAAACCTACCGCCACCCTCCTCCTTTACCCGGGCTTGGGACCGGCTGCGTTAACTCACACAGGCGGAGTTAAAACTCTAAAACAATTAAAAGACTAAAATAAAATCCTAAATCATAATACATTGACTTTAAACATAAAATCCTAAAATTTATTCAAGCTCCCAATAAGGCATCTCATTATCAGACACATGCCAAATTAAAGCTTGAGACTTAGAACTAGACTTGGCACGCCTTTTATATACTTTAAAAGGTTGCTGCCATTTCCCATCAGCATGTCATTCCAAAAACAAATTTGGTCACTTTGCTTTTCATTCTTGAAGGATTCTCCTTTTGATGTTGTGATTCTGCAGCATATTTGGTGATCATAGTAGGTTTTTGAATAAATCTAAAGAGACCTTTCTAATGGTGATTCTTTTTTCAGATCTGAAACTGAAAGATATGGATCTTGTTGAAACATACCACAAATGGACCCACCTACTGCAGAAAATGTCAGAGAACAAATGCCATGAATGTATAAAGTTGGAGGAGCACATGAAGCTAGCTAGAGAAATTAAGAAGCATAAAGAGGAAGTTATTGCACTTGAATTTGAGCTATCTAATGAAGCACTCCAACAGATGCCAGAATTTCAGGGCCGGGTATGGCCTTACCATGTGCATATTTCATAGGCCATTGTCTGCTTTGAATAGTATAGGTGTCTGATGCTGATCATTATTTGGTATCTTTTATAATGCGTTAAGCTTATTTGCAGATTGATGTTCTGAAGGAAATTGGTTGTATTGATGAAGATCTTGTGGTTCAAATAAAAGGTCGTGTTGCCTGTGAGATGAATTCAGGGGAGGAGTTGATATGCACAGAATGTTTATTCGAGAATCAACTTGATGACCTGGAACCTGAAGAAGCAGTGGCTTTAATGTCGGCCTTTGTGTTTCAGCAGAAGAACACTTCTGAACCTTCTCTTACATCCAAGCTCTCACAGGCCAAAAAAAGGTTATCTTCTTGCCTTAAATTTTCTCTTTGTGCATGTGAACTCTTTGTTTGAAATTCTTTTGGATATGATTTTGCCTTAATATTTATCATTGCAATTCTGATGCATCATAGTCGTAGATCATAGGTTTAGACCCCATGTTAAAGAAAACCATGAATTTACAGCATTCTAAGTATGGCCGTTAAGAAAAACCGAGTAAACTGAAAAATCGAATTAAATTGTGGTTTATGGTTTTGATTTTATTGTTCACAGTTTTGCTAATGGTAAAAATGTTCAGCTCAGCTCAAATTCTAATTGTGCCATTTAAAAGTCAATATAGTCCAAATCAAATTGGATTAAAATGTTTAATCAGTTCAAATGCTCATTCATATAAAATTAGAAATAACCTTTTTTTTGAAGTCCAAATAGGTCGATGAGATTAGGAATGTAAATGGGTCGGGTACTCATTAAATTTGGGATACCCGAACCCGAATCTCATTAATATGTATAATATCCGAATCCTGTTAACTATCCGATTATTTTGATTTATGTTATTCGAATCTTAACCCTATAAAATAGAAAGTACCTGATTAAATACCCAAACTCATTAATTACTCGTTTATTAAGTCAAAGTTTGACTTTTAAATTTAAATTTAAAATCAATTTTGGAATAACTTAATTAAAAAAATTAAATTAATAAATTTAATTTAATTCATAAAAATAAATTAAAGTTAAAAATCATAATTATAATATTTATTGACTTAATTTAATTAAATACAACATTAATAATAAATAATTTATACATAGAAAATATAAATATTATATTAATTAATAATTATTTATAATCGGGTTCGGGTAGCGGGTACCCTAAGATAACTACCCGAATCTTATCGGAACTCATGACGGTAGTAATTTCACTACCCGAATCCGATTATATACTTTCCTAATCCTATCTAAAAGGATCGGGTAGTGTCGGGTTCTCGTTTATAGGGTATCCATTGCCATCTTTAGATGAGATCCTGTTAAAATTAATTATCTCTTTGAACATAGAGAAAAACCTAGTGACTGAACCAGACCAAATACTTCGTTGTTCAATTGAGTTTCTTAATTTGAAAATTGTTGAGGTGAAAAGATTAATTTCTCATATATTATAGAAAGGAGTACAAGATATGTATATATACAGAATTGTAAAACCTAAATTAGGTAGGTTATTAACTAAACCTAGATATTTCAACCTATAATTAAGCTATAAACAATCTATTAATTATGGTAATATACAGTTGTAATATTACGCTAATATACAGCTGTAACACTCCCCCTCAAGCTAGAGCATAGATGTTAATCATGCCCAACTTGTTACAAATATAATCAACTCGAGGTCCATTGAGTGCCTTTGTAAAAATATCCCCTAGCTGTTCTCTAGTGTTCACATGTTCTGTAGAGATCAACTTTTGCTGTATTTTTTCACGGATAAAGTGACAGTCAATCTCAATGTGTTTAGTTCTTTCATGGAACACAGGGTTGTAAGCAATATGAAGAGCAGCTTGATTATCACACCATAATTTTGCTGGTTTTAAAACTTCAAGACCAACTTCAGTTAAAAGCTGACATATCCACAATATCTCACATGCAGATTGAGTAATGGCTCTGTACTCTGCTTCTGCACTAGGTCTGGAAACAACATTTTGTTTCTTACTCTTATAAGAGATTAAATTTCCACCAACAAACACACAATAACCTGTGGTAAATCTCCGATCAATTTTGGAACCTGTCCAATCTGCATAAGAAAAACATTCAATATGATTATGTCCATGATTTTTGTATAATATTCCTCGTCCTGGGGCTCCTTTTAAATAGCATAGAATTTGTTCTAAAGCTGTCCAATGATGAACTGTTGGAGAAGACATGAACTGGTTGACAATGCTAACAGAATAAGCGATATCAGGATGAGTTATTGTAAGATAATTCAGTTTTCCAACCAATCGCCTATATCTTTCAGGATCCTCAAATAATTTTCCATCTTTTGTAAGCTGTAAATTAGAAAGCATTGGAGCACTACATGGCTTATCTCCCAATTTTCCAGTTTTAGTCAACAAGTCAAGTACATATTTTCGCTAAGACAAAAGAATACCTTTCTTGCTCGTTGTCACCTCAACTCTTAAGAAATATTTTAATGCTCCCAAGTCTTTCGTTTGAAACTGACTGTGAAGAAAATGCTTCAGTTTTGAGATTCCCATAGCATCACTTCCTATGATAACAATATCATCCACATATACTACCAGAAGAATAATACCAGATGCAGATTTTTTATAAAAAATTGAATGATCAAGTTTACTCTTCATCATGCCAAACTTTTCAGCTGCTTGACTAAATTTTCCAGACCATGCACGTGGACTCTATTTGAGATCATATTGTGATTTACGAAGATGACAAACTTTTCCATTCTCCCCCTGAGCAACAAACCCAGGTGGTTGCTCCATATAGACTTCCTCCTGAAGATCACCATGCAAAAATGCATTTTTAATGTCTAATTGATGCAAAGGCCAATCATGAGTAGCTGCCATAGAGATAAGTAACCGAACAAATGTCAATTTAGCAACAGGAGAAAAGGTGTCAAAATAATCTTCCCCATATGTCTGAGCAAAGCCTTTGGCCACCAAACGAGCTTTAAGGCGGGTAACTGACCCATCAGGATTGAATTTAACTACAAACACCCATTTACACCTAATAGCTTTCTTTCCAACATGTAAATCAACCAAATTCCAATAACCGTTAGAATCTAAAGCATTCATCTCTTCTATCATAGTTGCACGCCAACCAGGATGAGACAAAGCTTCCATAACAGATTTTGTAACACAAACAAAATCAATCGAGGCAACAAAAGAACAAGATAAGGGAGACAAATTGTCATAAGAAACAAAAGTTGAAATAGGATAAGTACACTGACATTTACCTTTACGAAAGGTAATGGGTAAATCAAAAATCATCTGTAGTTGGATTTGATTCCGAAGAATTAACTGGTGCTGGACATGGATCAAAAGGAACTCAACGACGAGTATAGGTATGAATAATAGGAGGTGGTGGATTTTGTGGTAGAGTTGTGACTGGTTGGTACGTGACATCATTGGTACCCTAAATCCTAAAGTAATAAATCATGATCCTCCCCCTTATTGAAAGAATTAGAAGAAGAAAAGAATGGGTCATGTTCAAAGAAAGTGACATCGGCTGACACCAAGTACTTATTAAGACTAGGACTGTAACACCGATACCTTTTTTGCACACGAGAATACCCCAGAAAAACACACTTCACATATTTGGGATCTAATTTGGTTACTTGAGGACGAACATCACGAATAAAACAAGTACTCCCAAAGATGCGAGGTGCAATTGGAAATAATGATTTATTATGAAAAAGAACTTTGTACGGTATTGCACCATTAAGAACAGAGGGGCATGCAGTTGATTAAGAAACAAGCCGTGGAAACAGCATCAGCCCAAAAGGGTTTAGGAACATGCATTTGAAATAAGAGTGCTCGGGTAGTTTCTAAGAGATGTCTATTCTTTCTTTCAGCTACACCATTTTGAGATGGTGTATCAACACATGATGACTCATGAAGCATACCACTCTGAAAAGTATCTAAAAAAATATTCTTTAGCATTATCACTCCTCAAAATCCTCACAGACATATTAAATTGAGTTTTAATTTCAGCATAGAAAGCAATAAAATGAGAATAATTTAGAACGATTCTTCATAAAATAAATCCAAGTCATGCGGGAAAAATCATTAACAAAAGTAACAAAGTATCTGACACAAGTTTTAGAAACAATAGGACTTGGACCTCAAACATCTGAGTGAACTAACTCAAAAGGAGAACTAGCTTCTGTATTGACACGTGGAACAGAGGGTAGACGATGATGTTTAGCAAATTGACAAGACTCACAAGCTAAAGAAGACACAGATTGAAATTGAGGACACAATTTCTTTAGTAGAGACAAGGAAGGATGACCTAACCGATAATGTGCTTCAAACGGTGTCAAGATACTGGAACAAGCAATAGACTCTGGCACTTGAGTATCCAAAATGTAGAGTCCTCCTGATTCATGTCCTTTACCAATAATCTTCTTCGTCACCAGATCCTGAAACAGACAATAACTAGGAAAAAATGAGTCAGCAATTTAGAGTTCAAGTAATTTTACTCACAGATACTAGGTTAAAAGCGAATTTTGGTAAACTCAAAACTGAAGACAAAGTAAGTCATGGAGTCGGACTAACAGTGCCATAACCAAGAACAGATGAAGTAGACCCATCAACTAAAGTGACAGTAGTAGGTGAGACATGGGATTGAAAAGTGAAAATAGACTAGGATTACCTGTCATGTGATTTGTGGCACCAGAATCAACTACCCATTGTCTGGAAGAAGACATAAGATATGTATTCGATTTACCTGTTTCAACAAGAGCAATGATAGACTGATATGAATTCTTTAAAGACTCTTGGTACTAGGTGAACTTAACAAATTCATCCAAAGAGATCGAAACCATTTTATCAGAGAATGAACTAGGTGAAGTAGTAGCAGAGGCAATATGAGCGAAGTTAGACTTCTGATTCTTGTTCTGCAATTTTCGACACGTACGTTTAATATGACCAGGTTCGTGACAATAATAACAAGTAACTCCCCTTGCATCCTGACTTTGATTACCCCCCTTGTTATTACTCTGCTGAGAGAACCTCCCAGTATCTAAAGTACTACAACTGACAAGTGCATTAGGAGTCTGAACAGTAACAAAACCAGTAGTATTTGTACGAAGTACTCTAGTAAAGGCGTCATGCAAAGTGGAAATTTCAGCACTCGATAATATCTGGGATTTAGCAACTTCAAACTGAGAGTTAAGACCAGCTAAAAAACTCATTACCGCTATTTGTTCTCGTTGAGATTGTTGGACTTTAATATCAGTACTGAAAGGTAGCAAAGTGTTCAACTCTTCATAAGTTTTCTTAAAATGCATAAAGTATGCTTGAAGCATTTAATCTTGTTGCTTGGCACGATAGAAACTTTTACAAATCTCGTACATATGTGAAAGATTCCCTTTTCCAGAAAACAAGAATTCTAAGTAGTCCATCAGTTCTTTGACATGCTCGCAATGGTTAATCAGACTAATCACTTCTATATCTATAGAATTTCGAATCTGCAAAAATAAGTGAGCATCATCTCGGAGCCACTCCTTGCGAGTCACATTGTTAGGTGGATCAGCAGTGAGATGGTCATCCTTTGTTGGACTTCACAAATAAATTCTAATCGTCTTACACCAGTCTAAATAATTAGAACTCGTCAATTTATGGTCGGTGATTCTGGGGAGCGTAGGAGTCTCATCACTTACAACTAAACTCTTTTGATCATTAGCCATGGGACTCGCAAGAAGAGAAAAATCTTCCCAAAACAAACAGCAATAGGGCCAAAAAACAAAGGAAAATCGGATCCCACAGAAGCCAATTGGAAGGTGGTGGTTACACTGGGCACTCACAAGAGTGACCCAAAATAAAATTAAATCTACTCACTTTGGGCAGAAAAAAAACTACCCACTGCTCACAAGGCTGTGATACCATGTTGAGATGAAAAGATTAATTTCTCATATTATAAAAAGAGTAGGGCTGTAAACGAACCGAACACGAACGAACGAACTGATGTTTCTGTTCGTTCATTTGTTTTTCAGTGCCGTTCGTGTTCGTTCGTGTTCGTTAAGGAGTGCGTTCGTGTTTGTTCGTTTGTTTGGTAAGAATTGTTCGTTAATGTTCGCGAACAGGTAAACGAACGCGTTCGCGAATATGTAAATGAACGCGTTCGCGAATATGTAAACGAACGCGTTCACGAACACTTAAACGAACGTGTTCGCGAACATATGGTCATGAACAAGTTGCATAAGAATAAACTAAATATTAAATATTAAAAATCTTACATAAAGATTAAATTTCACATGTAAATTGAAATCGTCTAATACAAAATCTTAAATACAACTTAAGTCAACAATGTTTTATTAAAATTGATAATTACTATTTTAAGTACAATTTATATTATACACATATACATATATTAATGTATCATATATGTGTGTGTATACACAAATATGTGTAACATATATATATGTAAATGATCAATGGATAAGCTCATATGAATGAAATCTTAACTTATTATGAAACTTTTATTAATTTTATTTCAGCACATTATGTTTAAAATTTTTAAAAAATAATTATTTTAAGTATAATTAACTAATTTAATTTTATAATTATACTATAATTATATTTTATTAATTTTTTAAACCAACAAAGTTATATTGTATAAATATATTTAAAAATTAGGTTATAATTTTTTAGGTTAATGTCTTAAAAATAGGGTATATATTATATAACTTGTATAATGTAAGTAATTTTAGTATTTTAATAAATAACAAACGAACAATAAACGAATATAAACGAACGAACAACAAATGACACTTTAAATAAACGAACAATAAATGAACATAAACGAACGAACAACGAACGAACAATAAACGAACAATAAATGATACTTTAAACGAACGAATAATAAACGAACATAAACGAGCTTGTTCACGAACAAAAACGAACGAACCAAATCTCTGTTCATGTTCGGTTTGTTTAACAAACGAACACTAAAATGTTATTCGTGTTCGTTCGTTAAGCTTAATAAACAAACATAAACGAACAGAAACCGAACGAGTTCACGAACGGTTCGTCGAACGTTCTGTTCGTTTACATCCCTAAAAAAGAGTACAAGATATGTATATATACAGAATTGTAAAACTTAAATTAGGTAGGTTATTAACTAAACCTATATATTTCAGCCTATAATTAAGCTATATGCAATCTGTTAATTATGGTAATATACAGCTGTAATATTACGTTAATATACAGCTGTAACAAAAATCAAAAACTTCGATCAAAAGATTGAATCAAATCGAATACATCCAGTTCTAATCAAAATATTACATCCATTTTTGATCAAATCTTAGTCTAGGCCCGTAATGTAAATTCTGAATGTCGTGTGTGAGAAATTGGGTGCTTATAAACTTAGAAAAAGTGATTACAGCTCTGAACAACTCATTCACGGTATTCGGGTTGAAATCAAGAGTTTTATCCCTTACCTGCCATGCTCTACGAGAATCTAACCTGGGCAATCATTTCTTCCAGGTTGTATGACACAGCTATAAGACTAGGTAACCTTCAAGCGGAGCACAAATTACAAATAACGGCCGAGGAATACGCACAAGAAAATCTCAAGTTTGGTCTCGTTGAAGTCGTTTACGAATGGGCAAAGGTTCGGTAACCTAACACGCTGATTAGACCTCAATCTAGGTTTTGGTTTGTCGTCTTATAGATCTCCTTGTTGCAGGGAACTCCGTTTGCAGATATCTGTGAGCTCACGGATGTGCCCGAAGGCCTCATAGTGCGGACAATTGTTAGGTTGGATGAGACCTGTCGTGAATTCAAGACTGCAGCAGCCATAATGGGTAATTCATCACTTTACAAGAAAATGGAATCTGCTTCAAATGCCATAAAACGTGATATTGTCTTTGCAGCTAGTTTGTACATTACAGGAGTGTGATTTGTTTTTTCTGTGATTGTTGATCGTGATACAGTTGAGATGATATAGATCCTTAATCGGAAAAGTTGTTTAACCTTATCCTCCTATTTCAGTTCTGGAAACACAACATACTGCCATTTTATCTTCAGTTCAACTTAAAGACCTAATCTGCAATCACTTCAACGTAGATAGATTTGATAAATTCAGATTTGACACGTGATATGATTAGATTTGATAATACTAAATACAATACAGGGATACGATTCAAATAAAAAATACGAAAATGACAAAAATTAGAAAGTATATAAAAATTGTATATGGATATGATAAAATATAAAAAATAGGTTTTACGTTTGGCACAAATACTATTTACATAACATGAATACGAATTTTATATATGAATTATCAGATCTAGATATGATGTGAAAATGATATAAATAAAAGATACAAAGATGTTATGAGTTAAAATTTAATAAAAATTATATATAAATAAAATAAAAATTAAAAAAAAAAGTGTATTTGGTGTGTAAACATAAATTTTGACATAAAATTTTTATATTTTACACAAGATAAATATAATTTTACATGACATAAATATGAATTATATATATAAATTATATACATTAATTGTTAGGTTTAATTTAATATCAAACAAGTGGTGTTAAGATGATGAAACATGTCTTTTAAAAAATATTAAAAAAATAAAAATAAATAAATTAAAACATGTATTTTCATTTTAACCTTACTTACAGAATCAAAAAATTTTATTAACGGTGCATAAAATAATTATCCAAATTATTAACATATTTGTCATTTTTTTAGTTTCATTTCTATAAAAGCAATTTAAACAAAACGATTTTTTAAACATGATAAGATGGTACAAAATGAAGAAAACAAAAAGAAGTTAATATAAATTGTATATATATTTGATAAAGAAATTAAAAATTTATTATATTGTGTGTAGATATGTAATTTTAATGTTTTGAGTGCATTTAATACTATACAAATGTTAAACAAATGGTCAAATTATCTCATAAATATTTCCTTAATCCGTCTAAGGTAAAACAAATAAAATATAACTTCAGGTGAAAAGTAAGTTTACCATTCACGATTGCTAATTTGGCTGACCTACTTGCCAGGCTTTATTTATAACAGACATACCTCAAATATTCGGATAACTCTTAGATTCAAACAGAAACCTCAGTATCCAAAGTGACTGAACTGCATCCAGTCAAGATACCTTACAATTTAACCATGGAGGACATTAAAATTGTTCTGAAATTATTTTCAACCTTAGACTTTCGACACAAAAGACAAGTGACAGTAGAACAACAGTGCCGGTTCTTCAGTTTCAGCAATCACTCCTGTTAGGTTTGTCCGAAGCAAAATAAACCTGGAAATCAAAGATATTGTTGTAGTTAGGCCAATCAAAGACCATATTCTGTTCTTTGAATGCTAATGAAACGAGCCAAGCTTTGCTGGTTTACCGCATCGGAAGCAGCTGGAATCCAGTCGTTTGTTGCCGGGTTTCCCCTGCCAGAGGCATGGCAATCGGTTTCGAAATCTGGTTCCAGACTGAAGCTTCTGCCATTGGCGTTCTCCACGTTGATGAACCCTGTTCCAGTCTGGAAAGGAAACCCGCCATTGTCAATCAAATTCTTATCTTTGTAATTATAATTGAAGAGAATAGTAACAGGGAAAAATTTCCTCGCATACCGTGTGGTGCTGCTTGTCAACGCAATTGAGATCCTTATAGTAATCGGTTTCCACAAATTCTTCTCTCACTTCACTTCCTTTGTAAACTATTTTCTGAATTCATTTTGAGGGGAAAAAAAATCAGATAACCATGAAAGCAATTGGCAATGATAAATTTGATAAGATAACATAGCACGTTATGAAATAAAAGTTATACAGATCTAGATTTGTATATAAATTTGTTATAAACTAAAACAACATTTTGTGTTTAGCGGGTTGACATGAAAATTTCGTACTTTATATAATATGAATACGATTCAACGTATTACAATTACAAAATATATAAGCAAATGGTTAGATCTACAGAAAAAAACCATGTAGCGAACTAGTCCATGGAACCAGGTTAGAATAATGCAAGTATTACCACTTACCACACAAATCATATACTAAAAATGTTATTTCTGTTATATTAACATTATCAGATGCTTTAGATCTGTCTAGAAATTATCTAAAAATGCGTCAAACAAAAGCAATATTCTTCTCAAGGCCTCAAATGATTGAAATATTTCAGTAAAATTGTTTCTAAATACATCTGGGAAAGGTCTTTCAACAAGCGTTTGTAGTCCAACGGTTAGGATAATTGCCTTCCAAGCAATAGACCCGGGTTCGACTCCCGGCAGACGCATAACAAAATTCATTTTTTTTTAACAATTTCTTCTATTTTCTGCTCTAAAAAGGAGTAAAACCAAAGAAAGAAGGATAGAAAAACTAACCGAAGGATCGTTTTCCAGGCGTTGGAACTCAACGTATTCTGGAATATCTGAATCTTTGTTGTCGCCGCCGGCAAGAACATCGACGTAGTTGGAGGCATACTCGCTTCGTTGAGGCTTGGTGTGACGTTTAGGTGCTTTCTCGTCGAAGTATTCCCTCGTTTTCTCCTCCAATTTAGCCTCTTCTTCCATTGATAAATGCACGTCACTCCTGTTAGGCCGCCCGCAACACTCCATTCTTCTTTCTCTTTGTGCTTCCAAACGCTGGTTAGCTCTTTCTCAATTCTTTTCGAAGAGGCAGATAAATAGAGCTCGCTTGGCTATGGAAGATATTTGTTTGGGTTTTGCTTCATTATTGCTTGATATTATTACAGCTTTCATGCTTTGTACGGGAAGTTGACCAAAACATCAACTAGCCTTTGGAGTTTGGAGCAAACGAAAAATATCTCGAGAACCTTATCCGTTACATTTGGTCCATTCTTGGAATTTGATGGTTCATGGTAGGTGGCAGCTGTCATTCGTTTTCAAACTTAAAACCTAACTAGGGAAGACTCGCAAGTTGCGCAAGTAGATTATTTAAAAAGGCCTATATGAAAAGTTTAAGGTCCTTTTAACGTGAAAAAAAAGGTGAAAGTGAGGGTTCAGCAATTGTTTTTGTATATTAATATATGAAGAAGTGTACTAAAAAAGAAAAAGAGTTTATATACATGTTCCTGTTAGACAATCTACATGAGATGTAGCAAGCAAAGCTAAAAAAAAAGTTTCCAGCAACCATCCAAAAGCAATACAGCAAGAAATATTACATGTACAGTAAATTGTCAAGAGGAGATAAGGCACCTTAATCCATAAGCAAAAACAGGTCCCTTCTCCAAGGCATCATAACTTATAGAATTATCTGCAAAACACCTTGAAAAAAAAATAGAAATTATCAAAGGCATACCGCAAAGATTATTAACCGAAGCTCCTTCGATGAAATCAAAGGTTAGAATGAGAGCTGAACTTGCTTTGTCATCCCTGTGCATTGGCTGGTAAAATAAAAAATTAGACCTGCAAATTAATAGGAATGAATCAAAATGCATTCTCTGGAAACCAGTACGATTGGGAACAATGTCATATTGATATAAGAAGTTATAGATAATTGAATTTAAAATAATTCAAAAAGAAGATCCACAAGCAAGCAAAGATGATACACAAGCAAGGGCTAAATAATAGAAATAACATGATTAAGTTTATAAAATAAGTAACTGGCAAACACTTATCTCTGTTTTGTTCGAAGCAAAGCAGAAGGCATCAGCATCGAAACTTGAAGAATTCACATGATTAAGGAGAATATTATTAAGCAAAGGAATATATAATGAGATTATACTTGTTCTCTTGATCGTGTATTTGATTCTTTTGTTTCCTTGTTCTAAGATAAGATGAAGTTTGAGCTTATTAAGAAAAGGAATCACTATAACATTTATTTGGTAGCTTTACATATTCACAATGCAGATTTGGCTGTGTAAGTCAATTAAACATGAGTTGTTTTTAAGAACTAAGTTTGTTGGCTCTATAAGCTATACCGAGAGGGGGGTGAATCGGTTCTTAGCTAACCTTATGCCCGTTTTTCAAATCTTCTAAATTCTCTAGCCTATTTGAGTGTTTTCTAAGTTCTCTAAGCTAGGCAATTATACAATATAAATTCAATACAATAAACACAAATATAATTGCAATTAAGTAAAGAGAGTAGGGAAAGAGAAATGTACGCAAGCGATTTATAGAGGTTCGGCAACCTTGCCTACGTCCTCTACCTTGAGACGCTCCCAAGGATTTTCTCCAAATCCACTATCTTGAATTTGTGATTACAATCCCTCTTTTTCTTAGGCTCAAGAGTAATCTCCCTCTTTTTCTAGGCTTAAGAGAAACCTCTTCTCCCTCTTTTTCTAGGCTCAAGAGAAACCTCCCTCTTTTTCTAAGGCTTAAGAGAAACCTCTCCTTTTACAAGGAATGAGTGAGTTTACAAGAAGTGTAATCAAAGAAGGCCTCTAAGTAGGCAAGTGATTACAATGTTTAAGCACAAGGAAAAAGCCTATACAAGATTTGTGCTACTTTATACAAAGAATATGAGAATGATGGAAGATGAAGACTTTGTAGCTCTTGATTTGTTGATGAGGCTTGAGGAAAATGAAGAAGATGATGAATAGAATTTCTGAGCAGTTTCTCATCCTTTCTTTAGCTTCTAAGCCTCTATTTATAGTCCCTTGGATGTATTCTAGCCGTTGGGTGGAGCGAAAACTTGAATATGACCGTTGTCTCACAAAAACTAGCCGTTACAGGCTATTTTCGAGCAAAGGGATCGATCCCTTCCCATAGGGGATCGATCCCTTCATTCTAGATTCGATTATTCTGGGTTGAGGAACCTTTTCTTGCGTTGGGGTGCTTACTGCCAAAAGGAGATCGATCCCTTCTTTCCAAAAGGTGATTTCTTGCACTTTTTGAGTTAGAAACAATGTGGTCTTTGATCCTAATCCAACCCAAAACATTTTGGCTCTTTTGTGGGAGTTTTTTCTTGACTTTCTCAAATGAAAACATAGTCCAAAAATTCATCAAGTGATTTTCTAAAATATTCAAAACATTTATAAAGTATTAAGACCAATAAGGATGTATCATTAAATTATGGTCTTAATGTTTGATATGTTCACTTGAAATTGGATTGAGAAAATCATGTGTGATAAGGTAAATTTACAATATGAATTAAAACATTAAAGCTTACTTAAGTTTTTATCATTTCAAAATATATATGGCAATTTAAAGCTAACAAAGTTGTTTCTTTGATCAATTATTAATCCAAAAGCTAATAACAAAACTGTATTAATATGAATAGATTTGCCATATTTTAGTTTGCATGCAAAAGGGAAAATTCCCTACTGCATGTAAAGATTGCAGGAAGGAATGTATCATAATTTATGACAAATAATGGATAGACATGAAGAATTGTTTGATATATGCAAATGCATATTTTTAGGCTTTTCTCCATATCTATCCAATACCGTCACAAAGTCTCAATTCATTATTTTCCTGCAAGTCTGTGTAAAACCATGAAAAGAATGATGATGATTTTTTTGTTTAATATAGGAATAGGAATTCATGGTTAACATAATATTTGTATATATTTGTTTGAGTTTCAGAGATTATAAATTTCACAAAGAAATCACGAATATACTGCCTATCGTCTTTCAAATATGATTAAGCAAGAGATAAAATTTCTATTGCTTTGATAAAGAAATAAAAAGTTAATAGCATTTTCAATAAAGGAAGCAAAGAAGACATAACACAGAAAAGCAAAAGGAAATTAAGAAAAACAATAGGATTAATAGCATGGTAAAATGGTTGAACGCAAAAGAGTCATCACCATTTTGAACAATGCAAGCAAAGAAGATGCCAATATAAAAAATCAAGAGGTAGATAACGAAAATAACATGATCAACATTATAAAACGGGTATTTTTTTGGAGCAAAGCAGAAGACATAAGCATCAAAACTCAAAGAATTCACATGATTAATGAGGTTATTATTAGGCAAAGGAACTTATAATAAGATTCTCCTTATCCTTTTCACCGTGTAATTTTTTACATTTCATCCATTGCTGTCAACTTCTGTTTCCCTATTTTTAACTTACCTACAAGCTCAAAAATCTTAAATGAATGAGTTTTTGATTTGTTGGGATAAAATGAAGGTTGAGCTCATTAAGAGGGAATGACTGTAAAAGTTATTTAGTGGCTTGAAAGATTAACAATGCAGATTTGAGAGTGCAAGCGGCAAGTTGTTTCTTTAACCATCATTAATGTAGACACCTAATTTTGTCCGAACAATTTTTTTATATATATAATCAAAAAATCAAAAATAAAAAAAATTAATAATGATAAAAAAAAACAAGTCAATTTTGGTCAAATCTCATGTGAAGCACATGCAAAATTCACACCTTCAAGAGTTGACTAAAGTTGATATTGTTGCCAAAAATAAAAGAAAAAATAATCAACCATTAAATCAATGAATAAATTAGCAAAAGGAAGGAAATAAATTGGGTGAAATAAAATCTGAAAATTGATTACCAAAAATAAAAAAATAAAATGGAAATAAATTTAAAAAAAAGAGGGAAAGTCAAACAAAATAAATGAAAAATCCCATGATCCTGGGATCAACTATAAATTTTTGATTGCTTTCCATGAAATTCTGAGGCTATAAAAGCCAATGAAAAGGACTGAGAAAGGGGGGACGAAACAAAAAAACCCTAGAAAAAAAACCAATACCCATGCAGGGGGAGAAAAGACCTTGAGGAGGAAAAACCCTAAAAAATTTTGCTACTATTCTTAGCCATTTGGGACAGCCACAGTGGATCCTCTTCTTCAACTCTGCTGCCTGCGCCATCATCATTTTCTTTTCCTGCTCCATTGCCATACATCTGCCCACTGCATCGTGTATAGCCTTCAAGCATAGCCAACACAGCTCCTTCCTACATCTACCACCGCCTAGCTACTGCACCACTCCTTGCACAATCATCCTGACTCTAGCGTTGCTATTTCGAGCTTCCCCTGCTGCTGTGTTGCACTTGGCTGCTGCTATTGTTGCCTTACTCTGCTATTACATTGTCTTTGCATTACTGCATCCTATACCCCCTCTACCTTAGCTATATCTTCTGCTGCGCATCGCCCCTGCCTTGCCTGGACTGCACCAAAGTTCACTACCGCACCATTTTTTGCATCAGCCTACTTCAACTCTCGGCCTTATCACCTCCATCGCTGCTGCCCTTGCTGTCTCTGCATCCATCTGCCCCGTAGCCACTACAACCCTCATCTCCATATTGCCGCCTTATTTTCGTTGTCACTATCATCTTCACCACAGCTGGTTTTGTTCACGCACCTCTGCATCCATCTGCCCCACAACGTTGCATGCATTTACTGTTTCTTCCTGCACCATACCCGTTGGAACCGAAAAAGCAGCTGGTTGTTCATCGTAGGGCTGAGTAACACGTGCATTTGCTTGCTTCCAGGTAGTCTTCTTTTGCTAATATAAATACTTGAGTTGATTTGTTTTGTTTTGCTTGTTTATCCTCTCACTTGTACGTGTACTGAAAAGCCTCCCCATCTTATTATTTATTTATTTGTTAACTATTCATTTGCTCACTTAACAGTTTAAGTTGACTAAGATGAAAAAACTTTCGATGGTTATATCCACGTGTAGTACTTGATTGGCTATATTTTTGTTTAGATGATTAATTGAATACTTGTATGCTTGTTGGTTATATGATTAATATTGTTAATTATTTGAATTAATATGACATGGATTGTTTATATAATTTTTTATATGCATGTCGGTATTGCAGTTTACACTTTGCATTATAAATGTTAATTCCGATGATGGGATTTCTTAGAAATCGCAAGCAGCGATTCTTTGATAATCCTTAAGATCGGGATAAAATCTTTAATGTCACCAGCGTATTGGGACATTTAAGTGATTTTATTTCGATATAAAGAAAATATTAATAAGATTTCTTAGTATAAAAAAATAAATATAAAGATGGTAATAAAAATAATAATATAAAAAATAGGTAAATATGAGAAAATAGTAAGTGAATAGAAATAAAAAAAGGGCTTTTAAATAGGTAAAAATTTAGGAATTAAAATAAATAAATAAATACACATCTTAAATATAAAAGGATCTCCGATGATAGGATTTCTTAGAAATCACAAGTAGTGATTCTTTGATAATCCTTAAGGTCGAAATGAAATATTTGAATATTACCAGCGTATTGGGGTATTCAAGTAATTTTAGTTCGATGAAATAAATTAATATTAATAAACAAATAATAAATAAATAAAATTTTTAAACAAATAAATAAGAGTACAAAATTGTTACAATTAACCTTCAAAAATAAATGATAATAAAACAATTAAAAATTAAATAAAAAGTATAAGTTTTAAAGATTTTCCGATGATGAGATGTTATGGAATTCTCAAGTAGTGATTTCTAACTGATATCTAGGTGAGAGAAATATGCTAAACGTTACCAGCGTATTGAAATATTTAGTATGATTTTTCAATAAAAACAAGATTTTATAAATATAAATAAATTACAAAATACTAATATAAGTATAAATGAATAATGGATTTCTCATATGCATCATCTGTATTTTGATTGCATCATTTGCATCTATGAAATTTCAAAATAAGTGTGAATCTCCTGAGGATGGGATTTTATAGAAATCGCAAGTAGCGATTCTTAAGAAATCTTTAGGTGAGGAAATTATCCGAAATGCTAACAAAAGTATTGGGGTATTTCGGAATAATTTTCAATACAAAAGATTTTCACTTATTTTAAATAAAAAAATAAAACTTAAATATTTCAAAATAAAACAAATAATAAACATGGTTTCAAATAAATGGAGTTCTTTTTAAATGTTTAATTAAGATCATTTTATTAAGATTAAAAGATAAGACATGATTCAGTGGTACCGTTTTTTAACGGGCGTTGTGGGGGTGCTAATCATTCCCCACGCGTAACCGAACTCCCGAACCCAAACTTTGTTTTCGCAGATCAAAAATTATTTTTTTAATAAAACTTAATTAATTTTAAGATTTTATTAAAAAGGTAAATAATTTTAGGTGACCAATCACACCTAGTCAAAAAAGATTGGTGGCGACTCCTCTTTGTGTTTTTTTTTTCAAAATCATCTAGTGATCTAGTCCCCGGACGAAAATCGTTACGACAATTAATTCAAAGAGGAAATTAGTTTACATTATCTTCCAAAACACAAATCCATAAAGAAGAAAGGAAGAAAATCATCTCAAAAACTTGATTTGTCAATAAAATAATTGCAATTCTCAGTGCACTCACAAAAGAGATATTATGTAGGATTCTCAAGTTGTTAATGTCTTCACATTTAGCTTTAGTTGAAAAAAAAGAATCCAATCAAATCACTTTTAATTTTGTATTGTTCTGAAGCACACCACATGCATTACATAAGTAACATGATATTAAGCATGCTTTGCCTTTTTAGGGATCAATGAAATGAATGACAAATATATGATGAAAAGATAAGTCAATTTAAGCAGAAAATCATTTAAGAATATGAGCAAGAAGAAACCAAATATAATATATTTGACAGCTATCTAGTTGTTATTATGTCAAGGGAGGGACATGAGCCAAGTTGTGTAATCCCAGAGCATACCAAATAATCTAAAAAGGATGAGAAGAAATTTTTGATAATAGCAAACATGGTGAAGATTTAAGATAACATGACATATAACAAAAGTAGAAGGAAAGAAAAAAACATTTTCAAGTAGGCAAAATACATTGATATCTTGTTTACCGAGCGACATAATTGTAGAGAAAAAGCAGAAACTGAATTTAGTTGTGTTGGTGAAATGGTCCCTTGTCTCAACTTAATAGTCTGAGTGGAAGTGGCAACATGAAAGGAAAAAGCTTTTATGCTTTATGCAAATTGCATTGTTTTTTCTCGTGTACCTTACTGATATAGGCAAAAAACATACCAAAAGGAAAAGCACAAGCAACGATTTTCTTTCTTTTAATGATTGATCCCAAGTATTAGAAGGCAAGAGACCATACCAGAAGAGGAGCAACAACGTAGAACAACCAAGAAGTGCAGGGCCTCTTTACCCACGCACAACAATAGGTAATACACAATTGACTGAAAGAAACCAACCAATAAAGCTAAACATGCATACGAAGTTAAACGGTTGATATATTCTTGTTTGATAACTAATTGATTTATTTGTTAATGATTCAATGTAGACCATCTTGAATTCATAAATAGTGATTGAAGATGCAGAACTCATAAACAGTGAAATAAAAATGAATAAACTAATTTAAATGACTTAAAGTCAATCTCAAATCGAAGGTCCATTAATTTCATCTTTCTAAAATCCATATCAAATTTGAAATCACCAAAAAGTAAATAGCGAGAAAATTTCAAAATCTTACCGAAAGGAACAAATTTCATCAAATTTAACTGATAAGACTCACTTTCCTACAGTTAAATAACACAAAAGAACAACAACCAATTTTAAATTCCCATTTGATGAATCAAAATAAGATTTCATTAGCATACTAAAATCATGAAAAAGGAAAAAAGATGTTAACTTCCATTCCATCTTAAAAAACCAATATCATTCAATCTCAAACAAAATACATAAAGAAAAAATAAGAGAGCAAATACAGAAAAATTAAAAAAGAGTCTAAGTAGGAAATTAAGAGTGAAAGAAAAGAGCTCAAAGACATAACACTATTCAAAAACAGCTGTGAAAGGGATAAGATTGGCTGTGCTGAACATTACTGATCGAAAAGAAGCAAAGCAAGTATATTATGTTTCAATTTCTCTTTCTTAACCTTTAACATTCATTTTCTTAACCTTTTCTTTCATGCTTTAGTTAAAAGTTTTTATCTTTGAATTTCAAACAATTCAAGTCTCTACAAGGAGCAAACACAGCAACCTACAAAGCAAAAACAAAACAATTGAAAACCATAAAACCCAAAGAAAGACGAAATCCAACAACTACATCATGCATCAAGTGAACTTAAGTTTTAACAAATTTTTTGCAAACTCAAAGAAATCATGAATTAAGATATAATGTTCTTTATATAAGATGAAAAAATTGACACATCCATCATTAAGTTTATAAACAAAATAATATCAATAGGTTTTTTATTAACTATAAAAAAAGGAGCTCATATAAGAAAACTACTGGAGAAGCAAAACAAAAACTAATTAAGGAGTCATCATGCCTTAATTTGATTTTTCTTTTCAAGAGATTCTTCAGTGAATAACTAGCGCTGAACTGGAGACCAACAATTCCCTGTTAACTAAAAATAAAAAAACTTAAATTAAAATTACAGAGATGAAACTTGATTCAACGACTTCAAAAGAAATTCAAAGTAAAAACAACATTAAAACATTAAGGATTAGTCCGTGAAAAGATAAACAAAAAGCACTTAAAGATGATGCCATGAGAATCGATAGTTCTCATCAAAATGGAGCCTTTACTTTAACACTTAAAGGCACTCCTTGAAAAGACTCGGACCCAAAATCTTGAATACTTTATGTTTGCAATGGTCTTTATCGCAAATATATGTAGCTTTATATGATAGAGAAGAGCAGTGAATCCTTAATTGAAAATGAATGAATCATCATCTTCCACATACGTCCCCATTAGCAACTGCACCAAACAAATTTAAACCAAGAAAGGAATAAAGCAAATGTGAGGAAGAGAAAAAGATAATGTAAGTAGCAACAAAAAAAGGAAATTAAAATGGTAATAGAAGTAATGCAATGGGCATACCTTTTGCACTGCAAGGTCCTTCTCAATTTCTTATCCTTTATGTCCATGATCCTTAATGAGCTGAAAGTAAAGCATTTGCAACTCATTGAACAGCATTAGAACTGCAGCCTATAAAAGACAACACAAGCAGAAAGCTGTTAGAATTTTTCTACCTGCAAAGAAACAACACAATAAGGGATCAATGGTCCATGCCACATTCAAGTACCAATTTGAAAAAGTGAAACTGTGAACTCCTTTTTTACCTTTGAAAATATGCTTTCAACACACAATGACCTAATGAGTTTTGCCACATTAAGCGCCTCTTGTTGTACTTACTTAAGAATAACTCCTTAAAGATGTCTTCGTACATTAAGATAGAATATTGCGTCAGATAATTTCTAGATAGAAAACTTCTTGTCTATACCAGTGAACATTGCACCCCAAAGCCTATGGACAAACCTGATAGACATTCCATTCATGAGGAAGCCTAACATCCATAGATACATATATATATATATATATATATATACATATATATTGATTAATATCTATGCAGCTTAACAACCAAAATAGAATTAAATATATTAAAAATAAACAAATAAATTTTGCAGCTATGATTTAATTCAATTTTGATAAAATCCAACGTATCACAACAACATTTGACTTAGTCATTAATAAAGACAAACATGATTATGAACTAACTCATTGTCACGAATCTGATATTGATCATATCACATAAGATGTTAAGTTATATTTTCTATAATAAGTTTTAATTTTTAAATTGCAACTAATTAAGCCACAAACATGAAATTATTTTGTGTTTTATAGAGGTTTAAAAAAAAGTTCCAAATAAAGAGAAAAGGAAAAAAAGAAGGTGAAGATGCAAAAAGAACTAATCAAAAAAGAAAAAGGAAATATATATCGAAAATTGATCCTAAGAAAAAAGACGAACAAAAAGATTAAGCTATTAAAGGAAGAACCAAAGATAAATACAAAAATTGTGGAGGGGGATATTTTACAAAAAATAGAACAAATGTTAAAAAATAAAAAATTTCAATACAATAGCAACAATGATTTTGAGTTAGGCCTATGGCGACAAATTTAGAAGTTATACATTTAGAAAACACATTGTTTATGTAAGCATGGAAGAAAAAAAACAAATTAAGGCCTCCATTCAAAGTTATAAGTTTTTTTCCTTAAATTGTTTTATATTTCATGAATTCTGAAAGTGATGAATAAATCATAATATTAATCTTAATCTTTATTTTCAAGGTTATTACATGCAAAATTTATCATAAAATTTATGAAAAAGCACTTACAAAGAAAAAGAAAATTTATAAACTCAGTTACCAATATTTAAGAGATTACAAAGCAGTTACTATTTTACTTATTAAACATTTTAAAAGACATATGTAATTCATTAATTTCACCCATCATTTATTATTAAAATTCAAAATTTTAAATATGATTATTTCATTTGACATTTACAATTTTGTCAATAAAACAGTTTTTTTTATATTGATAATTTATTTTGATCTTAGCAAAAGCTTGAGATGTGTGCATAAAGAGAGCTTTTATAAATAAGCAAATGGGATAAAAAACCAAGTATGTTGATAATAAGTGATACCTGAATGGTTAATGCAGCAGTAGTTGGCATGATTTCAAATCCATAATAAGTAAAATCTTGTTAGAATTAAAAATATTACAATAATAGCAAAATATACGAAAAAGGAAACATAAAAAATGTTTAAATAATTAGCCAAGTGAAAGCACTAATTAATACCTCTCTTATATGAATGTTAACGATCTGTTTTATTTCATTTGCTTTACTCAAAGCTATAAATTCATATCACATTTTTTGCCAGTGTAAAATTCATCTCTTGATGCATGCTCACTAAGCCTTGAGTCACTGCAAAACTTTGAAGAAAGTATTGAAGATGCGTAAACAATCACCCCAAGCCTTGCCAAGTCCTCCACTACAACATGCCTAAAAGCAAGAACAAAGAGGAATAAAAAAGTAAAAAAAATATAACTTTAACCATTGGATTTTATCAAAGATCAAACCTCACGGTTTAAAAACCTTTAAAAAGATTGAGAGGTCACCTCATTCTTGCAAACACTATCAAGAATGTTAAGCCTTCCATTATTAACAAATTTTAAACAAATAAACTTTGGTCAATTTTTAGACATATTATTTATTGATTTTTTTGTCCACACAAAGCACGAAAATGAGAAAAAATCTATCCAAATTTGAAAAGTTGCATGTTCGAACTTGCTTCCATATGCATAGTTGAGGGGTTGTTGACAATGGATATAACCTTGCAAGATGATAGACACCAAATTCATGTATCTTGTCTGCAAAATATTCCCAAGCATATGTATCTCTGTTCCTAAATAAGAAAATAAAAAGATTCATATGCAGAATAAGTTGGTCAAATATAAAATTATGCCCATGAAGTGGATAGCAAGTAATTTCCTTTATATAAAAAGGCAACCTTCACATTGCAAAGCTTTGTTTAAAATAAAACTAAACTTTCCCTACATTGTTTGAGTTTCATTTAAATGAAACCTATCTATTTTCAAGCTAACCTTGAAAAAACCAAGCAAAATGAGCAAAGTTCTAAATAAGATCCTACAATTTATGGTGATAATGCAACAAACCATTAGCTATGGATTCTAAAAAGCAATGGCCATAACCGCATTTAATTTTAAACACTCAACAATCACCAATTTCTAATCCTCACCTCCTTATACAACTCCCAACAAATAATAGTACAAAAATGCCATTACACAGAAATAAATTCATCCAGAACCTACAATAACAAAAATTACGTAACTAAGTTTATTCAGATTTGCTAAGCCAAAAAAAAAGTCTATTCAGAGTTCAAACACCGAGGGAGCACAACAAGAATGAGTTCTTTAACAACAGTACAATCAACTCACAATTAAAGCAGCAATCAGGAAAAAAAATCTCATAGCAACAATCAGAAACTCAAAAATTATTCACAGCATAAGCCATAAAAGATATAAAACAAAACAAACCAAGAAAACCAATCTTTATGTTACCTAAAATTTTAATGTTCAAGTCCATGCTTGACTCCCCATTTGAATTGCCCAATATATCGACTTCCATTTCCACGACCATGACCACCCATAAGACCACTCTCCCTCATAAACATCCCCAGTATAGAACCTATAAACCCCAAGTCCTTGTCTAAGGCCCTGTCTATACTGCCCACTATACTGGCTTCCTTTGGCCCACATCTCTACCCCATAGCCATCGTGCTTCCTCTTCACCCATAGTAGTAATAAACGCCGCTCCTTGAACACTTCTCCTTATGAAACTCCCTTTCATAAATGTCTCTATCGCTATAAACTTGAATCCAACACCCCAAATTTACTCTCTTTTCGGCTTTTGGTAAAGACCCAATTGACCAAAACATTGGTAAATGCAATAAACACATCAAAGCTAGAAAATTTTTAATCACCCAATTGACTAAAACATCGCTAAAAGCTTTTTTTAACCGTGTTTTTTCGAGCAAAGTCAAAAAATTTAACACCTGATGACAGGCTACGTACCTTATGAGATAAACAGCACCTCAAAGAAGAAGGAAGACGGCAAATGAGTCGATAAAAGCTTGACTTAAAAAAAAATCCATTCCCAAAATAGGCAAGGGCTAGACTCGAAAGGGGAAAAAAAGCAAAAAGAGACAAGAAGCGCATGGGAAGGAAGAGTAAGTGGGAGAGAGTGTCGATGAGAATGTGAAGAGAGGCCGGAGAAGAAGACAGCTGCGGCATGCTGGAGTTTTGCAAGAGAACAGGAGAGCAGCTACTGTGTGAAGGGAAGAGAGGGGAAAAAAGATAGAGATGAAAAAAAGAAGGATAAAGAAAAGGATAAAGATGCAGAAAAAGACTACAACACAATTAATGCAGAGCAAAAGAGAACCACAACAAATATTGTATAGATAGATTTGATGATTTTAAATGTGGTGATACGATGACATAAAGTTTTAATGAAAATTATATATAGATTTGCAAAGTAAAAAAAAAAAATCAGATTTGTGTTCAATGCATGGGCATATATTGGAACATGATAATTTTTTAATATTTTACACGTTTTAATGCAAAACAATATATAATACAAATATACAAATTGTCAAATTTATTAAAAAACGTCAATTTGGATTCTTAAACTTCGTTTTTTTGATAAAAAAGTTCACGATGGGTGGTGAAAATAGCAAATGGTTATTAGTCCTATCAATGATTCTCATGTTAAGCTAGTGAAAGATTTGAGCTACATTTAGATTCGTGGTTCTTCCAAGGATGACAATTAATCATTTAGAACTTTTAACAAAAAGTATAGAATAACTCTAGGTAAAACAACAATAAACAGTGAGAATCGAAAGCTCTAATTGTTGTAAAGCAAATCACTTGTAAAATTTGTGTTGGTTTCTGTTTG
Source organism: Heritiera fomes (assembly GCA_032173925.1). Classification (NCBI taxonomy): domain Eukaryota; kingdom Viridiplantae; phylum Streptophyta; class Magnoliopsida; order Malvales; family Malvaceae; genus Heritiera; species Heritiera fomes. The sequence continues at coordinate 38,227,216 of JAPDPM010000007.1, forward strand.
TAACACAAATCTTGTTTAGTCAATAGATTTGGCCTTTATATATTATTGGTAGTTTCTTAGGGAAATGAAACTTGAAACTACTAAAATCTATAGTAGCAATTAACTTTAATTAACAACACTCTAATTGTGGTTTTGAGTATTGTAGTGCTCTTTTTTTTCTTAAAATAGAGACTCATGTTTCCAATTGTAACAGTCCGTTACCACTTTTTCACGTATTTTTATACAAATTTTTCGGTTGGGTTGTCTGCGATGCCATTAACATTCAACAGTGACACTAATAAATGATAAACATTTATTTAACAAATATGGAATATGAAAAATTCTTTTCATATTCCTTACATCTGACATCCCCTATTATCTTTCTTTCTCTAAAGTAGTACTATATACTTATGTCTGAAATGTAAAAGAGAAGAGACTGTACCTGTCACGTTTAACATAATTCGCCTCAGTGCTTTATATTTAGCTATATCCATATGAGAGCTAATTCTCTAACTCCGTGTCTTTTATCTGTGGAGTTAAAACAAAGGGGTGAGCGAACTACGCGCTCAGTAAAGGAAACGTATGCTGCTTTAATTAAAGCAAACTATATACCACAAGTATTTGTTCTTCCTAAAATCATATCAAATAGGAAAACAGTGGATATAGTAAACAACCCTCTCAATACACCATTCAAAATCATTAGTTCTGCAGTAAACAGGATTCAATAGATCCTTTCAATAATCAGAAATCAATAAGTTAAGACTAGGCAATAAACAAATCATGCTCTCATTGTTCCCCCAAGAACATAAGTCGTCCGCTTTTTGGGTGCACCAGTAAGCCATCGCCCATCACGGCTATATCATCTAGATCTATGGCCATAATCTATAGGTGGTCCTTGGGTCCACTTGCCATGTGACCTCAAGACCGCTGATGACTTGGCGGGTCCGTCAGCCTTGTGACACCCTAGAGTGCACTCGTTGGTCTATTGACCTGAGCCACCATCCCAGTTGGGTCACGCAGTTATATGAATGGTAATGCATGAACTCATGGCCTAAAGTCTCAAAATCACTTTATATCTCATGAAAAACTTTATGGAATTATCTCACTCATATTATCATTTTCTCAAAATGATTTGATTTCCAAAAAGATTTAGGCTTTCTGTTTACAAAACACCTTGAAAACAGTCCGAAATCTCAACAATTAAAACCTGTTCGCCATGGTCAGCTCACCTATCATGGCTCGCCCATGGTCAACTCGAAAGTGAGGTGAACAAGTGTTCACCCGCCAACCCTTGCATTTAAAAATAATATGTAAAACTGGCTCGCCCTCAGTAGCTCGCCTATCATTTTCTCAACAAAAAGGGAGGTCGCCCGCCCCAATGCATTATAAAGGGTTCGCCTTCCATTGGCTCGCCCGGATTTCAATTAAAACAAGGTCGCTTGCCCAGAAGATTGAAAAAAAGGCATTCGTCCAAAAAAACATAAAAGGTTTGGCTCGCCCGCCCTAACCAGTTCGCCCAATCAAAGCATAAGGGTCGGCTTTTAGCTCGCCCAAATCAAAATAACTTATCAAATAAATGCATGTCGTAAACCAAAATAATTTCTAATATTTTCATAATATTTCTACTCCACAGAACATGCATTTTACTTCACATACAACTCCCTTACCTGATACTACGAAGCTTTGCTTCGCCTTGCTTCCTGCTTGTTAATAACCATTCCAAATTCCCGGCTGCAAATAATTTATAAATTCTATTAATATTTCCTTTTTTCAGTATTTCCAACATTTTGGTGAGACTTAATAATTAAATAGCTCGCCCAAAAGAGTTCTTACGAGCTCGCCCAACCGACCTCGCCATTCATCAAATGGCTTACAAGTGGGAGCTCGCCCTCCATTTCGCCATTAATATATTTGAGAGCTCGCCCAACTTTCAACTCGCTAAGCCTATATTGGCTTAAATGTGGGTGATTGCCCACAATTCAACTTGCCACTGAATATATTGGCTTGGTTGTGGGATTTCGCCCACAATTCAACTCGTCCAATGCCTAATGCGTGTGAGTTCGCCCTTCAAGGCTATCTATTCAGATTTGGGCTCGCCTATAACTTAAACTGGCGTTGGGCGACCTCGCCCACTTGAACAACAACTTTGGCGAGTTCTTTATTACCTACACACCTCATTGGCGATCACTAATTTTCATCATTGGCGATCACAATAGTCGCCATTCTCGTCACTTTTTCATTATTTTCCTTGTTTTCATATTCTCTAAGGATCTAACTAAAACAAGATTGTATTCTATGTTTATTACGTTGTAAAACATAGAAATCTATCATCAAACACCAAGATAATCGTAGAAATAAGGAAGCTCACCTTAACCAACTACACTTCCAGAACATATTGCTTTCTGTCTCACGTTGGCCTTTCTTTGCTTATTCCTTTAGTTCATCAAACTAAAGAGGAAAGGTTTACAAGCAGATTTACTTGTTTAGCCAGCTTATGGAGGAAGTTTAGTTGATCAAGCATGGTGGAAATGGAAAGAACTGAACATGAACTTGCAACAACAAAAAATCGGTTTTCCATTCAATCTTCATATATATATATATATATATATATATATATATATATATATATATATATATATATATAGCCATGGTTTCCAATTAGAACCCATCACTTGACCTTATCCCATTTTCTTTCATTTATATCATGTCTTTCATGCATTAAAACCCGAAGAAAAACTGCAGCAAAAGGAACGGTTATGGGAAGCTATTCTCTGCACATTTTGACTTACTTACTTTGCCATTAATTGTCTAAACCAATTGTCAGGAGGACAAAGTTGCGTGAAGTCCACTATAGCCTCTTTTCTTGACTAATTGCACTTTTGTCTTATTCCTCATCCAATAAGGATAATTTCTTTATTGACTATAACCTTTCTCTATTTATCGTCTTCAACCGTATGACTTACAAAGTTAATTTTGGCTGCAAAATAGTTTGAATCTATTTTCCATTTTGTTTGTGCTGATTCCAGTTCGCTTTATCAACTTATGACCTCAGCTCGCCAATCTCTATTTCAATTCGCCAACCTTTAAGCTTGCCAACTTTATATTTGGCAATTATGAGAAATTTCCTTTTTCTTGGCAATCACATTGTGATTTGGCGAGTAGCTATTGCCTTTCTTGCCAACTAAGCTATCATCTTCCCCTTTATATGGGCGATCACATAATTCACCATACTCACCCTTTGAGTGATCATTACTACATTCACTTGGGCAATTAGAGCCTCTCATCACTCGGGCGATCACCTTACCAAGAACTTGGCGAACTCACTATTCGCCAATATTGAAATTAAGTCAATCTCGCCACTATCCATTGGCGATCACCCTTGCATAGTACTCGCCCATAGAGTTTTTTACATAAACTGCTCCGTTCATATTTCAAGTTAAGGAGCTTTTAATCCTCTTGGAAACATTCATTATTCATTTAATTTACATTATCAAATTTTATAAAATTAAGGTCTACAGAAGTGTAGAATCAAGTCTTACACCAATACGTTTCAAAACATTTGCATACCCTAAACTTTAAATATGTTTGGTGACCGATCTTGATCAGGTCAACTTGTCAAGTGGAGTAGTTGGGCGATTATCCATGCATTGAAGATAGTATTAGACAACACCTCAAGTATCAAACTAGCTAGGCCTAGAAAGCAAATTACGAGATATCAACCCACAACAAAATAGCAGTGGTGTCCAATATGAAATTATGAATCACTTTGACCAACATAGTTTATTTATCTCTGCCTGCCCATCCACAAGCTTAATTATTACTCTAAACAAGACTTTCAACTAGACATGAAATTCGTTTTCGTGTTATCTGAAATTTAATTCATTTCATGTAAAATATAAAAATTTTATGTCAAAATTTATGTCGAGATGTCAAATACAATTTTTTTTAGTTTGTATTATAGTCATATACAATTTTTATTAAATTTTAACTCGTATCACTTTCGTGTTTTATATTTATATAATTTTTGTGTCATTTAATTGTGTCGTATTTAGAATTGTCAAGTTTACTTTCAACCAGAAAGTTAATTTTAAGGTGGAAATGGAGTTGGGAATGGGGAGAACTGGTGGTGCATGTTCATGGGTGAGAGGGAGAATTGTATTTATATTTCTTTCCATAACTCAACCCTAAATCCAACCAAAACATTATCTCAACACCTATACTGAAAGATTGTTCCTCCGACAGTCCCACTCAAGTACGAATGGACAAGGCCAGTTCACTCCAAATGCCTCAGCCAAAATTAAAAATGCCCGCTGCCTACAAAATATCCCTCTAGCTATTTGGTCATCCCAAAAATGAAAGGACAAGAGAGCTTTTAGCTTTAGGCTTAATTAGCCAGCTATGAAACACATGATTTGCTGAATAATCCCCAAAGATTACCATAAAAATTGGTGCAACTGATGAACAGAAAGAATAGAACTTGGTGAGTAATCAAACACAAGTAGTAGTGTATGATCTACTGTCCATGTTTAAGCTTGAAAGTGATGATCTTCATGAAACTTCCTCATGGAAAATATCTGTATACAAGAATAAACGAAACACACAAGAATAAAAGCAACAAATCTCAGCAAAGCATGCACCAAACACCAAAGTCTTAATCTGATTTTACAATATAGAATAATTCCCTGGACACCAAATTGGTAATGCTCGGAATTCAGTGATCAGGTTTGATTGAGACAAGAGACTCGTGCCATGATGGATATCTAAAAAACCCAACATCTTTCTTGTGTCTTGTTTCTTGCATGGTTATAGTTTCCAGTATGTAATAACTAGCCAAGCTAGCTAGTACAACTATAGATAGCTTTTGGAAATGTCTTTAAATACCCAAGTTTCTAAAAAGAAAATTTTCATGCATCGAACTTGGAATCCTCCCCATCCTTCCTTCCCCTCATTTTCACCTTGCTTCTTTTCCATTTCTGTTTGCTTGCCTGTGTGTCTTTGTGGAGTCCATGCTTCCCAGCAGCTTGCTTTGTTCCATGCGCCCAAACTTCTCAAGGTAATTATCCCCTTAATTAACCTTACACACCTTTCTTTTGGTGCTTTATAGTTTCTCATCCATCGCTGTCATCCATGTTTCAAAGTTTGTATTGGTACTCAAGAATTGTCAATTCCATTACATTTTCCATCTAAGAAACCCTAATTAAGCATAATATATAAATTCCTTAAGAGAACATTAAGGAGGATTAATTTGATATTTGATATACCAAAATCAACCAATAAAGATTTTTTAAAAGCTTGATAGATACACTTGCATATATAGTTTTTTCAAAGAACAGTTTGACAAGGCAACTTTTGCTTTAATGAATGATTTTAAGATACCTTTTAGGCTATTGTTAAATTTTAATGCATTAAAAACAATATACTTAATATAATAGCTTTAAAGAATGACATTATTAAAAAGAATATACACAATTAGCCAGCCAGTGCCTAGTGGCATACGTTTTGCAAGGATTTTGTTCTTAGCAACATGTTATAAGAGAAAAAAGATTATATGGAACGATGATTTTAGGTCAGCATATATTTTTTTATTAAAAACATAACACTCAATCATTTATTACACATTATATATGATAATTAAATAGTTAATATCTATTTTAATAAGTTCATTAACGATTTTAATAATAAATAATTAATTTTTTAATAATATAATTACATGACATGATTTGTATAAAGTAATTGTTTCATATAATATAATCATTTCTTGTCATAGCAACTCAAAGAGAGAGTCTGATGGGCATTTTGGAAATGGAAATCCAAACTCTTAAGTAGAATGAGATTTTCTTAACCAAAATAAAAATGGTTTCTTTCTTGTGAGCTTTAATTTCAAAATGGTAAGTGCACCCAACTAGGAATTTCTCCATTGAAAAATTACTCTCTTTCACTATGTATATAATAATACTGTACATATGGATCTTACTTTTCCAAGTTTCAAAGAAAACGTGCATCGATAACTTCAGAATGAGTTAAGAGAAAAAAAAGAAAAAAAAAGAAAGATTTTTTTACCGTTTTCAACATGCCTGGGACTTAGTGTTGCATGTTGCAAAAATTATTCATGAATCGAATTATATCAAGTTTGAATTAAATTTAAGTAAAGTATTAAAAAAATCATAAACAGGTCTAAATAAACTTTTTTAGACTAACTTTTATCTAATCAAGGGACCGGTGGACTCCACCCTCACCCCTATCTGCAAATATATATGTTGTAAAACGTCCTTTCCTTTCGGTTGTATGCCTGCTGCTAGGTTTTGGGCAACTTTCATTCAGAAGATGCAACAACTTCGAGAAGATGCATGGATTGATAGTTGTTTTAGATCCTGTACCAAACGCTACTTGACAAGCTCTGAAACGAGAAACTGTCCATTTCAGTCATGGATCGATCCATTTTCATTTTTTTCTCATGGCATTTAGGTTGAAAGTGAAAACAAATTTCACTCTTCACCCTTGTCTAAATCAACTTGGATATAAAGCAACACGTACCCAAACATCAACTTCATGAACTTAATTTCTACACTGAAAAACATCATCAAATCTACTATCAAATGTTTCTTTTCATAAAGAGATTTTCTTTTTCTTTTAGTTAGAAGAGTTATGGAGGGTGCAAAATCAGCTTCTTTTGTTATTACGGAAGAAAAATTACGTGCATATAACTTTTTCCATCTCATAATATGAATGTTTTGTGCACTCAATTTGCTCTTTAATTTTAAGTTACGACGGCTATTGTAGTGGAGGATTTGTGATTTGATTTTCACATTGGCAGAAAACTTTTTCTCAGTGCAATTTCGTATAACAAACTCAGTTAAGATCTGGATTTAACTGAGACAGAAATTTTAAGTAAAACAGACTTAAGGTAATTTCATCGAAATTTTTTTGTAGTTTTCATCATAGGGTCTCAATAACACCAAAGCAAAGTCGCACTGTTTTAAATTAAGAGTTATTTTATATGCATTAATTTTTTTATATAAAAAAATCGAGATATAAAAAAATGTATTTGTTGAAGTTCAAATTTTAAATAAAAAAATCACATTTAATTTAAGTAATAATTATACAAAACTAAACCCGGATTCATTGAAATTTTCATATATATTACATATATAACACATCCTAAGTTCCTAACACTTTGATCATGATGGTTAATACAAAAGCAAAACTTGGATGGCAAGATGCCAAGACTCAAAAGCGATTGTCAGATTCATGACTTTTGCTTGTTTTCTGTCTCCATTTTTTTTTGTGGTTACATTTTCCTTCACTATCAGTCTTGAATAAGAATCTATGAAGCAGAGAATACATATGGAAGATCTAATGTAATTTTAGATATTGATTCATATAACTTATCTCAATCTATTGGATAAAAGCTCTGATGATGATGATGATGATCCGTAATAACCAAACATATATAAAAGAAATTAAGCACCATCACCATCATCGTCACCTTCGCCAACGCTACCCATGTGATTGCCAATTCCATCTCCACCTTCTCTTGAACTCCAACCTTATCATAATCACACTAAAATCTACACCATACACGTGCCCCCAGCAAGGACATTCTGGGAAATAAATTGTTAAACCAAAGTGAAAAGCTTTAACAATGGATTAATATTGTGTGTACAAGCAGGAAGAAGAAAGGCAACCGGGGTAGCCTGGAAACTGAAACTAAAGGCCTTGACTTTTGGTACTCCGTTACGTTTAACAGAGATCCGTTTCAGGATTCAGCGTCAAAACTCGCTTTAAGATCTGATAGTTCTCACATTTCCAGGTCAGAATTTCTTTTTCTTGGTTTCGGGCTTTGCTATCTTCAACCGAACAAGTGGTGTTACGTTTTATCCTGCGCATCCTCATTTAATACTACTAAAGTTTCTAACTTTGCTAGAAAAGACTCAAGCTTTTTAACTCGACTGAGTCGTTGCTTTATCTCGCTTTGGTTGTTTCAGAAACGGAGGAGCGGTGAGGGCGAAGAAGAGAGGAGAAATGGCGACCAAAGTATCGAACTTTTCGGATCTGATACAACGCGTTGCAGCTTCTTGTTTGTTGCATCCCCTCGCCGCCGGTAGGCAAGAGACCGGCGACGTTGACGCCGTGAGTCACGCAGTTATTGAGGAGGACCCGGATGAAGAAGAGTATTACGTGTATAATAACTCGAGTGAGGATGAAGAGAAAGAGAATGGAGTGAAAGACGTGGAAAAGTCGAGGAGAATGACGAGGGATTGGAACAATGGAGAGAAGAAGGAAATGGTGATGTTAATGGAGGAAGTTTTCGAGGCTGTGGCGGAAATGAAGAAAGCTTACGTGAAGTTACAGGAGGCGCATTGTCCGTGGGACCCGGAGAGGATGAGGGCGGCTGATGTGGCGGTGGTGGGGGAGTTGAGGAGGCTTGGGGTGTTGAGGGAAAGATTTAGGAGAGCGACCGGAGGTGGTGGTGGTGGTGGGAAACGCGTGGCTATGCTGAGGGAAGTGGTGGCGCCGTACGAGGCGGCGGTTGAGGAGTTGAAGAGGGAAGTGAAGGTTAAGGAGGTGGAGATCGGGAACTTGAAAGAGAAGCTGAACACTGTAACTTGCCTTTCCAATGGCGGAAAGAAAGGACGAGGTCTTTCCAAGACGAAAGTCAGCTGCACTCAAGGTAATTTGCTTTAAAATATTGCTAAATATAGGAATTAGACAATGTGTATGGTTATTGACCAATGAAACCTGCCACGTCACCTGAAATTAGTCAAACTAACTCTCAAATAATTTATTAGAGCACCCTCGATGATTATGCGAGTGATTAGTGTATTTTAAGTTAAAAGTTCAAAATGACTTTAGGAAAAAGAAATTTTTTTTTTTGCAATTGAGTTTTTAAAATTTTTTTACAATCAATTAAGTTTTTATTTTTTTAATTTTTATTGAATTGAATTATCTTATAGACGAAAATCGATAAATCTATATGAAAATTATTAAATTCGTATAATAAATGTGATAAAAAAATAATAGATTTAATAATTTTTGTTTAAGCAAGGATTCAATAAAATAAAATTAAAAATATAATAATTCAATTAATTGAAAAAAAAGAGGATTTAATTGTGAAACTTTTTATCATTCAAGTATGATATTGACCTTTAACCTTTGCTTTAAAAACGAGCTTGAAATTTTGAACAAAAAAAATAAATTGAGCTCGAAATAACTCATTAAATCAAATTTAAATATTTAATTTGAGTGATATGTGAGTTTAATTAATTTTTAATATTTGATTATTAATTTATTATTTTATTTTCATAATGCATTATAATATAATATGTGATTGAAAATAATAAATGAAATTTATGAAATTAAATTTAACTTACTTGAGTATTTTATAGAGTTAAATTTAAGCATAAATAACTAATATCAATTAAACTCAAACCTGAATTTCAAATTTTAAATTTTTTAGTAATTCAAGTTAAATTAAACTAAATTCGAACCTAATACTCAAGCGTGAACCGTAGGGATAACAGTGTAAGTTCATAGCTTGTTCATCGTGACAGTACTTGCAGCAGCACCAGCGCCGGAGCTGTTTGAGGCTACAATGAGTCAGGTGAAGGAGGCATCAAAGTCCTTCACATCTCGCCTCCTTTCCCTCATGCGTGAGGCTCGCTGGGACATCGCCGCCGCTGTCCGATCTATAGAAGCTGCCACTGCCACTCCTGATACCGCCACCCATACCACCACCATCACTCCCTCAGTCGTTGCAAATCACCATGCCAAGTATGCGCTCGAGTCATATGTTTCACGCAAAATTTTTCAAGGCTTTGACCACGAGACTTTCTACATGGACGGCAGCCTCTCTTCGCTGCTTAATCCGGATCAGTACCGCCGGGAGTGCTTCACTCAATACCGCGACATGAAAGCAATGGACCCGGTTGAACTTCTCGGAATCTTGCCAACTTGCCATTTTGGCAAGTTCTGCTCCAAGAAGTACCTCGCCATTGTTCATCCCAAGATGGAAGAGTCTTTGTTCGGGGACCTGGAGCAGCGCAGCCAAGTAATGGCCGGAAACCATCCTAGGACCCAGTTTTACAGGGAGTTCTTGGGGCTGGCTAAGGCAATTTGGTTGCTTCATTTGCTTGCATTCTCACTTGAACCATCACCAAGTCAGTTTGAGGCGAGTAGAGGTGCGGAATTTCACCCGCGTTATATGGAAAGCGTTGTCAAAATTTCAGGTGGGCGGGTGCCTGTTGGTCAGATTGTGGGATTCCCGGTTAGCCCTGGGTTCAAGCTAGGAAATGGATCTGTTGTCAAGGCAAGGGTTTACCTCGTGGCTAGGACCTAAAGCAGTTATGGTAGATTTTCGTGTTTCTGCAATTCTGCTTGGATAGGTTTTAGGATTTACGCATGGGGGAACTCGGTTTTGCTTGCTGTTGCTGTTTCTGGACAACAGTCAGGGATGAACTTCTGGGGATTGTTAGTAGACTACTGATGTTATGCTTACTAGGTCATTACTCTTGAGCTGTCTGTAACCTCAGCATTTGCTCCTCAAGAATTTGGTTTAAACTCCACAGATGTCTCAGTCTTTGATTGCTTGTTTGGTTTGCTTTATCAAACCCTTGCCTTTCTGGAAGCCTGTATATCCAGAGGACTCAAATTGTAGCTGCAAAATTATGATAAGATTTAACTTTCGATCACCTCGGTTAAGTTTCCATTTTCCAGAAAAGTATCAACAGTCGAATCCTTGCTTCGGTTTGCTTCATCTTGTCTGCACTCTGCGTGTATGTATACTTGGGACTAGAAGCAAAAGGCAAGAAGATTAACATGCCATTTGTTATGTAAATCTTGCCTACATATAACATTTCAAAGACTCAATGGTCTGAGTCTCCTCTTTCCCATGGTTTTGTTCCCAGAAAGAAAATTAAAATAAAAAACTCTTCAAAAATATGCAAATTATCATGTAGCAAAACTAAAGGTGTAGCCCATGATGTCAAGGAAGTAACCATTAGCTACCTGCCAAAGGGAGGCATATTGATTGAACAAGAGCAAAGTATTGTTTCCACCTTCAACCAAGTTTCCTTCTATTAGCAAACAAGGCAATGCAGGGCAGATCAGTTCATGCAACTCAAATTTCTCATGTTTTAGTTCAAGAATAAGCAATATCTGTTGAATGTCCCACAAATGAAGGTATTACATGATTCCAAATACAATGTGGCAAATATTTGCCAATTTCAGTTTGGTTGGGAGGAGAGAGAGAGACACGCAGACAGCTTGTAATTCCACAAAAGTGTATAGTAATAATGTTTTCTAAAAGATATGTAACTAGTTCCTCAGAAGTTCACTATTAGTTACAAAATGACACTATGTTATCCAAGACAAATGAAGAGCTATAGAAAAAAATGGAAAATGCAATGCCTACCTTACTCTTTGTTCAAAAAAAATGCTGCTCAAGTATCAAAGGGACTAAGCCAACAAAAGCTGTGTCATCCTGTTTGGAAACTAAAATCAGTCATAATATAATTCCCCTCGGAAAGCTTTCTTAGCCTGTCATCAACATAACAAAGAAAGTTAGCATATTCACATTGGCAGCAAATATAAAAGCTTTCTTAAGATTATTACAAGTAGGCTAAGAAAATTCAAAGCTTAGAATATAAAAAGTGCGCATCCAAATAACATGAAAAGGAATAATCTTTGGATCCTTTTGTCAAATTAAAAAACATTAACATAGAGATATAAATTAAAAATCTATACTGAATACAGGTGAAATTTGGGCAACAGTCATCTTCAATTCTTGTTCGTTAAAGTTCTAATTTTTTAAGATTCACTAAGGAGCCAGGCTTGTCTAATGGTTCAGACATAACATAGCATTACTAAGGTTGAACCAAATAAAATGGCAGTTTCCCAAATCCAGATGTTGCATCGTGGTGTGTTTACTGGAAACCCTATTGCTAAACAGAAAACAGGAGATTGGAATGCACGTGCATACATATATAAGATTAATGTAGGCCAAAGAAAGGATAAAAGATCAAATCTAAAAAGCAGATCTTACTTGCTCAAGAGTCAAAAACATAACCACATTCCAAGATCCCAGCCGACTGAAATTTGGAAGAAACCCCTTATAAAAGGCAAAGAATCCCTGCGATGCATCAACTATCAAAAAGTTACTACTCATCATAATAATGCATTTCTAGTCACAAGTTGGTTTAGATCAAGACTAACTGTCAATACACCTTTGAAAAAGGATTCAAGATAAACATGTAAATTGTAATGAACCACAAAAGCCAACTATTTTTGGAAGCTTGAAGTTAACTACACAGAGGGATAGTAATAATGGTGAAGGACATGCAACAATCTATAGTTCTGGTACCAATTTTGACCCTCCAGTAGTACCAAGAACATAAGCATAACCAAAAAGACTAGGTATAGATTCTAGAGAAATATAGATGAGATGCAGAAAAAACAACCAGAAAATCAACATACCTCATTCTTCAAAGTCTTAATGAAACAATCAAAAGTGTTTTTGTAGCCAGAGTCTCCCATCATTCTAGATTTTACCTGGAACATAACAAGCAGATCCATCCACCCAACACAATAAGATTTATAAGATTGGTCTATATGATACAGAGCTCCACAATCTTCTACAAGCATAGCTTTGTCATTGCCTCTGATGCTTAGAAGACAAATTAGACTAAAACTGAAGTATCAACATAGAAAAAGAATCTCAATGTAAACTGTGTCGAGCATGACCATGGTACATCATCTTCTTCAACAATTCCAATCCACAATACATAATGGCACAGTGGTTTTGCATATCCAGTGGTGCTTATCTCTAAATAAAGGTTCAACACAAGTTTTCAGTCTAAATTGTTGCACTGATAAAAACAATCCACAAAACACCATCATTTAATTATCAGAAAAATGCCAGTTTAACAGAAGCAAAGTGTTGAAGCGGAAATAAAGAGCATGACTATAATCAAATTGAACAACTCTGGCAACAAGGATAAGCAAAAGACATCAATTCTAGGTTTGAACTATTTACTAAAGTAAAATCTCAAAGCTATAGGACAAAAATTATGATAGAGAAAACAAATCATCAAACGTTACCAATTTGTAATTCTTCACAAGCATACCAGATGATGAAGTCAAGATCAAATACCTACCACATCAATGGGAGAACCAATACAGACTGCAAAGAGACCTGCACCAAGACCCGCTAGAAGATGAGTTAGAACATTGTCTGAGAACCCTGGAATTTTCAAAATTGTCTGCATGAATATAAAGATATTAGAAGTTAGAACATCATCAGAACAACCATACTAGCCAAGAATGATACCAACTTTATCAAAATGAGTAATTTCAACTTAGTTACATAAAATTGAAAATTCACCTGTTTCACTTGATCATAACTGGCTAGTTCAGCAGCATTTACAATGGCATTTCGTGCAATGTTGGGCCCAAGTCCAGTCCACAGTGCCCCTAGTCCTTCCTGATTATTGAAAATTTTATATGATAAGTAAATTAATTTCTCAAGAAAATAAGATAGTACTATTCTAAGAAAACTGACTTGTCTAACTATGGTGTAGTATGCATCCAAAGTCCCATAATAACGCCTAGCGACCCCAACTGGAAATTTTCCTTCAGCTTGCAACCGAACTTTGACAAGATCAGTTGGATTAGCGACTGCAATAGCTAGAGCACCTGTTTGACATGAATGACTTTTATATAAGCTTATTGAGAAAAGCATCCTTTTAACAAATCAAAAGGCAAAGCTTGATTAGAAGTGTAGCAAGTATAAACTGACAAAGGAGCTATAAAACTAAAAATGGAAGATGTACACAGGAGAGTAGTTACCATTAACTCACCGGTCAATAAAGCTGCTAGAATTTTTTGGTACAATGGAATATCTCCAACATAATCAGTGCCAACTAAAAATGTTTTGACCTGTCCATTTACACATACACGTCAGTCAATTACCAAAAAAGGAAAAAAAAACCGCAAAACATGCTAGTTTGAGCCTTATCATAGGCATAGCCTTACAGGTTCATATAACCCAATCCTTAAACCTCCATAAATGCATTGACGATGTAAGCCAGCGATTATTCCTTTCCAAAGTGCTGATAACCCTTCCTCCTTAGCAATTGTAGCCATAGTACCCAACAAGCCCCTATATTTCGGTAAATTAACTTCATCACCAACTGCTTTCTTTTGAAGCTGAAGCCTGACTTTGGCAGTGTCCAAAGGAATGGTACAGAACTGCAAAACCACAAGCACAATGTACAAGTAAAAGAAGGGCGTTACGCATAAAAGGAAATAAAAGGAGTACGGGAAACACCTCTCCAAGTGCTAAGCAAACAATGTGCAGCACACTGAATAAGAATATTTCAGTTTACACCCGAAGCATTTATGATGCTACTGTGCACCAGTCAAGTAAAGGACGCATTCCATATCATTCTATCTAAAAGTTTTGTTATTAAGCAATGCTTCTTGTGATATTTATTAAACAATGATTATTAAACCAAACAGGATATCAAAAGCTGATTTGGCATATATCCATGGATAAATCAGAACAATAATTCTTACCCAGAGTATCTTCAACCATATGGAGATGTATAATTGAATGATTAGCACTTAACGTTCATTTTGTATTAATGACCGAACATCTAAAGTCTTGCCAAGCTAGTATCAGAGGACCTTTCTCCTAATCCTAACAAAGCTTGATGATTTATTTGGATCCAAAATTTTACCTTTCATTCAAAATTCTTAACATTGTACAAGAACTGATAAAATGTCAAAGCCCAGCCAGAAACGAGTCAATGCCAAGGACAAAACAAACTGAATCATTATCAGCAAATTAAACAACTATAAAAAGCAAGCATAAGACTAAACAATGAGCTTCAGATAAAAAGATGAAAAAGCAGATATATGCATATAACTACCAACTTAATACAAAAAAAAAAAGTCAACCTTACCCCACTAAACTAGAAATCAAGAAGAAAATAATCACAATTGGCAAACAAAAAAGAAAGAGCAGATTTAAATTTATATCCATAGATCGTGAATACCTCAGCAAAACAAGCAGCAAAAGCACTGCAAAGAAAAGTTTCAGCGAAAGAGAACCTGAGATCTGCCATTGGGAACTGAAAACGAGAAATGGGTAGTGGAGATCTGGGCCAACAAAAGTAAAGGAATTGGTTGAGTGACAGTGAAAGAAAGAAAAAGGAAAGAAAGATATAGGAATTTGATAAAAGGGAGAATCGGGGTAATCAAAATACGTCTTCATTGGCAGCCATTGAAGGTTGTGCAGCTGGGTTTTTCACTCCCTTTCATCATCTTCTTCTTTTTTCACTAATTTAGTACTACCATTAACATTCTCGTTTGTTTCACATCACATGTAGGTGGTCGTTGAGGTTGTATCTGTCTTATTATCTCATCAATGATTTTGCCGTTGAGCAAAATAAAAAATTATAATTTTATTTTTTTAATTAATATATTAAACATGGTTTTTTTTGTTCATTTATTAAACATGGGTTTGTTTGTTAGTTTAATTTGTTAATTTATTGCTTAATTAAAAATCATTTAATTTAATAATATTGCCCAATGGAATATCATGCAGGGAGGGATTCCATATTCTATTTGTCTTCAAAAGTCTAATTATAGAAATATTTTATAACCATTCATAAAAAAATATATATTTTATAACCACACTTTTTAAATAGTTTATATTTTATATATTGTTTTGGTATAAATTTATGTCACATTATTAATTTATAAATTTTATGAAATTAAGTTTATAATTAAAAATTATAATTATAATAAAATATCAATCAATTTAAAAATAATCATAATATAAAAAAATTGAATGAAAACATTTTAAAATAATAAGAAGATCATTGAATTTCAAACGAAAATAATAGTAATTGAAGAAAATAATCCCATGTTCATGTGATTTCAACCTTATTCACATGATATCATGTGATTTTTTTTTTCTAAATTAGTACCATGTGCTTAAGTTTTATTTTCAAAGGGCGTTATACTATTAATTTCACTAAGAACATAATCAAAATATTTTCAATACAAAAAATAATAATTTATTTATAATTCTAAAACGAAATGTTTTATTTCATACAATGGAAATAGAAATTCAAATTTACATTACAACATGATAATATAAAAAAGTATATATTGGATATAATTATACAAATTTTAAAAAAGTTAAATCAAACTATTATTGTAATTTATTGAATGGACATAATATATAAAAAAATTCAATATATCTTTGATTTGAAGAATTTAAAATTTTCTCCTCCTTAAAGTCAACCTAGTATAAGAATTTTTTTAAACGGAGATTCTTCAATGAATTCTTGTTAAGCTAAAAAGGTAGCAAATAATTCTTGAGTATTCATTGCTATTTTTGAATGACGTGTCATTTTGTTTGATGATCTAATAAATTTCATAGATGGAATCGAAGATTTAAATCAAACACTAATCTACAATTTGATTAAATTAAGTTTCAATTATCACTTATGTTATAATAAATATAACAAACATACTCATATTATGTAAATGTATGCATACCTATTTCGATAGTTTTAAACTCAATATTTCTCGTCTCAGTATTAAAATTTGTTGCTCTTATTTCAAACAAAAAATTTCACTCCTAAGATCTTCAAAAATTTCCCAAATTTTATATTCTCAAAATTCCTAAATTATGGTCATAGACATATCATTAAATTAAATTATATAATTAGACAATATTAAAATAGTTGTTAACTAATCAATATCTTAAGATAAATTTTATAAAGATTGTCAACATCTTTATTAATTAATTTTTAGCTTCAATGTTGAAAAATACAAACACTGCTTTTCCAGAACCATCAAATATTTCAACATTTAACTTTTACCTATAAAGTATAATTGTTAATTAATCAATACCTTAAGAAAATTTTTATTTAATTAATTTCTTAGCTTCAATGTTGAGAAGTACAAAACATCACTTTTCTAGAATCATCAAATGCCTCAACGTTCAACTTTTACCTATAAGGTATACAAAATGCTACAATTAAGTTATATATATTGAAATTATAAAATGTTTATATTATCATCATGGAATAATTTTTGTTTTATGTTTCAAATATAGTAAATATAATTATTATTTACCTTAGAGTTGGAATAGAGACGTCAATATTACATGGAATGCAACTTTTTATCAACTTCAGACAATCTTTTGTTGCACTCGCGTGACATGTAATATCAACCAAAAGTTAGATAAACTTTTATTGTAGTTACTCTATTGATGAAAAATTTTCCTTATATAATATATATGTATATAACACAAATTCAAAAATAGTCAATAAAAACAAACATGTTAAATAATTATATTTTAAAATTATATTGCCATAGATGTTATCATTGAAAAAATAATATGTTAGTCTAATACATTGAACAATGATTTTATGACCAATATTTTAATATCCGACAGAGGTGTGTTATTTATAAACATTGAAACCTCATCTAATTATAGTATTTTATGTGATGCGCAATGAAATTCTATGTTCGAATCTTATTTAAATAAACTAAATCCAAAAAAGTAAAAGAAATTTGAGTTTTTTTACTCTTAAGATCCATGAGTACTAAGCATTGATAAAAAAATTTATTACACGAAATTTATATAATAAAAATAGAGAAACTTAAAAATTTTAATATATATAAATATAGATGTTACCTTTTAGACAATTAAAAAAATTAATATATAAAAGCAGTAGTTATAAAATGTTGTTAATATGAAAAGAAAGAATAATTGTATGTTATGTATTAATTTAAAAAATTAAAAAAATGATGGTATATTATTGCATGTTATATTATTGCAAAAAAATGTAATCATTGTACATAAGATGTTATATTATTGCATGTTATATATTACATTATCCATAGTAATTTTAATATACATATATATAGATGTTATTTTTTTAGAAAAATATTAATTGATAAAAGTTATAGATATAGATGTTATATTTTGTAATATTAATGTAGGTAAAAATAAATGAAATGTAATTTTTATTTAATTTTAATCTAGATAGAGATATATATGTTTTTTTTAAATTAAAATAGATAATTAATTTAAATATATAATTGATTTATTTTTATATTTATATATATTTCTATTTTTTGAAACTTGAAAAAGGATAATTATTTTTTAAAAAAATATATTACACGTGTCAAATATTTGAACCATCCACATAAGATATCCTACTTGTAGCCAATTACTTTGACTTATATATATATATATATATATATATATATATATATATATATATATATATATATGAGGAGGGATCCACTTACACATGTATAAAACAAATTTGTTTTACACACTTTCATATCTTCATGTAAGATTAATATTTTTGCAAACCAACCGTTAGATTTAACAACCTACTCATATTTATTATGTATGTAAATTTTTGAATCAATCTGCTATTTCTATCATTTTAATCGAGAATAGTATTTTTTTCAATATATATTAACGGTTGAAATTTTATTTTACGAAATATATAGTTAGATATATTCGATTAATTTGAAATTTGGCATGCATGATCTATGCGAATAGAACATAAAATTCAACGGTCGGATTAAAAAATTATAAATCATATAAAAAGATATAGAAGTGTGTAAAACTAAATTTGTTTTACATATGTGTAAGTGGATCTCTCCTCATATATATATTTATTGTGTATGTAAATTTTTTTAAAAATATATTACACGTGTCAAATATTTGAACTATCCACATAAGATATCCTACTTGTAGCCAATTACTTTGACTTATATATATATATATATATATATATATATATATATATAAATATTTATATTAGATTAGATTGGGCCAACATATACACAAGAGAAGTATAGTGTCCAAAGGTGTTGAAATTGGCGTGGGCTTTCTGGACCTGATGGGTGACTTCCAAACTAGAAGTTTCTCAAATTAGAGGTTACAGATGGCAATACTCTACAAACAGAACTACCTAATCCTCTCCCATTGGCGGGAACCAAACCCCTCTCAGTCCCGCCAAAAACCTCGACGATTCAAAATCATTTTCCCTTTTATATAAAATCCCCCAATTTCTACCCTTCTTTGCTTTCTCCCTCAAAACCCAAACCCTAGATTGCGAACCTTTCTCCCAAGAAAAGCAAAAGGAAGAACAAAAGAAATTCAAAAATGCTTGAGCTTAGGCTAGTTCAGGGTTCGCTTCTAAAGAAGGTTTTGGAAGCGATTAAGGACCTGGTCAATGATGCGAACTTCGACTGTTCGGCGACGGGGTTCTCACTGCAGGCCATGGATTCGAGCCACGTGGCGCTGGTGGCTCTGTTACTGAGATCCGAAGGGTTCGAGCACTACCGATGTGATAGGAACATTTCCATGGGAATGAATCTCACTAATATGTCCAAGATGATGAAATGCGCCGGTAATGATGACATCATCACTATCAAGGCTGATGACGGAAGCGATACTGTTACTTTCATGTTCGAGAGCCCCAGTAAGTTTTTCGTTTTCTGGGGTATTTTTGGTATTCTTTGTTTTCAGTAGGATTTTGGTGGGTTATTAGGCTATTTAGACTTTAGTTCCGGGGGAATTTGAGTGTATTAGAATTTGTGTTTTTGGATGTTTGATTTCAGTGTTGTATCTGTTCAATGGTTCTTTTGGAAAATTTATCATCCCTGTGGTTGCTCGGAAACTGGTGGAATGCTAAAGGAAACTGTTTAAACTGCTAATTGTTCTTTATTTTCTGATATTGTGGTGATTGACACATTGTTTGTTTGGTCGCGGATGATAAACAAAAGAAAACTAGGCCATGGAATTTTACAAGAGTTTGATGTTTTATAAATGCTTTGTCGTAACTCCATATCAAGATAAAGGTTCTTTGTGTTTATTCAATTGGAATGCAGTTGAATTCTTTCCAGTTTTTCTTTTTTGCCATAGACTTGTAATTTTGTTGTCAATATAAGGTTGAACTGACAAATTGTTTGTGTTTCTTCATGCATGGGCTAATGGATTAAAGCACAAGACAAGATATCAGATTTTGAGATGAAGCTGATGGATATCGATAGTGAACACCTTGGAATTCCTGAGGCAGAGTACCATGCTATTGTTCGGATGCCTTCTGCTGAGTTTGCTAGGATTTGTAAAGATCTTGCCAGCATTGGTGATACGGGTACTTCTGAAATGTTCTGCTTTCTAAGATTCAAGGGATTATAGATTCATAGCTTTTCTGTCAACTTTCTCGTTGAGCTTATTTACATGTACTCGTGCACGTCTTAACTCTAGTTTGATGTGGTTGCAGTTGTTATCTCTGTTACCAAGGAAGGTGTGAAGTTTTCCACAAGAGGCGATATTGGAACTGCAAATATTGTTCTCAGGCAAAATTCAACTGTCGATAAAGTATGTCCATTGGGCGTCTCATGTTATTGTTTATCTTTTTTTTGCAAGCTGTCATTTGTTTGAACATGGTTATTAATACTATGTTATGCCCTGTTTACAAGTTATGTAACATGATTAATTTGATGGTTTTATTGATTTGGATGAACACTTGCAGCCAGAAGAAGCAACAATTATAGAGATGAATGAGCCAGTATCATTGACATTTGCATTGAGGTACATGAATTCATTTACAAAGGCTACCCCGTTGTCGAATACAGTGACAATCAGCTTATCTTCAGAACTGCCTGTTGTGGTCGAGTACAAGATAGCTGAGATGGGTTATGTCAGGTTTTATCTGGCACCCAAGATTGAAGAGGATGAGGATGAGACCAAACCAGAAGTCTAACCTGATTTTGGCATGGATCCTGTTTCCTTGTTCACTAGAATATTTGTTTGATGTTTGTCATTACTGTTCCCTTGAGAGTTCTACTCGAGGCTTCCACTTTGTAGCTAAGCATTAAGTATAATATTAGGTTAAATGGATGACATGTGATTACATTTCTTTCATCTGCTTGGGATTTTCGATGCATTGTCATAAATGATGCTTTTGTTTTCTTGTCTTCATTTCTATTGCAACTCAATGGATTCTCCATAAATATGTTGAAGATTTGATAATTACTACACTTTGAACAGCCTAACTGCAGAAAGGTTAATATAAAAGTTAAGATCAACCTAAATTATTCAGCTCCCTATGGGTTCAGTTCAATTTGGACAAGGGCAGCATTGCTACCATTTGCACGGATGTTGATCATTACATAAAGTTTCTAAGTACAATAAGCAAGAGTGTAATGATTACCGTCATCAAATATAAAATGGCTAAAAAAAACAGTAAATCTAGTCAAAATTTTCTGCCAATTCTTTATAAAAGAAGAAAAGACATCTGCTCAGCACCTACAAGTTGAGGACACATAACTACATTCTTCCTTTACTTGAGGTTCTACTTGCTATACAGCATAATCTCCTCTTGGTTTCTGCAAAAGATGGAAAACTTATAGCACCAACTGAACTAACTTGTTTCCAACTGCCCCCTCCCACTTCAAAGACATTAATTTTGGTGGAGTTGTGCCTGTATATTTCGTGATTATGGCCTTACATACTGCGTTTCTTTGCTTCATTGTACAGAATAACCCCAGCTACGGTGAGAGAGTATCCAAGCATCCCAGTAACTGATACAGGATTTCTAAATATCAAGATCGATATAACCACAGCAACAGCTCCTTTTGCATTCCCCAAGACCTGTAAGAACAAGCATGCTTAATCTCAATATAGACATTATCCTCAAAGCAATTGTAAAATTTGCCGAAAGTCATATGTTTCTTCCCACCTGTTTCACTAACAAACAAAAGCTGATTAACACATTACTTTCACTTGCCTATGTCTTCCAAGGAGAAGAGATATGCCTTAAGGATTGCTAGGTTCAATTATGCAAGTGACTAAACTCCGCAATTTGGATGCTGGATATGTCTGTTCCAACTTCCATCAAATACAAAGTGCCTGAAACTTCTTCTATTGATGATTCATGCTGAGACAGCCAGATAAATACAGACGGTAGGATCTTCATGCTGATCACCCAACTTGTATAAACTATTTTAGAAGGCTTTAATTCTGTCTGTTTTGAATGGAATACTATACATATAAAAAGGGTTGGGGGATTTTAAATGTAGGATTAGCAATAAGACTTCTCACCATTTACCTACAAGATTCTATCTAGTTATCATGAAATGCCAACAACTAAAGCACTTTATAAAAATATTCTTATATGCAATTATCTTTTCCTTTCACTGGCCTAAAATACACGATAAAAATACCTGAAGAGTCAAGGGACTGGTATGCTTAGTGACCAAGAAATTGGTTAAGTTCACAAAATATGCTAGTGCAGAATTGAAGATCAGGTACACTAAGAACTTCCAATCATCTCTTGCAAGTGCAATCGTAATCCCAACCACACCTTCTTCCATAAAAAAAGCTACAGGAAGAAGGAATATGACAGCTACAGGAGCCATGTACATTAGCAGGTTCATGGAATTAAGCTTTTCCCTAGTAAAAACAACGAAAGTTACGAAACCCCCGTTAGTCCTGTATCAAATTTAAAGATGATACGAACACAAAACCTAGTAAGGTTATCAAGATAGTATTTGCTAATTCAGAATAATTCAGCAAATGTACAAATTTCATGTTGGTAAGTAGAAGAAAAAAATGTCCCTTACCCTTCAGAAGAAAGCAAAATCCCTTGAAGCACTGATTTAAGAGCTCGTGCTGCTGTGGCTCCAATACACATTAGAAATCCAAACAGATGAAACAATGGTTCTCCCTTCAGCCATGTTACAAGAACTAAACAACATCAGTAACCGGTACAATGGAACTATCCTTAATTATAGCATAAATTATAAAATTGGAAGGACAAAAAGTGAAAAACTAACCACTTGAGTTAATGAATTCAAGTTATTTTCCAATTTTCAACATAGACGAAACAAAGCTAACTATTGAAATGTAGAATTTTATAAGGAATTTACAAAACAAATCAAGGTGTTGATTGAACTCTTGATTAAGGCTTACCCCACTGGCAATAATAACACCAGTGACAACAGGAACGAGAGTGGCATACGTAACCCAACCTTCCCTCTTCATGGTCATCAAGTATGCGAAAACTGCCGTGAAAAACGGCGTGGTGGCTCCCACGGCCTGATTAAAAGACACGGGAAGAAATCTGAGAGATATATTCCCACCGACAACAGATAAACAAAAGATGACCCCCAATGCGGATATCTTCATCAGCTGCAACCGCGATCTTACCCCTTGCAAAGGAGCTATTTTCAGCAATGCAATGGCGATGTAACTGAACAAGGAACACGCCAACATGTGGCACAATGTGAGGAAAATTGGGTACTTGAATCCATAATTGCTTAGCAAGAACTTGTTCAGCAGCAAGACTCCAATGTTTGAGGAGTACCACGATGTTATCAGCCCGACCGTGAATAAACGGCTCATCGGAGTTTGATGATGAGTCTTGTAATAAACAAAAGCTTTCCTAGGTGTTTGATGAAATCGAGAAAAAACTTGTGTTTGAAGATGATTGAGATCTCTAAAGAGATACAAAGAAGAAATGAATGAATATTGATTGGGATTCAAATTATTACAGATTATAGAGAAATTAGGATTGAGATTCGGATGGTAAAGGAAGAATAAGAAGGAAAGCTATGGTTTTTGTCGTATGAAGGGAAAAGAGAGAACCTGAGGTGATGAGTTGTTTTTTGAAGTTTTTGAGGAGGTAAAGTCGGAGAAGAGCACTTGTCCTTGTTCAATTTTCATTACATTATTATTATAATATATATATATATATATATATATATATATATAGATGAAAAAGTTACATCAATTAATCTATTCTTTTATTCAAATTATGCTCAATAGTCACATAAATACAAAAAAAAACCAAATATATATCACATGTGATAATTAATTGATAGACAATAAATTATTTTGATAATAGATAATTATTTTTTCTAATAATGTAATAACATCATATAATTTAAATAGACGAGATTTATTTATATTCACGTGAAATAATTATTTAATATAATTTTTTTTATTGTAATATACAACGTGCTTTTATCAATATATTAAAAATTATTTATTTTAAAAGATGCATGAAAATCTTCCATTGGATTTTTTTTAATGTAGGAATATATGGAAAACTTAATAATATACATTTCTTTTAATGGGAGAAATGATGTTTTCTTTTTTCGGTTGCACTAAAATGCTTTATCTAGCCTTGAAAAATCACAAAAATGGCTGGTGTGGTGAGACAATTACATCATTTGTCTTTACCTTACCTCTCATTCATTCTCATCTATTAAATTTTTTAAACCTTTGTTAAAAAAAAATCAATCAAAGGCTTAACATCCATCCTATCATAAAACGTAAAAATTAAGAAGAGAATGTTTTTAAGTTCAGAATTATTGTTGGTAAGAGTGGAAATTGGGAGAGCTTAACAGAATTATCAATATTCCAATACTATTTTAGAGCTGAAAGAAACATTAAGCATGTAGGAATTGGTTGTACCTGTAAAGCTCGTACAATCTTGTACATTTTTTTTTTTTGGAAGTAATGATTCAAGCATAGCAAGCATCTAGATTATCTATTAGGTTCTTTCATAAGATCTTAACAAAAATAAAGTTAGACATTATCATATAACTAATATTCATGTTTAATTAATTAATTAAATGCTAAAACTCAAATGTTAGACGTGCTAAACTTGCATACCTTAAATATAAAAACATGACCATTTGAATTAATATTCAAAATCGGTTCACAATTTTCTACATTCAATTCCATCCACTGAATAATATGTTTATACTCTTCGTACTTCAATGCATCTTAAAGGTTCTCATTACCGACAAAGAAAGAAGCACAAAAGTGCAGAAAACTGCGAAAGTACAACAAATTGTTGAATACATTGGGCAAACTATTTCAAAGGCTCAAACAGGACAGGAAAGAGAAGAAAATGGCAGTCAAAACCCACCCCATAAGAATAATCAACATGACGGTCTCCAGTCTTCGCCAGCATACACTGCTTGATCCCCAAGCTCTTCTTCGATTCGGAGCAACTGCAAAAGGAATTCTTTTTCCCATTAATTTCATCAATTGCCTTTCTCCACTTTGATCAGGAGTAATATTGTGCTATTATTTGTGTTGACGATTCCTAGATCAAGAAATTGTTGCAGTACACTGGGTATACTGGGCTAATTGACCATCCATGGATTGCATAGGAAGCTCTTATCAGCTATTGTTATTTTTATGCAAATTTTCTGGAGCTGACAGCATTATTAACAGAGATATATAGTCTTCGAATATCTCAGGCTAACTCATCAGCCAAGAGAATAGAGGAGGGAGAAGGCATGCAATATGAGCAGATATAGGCAAAGAAAATAGAAGAGACTATATTATCCACACCAGCGCATGGTGGGAGAGACAGGTGGGGAGGAGATGTAGGGAACACTAAATAAGGTATACAAGATGAAACAAGTTAAACAGGAAACACAAACTAAAATGACAAGTGCATTCATGTAATAGTCGTCGTTGTCATCATCATCATCATTAGAGCTTTTATCCTAAGAGATTGGGATAGGCCTCATGAACCAATATCTGAACTCACGCTAAATCGTCTATATGAATTCTCCTCCTCCACACATTCTTATTCAAGGCAATGTGCTTATCCAATTTTAATGCCTCCATATCTTTCTGAATTACTTCCTTCCAAGTCTTTTTCAATCTTCCTCTAGTCTTTACCTCTTCTCTCAACATTCATAGCATTCATGTAATACTAATTTGGTAAATCTCGAGGTGATGGTCCTAGCTGGATATTTAATTAATTAATAGATGTATATCATAACAGCAATTATCTCCTTAAAAGAGTTCAGTTAGGTTTCATCAGTGAGGTCAAAGGGCCTACCCTAGATAAGAATTCATGAAATATCTGCATTGGAGAGTAGTCACAAGCTACCCATAGATTAGCTCTTATTTCAAAACTTAAAACAGTTTAAGATTTAACATATTGTACCTTTTCACTTAGCCAGAGCACTTAGATGTTACACAGCTGAAGACCTATAATATCTGTCTTAATGAAGCTAGTGTTTGTTTTTCATTTTCTACATTGTGAGCCATGGAGTTGCAGAAAAAGCATGAACTAGAAAAAGTAGCAGTTCACAAATAGAAACACAAACCTGGTTGTACTTAGCCAAGCGCTCTCCTCTGCAAGGAGCACCAGCTTTGATCTGACCTGCACCAAGGGCAACTGCTAAATCTGCGATGAAAGAATCATCAGTTTCCCCACATCTATGAGATACCACCACTCCCCAGTGGGCCTCTTTTGCCATCTTTACCACGTCAATAGCCTCTGACACAGTTCCAATCTGATTTATCTGATCCAAAACATATAATTATTAGAACTTGAATGTCCAATAGTGAATTAAACACAAAAAATTTCAAAACATTCTTTTGGCACAAAATACCCCCTTTTCCAGCTTCAGATCATATTGATAGTTTTTTGTTGCATTTACATAGATATCATAGGGGAAATAAAATAAAGAGGGCAATTCAGTTGATTTGACATCATTATCAGCAAATAGATGTACTCATGATCATCCAATAATCCTTTAGATACCTTAAGAAGGAGAGAGTTGCAAGCAGATTCATGTATTGCTCTCTCGATGCGTTTTGGATTTGACATCAACAAGTCATCCCCTACCACCTGCAAAACCAGCTCACCTTAAGTTACAGCTGCTCAAATACAGAGCAAAGACATTAGATCCAAACCAATTGCTTACGTACCCAGTAGGTCCATCAATCCTACACAATCATGCAAGGCAAATCCTATTTATGCTTAGGTGGACTAAAAGCCAGCAATTAAATTAATTTGTCAAATGGTGCGTAGATAAAAAATCCAACAAAATTTTAAGTACAAGAATTTAATCATTTACAAAGGAAACTCAAAGGAGAGTATATTGTAGTTGGTTATCTTCTATCTACCTCCAAAATGTGGGAATATTAACTCTATATCCTTACCTTTTGTTATACATGCTTAATAGGATGGAAACTTCGTTCAAAAGACCTAAACATCAGTAGTATGTTAATAAAAAAATAAACCTGACATAGTCCAAGACCGCAAAAATGTTTGCTGTGTTCCCAATCTTCCTTGTCAAAAGGATCTTCAATAGATGCAATTGGGTAATCTAAGACACCAGCAAAGAGGAAAAAGGAATTGAAAAGCATTAAATTATAGTTGAAAGAACAAATAAAAGCCTATAGAGAAAAACAGACATACCTAAGCAAAGTTCTTTGTACATCTGAATCATATCCTTTCCTGACTTGAAGTTTTGACCAGATTTATTTGGAGATTTGAATTCTAAATCATACTTCGTACCTGTATAAAGGAGAAAGAAAAGCAACTACCAGTTATTATGAGCAAGCCCTGTCTACACATGAAAGAACATCCTGGGACCCAAAATTAGATTCTAAAGTGGAAGAAACATGCAATCTGACTAGGGTAAAATAAGCTTCTGTTTCTGTCTTCCACTGTACAGTACAGCACACCTAAATCATACATTCAGTTTTGTATCTTATATCCTACTAATGGAATGTAAAGCAATAGCTGTTGCATTATGAGGCCAACATCGCTTTCTGAACAGTAGACTATCAATTTCTACCCAAATCTTGTCCTCTGTACCACATGCTTCAGGATGATAATTTACTAATTATGGCAAAATATGCATCACCTATGCAAAAATCAGTAGCGGCAACATCAATTCCTATCTTTATTCTGTCATTATACCCTGTTCTGCCGATTGCTTCTTGGACAATATCCAGTCCTTCTCTAACACTGCCAGCAAAATAGGAGAAAATCAAAGAAAATTCCACCCAATAGCATAAGATAAATTTCATTCTCCCTTATGGGTTATGGGCAGAGTGCATTCATCAATAAAATGAATACAATGATAGTCAGACTTAATAGGAATACATGCCTGGAGATGTTAGGAGTGAAGCCACCATCTTCACCAACATTACATTCATTTACACCGTATCTTTCTGTAATAACAGCCTGTTCTTCAAATAAGCAACAATTATAATAAATGAATAAGCATATGCATGACATTTCCAGTGCAAACTGCTTGTAAGATGGTAACCACAAAAATATTAAGGTCGACCAATTTAAAGTTTCTACAGATGCTTGGAATGAAGTGGTATTTCATTGTCTGTCTCTACCCATAAATGGATTCATCATTATCATCGTCATCATCAAAGCCTTTATCCTAATTAACCATAAACTGATTGGTTAAAATAATTTACAAGCAACCTTTTTTTTGTTCGTAACGTGGTACAACGGGGGAATGGGGGAATCAAAGTTTTTACCTAATCCCTCTTAAAGAGGGGTAACAACCATTAAGCCAAACCTTGGTTGTTAATTTACATACAAGCAGCCTTTAAAATCATTTTCAAACAACAAAATAGAACTAAAGCTTGGCCTTTATTTCTCAGTAAAAAAAAAAAAAGCACAGGTGTCTTTGTGTGTGTTTGTATATAATGAGATTCGTTCTCAATCAGGAAGTTTTACAAAATTTAGGCATAGACCACTCATCCATTTAAGATGCGTCTAACAAGCTAGTAGCTTAAAACTAAATCCAAAGGCTAAACAATTTGGTTTAAAAAAATCACCTTCAAGTGATGATAGGTCTCAGAGCCCATTTGTAAGGCTTCCTCAAATCTGCCTGCTCCTGTTGGGAGAATAATGATGTCCTGATAGCAGCATTACAAAAATCAAGTCATACAGATATAAGAAAATTTTCGGATAGAAAAGAATCTAAACCATCATGCAGTCAAGTGTGGGGCATTTAACCAGAAGCAGAGGGTGGAGATAAAATCCAGGAATTAAAATCATAAACAATGCTTTTGATGAATACCAAGCGAAAGATCATTAACGAAATATAGTAAGCAAATATTTAGAATTTAAACCTAAGGAAGATGACTAATTACCTGAATGGGCAGACTATTCCCTGAATGTTTTCCGCCGCTGACAACTGTGAAGGCAGGGACAGGAAGGATTGAGTTGGTTTTACCAGAAAGATCAGCTATGTGTTTGTAAAGTGGAACCTGATTTTTATTTTGGTTAGAACATTTTGAATAGAACTTAATATTTTCTAGCATATAAATTGCAAATTGAAAACAGATTGACAAGGAAATGTCACCTCTTTTTCAGCAGCCCCAGCTTTGCATGCAGCGATTGACACAGCTAACATAGCATTTGCTCCTAGTTCACTCTGGGATAATTATATTCAGAAAAAGAACCATTATGTAACAGATACTGTGAATTACAATTATAATGTAAATCATCCAAGCTAAAATTCAAAAGATCTAAAATGTGTTAAGGAAGAGATTGGCACAATAACTTCTTCCAACTCTATTTTTCCTTTTATTTAGAATCAATTCAAAGAAAATTGTCCCACTCCTCTCCATTTCATTTCGCTTCTCTCACTCCACCTTGTCCAGACGGGTGGGCAGGCATTTAAAACAATCTCTAGGACCCAACCCAAACCTACTTTAAAAATGTTTTGGTTTTTAAAACATACGTAAAGTGGACAGCTAACTGCAAATAAATTTTAAGAAAGAAAGAAGAACATAGTTACCTTCTTTTCTGTCTTGTCCAAGTCAATCATGGCCTGATCAATTTGCAGCTGAACTGTTGGATCCATACCAACCAATGCTTCAGATATTTTCTCATTTATGTTCTTGACAGCTTTTGTCACAGCATTTCCAAGATATGTTCCTTTGTCCCCATCTCTCAGTTCAACAGCCTCATACCTGCAACAAAGTTGTCAAAATTAAAACATTATCATGGTATTCCAATTCTAAAACAAAAAAAAAAATTCGGATTATGTTAAACAAGAGTTTAAACATAATTTAACCTCCCAAATTAGAAAGAATTGGTAAAATGATTTAACTTATAAATATGCATTGCCACATGAATTAAAACTAAATTTCTCAGTTCAGGGAATTTCTAAATTCCGAAGTAAACTAAATATCCTTTCAGTTGTTTCTCTCTTTTTTTTTTATTCGCAAACCTGGAATTTTCGAATCAAATTCTCAACATAAAGAAAGAATTTGCTAGATATGAAGGAAACATAAAATGTAATTCTAAAAGTTCAAATTTTCTTTGTACAGCAACATTTTTCTCAGCAGTCAAACAAAGCAAAAAAGAATAAGAAAAGAGCAAAGAATACATTCCAGTGAAGTTCAAATTTTCATTGAATCAGCAAACATTCTTTTTTCTCAGCGGTCGAACAAAGCAGAAAAGAAGAAAATTTGAAAGAAGAAAAAAAGAGCAATGAAGATTATTACATTCCAGTGGAGTCGCCGCTAGGCACAGAAGCACGAAACATTCCTTTGTTAGTGAACAAATCAACTTCAACAGTAGGAATTCCTCTGCTATCGAGAATCTGCCGAGCTTTTACCTTCGTTATCACTGAAGGAACCGCTTTTTTCATATGATTAGACTGCAATTTCATTAAAAAAAAACCATCATCAAACGAAAAGTGAAGCAAATCGAAACTCTGCACAGAGAGAGAGAAAGAGAGAGTTACGATGAAGAGGACGGGATCGGGACTTTTAGCTCGGACGGCCGCATTGACGGCATCTTCGATTTTGCGAGAGAGCATGTGCTTGTCAAGGTACTCCTGGACCGACATTTTTTTATTCTCCTTTCGACGGCGAAATTGGTGTGGTGAAGTGGTGATGATCTGACAGATACTTTTCTTTTGACCCCAAATCTTCACAGTTTACAGCTATTCGAGTTTCAAAAGAGAGCTGAGCTCCACTTGATTTCTAAAGAATCTGAAGCTTAGATCACTGTCTAGTAATTTGAAAATCTCAACCTTTTAAAAACACCCCTCTCTTTCACAGTCGTTCACTTCTCCCCCATTTTTCCCCTTCCTCGACTATTCTATTTACAGTTCCAGAGAGGATTTTTTTTTGGAAGGGTGGTGGTGGTGGGCCGGCGTAGGTGGTGGTATTGGATTTCTGTGTTCAGCCCATTTCAGGCTTTGGGCAAACTCTAGCCCAGAACCAGGCTCCGTAACGTAGGCCCCCCTGCCCAAGTACAAAAGAAGTGGTGCATGAGATCAGCAAAGAATCTTTAGCTTCAGAAGAAGATGAAAAGTGTTGTAATCTGAGTTTACTTATTCGTAAGTTGCTTAAATTTAATGTGATGATTATTTTGTAATCAAGCTCAAACTCGAATAATTCGAATGATAAATTGAGTATAATTCAAATATCTTAATTTTCAACTCCAACAACTAGAATGTCTGATGGAATTATAGATATTTATATTTTATTAATTAATTTATCATTTTATTCTCATAATATCTAATCGAAATTTATGAAATCAAATTTAAACCTTTATAATTGCACAAAAACTTCGAAAATTAAATTCAATTGAGCTCAAATTGAACTTCAAGTTGCCAAAATCAATTTTAACATTAAATCATCTCGACTTGATTCCAACCTTAATTATAACTACTTATGTAGGAAGAAGTGATATTGCTCTGTAATTTGAAGGTGTTTTATCTTTTCGACTAGAAATCAA
Source organism: Heritiera fomes (assembly GCA_032173925.1). Lineage (NCBI taxonomy): Eukaryota > Viridiplantae > Streptophyta > Magnoliopsida > Malvales > Malvaceae > Heritiera > Heritiera fomes. The sequence goes on from JAPDPM010000007.1 coordinate 38,258,793, forward strand.
ATGAGCTACACGAGTTCAGCTTTACAAGAACATTTTTGAATTTCGCTGTGTTAAAGTTTAACGTAATGGTAACTCATTATACAAAGCACAAATAGTCAAACTTCTAAGCTGTCATACGTACACAAACAGCTTGTGCTTTTTCATCATGCAACGACGAAAGCACTCGATGAACCAGTGAAATGCCGAACTGATCCCAACAGTCCTTTGGCGGCACCGAAATGTCTTATTCTGTATACTCCTGGCGAGGCAGATGGTGGGATTGTCCATTCGATGGTTGCCTGACTTCGAGGACTTAGCTTCGAAGGTCTTGACCACTTAAAGAGGAGGCAGAAATCATCATCATCGTAAGTTGGGATCCATGTATCCTTCTCTTGGAGTATCTCGACAAGGGAGAATGTACCCTCTGTCATGAGATCGTTCCTGGGGCAAGCCGACCAGAAGACAACAGTCACTGTGCTACCTCTCTTGAAGGTTGAGTTAGCTGGAACATCAGAGCTGACATCCCCGAACTTTATACCAGGAGGCGTAGAGTCCATTACAACAGGAGTGAGTAAGCTTATTTGCTTGTCTAGAAGATCTGGAGGTTGTGGACCAGGTTCAACAGGTTGGCCTTTGATTAGAGAACTTGCAAGCTTCTGGAACTCCTGAATGTAGGCACTGAGAGTGTGTGGACCATACAGCGTGGAGGCACCCTTGGAAACAAAAAACTTCAAATCAAACTAGGCAAATAATACATATGAGATTACAAATTTCGAACACAAATGAAATGACACCATTCCTGTGTTCACCATTGACCTTTATGCGCATGCGCATGCATATGCATGCGCAAGTATGACCAAGGAGCCACAACAGAAGAAAGTACACGCTATTTCAATGCCAATTTATGCTTGGCACAAGCTACTTGTAGCAATCAAGCTATAAAAAGTTCAAGTTCTATGACTTTATTCAATGAGGGAAACTGGCCACTAGTCTAATAAGGAAAAAAATTGCAGAGTAAAAAGAAAGAAGTTAATAAACAAATTATATTGTGATTCAATGCCAATTTATGTGTGACACAAGCCATATCCGTCGCAATCATGCTATGGTAAGTTCAAGGTCTAAAGCTCTCCATTTAAGCAAGGAAAACGACCACTGGTTTATTATGGTTAATCAACAAATTCTTGAGAGTGAGGAGAAAGCTGTGAATAAAACCTATTTTAAAACCAAATTTTATCACATGGTTGTTTCTTATAGCCAATAATTGACAATATTTGGGTCATTAACAACACAAGCATTGTCTATTTGGCACTGACCTCGTATCTCTGCACCTGGTACTCTTCGAAGGTAGTAACATACTGTGAATATGTATTAGTCAACCCAGCTATAACGACATGAATGTTACTACCAAACTGTCCATTACCACTGCTAGTAAGCACTGTCTTCACAGCATCACGAAGACGCCTCCCAGACATTGTTGTAAATTCTGCTTGAAACAAATGGTGAGAATCCGTCCTTACCATTACATAGATTGAACAAAGAAATATAGTGCTCAGAAGGTAACCTCAACACTTGGTAGTGCAAGATGTGACGATTAAAAATGAAAGATGGAGATGTAGGTAGAAATATTCAATTCGAAGTAAAACCTGAAGATAGAGAAGGAGAAAAGATAGTACCTCCAGGTACACTGAGAATGACTAGCTGCCCTATCTGAAGAATCTGGATTGGAAGTATTGAAGGCTGCCAAGTTCAAGAATAAGCAAATGTTTAATCTGAGAACTTAATGTAATGGAAAAAGAATCACATGCATTTATTCTTTTTGAGAATACTAAGACCACTTAGACATAACAGAAGACAATATGTCATCAAAGAAGTCCATGTATGAAATTACTGAAATCCTTTATCAGGCATCTAAGTAACGCTCTTGTTCATAACTCTCACTTTATGAAGATTCAATTGGACTAGAATGTCTCCTAAGATATAGTTGCAACTTACTGCCCAATCATATGGTTGCTTCATTTCACCAGTATCTAGCAAGATGGGCTTTGGATGCTGACAATCAACTTGTTTCTTATCTGGAGTTTTTAGTAAGTTGCGGACAAGCCTCCAGAAAGGATTTCCCTGGTATAACATCACAACAACATTAATCACACAAAGCAGGCAAGCATATTATCATCAGAGCCTTTATCCCAAGAATGGGGTAGGTTATATGAACCAATATCTGAAATTGTTCTGACATTGGTTCATTTCATGAGATTGGACTATTTTTTAAGACTGGTTGTTCAAACCTACCGCCACCCTCCTCCTTTACCCAGGTTTGGGACCAGCTGCGTTAACTCACACAGGCGGAGTTAAAGCAGGCAAGCATATAGCGCATAAAAATGAAAATGTGCACATATAATAGTTAAGTCTTAGATCACCTTATCATCTCCTTGCTTGAAATCAAATGCCCCAGGTCCATCAGTTGTTCCAGCCGCAAATGCGAATCCCATTGCAGCAGGACATGTTTTAACAACCTCAGAACTTCCTTCCTCTTTAGGAAGTGTTACCTCAAGCTGGGAAAAATCTAGGTAAGTGTGGCGATAGTCAACCTTTCCTTTTAATTGCTCAGATGCTTTGTCAAACAGATCCAGAGCTTTTCTGAATTGCCTCTCTCCAATAATACGTGTACTTTCAAATTCATCAGGATAGCTGCAAATTGAAGAACACAATGCATTTCAGTCTTCTGACACAATATAATATGTATTGCATAAGAAAAAGTGGATAGCAGGAAGAGGTATGGTACCCTGGTCCTCGGCCATAGCACAGTTCATTCTTTCCACCACAGGTACTATGATTGAAGTCACAAGGAAGACCAGTGTCAGTGCAAAATGCCCCAAGTACATTGGGACTAACATCACCACAATTTGTTTGGCAAAATGCAGACACAAATCCAGGCTTGTCAGCTTGTCTAAGAGCACCCCTGACCCGTCTAGCAATGCTTAGAGTCCTGGTTGTGGGCCTACCAGGAGAAGACTGGAAAGACGCAGCAAGCTCCAGCAACTCATGGTCTACATCAATTAAAAGCAATATCACATGGAGTTAGAGCTACATATTATGGATCTGATGACTAATTTCTGTTATAGACTAAAAATAATATCCACAACATTGCAAATTTTCCAACTGCTCTTTGTACACAAATTTCAAATTAATGCACAGTGACTAAAATTGAAAGCTGAAAACTTACGATTATTATAAACGTTGGGTATGATGTTTGAGATTCTTCGAGGTATTCCATCAGTGCCCAAGTCATTAACATCTGAACTTTTGATGCCATTCCGCTCGAACCAGTCTTCCATAAATCGTGCCGCTGCACCCTTGTTATCCCCACTGATCAGTGAGTTTGTACGACTCATTGATGTTCCATGAGTTGCAAACCAGTTGAAGCTACCTACTGGACCCCACTGGTCATCTACAAACTTCAATAGGGTCATTTCTTTATCAACATCATATTTATATTTGCTGCGCTCTGATGCAGGATTATTGAGATAGGCACTGGGACTACGGTTAACACCAGCATCTAATAGTTCTCCTGTTGAAAACCCAGAATCTTTGAGCACAGATAAATGGATACGCCTCCAATATTACAAAACAGAGTGGAATGCACAGCAAGATAAAACCAAATAGGTATAAAGTCAAGGATGTGCAATAATTTCGCAAAAACTTTAGACCTGAGAGTAGAGATCACCAGAATCAAGGAAGATTTTCCCTTTATAATACTTCTGGTCAACAAGATTGATAACATCTAAAAATAGGAGCAACAGAAAATTTCCAGATCCTTACCCTTGTTCACAAAAATTGATCCAGATCGGAGATTTTCATGAGCTTGTACAATACTTTTCTCAATGCCATCTACCAGGACATCAAATGACTGACGAACAAATCCAAGAGATGTCACAATATACACCACATATTGGAGATAACCTCCAGGACCTGCATGGGTATGAATACCACTGATAGCAACATTCTGTTGAGAATATAAGTCCCCATATCTGCAAGTATAAGAAGCAGTATAAGGGTAGATAAATCAAAAGTTAAAATACCTTCATAAAATGCATACAAACTAAAACCCAAGTGAACAAGTGTCCAATTTCATCTATTTCAAGGGCTTTGGTGTTTTTGGTTCTGTCTTATTCTATGTTGGTACAATATTTCCCCAAAAAGAAAAAGGTCCGACAAGAATACCATATCTTAATTTCAAAATATCATGCTGATTGAGTTTTACACTTGACTAAGTTGCCGTTGTGATGCATATATGACTTACTTCAAAACAATAAAAGCACAAACTTCAATTGGGGTTTCACTTTTATATGATGAACAAAAAGTAGATATCCAGGCATAAATTCTGTGATAATTATTACCTTGCTTTCAATCTCTCAAGGACTTTAATTGTCACTAACTGTGAAGCCATGCAAGCATCGAGATTAACAAACGCTACTCGTTTCCCTTGTGGCTCTGCCACAATAAACGTGCGAGCTCGCAGCCTGAAGTGAATCCCCGAAGCAATTTGTTCTGTGTTAGCATATCCCATCATATTAACATCGGCTGCAGGTCCAGTAATGTCATAGCTTCCAACCCCAATTAAATAGTTGGAATCAGAGAGTGCTGTTTTACTACATTGCAGCACAAGTACCAGCGATATCCATAACCAACAAGTTCTCAGCGGTCTCCGAAAATAACAGCCAATTGAAGCAAGTAACTCCATCATGAACCAGACAATGACAAGTACAGCAAGTAGCACTTAGTATATTCTTCTCATTTCCCTTCATCAAAGACAATAACATGTCAAAGCATATGCAAAAACAAGCATTAAATCGAAATAATGCCCAAAATTTCTCATATATTTACCTTCAAATCGTGAATTGTCTGAAATTAGTATAACCACGTGCATAAAACCAACAAATCTCCATTTATCAAACTAAGGACACCAGAAATTAATAAATATATAACAATAATTTGCATGATCCAAACACTGCTTAAATCCATGATTTTATTCCCCCTTATCCCATTCCATTTAATTCTAAATAAAAAATTTGTCATTATATAACAAAACCAACATCAAACCTAATACTGAACCATCTTGACAAATCCAACGACAGTGAAACTTGTTGACCATGGAATAATCATTTCAGCCATAAAATCAAACCCCAAATAACTAAATTACCCAATTCAGTTTAAAAGTAATTATCCATTCTCTAGCTTAGCAGGTTCAACAAACAACAACCAATTAAAAAAAAAATCAACAATCAAGAACACCATTCCATAAACCGCATAAAAACAACTTTCGAAGAAAACCCATTGAAAAGATGGAATTCATAATCACTTTTTACTATATGAATCAACAAGTTCGATATTATCAAACAATACCCACAATTAAAAAGAAGAGAGAGAGAGGAACTATCCATACCTTTCTGTTGAAAGTAAAGATTTGTTTCAGCTTTTTCTGATATCTCTGAGTGTGAAGAACTGAAGATGGAGAGAGAGACCGGTGCTAGGAGGCTATGATTCTTAATTAAGAAGTCAAACTAAGGAAACTTAAACTGTTTGCTTTGAAGGGAAGACAGTGATGATGCTGTTTTTTATTTCAGCTTTGAGAGTCAAGTTTTTGGAATTAAGCTGCGCGGAACTGTTCGGGCGCACAGAATGTCTGTGCTGCCAGTTAGGAATTTTGTTTTTATACGTAAATATATATGGACTTGACTCACGGATCTTTTCCTCAAATTTAGGGGATCAAGATCTGTTTATTTAGAAAGTCTATTCCTTTTTGGGTTTTTATAATAATATTTAAGAAAATTTAGTGGTTAAAAATAAGTTGTAGTATGGTGTAAGTTTTAAGTTCGAACTTAAATATTTTCGTCCACAGTTATTTAATATTTTTCTTGTATAAAAAAAACTTTTTTTGTTAATATATTTTAAAGACTACAATTTTAGCATTTTGAGCCCAATTTAAGAATAAGATAAAAAAAAAACTTGGAAATTATATATGATCCATAAAAGATGGTATGAATGATGAAACAACTGATTTATGTTAATATACATATTTTATTTAAATTATGTTTCATACAAAATTCAATCATTTATTACAAAAATTATGAATGAGTTTATTGTTATAAATATTCAGCACTAATTATGACACGTAATATTTAATAAATAATCAATTTTTTAATAATATAATTACATGAATAATTATCAAGTAATTACAAAATTAAATAAAATTATTTACTAATAGAGAATAGGTTATTGGAAGCCTCATATCTCTATCATGTTAAAAGAAGAAATGCAAATATTAAGATTGAAAATTTTTTTATTAAAATTTATTTTAAACTCATAAAATTCTCACATCTTATGCGAAAGGCATACGTGAGTACATAGTTTTGCGTAAATACAAATATTCTCATTTGTTTTTTAGTTTGAAATTAATCATATTTGAATCAAAAATAATAAAAAATAAAATCTATCCAACAGTGAGCACATAACTCTTTGAAAAGGTGAAAGTTAGGTGTTTTATTATTTGTGATAAATTCTAAAGTATTGTTAACTAATAATCAGCCCTTTTAAGAATTCCTTTCTTTATAGTCCTTTTTTTCTTGAATCAGACGAAAAGTTTCTTTGCTGGATAAGTAGTTTGACACTCGAACAAGAACACACTCTCATTTCAATTCCAACAGATTCCTTTGCGTAAATGAAAAGTTGATGCATCTGCAAACCGACAGTATAGATGCCAGAGCCCCCACTCCACCTCGCAAACCATAAACAAAACCTTCACGATTTAAATGCTTGAGAGAGAGGGAATCAGGAAATCGTGCGTGATTTCCAGTCTTAGAACAAGAAGCATGGAAGCCTATTGATGGGTCCATTTCACACTTCAGACGTCAAAGATCAGACGACAAGCAATAAGAAAACGTTGCTCAAAACCAATCTTCCATCATCCATGGTTCTGGATCAAATCCTGACGCTTGGTCGTGACAAATGATAAAAGATACTTATCAATGTCATTTTCTGTTGCTTCTTGAATTTGACTTCTGATGAAAGATACAGAAAACCTGATGCGATCTGGCAGAGCGCTGGCCTGGATTTTAATATTTGAAAGATGGCTTTCATCCCCAGCTTTAAGGCAACGTCGGATTGACAAGGGCTTACAGTAATCTGGTTTAGAACCAGTTGAATATCTGGAAACTAGAATGTTCACCTGATGCATGCAAAGCCTGCCTTGCATTCTTCTGAATCGTCTCTTGGACGATGAGTAAACTGCGCCAATGAGATTGGGGCCTGTGGAGCTGAGTTTTATATGAATTCTGGCACCAGTTTTAGAGAGGCCTTCAGGTATATCCAGAGCTTGTCTGGCTTCTAGGACGAGATTTAATTGCAAGTGGTAGAATTTGATTCTTATACATGCTTGTTGCTAAATTTTAAGAATGGTTATATGAACTATTTTGAGTTAAGTTTTATGTTCGAAAAATTATCCCATACAAATTTTCAGAAGATGAAGCATGTAAATAAAGCAACTTCTTAAAATCGAATTTGGACATGTATGGTTTGAATCTTTAAATTATCACTGTTATGAGTGTTTTATCGTTTATCATTTTCGATCTGTATTTAAATTAATTTTTTTTATATAAATACTTGTATTTGACTTTAAACCTTATAATATAACACAATTTTTTTTAACTATTCGATTAATAGATTGTTAATATTAACACGATAATTATTATTTTATCTAACACAAACACAAAACCTATATGCCAGTTATCGGGTCTAAAATCAAACGCGGCCATCGTGCACAGAATCAGTAACAAGCATAAAACCACGTTGTGCATAGAATCAGAAACGAGCATAAAACCATTCTCAATTTACCAAGATAAGATGATTTAGAGAGTCAATTAGTTTAGAAATTTTAATTGGATTTGAATACCTACCCTGTTCTAAGCTATTAATACTAGAATGGACATCCGCTCACAGGTGCATTTATTTTTCAAAACCTACTGTTTAGGTGAAAAAATGGATTTTAGAAATAGGGAAAAAGACAGAAAGCAAAGAGCAAAATTTATTTGAACTTGAAAAATTGGTTTAAATTATTCAATTTTAGACTCAACTAAATATAGTTTGAAAAAAATAATCTAAATCTATTCAATCTAAATTTAACAAAAATAAATTTTAAATTAATTTAAATTCAAATAAATCAGAATATCAAATTTTCTTTAAAATAACTGAATCCAAAATAATTGAGTTTGAAACAAGTGAATCCAAAATGATAATATCGTCATAGGAAACAAACCCTAATTATAACGAAATAGTATTCAATGAAGGGAAATTTTTACAATAAAATCATAAATTTTGATTTTACTATAAGATCAATTAAAACAATGCATGATAAATAATAAATTTAAAATCATCAAGCATAAAATATGATAAAGTATCATTAATACATGATAATTAACGTAAATATATATTATAATAGAATTATCATATGTTTAAGTCTATTTACACTAATATATACATTGATTATCATATTTTACATTATTTTTTATATATTTTATGCTTAATAACTTTAAATTTATATTTAATCATGTATTATTTGTATTAATTTTATAAAAAATCAAAATTTGTGACATTATAAAATTCTCTGCGAATGAATGCATCTGTTCCATACAACTGGCACAGCTAAGTGGGGTTTCATCTGCAGCCGGTTCAATAGTGGCCAGCTGGAAGAAGAAATAATGTCAATGGTAGCAGAATTGGCAGAGATGCAAACTAGCAATAAAATTGATCATTTTGGACACGACATACAATAATATAAAAAATACAAAAATAATGTAAATTAAAATTTATAAAAAGTTATATGAATTTAATAAAAATTAAAAAAAATTATATTTTATATGTTGATACAAATTGTAGATTTAACTGTAATTAAGTTGAGCCTTACCAGGCCTAGCTGTAGGGTCACGGTTCGTATAATTGTCCCATGTTTAAGAGCGTGTCAACGTAAGTTTTCCGTTTAAATCCGTTAGGTAGCTCGACTTAAGTGTTAGTCCGTGATACTAGACTTACCCCTTTCACCAAAAGTATGAGGAAAAGCAAATGCCTATGGGTCATGAATGATTGGTGGAGTATGTATGTGCATGGACAAAGTAAATTATTTCGACAAATGCAGGTTCGAATTAAAAATATTATTTTGGAATCTAAATTTTTTTTGTTTACTATTTCTATCCGAAACAAAATTGATTTTAAATAATAAAACAAATAAAAATATCTGTCATTAAAAAAAAAAAAGTTTTCGAACTAATCGCAACACGGGAGCAGTGAAGCAGAACCACAAGTTCACTCCTTTTATACTGTAAGAAGAAAATGTAAAATTGAGTTTGGGGATGAAAATCTTTAAAATTGCGAAGAATTTGAATATCAAAATATTTCAAAATGTATTGATTCAAATTATTAGTATTTCTAATTGTATTGTTTAAATAAATATTTTTTTAAAAAAATTTGATATTAAAATTTATGACATTGTTGATGTCTTCAACAATATGAGTGATAGGTTACTGGCTTCTTTTATCGTTTTTGATAGTTGCGCCTAGTATTGCAAGACAAAGATCATGAAAAAGGAGAGTCGGAATTGGGACTTCAATGCTCAAATTAGTAATGTTCCAACAAGAAGGCCAAAGCTAGGGAGATATAAAAGAAAAAAGAGTATTTCTGAAGTACAAAAAAGAAGTGTTTTTCTGTGTTTTTTTTTTTTGGTTTTTGTCCCTTTATATCTAATGAGTGTGTGTATAACCTATTACGAATGTCCCTTCTTACGGAATTTTAAGTTGTTATGGCTGCTAAGAGCCAAATGGCTTGAGTGACTATTGGGCGACTGTGGCTTTGCCAATCATCATGCCAAGAGTGGCCAAGTTGAGGTTGCAAGTGAGCCACCCAGACTTGGGCAGTTGTTGGGGCTTGCCTCGTTCCTTTTGTCTTGGGCTTTGATTGTGTTTGCTATTCTCTAGGCCTTGTCTTTTGGGCTTTTGGTGTGATAGTCTTTGGGGTTATATATAACAGAAATAAAAATAATTATAAAAGATAAGCGTAATAGTCAAATATAATCTCAACGTTTTATACAAAATAAAATTAAGTCCTTAAAATTTAAATATATGAAAATCAGTTCTCAACGTTACAAAATAATTGAATTAAGGATATTTCCGTTAAATCCTTTAATTTCCGTTACCCCTACCAGTAATAAAACTTAACAGAAATTAAAAGATTTAACGGAAATGTTCTTAATTAAATTATTTTGTAACGTTGAGGACTGATTTCTATGCATTTAAACTTTGATGACTTAATTCTATTTTGTAGCAAACGTTTATGTCATATTTGACTATTAAGCTTAAAAAGATAAACAATGATTAAATATAAGAACAATATAATATGGGTATAATTAAATTTGAAAAAAATGCATATATTATTAATAATATAAAACATAAAAATATATTTTATATTTGAATAAAATAATTTTTTTTAGTTTTTTAATTTATTGGTGGGCATGTGTAATAAAATAATATACAATTAAAATTTTTTTTGGAAAACTACTATTTTAAGTGAAGTTTTCAAGAGTAAATTTTAACATTTCAAATTTTATTTCGAACTTTTCTTTAAAATTTTAATTTTTTTTATTTATTTTAAACTAAGAAATTAAATTTTACACTTAAATATTTCGATTGAAATAAATTTTTCTAAAAAAATACTCATCTAAAGACATCTTAAAAACTACACACTTTAAAAATTTGATAAAAAATTAAACATTTAATTTTATATTTAAGGTTTTGATATAAATTATAACATAATAATTTTTATATTTTATATATATTTGTTTTTTTGTTCAAGTATTTTATATATATTTGTTAGAAGAAAGTAAAGTGAGAAAAAGAATTTGGAACATTAGATCGAATTTTTCCTAAAATAGAATAAAAATCATTACGTCAACCTTTTTTTTCATTATACTTTATACGCATTGATACAAAAACAAATTCGAAAAATTTTTATACATGCACACGTCGAATCTACTTCCCTGTCTTCTTCGTTCTTTCACTGTAGGCAATCAAATCAAGTAGTCGCGCAGGTAAAGGACGCGTCAAGCCAGCTGGCTTTCAAAAGCGAAAGTTCCCGAAATACCCTCATCTAACCCAAAAAACCCCAACATTCATCCTTATCTCTCTCCCCCATCACTCTCTCAGATCACTCTCGGCTCTCCCCACTCCGACTCTTATTCCTCCACAGCCATGCCTGAGTTTAAATCTCTCAATCTCATTCTAATTCTAACCGTCACGATCAATCTCTGCTCCGCCGAGTTACCTTCTTTCCGAGAAGCGCCGGCATTTCGAAACGGCAGAGATTGTCCCAAAACGGCATGGTCAGCCCTCGACAAGAAAATCCACAACCCTTCCATTATCCACATCGCCATGACCTTAGACACCGCTTACCTCCGCGGCTCTGTCGCCGGAGTCTTCTCCGTTCTCCACCACGCCACTTGTCCCGAAAACATCGTCTTCCATTTCATTACCACGCACCGCCGCGGCGCTGAACTCACACGCGCCATTACCTCTACATTCCCTTACCTCAACTTCCACCTCTACCATTTCGACACTAACATCGTGAAAGGAAAGATCTCGTCCTCCATCCGACGCGCGTTGGATCAACCGTTGAATTACGCTCGTATGTACTTGGCTGATCTGCTGCCAGCTGGCGTCCGGCGTATCATCTACTTTGACTCTGACCTCATCGTCGTCGATGACGTCGTCAAGCTATGGAGCATCAATTTAGGAAGCCACGTGATGGGAGCTCCCGAGTATTGCCACGCCAACTTCACCAACTACTTCACCTCCAAATTCTGGTCCAACCCCGTATTTACGGCGTCGTTTAAGGGAAGACCGAGGAACCCTTGTTACTTCAACACCGGCGTTATGGTAATCGATTTGTGGAAATGGAGAGAAGGAAAATACACAGAGAAATTAGAGAACTGGATGAGGATCCAGAAACGGTACCGTATTTACGAGCTTGGTTCTTTGCCTCCATTCTTGTTAGTTTTCGCCGGTGACGTGGAAGGTATGGAGCACCGATGGAACCAACACGGGCTCGGTGGCGACAACCTGGAAGGTTTATGCCGGGCGCTGCACCCCGGTCCTGTAAGCTTGTTGCATTGGAGCGGTAAGGGAAAACCCTGGCTTAGAATCGACTCGAAAAAGCCTTGTCCGTTGGATTCCTTGTGGGCCCCTTACGATCTGTTTCATCACCCGCCGTTGTTCTCCGACAGCTGATAAAATGGTGAAAGCCCACCGCGTTAAAGACAAAATTGTAGTGGAAAAGGTGTAAAAAATGAGAGCACATTGCAGTGAAAATTCGGAGCAACCGCGGTTAAAGGGCTGTTACCCGCGGCGTTTTCACTTTTTCGTTGTAAATAATTTTGATTGTTTCTTGTACCAAAAACTTTGATTGTTTGATGTACAAAAGCAGTAGAGGTTCCACCAAAGTTCGTTGAACGTGAATATTGTCTTGATTAAGACAAAATATAAATAAGTTGATGAACTTTTTTTTATCGTCTATAATTTTGATTCTTGTGGTACTATAATATTCATTGAAAATTCTGAGCCACAGATTTTACTAACCTTATCTTGTGAAATAGTTATATATAGAAAATGTATATAACATTTTCAATGCTGTTTCAGTATATTTGATTTTTTTTTATATAATCAGAGATGTAAGTTGAAAACTATATGTATTTAAATTAAAATTTTATAATATATTATAATTTTTTATTAATCATTCCATTAAAATAAAAAATTAAACCAAATATTTTATTTGATAAGATAATAATGATCGGTTATTTTAAACTAATTGAAAATATTGAAATAAGGTTAAAAGTTTTACAAAAATTGTATGTAGATTAGATATTTGACATGTTGGTTTAAACGTTGGTATAAAACTATAAATTGTTATGGAACATAACACGTGGATTGTTACTCGTATATAACATGAAAAGGTGTAAGAATGATGAATTAGTATCTTCTTTTTTTTTTGTTAGTAATAATTACAATTTTTTTATTCATAGAAAGTACAGTAGAAAATGGAAAGTTAAATTTTGAATTTAATTTTTTTTTAAAAAAAATAACAATCATTAAGTCAAGCGTGAGTGTTATTGATTACAATTTTCTTTTTTTTATAACTATATGTATCTTCATCCGTTTAATAGTTTGATGCTAATTTTAAGTGAGCCGAAATTGGTAAATGGTAAAGCTTTCTTAATAATGACAACTTTAGAATTCGAACCATGTCCAAATGTCTAAAAAAATCTATTTTTACTTCTTCTAACAACTTGTTGATAATTACAATTTTCTTTTGATTCAAAGAATATGTTACAATTTTAGAAGCTTTAATTTTGTCATTTATTATTTTTTTCATTCTTTGTGGTCAAAGGAAGTCAAAGAACCTGGAGGGTTAATGCCAAAAAGCAAAGAATTTAGATACTGAGAAAGGAATTCACTAATCAAAACCAATTAGATTTGGAAGAACGATAGGATTTTGATGATCCAAGCCCTTTCTTAATTGTATGAAACAAGTTAGGGTAAAATGACCAAATTAAGCATGTTAGCTGAAATTATGGTATAAACCTAATCAGTACTCAACCTTAATTAATTACATATGTTTTATGTGTAATATAAAGTAAAACATGAATATTATAGTGTAATACTTCGTGTTGACATGAAATACAAAATATTCTTTTTAGGTTTTACAAATGGATGTATAATTTTTATAAAAAATTTTCACCCATTTTATTATTATTATTATTATTATTATTTTGTATTATTTGTATGTCTGTTATTGTATTATATTTAAATATAATATTTGGATATGTTATTTTATTATTATATTTAAATATATTGTATTATATCATATTTATATTTTATTATTATTATTATTTTGTATTATTTGTATGTCTGTTATTGTATTATATTTAGATATGTTTTGTATTATTTGTATAGTCAAAAACACAATAATTTAGCTAAAAATACAAGTCATTTCGTATCTTATGCCTAACAGCTCAGTGTGGGTCTGCAGTTTGCATCATGAAAAGGATACGTTCTACTAGTCATTCATGATAAAATTTTAGTTTGTATCACGAAAAGAAGTAATTCCAAACTTAAATCAATAATAAAGGCATAAGAACTGTTGAAAAGAACATAGGATTTTGCTTTATTAATAAGGTTCTATTTGCATCACACTACAAAAAAACAGACTTTTACCGGCACTTATAAGTACCGGTAAAAGACCAATGAACAGCCGGTAAAAACCTTACCGGTGGTTCGTTAACCGCCGGCTAGGTGAATGCCGGTGAAAGTTTGCCGGTGGTGATGTACTCCAATGTCGGCAAAGATCTCGTAAATTACGGCATGACTTTTTCCGGCGCTTTTAAATGCCTTTAAAAATAAAAGACTTTTACCGGCACTTTAAAGTATCGACAAAAATCTTATTTGAAATTTGAAAGTTTTTATTTATTGATTTTTATCTTAAATTTAAAAGAGTGCCGGTAAAAACATTATTTGAAATTTGAAATTTTTATATTTATTGAATTTTGTTTTAAATTTAAAAATTTGATTAATTTTTTGTGTTTTATGACAAATAACACAATTGTTAATGCCATTGTTCACTGATAGTTTAATAAAAATGACTTTAACTCTTAATTCAATTTTTTTAATGGATACCGAGATGCTACGATAAGTCACTATGGGCGAACGCTATTACAAGATCACTTCTTGTAGAGTAGTTAGATGAATTTTACCTCATAGCCCAAAACTATAAGGTCAACTTCAATGCTGGAGCATCCACCCTCTTAAGCAACTTGATAAAAGGTAAAGGAAAAGAATGTTAGTTGTGTTATGTGTTAAACCTTAATAGATTCCATGAGCAACCAAAACTCAAATAAAAGAGTCCATTCGAATGATGCTACAAGAAATGAAAGTTCCAGTCACAACACTAAGATATTTCAGCCAAAAAGAAAAAGCCTTGATTCCTCGATAAATAACCAACAATGTGTTTGAGCTACTTGCTTCCAGTGCTATTATTATAGTTTCAAGTCGGCAAACGGTGGGGATGTTGATGCTTGTGTTTCCTTGGCGGTTCAGTCACGTCACAAACTCTCCCAGCCTTCTTTTGCTCCTTGAAATGCGGCCCTCCTTGCTTCTCTTGCCCTACTCACCTGTTAAATGCCAACCACAGTCCACATGCTCCATTATCATTCAACATTACTAATAATTTCATTCTTTGATATAAGGATTGTTTGATCTGAATCATTTGTACTACAAGAAAGTTCAGTAATGCATGCTTCAGTTAAAATCTAGAAGAAAAAATGTTAAAAAATTCTTGCAGGATCACTAGATTTCTACAAAACAGTTTCCAGGAAATGCAATTAAGAAAACATTTCAGCTTTGCTATCTGCAAAGAAAAGTTCCCATAAATGGGCTTGAAGACAGATTAGTGCTTTACTTTCTATGCTATGTATGTCTCCACTGTGGAGAAGATAGTTCTGCAAAAATATCAGATATGGTTCATTCTTTTCTTCTACATTAAGCTGAGGTAACTAACCTTTCTTGTAGGAGCAAAATTATGAGAATGTTTCCTTGAATCAACAGCATATAAGTCACCAAGAACATAAGGGTTTGATTCTCCTGATGAAGAGCTGTAACGAATCAAACCAGCTTGTCTAGCACATTCAAAGTACTGAGTTATAGGCAGCTTATTTGCATGGTCCCAGTCTCCAAATGCTGGTATCTGCCCAGTTCTCTTCTGATAATCCTAAAGAAATAAAAAGAAAACAGCAATATCCCACTAGACAATTAGCTTCAGAGGAGAGATTGAAGATTCAACGAAGTGAAAAAAAAAAGAAAATGAACTTACATCCATTTTGGGTTGTTACTAAATCCAACTTTTGATCCAGCTTATGTAAAGGTTGGTTGGACTAGTTTGTACAGGAGGTAAGTTGGTCATACAACTATCTAGAGGAGTTGGTTTCAAAACTGGGATAATGAAACAGATTCACCCGGAAGGCAGGCTCCTGTTGGTTGGCTGAGTTTGGACTTGGCACTAGGGATGAACTTGACTGTGCACAAAACATTGGAGGAATTATAGAATTATAGCCATCACACAAGTTGTTCAATCTTATATGCTTCACTGGTACTGGGACAGGAAATACTCTCTGTTGCGTGGATGATGCTGCTACTTTAGTTTGCTTCAATTGACAAGTAGCTCCAGCAGTCAAAGGTACCATGTTTCTTTCAGAAGTTAGTGTGGGACTAGGAGCATTGGAGTTATATTCAGAAATAATATTGGGCATCGTCTTCTCAGGAGTACTCATAGACTCTTTCTTTTGGTCATCGACACTTGTCGATGTTGAATGCAGGGGCTGTGATAGTCTGCTAGTGTACCTGCATTAAGGATCATTGGTATGATTATCAACTAAAAAATGCAATTATTAGATACACCACTTGCAAAATCAAAATCTGATTCAATCCATTTGTTGTAAAACATTTCCAAAAAATTTTGTGCTGCATTATCAAGATGATAATGCCAAATACAACAGATACCAACCTTGTAAAGGCTGATGAATTAGGATGCCAGAGAGTAGCTCTTTCTTGAGTAACATGATCCTCTAAAACATTAGGATTACATCTTCTCAAGGAAAGATCCAAGTGCGGAGAAATATCAAACTTGCTTGTGCTATTTATTGAAGAATTGCAATTTCTATTAAATGTTCCCATGAATTGCAATTTCTATTAAATATGACAAATTTGAACAACATCCAAAACAAGCTTGTTAACATTCAGAGAAGGAAAAATTAGATGTACGTAAGTGGAATATAGCAAGGCATTATTTTAGAGCATTTACATTCATCCCAAGCATCTTTCACAGTTAGTAGTATTCGTTTAAATGTTTATGGCAAATTTAGGTTAAAAAATTTCAAAGTTATATAGAGCTTCCAGGGTTTTTATGCTACTCTTTGCTCCTATTATTGATAGTCAAAAGATGACAAATGATTTTTCAATGTTCACATAAAATTAGCAATTTCAGATAAGCTTAATCGGTCCACACACAAAAAATCCAGCACTTTGGAAACAGTATATTGTCTTTAAAAAGGCACAGTAAAGAGCAAGGCAAACGCTCTGCATAGGAAATGCACTGATCAATTACAAAACAAAGCTCATATAACAGATTAAAAGCACTGACCTGAGCATCACTCCCTTTCTCAGTTTGTTCCTTATTTCTTTGGACACCAGCCAAGCAACCATTGGAATGATTACTTGCAGCATTATTTTCAGAGGTTGGTTCAACCTTTTTCTGTGCAACGCTCTCATCCTGAGGGGAGTTTCCACCAACTATTGACTGATTTGAACAACAGATATAAATCAGGATCCAAAAAAAAAAATGAAAACTACAACTTCAAAGGAACTGCAAAAAAGAGAGGGAAGTAAAAGTGTAAGAAGTAAGCATACTGATTGTCTTCTCCATACATGCTGCCATAAATTTCTTAGCTCATTTCTCCTTATTGGTTTAACAAGGTAGTCAGCAGCCCCTCTCAACATGCATTTGTATACCGTGCTAACTGAATCTTGTGAGGACATCACTGCAAATCACACCCAAAGAAAAAGAAAATTTATTTAAATTGCCTTGTTATAGACCCGTAGTAGAAAATCCTAGCAACTGCACAAATGTCCAGAGAATATTATAGTATCTTTCTCATACTTATAACAGGGATACTTTTACAAATCTCATGCTCCATGATAAGTGTAAGAAGAGCGAATCCTGATATAGATGGCAAATCCACTTCTGTCAAAATGAGATCTACATTATGGGGTTTTCCTTTTAGCATCTCCCATGCCTTCAAGCCATCAGGAACAGCAGCAACTGCTCAAATAGGGAGAATAAAAAAAAATACCATTTTCAGCTCCAAATGTAGCATACTAATAATTCTAAACATTAACTTATTAGAAGCAAGAATCAATAAGCAATTTTCTCAGATTGGAAAAAGTAAAAATAACATCTTGAACCACCATCCCTCACCATGTTATATTGCCAAATGGTAAAAAGTAGAGCACCTTGTAAATAAAGTAGGTATCCTTGAGTGGACTAAATCAATTCAATATACAAAACTAATTGAGGTGGACACCTTTGCAGGTGTGCTGAAACAATCCAAAAGGATAATATAAATGCAAATGATTTTTACAGGAACAGATTTACTAGCTGAGCTGAACATGTTCTAGGATGGGATAATGCCTTAATGAAGCCTGTTGACTAGATAAGACCTCCCCACAGCCTTTGCCCTAATTACTCAAGGGTGACTAATTAATCAAATGTCAGCCTCCATGAGCCTTAAAAGCCTTGCTTACTCGCTTTGAATCAGAGAATTGCCTCTTGGCAAGTCCAAAAAGTTCCAAAAATAAGATAGTTTTAGGCACCTAGATCCACAAGGCTCAAGGCAGACTTTGATAAGCTCAAGCATCATGTAAGCACCCTAGACCAATGTTCTGTTTTTGCCTCCTTTTATTCTTTGGCCTTAACCTGTAAGGAGGTTTTGTTTTGCCTTCTTTTTTTAATTGTGTTTACCTGATTTCAGAAAACATGAAATGAATTTGAGCAAGTGGATCCTAACTCCCGAGGGATATCCGATATCTTTCTAACAATTAAGCAAATCTATACGATTTTTTCATGGACAAAAAGTCGTTTTATAAAAGGCACGGTTTTATTTTAAGCTTTGAGCTAGGAAGGTCCAGTTTTGATGAAACATTTACACTATGTGTTTGGTAAGAGAGAAAGAGGAAGGAAAGAAACTTAAGTTAACAAATTTATTTATTGTTTTTTCCCAAACTCTCCTTAATCTCTTTCCTTTTATATTTTTTTTTTCACATTTTTCCTTTCTCTTCCTTTTCTTTCTTTCCTACCAAAGATAGTGTTAAAGAAGAGGACAGAAAGTAGGTTGAACTATCGCTCTAGAGTTTAATAGTGTGCCCATTAAAGCTGAAGCAACCGAAAACAGGGGAAAAGAAGGATTCATTTCTGCTAGCTCAAATTCAAAACATTGAAATCGAAAACCAGTACTGTTAACGATCAAATTCACATTACCAGTTAAAGAGAAACAGAAAAAATGGAAAAAAGAAGAAGAAAGGAAACTAACCTCTACAGCTGCATTTCCTGAGAAGAGCAGTAATAATCTGCCTGGTTGAATCATCAACTTCGACCAACAAAACCCTCAACGCCATCTTAGGCAAAAACCTTTCCCATTTCACCACTTCCTCAGAGCCAGAAATCCCTGGCTTCTTCTTCCTCTGCTTATTCCCTTCCAACTCCCCATTTTCCATCTCAGTTTCGCTCTCACTTTTCACCTTTTCCACTTCCTCGCTACTCACCACAACCTCACCCATAGCCTTTCTTCACCAACCAAAACCAAAACCAAAACCTAGTACCACCAAGTGTTACGTAACTTTTTTGAACTCTGAAAGCAAAGAAAGAACTAGAAAATCCAACAAAGTAATTATGGCAACAAACTATGGGGGACACCAACCAAGAACCTCAAAATCCAAGCTTCGAACAATCTAAATTCAAGAAACTCTTAGAATGCCAAACATCAAAATCAAAGACAGGGGTTCTTGAAAGAAATTGCACCTTGGATGGCTGAAAACTTAGGGTTTCTTGCTTCAACTGAATGCGGACAATTGTTAGATTTGAATGAAGTCAGTGACCGTGAGCTGATGAAGAGATTTGAATGGGGAGACCAAGATTGAGACCAGCAAATGAGATCTTCGATGAGATTGCAATGAGATCGGCGAACAAAATTCTAAAAAAAAAAATCAGTGTTGGGGTAAAAAAGAGGGAACTAAATTTTGAAATAAAAAAACAAAAAAACAAAAAAATGATATCGACGATGATCATGAAGCTATCTAAAGACTGGAAACAAATTAAAAAAAAAACTTTGGAGAATGGTCTTATAAGGAGAAGAGGAAGGTTTTGAAAATAGGAAAGTGTAGAAGAGTGAATAGCTTAATTGAACGGTGCCAGTATTTTGTCTATTTTTACTGACTTTCAATTTTGTGCCTTTAAAATTTAATTAATTAAGAGAAATACCGGCATTTTGTATAACCCCCGAGAGAGAAGTGCTGGTAAAAATTTCATTTTTTGTAGTGTCAATTGATCAGTTAAACATATCTAATTTTCATCCATCAAGGAGGGCTTGGCATCATTAATCTTCAAACCAAAAACTCAGCCCTTCTTGCCAAATGGTGGTGGAGATTTGCCAAAGAATCTAATTCTCTTTGGAGGAAAATCATCAAGGCTAAATATGGAGGCGAATCTTCTGACAGATTTCCCAAAAAAAAAAAACTCTATGTCTCTGGTTTGGAAGGAGATAGCCACGGTATCCTCAGACTCTTGCATCAAGGAATTTATTAGTTCTCCTAGCTTCAGGTGGTTAACTAGGCAATGGTCAAAAGGTGTTCTTTTGGCACGACACTTGGGTTGGCAATGCACCACTTGAATCAGCCTTCCCAAGACTTTTCAAATTGGCAACTGACAAAAATTCAAAGGTCTCTGATTGCTTGGTCTCTAACTGCTTCTCTCACTCACTGTGTCTCTCCTATTTTCGTAGACCATTGCTTCTGAGAGAATCGTCATGGCTCGAGGAACTTTGCTCTTTGATCTCACAAGTTAAACCTTCCCCAGTCAAAGAAGACCATATTATTTAGAAGCATGACAAGCGCGGAATCTTCTCTGCTAAAAAACTTTCAGATCTTCTTGTCCAATCCTTTTCCTCTGACCTTGATCCCAGCTTCTAGTCCCTTTGGAAACTTAGTATTCCCCCCAAAGTGCAATGTTTCTTGTGGCTCCTGATCCTGGGGAAATTGCCAACTAGAGATTTTCTTATAAGAAGAGGTATTGCACTACCTTCTTCTATCAATCTATGCCCGTGGTGTAACTCAGCTCAAGAGGAATATCACCATTTATTCCTTAGTTGTCCTAGACTCTTCTTTTTCTGGATGGAGCTTCTTGGCTGGTGGAATCTTAGCTTTTGCCTTCCAAATTCTTAGGAATCCTTCTTGGTGGGACGCTTCGAAGTCAACATGTTCAAGAACCAAAAATCGTGGTGATTGGCGACAATTTCAGCCGCTTTGTGGTCGTTATGGCTTGCCCGTAATGAAATTGTCTTTGATAGCAAAATGATAACTCTTAAGAAGATCTTCTTCTTGGTCAAACTTCGATCGCTTTACTAGATAAAAGCTATCAAAGACCCAATTAAGGGCATAGTCAGAAACAAAATTTAATGGGATCACATATGTGTGCTAATTCATATTATATAAATATTTTTATATTATATTAAAAATAGTTTTTTAACTCCACATACGGGGTTAGGACGAGACACATGTCTTTTAAAAATATTAAAAATAAAATAATACACGTGTCATCATCCTAACTTCACTTGTGGAGTCAAAAAAATTTTACTGACAGTGTATATAATAATTATCCAATTATTATATGAAGTAATCATTTTTAAATATATAAATTAAGTTGAAAATTGCTTGGTTAGTGATTTTATTATTTATATTTTAATTTGCAAAAGATATTCTTAGACATATAGAATTTTTTTAATAAAAAAGAAATAAAAATTAACATTATATTTATATATAATAAAATGTATGATTTTACTTTTATATAGAACATTTTTACACAAATGTATCTTTATGAGAAATTATATACATCACATTTTATTTTTTAATACTTATTAACATATGATTATATTTAGAGAAATTACCAAATATACAATTAATAGAGTTTTTAAACTTCATAAACGTAGTTAATAAGATGATACATATCCCTTAAGGAATAGTAAAAAAATAAAAAAAATTAATTAGAAAATAATGTAGGATGCATGATAATTTTTTAACCATGATTGTGAAATTAAAAATTTTCATTGTCAATGTATCAAAAACTAACATTTATAATTTTACCAAAAGATAAAGATTTTTTAAAATTTTCTTTGCAACCTAAATATTAATATTATCATTATAAAAATAAATAAAATTTTTATTTTTGATCATTTACTTTATATTTTTATAAAATTTATTGACTTCAATATAAAAAATAAAAATTTTAATATTTTTTACATGTATAAATATAATTTGACTAAAATTCAGTGGGGTTAATTAACCCCACATTTTGTACGTGGCTACGCCACTGGACCCACCCATTCATCGTCGACTCTTTGTGGTGGATCAATCCTGCTACATGTGCACTATCCTCGCCATGCAGAAGACCCCGTGGGAATATTTCTTGGGTTCCCCCTCCGCCAGGAACTCTCAAACTGAACGTTGATGGATCTGCCTTGGGGAAACCAGGACCAGTTGGCTGCGGTGGGTACTTAGATACTATAACAGCCATGTTCTCGCTCTCTTCTCCGGTCCTTTGGGTTCCCTTGAATCCGACATTGCAGAGCTACTAGCGATTAAAAATGGCCTCGACCTGGTTGTTAAATCTGGGAGAACCTCATTCATTTCACTAATCATCGTATCTGACTCTGAGGTGGCAACTGGTGTAAAAATGCATCCAGAAGACCATGGAAATTTTGGTCCATTTTCTGTGATATTGACTACATGGTTCTCTCGATTGGTGATGTCTTCTTCTCCAAAGTGTCCAGAGTTGCGAACGGAATGGCCGATTCCCTTGCAAAAGCTGGAGCTCACAGGGATGAGTTTTTCTAGGTTGGGTGATAAATGTAGTCTAATGCGCAGCTTCCTTTTTGGTTTACACTCCCTGCTTTTGTAACCCCTGTTTTCTACTTGCTTTCATGCGGTGTTGTTTTCATGGAAAAGTCACTCTTCTTTTTTTTTGGTGACTTCCTTTATTCCATCAATGAAATTGATTCTTGCTTATCAAAAGAAAAAAAATCCTAATTTTCACCCACGGGCGTAGTACGGTCACCTATCTCAGTGATTTAGGACATAGGTGTTACCATGAGATTCTTGTACATGATAATCTCCTTTTTGCACTTTATTTATCTTGATGATTGTCAAACAATGATTTAGATATAATTTTTCACTTGGTCATTAAGTTCTTTTCACATGATTGATTTGTTGAGTACGCAACATTTGCATTTATATTTATATGTTGATCAATTTTTCTTTTCGTATATGATGTGACATTGAAATATCTTAATAACTTGGACAAGCTACATTTTGTCTTCTCCTTGGACATTATGTATTGCCTAGAATCAAGATCCTGATGAATGCTTCATTTTGGAGTGAAACCTTGCATTTTTTTTTGGTGGAAAAATCTTGTATTTCTTTTACTATAAACCCGAGCAGAACAGTGAGAAAAGTGAAGAGCAAATCAGCAAAAGTTTTCAGTCGCTTCAGCATAGTAAACCCTGTTCTTGGTTTTTGCTTTCCGTGAGCTTGACATAAGTTAATCTTCTACTTCTGATCTAGGTTTTGTGAAGTTAAACCTGCTCAAAATCTTCCTTGGTCAGCTTGGAAGCTGGATTCTGCTCCAACAGGGCTTCTGTAACCGTCAAAGTTTGCTTTGAGTCTTTGATACTATTGAGCATGCTAGCAAGCATCAAGAGCCACCCTCATGACAGTTTCTCTTCCAAAGATGTCAGGTCTTTCATCAGCATTCCACAATTACAAATAGCAGTATGTTAGGCCTTAAACGACAAATACGCGAAAGCAATGTCACAACAACAATACCCAACAATCAACAGCAATATCCCAAGCCAATACTAATAATAAATCAAGCTACCAAGCCACAAATAATACATAGGCAATAAAACGTAAATAAAACGACACCAAAATTTAACGTGGAAAACTCTCCAGTGTAGAAAAAAAACCACAGGGCAAATCGAATAAAAATCCACTATGAGAAATAAGCAAATTACAAAGTTTCAATACCTTAGGCTTTTTGCCCAAAGCTCAGGGTTCCAACAATTGGCCTAAAAACAATATAGTTTACCTCTTTGGATTCACCAAGATAATCTACCCAAAAAAAACTAAATTGTTATATAAGCTTATCTTTCCCTTTGCTCTCTCTATGGAACAAGAAAAAAAATCACAAAGCTAAAGCTTACTTTTTCTCCCTTGTGTCGCATTTCACCAAAATAGACTTCTCACTTTATTTTTACAAATTGTTTATGCAACACTTTATATAGAGAAAAAACAAATCTCTTACTGACTCTAAGTAGGACTCTAAAAACTAATGTGGGCTGGACCCCACACATCTAACAATCTCCCCCTCCAGCCCCATTAGGAGGAGATCCATCACCATGACCTATCACTTAGAGTTCACCTTGGCCAAAGTGTTCATCCCTGGGCAAGTCACTGCATAACTTAAGTTTATATCTGGGAAGTGTCGTCATCAACATATCAACTATATTCTTATTTGTGTGAATCTTCTTCAACTGCATCTGTTGCTCGTCAATCACTGAGCGCAACCAATGGTACCGAGCATCAATGTGCCTCGTCCTGGCATGGTACATGGTGTTCCTACTTAAATCCAAAGCACTCTAGCTGTCACAAAATACCACATACTCTTTTTGACTTAACCCCAATTCAAGAAGAAATCTCTTCATCCAAAGCATTTCTTTGCTTGCTTCGGTTGCTGTAATATTCTCAGCCTCTAGAGTAAACAAGGCAACACACTTTTGCAGTTTGCATTGCCAAGATCAGCTCCCCCTACAAAAGTAAATATGTATCATGAAGTAGATTTCCTACCATCAAGATCACCTGTCATGTCTGCATCAGTAAACCCTTTAAGAATTGGCTTTGTAGTCCTAAAACTCAAACACATCTTAGAAGTACCCCTCAAATATATGAAGATCCACTTCACTGCTTCCTAATGAGCCTTTCCTGGATTGGAAAGAAATCTGCTCACTACACCAACTGCATGAGCATATCAGGCCGTGTGCAAACCATAAGATACATTACCATCAAGTAGATTTCCTACCATCAAGATCACCTGTCATGTCTGCATCAGTAAACCCTTCAAGAATTGGCTTTGTAGTCCTAAAACTCAAACACATCTTAGAAGTACCCCTCAAATATCTGAATATCCACTTCACTGCTTCCCAATAAGCCTTTCCTGGATTGGAAAGAAATCTGCTCACTACACCAACTGCATGAGCATATCAGGCCGTGTGCAAACCATAAGATACATTAAAGAACCAATTGCAGAGGAGTAAGGAATAGTAGACATATCATCCTTTTCTTCCTTATTCATTGGACAAGACTTCTTACTCAAGTGAAAATGATTAGCAAGAGGTGTGCTAATTGACTTAGCATTCTGCATGTTGAATCTCGCTAGCACATGGTCAACATACTTTTCCTGTGACAACTACAGCTTTCCAGTTTTCCTATCACGAATGATATCCATACCCAAAATTTGCTTTGCTGGACCTAAATCCTTCATGTCAAAGGACTTAGACAATGCCTCTTTCAACCTGCAAATCATACGAGCATCTTGCCCTATAATCAACATATCATCAACATATAATAAGAGAATAATGAAGTTACCATCTGGGAATTTTATCACATACACACAAGGGTTTGCTACCGTTCTTTTATAGTTTTAGCTTACCATAAAAGAATTAAAATTCTTGTACCATTGCTCAGGAGCTTGCTTCAAGCCATACAAGCTCTTCTTCAATTTGCAAACCATGTGCTCCTTCCTTTTCACTTCAAAACCCTCGGGGTGATCCATATAAATCTCCTCTTGCAAATCACCATGCAAGAATGCAGTCTTTACATCAAGTTGCTCAAGCTCAAGATTCAAACTAGCTACTAATCCCAATACCACTCGAATGGAACTCATCTTCACAACAGGAGAAAAAATTTCATCAAAATCAATGCCTGGTCTTTAACCAAAGCCTTTTACCACCAATCGAGCTTTGTATCTCACTAGCTTGTCACCATCCTTTTTAGCTTGAACACCCATTTGTTCTTCAATGGTCTTGTCCTTTTCGGAAGCTCAACAAGGTCATAAGTGCAATTTTTCTGCAATGAATCCATTTCCTCTTTCATTGCCTTTAACCAACACTCCCTATCTGGAGTATCATGCACATCTTGGAAGCTCTCTGGCTCCCTTTCACTTGTGACCAAAATATATTCTGCATTGGGATACCTGGTAGATGGTAGATGCTCCCTGGTAGATCTTCTGACCTGAGACTCCACACTCTTCTGTATTGGGGCTGGCTCCCCTACTCAACACTCCCTGGTTGAGAAGGTTGCTCTCCTTGCTCAAAACCCACTGCATCTGGTTGTGCAATGTCATTATCGGCATCTATCCCATCACCAATTGTGGCTGGCTCATCTATATCCCCAAGTTCTATATCTTGTGCATTTCCACCATATGTGGCACCTATAGGTGAAATCCCTGCAGGTGTTGAGTCATCATACTCAACCGTAACCCGTGGAGTCTTTACATTTTTCTCAAAGTTTGTGATGAACTCATTTTCATGGAAAACCACATCCCTGCTTCTAATTGTCTTTTTCTTCTCTGGATTCCATAGCCTGTGACCATATTCTTCATCACCATACCCAACAAAAACACATGGAGTAGCCTTGCTATCTAGCTTTGACCTCTACTCCTTTGGTACATGCACGAATGTTGCACAGCCAAGGACCTTCAAATGTGAGTATGAAACTTTCTTCCCTGTCCATACCTGTAATACTCGGGCCGAAAACATAAAGCCCAATGCCCATAACATAGTTGGCCTTTAATGGAATTAAAAAAAAAGAATTAAGATGTTAAAAGATGGGATTCTCGTAGCCTTAGTAAACTAGGGCTCAAAAAGAAACAAAAGAGTTGTGGTGTGAAGAGTAGCGCCGAAGAAAAGAGAAGCAAAAAAAAAAAAAGCCTTGGTTGCTATGATGCCAAGCTTAAGGAAAGAAAATAAAAGAAATCAAAGTGGCGTGAAGTGCTCTTGCTACAACCGTTGAATGAAGCTTTAAAAAATTCTAGATAGAAAGAGTAGAGTAGTAGTTAAGCGGACGCCAAAAGCAAGAAAGAAACAGATTAAGCTTAACTGTTTTGTTAGTGCAAGAAGATCAAGGTGAGTAAAGATTTTTCTTTAATTTTTATGGTTACGTTGTGTAGTTATAGATTGAATTTGAGGAAAAATAAGATATTGAAAATTTAGGAAAAATTTGTATTTCTTTTAGCTTTCGTCAAATAACATAACTCGTGCCAAATTCAATGTTTATCAAGTTATAGTCGTTTAGCGAATACCGTATAAATTATCAGTTTTGTCAAATAGTGTATTTTTCTAATATTAAATATTTTGAAAATAGGCTCCGAACGATCTTAAGGCTTTGATTTGGTTTCAATTTAGCGAGTTCAGGTAAGTGACTCGATATCCCTTCGGTGTTTTGACATCCTTAAAATTAACCTCAATATGAGTTATATTTACGTACAGTTGAAATGTTTTGTCCCTTGATTTTTTTAAAACTTGGGTTAAGCATGCAAATGTATGTATATTTGATTTACTTGTTATGAATTACGAAAGTGGTTTCGTATTGACTTTTTGAATATGGTTTTATTAAGGTACATTTTGGATGATACATGATCTGGTTGCTTGATCTTTGAAGTATGTTATAATGTACTTACATATATTTTTATTTTGGAAATATGAAATCTGCTTTGGGATGACGAACGAGATTTGCTTTGATTGATTTACGAAATTCGTTTTGTATGAAAATATGTTATAAAATTTGTAGAACAGCTTTGTATATTGGGTAATTAGAAAATGTTTTGTTTTATCTACTGGTATGGCTGTGCTCTGACCCTACCAATGGGGGTTAAATGTTGGCCATGTCGATATGTATTCTATTAAATGAAACTAGTTTCTAACCGAACCACCGGTTAAGAATAGTGGCTCTCTGTTATGTTTCCGTGCAACTATTAGTTGCTTCTGATATCTCTAACCCAAGCCACCGGGGTTAATTTTGGTTTCTGTTCTGATTCTAACCTGTGCCACAAGGGTTAAGCGTGGCCATGGCATGTTACAGGAGACTTGAAAATTATGATTTGAGAAGCTTTTGCTCAGTTTTGGTATCTGTGAAATTCTGTTTAGTTTGAAATCTGAATATATGGATTTGAATAAATTATGTGATTAAATATGAGATTACGCAACGTTGATTTTGAATCTTTACATTGATATTTGGCCTAATGTTTTTATGGCATGCTTAATCCAACTGTTGGGATATCAGTTTCTTACTGAGTGGTTGTACTCACCCCCTTTCTTAACATCTTACATGTTTTGATATTGATACTGTCTACGGGAATGTTGGGGAGTGACGCTTTGGAGTTTAGGATATATTTCAAGACTTTTAAGCTAATTATTAGATTGAGACTTAAGAACCTTTTAAATTTCTTTGTTGACTTTAAGCAATAATTTGAAGTTTTGTAAACTTCTTTTGATTATTGATGGTATATTTCAGTTTAGTTATTTGAAAGGATTGAATTTTAGTATTATAAATGCCTTACATGTCTGTGAGATTATCTCTTACAGGTGTGCGGCGTATATTATGTCCCGGGTTCGGGGCATGACAATACCCTTTTTGGACTATTAAAGCCCAATGGCATTGATAGTAATCTATTAAGTAAATAGTAAGCTATATTAACTGCTTCACCCCAGAATGCTTTAGGCAGTTTTGCCATCCTCAGCATGCATCTAACTCTTTCTATAATGGTGAGATTCATCCTTTCAGCAACACCATTATGTTGTGGTGTCCCAGGTTGTGTCCTTTCATGCCTGACCCTATGCTTTGAATAGTAAGCTTCAAAGTCTTTTGATGTGTATTCACCACCATTATCTGTACGAATACACTTTAAAGACAATCCTGTCATCCTTTCCGCAATGGCATGAAATTTCTAAACATACTGCAGTACCTAGCTTTTGTTTCTCAACATATACACCCAAGTTCTTCGTGAAGCATCATCAATAAAAGTAACAAAATATCTATTCCCACCCCATGACTTTACCTCTATAGGACCACATACATCAGAATGAATTAACTTAAGTTTATTTTTCTTTCTTTTAGAAATCTTCCTCAAAGAAACTCTACGATGCTTATCAAATAAATAATAATCAAATGAGTTAAGAGAAATACCTTTGGCTGAGGGAATGAAGGACTACCTCGCTAAAACCTTTAACCCTTTCTTTGTCATGTGTGCTAGCTTTCTGTGCCACAAATTTGTTGAAGCATCATCCTCAATGGCATTTACCTGATTGCCTGTCAACTTCATCCAAGTCTTGTACATAGTGCAACACAACTTTCCTCTTGCAACTACTAAGGACCCTTTGAGAATCTTCCACTGCCTATTTTTCTACTGACTCTCATATCCTTCCTTATCAAGTACATTCACTGCAACCAAGTTCATCCTCAGATCTTGCATATGTCTGACATCCCTCAAAGTCGATGGACAACCAGTGTTTATTTGTACCACTATATCACCAATCCCAGCAATCCGCGACATACTCTTGTTTCCCATCCTGGTATAACCAAAATCACCTACTCTGTAGGTTGTAAACAACTCCTTATTGGGAACACAATGATATGACGCTCTGGTGTCAACTATCCACTCAATGCCAGAATCCCCTACATGGTTACACTCACCATGTGTACAAATCAACGAAACCGTTTCACTATAAAAATTAGCCGTTGTAACATTTTCATCATTTGAGTTATTCTTACTTTTTAATCTTTTCGCTCTTGCTTCAAGATCTTGCAATTCCGCTTTATGTGACCAAGTTTGCCACAATGAAAGAACTTCACCTTATCTTTGGACTTATGTCTGTTCTTGAACTTATTGCGACCCCTAGAATCTTGACCTCTGTCTTTAGTTCTGCCCCTGTTCTCTGTGACAAGAGCTTCATTCCCAGAGTTTGTCTCCTTTCACCTTGCTTCTTCATTAAACATACTATCCTTTACCATCTCTAAGGTCACTGTGCCATTAGGAGTTGAATTAAGAATAGTCACAAATAATGTCTCCCAGCTATCTGGCAATGAGTCCAAAAGAAACAATGCTTTCATCTCGTCATCCATTTGTAGTTTCATAGTGGTCATTCGATTGAACAGATCTTGAAAGTCACTCAAATGCTCAGAGATAGATCTTCCCTCCTTATACTGTAAAGTAGCAAGTTTATTAACAAGCATAACTTTATTCAAGGCGGTTTTTCTCTCATATAGTGATGCTAATTTTTCCTAAACACGGGAAGCACTTGTCTCTTGCGCAACATGATGAAAAACACTAATGTCTACCCATCTTCTAATGGTTCCCAAAGTCTTCCTATCTAACTTTTTTATTCATCATCTTTCATATCTGTTGGCTTAGCAGAATCACCTAATACTGACTCATACAAATCTTTGCAGTGTAGATGATCTTCCATCATTGGCTTCCAAATTGAATAATTTGAAGTTGTCAATTTTATTATGGATCTTGTATCTCCTTTCATGATCCCAAAGTACTAACTCGAGCTTTGATACCAGTTGTTGGGCCTCAAATGACAAATACACGGAAGCAATGTCACAATAACAATACCCATAACAATCAACAGCAATACCCCAAGCCAATAGTAATAATAAATCAAGCTACCATGCCACAAATAATACGCAGGCAATAAAACGTAAATAAAACGACACCAAAATTTAACATGAAAAACTCTCCAGTGTAGAGATAAAAACCATGAGGCAAATCAAATAAAAATCCACTATGAGAAATAAGCAAATTACAAAGTTTCAATACCCTAGGTTTTTTGTCCAAAGCTCAGGGTTCCAACAATTGACCTAAAAACAATAAAGTTTACCTCTTTGGATTCACCTAGATAATCTAGCCAAAGAATACCCAATTATTATACAAGCTTATCTCTCCCCTTGCTCTCTTTATGGAATAAGAAAAAATATCACAAAGTCTAAAACTTACTTTTTCTTCCTTGTGTTGTCTCTCACCAAAATAGACTTTTCACTTTATTTTTACAAATTGTTTATGCAACATTTTATATAGAGAAAAAACAAATCTCTTACTGACTCCAAGTAAGACTCTAATAACTAATATAGGTTGGACCCTACACATCTAACACAGTACTTTTTATAGCCCCAAATCACGCAACTCAATTTACAAAATTCCCGTATTGTGAGGTTAATTTACTAAAATTTTTTGAACAGGTGCCTGTACCACTAAGATTACAATATTTCTTGCACCCAATAATTAAGGGCAGGAAAGACTATAGCATAAAATGTGTTAGTACTTCAAGGATTTGGGCTCCAAAAGACTCATGGCTACTGAAAGTCTCGACATTTGCGCTCTTTTTAAGAAAAATATAGACCCAACAATGTCAATGGTCTAGTAATGTCGACAGACGGACATGGTCTTGACAGACGAAGAAGCATATGCCACCATTATCGTTCATGTTAATACACGTACACGAAGTCCTTCTAAGCACATGTGACGATCATGCAAAAAAGGACTATGTTTTGATGAAATTACTCCTTAATTTAGTGGATTAGTTATGTCTTAGTTTAATTAACATCATATTAATTGTATATCTTGCCTAAAGTGTGTGTATATATATTATATGTATATTAAACTCATAATGAAATAGATTTATACATGAATCACATGAAAGGAATTCTTTACTCTCTCTCTCTCTCTCTCTCTCTCTCTCTCTCTCTCTATATATATATATATATATATATATAGTTGTCAACAACTTCTTAACTAAGTGGTTAAAGAAGAGTTAGGTATATTATAAAGCTTAGATTCGAATCCTAATAATCCTATCCATATTCTCAGTTATTAAAAATTTTCTTTATACCCAAATATATATATATATATATAAATATAATTGGTTCATTAAGTTTCATAATTCAGAAAGAAGGAATGAGAGTAACAAATTCACTCTCTATCATTCTCTTTTGAATGCAAGTTCAAGGACACAATGAACATGTTCATTACAAAGGGCCAAACCCTTCATATGTTAAACGCAAGTATAATCTTTTAGCTTAAAAACACCCTGCCATTCTTTCTCCGCCCAAAATGATCTCTTTTTACTTTCACTAACTTGGAACATTGGAACAAATTTCATTGAAAACATCTTGTCCGACCTTTTATTTTCCAGATTAATAAAGAAACATCTTCTAGGCGCGTGAAAAACTTGCTTGCATTTTCTTGACATTAACATAATATATCACCTAGCGACCTTGCATTTCATATACTAGTAAATTACTCCGCGCTATGCTGCAAGGAAAATTGAAAGAATGGTGGTTTTTTTTTTTAATTTTTAAATTTAATATTATAATTTTTTTAAGTAAATATATCCCCTTATTTTTTTTTTGCTGAACCAAAAATATTTCATTAAAAAGAGTCAGAAAGACTCAGATAAAAAATTGGAAGAGGTTATACAAAAACCCCATCAAAATCAGTTTCAAACTTTTTTGATAAAGATTAAATTGATTTAAAAAATATTTATATTTTCTCAGTTTTTTTAATTATTTGAAATTATAATATTTTAAATAAAATTTATTAATATATTTTGTAATTATTAAAAATATTATATTATATTACTATTAGTGTTTTTATTAATGTTTCATTTGTTAACAAACTAATTTTTTATTTTAATAATAAAAAATTATTATTATTTTCTATTAACATTTGAAATCAATTTTTTAAAAAATAAATTATAAGAACTCTCTTACATTTTAATAAAGTCAATCATATCATTTTCAACCTAAAACAATATTTTAAAAATTGTCATTACAACGTAAGTTGACCGATGTTTTAGAGTCTATTCTAAGCATGATATACCTTAATTACCATTTAATTGAACTTTTCTATTTTGGTGGCAGTTAGATTAAGAAATTTTAGACACAATACGATAATTCGACATGAAAACGGCATAAAAATATAAAAATAACATGAACTAAATTTAATAAAAATTAGATATGAACTTAGAAAAACTAAAAAAAATAATGAACCAAAAAAAAATAAAAGAATAGTTTTTATTTGTATTTTATATAACACAAATAAAATTATATAAAACACGTTTAATGCAAATAGTCAAACTTATTCGACGTTGGTTCTAATTATTTATTTGAAATAATGTTCAAATCACAATAGTAAAACTTAATACGTACTTTGATAGCAATTGAAACTTTCCAATTAATTTGATTGCTAAGTTTCCATTCCATTTAATTAATTATAACAATTATATTTTACTACATTTGTCTTTAGTTTCTTCATTTTTGGTATTGGTGCAAATTCCAACTTCCAACCCGCGCGAGAAAGTCAGAATATCCTTGCTTGGCCTAGCCAGTTGATTATGACTGTCTTTAACCAGTTTTTGTACTATTTAAAATTCAATTGAGGGAAAATAGAAAAGCAATCATTCAAGATAGATAGATGCTTTTAAATTTTCTCTCGAGAATGTCATCTGGAAAACATAGAAATTTTATTATGGATTACCGTCTGGGAGGGTGGTTATAGAAACAAACTGCAGGGTGGTTATAGAAAAAGCTATGGATTTGATTAAAAAAAAATGATCGACACAGGGTGGTTATAGAAAAAGCCATGGATTTGATTAAAAAATGATTGACACACGTTAATCCGAAGTGCTCAAAAAGAAGATGATGGATGTATTGAGGCTATGAATCAGATGCAGTCAGGGATGACCTCAGAATTTAATGTTAGTAATGATGGAATTTTGAGGTTTAAGAGTCGTATATGTGTTCCTAATGATGATGAATTGAAGAAACTGATTTTAACTTAAGCACATGCCACTAAGTACATGTTGCATCCAGGAAATACGAAGATGTATCATAATCTTCGCAAAGTGTATTGGTAGAATGGCATGAAGAGAGACATAGCTAATTTTGTATCAAAATGTCTCACATGTCAACAAGTTAAGGTAGAGCACCAAAAGCTCGCAGGATTACTGCATCCTCTGCCTATACCTACGTGGAAGTGGGAACACATTACGATGGGTTTCGTTATGGGACTGCCCAGAACCAAGAGAAATCATGATGGTATTTGGGTGATCGTTGATAGATTGACCAAGTCAGCTCACTTCCTACTTATAAAGTCAACGAATACACTCAATGCCTTGGCAGATATGTATGTAAGAGATGTTGTAAGACTACATGGTGTTCCAGCGAGCATCACTTCTGATAGAGATTCCAGGTTTACTTCCCATTTCTGGGAACATTTTCAGGAAGCCATGGGATCTAAGCTGAATTTCAGCACAGCTTTTCATCCGCAGACTGATGGACAGTCCGAGCGTACGATTCAGACGCTCGAGGATATGTTAAGGGCTTGTGCTATGGACTTTAAAGGCTCCTGGGATGACCATCTGCCATTGGCTGAGTTTGCCTACAATAATAGTTATCATATAAGCAACGGGATGACACCGTATGAAGCCTTATATGGAAGAAGGTTTCGATCTCCGATTGGGTGGGTAGAAGTGGGCGAACGTAAGTTATTGGCTCCAGATCTAGTCGAGCAAGCATCAGAAGATGTTAAGTTGATTTGTCAAAGGCTGAAGATAGCTCAGAGTAGACAAAAGATCTATGCAGATGCTCGACGGAGGCCACTCGAGTTCATGGTTGGAGATTTTGTGTTTTTGAAAGTTTCCCATCCAAAGGGATTATGAGATTTGGCTGACGAGGTAAGTTAAGTCCTCGTTACATCGGTCCATTTTAGGTCTTAGATCGAGTAGGTGATGTTGCCTATAAATTGGCATTGCCTCCGGAGCTATCGGGAGTGCGTAATGTGTTTCATGTATCGATGTTTCGGAAGTCTAATCCGGATCCGTCGCATGTCATAGAGTATGAACCCTTGGAGATAAGGGAAGATATGAGTTATGTAGAGAAGCCGATTCAGATTTTGGACAGAAAAGACAAAGTATTGAGGTCTAAGACAATCCCATTAGTGAAAGTTCTCTGGCAATACCATGCGATGGAAGAGGCTACATGGGAGCTAGAGAGTTTAATGAAGGAAAGGTATCCAGAGCTGCTTACATGACAAGCTAAGGCAAATTTGGAGGACCAAATTTTCTAAGGTGGGGAGGATGTGAAATCCCCAATTTCCATGTATTCCTCCATGTATGTAAAGTATTTTAATTCAATATGATTAAATGAATATCAAGTTTAATGTATGAATGATGTATGCATGATGTATGGAAGAAATAAGAAAAATGATAGCCAAATAAATCAAAGAGCTTATTTTATTGTTATGGAGATGAATGGAGTATAAAGAAAATTATATCAGAATTTTGGTAATTAAATGTTAAAGAGGTCAAATGGTTAAGGAAACTAATATCAGAAAAATATTAAGAGTATGAGACAAGAAATAAAATCAGAATTTTGATTGGTGATTTAATGGATGAGTCATATGGAAGAGGAAGTAAATTAAATGGTCAAAGTATGGCTGAGATGATTAAAGAGATAGGGAAGCATTAAATGCAAATTAGCTTAGTCATCACCCTCATCATCATCACCCTACGCCAGCTTCTCTTCCAGCCCTCTCCCTCTCGTTCCATTCAAGTTTCCAAGTTTTCCCTCCCAAGCTACCTTGACAAACCCCCTCATCCATCCACCAATTCATTTAGTTTATTGAATGAAAAAAGATCCTTGTCACTAGACTAAGAGATATCCAAAGTTTGGTGGATTAATTCCAAATATTGGAAGAGATCTCAAGGTTTGAGATTTTGGTCTCTAGTGAAGGTAAGAGAAGAAGATGATTTAGTCAATTTGGTTCATGGTTTGGAGTTGTTTTGAGTTAGTATGATATATGTATGATGATGGTTTAAAGGTTTAAATTGATTTGATGTTACAGCTTTGAAGGAGTGAAAGCTAGGGTTGATGCATCAAGTGATCTTGCGTTCTCAAAGGAATCGAGGTAAGAAATTTATGTAACGGATGAAGGTGGCTATGTCCGCATGTTTTATGATGTTTGTATGTGGTTTGGAAAGAAACACCAGCTGATTTCATGCAGGAAAAATGACATTTTCGGACTTGTCTCCTAGTACCAATTAGGTTAGGGGCAGCCGACTGCCTTAAAGGGAAGTCGACTGCCTAGAGACAACCAAAACGCCGTTTTTCGAAAACCGACTCAAACCAGTCGACTGCTATGTAAGCCAGTTGACTGCTATTTACCCAGAAGCATTCTGTTTCAAACCAGTCGACTGCTGTATGGAACAGTCGACTGCTATTTGCCAAAATGCATTTTGTTTTAAAACCAGCCGACTGCCTTATGAGACCAGTCGACTGTTAATTTTTCAGAAGCATTCTGTTTGAAAACCAGTCGACTGCTATATGGACCAGTCGACTGGCCCCATGTATTTTCCGAATTGAAAATAATTTTGAGAAATGAAGTCATGAGGCAGCAGCCGACCGCCCTGTGAGGCCAGTCGACTGCCATGTATGAAAAGAATTTTCAAAGCTTATTTGATTTAAACACAAAAAGTGTTTCTGAAAAAGTATATTATAAATGTTTTGAGACTATGGACTGTGTAATGATCATGTGTTTTTGATGGCTGAGTGACTTTGATCAAGTCCTCAGTAATATGTATGTTGAGCGAGGAACCCTAGTCAGGTCCTCAATCCCACATGTGACACCCGACTAGTGTTCGCTGTGGATTTCTAAAGGTAGGAGAGAATCCCTGACCTATACAGAGTGCACTACTGTACCAATGCATGATTAGAGTCATATAAATGGGAATGAACGGTTTATATGACGATACAATCGCTTAAATAATTGTACATAGTCTCCATCCTATTTCAAAGGATATATGATGTATGTTTTGAAGCAAAGAAGTATGATGTATGTTTTAAAGTATGTTATGAAGTATGATGTTTTAAAGAAAGAAGTACGATGTATATTTTAAGAATATGATGCACGTTTTACACGTATGCTGTTTTAAGAAGCATACAAAGTATGTTTGCCATGTCATTTGAAATAAATATGCATGATTGCAAACAACGCATGAAAGATGTTTATGATGCAGGCTTTATAATGCTTTACATGACATTATAGAGCCAAGTAGGAAAAAAAATACATAGAGAGGCATAGTACGTTCTTTTACATACTTTTCTTACTGAGCGTAAACTCACCCTTTTACGACCATTTTTCCTACAGATTATCTGAAGTGAGCTTCGCTCCGAATAGAGGAGCTTGTGTTGGAAAGATTTCAGTGTACCTTCTCAATACGCTTCCCAGTTATCATAGAAGGTATACTTATATGTTCATGTATATAGTAAATTGTAATTCAGCTACGGTACAGTACAAGTAGCAATTATATATATAGGATGTCTGGGGATGTAAGATAAGATGATGTATAAGATCCTGTGGAAATGGAATGATATTTATATATATCATTTTTATGCTTATGGAAATTAAATAAAATTTAATGAGCTATCAGATAATTAGCTTAAGAATAAAGGAAGAATGACATTGGATGAACTAAATCTAAATAAAGAAGGAAAAAGATAAGTGATAAGATGAAGTGACGGGGACGTCACAATATGTCATCATTCTAATCTAATTATTGAATTATCCATAAATTAAACTCTTAATTTTTTTTGGTGTAAGCACAAGTATTTTCATCCGTTTTATGATATGAGATTAATTTTGTTCAGACTAGGAGTGGTAAGTGGTAAAGCCCTCCCAACAATAAGGACTTCAAGACTCGAACATTGTCCAAGTACCCGAAGAAGAAGTCCATTTCCACATCTTCTAAACATTTGTTGGTAATTTAATAACTCCTCTAAATTAATAGTCAAATGGGTTCCAAAAGTATTAGTTTAAAAGGAATTTTACCTTATTTTATTTGACTATATTTGTTTTTAGTTTCTTAATTTTCGTATTGGTTAGGCTTTGGCAAAGTCCAACTTCCAAGCTACATGAGAAGGCCAGAATACTCTTAATTACTTGGCTTGGTCACCAAGGTCAAAGTGGAGCTAGCATTCAATCTCTTGCCCCATCCGCTATCCATAGATGGAGATGGAGATTGACTTTAATTTTATCTTCTGTCAATTCCAGAGTTGCTTCCTAACACCTTAAGTCAATGGTTCTGTCAATTCAAAGGCGGGGTTCAATACATTAATGATCAGCCTCTATTTTTGACATTAAGAATTCAATCCATTATATATGGACAAAACTATCAATTAATAGAGACTTAGACTATCACCAACTTATCTATATAAGAAGTAACACTCTCTTCACAAAAACCCAAAACAAAGTGCATGCCTGTTACCTCTCTCTACTGTTACTTGTGTGCTCTTTTTTCTCCTTTCCTCAAATTTCAGGGATTTTCGACTTGAGTAATGATGGAGGTGTGGTCTCTTTGGCTTTGTGTCATGGCTTTCTTTGTTCTACTTGTGACGAATTGGATTTATTGGTGGAGGAGCCCTAAATGTGACGGTAGGCTACCTCCGGGTTCAATGGGACTCCCACTTATTGGGGAGACCCTTAGTTTTCTTGCCACAAGCAAGTCGATAGATATCCATCCTTTTGTTAAGGAAAGAATGGAAAGGTAAAAACACAAACATCCACATGCAAAAATGAATCCTTTCATGTTTTGTTTTTGGTATTTGAAGTTGATATAGTTTCAACCATGACCACTTACACAAGAGTTCAATATCCTATTAACAGATTAAAACGAGTGCTGACAAAATGAACCTTTTGTTACTCAATTATCAAAAATAAATCTTGAATCTTTTTTTCTGTCATTTCAAATGATATTCAGATATGGGCCATTGTTCAAGACAAGTTTAGCATGTCGACAAATTGTGATATCCTCGGATCCTGATTTTAACTATTTCGTGCTGCAACAAGAAGAAAAACTTGTCGAACTACATTACATGGATTCCTTCGCTAAGCTGGTTCACCAAAACGGCGTTAATGCAGGTGGCAACATACACAAGTATCTCAGACGCGTGATTCTGAATCACTTTGGCTCTGAGGTTCTGAAAAATAATTTGCTTTCTCAATTTGAGGTTGCCATAAACCATGCATTGCATGAGTGGGGGAAGCAACCAGAAGTTGACGCCAGAGACCAAACTGCTGCTGTAAGTAATTTTGGCATAAACAAATAGTTCCATGATAGAATTTTACTTCACTTCATCATCATCATCATCGTCGTCGTCGTCGTCATTGTCTTCAGAGTTTTTATTTCAGTGCAATGGTAGGTTACATGAATTAATATATGAACGCATGTTAAGTCGTTAGCATGAACTCACCTTTCTCTATCATTCATACCTTCCACTTTCTTAACCACATGGGCATTTATAGGTCTATGTCGTATGTATGTAAACCAACGTAAACTACTATCACTTATCGTATCTTTGATAGGTACTGTTTTAACTTCTCTACGAATGTCTTCATTTCTCATATTATCATTTCTCATAAATTATTAATTATAATATAATTTTTTCTTAATTTTCTAATTGAATTTTTTTTTGGCATTTGCATGCAGATGGTATTTGACATGACCTCAAAGATTCTGATGAGCTATGAACCAGAAAAATCAAAGGAAAATTTAGCAGAAAGTTTCTGTAACATCTTGGATGGACTTATGACGTTTCCTTTGTACATCCCTGGGACAGCTTTCTACAGATGTATAAAGGTTAATCATTTGATTGAGATATTAAGCTCTGTTAACCCTGTTAATAACCTTTTAATTAAAATAGTTGCTTAAGTCAGATAGTTTGTGCCATCATTTTTAAATGTGGCATATATTCAACATGTTTAGAATTTGCTTTTTTTTTTGAAATCTTTCTAATTAAATTTTCCTGCCAAATTAATTGTAAAAACTTTAAAAGATGAATAATTTATACATATGATGCAGAAGCAACAAAAAGCATTGAGGTTGATAAGTGAGTTGCTAGAAGTGTAACGCCCTCGGAAGCCGGGATTTTCGGGCTAACTTTTTCTTTTACTTCCTATGTTTGTCACTCGCTCAATGTAGCTAAAACCTAATGAGTAGAGTCCCACTCCTATAGGTATTTAAGACTAGTTGTCTAAGGTCCCAGTATAGTCTTTTCGTAAGGCGTGCCGAGAACGACACTGAAGACTTTCGCCCCTATTTTATTCCGTTATCCATTCTCATACTAAGTACATCATCGTTTCAACCTGTAGCAATTTCAAATCTCAATATAATTTCTGAAATACTTAGCTTCCAAGGATTTCCATATATAAATATATCGAAAATTCAACTTGACTGCATAACACAGTAGGTTTACATATTCGATCTTTTCTAGTTCTTACATCCCAAATCCTATACACTGTGCACACAAAAGAATTTAGTCTGGGATATAAACAAAAGAACAAAGATTATACCTTAATTTCCAAAGTACAACTTTCTGCAACTCAACAAAAAGACTCTTGATGCACCACGCTCGTGCCGAGTCTACCTGAAATAATCTGAAGTGGAAGGGGGTGAGCTTTGGGGAAAGCCCAGTAAGAAAGCATACGCTAACTGATGTTAGGTTTCTACTATGTTTAATGCATGTGTATGCGTGAATGAATGTGCCAAAACTCATGCTTAAAGATGTTCTATCGGAAATAATACCAAATTGATAAACCATAGTTTATAAGCTATAAAATGTTATGCCAAGTAATTTCAAAACAGATTAGTACTCAAGCATTCACAAAATCAAGATATAGTAGTAGTAGAAATGCTACATTCGCTCATCTTTGTAACAGTATCGTAATATACATTTAAAACATTTTCACGAGACGAGCATTATGAGATTCGGTAACATAACGGGGATCTTTGGAAATATAACCAAGAAGCTTTCTATGAAAGCATCCACTGTAGCTAGCAGTGGTCGGTGTCCCATACCAGGGCTCTATCCATGATCATGAATCATCCCAGCACCAGTGATCATCCGGTAGCTGAGGTACAAGTCACGACTAGTTGTCGGACAATCATACGTAATTACCGCTACCCATTTGCCACACAGGCGGGATCCATGACGCAATTACGTAAACGGCGCCTCAATGCCACACAGGCTTACTGAATGCCACACAGGCATAATAAAACGCCACACAGGCGAGTGCCACATAGGCATTTCCAA
Organism: Heritiera fomes; assembly: GCA_032173925.1. NCBI lineage: Eukaryota > Viridiplantae > Streptophyta > Magnoliopsida > Malvales > Malvaceae > Heritiera > Heritiera fomes. Next base: position 38,299,940 of record JAPDPM010000007.1, read on the forward strand.
GTGCCACAAAGGCATTTCCGAGTGCCACACAGGCATTATACATCATCACATGTATCATGAGTCAAAACTCGTTTAGAAATATATCTTACAAAATAGGTTGAGTACTAAAGGCATAAACCATTCCACATACTTATAGTTTTAAAAATCTAATCGTACGAAGTCTCAATAACAAATAGTAGTGATTAATATGCATGAGGTTTTAAAGGCATTTAGTAAATCCAATTTAATATCAAGAAACTTATTTAGACAATTTCTAACGAAATTTCGGCATTATAACGGCATAGGTAGAACACTACCCAGCGTCATAACCACAAATCAGATACCTGTAGAAAATTCACTCAAGCAATATATCTTCGATACATCAATTTCCAATACACATCCAAATCCCAATCCAAGTCCAAATCCAAAACATTATGCATTTAAAATTCAATCCAACGTATTTGGACAATTTACCAAAAATGCATTTAAGTCCATAAATATTAAATAACATTAATTTAAACATACATAAGCATAGTAGACTGACAGGCATTTACCGTATATTCCCTTACCTAATGTGTACCACACAAGTGTTTTGAAATGCTACACCTTCACCCTTGAAATCTTTGCATTTCTTCAATTCCTTTCTTTTAGCTTTTTTTTCCTTAGGATATTAAATATCCAAAACCTCTAAAAACTCCTCTACACCATGAATTAGCTCTTCATTACCATGCTAGTAATATAACACATATATATATGTATGTATGTGTAGTATCAATATGGTCAATCATAACTTAGCAAATTTTTCTTACCTTTATAGCACCAAACTTAGTGTTTAGTAACACCACACTTGCACGCCATGGCTGATTGTGCTCACAAGGAACCCCTTGTGTTTTCCTATACACCTACATTCACATCATGTTTAATATCACTCTCACAACATCAAGTTACCAATATATTGATCATATATATTTTATCTCAACAACTTAGATAAACCTTACCCTCCTTTTCCATGTTGGCTGAACCTTCCTTGTGATTTCCCTTCATTTATTTATTTTTGCTGCTCTTTACTCCTATCCTTTTTTTTTTCTTCTATGATCTTCTCGGCTAAAATCCCAAGCCTCAAGTCACCTTTGGTTTTGGCCTAGAGAACCCCTGTTACAGCTCCCAAAATCCTCTCGACAGCCTTTGCTTGAACCAGCATTTAAGGTCCCGAGAACTTCAAAATCTCAACTTCTGGTCAGACCCTCCGATAGCTCTAAACCAACCCTGTCTCAACCTTCTTCAGTCTCCAATTGACGTCCCCTCAACCTAGTTCTAGGCTATTTTTAGCCTTGACTCACTTCTCCCCTAAATGCTCTAATCCGATGCCTTGAAAAACACCCAATCAACATCGGTTTTTGACTCCATTTATCGCTAAAGTCTAGCCTTCCCTCAGCTTTGCATATTCTGGTTCTCCAACAGCTACTCACACGAGCTGCTTTCTTCTTGGCTCATCTAGTCAAACCTAAGAAAACGACACTTTTCAACCAAGCTTGTTGCTCTTCATGCCTCCTTTTATTTTCTTCAATTTTACCGAGAAAAGAGTACCCTTGTTTCAGCCTTTCTTGATTTCTTCTCTTTGCTTACGAACCAACAATGGCAGCTTCTACCCTCTCCCCTGTTCACCGAACAACTTTTCCTTTGCTATTTTCAGTTCAGTCGAGAGCCCTAGCTTCCATCCCTATCTCCCTCTCTGTTCTCTTTCTTTTTTTTTTCTTTCACTTTCCAGATCTGTTTTCTCTCTTTTCCTTTGTTTACACTTTTGTTTTATTTTAATTCTTTTGGTTCCCACGTGAATGGGTAAAGTAAGGAAGCCGATTGGCTTCTTTAAAGAGCCAATCGGTTTCATCCTTTTTTTTTTTCCATTATTATGTTATTCTTATATTATATATGAGTATATTTTATATTATGTAGGTACTTGGTTGTAGTATTTTATTTTATTTGTTTTGTTTTATTATATATGTATATACAATACTTATTATTATTATATATACGATGTATAATCTGTAACTACACCCAAGACTCACACTCAGATTAAATAATCCTATTATTTTCGCATTTAACTAATTAAAATACATTAAAATCAACTTTATGAATTTAGTTGATTTACACAATGTTTAACCAAAATTCATAAGCTTACTGTAGCTTGTCGCTCCCAAGCTCGAAGTAGACAAGATCTCTTATCTCCAGGACTACTTAAGCCGTGCCGAGATGTCCACCCGTCTACATGTCCCTATATAATTATTTTAAATTTATTTTTATTAGTTATAAAATTGTGCTAAATAATAGACAATTAATTTAATATAGTAAGAATTTTTCCGGTTATTACATTCTACCCACCTTAAGAAATTTGGTCCTCCAAATTTTCCATGTCGGGTTGGAATAGGTAGGGGTACTTCTCCTTCATTGAGCTCTCAAGTTCCCAAGTAGCTTCTTCTGATGAGTGATGCTGCCATAGAACTTTTACCAGAGGAATAGTCTTTGATCTCAACACCTTCTCCTTTTTATCTACAATTCTGATTGGCCTCTCTACATAACTTAAGTCTTCTCGAATCTCAAACGGTTCATATGCTACCACGTGAGAGGGATCCGGATAGTATTTCCTTAACATCGATATGTGGAAGACATTATGCACACTCGATAGCTGTGGCGGCAAGGCTAATCGATATGCAACGTCTCCAACCCTCTCTAAAATCTCGAATGGACCAATAAATCGAGGACTTAACTTTCCTTTCGTGCCAAACCTCATGATACCCTTCGATGGAGAGACCTTCAAGAAGACACTATCCCCTACTTCAAATTCCAATTCTCTCCTCCTAGTGTCCGCGTAACTCTTTTGTCGGCTTTGAGCTGTTCGGAGTCTCTCACATATCAATCTAACATCTTCTGAAGCTCGCTCAACAAGCTCAGGAGTAGACAACTTTCTATCACCCACTTCTTCCCAACCGATTGGAGATCGACATCTCCGTCCATACAAGGCCTCATATGGCGCCATTCCAATACTAGCATGGTAACTATTGTTATAAGCAAATTCGGCTAAGGGTAAATGGTCATCCCATGAGCCTCTAAAATCAATAGTACATGCCCTCAACATATCTTCTAGGGTCTGTATAGTTCTCTCAGATTGTCCATCAGTCTGAGGATGAAAGGCAGTACTGAAATTGAGTTGTGACCCCAAGGCTTCTTGAAAGTGTTCCCAAAACCGAGACGTAAATCTTGAGTCTCTATCTGAAGTAATACTTGCTGGGACGCCATGTAATCGAACTATTTCTCTCACATAAAGGTTTGCCAATGCACTTAAGGGATCAGTAGATTTCATGGCAAGAAAATGGGCCGACTTAGTTAATCGATCTACTATCACCCAAATGGCATCATGATTCCTTCTAGTTCTCGGCAATCCCATGATGAAATCCATGGTGACATGTTCCCACTTCCATGTTGGAATTTCCAAAGGCTTAAGTAATCCTGCTGGCCTTTGGTGTTCAACCTTCACTTGCTGACAAACTAAGCACCTTGATACAAACTCAGCTATATCTTTCTTCATCCCTGACCACCAATACACTCGGCATAAATTCCGATACATCTTTGTACTCCCCGGATGCATGGTATACTTAGAACTGTGAGCTTCATCCAAAATCTGCTTCTTCAAGTCATCATCACTAGGGACACATATTCGGCCTCTAAACCTTAGTAGTCCATCTTCGCCTACTTTATACTCCGAATTTTCATTTTGTTCAGCTTGATTTACCATCTCCACTAATCTAGAATCTTCTCTCTGTGCTCGTCTGAGCTGCTCCACTATACCCGGTTCGATTCTTAGACTAGCAATTAGAAAACCTTCTGAAGGCTTTACATTCATACTCAGCTCGGAAAACTGTTTCATCAAATCCCATTCCTTGACCATCATGTAGGCAACCAAACCCATGCTCTTCCGACTCAAAGCATCAGCCACCTTGTTCGCCTTACCGGGATGGTACAAGATCTCACAGTCATAGTCTTTCAACAACTCCATCCATCTCCGTTGTCTCATGTTTAACTCCTTTTGAGAGAACAAGTATTTGAGACTCTTATGATCTGTGAATATTTGAAACTTTTCTCCATAAAGATAGTGGCGCCAAATCTTCAATGCAAACACTATGGCTGCCAACTCAAGATCATGAGTAGGGTAATTCTTTTCATGGTCCTTAAGCTGTCTAGAGCCATAAGCTACTACTTTGCCATTTTGCATTAGCACACACCCTAGACCCTGAATGGATGCATCACTATACACCGTAAAACCTCCCGATCCACTCGGGATAACTAGGACTGGTGCTGTGGTCAACTTCTGCTTCAACTCCTGAAAACTACGCTCACACACATCAGTCCATTGGAACTTGACTTCCTTGCGTGTAAGGCGTGTTAATGGAGCTGCTATCTTAGAAAATCCTTCAACAAATCTCCTATAGTACCCCGCTAAGCCCAAGAAACTTCGGATCTCTGTGACGGTCTTTGGCCTTTCCCAATTAACCACGGCCTCAACCTTGGACGGATCTACGGATACTCCATCCTTTGTCACAATATGACCCAAGAAGGAAATCTGCTCGAGCCAAAACTCACACTTACTAAACTTGGCATACAACTTCTTTTCTCTAAGTGTCTGTAAAACAATCTGTAAGTGTTGAGCATGCTCATCATGAGACTTGGAATACACTAGGATGTCGTCGATGAACACTATCACAAACTTATCCAAAAACGGCTTAAAGACTTCATTCATCAAACTCATAAATGCTGCGGGTGCGTTTGTCAAACCAAACGGCATCACTAAGAATTCATAGTGGCCGTAACATGTTCTGAATGCCGTTTTCGGGATATCTTGACTTCTGATCCTCAACTGATGGTATCCCGATCTCAAGTCAATCTTGGAAAATACCTCTGCACCTCGCAACTGATCAAATAAGTCATCTATTCTAGGTAGCGGGTACTTGTTCTTTATAGTGGCCTTGTTTAATAGCCGGTAATCCACACATAACCTCATACTCCCATCCTTCTTCTTCACAAATAGTACCGGAGCGCCCCACGGAGACACACTGGGGCGTATAAACCCCTTGTCTAAAAGTTCCTGAAGCTGAGTCTTCAATTCCTCTAACTCTACCAACGCCATTCTATACGGAGGCTTGGAGATTGATTGAGTGTCGGGAAAAAGGTCAATGGCAAACTCAGTTTCTCTTTCTGGGGGTAACCCTGGTAGGTCATCCGGAAAGACATCTGGAAAGTCTCTCACAATGGGAATTGCAGACAATGTCGGATGGTCCTTATTCGCATCTTCAACGAATGCTAAATAGCCTTCACAAGAATAACATTTCCACAAGTAAGATTCACAAAAGATATTAATTATATTTCATTTCTTACCTCCAAAATGTATTACAAGTGGTTCAGGTAGGGAGAAGGTTACAATCTTTTTATAGCAGTCTACATTGGCACGGTTAGCTGTCAACCAATCCATGCCTAAAATAACATCAAAGTCTAACATGTTCAACATGATTAAGTCTGCTATTAAATTCCTACCTCCCACCTTAACTTTACAATTCTTATATACTAGGTCGGTTGTTTGTGACTCTTTCATAGGAGTACTAACACACAATACGTAGTCTAAGTGTTCAGGCTTTATATGTAGTCTCTTAGCAAATGCAGGTGATATGAATGAGTGCGTGGAACCTGAATCAATTAAAACGAATGCTTCTAAGTCATGGATTAGAAGTTTACCCTTGATCACATTGGTGGAAGCGTCAGCTGCTTCCCGATCTAAGGCAAAGACTCGCCCTTGTGTCATTGGTTTCTTCCCCTTCTCCGTGGCCGTCTTTTGTTGACTACCTTGCCCTTCAACTTGTTTTGGAGGAGTCGTAGATGGAGTAGTGAGTGTTGGGCAATCCTTCTTCCAATGCCCATACTTTCCACAGTGAAAACAAGCATGAGTTGACATGTGACAAGGCTTATTCCCATGAAATTTACCACATATCCCACAAGTCTGAGATTTTGGTGTGGCATGGAATGGTGTGGATTTCGTAGGCTGATGTCGAGTGTCATAAAACCTCTGCCTCTTGAAAGGAGTTTGATTAGGCTTATGTCTCCCCATGTCTGGCCTCTTCCCTTGACTCCTTCCATGGTCCTTACCCTTGGAGCCATACTCATTCTGTGTGAGTTCTATGTCATGCTCCGCTAGTTGGGCCTTTCTTAGGGCTTCCGGGTAAGTAGTGATGTCCAATACTGCCAATCGACTCCGGATGGACGGTCTCAATCCCGTAATAAACTTTAGAGTCTTCTTAGTCTCATTACAGGAGATATCAGCATCATACCGAGAGAGGGCCGTGAACTTGGCCTCATATTGGTCCACCGTCATACTCCCTTGAGTTAAGCTCAAAAATTCTGTTTGCCTCTTCCTTTGGGCTGTCTCGGGAATATACTGATTTTGGAAGTACTGTAGGAAGGCTTCCCATGTAATCTCCGAGTGTTGCGCACTCAATATTTTCTCAGTGGATGTCCACCAATGTTCAGCATCCGATTGCAACATAAAAGTGGCTAAGGACACCCTTTCTGTACTACTACAGCCCATAAACTTAAATGACTTCTCCATTTGTAGGACCCATTCCTCTGCTTGCACTGGATCCCTTACTCCCTTAAATACCGGGGGATTCATTTTCTGAAACTGTTTGAGGAGTTCCATATTCTTCTTAACTGCGTCCCCAGTAGAAGAAGATGATGCTGGTGGTTGTGGAGGCTCAGATTGTGGTTGTGGGGTACCCACTTGTGGTGGCGGAGGTACTTGAGTGCTCGGTGGTGGTGGCGGAGGTGCTTGAGGAGGTACAGCTGATGGAGGAGGTGGCGGCACTGTTGGGGCCAAGGGTGGCACCACCTGATCCGGATTAAACCTCGCCATGAACTGAGTGAACATGGTAGACATGGCATCCATGTTTCGGGACATGGTGTCTAAATTTCTCTCAACTCGAGTAATACGGTCTCCTTCAGTTTCTGGCTGAGGAGGAGGAGGTGGCGGTGGCTCTGGAATCGGTGTTTCGGGAGCCTGCTCCTCTTGTCTCCTCCCAACTTTCCTCACGCTTCTATACCGTCCTTTCATTTCAAGTATACCTAATTATGATAAACATGTTTAGTACTCTAATCGGAAAAAAAAAACACACATTATCATCGTATCAAAACATCATTCGCAGTTTATATCCAGACGCACACAGTTACATGGGATGTAAGACTAGTTTCAGCCTATCTACACTGACACGAGACTAGACAAACTAGGCTCTGATACCATTCTGTAACGCCCTCGGAAGCTGGGATTTTCGGGCTAACTTTTTCTTTTACTTCCTATGTTTGTCACTCGCTCAATGTAGCTAAAACCTAATGAGTAGAGTCCCACTCCTATAGGTATTTAAGACTAGTTGTCTAAGGTCCCAGTATAGTCTTTTCGTAAGGCGTGCCGAGAACGACACTGAAGACTTTCGCCCCTATTTTATTCCGTTATCCATTCTCATACTAAGTACATCATCGTTTCAACCTGTAGCAATTTCAAATCTCAATATAATTTCTGAAATACTTAGCTTCCATGGATTTCCATATATAAATATATCGAAAATTCAACTTGACTGCATAACACAGTAGGTTTACATATTCGATCTTTTCTAGTTCTTACATCCCAAATCCTATACACTGTGCACACAAAAGAATTTAGTCTGGGATATAAACAAAAGAACAAAGATTATACCTTAATTTCCAAAGTACAACTTTCTGCAACTCAACAAAAAGACTTTTGATGCACCACGCTCGTGCCGAGTCTACCTGAAATAATCTGAAGTGGAAGGGGGTGAGCTTTGGGGAAAGCCCAGTAAGAAAGCATACGCTAACTGATGTTAGGTTTCTACTATGTTTAATGCATGTGTATGCGTGAATGAATGTGCCAAAACTCATGCTTAAAGATGTTCTATCGGAAATAATACCAAATTGATAAACCATAGTTTATAAGCTATAAAATGTTATGCCAAGTAATTTCAAAACAGATTAGTACTCAAGCATTCACAAAATCAAGATATAGTAGTAGTAGAAATGCTACATTCGCTCATCTTTGTAACAGTATCGTAATATACATTTAAAACATTTTCACGAGACGAGCATTATGAGATTCGGTAACATAACGGGGATCTTTGGAAATATAACCAAGAAGCTTTCTATGAAAGCATCCACTGTAGCTAGCAGTGGTCGGTGTCCCATACCAGGGCTCTATCCATGATCATGAATCATCCCAGCACCAGTGATCATCCGGTAGCTGAGGTACAAGTCACGACTAGTTGTCGGACAATCATACGTAATTACCGCTACCCATTTGCCACACAGGCGGGATCCATGACGCAATTACGTAAACGGCGCCTCAATGCCACACAGGCTTACTGAATGCCACACAGGCATAATAAAACGCCACACAGGCGAGTGCCACATAGGCATTTCCAAGTGCCACAAAGGCATTTCCGAGTGCCACACAGGCATTATACATCATCACATGTATCATGAGTCAAAACTCGTTTAGAAATATATCTTACAAAATAGGTTGAGTACTAAAGGCATAAACCATTCCACATACTTATAGTTTTAAAAATCTAATCGTACGAAGTCTCAATAACAAATAGTAGTGATTAATATGCATGAGGTTTTAAAGGCATTTAGTAAATCCAATTTAATATCAAGAAACTTATTTAGACAATTTCTAACGAAATTTCGGCATTATAACGGCATAGGTAGAACACTACCCAGCGTCATAACCACAAATCAGATACCTGTAGAAAATTCACTCAAGCAATATATCTTCGATACATCAATTTCCAATACACATCCAAATCCCAATCCAAGTCCAAATCCAAAACATTATGCATTTAAAATTCAATCCAACGTATTTGGACAATTTACCAAAAATGCATTTAAGTCCATAAATATTAAATAACATTAATTTAAACATACATAAGCATAGTAGACTGACAGGCATTTACCGTATATTCCCTTACCTAATGTGTACCACACAAGTGTTTTGAAATGCTACACCTTCACCCTTGAAATCTTTGCATTTCTTCAATTCCTTTCTTTTAGCTTTTTTTTCCTTAGGATATTAAATATCCAAAACCTCTAAAAACTCCTCTACACCATGAATTAGCTCTTCATTACCATGCTAGTAATATAACACATATATATATATATGTATGTATGTGTAGTATCAATATGGTCAATCATAACTTAGCAAATTTTTCTTACCTTTATAGCACCAAACTTAGTGTTTAGTAACACCACACTTGCACGCCATGGCTGATTGTGCTCACAAGGAACCCCTTGTGTTTTCCTATACACCTACATTCACATCATGTTTAATATCACTCTCACAACATCAAGTTACCAATATATTGATCATATATATTTTATCTCAACAACTTAGATAAACCTTACCCTCCTTTTCCATGTTGGCTGAACCTTCCTTGTGATTTCCCTTCATTTATTTATTTTTGCTGCTCTTTACTCCTATCCTTTTTTTTTTCTTCTATGATCTTCTCGGCTAAAATCCCAAGCCTCAAGTCACCTTTGGTTTTGGCCTAGAGAACCCCTGTTACAGCTCCCAAAATCCTCTCGACAGCCTTTGCTTGAACCAGCATTTAAGGTCTCGAGAACTTCAAAATCTCAACTTCTGGTCAGACCCTCCGATAGCTCTAAACCAACCCTGTCTCAACCTTCTTCAGTCTCCAATTGACGTCCCCTCAACCTAGTTCTAGGCTATTTTTAGCCTTGACTCACTTCTCCCCTAAATGCTCTAATCCGATGCCTTGAAAAACACCCAATCAACATCGGTTTTTGACTCCATTTATCGCTAAAGTCTAGCCTTCCCTCAGCTTTGCATATTCTGGTTCTCCAACAGCTACTCACACGAGCTGCTTTCTTCTTGGCTCATCTAGTCAAACCTAAGAAAACGACACTTTTCAACCAAGCTTGTTGCTCTTCATGCCTCCTTTTATTTTCTTCAATTTTACCGAGAAAAGAGTACCCTTGTTTCAGCCTTTCTTGATTTCTTCTCTTTGCTTACGAACCAACAATGGCAGCTTCTACCCTCTCCCCTGTTCACCGAACAACTTTTCCTTTGCTATTTTCAGTTCAGTCGAGAGCCCTAGCTTCCATCCCTATCTCCCTCTCTGTTCTCTTTCTTTTTTTTTTCTTTCACTTTCCAGATCTGTTTTCTCTCTTTTCCTTTGTTTACACTTTTGTTTTATTTTAATTCTTTTGGTTCCCACGTGAATGGGTAAAGTAAGGAAGCCGATTGGCTTCTTTAAAGAGCCAATCGGTTTCATCCTTTTTTTTTTTTCCATTATTATGTTATTCTTATATTATATATGAGTATATTTTATATTATGTAGGTACTTGGTTGTAGTATTTTATTTTATTTGTTTTGTTTTATTATATATGTATATACAATACTTATTATTATTATATATACGATGTATAATCTGTAACTACACCCAAGACTCACACTCAGATTAAATAATCCTATTATTTTCGCATTTAACTAATTAAAATACATTAAAATCAACTTTATGAATTTAGTTGATTTACACAATGTTTAACCAAAATTCATAAGCTTACTGTAGCTTGTCGCTCCCAAGCTCGAAGTAGACAAGATCTCTTATCTCCAGGACTACTTAAGCCGTGCCGAGATGTCCACCCATCTACATGTCCCTATATAATTATTTTAAATTTATTTTTATTAGTTATAAAATTGTGCTAAATAATAGACAATTAATTTAATATAGTAAGAATTTTTCCGGTTATTACAAGAAGAGAGAAGGAATTCTTGTTCCCAAGGTTGCAATAAAGGAGATTTTCTGGATCAAATAGTGGAAGACATGAGAAAAGAAGCATTCTTGACGAAGGAATTCGTTACCACCGTTATGTTTGGGCTGCTCCTTGCTAGCGTTGAGACGGTTTCCACCACTCTTGCTTTAGCCATTAAGCATCTATTGGACAGCCCATCAGCATTGCAACAATTAACAGTTAGTATATATTCATCAGAATTATGTACAAGATCAGTCTTTACATCGCAAAAGTTTGATTTCATGCTTTTTTTATATAGAAAACGATCTTGATCTTTGGTTAAAATTTGACTAGGAGGAGCATGAGGAAATTCTCAAGAAAAGAGAAGGCACCAAGCCTCGACTTTCATGGGAGGAATACAAAAATATGACTTTTACTCATTATGTGAGTTATGCTATCTTCTTCTTCTTCTTCATACAATGAAGGGTTTTTATCCTAAAAATAAAGAATACATATGTTGAGATTCTAATTTCAAACATGCCAAACTCTCACTTTTTAAAGATAATAACATGATCATTTGAATAATTATTTAATAACATGATCATTTGAATTATTATTTAAGATCTGAATTATGTCAAGTTTTAACAACTTTTCTTTTTCTATTTTTTGGTTGTTAGGTCATAAATGAATCACTTCGATTAGCAAGTGTTGCTCCGGGGATCTTGAGAAGAGCTAAAACAGACATTCACGTTGATGGTAATAATTCTTTTATAAATACACTAATCTAACCATTTAGCACTTGTTAACACAGTATATTATGTATTGTGTTGACTATGCTCTTTGCAGGTTACACCATACCCAAAGGTTGGATACTTATGGTAATTCCTGCAGCCCTTCAACTTAATCCTAACATATACGAAGATCCTCTTACCTTCAACCCTTCAAGATGGAAGGTATATGTATACATGTGATATTTTTCCACTTTTAAGGCAACAGATTTAGGGTTCTAGTCGCATATTGTCTGAAACTGAAAATTTTTTGAAGGTGATAAACAGATAAATTTGGATTAAATAAGTTCGAGTTTATTTAGATCATTTTTAGATTTTATATTGTAAGATGTATATATTTATATTATAATTGTGACAGATAATATATTAATAGTTAATCATTGATGCATGCAGTTGATTGACTTTTTAAGTTTTAATGTTCTAATAGTTGCTACTTGCTATGAAAATATTTGTATTAATAATTTCTTATAAATTTTTGTTAATTAATGTTTAAATTAATAAAGAACATTGGAGGGACTGCAACAGCCAAGAACTTCATAGCATTTGGAGGAGGGAACAGGTCATGTGCAGGAGCAGAGTTCAGCAAGGTTCTAATGGCAGTTTTTTTACATGTCTGGGTCACCAAGTTCAGGTTTATACTTTAGTTTAATTATATTTTTTTACTTTTCATACATTTTAATAATATAGTACTGTATATGTATTTGTCAATTTGTATAATCTTATGTCAATAGCTCACAGTTTCGTGATTGAGAATAATATTTCAATATCTTTACATATTATTATTTTTAATTAATTATATATTATAATCTATAAGGGCTTAAATATAAAAAACTCCTTAATTAAAATTCAATTATCAATTAAGCCCCTATTTTTTAATTGAAAGCAGTTGAGCTTTCAAACACTCATTTTCATCCAACTGAACCCTTATACATTCATTTTCACCTCATTAAGTCCTTGATTCGATGGAAATTGATCATTTGAGCCACTAGATTGTGATGGTCTTGAACCAATTTTTGTCAAATTAAAGGTTTAATTGAATGAAAGTAGATGTTTGAGATTTCAATTGATATAAATTTTTTTTGAAAAGCAATATATTCATGGATCATAATAATGGCACCAGGAAGATTTCAATTGATTGCGATAAGACAATAAGTGATTAGATGATTATTTAATTTAAATTTTAGGGTTCTTTTATATGTATATATATTTAAGCTATTTATAAATATATATATATATATATATATATTTAATCGTATTCTAATCTCTTGAGATAAAGACTATGACGATGATGATGATTTAAGCTATTTATAAGTGTATCCTCTATGATATTCTTTAATGATTTTTTTAAATAGGTTGACAAAAATCAGGGGAGGGGACGTGACCCGTACACCAGTTCTGGAGTTTACAAATGGGTTTTACATCAAAGTATCAGGAAAACAAAACCATCCAACCGGTCATGTCTCAATCTCTAAGGTGTGAGAACTTGACAAATATGATGTTCGCTTCTCGGCACCTTCATTCTCCTTCTTTTTATCCCTATTGTGAAAAAAAAATCTATAACTTGTTAAAATATGCATCATAAGTGAAAAAATAAAGTGCATATATAATCTACCTAAAGACTTAACTGTCTTGTCTTAAATAAAACCAACCGGGCTGCTAAATAATCTTTGTGTAATATATACTGCAGTCAACAAGTTGGTGGAATTGTAATTTAATTTCTGTTTAATTTTCTTAGCAATGCTTGTCTTTGTTAGGCATGCAGGTTATCGACTAAAATCATGGCTGCTGCATAAAAGTAGCTGGCTTTCATCTTGTATAATTAATTTCTTAGTTTTCTTGGTAAAGCTGATATTGTGGATGAGAATTTCAGAAACAAGAACTTTGATAATAGTTTTCAAATTACCATGCCTTCAATTAATTGTATTCCCTTGCAAAAGCTGGAGTTCACAGGGATGAGTTGTTCTGGGCCTGGTGGTAAATGTAGTCTAATGCGCAGCTTCTTTTTTGGTTTACACTCCCTGCTTTTGTAGCCCTTGTTTTCTACTTGCTTTCATGCGGTGTTGGTTTACACTCCCTTCTTTTTTTTTTGGTGGAAAAACCTTGCATTTCTTTTACTATAAGCCCGAGCGAAACAGTGAGAAAAGTGGAGCAAATCAGCATAGTAAACCCTGTTCTTGGTTTTTGCTTTCCGTGAGCTTGACATAAATTAATCTTCCACTTCTGATCTAGGTTTTGTGAAGCTAGACTAAACCTGCTTAAAATCTTCCTTGCTCAGCTTGGAAGCTGGGTTCTGCTCCAACAGAGCTTCTGTAACAGTCAAAAGGTTGCTTTGAATCTTTGATACTATCAAGCACGCTAGCAAGCATCCAGAGCCATTCTCATAGACTCAATTACAAATAGCAGTACACTTTATAGCCCCAAATCATGCAACTCAATGCACAAAGTTTTTGGAATGTGAGGTTAATTTACTAAAATTTTTTGAATTCAGGTGCCTGTACTACTAAGATTACAATATTTCTTGCACCCAATAATTAAGGGCATAAAGCAAGTGGAAAGACTATAGTATGCAATGTGTTAGTACTTCAAGGATTTGGGCTCCAAAAGACTCATGGCTACTAAAAGTCTCGACAGTCGTGCTCCTTTTAAGAAAAATATAGACCCAACAATGTCAATGGTATGGTAATGTCGACAGACGGACGTGGTCTTGACAGACGAAGAAACATATGCCACCGTTATCGTTCATGTCCAAACTTAATAAATGTACACGAAGTCCTTCTAAGCATCATGCAAAAAGAAGACTATGTTTTGTTTTGTTTTTTTTTTTTGAAAGGCATGAAAATTCATTAAAGAGAACCGAGACAAGCTCAAGGGATAACAAAGAACCCGAGAGGCGGGTCTGGTAAGGAATCAGAGAACAAGCCTGAATTTAAACACATGCTAAACGAAAGAAAGGGAAGAATGATTAAAAAGCAGCAGACACATGACAAAACAATGCTAATTGTCACCAACTAATAAAGCCAAACGCGCCAACAAAAGAGAACCTCGAAAAGGACTGGTACTTCGAAAACCAATCTGCGAAGCGATGAAGCAATCAGCACAGAAACAGAGCAAGTTCGTTGAGACAATAAATCAAGAACTTGATACGCGAGTGATGACAGGGTCAAAGAGAAGCCTAACAAGAAGTCCCGAGCCCAACAAAAACACACCAGGCAACAATCCAAGCAAGGAACAAATTAAATGAGACCGAATCAGAAAACCTTGATAAAGTCATGAGCTCTATGAAGCCCTTCCTTAGCCAAAGTGTCGTCCTCCTCATTGATTTCCCTTAGGATGTGGATTAAACTCCATGAAATGAACCTAGGCTTCAAATTCTCTATTTGTGAAACAAATTTCTTAAGTCGCCAAGGAGTAGATTGGGGATAATTAATCCATTTAACCACGTTAGCCGAGTCGCTTTCGATAATAAGAGAATGTGTGATAACCCACCTTGAAGCAGCAAATAAAATGTAGGCTTCTCTAACGGCAAGAAGCTCAGCTTCATTTGAGTCAAGGATGCCAACAGCTTTGGAGAAGATTAATTTTGTAGCACCACTATCATCTCGTAATAAATCACTAATACCAGCTAATCCGGGCTTGCCTAAGGCAGACCCATTAACGTTGAACTTTAAAAAGCAAGCTGTGGAGCCATCCAGTCCTTGCCATGTTTATGTGTGACGTCCCCGTCACTTCATCTTATCATCTAACTTTTTCTTATCCTACATTATTTGATTTAGTTCATCAGTGCCAATCATTCCTTACCCTTAAGCTAACTGTCTCATAGCTCATAATATTTTATTCATTATCCATAAGCATAAAAATGATATATATTAATATCATTCCATTTCCACTGGATCTCATACATCATCTTAACTTACATCTCCAGACATCCTATATACATAATTGCTACTTGTACTGTACCATAGCTGAATTACAATTAACTGTACATAATACATATGAATATACCTTCTATGCTAACTGGGAAGCGTATCGAGAAGGTACACTGAAAACTTTCAAAATCGAGCTCCTCTAATCGGAGCGAGGCTTACTTCAGGTAATCTGTAGGAAAAATGGTCATAAAAGGGTGAATTTACGCTCAGTAAGAAAAATATGTAAAAGAGCGTACTATGCCTCTATATGCATTTTTCCTATTTGGCTCTATAATGTCATGTAAAGCATTATAAAGCATGCATCATAAACATCTTTCATGCATTGTTTGCAATCATGCATATTTATTTTCAATGACATGACAACCATACTTTGTATGCTTCTTAAAACAGCATACATGTAAAACGTGCATCATATTCTTGAAACATACATTGTACTTCTTTCTTTAAAACATCATACTTCATAACATACTTTAAAACATACATTATACTTCTTTACTTGAAAACATACATTATACTTCTTTACTTTAAAACATACATCGTTTATCCTTTGAAATAGGATGGAGACTATGTACAATTATTTAAGCGATTGTATCATCATATAAATCCTTTATACCCATTTATATGACTCTAATCATGTATTAGTACATTGGTATACCATGTAGAGGTCAGGGATTCTCTCCTGCCTTAATAATACCACAGTGAGCACTAGTCAGGTGTCACTTATGGTCTTGAGGACCGGACTAGGGTTCCTCGCTTAACATACATATTACTGAGGACTTGATCAGAGTCTCTCAGCCATCAGAAATGCATAATCATCATGCAGTCCATAGTCTCAAAACATTTATAATATACTTTTTCAGGAAACACTTTTTGTGTTTAAATCAAATAAGCTTTGAAAGTTCTTTTCATACATGGTAGTCGATTGGCCTCACAGGGCGATCGGCTGTTGTCTCATAGCTTCATTTCTCAAAATTATTTTCATTTCAAAAAATACATGGGGGCAGTCGACTGGTCCACATAGCAGTCGACTGGTTTTGAAACAGAATGCATTTTTGGCAAATAGCAGTCGACTGTCCCATATAGCAGTCGACTGGTTTGAAACAGAATGCTTCTGGGTAAATAGCAGTCGACTGTCTTACATAGTAGTCGACTGGTTTGAGTCGATTTTCGAAAAACGGCGTTTTGGTTGTCTCTAGGCAATCGACTTCCTTTTATGGCAGTCGGCTGCCCCTAGCCTAATTGGCACTAGGAGACAATTCTGAAAAGGTTATTTTTCCTGCATGAAATCAGTTGATATGTCTTTCCAAACCACAAACAAACATCATAAAACATGCGGACATAGCCGCCTTACGTCCGTTACATAAATTTCTTACCTTGATTCCTTCGGAAACGCGAAATCACTTGGCGTGTAACCCTAGCTTTTCACTTCCTCAACCTAAAATCATCATATCAATTCAAATCTTTAAACCATCGTCATACATATATCATACTAACTCAAAACAACTCCAAATCATAAACAAAGTTGTAAGAACCATCTTCTTCTCTTACCTTCACTAGAGACCAAAATCTCAAATGTTGAGATCTCCTCCAATACTTGGAATCAATCCACCAAACTTTAGATATCTCTTGGTCTATTGACAAGGGTCGATTTTCTTCAAATGAACTTAATGAATTGCTGGCGAATTAAGGCAGCTTATCAAGGAAATTTGAAATGGAACTTAGAAGCTTGGAGATGGAACGAGAGGGCTGGGGAAGAGGGCTGGCGTAGATGATGGGATGATGAGGATGATGAGTCATGCACTTGCATTAATTGCATGCTCATCCCTTAATTCCTCTTAGCCTTTGACTATCCCTTTTTGACCCATTAATTTCCTCTTTTCTTCCTTCTCATCTCAGCCATTCATCCATTTGATTTCCAAATAAAAATTTGATTTTATTTCTTTTTTCCTACTCTTAATATTTCCTGATATCAACATAATTTATTTGACTTATTTGCATTCAACTTTATTATTTCTTCTATATTCCATTCATCATTCATACATCATTCATACATTAAACTTCATATTCATTTAATCATATTGAATTGAAATACTTTACAAACATGGAGGAATATATGGAAATTGGGGATTTCACATTATGTATCTTGGGTTTAGGGGGGACCATGATCTCATTAGGTGATCTTAAGAAATCTATAGCAGAGGAGTGTAGCTTAGGCCATTTGGCTTTGAACCAGTAAGCAAGCCTGAGTTTGACACTGTCCAATGATTGATTCAAGGAAAAGAGTTTGCCATTAAAGATGACCTCGTTCCTGTTCAACCAAATGGTCCAAACAGTAGCAAAGAAAACCATTGACCAGATTTTGTCAAATTGATTCTTAGGTAGAGCAGATTTCCATGCCAAGAAAAAGGAAACCGGCTGGAAGTGATAAGTCCAGGATAGACCACAAAGACCACAAAAGTACATCCAAATCTTCCCAGCAAAAACACAAGTGAAAAAAAGATGTTCAATGGTTTCTGTCTCTTTATCGCGAACGGGACAATCTGCAAAGTTTGATTGTAGCAATCCCCTTCTAACGAGTAGGTCCTTAACTGCGACCCTACCTCGAAATAATTTCCAGCAGAAGACTTCCACATTAGGAGGAGCTAATCCACACCAGACTAACTTCCAATGCTCATTTTCAGATGAGGAGTTGTTGAGTGCTGTTTTGCAAAAGCTCTTGACGGTGTAGTTGCCACTGGAAGTACCTTTCCAAAGAAGCGTATCGTTCAAATTATTGGATGCATGATGGTCATTCAGGATGTCGCAGAAGGCCTGCCATTGATTAAGTTCCCAACCAAAGATTCTTCGTCTCAAATTAACATTTCAACACCAACCATTCTCACTCCAATAACCACAGTCTTTAACTTTCCCTTTTTTGTTGGTTGCAAGTGCATATATCCTGGGAAATTCATCTTTGAGACAAATACCCTTGATCCACTCTTGGCTCCAGAAATCAATACAGCTACCATCACCTAACGAAAAACCCAAACCTGTGTTAATTAACGGATAGGAGTTGTTATTAGGGGATAAGGGTTGAGCAATGTTTCTCCATATACTTGAGTACCCTCTGTTAATCTTGTGAGGTGGAATGAGATCGTTGGGGTTGCCCCCGTACTTTTGAAAGATGACTGTTTTCCACAAAGCATTATTTTCCTTTCCAAATCTCCATATCCACTTACTAAGAAGAGCCCTGTTTTTGAGTTTTAAATCTATTAACCCCAGACCTCCATATTCTTTAAGATTACAGATAGAAGACTAATCCACCAAGTGCATTTTCCTATTGAGAGAAGTGCCACCCCAAAGAAATTTTCTTTGAAATTGATCAAGAGCCTCTTTTACAGCAGCCGGGATTTGGATTAAGGACATGTAGTACACTGGAAGGCTTGACAAAATCGATTTTAATAAGGTGACTCTTCCTTCCATAGACAGGAAGTTGGCTTTCCAACCTGCTAATCTTTTTTGAAACTTCTCAATGATTGGATTCCACATGCAAATACTTCTTGGGTCAGCGCTTAGTGGTAAACCGAGATATGAGGCAGGGAGACTCTCTGTTGAACATCGAATTCTGTTGGCCCAGTTATTCAATATCAGATTATCAATCCCAATACCAATGAGCCTGCTCTTCAAGAAGTTGATTTTAAGTCCAGACATCATCTGAAAGCACCTTAAAATTCTCTTGGCATTTAACAATTGTTCCAAATCAGGTTGGCAGAGTCGTCTACGTATTGTAAATGAGACAGCCTAAAAGAATCATTGGCAATACTAATACCATTGAACAATCCCAATGACCTTGATTTGTTTATGAGAGCACTGAGAGCCTCTGCTACAAGATTAAATAGGAAAGGGGTGTAACATCCCGTTACCACATTTTTCACGTATTTCCATACACTTTTCCGGTTGGGCTATCTGCGATACTATTAACATTCAACAATAACAGTAATAAATGTTAAACATTTATTTAAATATGGACTATGAAAATTCTTTTCATTATACCTTATATCTAACATCCCCTTATTGTTATATTTCACTACAGTAGTACTGTATACTTATGTCTGAAATGTAAAAGAGAAGAGACTGTACCTGTCATGTTTAACATCCATCTTGGAGTTACTGCTCTAACTCCGTGTCTTTTATCTGTGGAGTTAAAACAAAGGGGTGAGCGATTCATACGCTCAGTAAAGGAAACATATGCTACTTTTTATATAAAGCAAAACTATATTCCACAAACTATTTGATTTTCCTAAAATCATATCGATAGGAAAACAGTGGTTATAGTAAAACAACACTCTCATTACACCACTTAAATCACTGGTTAAACAGTTTACTTTAAAATACAGTAAACAATACATAAGATTCAATAAATCTTATCAGCAAACAGAATTTAATAATTTGAGACTAGGCATCACCCTATAAATAAATCATGCTATCATCGTTCCCCCTCCCCCTTGCGAGAACGGAATTTGCCGCTTTTGGGGTGCACCCGTAGGCCATCGCCCCTCACGGCTATCTCAGATCTATGGCCATAATCTATAGGTGGTCCTCGGGTCCACTTGCCAAGTGACCTCGAGACCGCTGATGACTTGGCGGGTCCATCAGCCCTGTGACGCCCTGAGGTGCACTCATTGGTCCATCGACCGAGCCATCGCCCCAGGTGGGTCACGCAACTACATGAATAATAATGCATGAATTTAGGGCCTAAAGTCTCAAAAATCACTTTATATTTCATGAAAACCTTTAAGGGATTCTCTCACCCATATTATCATTTACTCAAATGATTTAATTCCCAAAAAGGTTTAGGCTTTCTATTTACAAAACAATTCGAAAACATTACAAAATCTCAACCTTTAAAACCTGCTCGCCCATGGTCAGCTCGCCCAACATGGCTCGCCCATGGCAGCTCGCCCACTGCGGAGAACTTGTGTTCGCCCGCCCAACTTTGCTTTTTAAAATCAGAAAGCAAAACTGGCTCGCCCTCAGTGGCTTGCCCAAAAATCAACTCGCCCAAAAGGCTTTATATTTTTTTTCTCAAAGATAATAAAATTAGTTTATTTTTCAATTTAGAAACCTTGGAAACGTGAAACCTATTCGCCATTGTCAGCTCGCCCATTTGGCTCGCCCATGGTCAATCATAAGTGCGGGAATTAGTATTCGCCAGCTATTTAGGTTTTCAAACAAAGCAAGCTGGCTCGCCCGCCTTTTATTTAAAACAGGGGTCGCCCACCCCAAACAACATTAAAGGGTTCCACCCTCGGTGGCTCGCCCGCCTTATGCTAAAACAGGGGTTACTTTGCTCGCCCAAAAAAAAAACAGAAACAAGCGGGCTCGCCCGCCGTAACAGTTCGCCCAATTCACACCCATCATCAAAACCATTATCAAAACCAATGCATGTCAGAAAACAAAACATTTAACTTAATGTTTTCATAAAACTTACTCCACAGGACATGCATTACTTCACACACATCTCCCTTACCTAGTTTAACGAAGCTTTGCTTCCTTCTCGCCTTCCAAATCGCATTCACCGAGTCCATAATTCCCGGCTGCAAATAATTTATAAATTCCATTAATATTCCTTTTTCAATATTTTTAACAATTTGTAAGACTTAAATCAAGTCGCTCGCCCACAAGGGGTCTTATCAGCTCGCCATTCGTCAATGGCTAATATGTGGGAACTCGCCCACAAATCAGTTCGCCATTGCCCATTTCCCTTACAAATGAAGTTCGCCCAACGATCAATCCGCCCGTCATTACCTCGGTTTAAACTAACATGTGGCGACCTCGCCACTTCCACATTCCAGCTCGTCCATGTTCACTGAGCTTGCTCATGAATTAAAACTAACGTTGGGCGACCTCGCCCACTTGGCAACCACTTTGGCGAGTTCTTTATTTCCTACTCGCCACACTGGCGAGTACTATCACTCAATCATGGGCGATTACCATAGTCGCCATACTCATCACTTTTCCAGTATTTTCCTATCATTCTACTACAATATCAACCCAGTTTCATTTTATACTTCATCTACTTCAAAATATAAATTTATTCTATTTCTTTGATCTATCAAGAATAAATCAAAAGCAAGACTATACTCATGCTTCTCATACTTGAAATCATAGAAATATATCATTGAATCTCAAGAACCATTAAGTCTCACCTTAACCCAGTTGTTCTTCCAAAAACAGAGTATTTTCTTGCCTCCCTTAGCTTTGCTTCTCTTGTTCCTTAGCTTTTCAACACTGCAAAAAGGGTTTGGCTAACTAAGATTGATCTTTTCTTGCCTCCTATATGAGAGAAACGGAAGAACTGCATGTGAGCTTGCAGTGAAAGCAGACTGGCGAGGAGTTTTCTTGAGAAGATGAAGTTGGCTAAGCTGGTTTTCTTCAGTT
The DNA here is from genome assembly GCA_032173925.1 of Heritiera fomes. Lineage (NCBI taxonomy): Eukaryota > Viridiplantae > Streptophyta > Magnoliopsida > Malvales > Malvaceae > Heritiera > Heritiera fomes. The sequence continues at coordinate 38,321,910 of JAPDPM010000007.1, forward strand.
ACATTCTTCTTATATACTCACCCAAATCCACTTAAAATCCACCACCTGTTCTCATCCTGTTTTTCTGTCATCATTGCCTTGTCTTATAACTCATTAAATGGTGAAGAAAATATGGAAATGGCGTGGTGAAGAATTTTCTACTGTCATTAAATGGTGAAGAAATTTCAGCCAAAAAGGGATGGCTACGGGGAGTCTACTTCTGCTGTTTAACTAATTTTTCTCCTCTTGTCTCTTCTCCTTCTCCTCCACGCCACTGCCAACCGCCACTATTATTGACTTTCATTTCTCCACGCCAATCCACTTCCAGCCACTATTATTGACTTTCATCTCATTCTTTTCTTGTCTTGTAGTATATTAATTCCTTAAGAATTTCTCAACACAAGACTTCGGCTGGCCCTTGTTTGTCTTTTTTGCCATTAATCCCTTTCACACTTTCATTTTATCTCATTCCGTATGGGAGATCAGGAGCCCTCGCCCCTTTTGGCGAACTACCTACTCGCCCTCAACACCATCATGGCGTTCTGTTCGCCAATTTAGCTCGCCCACTGGCGAGCAGCCTTCTTTTCTCGCCCATTGGCGAGCTGCTCGACATCCTCGCCCAAACATTATTTCACCGACATTTCACCATGCACATCTCAAGTTTAAGAAGCTTTTCATCCAAATGAAAATGAATGTTCAATATTTACTTCATTTTCATTATTAAATTTATGAGAATTGGGTCTACAGTAGTGTAGAATCAGATCTTACAAGGGGAGAGTGGGCAACCTTGTATAATGCCTTTGAACGTGTTGAATTCTCTTGAAGGGACTCCATTGACTAGAACGGATAAGGAAACTGTCAAAATATAACATGATATCCACTTTCTCCACATTGTGCCAAACCCCATTTTCTTCATGACAAAATCAAGAAAGAACCCATCAACATTGTCAAAGGCTTTTTCGAAGTCTACCTTAAAGATTAATCTACTAGAGCCTGATTTTTTAATCCCATTTATAACTTCATTGGCGATTAGGGAGCAATCAAAGATTTGCCTATCTTTCATAAAGGCAAATTGGTTTGCACTTATAACTTCACCTATAACAACTCTAAAACGATTTGCCAAAGTCTTGGCAAGGATCTTGTAGATACAGCCAACAAGGGAAATAGGGCGAAAATCATTAAGACCAGAGGGCATTGAGGTCTTAGGGATTAAAGTAACGAAAGAAGAGTTTAGCTTTTTGTTGAATTGCCCGATTTTGTGAAAGTCAGACAAAAAAAGCATTAGGTCATTTTTTAGATAACTCCATTGATCCTTGATGAAGTTAAGATTCAATCCGTCTGGCCCCGGAGCCTTGTTATCGTTGCAGCTTGAGATTGCCTCCCAGACTTCATCCTCAAAAAAAGGACTTTCCAGCCATTTAGCACTATGGTCACTTAATGAATTGAAATTGCAATCAAACTCCAATACTTTAGCCTGTTGCGGGTTTTTAAACAGATATTCAAAGTGCAAATCAACAGCCTTTTTGATTGGGTTGGGGTTGTCAACTGGTCTACCATTAATAATAAGGGAGTTGATGAGGTTGCTTCTCCTTTTAGCAGATGCAATCAAGTGAAAAAATTTGGTATTCCTGTCCCCCTCTTGAAACCATTTAACTCTAGATTTTTTATGCCATGATCTTTCCTTTGCTCTGTATAAACCCATAACTTAGCTTTCTTCAAATTAATGGCTAGCATTGTCTCGTCTTCAGTGTCCCCCATATTCAACTCCTTCTCCATTTGGTCGATATTCTCTTTTAAAAAGCGGATGTTCGATTGATCAATCTTCCTTTCTTGGGTGTACCAATTCTTCATGGTAGTTTTGATCACTCTAAGCTTACCCCAGATGTCAGAGGCAGCATGGTTTCTAGATTAAAGTTCTTCCCAAGCAACCTTGATAGCATTCTGAAAGCCTTTCTCATCAAGCCAGTGATTGAACACGCAAAAGGGCTTCGGGCCCCAGTTTGTTACCATTGGAGATAAAACAATGGGGTTGTGGTCAGAGAGAGATCTGGGCAATGCTTTCTGCAACAAATTGGGAAAGCTAGAAACAAAGACCGAAGATAAGAGGAATCTGTCAAGTCTACAGAAGGTTAGAGCTGATCTATTGCTATACTAAGGAAAATTGCTTCCATATAAAGATAGATCGACAAGCCCGACATTGTTAATGAAAGTGGAAAATTGGCTCATTACTCTATGATTGTAGCATTTCTTAATTTTCTCTTTAGAGAATCTGGTCACATTAAAGTCACCACCTAAGCACCAAGGCAATTCATTACCACAGAGGTGAACCTCCAACTCTTTGAACATTGATTGTTTGTCACCATTATCGTTGGGTGCATAAATGTTACCGAAGCCACACTTTAAGTTTAAAGAGGGAATTGCACTAATGAGCAATATGTATCTTTGTGAGGTAATTTTGGCATCGACCTTAAAGAAATCCTCAGCCCATAGACAAATAAGCCCCCCCAGCAGTGCCTTCAGAGTAAAAGACTTCTGCCTTAAAGGAGTTAGAGTTCCATAATGATTTAAGGATGTGAGAGTTAATCTGTTTCAACTTAGTTTCTTGAATAAAGAGTAGATGTGGCTTCTGATATGTGATGCCCGAGGGTGCACCCGCTGGTCGACCGACCCGAGCCACCAGCCCGGGTGGGTCACTCAACCTTATTGTCCGCTCTAGGGTGCACCACACAGGCCACCGCCCCTTATGGATTTCTTTCGCATCTGGAGCGACTCGAACCCTTAACTTCATTAAAGGTCAAGTCACTCTTAGCCAATTGTCGCACCTCAGAGCAGATAATACGGATAAGTAACCCGCCTAAGGCGGTGGCTCGGGTCGGAGGACCAGCGGGTGCACCACGGGGTGCACCCGCTCGGGGCGGTCATTTTTTTGTGACGCCCCGGGGTGCACCCGCTCGGGGCGGTCATTTTTTTGTGACGCCCCGGGGTGCACCCGCTGGTCCACCGCCCCGAGCGGGTCACTCATCCGTATTGTCTACTCTAGGGTGCACCACACAAGCCACCGCCCCTCACAGATTTCTTTCGCTTTCGAAGCGACTCGAACCCTTAACTTCATTAAAGGTCAAGTCACTGCTAACCAATTGTCCTAGGGTGCACCTCGGGGCATCACATGATACAAGACCAATCTCTTGACAGCGCGTCTTTTTTCCATCCTGCCAAGACCTCTAACATTCCAAGTCATGATAATCATAATGAACAAAGAGCACCCAAACACCTTGCTAACTTCAAAACAGTAGGCTACCCCAATCTATCTGCCTCCTCCACACTGCAGAAGATACCAACCATTAAGTCTCTGTTCTTATCGAAAGCGACACCCAACATTAAGCTAACCTCTCAGGTGGCTTCAGCTTCTTTTCGAATTGCAGCATTCCTTTGCATTATATCATTATCAGAAACGGAGTTATCAATAACATTGGGAATATCAACATGATTTCCATACATAATCTCTTGAATTTCTCTTCTTAACTTTCTTTTTCTTCTAATAGCAGAGGAAGTTCTTTTGTTCTTTTTAATACCTTCTCCACGCTTCTTCTGGGGCTTAGAGATAGCAGCCTCCCTTGGAGGTCCACTAACAGTATTCATTCCAACTATTGCTTCAGGGCCAGTAGTGCCAGATTCTTTTGAAGAAGGTGATGAGTCATTTAGAGGCCTAGTTAAAAGAGGCCTAAAATACCCTGTGTTAGTAGGGGCAAAACCCACTGGTGTTAAACCAAAATCCGAACCAGACCCGAGAAAGAGGAGGCTCAGAATTGAAAATCAACGCCAAGTTACCGCCTGCATGTTCCTCTGCAGAAAGGGAAATGCAGATCCTTAGGAGAACATCTACTCTGTCATGCAGTAAAAGATCCTCGAAAAAATTGAAAAAAGCCACTTTAGGAGCCCCAAAAATGTCTCGAATGTCAGCGACATTGAAAGCTTTGTCAGACTGGGAACTTGAGGGGTCGCCTGAAAGACCATCGTCAATAGAGGCGTTGCACCACCCATGCTTATCAGTCAAATCGGATTCGTCGATCGAAATCAGAGTTTTATGGGTTGATCCTGGAATAGAAACTGAAATTGAGGAAGGAATCTTTTGCCTTGAATCAGCATTAACCAGAAATCTAGCAAAATCAAATCTTTGCCTCTTGACAGTGCGATCATCAGACTTAACGTAGGAACCCCAACTGTCTCCTAGTGACTTGAAGAATCTTTCATTCCAGAATTGAAGTGGAACCTCCTTGAGAATGACCCAAACAAAGACCAGTTTTTGGAGTGAAGAACAATTCCAGGAAGTGACATTTTCAAATACATCCTTACAGAGAGTCGTATGCTTAACCGCAAATGCATCCATTGCTTTCATGTCATTGAAAGTTAGAAGTAAGTAGACTCCACCCATGGGACTTGCTTGACAATGGACACAAATATTGGCTAACAACCCCTGAACAGTGGCAATAGAAGTTTCACTAGATAGGCGACCAACAGCGCTACGATCAAGCCACTCCATCTCGCCTTTAGGGATATCGAGATCGAAATTCACTTCCTTTGCTTTCAACTTTATGGCCCCACCCGCAGGGGAAGGTAACGATTCAGAAGGGTCAAGTGACAGCGATAAAGAGTTTCCATGCTCAGCATTAGCTTGTTCCAACAATACTTCCTTGAACGATCTGTAGTCCCTGGTAGCCATTGGTCTGAAGTTCCCCGTAGACTTCGCATTGGTGGTCCCTTGAGAGCCTTTATGGTTAGCAAGAAGTTTCTCATTCCATCCGATGTTTGCTTTCTTAACCACGATGTTAAAGCCATTAATCTTCCTCGCATTCCCATCTTAGATTGCCTTCTGCATTTCATCGGCATATCTGTATCTTACGAAAGCAAATGTTGCTTTGGCTGAGAAAGTTCTATTGTTATGATAGGAGATGAACACATCCACTACAACACCGTATGAATTGAAAGCCTCCCATAGAGCCATCCTAAAAACTCTCTTGCTGAGGTTGTCTATGAAAAAAGTGAACAACTTGGAATGCCATTCTAAACTTGAACGACGACCGTGAAAATATCTCGAAGAATATCTCAATCCTCTTCTTTCTGTTTTCATTTCTCGTCCCAATCAAGATGCACCAAATATTGTTGAGATTTTCGAAGTTAATGTTAACACCAAATTGAACTCACTATGTTTTGTTTTTAGCGGATTAGTTATGTCTTTGTTTAATTAACATCATATTAATAGTATATCTTGCTTAAAGTGTGTGTGTGTGTGTGTGTGTGTGTATATATATATATATATTATAGATATATATATATATATATATTATATGTATATTAAACTCATAATGGAATAGATTTATACATGAATCACATGAAAGGAATTCTTTACTCTTAATACACACACACATATAAAGTTGTCAAAAACCTTTTAACCTAGTGGTTAAATAAAAGTTGTAGTATATTGTAAGGCTTGAATTCGAATACAAGCAACTCTAATCTAAGCAACTTTATCCTTATTCTTAGTTATTAAAGATTTCTCTTGTAACCATATATATGTGTGTGTGTATATATATATATATATATATATATATATATATATATATATATATATATAGTTGGTTTATTAAGTTTCATAATTCAGAAAAAAATGAAAGTAACAAATTCACTCTCTCTCATTCTCTTTCGAATGCAAGTTCAAGAACACAATGAACATGTTCATTATAAAAGATTAAACCCTTCATAAGTTAAATGCAAGTATAATCTTTTAGCTTAAAAACATATTCTCTAACATTCTTTGAAGCGATTGCGAACGAGTAACACTCACAAAATTCCTAGGTGAGAGGATTTTTCTTAAGTTTTTCCAGAATTATGGAAGATTTAAAAGGTATTTTCAAAAAATGAAGGTTGACACTTTATTCTCCAAATAATAAAAATAAAATAATAGATAAAAAATAATAATAATAAAATTAATGATACAACAACAATAATAAAAAGCTATTTAATTGTGAAAACTGAGAATTTCCAAATAAATATTAGGTATCCGGAGAATTTGATTGGGACAAATTGAAATCGAGATTAAATAGGAAATGAAAATGGAGAAAATAAATTTGGATATAAAGAAATCCAAATTTAATAAGAAATAAAGATATGTAATTTTATATATTTATATAAGGTTATTATATAAATATATTTTTAAATAAATATATACATTCATATATGAAATATATATTATTTTAAAAATCAAAGTATATAGATATATATATGTGTAATGATTAATATAAATATATATATATATATATATCTATATATAGTACAAAAATATGTATTTATATACATATATTATAAATATTATATTTATAAATATATTTTATAAATATAATAATAATAATAATAAAAAAGAGTAATAGAAGTGGGAATCGGGGAACCCGATTCCCATATTCTCTTCGGTTTAAGCAAACAGAAGAGAAACAAAATGGAAGAGTCGGCGGCGACGCCGGGAAAAGGGAGAGGTAGCGACACTGCCAGCGAGTTGAGGAGAGGAAACCAACGCCGACGCCAACGATGGGAAAGGAAAAGGAAAAGGAAAAGGGGAAGGAGAAGCGAGGCGGAAAGGAAAATCGGAAAGAAAAAGGAGAAAGGAAAAAGGGAAGGGGCAATGCCGGCCCATCCGGATGCCACCACCGCTGCCATCGACGCTGGCGAGATCAGTCCAAGCGAAAGGAATGACCGGTGGTGGAAGAAGGGAGAGAAACGAGAGAGAGAAGAGGAAGGAAAGAAGGTCGAAACCCACTTCCAGATCCGCCACCGCCGGCGCCGCTGCTGGGGAAATGGACACCAGATCCGGCTTCGTGGCAACAGCGGGATGCTGTGGAGTGGCCGAACCACCGGAGATGGTGGCTGCTGGTGGCTGAATCAGCCAAGCCAAACTAAACCAGCTGAACCAGCCCGACTCGACCTGACTCGATCTGGTTCAGAAAAGAAAAGAAAAAGAAAAGAAAAAGAAAAGAAAAAGAAAGAAAAGAAGAGAAAGAAAGAGAAGGAAGAAGAAAGAGAAGAAGAAAAAGGAAAGAAAAAGAAATGGTAATGAAAATTAAGAAAAATAAATTGATGATATTTTTTTGTTATATTGATGTAAGTGCATTGATATTGAAATTGTAGCAAAATGGAAATGAGACGAATGGTGGAGTTCGGCAAGGCTCGAAAATCGGAAAGTGCGCTAAGTTTTGGCGAATAGGTAAGATACTTTTATAAAGCATTAGTAGCATTATATTGTATCATTTGGAATTATGATTTTTAATATGATGCATCAATGAAATGATTATTAAATGCTAAGAGGACCTACAATTGATGGTAGGGGTCTTAGTAAGAGATAAAGAAATTGTGAGAATCAACGACTGTGGTTATAAATTGTGTTTTCGTTGTAGGAGGTTTAGTAAAAAAATTAAGCTGTTATACTGCCGAAATTTTTAGAAAAATGTTTAAGGAAAAAGATTAAGTTTCTCATATAAATAGAATCTTAGAAATAATTATTGAAAATAAACATGTGAAGGACTTTATTGTATTACCAGAAAAAGTTGATATTGGAATCGATGAGAAGGTAGATTATTGAGCATGATAACGTGATGAGTTTTATTGTTTAAGCCTTATGGAATCGATAAATCAAATTATCTTAATATCACAAAGTGGTTATCAAGCTGAGATTGAGATGGAATATAGAGGATCACTGATAAAAGTAACGATAGTTATATGATATAAATTAAAAGAGAAAGATCGAAGTTATAATTTAGATGGTCGATTGATTGAATTTCAGAATTATCGATCGAGAGATGATTTCAAAATTGATTGATTCAGATAAATGGATGTCACACACGTGATTATACAGAATTGATTATAACCTTGGGAATAGGTTTTGAAAAATATCCTCTCGCATTTGAGTGACTTGAAGAAATTGGAGGACATGATGAACGGTCCGTCTTAGTGATATGATTAAGACGATGATAATAAGAAAAGTAGATCGTGATGTCGTATGGACATTGATAGAACACACATCTACACAAAAATATATTTGTACACATCGATATTAAATAGACGTGAACTGAGACTACTACAATAACATGGATAGTCGCAAGGCGACTTAAATGATTGAAAACGCTGTTGATAGTGGAAATTAGCAAATCCTTTTAAGTGGGTAAATTGTCAAGTAAAAATTGAATTAATGACGCCTTCATAGATAACTCTAGCATGATATTACATTATACAAGCCATATAAGAATTGAGTTGAGGATTGTGACCTGGTTTGGTGATAGTGAATGAAATTGAATCTCAAGTCGGAAATTATGAAGGTGCACCAATAGATCAAATTATAGATGGATTGATAGACGACTATTGATCTTGTGATTTTATATCCTCGATGTTGACTCTGGAATAGGTCCCGAGTGATGTCATTGGTAATTGCATAATTCCAGTATCTTAATGGTTATATAGAAATATGATATTTAAATATTCAGAGATACTAAGAGGACTCATACTGATAGTGGTGGTCCTAGTATTGAATGATAAAACGTACAAGTGATTTTTATAGTCGATAATTACTACGAAATGATACTGAATATCGAGGAACCACAATGAATATCGAAATTACCTATTAGGTATAATTTGATTGAAATCAGAAGGATGGAATTGAGGAGTTGGATTATAGTTAACACTAAAATTAAATGATATATTTTACGAAAATGATAGTTCATTGTTTGAAACTCATGATTGAATCTGCATCGCATTTAAGCATGCCTTCTTACAACTTGAAACATTATAATAATGTTTATATGAATACTGTAAAATATTGATTTGTTTTGAAATGAAAGTATATGGTAGATATATACATATTGATATATGAAGCCTCATTCAGAATTTTGCCATATGCTTTACATGATATTGAAAAGAAAGCTAAAGATTTAAATGTTTTATGAGACTGTAGGCACCTTAAAAAGAATTAAATTCAATAAAGCATAGTGAAAACCGCCTAATTGGAGCTTTGCTCATTAGGCAGAGATGCTTGTCCAACAACAGTTGTGGACAGGTCTCAGTCACGCCTGATTAGTGGGGCTGAGAGAGATGAGGTCTATGGCCATAGATAGCGCCTTAGTTGGTTTCCAGGAGATGATGACATGATTTTCACTGCTAGCTATAGTGATTTAAGTCTTTATTGATAGAGATGATAGAGATTTAGCATAGTCTCTAACTGATATGATATGAAGTCTAGAGTATGATTTTATTGATATGAACTCTAGACTTGACATGATTTATACAGTACATGAGACATGTTTGAAATGAAATATATTTTGAAACAGTACATGTCTTAAACATGTTTTAAAAGTACATGTGATATGATTTCGACACTTATATGATTTATATATGATTTTGTGTCGAACTTGACATGATATGCGGTCTAGTGTATAGATTGATTTGATATGAACTCTAGACCTGATATGACTTATAGTATATGAAAAATGTTTTAAAACTGCACATATTTTAGATATGCTCTAAAAACGAATACATGAATTGAAATGGAACATGTTTCTATCATGCCTTAAAGGCAAATTTGAAATGAATTGAAAATTCATATGTTGAGCATGTTCTAAAGTATACATGATATGATTTGAAATGATTGCGGTTTATACAGTAAAGTTACATAAATTGCATATTAAACCCTGACATGACAATATGCTTCGTACATGAGAATTCCACGAGGAATGTCATGACTCGACGTTAATGATATTTCATCTAGACGATGGCATGATATGATATGATACATGAACATAAGATTGATATGAAGAGAATTATGACCTTATACTATCGTGATCATAAGTTTCCACACGATAAGTGATATGAATTGATGTAATACGGGAATATGATTGTTAAATGTAAAGTGACTCGATAGGATATCTCAATTAAACATGATACACGATAAGATTGATGTGAGTATGGATTAATGGTATATGATATCTAAATGATACACGATACATATTGTTGTACTATGCACTATAATATTAGGATGAGAAGACTGAAAAGTGATTATGATGATTTATTTAGAAGTATAAATGATTGACAAATGACAAGAAATGAGATAATGAGATGTTATCGATGAAAAATGATTAACTGTGATTGCAAACTTGCAAGTTTTAAGCATTGCAGTTTAAGACAGTACAATCCTACTCTTGCATTTATATTAGTATCTTACTGAGCTGTGGTTTTGCTCACCCCACTAAATTTCATCTCTTTCAGACTATTAAAGTTAACATCTGTCATGCGAGTTGCTAAGTGGGCATCGGAGACGGTATCTAAGCTTGGTACTGGCCACCGTTCTTCGAATCCGCTTCATTGCCTTGAGGTATATGTTCTTTGTAAATCTCTTGTTTACATGTATAGACTTTAATTAATACACAGTACGTATTTTGTTCAAAGACTCGGGATGTAACTTAGAAGTGTGGTAACGTATTGTATAGAGAATCAGTGAAATTAGAGTAGTAACTACACTGACACGGAATACAAACCTTAAAACGAAAAAGACAAATTTAGTCTATAAATTTGTAGACTGAAGAAAGTATGAGTAATAAGTGAAAGTCACAGCCTTCAGATCGTGACATTAATAAGATAATAACAAAATAATAAAAAAATAAATTATAATTAATTCCAATAGGAAATCTTCAAGGCGATTGCGAATGAGTAACACTTAAAGAATTCCTAAGTAAGAAGATTCTTCTAAGTTTATTCAGAACGATGAAAAATTTAGGAGATATTTTCAATATTAAATATTTAAATTTTAAATAAAAAGAACAAAAAAACTAATATATAAGAAATAAGATTTAAAATAAATAAATAAAAGTAATGAAACAATTGAATAACATAATAAAGTAAGGAATAATAAACTTAAATAAAATAATATTCTGATGATGGAGCCTTTTCAGGGAAGTTGAATGGTACCTTTTGAATACTCTTGAAGTGAGAAGATTTTTTTAAAGTTTATCCAGAATGATGGAAGGTTCTTAAAAGAATTTTCAATATTTAAATAATAAAAATAAATATTAAAAGACCACTAAACAAAGACTAAGTTAAAATAACATAAGATTAAAATAGTACCAATTTTGGGTGTTGTAGGGGTGCTATAACCTTCCTTACATGTAAATGAACTCTCAAATCCCAAACTCTAAAATGGAGACCAAAATCTATCATCTTAGGAAAACCTTACTTTAGATTTCTTTAGGAAGATAGAAGCAAATATGTGCCCAATTACACCTAGATAAAAAAAGATTGATGGCGACTTCATTTCTTTAATGTCTAGCGACCTAACCCTAAGAAAAATTATGATAGTCTTGTCCTAAAAAAACCAGCTTGGCTACTGAATAATCATTGTGTTCCCAAATATAAATATACACACATTGCAGTCAACAGGTTGGTGGAATTATAATTTAATAACATTGATTGTCTTTGTTAAGATTGCCAAGGATGTAATTGAATCTAGTTAAGATAACAGTATTAGATTCGAGTTCGGCACAATTCGAAAATTTGAGACTTGAAGGTCAGCTCGAGCTTGGCTTTTGAAGCTTGAGCTCGACTCGAGAGAATACTTGAGCAGCTTGAACTTGACTCGATAAGCTCGATTTGTCAATTTTTAACTATATATTAAAAGGATAAATGGTAAATTAATAATAAAATATTAAAAATATATATTAAAAAAAAGCTTGATAAGGCTCATGAGTCGTTTGACCTGAATATTAAGATGCTTGAACTTGGCTCAACTTGTTACTTAGGTAAATCAAGCTTGAGCTTAACTAAAAAATAAACGAGTCAAACTCAAGTAACCATCGAGTTGAGCTCAAGTAACTCACCGGTAGCTTGACTCGTTTACACTCCTAAAGCTTACTTTAGTTGATGAGGGCATCACTTGTAATTCATCACTTACTATAAGTTGGTTCGTGTTGTATCCATAGTGTGGATGGTGGACTAATGCAATCAATTTGATCTTGAAGAAACTTTGAGAAGAACTTTAGGTAGGCAATGCACCTCTAGAAAGCTATCTTAAAAATAATAGTTTTTCTACACTGGTGCAAACGATTTAGGAAATGTTTGTTGCTGGAATACAATGCCAACTCTTAGAAGAATTCAATTGCAATTTGAATTCCTCTTAGTACTTACTTAAATAAAGAATTAGAAAAGAGAGTGCAAGGAGTGTTCAGAAATTTCAAAATTTGAGAGAAAAATATGTTGTTTGAAAATAAACGTTTATGAAAGTATTTATAAGCTCCGATTGTTGTTAGAACCAACTTTTTATGATTAGACATCTTTTGGGTGAATAACCATGACCTTTGAAATGAATAAACATGACCAACAAATCGATTTTATTTTTCAATTTCTAGGATGAGAGTCAAATGCCTGATCAAAGGAGTTGACTGCCTTAGTGTTTTTTTTACAAACAGAGGCCATTTTATCTTGGGCAATTGACTTTCTTAGGCCATTTCACTACAGAGCACTTTGTCCTCCTTAGGGCAGTCAGCTGTTATTTTGGATAGTCAACTGCCATTTTAGGCAATCAACTTCTCAAGGTCAAATTTTTGCAACTTCATTGCAACTTCACTAAGCAAAAAAATTAAGAGAATGTTGTTTTCTTGGGTTCCCCCTTCACCAGGAACACTCAAACTGAACGTTAATGGATCCGCCTTGGGGAAACCAGGACCAGCTGGTTGCGGTGGGGTACTTAAAAACTGTAACAGCCATGCTCTCGCTCTCTTCTCCGGTCCTTTGGGCTCCCTTGATTCTAACATTGCAGAGTTACTAGCGATTAAAAATGGCCTCGACCTCGTTGTTAAATCTGGGAGAACCTCATCCTTTTCACCAATCATTGAATCTGATTCCGAGGTGGCAACTTGCTGGTGTAAAAATGCATCCAAAAGACCAAGGAAATTTTGGTCCATTTTCTGTGATATTGACTCTATGGTTCTCTCGATTGGTGATGTCTCCTTCTCCAAAGTGTCCAGAGTTGCGAACGGAATGGCCAATTCCCTTGCAAAAGCTGGAGTTCACAGGGATGAATTTTTCTGGGCCTGATGGTAAATGTAGTCTAATGCGCAGCTTCTTTTTTGGTTTACACTCCCTGCTTTTGTAGCCCCTGTTTTCTACTCGCTTTCATGCGGTGTTGTTTTCGTGGAAGAGTCACTTTTCCCTGACTTCCTTTGTTCCATCATTGAAATTGATTCTTGCCTATAAAAAAAAAATCTAATTTTCACCCACAGGCATAGTACGGTCTCCTATCTCAGTGAAAGGCACCTTCAATTTGCTTACTGCAGCTAGAGCTGTAATTTAGGACATAGGTGTTAACATGAGATTCTTGTACATGATAATCTCCTTTTTGCACTTCGTTTATCTTGATGCTTGTCAAATAACGATTCAGATATATTTTTTCACTTGGTCATTAGGTTCTTTTCGCATGATTGATTTGTTGAGTGTGCAGCAATTGCATTTATATGTTCATCAATTTTTCTTTTCATATCCGATGTGAAATTGAAATATCTTAATAACTTACTCTCGTTTGAACAAGCTTCATTTCTGTCTTCTCTTCGGACATTATGTATTGCCTAGTATCAAGATCCCGATGTATGCTTCCTTTTGAAGTGAAACCTTGCATTTTTTTTTTTGGTGGAAAAACTTTTTACTATAAACCCGAGCGGAACAGTGAGAAAAGTGAAGAGCAAATCAGCAAAAGTTTTCAGTCGCTTCAGCATAGTAAACCCGTTCTTGGTTTTTGCTTTCCGTGAGCTTGACAAACAATTAATCTTCCACTTCTGATCTAGGTTTTATGAAGCTAAACCTGCTCAAAATCTTCCTTTCTCAGCTTGGAAGCTGGGTTCTGCTCTAACAGGGCTTCTGTAACAGTCAAATGTTGCTTTGAATCTTTGATACTATCGAGCATGCTAGCAAGCATCAAGAGCCACCCTCATAGACTCTTTCTCTTCCAAAGATGTCGGGTCTTTCATCAGTATTCCACAATTACAAATAGCAGTACACTTTATAGCTCCAAATCACGCAACACAATGCACAAAATACACTTATCGTGAGGTTAATTTACTAAAATTTTTTGATTTCAGATGCCTGCACTACTAAGATTACAATATTTCTTATGCCCAATAATTAAGGGCATAACGCAAGAGGAAAGACTATAGTATGAAATGTGTTGGTACTTACAAGGATTTGGGCTCCAAAAGACTCATGGCTACTAAAAGTCTCGCATTCGCGCTTTTTTGAAGAAAAATATCGACCCAACAATGTCAATGGTATAGTAATGTCGACTGACGGACGTAGTCTTGACATACGAAGAAGCACACGTGACGATTATGCAAAAAGGAGACTATGTTTTGTTGAAATTACTTTTTTAATTTAGTGGATTAGTTATGTCTTAGTTTAATTAACATCATATTAATAGTACATCTTGCCTAAAGTGTGTGTATATATATTCATTGTTTTAAATTGCGGTCGCGGTCGCGTTTTCAGTCACGTTGCGTTTATCGCGGTTGCGGACATAGCGGCGGTAATTACGGTCATCGCGGTCGTGATTTTTTTTAATGTCGCACAATTCTACATAAAGTGTAGTAATTGTAATTATAATCATGTAAAGTCTTGTTTTATAGTTTTTAAAGTAATTTATGATACCTCAAGTCTATTATTTATGTGAAAAAAAGGTTATTCATAATTTTTTGAACTATAGTAAAACATTTATATTTAAAAAATTACTTATGATAATTAAAAAAATAACAAATATTGAAAATAGAGATAAATAATTATGTACTAATAAGAATTAATGCCACCCGATATCATCACTTGGCATACTATCTAGTCTTTTACTTGGAAACTGATCATTTGGTGGTATGCCTGACATTTTCTGTTAAACAAATAATTATAAACGAATGAGATAGAGTCATCACATTTTTTAAACATTGATAAAAATTGAATTTCAATCATTAATTAATTACATTGTCAACCCTTTAATAAGTAATAATAAATTAATAATTTAATTCATGACATTTACATTATCAATATTCTCTTGCATTACAATAATATTTGGTTATATTATGAATTTAATATTAATTTGCCACAACCAATTAACTTAAACATTCACATTTATATATCAATATCAAATTATCAATATTAATTTTTTTCTTAAGTTATAATAATATTCAATACCATTTGTAATAAAAAATATTTAACACCATATATTTAATTACTTTATAAATTTTACTTTAAAAAATTAAATTAATAATCTAAATTAAACATTACTTAATAATTTTTTAATTCAGATAACCTAATATTATTTATCATGATCCATAATATTAAGTAATATTAATTCTTAAAAATTAATATGTTGTTAGTCGTTACCAAAAAAAATTCTTAAACATTAAACCCATTAGCCATCATAAATTAGTGAAATAACACATTTTTTTATTAGAGTAAAATACCAATTATCAAATATAAGTCATTATCAAATATTTATGATTTAACCAACAAAATTAAATCAACATTTTAAGATTAACTTAATTAATCTCTAGTTTCTACCCACAATCGGACTACCCAATCGGCCAATCCTATTCCCATTACCCAATTCTCCCTAATCCCCATCACCTTCATCTTGTGATCCTCGTCTCTCTCCTTCCCTTGAGCCTTGAATCAGATCTGATCTGAAGAGAACACCGGTCGATCATGCACATGCCTCCGACACAGCCCCTCACCAACTCACCCACCGTTGACCGACCCCCTTCACGCCCTCACCCAGTCACCCTCACCCCTTGGGCCTCTCAGTCAGCCAGCCAAGCCTCACGGCTCACTCAGCCTTGCGTCCCCACCACCGCCCTCTTCGCAACCTGTCCAGAGCAGCCTCAGCCCTTAAATCCCAGTCTCGTTTCTCGTTTCTCTTCATTTCATTTTCATCACCCTCATCTCGTGACCCTCGTCTCTCTCCCTCCCTCGAGCCTTGAATCAAATCTGATTTGAAGAGAACACCGGTCGATCATGCACACGCCTCCGACACAGCCCCTCACCAACTTACCTACCGTTGACCGACCCCCTTCACTCCCTCACCCAATCACCCTCACCCCTTGGGCCTCTCAGTCAACCAACCAAGCCTCACGGCTCACTCAGCCTTGTGCCCCCGCTACCTCCCTCTACATAACCTGTCCAGAGCAGCCTCAGCTGTAAAACTCAAATTTTATTATACTATATATCATATTTGTACATGATTGACAGTGGAGATAAATTCTTTTAGTAAAATTAAAGAAAACATTGAATGTGAATTTCCACTGTTCATTTTAAGTTATGATTTATAGTATGGTGTATAAAAGAAAGAAAAACAAATATCAAAGTGCAACAAGAAATAGATGGGATTTAATCTGGATAAAAAAAGGTTGAAGATTGTATTTATAATGTGAAAGCATTAAATGAAGGTGTGAAAGGAAATAATAGCTGTAGGACAAACAAAGAAAAGAATGAGATGAAAACCAATAATCGTTGGCTGTAAGTGGCGTGAACTGGAGAGGATGGAAAAAAGAAGAGAAAATTTGTCAAAGGGACTGCAGCAAGAGACTTTACCATCGTTCCTTTTTGGCTATAGTTTTCTTCGGTTTTTAATGTATGAAAGATGTGAAATGATGAAAGAAAACGGGATAAGAAACAAATGGTAAATTTTGAGTGGATTAGAATGGTTATATAAGAAGGAATACATGAGGAAAACTGATTTAGCAAACTTCATCTTCTTCAAAATCCTTCTCGCCCATTCTGTTTTCACTGCAAGCTCACCATTAGTTCTTTTGTTTCTCTCATGCATGAGCCATGAAACTTTATCTTTTAGTTAGCCAAAACTTTTCTCCAGTGTTGAATAGCTAAGGAACAAGAGAAGTAAAGCTAAGTGAGGCAGAAAAGCACTCTGTTCTGGAAGTGTAACTCAGTTAAGGTGAGTTCCATATTTCTATGGTTCCTTTGATATTTAATGGTAGATTTCTATGTTTTACAACGTAATAAACATAGATATAGCCTTGTTTTAGTTGAATCTTGTTGGCATATATAAGAAACACGATGGGCGAATGGGATTATCCAACAGCTTGCCAAATTGGCGAGCAAGGGGTACTCGCCCAAAGGATGAGGCGAGTTCAATGGAATGCATGAATCGGTGATACAATATTCGCCAACATCTTATGGATAATCAGAATAATAGCCGGATGAGCGAGGACCAATGATCGCCCAAAAAGGTGAGAATGGCGAACTCACAAACATAGGACGACGAGTAGAATTTTGGGGCGAGCTCTCATGTTGGGCGAGCTCCAAAGAATAAGCCACTATGAATGGCGAGTTGAAATTTTGGGCAAACTCCCATATTTAAAGCCAATATATGATGGTGAATTGAATTGTGGGCGAGCTCCCACGAATAGGCTAATATATGACGAGTAACGTTGGGCGAGCTCACCCGTGTAAGCCAATTAACATATGGCGAACTCTTTTGAGCGAGCTAGTAGATTATTAAGTCTTGCCAAAGTGCTGAAAATATCTGAAAAGAATATAATTAATAGTTTTAATAAATTATTTTGCAGCCAGGAATTAGGACTCGATAAAAGCGATCGGGAAGCAAGGCCACGTAAGACCAGGTAATGGAGATATGTGTGAAGTGAATGCATGTCCTGTGGAGTTAAATTTTATGAAAATTTATTGAGAAATTGTTTTGGTTTATGACATGCATTGGTTTGATAATTGTTTTGATTTGGGCGAGCTACAAAGTCGAACCTAATTTGTTGTTGGGCGAACTGGTAAGGGTGGGCGAGCCAAACCTTTTATGATGTTTTGGGCGAAGAACCCTTTTTATGATATCTTGGGCGAGTGACCCTGTTTTAAATAGAAATCCGGGCAAGCCAAAGTAGGCGAACCCCTTTTATAATGTTTTGGGGCGAGCGATCCTTGTTTTAATGAAATCCGGGCGAGCCAAGGTGGGTGAACTCTTTTAATGTTGTTTTCAGGCGGGCGACCCCTGTTTTTCATGAAAAGGGCGAGTTGACCATGGGCAATGCCATAATGGGCGAGCCACTTCGGGCGAGCCAGTTTACTTATTTTTAAAAGGCTAAAGTTGGCGGGCGAACACTAGTTCACCGCACTGGCGAGTTGACCATGGGCAAACAGATTTCAATTTGTATTCTCTACGAAAATGAGAATAATACCTTTTCAAAATTATTATTTATTTAAATGATTTAAATTCATAAATGTGTTTGCTTAAAGGTATTTTGAGCTATAGAAATGATTTTGAGACTTTAGGCCCTGAGTTCATGCATTATTATTCATGTAACTAAGTGACCCGCCTGGGGCGAGGGCTCGGGTCAATAGACCAACGAGTGCACTCCAGGGTGTCACAAGGCTGATGGACCCGCCAATTCATTAGTGGTCTCGAGGTCACTTGGCAAGTGGACTCGAGGACCACCTATAGATTATGACCATAGATCTAGCCAAGATAGTTGTGAGGGGCGATGGCCTACGGGTGCACCCCAAAAGCGGACTACTTATGTTCCTGGGGGAACAATGAGAGCATGATTTGTTTGTTGCCTAGTCTTAACTTATTGATTTCTGTTTACTGAAAGGATCTATTGAATCCTGTTTAATGTTAACTATATCCATTGTTTTCCTAATGGGTTTGATTGTTAGGACAAATATGACGTTTTGGGGATATAGTTTTTATTTTTATAAAGCAGCATACACCTTCCTTACTGAGCACGTTGTCGCTCACTTCTTATTTTCCACTGCACAGATTATTAATCTTGAATTAAGAGAATTACCTTCCAGTGATTTGAAATCGAAGGTATGTTATATTCTTTTATATATTCAGTAAAATGGTACAGTACTACTTTAAATAGAAGGGAATGTATAAACATTCTTAAGGGAACAATTTTAATAATTCATATTTCTATATGTAAGAGGGATAAGAGTACTAATTCTTATTAAAGTGTTAAGAGCTGTTAAGTATCACAGACAGCCCAACCGGTAAGTAACTGTAAATTATAAGTAAATATTATGTTATACTGTGGATTTGGGATGTTATAGATTTAATGGTATCAGAACAAGGTTGGTCGGATGTCTAGTGATGCTTAAAGTGAATAGTACACATTCCCTGTATGACTGTATAATCTGAATATATAATTGATATATTAATGATAGTGATAAACGATTTCTGTGGTACAGATATGAGTGGAAGGATGAGGATACGCTCAGTGAGAGGTATAGGCTGAGGTAGGGTGGCACAAATTTCGGAACCGTAGACACCGGAACCTACCCCAAGACCTCCACGTCTTATATAGCCAGAGAGCATTGATACTCGTGTGAATCGAGTGGAGAGGCTAGTAGCCAATTTTATGGCTATGTATCAGGCGGATTGAGCCGCAGATAGGGCAGAGAGGGAGAGAGCCACAGCTCCTGCAGCCCTAGTAGAGGCGCCAGTACCGCCACAGCCGGTACCAGTTATACCCGAGCCTTAGCCTATTCCACCACCGGTACCTCAGCCACAGGTAGTTCCACCACAGCCATTGATTCAGCCCCTAGAGATATGGAGTCATATTGTGATGTGGCATTGGTGAAATCATTTAAGAAGTTGGATGCACCTATGTTTAAAGGTACTAGGGATTCATTGGCGGCAGAACAGTGGGTTATTGAGATTGATAGTTTCTTAAGATTTTGAGATGTTCAGAGACAGAGAAGGTAAGCCTAGCGGTATTCCAGTTGGCAGATGATACGAGACATTGGTGGAAGGCCACTCAGACCATATTATTTGCTCAGTATCAGGATCTGTCATAGGATATATTTGTGGATACTTTTCGAAGGCAGTATATTCCTAACACTGCTCAAGAAAAATTACAGCAGGAATTCATGGATTTAGTTCAGAGTAGCATGTCAGTGGACGAGTATGAGGCCAAATTCACTACATTGAGCCGTTTTGATCCACAGACTAGTGCGAATACCAGGTATAAGATTTCGAGGTTTAGGGCTGGTTTGAGGCCATCTATCAGAATGAAGCTAGCCCCATTTGATATTTTGACCTATGATGAGATAGTTCGACGGGCTCAGCTATGTGAGAGAGATTATGAGTAGTTCTAGCTCGATTTCAGTAGTAAGAGTAAAGGTAAAGCAAAGGGAAAGGCTAAGAGGTTTATGGAGGATAGACCAGGTAGAGAGCAGCTTAAGAGGACTAGACCTACAGGCATACAGATTTCAAAAAGCAGATTTGATAGACCAGTAGTTTCTACTCCTGCTAGTGGCCCTACCACTACTCAGAGAAGTGTTGTGCCCTTATGTAGACATTGTGGAAGGTCGCATAGGTCACGCCCTTGTCCTTTAATGTCTGGGGCATGTTTTAAATGTGGACAGATAGGGCACTTTATTAAGAATTGCCCGATGCTCAGAGAGTTAACTGCTTCTACTAGACCTCCTGTATTACCTCCTATAGCGGCCCCGACAGCTCAAAGTGAGCCAGAGAAAGCGACACCCTCACAGCCTAGGCGGGCGACAGCCACAGAGAAGGGTAAGAAGGTTGTGACTCAGGGTCGGGTGTATGCATTGGATCAGGAGACTGCCGACTCCTCTATTGATGTGATTAAAGGTAAAGTTTATCTTTTTGATATTCCCGTAATTGCCTTATTTGATCTAGGTTCTACCCATTCGTTCTTATCGCCTACATATGTTAACAGGACCCAGTAGAGCCGGAATGGTTAGAGTATACTTTGCAAGTGAAAACTCCTTTTAATGATTTTCAGAGGACGGATGTTGTATATAGGAATTGTAAATTAACTATAGGAGAGAAGGTTATGACAGCTAACTTAATTTTGTTAAACATATATGATTTTGATATCATTTTGGGTATGGATTGGTTAGCTGCAAACCATGTTAGTTTGGATTGTAATACTAAGTTTATTACCTTCTCTCATCCCAAAAAGTACATTGTAAAGTTACTATAAATTAATAAAATGTATGTGAATATATGTTTATGAGATGACATGTGTACTGAAATCGTGGTTGTGTATGAATGTTTATAAAGGATATACTGCTAGTGTCGAGGATGTAGAAAGGAAACATTTAGAGATCTAAGAGATTCCTATGGTTAAGGACTTCTCGGATGTATTTCCAGAGGATTTACCAGGGTTACCACCGGATCGAGAGACGGAGTTTATGATCGAGTTGGTACCCGGTACGGAGCCGATTTCTAGACCCCTATATCGGATGGCACTGACAGAGTTAGATGAGCTCAAGAAGCAGCTCCAAGAGTTATTAGATAAGGGATTTATACGTCCCAGTATGTCACCTTGGAGAGCTCCAGTACTATTTGTTCAGAAGAAGGATGGTAGTCTCCGGTTATGTATATATTATTGGATGTTGAATCGGGCTACCATTAAGAATAAGTATCCATTACCTAGGATTGATGACCTGTTTGATCAGCTCAAGGGTGCACAGGTATTTTCCAAGATAGATCTCCGATCAGGCTATCACCAGTTGAAAATTAAGGAGTCAGATGTGCATAAAACAATATTTTAGACTCGCTATGGTCACTATGAGTTCTTAGTGATGCCTTTTGGGTTAACAAATGCCCCTGCAGCTTTTATGAGTTTGATGAATGAGGTGTTTCATCCATTTTTAGATAAGTTTGTCATAGTATTTATAGATGACATCCTGATTTATTCTAAGACTCCTGAAGAGAACAAGCAGCATTTGTAGATTGTTTTACAGACCCTCAGAGAGCGAAAATTGTATGCTAAGCTTAGTAAATGCGAGTTCTGGCTTGACCATATTACATTTCTCGGACATGTAATGTCGAAGGACGGGGTATTAGTTGATCCGTCCAAGATAAAGGCCATTGTTCAGTGGGAAAGGCCTAACACGGTTACTGAGATACGGAGTTTCTTAGGTCTTGCTGGATATTATCGCAGGTTTGTGGAGAGATTTTCTAGACTTGTTGCTCCATTGACATAACTCACATGTAAGGATGTGAAGTTTGAGTGGAATGATGCGTGTGAGCATAGTTTTCTTCAGCTTAAGAGGAGATTGACTAGTGCTCCCGTATTAATACTTCCTAGCGGATCAGGTGGATTTATGGTGTATATCGATGCATCCGCTCAAGGTTTAGGGTGTGTGCTCATGCAGCATGGTCGGGTTATAGCCTATGGTTCTTGACAGTTGAAGGATCATGAGAGGAATTACCCGACACATGACTTGGAGCTAGCCGCAGTAGTGTTTGCACTAAAGATATGGCGGCATTACTTGTACGGGGAGAAATTTCATATATATACAGACCATAAGAGTCTGAAATATATATTCTCATAGCGAGAGTTGAATTTGAGGCAGTGACAGTGGATGAAACTGTTAAAGGATTATGATTGTGAGATTCTGTATCATCCAGGTAAAGCTAAGGTAGTAGCAGATGCACTGAGCCGTAAGCATGTTGGCATGGTATCTTACATGATGATCAAGGAACATGATTTGATAGAGCAGTTCTCTAACCTCAGTCTAACAGTTATTTCCTCTGACCAGTATGGATTTATGGCTAGTTTCCGTATAGAGCCGGATTTGATAGATCGAATCAAGGAAGCTCAGAGGAGTGATGATTATTGCATTGGGATTGCCAGTCAGATTCAAATGGGAGTTGAGTCAGATTTTGAGATTGGCATTGATAAGATATTGAGGTTTAGAGGTCGGACATGTGTTCTCGGTGATCAGCAGATACGAGATTTGATTTTATCAGAGGCTCATACCTCTAGATATACCTTACATCCGGGTAGTACTAAGATGTACCAGAATCTCCGGAGAGTGTATTGGTGGCCTAAAATGAAAAAAGACATCGCTGATTTTGGTGCTAGATGTATAACATGCCAACGGATTAAGATTGAACATCAGAAGCCTGTAGGTATGCTTCGACCACTATTAATTCCTACATGGAAATGGGAGCATATTACTATGGATTTTATTATGGGATTACCACGGACCCGGAAGGGGTATGATGCTATTTGGGTGATAGTAGATAGATTGACTAAATCTGCTCATTTCTTAGCCATGAGATCTATAGATTCAGTTAGTGCATTGGCCGATTTGTATGTCAGGGAGATAGTGAGGTTACATGGTGTTCCAGTGAGTATCACCTCTGATAAGGACTCCCGCTTCACCTCTCATTTCTGGGAGAGATTTCAGGAGGCTATGGGATCCCAGCTGAATTTTAGCATCGCTTTTCATCCACAGACTGATAGACAGTCCGAGCGTATGATACAAAAGCTCGAGGATATGTTGAGAGCGTGTGCATTGGATTTTAAAGGTTCATGGGACGATCACTTACCCCTGGCAGATTTTGCTTATAATAATAGCTTTCATACGAGTATCGGCATGCCGTATGAGGCCTTGTATGGCAGAAGATGCAAATCCCCGATAGCATGGGAAGAAGTGGGGGACCGTAAACTGTTAGCTCCCGATTTGGTCGAGCAAGCTTCTCGTGATGTACGAATGATCTGTGAGAAGCTCAGAACAGCTCAGAGTCGGCAGAAGAGTTATGTAGATACCAGACGCCGACCATTAGAGTTTGTAGCGGGTGATTATGTATTCTTAAAGGTCTCACCGTCTAAAGGTATTATGAGATTTGGGAAGAGAGGAAAATTGAGTCCCCGATACATTGGACCTTATGAGATCTTAGATCGCGTTGGAGATGTGGCATATCGGTTAGCACTACCACCAGAGTTATCGGGAGTGCATAACGTATTCCATGTCTCGATGTTAAGAAAGTACCATCTAGATCCTTCTCACATGATTCGACATGAGTCACTGGAGATCAGAGAGGACATGAGTTACGTTGAGAAACCTGTACGAATCCTGGATAGGAAGGATAAAGTATTGCGATCTAAGACGATTCCTTTGGTTAAAGTGCTCTAGCAGTATCATAACGAGGAGGAGGCTACTTGGGAGTTAGAGAGCCTTATGCGTGAGAGGTATCCAGAGCTCTTTTAGTGACAGGTCCAAATTAAATTTGGAGGACCAAATTCCTTAAGGTGGGGAGAAATGTAAGACCTGAATTTTATTATACTATATATCATATTTGTACATGATTGATAGTGGAAATAAATTCTTTTAGTAAAATTAAAGAAAACATTGAATGTGAATTTCCACTGTTCATTTTAAGTTACGATTTATAGTATGGTGTATAAAAGAAAGAAAAACAAATATCAAAGTGCAACAAGAAATAGATGAGATTTAATCTGGATAAAAAAAAGGTTGAAGATAGTATTTATAATGTGAAAGCATTAAATGAAGGTGTGAAAGGAAATAATGGCTATAGGACAAACGAAGAAAAGAATGAGATGAAAACCAATAATCGTTGGCTGTAAGTGGCGTGAACTGGAGAGGATGGAAAAAAGAACAGAAAATTTGTCAAACGGACTGCAGCAAGAGACTTTACCACCGTTCCTTTTTGGTTGCAGTTTTCTTCAGTTTTTAATGTATGAAAGACGTGAAATGATGAAAGAAAACGGGATAAGAAACAGATGGTAAATTTTGAGTGGATTAGAATGGTTATATAAGAAGGAATACATGAGGAAAACTGATTTAGCAAACTTCATCTTCTTCAAAATCCTTCTCGCCCATTCTATTTTCACTGCAAGCTCACCATTAGTTCTTCCGTTTCTATCATACATGAGCCATGAAACTTTATCTTTTAGTTAGCCAAAACTTTTCTCCAGTGTTGAAGAGCTAAAGAACAAGAGAAGTAAAGCTAAGTGAGGCAGAAAAGCACTCTGTTCTGGAAGTGCAACTCAGTTAAGGTGAGTTCCATATTTCTATGGTTCCCTTGATATTCAATGGTAGATTTATATGTTTTACAACGTAATAAACATAGATATAGCCTTCTTTTAGTTGAATCTTGTTGGCATATATAAGAAACACGATGGGTGAACGGGATTATCCAACAGCTTGCCAAATTGGCGAGCAAGGGGTACTCGTCCAAAGGATGAGGCGAGTTCAATGGAATGCATTAATTGGCGATAAAATATTTTATGGATAATCAGAATAATAGTCGGATGGGCGAGGACCAATAATCGCCCAAAAAGGCGAGAATGACGAACTCACAAACATCGGACGACAAGTAGAATTTTGGGGTGAGCTCCAAAGAATAAGCCACTATGAAGGGCAAGTTGAAATTTTTGGTGAACTCCCATATTTAAAGCCAATATATGATGGCGAATTGAACTATGGGCGAGCTCCCACAAATAAGCTAATATATGACGAGTAACGTTGGGCGAGCTCACCCGTGTAAGCCAATTAACGTATGGCGAACTCTTTTGGACGAGCTAGTAGATTATTAGGTCTTGCCAAAGTGCTGGAAATATTTGAAAAGAATATAATTAATAGTTTTAATAAATTATTTTACAGTCAGGAATTAGGACTCGATAAAAGCGATCGGAAAGGCGATCGAGAAGCAAGGCCACGTAAAACCAGGTAAGGGAGATGTGTGTGAAGTGAATGCATGTCCTATGGAGTTAAATTTTAAGAAAATTTATTGAGAAATTGTTTTGATTTATGACATGCATTGGTTTGATAATTGTTTTGATTTGGGCGAGCTATAAAGTCGACCCTATTTTGTTGTTGGGTGAATTGGTAAGGGCGGGCGAGCCAAACCTTTTATGATGTTTTGGGCGAAGAACCCTTTTTATGATATCTTAGGCGAGTAACCCTGTTTTAAATAGAAATTCGGGCAAGCCAAACTAGGCGAACCCCTTTTATAATGTTTTGGGGTGAGCGACCCTTGTTTTAATGAAATCAAGGCGAGCCAAGGTGGGCAAACTCTTTTAATGTTGTTTTGGGGCGGGCGACCCTTGTTTTTCATAAAAGGGGCAAGTTGACCATGGAAGTGCCTCCTTGGGCAAGTTAACCATGGGCAATGCCATAATGGGCGAGCCGCTTTGGGCGAGCTAGTTTACTTATTTTTAAAAGGCTAAAGTTGGCGGGCAAACACTAGTTCACCGCATTGGAGAGTTGACCATGGGCGAACAGATTTCAATTTGTATTCTCTACGAAAATGAGAATAATACCTTTTCGAAATTATTATTTATTTAAATGATTTAAATTCATAAATGTGTTTGCTTAAAGGTATTTTGAGCTATAAAAATGATTTTGAGACTTTAGGTCTTGAGTTCATGTATTACTATTCATGTAACTGAGTGACCCGCCTGGGGCTATGGCTCGGGTCAATAGACCAACGAGTGCACTCCAAGGCGTCATAAGGCTGATGGACCCGCCAAGTCATC
Source organism: Heritiera fomes (assembly GCA_032173925.1). NCBI lineage: Eukaryota > Viridiplantae > Streptophyta > Magnoliopsida > Malvales > Malvaceae > Heritiera > Heritiera fomes. Next base: position 38,348,243 of record JAPDPM010000007.1, read on the forward strand.
AGCGGTCTCAAGGTCACTTGGCAAGTTGACCCGAGGACCACCTATAGATTATGGCCATAGATCTAGCCGAGATAGCCGTGAGGGGCGATGGCCTACGAGTGCACCCCAAAAGTGGACTACTTATGTTCCTGGGAGAGCAATGAGAGCATGATTTGTTTGTTGCCTAGTCTCAACTTATTGATTTCTGTTTACTGAAAGGATCTATTGAATCCTGTTTAATGTTAAATATATCCATTGTTTTCCTAATGGGTTTGATTGTTAGGGCAAATATGACGTTTTGGGAATATAGTTTTTATTTTTATAAAGCAGCATATACCTTCCTTACTAAGCACGTTGTCTGCTCACTCCTTATTTTCCACTCCACAGATTATTGATCTTGGATTAAGAGAATTACCTTCCAGAGATTTGAAATCGAAGGTATGTTGTATTCTTTTATATTTTCAGTAAAATGGTACAGTACTACTTTAAATAGAAGGGAATGCATAAACATTCTTAAGGGAACAATTTTAATAATTCATATTTCTATATGCAAGAGGGATAAGAGTACTAATTCTTATTAAAGTGTTGAGAGCTGTTAAGCATCACAGACAGCCCAACCGGTAAGTAAGTGTAAATTATAAGTAAATATTATGTTATACTGTAGATTTGAGATGTTACGTCAGCCCTCAAATCCCAATCTCATTTCTCTTCATTTCATTTTCATCTTTTGTTGATTTCTGAGTTGATTCTGCTCCCTGTCGTTGCTTGCTTTGCTTGTGTGTGACTGAGCTGAGTCCAGAGACTCTGAGTTGTGCTTGTGCAATCTGATTTTTTGTTGATTAATTGACTTTGATATGGTCTTGATGATTGATGTTTGAAAGCTTAGGCATTGTACTTGGGGAATCTGATTCTAGTTGTCTGCTACTCTGCTTTTGAAATTTTTTTTCTTTTGTTTTCTTCTGTCTGAAAGGTAACGGTGGTAGCGGTGATAACGGACTGCTATCATCGTTATCCTCCGTTATGGCGTTTTATAACGCCCGTTATCAGCCGCTATGGGTGTGAGCCATACTCACATTTGTTATACCTGCAATAGCGGTGGCGGCCACTGTCGCTACTGCGAGATAGCTGCCGCTATTTGAAACACTGTATATATTATGTATATTAAACTCATAATGGAATAGATTTATACATGAATCACATGAAAAGATTTCTTTACTCTATATATATATATATATATATATATATATATATATATATATATATATATGTAAAATTATCAACAATCTTTTAATCGAGTATTAAAAAAAATTGTTGCATATTATAAGGTTTCAATTCGAATCCAAACAATTTTATTCTTATTCTTAATTATTAAAGATTTCCTTTGTAACCAAATATATATATATATATATATAAATAGAGTTGGTTTATTAAGTTTCATAATTAAAAAAAAAAAAGAAAAGAGAGTAACAAATTCACTCTCTCTCATTCCCTTTCGAATGCAAGTTAAAGGACACAAACGAACATGTTCATTATAAAAAGCCAAACCCTGCATAAGTCAAGCGCAAGTATAATCTTTTAGCTTAAAAACATTCTCTGCCATTCTTTCTCCGCCCAAAATTATCTCTTTTTACTTTCACGCACTAACTTGAACATTGGAACAAATTTCATTGAAAACAAAATATCTTGTCTGACCTTTTATTTTACAAATTAATAAAGAAACATCGAATTATCTTCTTTTTCACATAAAGATAATATATCACCTAGCAACCTTGCATTTCATATACTAGTAAATTACTCCGCGCTATGCTGCATGGAAAATTGAAAGAATGGTGGTTTTTCTTTTAATTTTTAAATTTAATATTATAATTTTTAAGTAAATATATCCCCTTATTTATTTTGCTGAATCAAAAATATTTCATTAAAAAGAGTCATAAAGACTCAGATAAAAAGTTGAAAGAGGTTATACCAAAACCCCATCAAAATCAGTTTCAAACTTTTTTTATAAAAATTAAATTGATTTACAAAATATTTATTTTTTCTCAGTTTTTTTAATTATTTGAAATTATACTATTTTATATAAAATTTATTATTATATTTTCTAATTATTAAAAATATTATATTATATTACTATTATTGTTTTTATTGATGTTTCATTTGTTAACAAACAAACTTTTTTTTATTTTAGTAATAATAATAATGAATTATTATTATTTTCTATTAACATTTGAAATCAATTTTTAAAAAAAATAAATTATAAGAATTTCCTTACATTTTAATAAATTTAATTCTATGATTTCCAACCTAAAACAATATTTTAAAATTTGTTATTACAACTTAAGTTGACCGACGTTTTAGAGTCTATTCTACACATGATAAACATTAATTACCATTTAATTGAATTTTTCTATTTTGTTGGCAACTAGAATGGGTAATTTTAGACACAATACGATAATTCGATATTAAAACAACATAAAAATATAAAAATAACCGAACTAAATTTAATAAAAATTATATAAGAACTTAGTAAAAATTAAAAAGAATAGTTTTTATTTCTATTTTATATAACACAAATAAAATTATATAAAACAGGACAAACACAAATAGGCAAACTTTTTCCAAGTTGGTTCTAATTATTTATTTGAAATAATGTTCAAATGACAATAATAAAACCTACCATGTAATTTGATAGCAATTGATGTTTTCCAATTAATTTGATTGCTAAGGGGTCGTTTGACATAGTTTTCCTGTTTTCTGTTTTATGTTTTATTCTGTTTTTGTTTTGTTTTATTTTTAATTTTTGAAAACAAAAAACATGTTTGTTTAATATTGTTACGTTTTGAAAACAAATATTTAAATTGATTCAGATATAATAATTCAATTCACAAAATAAAATTTTAAAAATTAAATAAAAATAATATATTTATTAAATAATAATATGTAGAGAATATTAAATAATATTATTTTATATTATTTAATACTAATATTAAATATTTCCATTTAATCATATACAAATTTAATATAATTTAAATAATATTATAATTAAATATAATATTAAAAAAATAATATTATTTAATTTAATTTAATAATTATAAATTATATTTAATAATTTTTATTTAATTGTAATAATAATATTACGTTATTAAATAAAATATTTAACTAATTAATTTATCATAAATTATATAGTTATTAAAATATATTATATTTAGTATAAATAATATTATTTATTGTTAAGTATTTACTTATTGTCGCAACGGTTTCGCGCTCAACGATTTTGAAAACATTTAAAAACAAAGGGAGTCGCCACCAATTTTTTTTGACAAGGTGTGATTGGTCACCTCAAAATTTTTATCTTTTGAACAAAATCTCAAAATTAATTAAGTTTTATTAAAAAGATAATTTTTGGTCTGCGAAAACAAAAGTTAGGCTAGGGAGTACAGTTACGTGTGGGAAAGGATTAACACCCCCACAACGCCCGTTTAAAAAACAGTACCATTGTAATCATTTGTTATCCTTTGGTTTTAATAAAATGGTTTTAATTTAACATTTAAAAAAAAACTCCATTTATTTTGAAATCATTTTTTATTTGTATTAATTTTGAAACATTTAAATTTTATTTTTTATTTGAAATAAGTGAAAATCTTTTATATTGAAAATTATTCCGAAGTACCCCAATACTTCTGGTAGCATTTCGGATAATTTCCTCACCTAGGGATTTCTTAAGAATCACTACTTGTGAGTTCTATAGAATCTCATCATCGGAAGATTCACACCCGCTTCAAAAATTATTATGAATGCATATGATGCAAACAGATAATGAATGATGCAAATGAATTTTTATAAAAAAATAAATTTTTTATTTTTATTTTTAATAAAAATTTAAATTATTGAAAAATCATACTAAATATGCCAATACTCTGGTAACATTTAATAGACTCTTCTCACCTAGGAATCAGTCAAGAAATCACTACTTGTGAGTTTCATGACATCCCATCATCGGACAAGTTTATTATATGTTGTTAGCATTGCTTAATAATAAATAGAAATTATGTATTCTTCATATTTCATTTATTTATATTTGTTTAAAAACATTTATGTGACCTATCTACTAACCACATGTCCTTCTAAATTTATTATTCAACATATATTATAATCCACATATTTTCCTTATATAATAATAATAATAACAATAAAAACATAATAATAATAATAATAATAATAATAATAACAACAACAACAACAACAACACCAACAACAACAACAACAACACAATAATAATAATAATAATAATAATAATAATAATAATAATAATAATAATAATAACAAACAAAAGGTTAGAAAAATCATACCCAAATTGAAGCCCAAGTTGCAAAGAAGTGGATTTGCTGTTGGGCTTAGTAAATGGCAGCCCAAAATAGGAAAGCCCGCAAGGTCCAGCTACCCAATCAGCCATGAATTAGGTCGCGAAGGCATCGGGTCAACGGGTGAGGCGCGTGGAGGGCTAGCTAGACGCGGGTCTGGTGCGCGAATCCTGAGTCGGATTCGGGTTCGGGTTCGCGAGGGTCATCAGCAATTTCTTTCTTTTTTTACACTATAAAAACCTATCTTTTTTTTATTCATTTCTTTCAGACTTTCCAAAAAAAAAATTTCTTCAGAGCCTTTAGAGGCTCTCAGCCGAGGCGATTTCTGGCTGCAATGGAAAAGCTTCCTATTTTCCAAAGCTCTTCCACTTCTTCTTTTCGATTCGGACCTCGGATTCTCTCAAAAAACCTCTTGACCCCGTAGATCTGAACCCAAAGCTGTGGCCTTCAACTCAGATCCACTGCGTTCCTGCCGTCCTATGACCACCCAAGTTCTTACCAAGCCTTCTCCTCACCTTCCTCTAGGTTCCCATCGTTGGGATTTGCAAAATAACTTCCCTAACACCTTGAATCCGAAATCGCCACTACTCCCGTCTGATTTTTTTTATTTTTTGTTTTTTTGCTTTTTGGGTTTTCTGATCATGTGTTTTTTTGTTTGCCTTGATGTGTTTGATTCTTGGTTGCCTCGGGTATTTTGAGGTTTTGGAGGTCTTGGTTCTTGGGTGCATTGGCTGTTGATGGTGGTTGCTAGGGGTTTCGGGTAGAGAGACGTGGGCAATGGCAGAGGGTGGTAAGGGAGACAGATTTTGGGTCTGTGTGTGGTTGTTCGGGTGGCTGTTGTCGAAGTGATGGGTAGGCAATGGTGCTCGGGTGTGTGAAGAATGGTGTTGGAGGTTGATTTGTGATCAGGGGTGGTTCGATGATGATGATGGTGGTCTCGGGTGATGGCTTGGATGGCTGTGAGTGGAGAATTTTTGGGGCTTCGATGATGATGATGGCAGTGATGGTTTTTTGGTGTCTCGATGTTGGTGTTGGCCGAGAAGGTTGATGTAAGACCCAGTTTTATAATACTGTACACCATAAATTGGTGAATTTTGATAGTGAAAATTAAATAAATAATGATTGTTGATTGCCACTTTGGTGAAAAGCTCCTTAACTTAGGATGTAAATGGAGCAATTTCTGTGAAACACTCTATGGGCGAGTAATTATGATGGAACGGCTCGCCAAAGGGCAAGTGGGATAATTAGAATGATCGCCAATGCATGATGGCAAGTTGGACAAGGGCGAGTTTGAATTAAGGGCCATATTGGTGAATAGATAAGTTCGCCAAGTTAGTTGATTAAGATGATCGCTCGAAGGAGGCGAGGGCTATGATCGCCCCAAATGAACCTAGTGATGATCGCCCAAAGAGTGAGTATGACGAGTAACGTGATCTCCCATATAGAGGCCCAAAGGATAGCCTAGTAGGCAAGTAAGGCAATAAGATACTCGCCAAATTAAAATGCTAAATGTGATCGCTAACTTCCTGCATGAATTCTAGCAAAGTAGGCGAGTAGAGCAACACTCGGTAATCGCCAACAACTTAACTATGGAAGTGATTGCCAGTTCCCAATGTGATCGCCTAAGGGAAAGCAATCAGCTCCTAATAGTCAATTCTCAAGATGGCATCAAGACAATGTGACGATGCCAATAATCACGTAAAGGCAAACGTGGATTGGCGAGTAAAGGGCTATTGGCAAGCTGAGAAGCTAGCGATCTGGATTAAAGAGGGCGAGCTGACACATTAAGCAGCGTTGGCGAGCTGGAAATAATAAATCAAAACCGTGTAGCCAAATTTGACTTTTGTGGCTATTGTGAGAAAAATCTAATAGAGGATGAATTCTATTGGCTGAAGTAGCCATCAAAGGTAGACAAACCAAGTCAATAACTTGTAGGAAAAAAAGAGTTTCAGCCGATTTCTTTTGTTGCAATATTCTCCATGAATTAATTAAACATATGATGCTTAGAGGAGAAGGAGAATGGAAGTCAACAAAGGTGCAGCAAAAGTGGACTTTCATGACACTTTGCTACTACTACACATTATTTTCTTCAATCTGTTAAAGGCTGATCAGGTCTGCTTGTTCAGTGTAAATTAGACAAGAAATTAATTAAAGCCTGACATGGCTGGAATTTTAGTTGTTGAAATATGGAACAAAGCCTATAGAAGAAGCAAATGACGTGTGGAAGGGAGACTTCCTCGCCACCTTGAGCAGCAGTTTCTCTCCATGCATAAAATGAATTTTAATGCAACAAATGATGAAAGAAAATGGGATAAGGAACAGGTGGTAGGTTCTGATTGGATTAGCATGGCTATATAAGAAGAAACACTTGAGGAAAACTGACTGAAGCAAACTTCATTCTTTAGTTAGCTAAACCTTTCTCATCATTGAAGAGTTAAGGAATAAACAAAGTAAAGCTAAGTGAGGCAGAAAGCACTCTGTTTCTGGAAGTGCAACTCAGTCAAGGTGAGTTTCATATTTCTATGGTTCTCTTGATATTCAATGGTAGATTTCTATGTTGTGTACCGTAAGAAAACATAGATATAGCCTTGTTTTAGTTAAATCTTGTTAGAATATATAAGAAACTAGAACAAGATGTGGTCTGGAAAAATAATCGAGAATAAACAAGGAAAGTGCTAGAAAAGGTGTAAAAGTCATGAGAAACAGGCGAGCTCAGCGATTTGGGTGAGCTAAATAATATGGACAATGGCAGATGGTGAGGTCGCCACATGCTAGTTTAACTCATAGGCGAGCTCATCTCTGCATAAAAAGCCATTTATGGGAACTCAAATGCATAGGTTTGGCGAGTTGAATTGTGGGTGAGTTCCCACGTATAGGCCAGTGTAAGCATGGTGAGTTGAACAGTGGGCGAGCTCCCACGTATAAGCCAGTATATGAATGGCGAGTACATTGGGCGAGCTGGAGAATTAGTCTCAAGTCTCGCCAAAATGCTGGATATATTCGAAAAGAAAATATTAATAGTATTAATAAATTATTTTGCAGCCAGGAGTTAAGGACTTGGTAAAAGCGATCGGGAAGCAAGACTTCGTAAGACCAGGTAAGGGAGTATGTGAAGTAAAATGCATGTCCTGTGGAGTAAAATATTATGAAAATATAAAGAAAATGTTTTGGTTTATGACATGCATTAGTTTGATAAATTGTTTTGATTTGGGCGAGCTACAAAGCCGACCCCTTTGTGATGTTTTGGGCGAGCCAAAGATAGGCAACCCCTTTTGTGATGTTTTGGGTGGGCGACCCCTGTTTTAATAAATTTGGGCAAGCTACAAAGCCGACCCTTTGTGATGTTTTGAGTAAGCTAAAGATAGGTGACCCCCATTTTCACAAAATTTCGGGCGAGCCAAAGAAAAATGACCCATGTTTTAACAAAATTGGGTGAGTTGACCATAGGCAAGCCATATTGGGCAAGTTGACCATCGACGAGCCATACTGGGCGAGTTGACCATGGGCAACGCCAGAATGGGCGAACTGACCATGGGCAATTCTAGAATGGGCGAACTGACCATAGGCGAGCCGTTATGGGCGAGCCAGTTGAACCGTATTTTTCTTTAACAAAAATTTTATGAGATTTTGGGTTGTTTTACTAGGTTTTGTAAACAGTAAATATAAAACCTTTTTGGAAAATAAATCATTTTGAGAAAATGATAAAACATGTGAAATAATTCCTTAAAGGTGCTTTATGAGATATAAAGTGATGTTTTGAGGCTTTAGGCCCCGAGTTTCATGCGTTATTTTTCACGTGGCTGAGTTGTGCCATAGAGCTAGCTATATCCCGGTGAGGATACGAATGGGAGTTTTGGCCTAAGGGCATACTCCGAGGAAGCCCTGAGGGGTGATGGCCTAGGGTGCACCCAAAAAGCGGACGACTTGTGTTCCTGGGGAACGATGATAGTATGATTTATTTGTAGGGTGATGCCTAGTCTCAACTTACTGATTTCTATTTACTGAAAGGATTTACTGAATCCTGTTTGCTATTTACTACATTTTATTGTAAACTGTTTAACTAGTGATTTGAATGATGTATTGAGGATACTGTTTACTATATCCACTGTTTTTCCTACTTGGTATGATTTTAAGAAAAATAAATACTTTGTGGCATATAGTTTTGCTTTATTTAAAGCAGCATACGTCTCCTTTACTGAGCGTGTGGTTCACTCACCCATTTATTTTAACTCCACAAATAAAAGACATGGGGTTAGAGAATTATCTCCCAGATGAATATAGCTACATATAATATGAAATCCCAAATTTCCATGTATTCCTCTATGTTTGTAAAGTATTATAACCTAATATGATTAAATGAATATGAAGTTGATATGAAAATGATGTATGGAACATGGAAGAAGTAATGAAATGGAAAGTCAAATAGTCAAGGAATTTAATGGACATCAGGAAAATAATTGAGGTATGAGAAAAGAATTAATATCAGAAAATTAAGTGTAAGTCAAGACAAGTGTATATGGAAGAAAGAAGACCAATTAAATGAATGGTCAAATAATGATGGTCAAAGAGTTAAAGAGCCAAAAGGTTAAGGGCTAAGAGGAAATGATTTAATTGGATGATAAAATAGATATCAGAATTTTTAGGTAGTTAAATGAGATGTGGCTGATATGAACGGAAGAAAAAGGAATTAAATGGTCAAAGAAGGGTCAAAAGCATAGTCAAAAAGGAAGCATGGCTGAGATGAGATGATTATGGGATAAGGATGGCATTAAATGAGATGGCATGAGTCACCATCTTTAGCCATCACCAATCGGCAGTAACACTCCCTTTCCCTCACTCTCGTTCCTTCTCCAAGTTTCCATAAGTTCCATCCCATATCCACCTTGACAAACACCCTTGTTTAGTAACCAAATCGTTAAGTTTGTTAGACGAAAAACGATCATAGTCACTAGACGAGGCTATATCCGAAGTTTGGTGGATTGATTTCAAGTATTGGAGGAGATCTCAACATTTGAGATTTTGATCTCTAGTGAAGGTAAGAGAAGAAGATGATTTGTTCAATTATGTTCATGATATGGAGTTGTATGGAGTTGATATGATATGTGTATGTTGTTTAATTTAAGGTTTGATTTGGTATGATGATTTCAGATTTGAAGGAGTAAAAGCTAGGGTTACGCTCCAAGTGATTTCGCGTTTCCGAAGGAATTAAGGTAAGAAATTTATGTAACGGATGTAAGGTGGCTATGTCCGCATGTTTTATGATGTGTGTATGTGATTTGGAAAGAAACATCAACTGGTTTTGTGCAGGAAAAGATGCATTTTCGGACTTGTCTCCTAGTACCAATTAGGCTGGGGCAGTCGACTGCCATAAAGAGAAGTCGACTGCCTAGAGACAACCAAAACGTCATTTTCCGAAAACCGATGCAAACCAGTCGACTGCTATGTAAGCCAGTCGACTGCTATTTACCCAGTAAGCATTATGTTTCAAACCAGTCGACTGCTATATGGGACAGTCGACTGCTATTTTCCAAAATGCATTCTGTTTCAAACCAGTCGACTGCTATATGGATCAGTTGACTGCTATTTGCTAAAATGCATTCTGTTTTAAAACTAGTCGACTGCTATATGTTCCAGTCGACTGCTATTTGCTAAGAAGCATTCTGTTTGAAAACCAGTCGACTGCTATATGGACCAGTCGACAGCCCCCATGTATTTTCAAAGATGAAAATATCGGAATTTTAAATGAAAATAATTTCGATAAATGAAAGTATGCAGCAGCAGCCGACTGCCCTGTGAAGCCAGTCGACTGCCCTGTTTTGAAAAGAGATTTTTACACTTATTTTCAGAAAGTATGAAATGTCATGGCAAGAAGCTATATGGCATATGTTTTGAGATTATGCACTATCATGTTTATAGTAGGGGCTCTGATCAAGTCCTGAAATGATGTAATGTATGTTATGGGCTGAGGAACCATAAGTCAGGCCTCAGTCGCTACAGAAGGACACCTGACTAGTGTTAACTGTAGCCACCCGCAGTTGGCCAATCTGTTTATATTTCATGTTCGGCTAAGGGAGGATTCCTGGCCCTACGGGGTACGCCACATGATGATGATGATGATGATGCAGTGCATAACTCCTTAAAAGTACAAATAGTTTTTATGTTATTAAAAACTACAAGTATATACGATTTCAAAGAATAAAGAAATCGAAAGTACTTGGTGTACTGGTATAAGAAGTTTTAAAAAGAAGTATATGATTTATGATTTCAAAGAAGTATAAGATGTTTTAAAGGAAGTATGTATGTATGTAAATGATATTTGAAAGAAGTACATGAAGTATGTTTTGAAGAAGTATACGAAACATGCTATGTTATAAAAGCATGTAAAGTATGTTTTAAAGATAGAAGATGATGCATGTTTTATATGTATGCTATATTTTAAAAGAAGCATACAAAGTATGATTTCCATGTCATTTGAAATAAATATGCATGGTTGCAAATAATGCATGAAAGATGTTTATGATGCATGATTTATAATGCTTTACATGACATTATAGAGCCAAGTAGGAAAAATGGATATAGATGCATAGTACGCTCTTTTACATATTTTTCTTACTGAGCGTAAACTCACCCTTTTACGAACATTTTTCATACAGACTATCTGAAGTAATCCCTCGCTCTCGATAGAAGAGCCTACGAGTGGATCTTGAAAGTTTACCTTCGAGAGACGCTTCCCAAGTAGTATAGAAGGTATACTTATGTAATTATGCAAAGTAAATTGTAATTCAGTTATGGTACAGTACAACTAACATTAATGTATAGAAGATGTCGGGGATTTAAGTTAAGATGATGTATGAGATCCTGTGGAAACGGATGATACCTATATACATGTATCATTAGTCTGTTTTATTGAAATTAAATAAAATTTTATGAGCTATCAGATAATTAGCTTAAGAATAAAGGAAGAATGACACTGGATGAACTAAATCTAAATAAAGAAGGAAAAAGATAAGTGATAAGATGAAGTGACGAGGACGTCACATATAAAGTGATGGGCAAACTATGTTAAATATGACAGGTACAGTAACTTCTCTTTTACGTTTCAAACATATGTATACAGTACTACTTATTGAAACAAGGACAATAGGGGATGTCATATGCAAGGAATAATGAATCAAAATTCATATTTCGTATTTGTTAAATAAATGTTTATCATTTATTACTATCACTGTTGAATGTTAATGGTATCGCAGACAACCCAACCGTAGATTATGTGTAAAAATACATGATTTACAGTATGTGTGGACTGTTACAATTAAATGGTATCAGAGCTTTGGTTGGCCTGATGTTGATACCTTTAGAACAGAAGTGTTGAAAAAGGTTAACATCACCAATCGTACTGTATAGTCTGAATGTATAGAGGAGTCAAATGACTGTAAATTGAGTTAAGTGTTTAAATATGGTGAAAGTTGGTGAAGTAATGGTTACAAAAAGGGATTGTAATACGAGAATTTCACATAAGATAGATGATCTTATCATCATAATGTCAGGTCTATTCGGTAAGGTACAGTGAGGAACTCAGTGAGGGCCCTACTAGGACTTCTCTGTCCATATCGAACTAAGATTCTAAAATAATGATATTGAAATGCTTTCTCTGAGTCATAAATAACTAAATTGATTTCGAATAAATTGATTGTGAAATAGTATTTGATAGTGTAAAGAACATATTACATGTTTGATGATCCCTATTGTGAGCCCACTTATATATTGATGAGTAAGGCAACCCGGAGTATATGCTATGAGAGATTGCGAGATAGTCGGCCCTGTTGTGGATTTTAGAGTCTGAATTAAAGCAAAAATATAGGTTATATTGGCTAGGGATTATTGAATATTGTGAAAGATATGTATAGGTGAGGATACATAATGGAATTGCGGGATGTAAATAATGAAACATCTAAGATGATATGAAATTATGATGAGTATAGTATTCAAAAATGTTAAAAGGTTCTAACGAAAGAGTACTATACCACTTGAAAAATCAAAAAGAGTGATTAGTGTGAAAGGATGAGAATGATCCAAAGACAATTCATATGATGACTAGGGAACATGAATTATGAGGTAATTCCCAAAAGAAAAGAATAAATGTGATTTCCTCTGATTATTATGTGGTTATGACTGGAATTAATATCAAGCCAGACGTGACAGATGAAATTAGTTATACTCAGAGGAGTAAGTACATGAGTACAGTTTGTCATGTAAATGGATATATAGATGTACATTGGAACAGTGAAATTGCATGATTAATGTGGCGACGGAATTGGTATTTTGATAATTCTGATTACAGAATTTAATTGTGAAAAGATACATCCTCAAGTGCATTCCATAATTAAGGGATACTACATGTACCGTAAGAGTCAAGGATGTAATGATAATACTATGTGAAAAGAGATATCAGGGAAAATTATTACCTAATATCTCACTTATTGTAAATGATGATTAATAGCAAGGTCTGCCAATAAAGTGCAGCCAAGCTTCATTGCGAAATGATGGTTGTAGGATAATAAAGAAGTCAGAAGAATCATGATGGTATAGGAGTGACTATGGATTGAATGACCAAATTGATTCACTTCTACATCATCAAGTTCTTGATCTCTTGAGTGCCCTAGTTGATATATATCTATGAAATGGTGAAAATGTATGTGAAGTTCTAATGAGCGAGTACATGTGATAGGGATTCCTGATTTGCCACATGCTTTGAGAGAATAGCAATATGCTTTGGGATTCCAAATTTACTATTAGCACCGCTTCTTATTGATATAGATATCCGAGTGCATTGTGTGGACGCTCCGGGATATATTGAGAGCGAGTGCAACACATTTAAGGGACTACTGGGACAATTACATATAATTGATTAAAACTGTCTAAATGATAGTCACTAAACTATTATCGACTTAGCACCGAATAAGATGATAAGTGATAAATAGTATGAATGAGTTACTGTGTAAAAAGAAGTGAAAAATTGCTAACTCCCAAGGATAATGAAAGATTTCAGGAAGTATAAATTGATTTTGAGAGAAGAAGCCTGAGTTCTTCCGGACCCTTGAACCAAATTTGGGATGGGCGACCCCCTAGTTAGCCGATCGCCCAACAGCGGATAATATGTGGTGAGGTGTGGGCGAACTATGTGGTCGCCGACTCACTTGAAAGAGTAAACCTGGGGCGCTAGAGAGCGCCAAAGGGATGACCGTTGATGGCTTGAAGAGACGGGCGAGACTCTTAAAGAAAATTTGGAGCAAAAAGAGATGCTAGTAGTCTCATCTTAGAGACGAGATTAACTAAAAGTTAAAAATGTGATAAGGAAGAAAAATACCTATATTGGTGGTACTTCCTAACTAAGTGAAAATTAAATTACCCACAAAAGGGTATAATGCTATCTGGATAATTATGGATATATTGACTAAGTGTGCTAATTTATTATTGGCTATGGAATTTACTGATACCATTATTACCTTAGCCGAATTCTATGTCAGGGACATAGTGAGAGTACACAGTGTTCCAGTGAGCATTACATCTGACAGGGAGTCTCGCTTCGCATCTCAGTGTTGAGAGAGATTTCAGGAAGCTATGGGATCCCAACTGAGTTTAGCACCGTGTCTTATCCGTAGACTGACGGATAGTCTAAGTATATGATATAGACACTCGAGGATATGTGTGAGCGTGTGCATTTTATGTTAAAAGCTCCTGGAACGATCATTTACCCTGACAGAGTTTGCTTATAATAATAGCTAACAAGCGAGTATTAATATGGTGCCTTACGAGGTTTATATGGCGGATGATATAGATCCACGATAGCATGAGAAAAGTGGGAGACCGTAAGTTATTAGCTCTCCAAGCGGTCGAGCAAGTTCTCGAGATGTATGAGAAATTATGCATTTGGAAGGTCTCACCCTCTAAAGGTATGATGCAATTCGGTAAGAAAAGAAAGTCGAGTCCTCGATACACCGGACCTTTCAAAATCTTAGATTATGTGAGAAGTATCCGAAAATTTTCAATGATAGGTCTAGGTGAAATTTGGAAGACCAAATTTCTTAAGGTGGGGAGAAAATGTAAGACTCGGTTTTATAATATTGTACACAATAAATTGGTGAATTTTAATACTGGAAATTAAATAAATAATGATTGTTGATTACCACTTTGGTGAAAAGCTCCTTAACTTAGGATGTAAATGGAGCAATATCTGTGAAACACTCTATGGGCTAGTAATTATGATGGCACGACTCGCCAAAGGGCGAGCAGGATAATTAGAATGATCGCCAATGGATGATGGCGAGTTGGACGAGGGCGAGTTTGAATTAAGGGCCATATTGGTGAATAGGTAAGTTCGCCAAGTTAGTTGATTAAGATGATCGGCCGAAGGAGGCGAGGGCTATGATCACCCCAAATGAACCTAGTGATGATCGCCCAAAGAGTGAGTATGACGAGTAACGTGATCTCCCATATAGAGGCGCAAAAGATAGCCTAGTAGGCAAGTAAGGCAATAAGGTACTCGCCAAATTAAAATGCTAAATGTGATCGCCAACTTCCTGCATGAATTCTAGCAAAGTAGGCGAGTAGAGCAACACCCGATAATCGCCAACAACTTAACTATGGAAGTGATTGCCAGTTCCCAATGTGATCGCCTAAGGGAAAGCAATCGACTCCTAATAGTCAATTCTCAAGATGGCATCAAGACAATGTGACGATGCCAATAATCACGTAAAGGCAAACGTGGATTGGCGAGTAAAGGGCTATTGGCGAGTTGATAAGCTGGCGATATGGATTAAAGAGGGCGAGCTGACACATTACGCAACGTTGGCGAGCTGGAAACAATAAATCAGAACCGTGCAGCCAAATTTGACTTCTGTGGCTATTGTGAGAAAAATCTAACAGAGGATGAATTCTATTGGCTGAAGTAGCCATCAAAGGTAGACAAGCCAAGTCAATAACGTGTAGGGAAAAAAGAGTCTCAGCCGATTTCTTTTGCTACAATATTCTCCATGAATTAATTAAACATATGATGCTTAGAGGAGAAGCAGAATGAAAGTCAACAAAGGTGCAGCAAAAGTGGACTTTCATGACACTTTGCTACTACTACACGTTATTTTCTTCAATCTGTTAAAGGCTGATGAGGTCTGCTTTTTCAGTGTAAATTAGACAAGAAATTAATTAAAGGCTGACATGGCTGGAATTTTAGTTGTTGAAATATGGAACAAAGCCTATAAAAGAAGCAAATGACGTGTGGAAGGGAGACTTCCTCGCCACCATGGGCAGCAGTTTCTCTCCGTGCATTAAATGAATTCTAATGCAACAAATGATGAAAGAAAACGGGATAAGGAATAGGTGGTAGGTTCTGATTGGATTAGCATGGCTATATAAGAAGAAACACTTGAGGAAAACCGACTGAAGCAAACTTCATTCTTTAGTTAGCTAAACTTTTCTCATCATTGAAGAGTTAAGGAATAAACAAAGTAAAGCTAAGTGAGGCAGAAAGCACTCTATTTCTGGAAGTGCAACTCAGTCAAGGTGAGTTTCATATTTCTATGGTTCTCTTGATATTCAATGGTAGATTTCTATGTTGTGTATTGTAAGAAAACATAGATATAGCCTTGTTTTAGTTAAATCTTGTTAGAATATATAAGAAACTAGAACAAGATGTGGTCTGAAAAAATAATCGAGAATAAATAAGGAAAGTGCTGGAAAGGGTCTAAAAGTCATGAGAAACAGGCGAGCTCAGCTATTTGGGTGAGCTAAATAATATGGACAATGGTAGATGGTGAGGTCGCCACATGCTAGTTTAACTCATAGGCAAGCTCACCTCTGCATAAAAAGCCATTTATGGAGAACTCAAATGCATAAGTCTGGCGAGTTGAATTGTGGGTGAGTTCCCACGTATAGGCCAGTATAAGCATGGCGAGTTGAATAGTGGGCGAGCTTCCACGTATAAGCCAGTATATGGATGGCGAGTACATTGGGCGAGCTGGAGAATTAGTCAAGTCTTGCCAAAATGCTGAAAATATTTGAAAAGAAAATATTAATAGTATTAATAACTTATTTTGTAGCCGAGAATTAAGGACTCGATAAAAGCGATCGAGAAAGCGATCGGGAAGCAAGGCTTCGTAAGACCAGGTAAGGGAGTAGTATGTGAAGTAAAATACATGTCCTATGGAGTAAAATATTATGAAAATATAAAGAAAATGTTTTGGTTTATGACATGCATTAGTTTGATAAATTATTTTGATTTGGGCGAGCTACAAAGCTGACCCCTTTGTGATGTTTTGGGCGAGCCAAAGATAGGCGACCCATTTTGTGATGTTTTGGGCGGGTGACCCTTGTTTTAATAAATTCGAGCGAGCTACAAAGCCAACCCTTTGTGATGTTTTGAGTAAGCTAAAGATAGGCGACCCCTATTTTCACAAAATTTCGGGCAAGCCAAAGAAAAATGACCCATGTTTTAACAAAACTGGGCGAGTTGACGATGGGCAAGCCATACTGGGCGAGTTGACAATGGGCAAGCCATACTGGGCGAGTTGACCATAGGCAAGCCATACTGGGCGAGTTGACCATGGGCAAGCCAAACTGGGCAAGTTGACCATGGGCAACGCCAGAATGGGCAAACTGACTATGGGCAATGCCAGAATGGGCAAACTGACCATGGGCGAGCTGCTATGGGCGAGCCAGTTTAACTGTATTTTTCTTTAACAAAAATTTTATGAGATTTTGGGCTGTTTTACTATGTTTTGTAAACAGAAAATATAAAACCTTTTTGGAAAATAAATCATTTTGAGAAAATGATGAAACATGTGAAATAATTCCTTAAAGGTGCTTTATGAGATATAAAGCGATTTTTGAGACTTTAGGCCCCGAGTTTCATGCGTTACTTTTCACGTGGTTGAGTTGTGCTACAGAGCTAGCTGTATCCCGGTGAGGATGCAAATGGGAGTTTTGGCCTAAAGGCATACTCCGAGGATGCCGTGAGGGGTGATGGCCTATGGGTGCACCCCAAAAGCGGACGACTTGTGTTCCTGAGGAACGATGATAGCATGATTTATTTGTAGGGTGATGCCTAGTCCCAACTTACTGATTTCTGTTTACCGAAAGGATTTATTGAATCCTGTTTGTTGTTTACTACATTATATTGTAAACTGTTTAACCAGTGATTTGAAAGGTGTATTGAGGATACTGTTTACTATATCCACTTTTTTTCTACTTGGTATGATTTTAAGAAAAATAAATACTTTGTAGCATATAGTTTTGCTTTATTTAAAGCAGCATACGTCTCCTTTACTGAGCGCGTGGTTCGCTCACCCATTTATTTTAACTCCACGATAAAAGACACGGGGTTAGAGAATTATCTCTCAGATGAATATAGCTACATATAAAGCGCTGGGCAAACTATGTTAAATATGACAGGTGCAGTCACTTCTCTTTTACGTTTCAGACATATGTATACAGTACTATTTTATTGAAACAAGGACAATATGAGATGTCATATGCAAGGAATAATGAATCAAAATTCATATTCCGCATTTGTTAAATAAATGTTTATCATTTATTATTGTCGCTGTTGAATGTTAATGGCATCGCAGACAGCCCAATCGTGCATTATGTGTAAAAATACGTGATTTACAGTATGTGTGGATTGTTACAATTGATGGCGTTGAAGTTGGGTGGTGGAGACGAGGGTGGCTCATGTGGATGTGAGTGGAGGAGTCTGTGTTGTCGAGCCAGAAAAGAAGAGCAAAATGGCCAACCTCCCTGTGAAATCCCCAATTTCCATGTATTCCTCCATGTTTGTAAAGTATTTCAATCTAATATGATTAAATAAATATGAAGTTGATGTGTCATTGATGCATGAATAATGTATGATCGATGTATGGAATATAGAAGAAACAATGAAGTTGAATGTCAATAAGTCAAATACAATATGTTGATATCAAGAAAATAAATGGAATAGGAGAAAAGAAGAAAAATCAGAAATTTGATTGGTGATTAAATGGATGAGTCATATGGAAGAGGAATTAAAAGGGTCAAATGGTCTTGAGACAAGGGATAAAGCATGGCTGAGATTGATGATGAGATAAGCATGCAATTAATGAAGTTAATGACTCATCATCCCTCCCATCACCCTCTTCCAGCCCTCTCCATCGTTCCATTCAAGTTTCCATCCCAATTTCCTTGACAAACCATCCCATCCTTTCATCGATCCAACTAGTTTGTTGAACAAGAATCAATCCTTGTCACTAGGCTAAGTGATATCCAAAGTTTGGTGGATTGATTCCAAGAATTGGAAGAGATCTCAAAGTTTGAGATTTTGGTTCCTAGTGAAGGTAAGAGAAGAAGATGATTTAGTCAATTTGGTTTATGGTTTGGAGTTGTTTTGAGTTAGTATGATGTATGTATGATGATTATTTAAAGATTTGAATTGATGTGATGATTTTAGGTTGAAGAAGTGAAAAGCGAGGACTAACGCACTAAGCGATCTTGCGTTCTCGGAGGAATTGAGGTAAGAAATTTATGTAACGGACGTAAGACGGCTATGTCCGCATGTTTTATGACATATGTATGTGGTTTGGAAAGAAACACCAGCTGATTTCATGCAGGAAAAATGACATTTTCGGACTTGTTTCCAAGTACCAATTAGGCTAGGGGCAGCCGACTGCCATAAAGGGAAGTCGACTGCCTAGAGACAACCAAAACGCCGTTTTCTCGAAAACCGACTCAAACCAGGTGACTGCTATGTAAGCCAGTCGACTGCTATTTACCCAGAAGCATTCTGTTTTAAACCAGTCGACTGCTATATGGAACAGTCGACTGCTAATTGCCAAAAATGCATTTTGTTTCAAAACTAGCCGACTGCCTTATGAGACCAGTCGACTGCTAATTTTCCAGAAGCATTCTGTTTCAAAAACAGTCGACTGCTATATGGACCAGTCGACTGCTATTTATTAAGAAGCATTCTGTTTCAAAACTAGTCGACTGCCCCCATGTATTTTTCCAAACGAAGTTATGAGGCAGCAGCCGACCTCCCTGTGAGGCCAGTCGACTGCTATGTATAAAAAACGAGCTTTCAAAGCTTAATTGATTTAAACACAAAAGTGTTTTCTGAAAAAGTATATTATAAATGTTTTGAGACTATGGACTGCGTGATGATTATGCATTTCTGATGGCTGAGTGACTCTGATCAAGTCCTCAGTAATATGTATGTTGAGCAAGGAACCCTAGTCAGGTCCTCAATCCCACATGTGACACCCGACTAGTGTTCACTGTAGATTACTAAAGGCAGGAGAAAATCCCTGACCTATACGGAGTGCACTACTGTACCAATGCATGATTAGAGTCATATAAATGGGAATGAACGGTTTATATGACGATTCAATCGCTTAAATATTGTACATAGTCTCCATCCTATTTCAAAGGATATATGATGTATGTTTAAAAGCAAGTTTATGAAGTAAGATGTTTTAAAAGAAGAAGTATGATGCATGTTTTATATGTATGCTATATTTTAAAAGAAGCCTACAAAGAATGATTCCCATGTTATTTGAAATAAATATGCATGGTTGCAAATAATGCATGAAAGATGTTTAAGATGCATGTTTTATAATGCTTTACATGACATCGTAGAGCCAAGTAGAAAAAAAATGCATATAGAGGCATAGTACGCTTTTTACATATATTTTCTTACTGAGCGTAAACTCACCCCTTTACGACCATTTTCCTATAGATTTCCTGAAGTGAGCCTCGCTCCGATTAGAGGAGCTTGTTTTTGAAAAATCAAGGTGTACCTTCTCGATACGCTTCCCAGTTAGCATAGAAGGTATACTTATATGTTCATGTACATAGTAAATTGTAATTCAGCTACAGTACAGTACAAGTAGAAATTTATGTATATAAAATGTCGGGGATGTAAGATAAGATAATGTATGAGATCTTGTGGAAATGGGATGATAGTTATATATATATATATATCATTTTTATGCTTATGGATATTGAACAAAATTTTATGAGCTACTAGATAATTAACTTAAGAATAAGGGAAGATTGACACTGGATAAACTAAATCTAATTAAAGAAGAAAAAAAGGACAAGTGATAAGATGTAGTGACGGGGACGTCACAAAGAGTGGTATCAGAGCAGTTTAGATTGTGGTTTGTCAGTGTCAAGAAGTTAGAAATAGAATATATCCCCAATTGTACTGTACTTGTCTGAATACAAATGCATAGTATAACTGTTTATGGTTATACTAAAGAGCTCAATGATGACTATATTTACAGTATGAGCTCACGAAGAAGAGGAACCAGTAGAGGAAGAGGACGGGGTCGCACTGAAGAGCCCCCAGTTCCGTCTCCTCATCCATCTCCACCGCATAGCCCGAATACTCGGTTAGCTAAAATGGAGAAGCATATGGAGAACATGGCCACGATGTTCACCCAGTTTATGTCTAATTTCCCGAATGTGGCCACAAGTACCCCAGTAGCGACACCTGCTATTCCTCCCACAGAAGTACCCCTACCAGCCCCAACTACGGAAAGGCAGGATTCTAGAGCCTATTGTAGTGTGGCCCTAATAAAAGAATTTAAGAAGTTGGATCCGCCCAAGTTCAAGGGGGAAAGAGATCTACTGACCGCAGAGAATTGGATGAAAGCGGTCTTGAAATCCTTCGAGTGCATGCCCTGCTTCGAAAGGGACAAAGTAGGCTTGGCTGCCTATCTGATGATAGATGATGCTGAATATTGGTGGCAAGCCACTCGGACCGTGCTAGAGGCCCGATATAATGAGGTCACGTGAGACAGATTTGTGGAAGCTTTCGATGAGCAATACATCCCACGCACAGATCAGAATAGACTAAAGATTGAGTTCCTAAGCTTGACTCAAGGTACGATGACGGTGAATCAGTATGAATCTAAGTTCACCACCTTGAGTAGATTTGATCCAGAGGTTCGAAGAGATGAAGGGCATAAGATCTACAGGTTTATCGAGTGATTGAAGTCCCCGATTAGATCTAAGCTGTATCCGATGGATATCACCACCTATGGAGAAGCTGTCCGTAAGGCTCAGTTGTGTGAGCAGGACTATGATCTACATCATGCTGACTTTCGAGCCAAGGGTAAAGGCAAAGAACCGATGAAGCGGAAGTCGGATGAGAAAGCTCAGAGTGATAGGTATCCACATCGGAGAAGTAGAAGATCTGAAGGAGTTTCTATAGGTAAGTAAAGTATAGAAAGATAATCTTTAAATTAATTTAATGGTTATATGGAATTATATTGTAATTGGAGTTATGATGATGATGATAATGATATAGGTACTACTAGAGCTACCGGGATCAAGATAAGCGATTAGCGATTCCGATACCCAGCTGGAAGTACCGCTAGCTCACCGAAGAGTACGATACAAAGATGTGAGCAATGCGGGAAGTTTCACGGATCACAGCCATGTCGCTTGGCGAGTGGCGCTTGCTTTAGATGTGGGGAGAAAGGGCACATGATTAGAGACTGCCCTCAGAGAGACCAAAGAATGCCGGAGGAATCTGATAAGACCCCTAAACCGCAACCTAAGGCCATTGCTGCCGAGAAGGGAAAGAAAGCTGTGACTCAAGGACGATTGTTTGCCATCGATGAAGAATCTGCTGATGCCTCGTCCAAAGTGATTAAAGGTAAAATTTACCTATTTGATATAAGTTTTACTGCATTATTTGATCCAGGCTCCACGCATTCATTTATGTCACCTAAGATTGCTATGAAAATGCCTGTTTAGCCTGAGACTTTAAAACACTTATTAAAGATAAGCACACCCCTTAAGGAATCACAAATGACCGAGTTAGTGTATAGAAACTGCAAGCTACGGGTAGGAGAAAAAGAATCAATAGCTGACCTAATCCTATTAAATATGTACGAATTCGATGTTATTTTGGGTATGGATTGGTTAGCTAATAATCATGTTATATTAGACTGTCATGCAAAGAGTGTATCCTTTTCTTCACCCGTTAGCTATGTTGTAAGTTTTGCAAATAATTAATATGAGAACATGTTTGATTTTGATGTGTTTGCAAATGAAAGTAATGAACAATATGTATGATGATGTGAAGGATTTATTGCTTATGTGGAGGACCTAGATCAGAAATGTCCCGGACTCAAGGATATTCCTGTAGTCCAACATTTTCCCGAGGTATTTCCAGATGATCTTCCAGGACTTCCACCGGATAGGGAAGTGGAGTTTATGATTGATTTGGTGCCAGGGACTGAGCCCATTTCGAGAGCTCCCTACCGTATGGCTTTGGTAGAATTAGAAGAGTTGAAGAAATAGCTTCAGGAGTTGCTAGACAAGGGATTCATACGACCCAGCGTATCCCCTTAGGGTGCTCCTGTGCTTTTTGTCAGGAAGAAGGACGGTAGTATAAGGCTGTGCATCGACTACCGGTGTTTGAACAAAGTGACGATTAAGAATAAGTATCCTATTCCCAGGATAGATGACCTCTTGATCAGTTAAAGGGTGCACAAGTCTTCTCCAAGATAGACTTGAGGTCGGGATATCATCGGTTGAAGATTCGAGATGAAGATATCCCTAAGACTGCATTCAGGACACGGTATGGTCACTACGAATTCTTAGTGATGCCGTTTGGTTTGACCAATGCACCTGCAGCCTTCATGAATCTGATGAATGACGTGTTCAAGCAGTACTTAGACCAGTTTGTCATTGTCTTCATCGATGACATATTGGTGTACTCGAGGTCACGGGAAGAGCATGAGAAGCATTTGAAGATAGTTTTGCAGACCCTCAAGGATAGAGGACTGTATGCCAAGCTAAGTAAGTGTGAATTTTGGGTGAATCAAATCTCCTTTTTAGGTCATGTTATCAATAAAGATGGGGTCTCGGTCGATCCATCAAAGATAGAAGCGGTGGTTCAATGGGAAAGACCGAAGACAGTAACGGAGATTAGAAGTTTCTTGGGTTTAGCTGGCTACTATAGAAGATTTGTAGAGGGTTTCTCGAAGCTAGCTGCTCCATTAACGCGTTTGACACGCAAAGAAGTGAAGTATGAGTGGAATGAAGCCTGTGAGTGTAGTTTTCAAGAGTTGAAGCGTAGGCTAACGACTGCACCGATCCTTACCATCCCTAGTGGTTTAGGAGGATTTGCAGTGTATAGTGATGCCTCAGGGCAAGGTTTGGGATGTGTGTTAATGCAGCATGGTAAGGTAGTAGCATATGGTTCTAGACAGCTAAAGGACCATGAAAAGAACTACCCCACTCATGATTTGGAGTTGGCTGCAGTAGTGTTTGCCCTGAAGATATGGAGGCATTACCTGTATGGGGAGAGATTTCAGATTTTTACAGATCATAGAAGTCTGAAATACTTGTTTTCTCAAAAGGGGTTGAATATGAGGCAAAGAAGATGGCTCGAGCTTCTAAAGGACTATGATTGTGAGATTTTGTACCACCCAGGGAAAGCTAATGTGGTGGCGGATGCTCTGAGCCGGAAGCATGTAAGTATGATAGCCTATATGATGATTAAAGAACATGAACTGATTGAACAGTTTGCAAGCCTCAACCTTAATGTTATGCCTAATGAGCAATTGGGAATGATGGCTAGCTTGAGGATTGAGCCAGATTTGATGGATAAAATCCGAAGTGCTCAAAAGGAAGATGATAGATGCATTGAGGCTATGAATCAGATAAAATCAGGTATGACCTCAGAATTTGATATTAGTAGTGATGGAATTTTGAGGTTTAAGAGACGTATATGTGTTCCACGTGATGATGAATTGAAGAAGTTGATCTTGACTGAAGCACATGCCACTAAATACACATTGCATCCAAGAAGTACGAAGATGTATCATAATCTTCGCAAGGTGTATTGGTGGAATGGCATGAAGAGAGAAATAGCTGATTTTGTGGCGAAATGTCTCACATGTCAACAGGTTAAGGTAGAGCACCAAAAGCCTGCAGGATTACTGCATCCTCTGCCTATACCTATGTGGAAGTGGGAACACATTATGATGGACTTTATTATGGGATTGCCCAGAACCAAGAGGAATCATGACGGTATTTGGGTGATCGTAGATAGATTGACAAAGTCAGCTCACTTCCTGCCTAGGAAGTCAACAGATACACTCAATGCTTTGGTAGATATGTATGTAAGAGAAATCGTAAGACTACACGGTGTTCTAGTGAGCATCATTTCTGATAGAGATTCCAGGTTTACTTCCCGTTTCTGGGAGCATTTTCAAGAAGCCATGGGATCTAAGCTGAATTTCAGCACAGCTTTTCATCCGCAGACTGATGGACAGTCCGAGCGCACGATTCAGACGCTCGAGGATATGTTGAGAGCTTGTGTTATGAACTTTAAAGGCTCCTGGGATGACCATTTGCCATTGGCTGATTTTGCCTATAATAATAGTTATCATGCAAGTATCGGAATGGCACCATATGAAGCTTTGTATGGAAGAAGGTGTCGATCTCCGATTGGGTGGGAAGAAGTGGGCGAACGAAAGTTATTAGCTCCAGATCTAGTCGAGCAAGCCTTCGAAGATGTTAAGTTGATTTGTCAGAGGCTTAAGACAACTCAGAGTAGACAAAAAAGCTATGCAGATGCTTGACGGAGATCACTCGAGTTTATGGTTGGAGATTTTGTGTTTTTGAAACTTTCTCCATCCAAAGGAATTATGAGATTTGGCCGAAGAGGTAAGTTAAGTCCTCGCTACATTGGTCCATTTGAAGTCTTAGATCGAGTAGGTGATGTTGCCTATAGATTGGCATTGGCTCCGGAGCTATCGGGAGTGCATAATGTGTTTCATGTATCGATGCTTCGGAAGTATAATCCGGATTCGTCTCATGTCATTGAGTATGAACCCTTAGAGATAAGGGAAGATATGAGCTATGTAGAAAAGCCGATTCGGATTTTGGACAGAAAAGAGAAAGTTTTGAGGTCTAAGACAATTCCATTAGTGAAAGTTCTCTGGCAATACCATACGACAGAAGAAGCTATATGGGAGTTAGAGAGCTTAATGAAAGAAAGATATCTAGAGCTGTTTACATGATAAACTAATGCAAATTTGGAGGACCAAATTTTCTAAGGTTGGGAGGATGTGAAATCCCCAATTTCCATGTATTCCTCCATGTTTGTAAAGTATTTCAATCTAATATGATTAAATAAATATGAAGTTGATTTGTCATTGATGCATGAATAATGTATGATTGATGTATGGAATATAGAAGAAACAATGAAGTTGAATGTCAATAAGTCAAATACAATATGTTGATATCAAGAAAATAAATGGAATAGGAGAAAATAAGAAAAATCATAAATTTGATTAGTGATTAAATGGATGAGTCATATGGAAGAGGAATTAAAAGGGTCAAATGGTCTTGAGACAAGGGATAAAGCATGGCTGAGATTGATGATGAGATAAGCATGCAATTAATGAAGTTAATGACTCATCATCCCTCCCATCACCCTACGCCAGCCCTCTCCATCGTTCCATTCAAGTTTCCATCCCAATTTCCTTGACAAACCATCCCATCCTTTCATCGATCCAACTAGTTTGTTGAACAAGAATCAATCCTTGTCACTAGGCTAAGTGATATCCAAAGTTTGGTGGATTGATTCCAAGAATTGGAAGAGATCTCAAAGTTTGAGATTTTGGTTCCTAGTGAAGGTAAGAGAAGAAGATGATTTAGTCAATTTGGTTTATGGTTTGGAGTTGTTTTGAGTTAGTATGATGTATGTATGATGATTATTTAAAGATTTGAATTGATGTGATGATTTTAGGTTGAAGAAGTGAAAAGCGAGGACTAACGCACTAAGCGATCTTGCGTTCTCGGAGGAATTGAGGTAAGAAATTTATGTAACGGACGTAAGACGGCTATGTCTGCATGTTTTATGACATATGTATGTGGTTTGGAAAGAAACACTAGCTGATTTCATGCAGAAAAAATGACATTTTCGAACTTGTTTCTGAAGGAAACCGAAACAAACATGCAGCGGAATATAAATCATTCGGCCTCCACTAGGATCGATTCGAAGAGTTGCCTGATTAGGGTTTCGAGATTTTACCTAACGTTTTCTCTGATTTTCTGTCGTTGGTGGAGTCACAAGCAACAACTTTTCGTTCCTGCCTCTATGGTATCCACACGAACGGATCTCACGACTCTTGAACGTCTTACGATCAGAAGCCTTAAAGAGCGTTTTTGATTCCTTATAACCGAATTGCTAGCTTCGATTAAAAGAATAATTTTTTATTCTGTTTTTTTCTGTGCGGCTCTGTTTTAGAAAACATCCTTTTATAGGCAGTAAATTTTACCCTAAAATTTACTGCCAAACAGAACTCTAATCCTACTTAGAATAGGATTAGCTATATCCTTAATCGAATTCAGAATAGAATTAGATATATCCTTAATCCAATTCAGAATAGGATTAATTAAGCTCCTCATTGATCCGTTCTAAGTGTGAGACCCAATAGGTTCTCAAAACAATGGCAATGACAAAATTGTCATAGGCAATGAGTGGTATCTAGCAACACATAATTGCTACCCATGTAACGAGAATGTCAATGACTCGACATAACCTTACTCGTGATAGATGTTACCGTGTAGTCTAATCCCTTTATCCTTTGATGTCTTGATTAGACACAAGTCATGGAATGTGTCACACTTGTATAATCTAATCAGCGTTTCTTGATTCCTGAGTAGACTAATTAAACAAATAAAATCAATATCTCATATTGACTTATTCGAGCACGGCCATGCATTTTTAGTCTCACTCTATCAAAGGGCCCAAGACGTCACTCTTGTTATATAAGAGGGATAAATCCTATCTTGATCACTCAACATCCCTCTACATAGATCAAGGCATACACAATTACTACCTTTATAGTCCATCCTGTTATGAATGACATCTAGCAGCATTAAAGTATGCAATTCTCTATGTTGGGATCTCTGATGATCTCAAGTCAAAGGATCACATACACCATCATCACTATGAGAATCGCTTATGACACTCATATAACAATCCATGTAGCGTTCTCATGGAGGGTCGATCCAGTACATAGTTCTCTAACATGTACCTATGTGATGACTTGATATCCTATATCCATGACAATGGTCATCAGTCAACCACATACTAGTCTTATCGTATCATTGTTATCCTTGTTCACAATAATACTTGACTAGGGATATTTTAAGAATAGTGTGTTATTACTATTCTAAGGACATTATCATATAAGATTACATTACGCAGTTATAAGACAAATATAATAATAAGCTATAATAAAATGTCATGATACATAAAAATGCCAAAGTCAATCATCTAATGAATGGTTCTAAGGGCATAATCCAACGGTTTCCTAGTACCAATTAGGCTAGGGGCAGCCGACTGCCATAAAGGGAAGTCGACTGCCTAGAGACAACCAAAACGTCGTTTTCTCGAAAACCGACTCAAACCAGTCGACTGCTATGTAAGCCAGTCGACTGCTATTTACCCAGAAGCATTCTGTTTTAAACCAGTCGACTGCTATATGGAACAGTCGACTGCTAATTGCCAAAAATGCATTCTATTTCAAAACCAGCCGACTGCCCTATGAGACCAGTCGACTGCTAATTTTCTAGAAGCATTCTGTTTCAAAAACAGTCGACTGCTATATGGACCAGTCGACTGCTATTTATTAAGAAGCATTCTGTTTCAAAACCAGTCGACTGCTATATGGACCAGTCGACTGCCCCCATGTATTTTTCCAAACGAAGTTATGAGGCAGCAGCCGACCGCCCTGTGAGGCCAGTCGACTGCCATGTATAAAACGAGCTTTCAAAGCTTAATTGATTTAAACACAAAAGTGTTTTCTGAAAAAGTATATTATAAATGTTTTGAGACTATGGACTGCGTGATGATTATGCATTTCTGATGGCTAAGTGACTCTGATCAAGTCCTCAGTAATATGTATGTTGAGCGAGGAACCCTAGTCAGGTCCTCAATCCCACGTGTGACACCCGACTAGTGTTCACTGTAGATTACTAAAGGCAGGAGAAAATCCCTGACCTATGCGGAGTGCACTACTGTACCAATGCATGATTAGAGTCATATAAATGGGAATGAACGGTTTATATGACGATTCAATCGCTTAAATATTGTACATAGTCTCCATCCTATTTCAAAGGATATATGATGTATGTTTAAAAGCAAGTTTATGAAGTAAGATGTTTTAAAAGAAGAAGTATGATGCATGTTTTATATGTATGCTATATTTTAAAAGAAGCCTACAAAGTATGATTCCCATGTTATTTGAAATAAATATGCATGGTTGCAAATAATGCATGAAAGATGTTTAAGATGCATGTTTTATAATGCTTTACATGACATCGTAGAGCCAAGTAGAAA
Organism: Heritiera fomes; assembly: GCA_032173925.1. NCBI lineage: Eukaryota > Viridiplantae > Streptophyta > Magnoliopsida > Malvales > Malvaceae > Heritiera > Heritiera fomes. The sequence continues at coordinate 38,376,983 of JAPDPM010000007.1, forward strand.
AAAAATGCATATAGAGGCATAGTATGCTCTTTACATATATTTCTTACTGAGCGTAAACTCACCCCTTTACGACCATTTTCCTACAGATTTCCTGAAGTGAGCCTCGCTCTGATTAGAGGAGCTTGTTTTTGAAGAATCAAGGTGTACCTTCTCGATACGCTTCCCAGTTAGCATAGAAGGTATACTTATATGTTCATGTACATAGTAAATTGTAATTCAGCTACAGTACAGTACAAGTAGAAATTTATGTATATAAAATGTCGGGGATGTAAGATAAGATAATGTATGAGATCCTGTGGAAATGGGATGATATTTATATATATATATATATATATCATTTTTATGCTTATGGATATTGAACAAAATTTTATGAGCTACTAGATAATTAGCTTAAGAATAAGGGAAGATTGACACTGGATAAACTAAATCTAATTAAAGAAAAAAGACAAGTGATAAGATGTAGTGACGGGGACGTTACACTCCCTCCCCCCTTAGTGACCGACTGGTGGGTTTTTGTAGAAAGAATTCTGCTGTGATGGGATGGAGTAGGTAGGGTTGATGGACAGCCTTAGAGAGGGGCTGGCAGAGATGGTGACAGGAACTGGTGCCGGCAGGAGCTAATGGATAGTGGTTGTAGCTATGGACAATAAAACAAAAAAATAATAATAAAAATAAAAAAACAAATAATATATATATATATACATATATATAGAGAAATAGTAATATAAATAATAATAAAAAATAGGTAATAACAATAAAAATAATAATAATAATAAAACAAATAATAATAACAATAAAATAATAATAAAGATAAAAATAACAAAATATAAAATCAGAAATAAAATCAAATTTTGGCCATTTTAATAGGTCTTGAAGTCCAATGTTTTAATTTGGATTTTAAGAGCCCAATTGAATGTAGTACTATCGATTTGGACAAAATTTGGTGTCTACACTTATTTAATAATATTAAATTATTTAATTGTAGTAATGATATATTTTAAATTTAAGGTAGAATGTAATATTAAATAATAATATTGTTTAGTAAAATAAAAATTAATTATATTAGATAATGATATTAATTATTAACATATCAAAATTATAATAAATGATATTATTTAAAATATATAATATATTCAATAAATTATTATTGTAAGGACTGCGTGGTACTTTGGTCCCCACTGGGATTCAAGAGGTGGCTTCCGCATCCCACTCATCCGTATTGTCCTCTCTGGGCCCACTAGCCCTCAAGGTTTTCTTTCGAGTCCGCATGACTCGAACCCTTGACCTCTTACAAGTGTTGAGACATGCTAACCATTTAGCAAGTATTAAACAAAAAAGTTTTTTATCTTCAAAAATTAAAAATAAAACAAAACAAAACAAAAACAGAATAAAACATAAAACAAAAAATAGGAAAACTATGCCAAACGATCCCTTAGCAATCAAATTAATTGGAAAGCTTCAATTGCTATCAAATTACGTGTTAGGTTTTATTATTGTCATTTGAACATTATTTCAAATAAATAATTAGAACCAACTTGGAAAAAGTTTGACTATTTGTGTTTGTCTTGTTTTATATAATTTTATTTGTGTTATATAAAATAGAAATAAAAACTATTCTTTTTAATTTTTACTAAGTTCTTATATAATTTTTATTAAATTTAGTTCATGTTATTTTTATATTTTTATGTCATTTTAATATCGAATTATCATATTGTGTCTAAAATTACCCATTCTAGTTGCCAACAAAATAGAAAAATTCAATTAAATGGTAATTAATGTTTATCATGTGTAGAATAGACTCTAAAACATCGGTCAATTTAAGTTGTAATAACAAATTTTAAAATATTGTTTTAGGTTGAAAATCATAGAATTAAATTTATTAAAATGTAAGGAAGTTCTTATAATTTATTTTTAAAAAAATTGATTTCAAATGTTAATAGAAAATAATAATAATTCATTATTATTATTACTAAAATAAAAAAAAAGTTAGTTTGTTAACAAATGAAACATCAATAAAAACAATAATAGTAATATAATATAATATTTTTAATAATTAGAAAATATAATAATAAATTTTATATAAAATAGTATAATTTCAAATAATTAAAAAAACTGAGAAAAATAAATATTTTGTAAATCAATTTAATTTTTATCAAAAAGGTTTGAAACTGATTTCGATGGGGTTTTGTATAACCTCTTTCAACTTTTTATCTGAGTCTTTATGACTCTTTTTAATGAAATATTTTTGATTCGGCAAAAATAAATAAGGGGATATATTTACTTAAAAATTATAATATTAAATTTAAAAATAAAAAAAAAACCACCATTCTTTCAATTTTCCATGCAGCATAGCGCGGAGTAATTCACTAGTATATGAAATGCAGGGTTGCTAGGTGATATATTATGTTTATGTGAAAAAGACACAAGCAAGTTTTTCACATGCCAAGAAGATAATTCGATGTTTCTTTATTAATCTGTAAGTAATTCACTAGTCGGACAAGATATTTTGTTTGCAATGAAATTTGTTCCAATGTTCAAGTTAGTGAAAGTAAAAAGAGATAATTTTGGGCGGAGAAAGAATGGTAGAGAATGTTTTCAAGCTAAAAGATTATACTTGCGCTTGACTTAGGCAGGGTTTGGCTTTTTATAATGAACATGTTCATTTGTGTCCTTGAACTTGCATTCGAAAGAGAATGAGAGAGAGTGAATTTGTTACTTTTTTTTTTAATTATGAAACTTAATAAACCAACTATATATATATATATATTTGGTTACAAAGGAAATCTTTAATAATTGAGAATAAGAATAAAATTGTTTGGATTCGAATTGAAACCTTTTTTGACAAGCATCAAGATAAACAATGTGCAAAAAGGAGATTATCATGTACAAGAATCTCATGGTAACACCTATGTCCTAAATTACAGCTCTAGCTGCTATAAGCAAATTGAAGGTGCCTTTCACAGAGATAGGAGACCGTACTATGCCTGTGGGTGAAAATTAGATTTTTTTTTTTGAGAGGCAAGAATCAATTTCATTGAAGGAATAAAGGAAGTCAGGGAAGTGCGACTCTTCAATGAAAACAACACCGCATGAAAGCAAGTAGAAAACAGGGGCTACAAAAGCAGGGAGTGTAAACCAAAAAAGAAGCTGCGCATTAGACTACATTTACCACCAGGCCCAGAACAACTCATCCCTGTGAACTCCAGCTTTTGCAAGGGAATACAATTAATTGAAGGCATGGTAATTTGAAAACTATTATCAAAGTTCTTGTTTCTGAAATTCTCATCCACGATATCAGCTTTACCAAGAAAACTAAGAAATTAATTAATAGAAGATGAAAGCCAACTACTATTATACAGCAGCCATGATTTTAGTCGATAACCTGCATGCCTAACAAAGACAAGCATTGCTAAGAAAATTAAACAGAAATTAAATTACAATTCCACCAACTTGTTGACTGCAGTATATATTACACAAAGATTATTTAGCAGCCAGGTTGGCTTTATTTAAGACAAGACAGTTAAGTCTTTAGGTAGATTATATATGCACTTTAATTTTTCACATATGATGCATATTTTAACGAGTTAATAGATTTTTTTTACAATAGGGATAAATGGAAGGAGAATGAAGGTGCCGAGATGCGAACATCATATTTGTAATGTTCTCACACCGTAGAGATTGAGACATGACCGGTTGGATGGTTTTGTTTTTCTGATACTTTCATGTAAAACCCATTTGTGAACTCCAGAACTGGTGTACGAGCCACGTCCCCTCCCTTGATTTTTGTCAACCTATTTAAAAAAAGCTTTAAAGAACATCATATAGGATACACTTACAAATAGCTTAAATCATTATCACCATCATCTTCATTATAATCATCATCAGAGTTTTTATCTTAAGAGATTGGAATAGGTTTAAATATATATTTATAAACAGCTTAAATATATGTAAAAAAAACACTAAAATTTAAACTAAATAATCATCTAATCAGTTATTGTTTTATCACAATCAATTGAAATCTTCCTGGTGCCATTATTATGATCAATGAATATATTGCTTATCAATATATATATATATATATATATATATATATATATATATATATATATCAATTGAAATCTCAAACATCTACTTTCATTCAATTGAACCTTTAATTGGACAATAATTGGTTCAAGACCATCACAATCTAGTGGCTCAAATGATCAATTTCCATCGAATCAAGGACTTAATGTGAAATTCCCAATTTCCATGTATTCCTTCATGTATGTAAAGTATTCTAAGTAAAAATGATAAAATAAATATGAAGTTGGTGTGTAATTTAAGCATAAATAATGTATGCATGATGTATGGAAGAAATAATAAAGTTGAATGTCAATAAGTCAAATGATTAAATGTTGATATCAGGAAATGTTAAGGATATGAGATAAGAAACAAAATCAGAATTTTGATTGGTTAATTAAATACATGTGGCTTATGTTTGAATGAAAGAGGAATTAAATGGTCAAGGGTCAAGGGAAGGAAGCATGGCTGAGATGATTAAGGAGATAGGGAGACATTTAATGCAAGTGCATGAGTCATCCCTACTAGCTATCACCAACGTCAGCCCCTACCTCCAGCCCTCTCCCTCTCGTTCCATCTCCATTCTTCCAAGTTACCATCCATAGCTACCTTGACAAACCACCTTACTCTCCCATCGATTCAACAAGTTTATTAGACGAAAAATGATCCTTGTCACTAGACTAGGAGATAGCCGAAGTTTGGTAGATTGATTCCAATTATCGGAGGAGATCTCAAAGTTTGAGATTTTGGTCTCTAGTGAAGGTAAGAGAAGAAGATGATTTAGCCAACTTTGTTGATGATTTGAAGTTGTTCTGAGTTGGTATGATGTATGTATGGTGTTTAATTTAAGATTTCAATTGATTTATGATTACAGCTTTGAAGGAGTGAAAAGCTAGGGTTACGCGCCAAGTGATTCCGCGTTTCCGAAGGAATTAAGGTAAGGAATTTATGTAACGGACGTAAGGCGGCTATGTCCACATGTTTTACGATGATTTTATGTGGTTTGGAAAGAAACATCAGCTGGTTTTGTATAGGAAAAGATGCATTTTCGGACTTGTCTCCTAGTACCAATTAGGCTAGGGGCAGCCGACTGCCATAAAGGGAAGTCGACTGCCTAGAGACAACCAAAACGCCGTTATCCGAAAACCGATGCAAACCAGTCGACTGCTATTTTTCCAGAAGCATTCTGTTTCAAACCAGTCGACTGCTATATGAGACAGTCGACTGCTATTTGCCAAATTGCATTCTGTTTCAAAAACAGTCGACTGCCCTATATGGACCAGTCGACTGCCCCCATGTATTTTCCAAAATGAAATTAATTTCGAAAAATAAAGTTATGAAGCAGTAGTCGACTGCCCTATAAGACCAGTCGACTGCCATGTATGAAAAGATGTTTTCAAAGCTTATTCGATTTAAACACAAAAGTGTTTTCTGAAAAAGTATATTATAATGTTTTGAGACTATGGACTGCGTAATGATTATGCATTTCTGATGGCTGAGAGACTCTGATCAAGTCCTCAGTAATATGTATGTTAAGTGAGGAACCCTAGTCCGGTCCTCAAGACCATCAGTGACACTTGACTAGTGCTCACTATGGTATTATTAAGGCAGGAGAGAATCCATGACCTCTACATGGTATACCAATGTACTAATGCATGATTAGAGTCATATGAGTCATATGAATGGGAATGAACGGTTCATATGACGACTCAATCGCTTAAACATTGTACATAGTCTCCATCTATTTCAAAGTACCAGACGTATGCATGAAGAAGTATATGATGTATGTTTTAAAGTATGATATGAAGTATGATGTTTTAAAGAAAGTCTGTTTGCCATGTCATTTTAAATGAATATGCATGGTTGCAAACGATGCATGAAAGAGGTTTATGATGCATGCTTTATAATGCTTTACATGACATTATAGAGCCAAGTAGGAAAGGTGCACATAGAGACATAGTACGCTCTTTTACATATTTTTCTTACTGAGCGTAAACTCACCCTTTTACGACTATTTTCCTACAGACTACCTGAAGTGAACCAAGCTCCGACTAGAGAAGCTCGTGCTTGAAGAATCAAAGTGTACCTTCTCGATACGCTTCCCAGTTAGCATATAAGGTATACTTATATGTTCATATGTAAAGTTAAATTGTAATTCAGCTACAGTACAGTACAAGTAGAAATTTATGTATATAAGATGTCGGGGATGTAAGTTAAGATGATGTATGAGATCCTGTGAAAATGGAATGATATTTATATATATCATTTTTATGTTTATGGAAATTGAATAAAATTTCATGAGCTATTAAATGTTAGCTTAAGATTAAGGGAAGAACGACACTGGATGAACTAAATCTAAATAAAGAAGGAAAAAGATAAGTGATAAGATGAAGTGACGGGGACGTCACAGAGTGGTATCAGAGCAGTTTAGATTAAGGTTTATCAGTGTCAAGGAGCTAGAAATAGAGTATATCCCCCAATTGTACTGTACTTGTCTGAATACAAATGTATAGTATAGCTGTTTCTAGTTATACTAAAGAGCTCAATGATGATTATATTTACAGTATGAGCTCACGAAGAAGAGGTACAAGTAGAGGAAGAGGACGGGGTCGCACTGAAGAGCCCCCAGTTCCGTCTCCTCAACCATCTCCACCGCATAGCCCGAATACGAGGCTAGCTAAAATGGAAAAGCATATGGAGAACATGGCCACGATGTTCACTCAGTTTATGTCTAATTTCCCGAATGTGGCCACAACTACCCAAGCAACTGCAACTGTTATTCCTCCTACGGAAGTAACCCCATCAGTCCCAGTTACTGGAAGGCAGGATTCTAGAGCTTATTGCAGTGTGGCATTGATTAAGGAATTTAAGAAATTAGATCCGCCCAAGTTCAAGGGGGAAATAGATTTGTTGACAGTTGAGAACTGGATGAAAGCTGTCCTAAAATCTTTCGAGTACATGCCCTGCTCCGAAAGGGAGAAAGTAGGCTTGGCTGCCTATTTGTTGATTGATGATACTGAGTATTGGTGGCAAGCCACTCGGACTGTATTAGAGGCCCGATATGATGAAGTTACGTGGGACAGATTTGTGGAAGCTGTTAATGAACAGTATATCCCACGCACGGATCAGAATAGATTGAAGATCGAGTTCCTAAGTTTAACTCAAGGTACGATGACGGTGAATCAATATGAATCTAAGTTCACCACCTTGAGTAGATTCGATCTAGAGGTCCGAAGAGACGAAGGGCATAAGATCTACATATTCATCGAGGGATTGAAGTCCCCGATTAGATCTAAGTTGTATCCAATGGATATCACCACCTATGGAGAAGCTGTTCGTAAGGCTCAGCTGTGTGAGCAGGACTATGATCTACACCATGCTGATTTCCGAGTCAAGGGTAAAGGTAAGGAACCGATGAAGCGGAAGTCGGATGAGAAAGCTTCGAGCGATAGGTATCCATTTCGGAGGAGTAGACGATCTGAAGGAGTTTCTATAGGTAAGTAAAGTATAGAAAGATGATCTTTAAATTAATTTAATAGTTATATGGAATTATATTGAAGTTGGAAGTTATGATGATGATGGTAATGATATAGGTACTCCTAAAGCTACAGGGGTCAAGATAAGTGATGAGCGATCCCGAAATCGAGTTGGAAGTACCGGTAGCTCACCAAAGAGTACGATGCAAAGATGTGAGCAGTGTGAAAAGTTTCACGGATCACAGCCATGTCGCTTGGCGAGTGGCGCTTGCTTTAGATGTGGGGAGAAAGGACACATGATTAGGGATTGCCCTCAGAGAGATCCGAGGATGCCTGATGAATCAGATAAGACCCCTAAACCGCAACCTAAGGCCACTGCTACTGAGAAGGGAAAGAAAGCTGTGACCCAAGGACGAGTGTTTGCCATCGATGAAGAGTCTGCCGATGCCTTGTCCAAAGTGATTAAAGGTACAATTTACCTGTTTGATGTGAATGTTATAGCATTGTTTGATCCAGGCTCTACGCATTCTTTTGTGTCTCCTAAGTTTGCTATGAAAATACCTGTTGAGCTTGAGACTTTAGAATACTCATTAAAGATAAGCACACCACTTAGAGAATCACAAGTGACAGAGTTGGTGTATAGAAACTGTAAGCTACGGGTAGGAGAAAGAGAATCTAAGGCTGACCTAATCCTATTAAATATGTATGGTTGTATGAAGGATTCATTGCTTATGTGGAGGACGTAGATCAGAAACGTCCCGGACTCAATGATATTCCTGTAGTCCAAGATTTTTCCGAGGTGTTCCCGGATGATCTTCCAGGACTTCCTCCGGATAGGGAAGTGGAGTTCACTATCGATTTGGTGCCGGGGACTGAGCCTATATCAAGAGCTCCCTACCGGATGGCCTTGGTAGAATTGGAAGAACTTAAGAAGCAGCTTCAGGAGTTGCTAGACAAGGGATTTATACGACCCAGCGTATCCCCTTGGGGTGCTCCTGTGCTTTTTGTCAAGAAGAAGGACGGTAGTATGAGGTTATGCATTGACTACCGGTGGTTGAATAAAGTGACAATCAAGAACAAGTATCCTCTTCCCAGGATAGATGATCTCTTTGATCAGCTCAAGGGTGCACAAGTCTTTTCCAAGATAGACTTGAGGTCGGGATATCATCAGTTGAAGATCCGAGATGAAGATATCCCTAAGACTGCATTCAGGACACGGTATGGCCATTATGAATTCTTGGTGATGCCGTTTGGATTAACCAATGCACCTGCAGCCTTCATGAATTTGATGAATGATGTGTTTAAGCAGTACTTGGACCAGTCTGTCATTGTTTTCATCGATGACATCTTGGTGTACTCGAGGTCATGGGAAGAGCATGAGCAGCATTTGAGGATTGTTTTAGAGACACTCAGAGATAGAGGACTATATGCCAAGCTAAGTGAATGTGATTTCTGGTTGAATCAAATCTCCTTTTTAGGTCATGTGATCAGTAAAGATGGAGTCTCAGTTGACCCATCAAAGATTGAAGCGGTGGTTCAATGGGAAAGACCAAAGACTGTGACAGAGATTAGGAGTTTCTTGGGTTTAGCTGGCTACTATAAGAGGTTTGTAGAGGGTTTCTCAAAGTTAGCTGCTCTATTGACGCGCTTGACGCGCAAGGAAATGAAGTATGAGTGGAATGAAGCCTGTGAATGTAGTTTTCAAGAGTTGAAGCACAGGCTGACGACTGCACCGATTCTCACCATCCCTAGTGGTTCAGGTGGATTTGTGGTGTATAGTGATGCTTCAAGGCAAGGTTTGGGATGCGTGTTAATGCAGCATGGTAAGGTAGTAGCCTATGGTTCCAGACAATTGAAGGACCATGAGAAGAACTACCCGACTCATGATTTGGAGTTAGCTGCAGTAGTGTTTGCCCTAAAAACATGGAGGCATTACTTATATGGTGAGAGATTTCAGATTTTTACGGATCACAAAAGTCTGAAATACTTGTTCTCTCAAAAGGAGTTAAATATGAGGCAGAGAAGATGGCTCGAGCTTCTAAAGGACTACGATTGTGAAATCTTATACCACCCGGGAAAAGCTAATGTGGTGGCAGATGCTCTGAGCCGGAAGCATGTAAGTATGGTAGCCTATATGATGATCAAAGAGTATGAATTAATTGAGCAGTTTGCAAGCCTCAATCTTAATGTTATGCCTCATGAGCATATTGGAATGATGGCTAGTTTGAGGATTGAGCCGGATTTAATGGACAGGATCCGAAGTGCTCAAAAGGAAGATGATAGATGCATAGAGGCTATGAATCAGATGCAGTCAGGTATGACCTCAGAATTTAATGTCAGTAGTGATGGAATTTTGAGGTTTAGAGGTCGTATATGTGTTCCTAATGATGACGAATTAAAGAAGTTAATCTTGATTGAAGCACATGCCACTAAGTACACGTTACATCCAGGAAATACGAAGATGTATCACAATCTTCGCAAAGTGTACTGGTGGAAGGGCATGAAAAGAGACATAGCTGATTTTGTAGCAAAATGTCTCACATGTCAACAGGTCAAGGTAGAGCACCAAAAGCCAGCAGGATTACTGCACCCTCTGCCTATACCTATGTGGAAGTGGGAACACATTACGATGGATTTTATTACAGGGTTGCCCAGAACCAAGAAGAATCATGATGGTATTTGGGTGATTGTCGATAGATTGACAAAATCAGCTCACTTCCTACCTATGAAGTCAACTGATACACTCAATGCTTTGGCAGATATGTATGTAAAAGATGTCGTAAGACTACACGGTGTTCCAGTGAGCATCACTTCTGATAGAGATTCCAGGTTTACTTCCCATTTCTGGGAGCATTTTCAGGAAGCCATGGGATCTAAGTTAAATTTTAGCACAGCTTTTCATCCGCAGACTGATGGACAGTCCGAGCGCACGATTCAGACGCTCGAGGATATGTTGAGGGCTTGTGCTATGGACTTTAAAGGCTCCTGGGATGACCATCTGCCATTAGCTGAGTTTGCATACAATAATAGTTATCATGCAAGCATCGGGATGGCACCATATGAAGCTTTGTATGGAAGAAGGTGTCGATCTCCGATTGGGTGGGAAGAAGTGGGCGAACGTAAGTTATTGGCTCCAGATCTAGTTGAGCAAGCTTCAGAAGATGTTAAGTTGATTTGTTAGAGGCTTAAGACAGCTCAAAGTAGACAAAAGAGCTATGCAGATGCTCGACGGAGGCCACTTGAGTTCATGGTTGGAGATTTTGTGTTCTTGAAAGTTTCTCCTTCCAAGGGAATCATGAGGTTTGGCCGACGAGGTAAGCTGAGTCCTCGTTACATCGGTCCATTTGAGGTCTTAGATCGAATAGGCGATGTTGCCTATAGATTGGCATTGCCTCCGGAGCTATCAGGAGTGCATAATGTGTTTCATGTATCGATGCTTCGGAAGTATAATCCGGATCCGTCTCATGTTATTGAGTATGAACCCTTGGAGATAAGGGAAGATATGAGTTATGTAGAGAAGCCGATTCGGATTTTGGACAGAAAAGACAAAATTTTGAGGTCTAAGACAATCCCACTGGTGAAAGTTCTCTGGCAATACCATACGACAGAAGAAGCTACATGGGAACTAGAAAGCTTGATGAAAGAAAGGTATCCAGAGTTGTTTACATAATAGGCTAAGCCAAATTTGGAGGACCAAATTTTTTTAAGGTGGGGAGGATGTGAAATTCCCAATTTCCATGTATTCCTTCATGTATGTAAAGTATTCTAAGTAAAAATGATAAAATAAATATGAAGTTGGTGTGTAATTTAAGCATAAATAATGTATGCATGATGTATGGAAGAAATAATAAAGTTGAATGTCAATAAGTCAAATGATTAAATGTTGATATCAGGAAATGTTAAGGATATGAGATAAGAAACAAAATCAGAATTTTGATTGGTTAATTAAATACATGTGGCTTATGATTGAATGGAAGAGGAATTAAATGGTCAAGAGTCAAGGGAAGGAAGCATGACTGAGATGATTAAGGAGATAGGGAGACATTTAATGCAAGTGCATGAGTCATCCCTACTAGCTATCACCAACGTCAGCCCCTACCTCCAGCCCTCTCCCTCTCATTCCATCTCCATTCTTCCAAGTTACCATCCATAGCTACCTTGACAAACCACCTTACTCTCCCATCGATTCAACAAGTTTGTTAGACGAAAAATGATCCTTGTCACTAGACTAGGAGATAGCCGAAGTTTGGTAGATTGATTCCAATTATCGGAGGAGATCTCAAAGTTTGAGATTTTGGTCTCTAGTGAAGGTAAGAGAAGAAGATGATTTAGCCAACTTTGTTGATGATTTGAAGTTGTTCTGAGTTGGTATGATGTATGTATGGTATTTAATTTAAGATTTCAATTGATTTATGATTACAGCTTTGAAGGAGTGAAAAGCTAGGGTTACGCGCCAAGTGATTCCGCGTTTCCGAAGGAATTAAGGTAAGGAATTTATGTAACGGACGTAAGGCGGCTATGTCCGCATGTTTTACGATGATTTTATGTGGTTTGGAAAGAAACATCAGCTGGTTTTGTATAGGAAAAGATGCATTTTCGGACTTGTCTCCTAGTACCAATTAGGCTAGGGGCAGCCGACTGCCATAAAGGGAAGTCGACTGCCTAGAGACAACCAAAACGCCGTTCTCCGAAAACCGATGCAAACCAGTCGACTGCTATGTAAGCCAGTCGACTGCTATTTTTCCAGAAGCATTCTGTTTCAAACCAGTCGACTGCTATATGAGACAGTCGACTGCTATTTGCCAAATTGCATTCTGTTTCAAAAACAATCGACTGCCCTATATGGACCAGTCGACTGCCCCCATGTATTTTCCGAAATGAAATTAATTTCGAAAAATAAAGTTATGAAGCAGCAGTCGACTGCCCTATAAGCCCAGTCGACTGCCATGTATGAAAAGATGTTTTCAAAGCTTATTCGATTTAAACACAAAAGTGTTTTCTGAAAAAGTATATTGTAATGTTTTGAGACTATGGACTGCGTAATGATTATGCATTTCTGATGGCTGAGAGACTCTGATCAAGTCCTCAGTAATATGTATGTTAAGTGAGGAACCCTAGTCCGGTCCTCAAGACCATCAGTGACACTTGACTAGTGCTCACTATGGTATTATTAAGGCAGGAGAGAATCCCTGACCTCTACATGGTATACCAATGTACTAATGCATGATTAGAGTCATATGAGTCATATGAATGGGAATGAACGGTTCATATGACGACTCAATCGCTTAAACATTGTACATAGTCTCCATCTATTTCAAAGTACCAGATGTATGCATGAAGAAGTATATGATGTATGTTTTAAAGTATGATATGAAGTATGATGTTTTAAAGAAAGTATGTTTGCCATGTCATTTTAAATGAATATGCATGGTTGCAAACGATGCATGAAAGAGGTTTATGATGCATGCTTTATAATGCTTTACATGACATTATAGAGCCAAGTAGGAAAGGTGCATATAGAGACATAGTACGCTCTTTTACATATTTTTCTTACTGAGCGTAAACTCACCCTTTTACGACTATTTTCCTACAGACTACCTGAAGTGAACCAAGCTCCGACTAGAGAAGCTCGTGCTTGAAGAATCAAAGTGTACCTTCTCGATACGCTTCCCAGTTAGCATAGAAGGTATACTTATATGTTCATATGTAAAGTTAAATTGTAATTCAGCTACAGTACAGTACAAGTAGAAATTTATGTATATAAGATGTCGGGGATGTAAGTTAAGATGATGTATGAGATCCTGTGGAAATGGAATGATATTTATATATATCATTTTTATGTTTATGGAAATTGAATAAAATTTCATGAGCTATTAAATGATTAGCTTAAGATTAAGGGAAGACCGACACTGGATGAACTAAATCTAAATAAAAAAGGAAAAAGATAAGTGATAAGACGAAGTGACGGGGACGTCACACTTAATGAGGTGAAAATGAATGTATGAGGGTTCAGTTTGATGAAAATGAGTGTTTGAAAGCTCAACTGCTTGCAATTAAACAATAGGGGCTTAATTGATCATTTTATTTTAATTCTGGAGTTTTTTTTTATATTTAAGCCCTTATAGATTACAATATATAATTAATTAAAAATAATAATATGTAAAGATATTGAAATATTATTCTCAATCACGAAACTGTGAGCTATTGTCATAAGATTATACAAATTGATAAATATATATAAACAGTAGTATATTATTAAAATGTATGAAAATTAAAAAAATATAATTAAATTAAAGTATAAACCTGAATTTGGTGACCCAGACATGTAAAAAAACTGCCATTAGAACCTTGCTGAACTCTGCTCCTGCACATGACCTGTTCCCTCCTCCAAATGCTATGAAGTTCTTGGCTGTTGCAGTCCCTCCAATGTTCTTTATTAATTTAAACATTAATTAACAGAAATATATAAGAAATTATTAATACAAATATTTTCATAGCAAGTAGCAACTATTAGAACATTAAAACTTAAAAAGTCAATCAACTGCATGCATCAATGATTAACGATTAATATATTATCTGTTACATTTACAATATAAATACATACATCTTACAATATAAAATCTAAAAATGATCTAAATAAACTCGAACTTATTTAATCCAAATTTATCTGTTTATCACCTTCAAAAAATTTTCAGTTTCAGACAATATGCGACTAGAACCCTAAATCTGTTGCCTTAAAAGTGGAAAAATATCACATGTATACATATACCTTCCATCTTGAAGGGTTGAAGGTAAGAGGATCTTCGTATATGTTAGGATTAAGTTGAAGGGCTGCAGGAATTACCATAAGTATCCAACCTTTGGGTATGGTGTAACCTGCAAAGAGCATAGTCAACAAAACACATAATATACTGTGTTAACAAGTGCTAAATGGTTAGATTGATTAATTTATAAAAGAATTATTACCATCAACGTGAATGTCTGTTTTAACTCTTCTCAAGATCCCCGGAACAACACTTGCTAATCGAAGTGATTCATTTACGACCTAACAACCAAAAAAATAGAAAAAGAAAAGTTGTTAAAACTTGACATAATCCAGACCTTAAATAATGATTCAAATGATCATGTTATTATCTTTAAAAAGTGAGAGTTCGGCATGTTTGAAATTGGAATCTCAGCATATGTATTTTTTCTTTTTCGGAAAAAAAACCCTTCATTGTATGAAGAAGAAGAAGAAGAAGATAGCATAACTCACATAATGAGTAAAAGTCATATTTTTGTATTCCTCCCATGAAAGTCGAGGATTGGTGCCTTCTCTTTTCTTGAGAATTTCCTCATGCTCCTCCTAGTCAAATTTTAACCAAAGATCAAGATCGTTTTCCATATAAAAAAGCATGAAATCAAACTTTTGCAATGTAAAGACTGATCTTATACATAATTCTGATGAATATATACTAACTGTTAATTGTTGCAATGCTGATGGGCTGTCCAATAGATGCTTAATGGCTACAGTAAGAGTGGTGGAAACCGTCTCAACGCTAGCAACGAACATCCCAAACATAACGGTGGTAACGAATTCCTTCGTCAAGAATGCTTCTTTTCTCATGTCTTCCACTATTTGATCCAGAAAATCTCCTTTATTGCAACCGTGGGAACAAGAATTCCTTCTCTCTTCTAGCAACTCACTTATCAGCCTCAATGCTTTTTGTTGCTTCTGCATCATATGTATAAATTTTTCATCTTTTAAAGTTTTTACAATTAATTTGGCAGGAAAATTTAATTAGAAAGATTTAAAAAAAAAAAGGGCAAATTCTAAACCTGTTGAATATATGCCACATTTAAAAATGATGGCACAAACTATCTGACTTAAGCAACGTATTTTAATTAAAAGGTTATTAACAGGGTTAACAGAGCTTAATATCTCAATCAAATGGTTAACCTTTATACATCTGTGGAAAGCTGTCCCAGGGATGTACAAAGGAAACGTCATAAGTCCATCCAAGATGTTACAGAAATATTCTGCTAAATTTTCCTTTGATTTTTCTGGTTCATAGCTCATCAGAATCTTTGAGCTCATGTCAAATACCATCTGCATGCAAATGCCAAAAAAAAAATCAATTAGAAAATTAAGAAAAAATTATATTATAATTAATAATTTAATCTTGGTATAAAATTTACTACGTATTTGGGTCCAATCAATTAGATCAAATTCGATTCACATCTCTAAATTTATATTCAAAATTCAACTTCATCCATTTATTTGAATCTGTTATCATTTAAAATATATATTAAATTATTAAAATTAAATTTTGAATTGGACCGAATTTAGCTTTGCAAAATTTAAATCCAAAGCTTAGCTTGAGTTGACCCAAGTTCCATGGAAAAGTCTAGTGACCATCTTTCTTTGTTTATGAGAGATTACTTATACAAAAAATTAGTGTAACAGAAATGTAGATATTGCAGTAAATAAGTGAATATACAAGAAATGATAATATGAGAAATGAAGACATTCATAAAGAAATTAAAATAGTACCTATAGAAGATACGATAAGTTTAGTAGTTTATGTTGGTTTACATACATACGACATAAACCTATGAATGCCCCATGTAGTTAAGAAAGTGGAAGGTATGAATGATAAAGAAAGGTCAAGGCTAATGAAAAATCGAAAAAGATTAAAAAAAATTATTCGGAAAGATATAGTGGCACAAGAATTAGAATAACATATTGTCTTGGATATATAGGAATGCGTAAAGAAGGAAAATTCATACTAACGACTTACCGTGAGTTCATATATTGATTCATGTAACCTATCATTGCATTGGAATGAAAAGTCTGCAGACGATGATGATGATGAAGTGAAGTAAAATTCTATCATGGAACTATTTGTTTATGCCAAGATTACTTACAGCAGCAATTTGGTCTCTGGCGTCAACCTCTGGTTGCTTCCCCCACTCATGCAGTGCATGGTTTATGGCAACCTCAAATTGAGAAAGCAATTTATTTTTTAGAACCTCAGAGCCAAAGTGATTCAGAATCACGCGTCTGAGATACTTGTGTATGTAACCATCTGCAGTAACGCCGTTTTGGTGAACCAGCTTAGCGAAGGAATCCATGTAATCTAGTTCGACAAGTTTTTCTTGTTGCAGCACGAAATAGTTAAAATCAGGATCCGAAGATATCACAATTTGTCGACATGCTAAACTTGTCTTGAACAATGGCCCATATCTGAATATCATTTGAAATGACAAAGAAAAAAAGATTCAAGATTTATTTTTAATAATTGAGTAACAAAAGGTTC
Source organism: Heritiera fomes (assembly GCA_032173925.1). Lineage (NCBI taxonomy): Eukaryota > Viridiplantae > Streptophyta > Magnoliopsida > Malvales > Malvaceae > Heritiera > Heritiera fomes. The sequence goes on from JAPDPM010000007.1 coordinate 38,393,817, forward strand.
ATTTTGTCAGCACTCGTTTTAATCTGTTAATAGGATATTGAACTCTTGTGTAAGTGGTCATGGTTGAAACTATATCAACTTCAAATACCAAAAACAAAACATGAAAGGATTCATTTTTGCATGTGGATGTTTGTGTTTTTACCTTTCCATTCTTTCCTTAACAAAAGGATGGATATCTATCGACTTGCTTGTGGCAAGAAAACTAAGGGTCTCCCCAATAATTGGGAGTCCCATTGAACCCGGAGGTAGCCTGCCGTCACATTTAGGGCTCCTCCACCGATAAATCCAATTCGTCACAAGTACAACAAAGAAAGCCATGACACAAAGCCAAACAGACCACACCTCCATCATCACTCAAGTCGAAAATCCTGAAATTTGAGGAAAGAAGAAAAAAGAGCACACAAGTAACAGTAGAGAGAGGTAGCAGGCTTGCACTTTGTTTTGGGTTTCTGTAAAGAGCGTGTTACCTCTTATATAGATAAGTTGGTGATAGTCTAAGTCTCTATTAATTGATAGTTTTGTCCATATGTATTGGATTGAATTATTAATGTTAAAAATAGAGACTAATCAATGTATTGAACCCCACCTTTGAAAAACGAACATTTTGCTATATAAAATTTTCTTTAATAATGACCCGTTCAATTCTTTTTACAACGAAAGTCTCTTATCACCTAGAAGTAAGAGAAAACATTTGTTGGTTTAATACAAGAAAATCACGAAACCAAGTATAATAAATTTTCTCAAGTTGGTTTTCTCTACTGGTTAGATAAACCCGTTAGGTGTTCAGTTGTTTTCCTTCGAGTGTTATTGGCAGTTTTTTATTTTAAATTTACTGAACTGAGCTGGCTGATTAATCGATTGTCATGTGTGACTTGACTTCTTGTTTTCACTATTGCAAAATACTCATGAAAATCAACCAAATCAATTGAATTGAGTGATTTGATTATGTTTGTTTTCAACCCATGTCTCGGTCGATTCAGTTTTTTTTTTATTTTTTTGTATAATAAGTCGTTTAAATCAAATTTTTTGTAAAATCAAATTAAGATTATTGAACCGACTATTTGCTCACCCCGATCTGAAAGAAGGAGAATACAAGTGCTAACTCAAACCTCAAACACCTATATTTTAAAAGTGAAAATGTGACTATTAAAACCAATTCTTAAATCAATGAATCTTTTACTTTGAGAGAGTGCATAGTTATCTTCCTATCTAGGGACATTAACTTTCTTTATACTTAAAATCAATAATCTCTTTATCGGCTCATCTCTTTACCTGTTTCCCGTTTTAAGTCTCTTCTAAATCCGTGGGTACGAGAAGGGAAAGGCTTGCGAATTGTCAAGGGAAAGGCTGAAATGACATGAACCTAATAAAAAAAATCGTTTTTGGGAGAGAATTTATGATAATAGTAAATTCTCTCATTTTTTTTAATTAAGTATATGTAAATTTAATTTCAGATTTTAATAGATTGATTGAAATAAATAAATAAATTTATTAAAAAATTAAAATATTTCGAAATTATAATATTTGATGAATTGAAAAAAAAAAAAAAAAAGAAGAAAGAGCGTCGCAGCAAGCTTCTCGTGGAAGCTTGCTGCAAAACCAATTAAAAGCATAAAAAGAAAAGAGAGTGACAAAAGAGAAAAATCTAGTTAGTGGATTATGTGGTACGTTCCTGTTGGATAAAACGAATAACAAGAGAACACTAAATAAAAATGAAACTCAGCCATTTTATCCTCCCAAACCGCCTCACCCCTTCTGTTCTGTTTTGCTGCACGTTTTCCTCTCGTTTCTCTCTTTATAACTCACGTTTTCTTCCAATTTTCTTAGTAAATTCATTACTTTCCTCTACCAAACCATCAAGCCACCTTAATAAACCTTGTTCTTCAATTTAAGACCTGAGTACAGCTGGAATGGCGTGGACAGAACCAACGTTGGAGGGCTGCCATGGCTGCTGTCCTGTTCGGTTTCTATGGGTAAGAGGATGAGGTGATGTTTTCTTTGGTACTAGCTATGGTAACTATTTGTTTTAAGCTTGGATGATGTGATTAGAGCTTTAGATTAAATTAAATGGGAGTGTAGAGGTTCAGGACAGATTTGGGTATGAGAAAAAAAAATTGAAGAAAATCTTGGTGATCTTAATGTATGTTGGGTAGGAATTAATAGGAAATTAATAGGGGAGGATGAGATAAACTTGATTTTGATGATAATTTGTAAAACTTTGAATGTGGCGTAAGGATGGTGCATTCGGTTGTAAGGTTGGCTGAATGTTGATGATTTAACTTTGATGAATTTAAAGTGTTTGATGGAATTTCTAAATAAGCAAAAGAGGTTCATGAAGTTAAGAATGATTGAAGAATGAAAATCATGAGGAAATGGCAAATTGAGACCCACGGCAATGGAGAAAAATGGGTGACGTTGGGGCTGAATTTATTAAATGGTGATTTTAAGATTTATATGATAATAAATAAGGTTTACTAGTAAAGTTAAATTGAAGAAATATAAATTGAGTACATAAAGTTGTGTTTGATTTATGATTGGGAATGGGAGTACCATAGGAATATTCATAGTTTGAGAATTTAAGAATAAATTATAAATGTTAATGAAATTATTTGAGAAATTATATTGAAAGAGAGTTCTATTTAGTGTAATAAAATTATGGGAATTGATAGGAGTTTCATGTTAAGTTATAATTTAAGGGTTAAAAGAAAATAAATTAAGGTTAATAGAATTATTGAAGAAATTTGAGGTATAAAGGAAAATGATATAATTGTGATCATGTTATGATATTTAATAAATAGGATATGATTGGCATTATATTTTGGTAATTGATCGGAAATAAAATAAATTAATTTTTGAGAATGATAAATAGAAAATAGAGAACTATGGAATAATTATTAAAGTTACTATGTAAGATTTTGAATATAATTCAGAATTATTGTGCAGTGTCAAGCTCGCGAATTAAAAGAAACGTAAATGCCGTTATCGGATTTTGGACATTGCACGGAAATAGAAGTAAGATATATGTATAGGAGTCGTATAAAACATGTTTTATTTGCAATTGAAAATTTATTAAAATCTCGTTTTAATCGTTCTTATCCAATTTTCCTAAATACAAGAAATAGAAATTATCTTTAATTCCTACAAGTTTAAATATTTCATTATAGGAAATGTTTTTACATGAGTTGATTTAAATGAAATGATTTATATGCATTGAATTACATTAAATGATTTACATGAAATGAGTACATGATATGATTTATACAAATTAAATTGCATGCGATGACTTTCATGAATTGCATTATCTGAAATGATTTATACGAATTTCATTATATGAAATGAATTACATGAATTGCATTACACAAGTGATTTACAAGAAATTATTTACATGATTTTCATTGCATGAATGATTTACATGGATTGATTTCACGAGAAATGGTTTACATGAACTGAATCACATGAAATGATTCACACGAATCGTCTTTCATAAAATGATTTACACAAATTGATTTACAAGAAATGAGTTACATGAATTGTTTTACATGAAGTGCTTTACATGATTTGAAATGCATGAAATGCTTTACATGATTTGAGTTATATGAAATGATTTATATGAATTGAATTTCATTAAATGTTTTACTTGAATTGATTTATATGGAGCGATTTTATGAAATTGATGTCTCCCTGATGATCGTGCATACGAGATAGTGATGATTAGGCTGGGAGACATCCCAGACCTTCTGCTTTACATGATATGACTATGGGAATTATGGTCAAACCCACAGGTTTTCGCAGTGAGCACCTGACCAGTGCAAACGTGAGTGATTGACGATGGTCATTCGTTATAGTGTTTCATAGGATTGGTGTAAAATCCGAATTTTATTATACTGTATATCGTATGTATACATTATTGATAGTGGAAATAAATTCTTTTAGTGAAATTAAAGAATAATCAAATGTGAATTTCCACTTTTTATTTTATGTTATAATGAACATATGGTGTATAAAGAATAGAGGAGAATCAATTTGATATTATAGTATGAATGCATTAAATGAAGGATTAATGAATATAAGACAAAACAAAGAAATGAATGAGATGATAGCCAATCAACGTTGGCTGGAAGAGACCTTGGCGTGGAGAAGGGAAGAAAAGAAGAGAAAAAAAGTCAAGGAAAGGGGCTGATGGAAGACTTCTCGCCAATTGCCTCTCCTGACAAAGGAAATAAGCAATAAATGGAAGTGAAATTTGTCAAAAAGCAAGGAAGAAACGGACTGCAACGGAAGTTTACCGCCGTTCCTTTTGGCACCAAATTCTCTGGGTTTTAATTGCATGAAAGACGTGCAATGATAACAGATAACAGGATAAGGAAACAGGTGGTTACTTCTAACAGGTTGTATTGGGCTATATAAGGAGAGTTCATGAGGAAAGATCGATGGAAGCAAACTTCATTTCTCTCAGAATCATTCTCGCCCATTTTGTTTCTCTGCAAATTCATCTTTCATTCCTTCGTTTTTTCTCATAAATGAGTCATACAATTTCATCTTTTAGTTAGCCAAACCCTTCTAAATTGTTGAAGAGCTAAGTAACAAGAGAAGTAAAGCTAAGAAAGGTAAGAAAGCATTCTGTTGTTGGAAGAGCAGTTTAGTAAAGGTGAGTTTCATAGCTTTATAGTTCTCTTGATATTTAATCATAGATATAGCCTGGTTGTAGTTGAATATTGTTGAATATATAAGGAAATTAGATGGAAATGATTAAGAAAAACAATAGGCGAGGCAAGGAGTATTCGCCCAAAGGTTGAGGCGAGTACACTGCAATGCATGACTAGGCGAGAACGTATTCGCCAATAGTCATGAGATAAACAGAATGATGGTAGATGGGCGAGGACCTATGTTCGCCAAATGGCGAGAAGGTTGACCATGGAGATCGCCCATGTGAAATGTTGATTGCCATTAAGGCAAGTAGGAGATAAAGAAGCAGCTAATAATTATCAAATTCATGGGCGAGCCCAATTATGAAGGAAAAGCCACGAGTAGCGAACTGAACTGATAAGCATGGCGAGTTGAGCTCCCTGTTGGGCGAACTCCCATGAGTAAGCCGCTAATGGACAGCGAGCTATGTTAGGCGAATGGCGAACTGTTACCTCGCCAAAGTGGTTGAAAATAGTTTTAGAAATAAATTGCTAAGAAAAGAAAATATTAATGGAATTAATATTTTACCTTGCAGCCGGAAAGTGAAATTGCTATCGGCGAGTAGGAAGCAGGGCGAAACAAGACTTCGTGAGATCAGGTAAGGAAGTAGTATGTGATGCAAATGCATGTCCTGTGGAGTAAAAGTGTTAAGAAAATATTAGAAATTGTTTTATTTTCTGACATGCATTTATTTGATAAACTGTTTTGATCTCGGGCGAGTTACAAGCCGCCATACGTTGTTTTGTTAGGCGAACTGATTAAGGCGGGCGAGTATATTGTTCTTAGTAGAAAATCGGGCGAGCCAAGTGGCGAGCTCTCTTTTACGAGAACTGGGCGAGTGCCCTTGTTTTAATAAAAATCCGGGCAAGCCAAAGTTGGGCGAACCCTTTTTAATGTTTTTGCCGGGCAACCCTTGTTTTAAATATGAGGCGGGCGAACCGTTATCAAACAAGCCATACCTTTATTTTTAAAAGCTAAGTGGCGGGCGAATACTAGTTCGCCGGATTATCGAGTTAGTCAGGGGCGAGCCGTGAATGGCGAGCTGACTCTGGCGAACAGTTCTAAAGGGTAAAATCTTATACGAAAAATAAGATGTTTTAACATTTTCAAAAGAAAATAGAAATATGAAACCCTTTGGAGCAAGTTGACCATTGGGGCGAGCTGACCATTGGGCGAGTTGACCATTGGGGCGAGCTGACCAGTGGGCGAGTTGAGTAGTGGTGAGCTTACCATGGGCGAACTAGCCATGGGCGAGCCAGTCTAAACCCGTACCTTCTCACACGGGAAATGTTGAGATTACGGGCTGTTTATTTGTTTATAAATTTTTTTTTGGAAATCAAATCATTTGGTGGAATTGATAACATGAGATAAAACTTGATTTTGAGACATTAGGCCATGAGTTCATGCATTATTATTCATATACTTTGCGTGACCCATCTAGGGCGATGGCTCAGGTCAAATAGACCAACGAGTGCACTCTAGAGCGTCACAGGGCTGATGGACTCGCCAAGTCATCAGCGGTCTCGAGGTCACTTGGCAAGTGGACCCGAGGACCACATATAGATTATGGCCATAGATCTGAGATAGCCGTGAGGGGCGATGGCCTACGGGTGCACCCCAAAAGCGGATGACTTATGATGCTTGCATGATTTAAATTATTGCCTTGTCTCAATTAAATGATTTCTGAAAATATCTGTTGAATCCTGTTATTCATTGTTTTCTAATGAGTTGATCGTTAGAATAATTCAATGGTTTTGGGGAACATAGCTTTTATATTTGTAAAGCAGCATACATTTTCCTTACTGAGCAAATTGTCGCTCACCTCTTATTTTTCCGCTCCACAGATAATTGATTTGGGCTAAGAGATTTACTTGCCTGAGATTCAATATCGAAGGTATGTTGTATATTCAGTAAAGTTGTACAGTACTACTTTAAATAGAAGGGAATGTATATACTTCTTAAGGAAGAGACTTTAATAATTCATGTTTTCATAATATATATAGTAGAAGGTATTAAGCATCACTGACAGCCCAACCGATAAGTAAGTATAAATTACGAGTAAGTATCATAATATACGGTAGCTTGAGATGTTACAGATTTAATGGTATCAGAGCTTGGGTTGATCTGATGTTTAGTGATGCTTAAAGTAAATGGTATACATTTCCTGTAGTACGATACAAATTTGAATATATGAGTGATGTATTAATATTAAGTAATAAATGATCTCTGTGGTACAGATATGAGTGGAAGAAGGAGAATGCGCTCAGATAGAGGTATAGGCCGAGGTAGGGCGGCACAGACTCCGGAACCTGCCCCAAGACCTCCACGTCCTATACAGCTAGAGAGCATTGATAATCGTGTAACTCAAGTGGAGCGGTTAATAGCAGAGTTTATGGCTATGTACCAGGCGGATAGAGCCACAGATAGGGCAGAGAGGGAGAGAGAGAGAGCCACAGCTCCTGCAGCCCCAGTAGAGGCGCCAGTACCACCACAGCCAGCACCAGTTGTGCCTGAACCTGAACCTATTCCACCACCGGCACCTCAGCCACAGGTAGCTCCACCACAACCATTGATTCAGCCGCCTCGAGATGCGGAGTCTTACTGTAATGTGGCATTGGTGAAATCATTTAAGAAGCTGGATCCCCCTAAGTTTAAAGGTACTAGGGATCCTTTGGTGGCAGAACAGTGGATTATTGAAATCGAAAGATTACTTAAGATTATGAGATGCTCGGAGACAGAGAAAGTAGGCCTGACAGTGTTCCAGTTGGCAGATGATGCGAGACATTGGTGGAAGGCCACCCAGACAGTATTATTTGCTCAGCATCAGGATCTGTCCTGGGATATGTTTGTGCAAGCTTTTAGGAGGCAGTATATTCCTGACACTGCTCAAGATAAATTACAGCAGGAATTCATGGGTTTAGTACAGGGTAGTATGTCAGTGGACGAGTATGAGGTCAAATTTACCACATTGAGCCGTTTTGATCCACAGACTAGTACGAATACCCGATATAAGATTTCGAGGTTTAGAGCTGGTTTGAGGCCATCCATCAGAGTAAAGCTAGCCCCATTTGTTATACAAACTTATGATGAGATAGTTCAACGGGCTCAGCTATGTGAGAGAGATTATGAGCAGTTCCAGCTCGATTTCAGTAGTAAGAGTAAAGGCAAATCAAAGGGAAAGATGAAGAGGTTCATGGAGGATAGACCAAGTAGAGAGCAGTCTAAGAAGACTAGATCTACGGGCATACAGATTTCTGAGGGCAGATTTGATAGACCAGCAGTTTCTACACCTGCTAGTGGCCCCACCACTACTCAGAGAAGTGTTGCACCCTTATGCAGACATTGTGGAAGGTCGCATGGATCGCGCCCTTGTCCTGTAATGTCTGGGGTATGTTTTAGATGTGGACAGACGGGGCACTTTATCAAGAATTGCCCGATGCTCAGAGAGTCAACTGCTTCTACTAGACCTCCTGTATTACCTCAGATAGCAGCCCCGGCAGCTCAGAGTGAACCAGAGAAAGCGACACCCTCACAGCCTAGGCGGGCGACAGCCGCAGAAAAGGGTAAGAAGGTTGTGACTCAGGGTCGGGTGTACGCCTTAGATCAGGAGACTGCCGACGCCTCTATCGATGTGATCAAAGGTAAAGTTTATCTTTTTGATATTCCAGTAATTGCCTTAATTGACCCGGGTTCTACCCATTCATTCTTATCGCCTGCATATGCTAACAGGACCCCAGTAGAGCCGGAGTTGTTAGAATATACCTTGCGAGTGAAAACTCCTTTTAATGATTTCCAAATGACGGATATTATATATAGGAATTGTAAGTTGACTATAGGAGAGAAGATTGTGACAGCTAACCTAATTTTGTTGGACATATATGATTTTGATGTCATTTTAGGTATGGATTGGTTAGCTGCAAATCATATTACTTTGGATTGTAATACTAAGTTTATTACCTTCTCCCATCTCGAAAAGTACATTGTAAAGTTATTATAAATTAATAAAAAGAATATATATTTATGAAATGATGTGTACTGAAATTGTGGTTGTGTATGAATGTGTATGAAGGATATATTGCTAGTGTGGAGGATGTAGAGAGGAAGCATTCAAAGATCCAAGAGATTCCTGTGGTTAAGGACTTCTCGGATGTATTTCCAGAGGATTTACCAGGGTTACCACCGGATCGAGAGACGGAGTTCATGATCGAATTGGTACCCGGTACGGAGCCGATTTCTAGACCCCCATATAGAATGGCACTGACGGAGTTAGATGAGCTCAAGAAGCAGCTCCAAGAGTTGTTAGGTAAGGGATTTATACGTCCCAGTGTGTCACCATGGGGAGCTCCAGTACTATTTGTTCGGAAGAAGAATGGTAGTCTTCGGTTGTGTATAGATTATCGGATGTTGAATCGGGCTACCGTTAAGAATAAGTATCCATTACCTCGTATTGATGATCTGTTTGATCAGCTCAGGGGAGCACAAGTGTTTTCCAAGATAGACCTCCGATCAGGCTATCACCAGTTGAAAATTAAGGAGTCGGATGTGCATAAGACAGCCTTTCGGACTCGTTACGGCCACTATGAGTTCCTAGTGATGCCTTTTGGGTTGACAAATGCCCCTGCAGCTTTTATGAGTTTGATGAACGAGGTATTTCATCCATTTTTGGATAAGTTTGTCATAGTATTTATAGATGACATTCTGATTTATTCTAAGACTCCAGAGGAGCACGAGCAGCATTTGCAGATTGCTTTACAGACCCTCAGAGAGCGGAAGTTGTATGCTAAGCTTAGTAAATGCGAGTTCTGGCTTGACCATATAATATTTCTCGGGCATGTAGTGTCGAGGGACGGGGTATCAGTTGATCCGTCCAAGGTAGAGGCCATTGTTCAGTGGAAGAGGCCTGACACGGTTACCGAGATACGGAGTTTCTTGGGTCTTACTGGGTACTATCGCAGATTTGTGGAGGGATTTTCTAGACTTGCTGCCCCATTGACACGACTCACACGTAAGGATGTGAAGTTTGAGTGGAATGATACGTGTGAGCGTAGTTTTGATGAGCTTAAGAAGAGATTGACTAGTGCCCCCGTATTAGCCCTTCCTAGCGGACTAGGTGGATTTATTGTGTATACCGATGCATCCGCTCAAGGTTTAGGGTGTGTGCTTATGCAGCATGGTCGGGTTATAGCCTATGGTTCTCGACAGTTGAAGGATCATGAGAGGAATTACCCGACACATGATTTGGAGTTAGCCGCAGTGGTGTTTGCACTAAAGATATGGCGACATTACTTATACGGGGAGAAAGTTCAGATATATACAGATCATAAGAGTCTGAAATATATCTTCTCCCAGCGAGAGTTGAATTTAAGACAGCGACGGTGGATGGAACTACTAAAGGACTATGATTGTGAGATTTTGTATCACCCAGGTAAAGCTAATGTAGTAGCTGATGCACTGAGCCGTAAGCATGTTGGCATGGTATCAAACATGATGATCAGGGAGCATGAGTTGATAGAGCAATTCTCTAACCTCAATCTGACAGTTGTTTCCTCTTACCAGTATGGGTTTACGGCTAGTTTCCATATAGAACCGGATTTGATGGACCGAATCAGGGAAGATCAGAGGAGGGATAATTATTGCATTGAGATTGCCAGTCAGATTCAGATGGGAGTTATGTTAGACTTTGAGATTGGCACCGATGGGATACTGAGGTTTAGAGGTCGGATATGTGTTCCCAGTGATCGACAGCTTAGAGATTTGATTTTGTCAGAGGCCCATATCTCTAGATACACGTTACATCCGGGTAGTACTAAGATGTACCAGAATCTCCGGAAAGTGTATTGGTGGCCTAAGATGAAGAAAGACATCGTTGAGTTTGTTGCTAGATGTCTAACATGCCAACAGATTAAGATTGAGCATCAGAAGCCGGCAGGTATGCTTCGACCATTATCGATTCCTGTGTGGAAATGGGAGCATGTTACTATGGATTTTATTATGGGATTACCACGGACCCGGAAGGGGTACGATGCTATTTGGGTGATAGTCGACAGATTGACTAAGTCTGCTCATTTCTTGGCCATGAGATCTACAGATTCAGTTAGTGCCTTGGCTGAGTTGTATGTCAGGGAGATAGTGAAGTTACATGGTGTTCCAGTGAGTATTACCTCTGATAGGGACTCCCGCTTCACCTCTCATTTTTGGGAGAGATTTCAGGAGGCTATGGGATCCCAGTTGAGTTTTAGCACCGCCTTTCATCCACAGACTGACGGGCAGTCCGAGCGTACTATACAGACGCTCGAGGATATGTTGAGAGCGTGTGCATTGGATTTTAGAGGCTCATGGGACAATCATTTACCCCTGGCAGAATTTGCATATAATAATAGTTTTCATACAAGTATCGGCATGGCACCGTATGAGGCTTTATATGGCAGACGATGCAGATCCCCGATAGCATGGGAAGAAGTTGGAGACCGTAAACTGTTAGCTCCCGATTTGGTCGAGCAGGCTTCTCGTGATGTACGGATGATCTGTGAGAGGCTCAGAACAGCTCAGAGTCGGCAGAAGAGTTATGCAGATACTAGGCGCCGACGATTGGAGTTTGTAGCGGGTGATTATGTGTTTTTGAAAGTTTCACCGTCTAAGGGTATAATGAGATTCGGGAAGAGAGGAAAGTTGAGTCCTCGATACATTGGGCCTTATGAGATCTTAGATCGCGTGGGAGATGTTGCATATCGGTTAGCACTACCACCAGAGTTGTCAGGGGTGCATAACGTATTCCATGTCTCGATGTTGAGAAAGTACCATCCAGATCCTTCTCACGTAATTCGACATGAGCCACTGGAAATCAGAGAGGATATGAGTTACGTTGAGAAACCGATGCGGATCCTGGATAGGAAAGATAAGGTGTTGCGATCTAAGACGATTCTTTTGGTTAAAGTGCTCTGGCAGTATCATAACGAGGAGGAGGCTACTTGGGAGTTAGAGAGCCTTATGCGTGAGAAATATCCAGAGCTCTTTCTGCGACAGGTCCAAGTTAAATTTGGAGAACCAAATTTCTTAAGGTGGGGAGAAATGTAAAATCCGAATTTTATTATACTGTATATCGTATGTATACATTATTGATAGTGGAAATAAATTCTTTTAGTGAAATTAAAGAATAATCAAATGTGAATTTCCACTTTTTATTTTATGTTATAATGAACATATGGTGTATAAAGAATAGAGGAGAATCAATTTGATATTATAGTATGAATGCATTAAATGAAGGATTAATGAATATAAGACAAAACAAAGAAATGAATGAGATGATAGCCAATCAACGTTGGCTGGAAGAGACCTTGGTGTGGAGAAGGGAAGAAAAGAAGAGAAAAAAAGTCAAGGAAAGGGGCTGATGGAGGACTTCTCGCCAATTGCCTCTCCTGACAAAGGAAATAAGCAATAAATGGAAGTGAAATTTGTCAAAAAGCAAGGAAGAAACGGACTGCAACGGAAGTTTACCGCCGTTCCTTTTGGCACCAAATTCTCTGGGTTTTAATTGCATGAAAGACGTGCAATGATAACAGATAACAGGATAAGGAAACAGGTGGTTACTTCTAACAGGTTGTATTGGGCTATATAAGGAGAGTTCATGAGGAAAGATCGATGGAAGCAAACTTCATTTCTCTCAGAATCATTCTCGCCCATTCTGTTTCTCTGCAAATTCATCTTTCATTCCTCCGTTTTTTCTCATAAATGAGCCATACAATTTCATCTTTTAGTTAGCCAAACCCTTCTAAATTGTTGAAGAGCTAAGTAACAAGAGAAGTAAAGCTAAGAAAGGCAAGAAAGCATTCTGTTGTTGGAAGAGCAGTTTAGTAAAGGTGAGTTTCATAGCTTTATAGTTCTCTTGATATTTAATCATAGATATAGCTTGGTTGTAGTTGAATATTGTTGAATATATAAGGAAATTAGATGGAAATGATTAAGAAAAACAATAGGCGAGGCAAGGAGTATTCGCCCAAAGGTTGAGGCGAGTACACTGCAATGCATGACTAGGCGAGAACGTATTCGCCAATAGTCATGAGATAAACAGAATGATGGTAGATGGGCGAGGACCTATGTTCGCCAAATGGCGAGAAGGTTGACCATGGAGATCGCCCATGTGAAATGTTGATTGCCATTAAGGCAAGTAGGAGATAAAGAAGCAGCTAATAATTATCAAATTCATGGGCGAGCCCAATTATGAAGGAAAAGCCACGAGTAGCGAACTGAACTGATAAGCATGGCGAGTTGAGCTCCCTGTTGGGCGAACTCCCATGAATAAGCCGCTAATGGACAGCGAGCTATGTTAGGCGAATGGCGAACTGTTACCTCGCCAAAGTGGTTGAAAATAGTTTTAGAAATAAATTGCTAAGAAAAGAAAATATTAATGGAATTAATATTTTACCTTGCAGCCGGAAAGTGAAATTGCTATCGGCGAGTAAGAAGCAGGGCGAAACAAGACTTCGTGAGATCAGGTAAGGAAGTAGTATGTGATGCAAATGCATGTCCTGTGGAGTAAAAGTGTTAAGAAAATATTAGAAATTGTTTTATTTTCTGACATGCATTTATTTGATAAACTGTTTTGATCTCGGGCGAGTTACAAGCCACCATACGTTGTTTTGTTAGGCGAACTGATTAAGGCGGGCGAGTATATTGTTCTTAGTAGAAAATCGGGCGAGCCAAGTGGCGAGCTCTCTTTTACGAGAACTGGGCGAGTGCCCTTGTTTTAATAAAAATTCGGGCAAGCCAAAGTTGGGCGAACCCTTTTTAATGTTTTTGCCGGGCAACCCTTGTTTTAAATATGAGGCGGGCGAACCGTTATCAAACAAGCCATACCTTTGTTTTTAAAAGCTAAGTGGTGGGCGAATACTAGTTCGCCGGATTATCGAGTTAGTCAGGGGCGAGCCGTGAATGGCGAGCTGACTCTGGCGAACAGTTATAAAGGGTAAAATCTTATACGAAAAATAAGATGTTTTAACATTTTCAAAAGAAAATAGAAATATGAAACCCTTTGGAGCAAGTTGACCATTAGGGCGAGCTGACCATTGGGCGAGTTGACCATTGGGGCGAGCTGACCAGTGGGCGAGTTGAGTAGTGGCGAGCTTACCATGGGCGAACTAGCCATGGGCGAGCCAGTCTAAACCCGTACCTTCTCACACGGGAAATGTTGAGATTACGGGCTGTTTATTTGTTTATAAAATTTTTTTTGGAAATCAAATCATTTGGTGGAATTGATAACATGAGATAAAACTTGATTTTGAGACATTAGGCCATGAGTTCATGCATTATTATTCATATACTTTGCGTGACCCATCTAAGGCGATGGCTCAGGTCAAATAGACCAACGAGTGCACTCTAGAGCGTCACAGGGCTGATGGACTCGCCAAGTCATCAGCGGTCTCGAGGTCACTTGGCAAGTGGACCCGAGGACCACATATAGATTATGGCCATAGATCTGAGATAGCCGTGAGGGGCGATGGCCTACGGGTGCACCCCAAAAGCGGATGACTTATGATGCTTGCATGATTTAAATTATTGCCTTGTCTCAATTAAATGATTTCTGAAAATATCTGTTGAATCCTGTTATTCATTGTTTTCTAATGAGTTGATCGTTAGAATAATTCAATGGTTTTGGGGAACATAGCTTTTACATTTGTAAAGCAGCATACATTTTCCTTACTGAGCAAATTGTCGCTCACCTCTTATTTTTCCGCTCCACAGATAATTGATTTGGGCTAAGAGATTTACTTGCCTGAGATTCAATATCGAAGGTATGTTGTATATTCAGTAAAGTTGTACAGTACTACTTTAAATAGAAGGGAATGTATATACTTCTTAAGGAAGAGACTTTAATAATTCATGTTTTCATAATATATATAGTAGAAGGTATTAAGCATCACTGACAGCCCAACCGATAAGTAAGTATAAATTACGAGTAAGTATCATAATATACGGTAGCTTGGGATGTTACAATTGGCTTAAGAGTTCCGGATCCCTAGCCTTCCTATACAGGTCCCTTATGGGATATAGTGCGTGCATGAATCTCTGAGAGATTATTTTCTATCGATAAGTGAAACTTGACTGATAATTAATTTAGTGAATGATTTGATTTACGAGACTAGTGCATGATTTGATTGAAAAGTGACAAAGAAAGTGATACAAGTTTTACAATATATGTTTTTATGATGCAAGTGCATTTATCTTATTTTAAGGATTTTAAATGAATCGTATTACTACACTGATCGAAGTTTCTGAAATTATTGCATTATCTCATGATTTTGAAATTGTTACTATATTGTTTACCGAAGTTGCATACTAAAATGGTCTTAGCATCGCCTACATAAATGACTTATACAGTGATTAATGATTCGAGATTGCATCGCATAAATTATAAAAGGTTTTATACTGATTAGCGGTTTGAAATAGCATCACATGAATTATTAAATGTTTTATATTGATTAATGAATTAAAATTGCTTTGCATAAAGTGTTAAACGTTTTATATCGATTAATCGTTTTATTGTTAACTGAATTTACTCCCTATAGTCGCTTCTAAGGACCGGAACACGGCAGGTACTCTAAAGTACCTTCTATACTCTACCCGGTTACCTAGCCGACTATAATATCCTTCTGATACTATCCCCTAGTGAGCTGCTAAGAAATAAATATTTTTATGCAACTTAATATTTGTATTTAATATGCCTTTTTCTTAATTAGTAAAATAAGTGATTTTTATTTAACTGCATTTTATATGCGCTTTTATATATGTTTCTTACTGGGCTTTTTCCAAAGCTCACCCCCTTGTCACCATCCCAGATAACTTATCGGTATACACGAAGTCCGCTGCCTTTAGTTAGTCGAAGAAATCGCTAGAGGTTAGAAGTACCAATTGATCAGGTATTTATTAAATGTTTATTTATATTCAGACACGTATTTGCACAGCAGTTGTATTTATAAAATATAGCATTAATATGTATCGAAAATTAGTGGGCTGTAACTTATGTGAAGATTTTGTGACGAAATCGTATTTATTATATTATAGTTTGTACTTAATTAATTATTATTAATTGAATTAATGGTATGCCGAATTGGTTGAAACGAAAAGATGATTGTACTTACACTGATATCGAATGCAAACCTATTGTTATTGATTAATTGAGAGAAAAAGATAAAAGTGAAAAAAAAAATTAGTTCGAAAAATTCTAATTTCGATCGTTACAAAACCATTGACTTTAGGTGTTAGGAAGCAACTCTGAAATTAAAATCAATCTCCATCTCCATTTATGGATAGCGGATGGGGCAAGAGATTTGATACTAGCTCCACTTTGACCTTGGTGCCCAAACCAAGTAATTAAGAGTATTCTGGCTTTCTCATGTGTCTTGGAAGTTGGACTTTGCCAAAGCCTAACCAATACCAAAAATTAAGAAACCAAAAACAAATATAGAAAAATAAAATACAATAAAATTCCTTTTAAATAAATACTTTTGGAACTCATTTGAATATTAATTTAAAGGAGTTATTAAATTGCCAATAAATGGTTGAAAAAATGAAAGTAAACTTCATTTCTAAGTACTGTAACATTCGAAATTATAAAATTCTGAACTAAATTTTTCCTTTTTTTTATTACGATCTTTCTTATTCAATTAGTCGGTATCAATCGGTTTGCGTTCGATGTCAGTGTAAGTTCATTTTACAATTTTTATTACAATTCATAAACATGCTTTAATTTAACATCACACTATTTACATTCCATCGCAAACACATCTATTGTGCATTTATGAATCTGAATATAATTATAAAATCTACATATACATACCTGTTCACTTCATACCTTAAACTTCTAGTGAATTCTTCAACTAACTTGGAAGCAGCGGATATCTTGTACACAGATGGGCTATCGGGATGGTGAGTAAGGGGATGAGCTTTGGGAAAAGCCAAGTAAGAAACGTATATAAAAGCGTGTATAAAATGTAGTTAAACAAAAATAATTTATTTAAACTAATTAAGAAAAAGGCATATTAAATATAAATATTAAAATGCATAAGTTATTTATTTCTTAGTAGCTCACTCGGGTATAGTATCGGAATGATACTATAGTCGGCTAGGTAACCGGATAGAGTATGGAAGGTACTTTAGGGTACCTGTCGTGTTTCGGCCCTTAGATGCGACTATAGGGAGTAAATTTAGTTGACGATAAAATGATTAATCAATATAAAACATTTAATAATTCATGTGATGCTATTTCAAATCAATAATCCGTATAAAACATTTTATAATTTATGCGATGCAATTTCAAACCATTAATCAGTATATAGGCCATTTATGTAGGCGATGATATAAAACAATATTCGTATGCAACTTCGGTAACATTTTCAAATGTCAACATAAGCAATATTTTCATCTAATACAGTAAAGTAATTCATTTAAGTTTATCACAATCAATCATTTGATTTCAAACCTACCTTTCTTTCTTTCTTTCTGTCAAATCAGTATTCAAATCATTCGAAATTCAAATCGTTCGGTATTCAAGTCATTCGGTTTTCAAATCATTCACTATTGAAGTCAGTCAAATACAATTCAGTAAAGACAATCACATCTAATAAAATCATGCACATAATAGTATCGGTATCCCCGAAGGGACGATCGATATCAATATCCCTGTAGGGACGATCGGTAACGAATGGCAATCATTGAATGGTCACAGATCGTACTGGTTAGGTGCTCACTGTATAAACCTATGGGTTTGACCATAATAATCCCACAATCGGTAAATAATATATCGGTAACTTGCGGACTTGATCTGGGTCTCGCAGTCGGTAACAGTATGCATGATCACTAAGGAACGATCGTCTCAAAACATTTCCATAAATAATATACTCCAACTGTAAAAATCATTTGCAAATAGCAATTAACAGTAGAAATCATTTCAAATAACCATTTGCAGTATAAATAATTTCAAATAGCAATTATCTTCAGTCAAACCAAAATCATATTAAAGAATAATTATTAAATTTGGTAGCCATAAACTCATTAAAAACTCAATGAAAACTTTAAATATACAAATAACTCATTGGCACATAATTAATAAATTATCATTTATGCCATTTACTCAATTCATGTAAACCATTTCATGTAATTTACGTCATATAATTCATTTCATGTAAATCATTCCATGTAAACCATTTTATGTAAATTAATTCATGTAAATCATTTCGTGTAATTCAATTCATATAAATAATTTCATGTAATTCAATTCATGTAAATCATTTCATTTAAAGCGATTCATGTAAATCTTTTCATGTAAGGCAATATTCAGACTTGTAAGAATTTAAAATAGATTTTTATTTTTCATTTGGGAGGATTAAGCGAATAAACGGTTATGATTCGGTATCCAAAAATTTTTAAATGCAACTCTTATACATGTTCCTTACCTCTATTCCGCGCGATACAAAAATTCGATAGCTCTATTTGCGTCTCTTTATTTCTCGTACCTCATATTGCACAATAAACCTAAATTATATTCAAAATCCCATATTACAAATTCTTAATTCTAATAAATATTCCATCATTTGCTATTTTCTATTTATCATTCTAAATAATTAGTTTATTTTATTTGCTTGTAAATACAAAATATAATTTTAATTTAAATTCCATTTTTTTTGCTAATCCTCATATCACCAATAATTCCACCTTCTAACTCTAATAATTTATCCCATAATTATTCTTTACTTATCCTTATATTTAATTTACATTTTTTTTCAAAATTACATTAAGACCACCACTCTTTAAATTTGGTCAAACATCCAATTTCATAAATAATCCTACTAATCTTAATTCATTTTTCTATCCTCATTAAATCATAAAATTTTGCATAAAACCCCATCTTGCAAATTTGACCAAAATCTTTTATATTGCTCTAAACCTATTCTTTTCTCAAATGTATTGATATAATTAATCATTATTCACCATTATCTAAATTTTACAATTATTATTTAGCACCCATTACACTAACACCTTATTCTTTTCTGTCATGACTAAATAATCACAATTAAATTTTACCTATTATTCTTAAATTCTAATTTAATCTTAAAATTATGATTTAGTAAAATTTCATCAATTTTTTTTCTTCCTTTTCCTTGCCCGACCGAATGCCCTGCATGAAGACTCATCATCTGTCACAGCCCGTGACCCTATTTTTTTCACCTTATCTATACATCTTATTTGGTTGGGCTGTCTGCGATACTTTACTTTCTTTCTTATACATAACCAATTTCTTATAAAATAATAATATGAACTACATCCCCTATCTTACTTCATAAGGAAGCAGTACTGTGAATATGTCTAAATACAAAAATAAATGATCGCACCTTATGTCATAAGTTGAGCTGTCGCATCGTCCCCGAATGCGCAGCCGAAATCCTTTATATGTCAGACTTACAATCCTCGAAAATCTGAAATGTTAAAAATAATGGGTGAGCAAACCACGGCTCAGTAAGAGAATTATATGCATACTTGATATTCAGCTTCCTATATGCTGAAAATCTTTTTCATTTTTCCTATGGGGGCTCTAGGCTCTCATGTAGAAAAGATACTACAGTCGGCTAAGGATCCGGATGGAGTAAGGCAAGTATTTTGAAATACCTGTCTTGTCCCGAAACCTAAAAGCAACTGTAGAGAGTAATAAATTTCATTTCATTTGAAATTCAAATCCTTTTTCTTTTTATTCCATAACATTTTCATATTCTTTCAAAATAATGCTTTTATGAAATAAAGCAATTAAATAAGGTAACTAATATTCATATATTCTTTGAAAAGAATATTAGTTAAATCATTATCATTCAAATCATATTGAATGTAAACAGTAGATAGCAGTAATACAATAAAATCTTTTCATTTAAAATCATTACTGTCATTCACTGTGACCCTTTTCTTTCTTTGCACTTCAGTTAAATCGATATTGAAATCATTCGGTATTCAAATCGTTTAGAAATCAATTCATTCAGTATTCAAAGTATTTGGTATTTATTGTGAGGGCCCGAAGTATCTTACGGGTCATTCATCACCTCACTCAATTCGGTATTCAAATCATTCAAATACAATTCAGTAGAGACAGTCACATCTAATATAATTATGCATAAAACAATATCGGTATCCCCGAAGGGACGATCGGTAACGAATGGCTATCGTCGATCGGTCACAGTTCGCACTGGTCAGGTGCTCGCTGTGTAAATCTGTGGGTTTGACCATAATAATCCCACAGCCGGTAATCAATATGTCGGTAACCTGCGGACTTGATCAAGGTCTCGCAGTCGGTAACAGTATGCATGATCACTAAAGAACAACCGTCTCAAAACATTTTCATAAATCATTCATTTAACAATAAAATATCAATTTCAAATAATGATTAGCAGTAAAAATTCATTTTCGATGGAATACATTTCATGTAAATCAATGCGGATGAATCACTTCAGGTAAATCAAATCAAGTAATTCATCTCCTATAAATCATTTCATGAATTTCAATTCATGTAAAATAATCATGTAATTTACATATCGTGAGAATTTTCAATGATTTCATTATCATCGATATCGAAACATGAATATTTTAAAAATAGAATACCATATATTCATGTTTTATTAAAAATAATCAATTTCTTAATTTTTGTGATTGAAAATTGTTTCTCGTGAAATAAAATCATTTATTATGATTTTATGTAATTTTCTAAAGTTTTTCGACAGCATAACGACTGTCGATTGACTAACCTCCTGCACGAAAAATACAGTTTATAATTTTCAACCAGTACTTCATTCCAAATTCCAACCAATCATTCATCATAATAATTTCATAACATATTTTCATAAAATATTTCGTAATTAAAACATGCAGACTGATTATCCTTACAGTGCTACACATGCTTCCGTTACCTTTTTTCGGGTCGGCGACTTCCTCTTATCGATCACGCCCGTACTCCATTTCTCCCGATCCATCGTCTCGATCGTCGAGAATAAATTCTGGAATTTAAATTCTAAATTTTAGAATTTTTCATAATTTATTAAATTTTACTAAAAATTAATTTCTGAAAATTTCTTACCAAATTTCCATAAATTTCCGAGTTGCCGAATTCCCAGGAATCTTTCGATTTCCCGAACTTCCCTTTTTCCTCTTTTTCCTCTTTTCTTTTCTTTCTTTTTTTTTCTCCTCCTTTTTCTCTTTTCTGGTCAGAACCGGTTCAGACCGGTTAGGCACTCACCGGCCGGTTCTGCCTCCGGCGGCCGGTTCTTCGCCGGTTCGGCACTTCCTCGGCTGGCGGAGATGGCCACGATGCTGGATCCGCCCTTCGTTTCTCCAGATCGATAGCGATGGCACCGGATCTGGTAGCGTCGCCGGTGGCTCTTCCCTTCCTCTTTTTTCTTTCCTCCGTCGGTTTTCCCTTCGCTGGTGGCTCCTCTCACCTTCCCCTAGTCTCCGCCGGTCTCGTGGGGGGAGTGGCGGTGCCCGGATCGGCCGGCACCGTCGTTCTCTTCTTCTTTTTTCCTTCGATTTCCTTTTCCGTTTTCCATTCGATTTCCTTCTCTATCACCGACGATCCTTCTCTTTCTCTTCCTCATCTCGCCGGTCTCTCCCCTCTGTCTCCCTCGCCTCTTCGTTTTCTCGCCGACGGCGGCAGCTATTGCTGCCGTCAGCCTCTGTTTTGGGAGAGGGAATCGGGTTTCCCGATTCCCTTCTCCTTTCTTCTTTTTTTTTATATTCTATGTAATTATATATATTATTAACTATTACATATATATCTATACAATTTAGTGTGAAATACTATATATTTCATATATATATATACATACTTAATGTATATAAATCTACATATATATATATATATTTATTTATGATATATATATAAATAGTATATATCATTATATAAAATCATATATATACTCTTTTTCATATATATATATATATATATATATATATATATACACACATGTAATCATGTAAAACATATAAAAATATATTTATATAATAAAATTATATAAATATATAAATACTCGTATTTTATTTTCTTTAATTTGGATTTTCTTAATATCCAATTTATTTACACATATTTGTATTTCTTATTTAATTTGGATTTCCATTCATCCAAATTAAATTCCTCTTTCCCTTATTTTCCATAACTCCGACCTCATTTTTATTTCCAATTTATCCAAAATTTAAATTCCTTACTTCCCTGAATTTCGGGAATTTCAACGATATTCCCATCTCGTAAATAAATTTTATTTATTTACTTTAATTGATTTATTTCTTCTTATCTATTTTCTTTAATACTAATTTCCAAAAATAGAAAATTTGCGGTTATCACATTCTCCCCATCTTAAGAAATTCGGTCCTCCGAATTTTTCTTAAGTTAAAGGTGGTTACCATTCCATATACTCATTGTTCTTAAACTCTTAATCATCTTTTAATTAATACTGCCAGTATACCATCAACATCAGGATCATCTCATATCATTACATATCATCTTTCATCATATACTTATACTCCTTTAAATTTCTTATAGTTGGGAGTTATCCATTTCCACTCCTTTTCATATCACATATAATTCATATTGTTCATCATCCATCTTTCTTATTTGGTGCCAAGTCGATACATTTCGATAATTATCATTTACACACTGTATTCAGTAGTATGTAATTGTCCCAGTAGCTTTCACATCTCGTGCATCCGCTCTCTCAACATGTCATCGAGCGTTTCATACTACGCTCACATATCTATATCATGTATGGAGCGGTGCTGTCTATAGATTTGGAATCTCAGAGCCTTTTGCTATTTCCCATAACATATAGCTACTCAGAGATTCCCATCACATATATGCTCACTGGAACTTCACATACATTCTCATCATCTTTTATAATTATATTTCGACTATGGCACTAAAGAATCTAAGAGTTTGATAATGGAAAAGTGATTTCCTTAGACAATCAATCTATAATCACTTCCATATTATCATATCTCTTATAGATTCTTCATTATTATCTCCAATATTCTTTTCATATTTATTTCATCCAATTGCTGTAGTTCATTTGCAGACTTTACTATTTATCATCTTTTACCATAATTTAATCAAAAGACAATAATTTTCTCTCCATATCGTCTTTTCATGTAGTATGGTCATTCAATTTTTAAATCCTCAAATTATCCATTTTACCACCACATTATCCATATAATTCCATTATTTCCATCATTTCGAGGTGATATATATATATATATCCTTTTTCCATTTATATGACTGGCAGTAAAATGTAAATCATTTCTTTACTCCTTGGAGTATAATTACTTTTCCTCTATCGAGTTTGGCTCAATCTTACATCTAGCCATAACCATGTGATAACCATAAAATCACTTTTAGTTTTAAATTCGGGAACTACCTCAGTGGTAAAATATTCCACTAATAAAATCATTTAACCTTTTACATATCATCTTTATGCTTATTTATTCATCGTCTTAAGCTTAGTTACTTATCAGTCACATCTGTAGAGCAGCTAACCCATAACTCTCCTATAGACTGGCAATAGTATTTAGTTAGACCCAACACATTTCGTATCTCAATCATTATCTCTTCATCATTGACAGATCCACATTGCTCTGTCATTCAAGATCATATATCTTAGAAAGAGATACTGTCTAGTTAAATCTTCTATTTGCCCTTCTTACATATAGTCTATTGTCTTTGAGAGTCTGCAGGGTTATACCACTATGTTGCTACTTTCCATTTGTGCCTTAGACTGTATGGTATACCATCACTTTATCCTTATATGGTTGTCTTATTCATTAGTCTTATGTACCTCACAAGGTATTTCATTAACCTTGTAAACCTCCATAGAAATTCGTAAAAATTATCTCGAGTTCTAATCATTATCATCTTATGACCATTAGTCTTTCACTTTTCATCTAGTGATGCCTTGTACGGAGATTGGTCTTATCAGCTCCTTATACATCTCCGATTAAACCAAATAAGACATCACTTTCATCAAAATAATTATTTGTTCTTCACAATAACTTTATTGCATAATAGGTATTTAATACTCCATTTAATTCATCCTTAAATCATAGCATCCGTATTCCTATCAATTCCTTTCATATAAGTGAATTTCATTAGCCACAAATTTTCCATAGTTATTACTTAAGCTTTTCGGATTCTTCTATATTCTCCGATATAAGCTTAAGAATAAATTTTATATTAACAATCAAGTCAACGTTAGTTCGATTTCTACAATCCATATAACTCTGAAATTTATCGGGAATCACTTCCGATACTTGTCTTTAATCATACCTCTTATCATTTTGGATATTCATCTTTGTGTCCCATCATTTCACTGTACATCCTCAAGGCAGAGACATTTAATAATCAAATCATTTTAACATCTACTCCACCTTGATTCGCTTATTTCCTTATACTTCACAGCATATCGATCATCTTAATTTATATGCTAAATTAAGTGTAATTATTTGATTAACACCTTTCACAGCTAACCGATTTATTATTTAAATTTATTTTTACAATCATCTTCATTTATAATTAAGGTTAGCTGTTATCATCCTCATCTCTTATCTTCACTTACTGTCCTTGTGCATACTCTCCAATTTCATATTGTTCCATACAATACATTATTCTGTAAAACATATTTCAAAATATTCCGATTCTATAATTATCTGTTTGATACCTCAAAAACAGTAGGAATGTATAGAACCAGAATTAACAGTACTGATATAGATTTCATCGTCTATACTAATCACATTCTCATTCATCATCAGAAATCATTTTACTTTTCATCATATTCAACGATCCTGTAATAGTATCCCATTAATACACTTTTTATTTAGACCCTTAAAATCAATAGCAGGGCAAATCATCCTGCAACTTCCCACTATAACCATCCAGGTCACATCGACACTCTAAATGTAAGTGAAATTTATAATCGGGATCGTTATACTCATTTTACATTCCTTTATGCCATCAATAACTCAATTTCTATCAATGGAATTCAAGATCGACTTGGTTTATCACTATTCAAAACATAATCCCACATAGGGGCATTTCCGTCATTTCAACATTTCTTTCTTTCTTTCTCCTCAATATACATTTAAATCAAGGATCTTATTATTTATGTATTGATAGTATCCTTTCTCATACTATTATCAGCAGTTTGAGATCTTGTTCGATTTTGACAAAGAAATCCAATAGAATCCATAATTAGATTATTTTGCATGAAATGCAGCTTTACATCATCCATTTCTCTGCCAAATCAATCAATTCCAACTTTTGTTGGTCTATTTTGACTCCCGGTAAAATTTTGAGGTTAGGGGTATTTTGGTCATTTTTGGTCAAAATTTTTCTCCCTCTTCGAAATACCTCCAATCGGTCATCTTAAGGTCTAATTAATGATGATATTTCATTCCCCTCCTTTATATCATCACTTTCAGGTCTCAGTTCGATCCGGACAGAAAAGTACTGGTGGGGCCCTCACCGAGTCTTTTACTGATCTTACCGAACCGACCTTCATTTGGATCATAAGATCACCATTTCAAGTAACATTCCTAAGTCATTTTCCCTTTTTAACATTCCTTAGTTCATAATTCTTACCCACTTCTAAACACTTAATTCGATTTACAATCATTTATTTTCTCTATGTATTTAAACTACACAGTACTACAGGGGATGTTAACATTTTTCAACTCATTTTCTTTCCAAAAGTATCGACAGACATCAGGCCAACCTGGCTTTGATACCATTTCTGTCACAGCCCGTGACCCTATTTTTTTCACCTTATCTATATATCTTATTTGGTTGGGCTGTCTGTGATACTTTACTTTCTTTCTTATACATAACCAATTTCTTATAAAATAATAATATGAACTACATCCCCTATCTTACTTCATAAGGAAGCAGTACTGTGAATATGTCTAAATACAAAAATAAATGATCGCACCTTATGTCATAAGTCGAGCTATCGCATCATCCCCGAATGCGCAGCCGAAATTCATTATATGTCAGACTCTCAATCCTCGAAAATCTGAAATGTTAAAAATAAGAGGTGAGCAAACCACAGCTCAGTAAGAGAATTATATGCATACTTGATATTCAGCTTCCTATATGCTGAAAATCTTTTTCATTTTTCCTATGGGGGCTCTAGGCTCTCATGTAGGAAAGATACTACAGTCGGCTAAGGATCCGGATGGAGTAAGGCAAGTATTTTGAAATACCTGTCTTGTCCCGAAACCTAGAAGCAACTGTAGAGAGTAATAAATTTCATTTCATTTGAAATTCAAATCCTTTTTCTTTTTATTCCATAACATTTTCATATTCTTTCAAAATAATGCTTTTATGAAATAAAGCAATTAAATAAGGTAACTAATATTCATATATTCTTTGAAAAGAATATTAGTTAAATCATTATCATTCAAATCATATTGAATGTAAACAGTAGATAGCAGTAATACAATAAAATCTTTTCATTTAAAATCGTTACTGTCATTCACTGTGACCCTTTTCTTTCTTTGCACTTCAGTTAAATCGATATTCAAATCATTCGGTATTCAAATCGTTTAGAAATCAATTCATTCAGTATTCAAAGTATTTGGTATTTATTGTGAGGGCCCGAAGTACCTTACGGGTCATTCATCACCTCACTCAATTTGCTATTCAAATCATTCAAATACAATTCAGTAGAGACAGTCACATCTAATATAATCATGCATAAAACAATATCGGTATCCCCGAAGGGACGATCGATAACGAATGGCCATCGTCGGTCGGTCACAGTTCGCACTGGTCAGGTGCTCGCTATATAAATTTGTGGGTTTGACCATAATAATCCCACAGCCGGTAATCAATATGTCGGTAACCTGCGGACTTGATCAAGGTCTCGTAGTCGGTAACAGTATGCATGATCACTAAAGAATAACCGTCTCAAAACATTTCCATAAATCATTCATTTAACAATAAAATATCAATTTCAAATAACGATTAGCAGTAAAAATTCATTTTCGATGGAATACATTTCATGTAAATCAATGCGGATAAATCACTTCAGGTAAATCAAATCAAGTAATTCATCTCCCATAAATCATTTCATGAATTTCAATTCATGTAAAATAATCATGTAAATAATCATGTAATTTACATATCGTGAGAATTTTCAATGATTTCATTATCACCGATATCGAAACATGAATATTTTAAAAATAAAATACCATATATTCATGTTTTATGAAAAATAATCAATTTCTTGGTTTTCGTGATTGAAAATTGTTTCTCGTGAAATAAAATCATTTATTATGATTTTATGTAATTTTCTAAAGTTTTTCGACAGCATAACGACTGTCGATTGACTAACCTCCTGCACGAAAAATACAGTTTATAATTTTCAACCAGTACTTCATTCCAAATTCCAACCAATCATTCATCATAATAATTTCATAAAATATTTTCATAAAATATTTCGTAATTAAAACATGCAGACTGAATATCCTTACAGTGCTACACATGCTTTCCTTACCTTTTTCCGGGTCGGCGACTTCCTCTTATCGATCGCACCCGTACTCCATTTCTCTCGATCCATCGTCTCGATCGTCGAGAATAAATTCTGGAATTTAAATTCTAAATTTTAGAATTTTTCATAATTTATTAAATTTTACTAAAAATTAATTTCCGAAAATTTCTTACCAAATTTCCATAAATTTCCGAGTTGCCGAATTTCCGGGAATCTTTCGATTTCCCGAACTTCCCTTTTTCCTCTTTTTCTTTTCTTTATTTTTTTTCTCCTTTTTCTCTTTTCTGGTCAGAACCGGTTCGGACCGGTTAGGCACTCACCGGCCGGTTCCGCCTCTGGCGGCCGGTTCTTCGCCGGTTCGGCACTTCCTCGGCTGGCGGAGATGGCCACGATGCTGGATCCGCCCTCCGTTTCTCCAGATCGATAGCGATGGCACCGGATCTGGTAGCGACGCCGGCGGCTCTTCCCTTCCTCTTTTTTCTTTCCTCCGCCGGTTTTCCCTTCGCCGGTGGCTCCTCTCACCTTCCCCTAGTCTCCGCCGGTCTCGTGGGGGGAGTGGCGGTGCCCGGATCGGCCAGCATCGTCGTTCTCTTCTTCTTTTTTCCTTCGGTTTCCTTTTCCGTTTTCCATTCGATTTCCTCTCTATCGTTGACGATCCTTCTCTTTCTCTTCCTCATCTCGCCGGTCTCTCCCCTCTGTCTCCCTCGCCTC
This sequence comes from Heritiera fomes, assembly GCA_032173925.1. Taxonomy (NCBI): domain Eukaryota; kingdom Viridiplantae; phylum Streptophyta; class Magnoliopsida; order Malvales; family Malvaceae; genus Heritiera; species Heritiera fomes. Next base: position 38,421,773 of record JAPDPM010000007.1, read on the forward strand.
TTCGTTTTCTCGCCGACGGCGGCAGCTATTGCTGCCGTCGGCCTCTGTTTTGGCAGGGGGAATCGGGTTTCCCGATTCCCTTCTCCTTTCTTCTTTTTTTTTTATATTCTATATAATTATATTTATATAATTATATATATTATTAACTATTACATATATATCTATACAATTTAGTATGAAATACTATATATATATATATATATACATACTTAATGTATATAAATCTACACATATATATATTTATGATATATATATATATATAAATAGTATATATCATTATATAAAATCATATATATATACTCTTTTTCATATATATATATATATATACACACACACACACATATGTAATCATGTAAAACATATAAAAATATATTTATATTATAAAATTGTATAAATATATAAATACTCGTATTTTTGTTTTCTTTAATTTGGATTTTCTTAATATCCAATTTATTTACACCTATTTGTATTTCTTATTTAATTTAGATTTCCATTCATCCAAATTAAATTCCTCTTTCCCTTATTTTCCATAACTCCGACCTCATTTTTATTTCCAATTTATCCAAAATTTAAATTCCTCACTTCCCTTAATTTCAGAAATATCAACGATATTCACATCTCGTAAATAAATTTTATTTATTTACTTTAATTGATTTATTTCTTCTTATCTATTTTCTTTAATACTAATTTCCAAAAATAAAAAATTTGCGGTTATCACATCATCATCCTATATTCCACCCACAACCGTGAGTTTCAAATTGCATCTCTTTATGATTTGCACTCTTCACTCATTCCTACTTCTATGATTCTTTTCTATTCATTTGGGGTTTCCATCAAATACTTTCAATTCAACAAAATTAAACCATCATCATTTAACCCATATTCTGTCCGTGAGTGTCCTTATTCACGCCACAAACAGCCACTTTTATGTCTTCACAAATTGTCAACAATTCCTAGTTCCATCCGAGTTTAATTCATCATCTACGACTTACTCCTATTCCACAAGCATTAAAATAACCAAAATTTCTTCATTTATTTTCCATGACCGATTCTCACAGATTTCACTACACTTCAATTTCGTTCCATATAAAACATAAAATAGATTATTCATACTTGAATCAATCCAATACTATAGGTAAAATCAATGAAAACATAAACAGTCATGGATTCTCACCTTGAACCGAGACTCCCAGTAGAATTTTTCTGCTTCCATTTGCTGGAATTTAACCACAAATTTCCAGATTTAAGGGGTTCTTTTAGTGAGGAACAACTTTTATTAATGATGCTTGATGATTTGGTGGAAGTATACGAGTGATTTACCCGGTGAAAGTAGGAAAACCTTAAGGAAAAATGGAAGGAAACGTGAAACAGTGGAAGAAAAACGTGAAACAGAACAGCTATAAGGAAGAGTCGGTGGAAGCTTCAAAAAATTCCCATTTGGCTTTCTTTATTAATATGCCATCCAATATAAACTTGCCATATGCTCCACTAATCAATTTCCCCTCTTTTCACCCATTTTTTTTTTGCTTTCAATTGATTTGCAGCAAGCTTCCACGAGAAGCTTGCTGCAACGTTCTCTTCCCTTATTTTTTTTTTCATATATATATATATATTTACAAATATATATATAACATATACTATTTATACATTTTTTATATACATATAAATATAATTTGTACTTCATCTATATATATATTTAAAACACACACATAAGAATAAATTATATTATAAATATATATAATTCTTAAATCATATATTTTCCTATTTTATTATTTATTAATATATATACACTTTAATTCAAAATAACATTTATTATTTATATATATACTTTTATATTTGTACATATATATACACACACATTTTTTTATACTCGAATTAAATTTCTAATTATTAAAATTTTAATTTATCAATTGATCAAGTATTATAATTTCGAAATATTCCAATCCTTTAATAAATTTATTTATTTATTTCAACCAGTCTATTAACATATGAAATTAAATTTACATATACTTAACTCCAAAAATAGGAGAATTTGGGGTTATCACAGTACTTGGACAGGGTTCGAGCCCTGGAGCCTCCACTATTGAGAAGGTTTTATCATTTACCACTCTTGGTCCAAACAGAATTAATCTCAGACCATAAAACGGATGAAGATACCTATGCTTACACCAAAAAAATTAAGAGTTTAATTTATAGATAATTCAATAATTAGATTAGACTGATTACGCATATATTTTAAAAAATATTAAATAAATAAATAAGGCATTTATCGTCATCCTAACCTCGTTTGTGGAATCTACAAACTCCACCGATAATGTATTGGATAATTATCCTTAATCTATCTTGTAAATTATTATTTTATCTTAGAAAAGGTAACTGTTTCATTTTCACACTCTTTACACTCCTCCAATAACTCTATAATATTTAATTTCTTTGAAAATTTAATTTTTGTTGATAAGTTCCCTAAAAAATCTCAAACATAATGGCCTTTTGCGTGTTGGTATCTTAAAATGTTTTTTTAGTTCTTAAATGTTATATAATATATTTTGTTTTTATCAAATTATTAATTTATGCGGTAATCGGAACCTAAAGTTTACATTAGATTTTAAAATGAAATTATTAATTATTATGATAATGGAGTTTATTAGTTTTCTATAATAATTAGGGTCGAGACTATAATTTTTTGTTAAGTTAAAGAGACTGTTAGTTTAAAATTAAATTAAAAGGATTTTACTGTAATTATATTAATTACAGTAGTCAAAGTAATCAAATGAAAACTTGTAATCAAAGTAATTGGAAACCTTTAACTGCTAGCAAAGTACGTATTAGGTTTGATTATTGTGATTTGAACGTTATTCCAAATAAATAATTAGTACCAACTGCCAACAGGGTAAATAGAAGAGTTCAACTAAACGGATACATTGATCAACTTAACTTGTAATAACAAATTTTACTAAGCAGAAACATTGGTCAACTTAACTTGTAATAAAAAATTTTAAATTATTGTTTTACTTTGAAAAATCGAATAGGTTGAAAAATCAAATAGGTCATTCACAATTGCCATGGTCACGTAATCCTCATCTTCTCAAAAAACATTGGAGTAGCTGATTCAAATTTGGCTGAACTGATGGCTGTCATAGAAGTTCTGTCAATCTTGGTGCACTCTGGCATTTCACCTATTCCTCGCATCATCATTGAAAGTGATTCAAAGATTGTGATTTCATGGCTTAACAATATCAAGATAAGTCCTTAGAGATACTACAATCTGATCAACAAATTTTTGAATTGTTGCTTTGATTTAGGAGAGATTTCCTTTGTTCATGTTTTTAGAGAAGCAAACTTTCTTACTGATTATCTAGCTAAATTTGGAGTCCATAGACATTCCGATTTAGTTGCTTGGTTGTAATCCCTTTTCTTTAATAAAACTTTTTTACTTTTAAAAAAAAAATTCACTAAAACGTAAAAAAGTTCATACAATTTATTGCAATAAAAAAATCGATTTAAAATGTTAATAAAAATAATAATAATTCCTTATTATTATCAAAATAAGGAATATGTTAGTTTGTTAAAAAATAAAACATTAATAAATATAATAATAGTAATATAATATTATACTTTTTAATAATTACAAAATATAATAATAATTTTTATTTAAAATATTATAATTTTAAATAATTAAAAAAATTAGAAAATATAGATATTTTGTAAATTAATTTTAAGTTTTATAAAAAAAGAATACAAATCTCATATATTCACTTTAAAAAATTAATAATTAAATCTAAAAAATAAAAAATCTTTCCATTTTTCACGTTGGGTGGAGTAAGTAATTTACTAGTGTATGAAACAAACGGTTGCTTGCAATATTTTATGTTAAAGTCACAAAGAAACAAGCAAGTTTTTCGCGTGCCTTTTTGTGCTTGGATTAAGTTGAAACAAGATTACGATCTTTTAAAGTTTATTTTTCTTCAAATCTTTAATACAATTAAGAATAATTATGATTCAAGAACGAAGAAGATAATTAGTAAGGGCTACAAAGATTAAATTTCTTTCTCAGAATATTGCGGTACGTGACTAAACTTTTACACTATATTGTCTGGCAGTAGTAAGTGATTTACTAGTATGTGTAATAAAGGGTTGCTTGGCAATATATTATGTTAAAGTCAGAAAGACGCAAGCAAGTTTTTCACATGCCTATTTGTGCTTGGATTAAGTTGGAACAAGATTATGGTCTTCCAAAGTTATTTTAGAAGTGCATTACCTACCTAAAGTTCTTCTCAAAGTTTCTTCAACATCAAATTAATTGCATTAGTCCACCATCCACACTATGGATATAATACAAATCGACTTATAGTAAGTGATGAATTACAAGTGACGCCATCGTCAGCCAATGCTAGATTTAGGAGTGTAAGTCAGTCAAGTTACTTAAACTTTATTCGATGATTATTCGAGTTTGACTTGTTTATTTTCGAGCCGAACTCGATTTTGAGCTACCCGAATAACAAGTCGAGCTGAGTTCGAGCATCTTAATGTTCTGGTTGAGTGGCTCGCAAGCCTTATCTAGTTTTTTTAATATAAATATTTTTAATATTTTATTATTAATTTACCATTTTACCCTCATAATATATAGTTAAAAATTGACAAATCGAACTTACCGAGTTGAGTTCAAGCTGCTTAAGTATTCTCCCTAGTTAAGCTTCGAATCTCAAATTTTCTAATCGAATTAAACTCAAATCTAATACTGAATCGTCTCGACTCGATTCAATTACATCTATAACAATCTTAACAAAGACAAACAATGCTATTAAATTGAAATTCCGCCAACCCGTTGACTGCAGTGTGTGTCTACATTTATATTTGGGAACACAATGATTATTCGGCAGCCAAGCTATTTTTTTTAGGACAAGACAATTAAGTCCTTGGGTAGATTATATGTCCACTTTATTTTTTCACATTTGATGTACGTTTTAACAAGTTATAATTTTTCTTTACAAAAAACCTTAAGAATACAAAAGAATATCTCATTTTTAGGTCAGAACAAGTCATTAATTTATTATGAGATTTATGAATCTATTGAATTTTTACTTGTAAATTTTTTAAATGTACAAATCATCTACTAATGAAAGATTAAGAGAATTCAAACCTAAATACTTTATACTCAATATTCATACCTTAGCAATTTACTCCAGCTCCCATTGACTATAAATTTTTTGTTTACAACAGATATAAAAAGTAAAGGGAAAGAAAATGAAAGGGTTGAAATTCAAATATCATGCCGGCAAATTTCTTATATCTTAGAGATTAAGGTATGACCACATAAATGATTTTGTTTTTCTGAAACTTTCATGTAAAACACATTTGTAAATTTTAGAACTAATGTATGGACCACGTCCCCTCCCTTGATTTTTTTCAACTTACGAAAAAAGTAAAAAAAAATTATCGTCTAAGATATACTTATAAAAGGCTTAAATATAAAAAACTCCTTGTCGGTTTATTACGATCAGTCGGAACTTCAAACATCTCTTTTCACTCAATTGAATTTTAAATAGGACAAAAACTGGTTAAAGACCGTTAAATAACTGGCCAGGCCAAGCAAGGATATTCTGACTTTCTCACGAGGGTTGGAAGTTGGAATTTGCACCGATACCAAAATGAAGAAACTAAAGACAAATGTAGTGAAATATAGTAATTATAATTAATTAAATAGAATAAAAATTTAGAAGTCATTTGATATCATTTTTTTTAATTTTTGTTTTCAATTTTTTTGGAACACCGAAATAGAAAACATGTTTTCATTTTAAAAAAACGAATATAAGAATTTTCAAAATTGTTGGAAACAAGATTTTTTTGTTTTTATTGTTTTCGAAAATATGTTTTCATTTCTGTTACTGTTCATAAGTAAGTGAACGAAATTTATATATTAATATAATATTAATATTTTTTTATAATAAAAATATAAATAAAATTAAATAATTTTTTTAAATAAAATAATATTAAATTTTAATATAAAATATTAATTAATTACTCTAGCCAAATCAATATATTTATTTTAATATAAAAAGTTGAAAACGTAATAAGCAATTAAATATAAATTACATTGAACTATAATATTATAATATTATTTAATTTAAATTTTTATAATTATAAGAACTGTGTGGCACTTTGGTCTTCATTGGAATTTAAGAGGTGGCCCCCGCATTCCACTGATCAGTATTGTCTTCTCTGAGCCTCACTTACCCTTAAGAATTTCTTTTACGTTCGCATGTCTCCAACTCTTGACCTATTGATTTAGCAAATTAAAAAAAAAGCCTTTGTACCAAATTAGAAGCGTTCTCTCAATGGATTTAGCAAAGATTTAAAACAGGAAACAGGTAAACAGAGACGGTTTAGCTGGAAGAACTTAATTGTCTCTAGTTAGGCAGAAAAATTTTCACATTCTCAGAGTCAACATTCACTGATATGAGATTCGGCTTTAGATTTATAACGTGAAAGTTCTGTGGATTTAAAATTTGAGCACGGATTCCAAACTATCAATTAATAGACTTAAATTGTCACTCACCAACTTATCTATATAAGTTCTCTCTTCACAAAAATCCAAAACATAAAGTGCAAGCCAGTTAGCTCTCTCTGTTACCTGTGCGCTCTTTCTCCCGTTGTCTCAGATTTTTAGGGATTTTCTCACTTCAGTGATAATTAAGGTGTGGTCTGTTTGGCTTTGTGTCATGGCTTTCCTTGTTGTAAGTGGGACGAATTGGATTTATTGGTGGAAGAGCCCTAAATGCAACGGCAGGCTACCTCCGGGTTCAATGGGGTTCCCAATTACTGGGGAGACCCTTTGTTTTTTTGTCACAAGCAAGTCAATAGACATTCATCCCTTTGTTAAGGATAGAATGGAAAGGTAAAAACACAAACACCCACAAGCAAAAACGAATCCTTCCATGTTTTTTTTTGTTACTCATTTAACAAGAAAAATGTTGAATTTTTTTTTCTTTGTCACTTCAAATGATGTTCAGGTATGGTCCATTGTTCAAGACAAGTTAAGCCGGTTGACAAATTGTGATATCATCAGACCCTGATTTCAATTATTTCGTGTTGCAACAAGAAGAAAAACTTGTTGAACTATATTACATGGATTCTTTTATTTTTTTGCTCAGCCAAAAGATGAATAAATTCTTTCAAGCTTTCAATGACCAAAGTATCTTCACAGTTGGCAGATAGACCCAACTCCTTCCCAATTCTCCATGCATCTTCAGCTTCCTTTGATAAAACATTATTTCTATTTAAAAAATCCCCATCAGAAAGGGATTCATTTGCTACTTTCATCATGACTGATTCATATTTCTTTTTCTTGCAAAAACGAGAGGCTCTCTTTATATTTTTTGAAGATTTAGTCTTCTTGAAGAGCTTACATAGAATGACATCTTCAATATCGGCCAGACTTTTGATTTTTTTCTGGCCAAAGGATTGACTAGGCCTACTGACAAGCACAGGAGACTGATTTTGTCCATCCGAATCATAGTCCTCAAGGCCCAACATATTCTTTAAAGGAATAGGCCCACAATCATTAGCAGTCGTCTCTTTATCCACATCCATTGTCTTATTTGAATCATCAATATTTGCCGCCTCATTTCCAAGATCAGAACAAAGAGTAGCTCCACCTTGCACGTTGTCATCTTGCACATTGGCATTAACAACATCATCATTCCCCATACCCATGCAATCAGCTTCAAAGCCTACACCCAGCTCGACATCATTTGGTTGGGAATCTAAACCTTCTTTACTGCTACCTATGCACCTTGAAGCCGACTGTTCATTTTCAACATCTTCCACAGAGTAACAGAGGCTACCTAAACGCAAAACAGAAGCTCTTCTAATGGCATTTTCATCCAGTTTGAAATTCCCACAACAACAATGAAAAAGAGAGATAACATCAGAGTCTACTTCTGTAACACGAACAGGGAATGACTTCTGACCACATTCCAAGAGAATAACTTCATCAATTCTTTCGAGTTGATTAGACATAATGAACATTGCACCCCTACTAAAATCGTTAAACTTAAGGGTGGTACCATCCATTGAAATGAGATCGCCCCATAATTTTGCAATGTTTGTAAAAGTACAAAGGTTCCAGGCATGCAGAGGAACACCGAAGCAAGTAATCCAAGTGGTTCTAAATCTGAGATTAAAGTTATCAAACCAAACAACCACCTCTTCAAACCATTCCTTGAGCCACGATCAATCAGAGGCCTTCATTGTTTTAAACATTTCTCGGTCATCAAACATAATCCAAAACTGCCTTCTTGATAGTTTTTTAATTGAAAGATCAAATACACCCTGCATTCTAAAATTCTCTTGAAGTCTCGTTGCCTCATAATACCCCGTAGTGGTTCCGATAGCACAAATATCAGGTTTATGAATCGCATCTTCAAAAGAACCAGCCACACATGATTTAACAGGAGCATCATAGTCAATTTGATCGTTTGCAGGAACATAAGGATTAGAAAGATGAGCCTGCACATAAGTTTGTCTGCTTGTTTCAAGTGACTGGTCTTTTTTCTCGGCACCTCAAAAATCATTTATGTGGTCATACCTTCATCTCTAAGATATAAGAAATTTTCCGGCATGATATTTGAATTTCAACCCTTTCATTTTCTTTCCCTTTACTTTTTATATCTGTTGTAAACAAAAAATTTATAGTCAATGGGAGCTGGAGTAAATTGCTAAGGTATGAATACTGTATATAAAGTATTTAGGTTTGAATTCTCTTAATCTCTCATTGGTAGATGTTTTGTAAATTTAAAAAATTTATAAATAAAAATTCAATAGATTCATAAATCTATTAATGACTTGTTCTGACCTAAAAATGAGATATTTTTTGTACTCTTAAGGTTTTTTGTAAAGAAAAATTATAACTTGTTAAAACGTACATCAAATGTTAAAAAATAAAGTGGACATATAATCTACCCAAGGACTTAATTGTCTTGTCCTAAAAAAAAAAAAACAGCTTGGCTGCCGAATAATCATTGTGTTCCCAAATATAAATATAGACACACACTGCAGTCAACGGGTTGGCGGAATTACAATTTAATAGCATTATTTGTCTTTGTTAAGATTGTCGTAGATGTATCTGAATCGAATCGAGATGATTCAGTATTATATTTGACTTTAATTCGATTAGAAAATTTGAGATTCGAAACTTAACTAGGGAGAAAACTTAAGCAGCTTGAACTCGACTCGATAAGTTCGATTGGTCAAATTTTAATTATATATTATGAAGGTAAAATGGTAAATTAATAATAAAATATTAAAAATATATATTAAAAAAACTAGATAAGGCTTGCGAGCCACTCAACCATAACATTAAAATGCTCGAACTTAGCTCGACTTGTTATTCGGGTAGCTCAAAATCGAGTTCGGCTCAAAAATAAACAAATTAAACTCGAATAACTATCGAGTAAAGTTCGAGTAACTCACGAGTAGTTTGACTGGCTTACACTCCTAAATCTAGCATTGGCTGACGAGGGCGTCACTTGTAATTCATCACTTACTATAAGTCGATTTGTATTATATCCGTAGTGTGGATGGTGGACTAATGCAATCAATTTGATGTTGAAGAAACTTTGAGAAGAACTTTAGGTAGGTAATGCACTTCTAAAATAACTTTGGAAGACCATAATCTTGTTCCAACTTAATCCAAGCACAAATAGGCATGTGAAAAACTTGCTTGCGTCTTTCTGACTTTAACATAATATATTGCCAAGCAACCCTTTATTACACATACTAGTAAATCACTTACTACTACCAGACAATATAGTGTAAAAGTTTAGTCACGTACCTCAATATTCTGAGAAAGAAATTTAATCTTTGTAGCCCTTACTAATTATCTTCTTCGTTCTTGAATCATAATTATTCTTAATTGTATTAAAGATTTGAAGAAAAATAAACTTTAAAAGATCGTAATCTTGTTTCAACTTAATCCAAGCACAAAAAGGCACGCGAAAAACTTGCTTGTTTCTTTGTGACTTTAACATAAAATATTGCAAGCAACCGTTTGTTTCATACACTAGTAAATTAGTTACTCCACCCAACGTGAAAAATGGAAAGATTTTTTATTTTTATTTTTTAGATTTAATTATTAATTTTTTAAAGTGAATATATGAGATTTGTATTCTTTTTCTATAAAACTTAAATTAATTTACAAAATATCTATATTTTCTAATTTTTTTAATTATTTAAAATTATAATATTTTAAATAAAAATTATTATTATATTTTGTAATTATTAAAAAGTATAATATTATATTACTATTATTATATTTATTAATGTTTTATTTGTTAACAAACTAACAAATTCCTTAATTTTGATAATAATAAGGAATTATTATTATTTTTATTAACATTTTAAATCGATTTTTTTATTGCAATAAATTGTATGAACTTTTTTACGTTTTAGTGAAGTTTTTTTTTTTTAAAGTAAAAAAGTTTTATTAAAGAAAAAGGATTACAACCAAGCAACTAAATCGGAATGTCTATAGACTCCAGATTTAGCTAGATAATCAGTAAGAAAGTTTGCTTCTCTAAAAACATGAACAAAGGAAATCTCTCCTAAATCAAAGCAACGATTCAAAAATTTGTTGATCAGATTGTAGTATTTCTAAGGACTTATCTTGATATTGTTAAGCCATGAAATCACAATTTTGGAATCACTTTCAATGATGATGCGAGGAATAGGTGAAATGCCAGAGTGCACCAAGATTGACAGAACTTCTATGACAGCCATCAGCTCAGCTAAGTTTGAATCAGCTACTCCAATGTGTTTTGAGAAGATGAGGATTACGTGACCATGGCAATTGTGAATGACCTATTTGATTTTTCAACCTATTCGATTTTTCAAAGTAAAACAATAATTTAAAATTTTTTATTACAAGTTAAGTGGACCAATGTTTCTGCTTAGTAAAATTTGTTATTACAAGTTAAGTTGATCAATGTATCCGTTTAGTTGAACTCTTCTATTTACCCTGTTGGCAGTTGGTACTAATTATTTATTTGGAATAACGTTCAAATCACAATAATCAAACCTAATACGTACTTTGCTAGCAGTTAAAGGTTTCCATTACTTTGATTACAAGTTTTCATTTGATTACTTTGACTACTGTAATTAATATAATTACAGTAAAATCCTTTTAATTTAATTTTAAACTAACAGTCCCTTTAAATTAATAAAAAATTATAGTCTCGACCCTAATTATTATAGAAAATTAATAAACTCCATTATCATAACAATTAATAATTTCATTTTAGAATCTAATGTAAACTTTAGGTTCCGCTTACCGCATAACTTAATAATTTGATAAAAACAAAATATATTATATAACATTTAAGAACTAAAAAAACATTTTAAGATACCAACACGCAAAAGGCCATTATGTTTGAGATTTTTTAGGGAACTTATCAACAAAAATTAAATTTTCAAAGAAATTAAATATTGCAAAGTTATTGGAGGAGTTTAAAGAGTGTGAAAATGAAACAGTTAACTTTTCTAAGATAAAATAATAATTTACAAGATAGATTAAGGATAATTATGCAATACATTATCGGTGGAGTTTGTAGATTCCACAAGCGAGGTTAGAATGACGATAAATGCCTTATTTATTTATTTAATATTCTTTAAAATATATGCATCATCATTCTAATCTAATTATTGAATTATATATACATTAAACTCTTAATTTTTTTGGTGTAAGCATAGGTATCTTCATCTGTTTTATGGTTTGAGATTAATTCTGTTTGGACTGAGAGTGGTAAATGATAAAACCTTTTCAATAGTGGAGGCTCTAGGATTCGAACCCTGTCCAAGTACTTAGGAAAGAAGTTTATGTTAGCTTTAAATTGTCATATATATTTTGAAATGACAAAAACTTAAGTATGCTTTAATGTTTTAATTCATATTGTAAATTTGCCTTATCACACATGATTTTCTCAATCCATTTTCAAGTGAACATATCAAACATTAAGACCATAATTTAATGACACATTCTTATTGGTCTTAATACTTTATAAATGTTTTGGGTTATATTAAATTCAAGTCTACATCATTTCTAACCCAAAAAGTGCAGGAAAATGGCTCTCTGGAAGAAAAGGATTGATCCCATAGGGAAAGGGATCGATCCCTTTTTGGCAGAATGCTTTCCCAAGGTCCCTGAAGCCAAGAATCAGATTCTGGACAAAAGGGATCGATCCCTTTGGGAATGGGATCGATCCCTCGGGACGAAAATAGCCTGTAACGGCTAGTTTTGTGAGATACAACGGTCATATTCAATTTTGGCTCCACCCAACATTCAAAAACCATCCAAGGGACTATAAATAGAGGCTTAGAAGCTAAAGGAAGGATGAGGAACAACCAAGCAACATCTTTCATCATCTTATTCATCTTCCTCAAGCCTCAACAACAAATCAAGAGCTATAAAGTCTTCATCTTCCATCATTCTCATATTCTTTGTATAGAGTAGCACAAATATTGTATAGGCTTTTTCTTTGTGCCTAATTTCTGTAATCATTTACCTACTTAGAGGTCTTCCTTGATTACAACTCTTGTAAACACAATCCATTCCTTGTAAAAGGGGAGGTTACTCTTTAGCCTAAGAAAAAGAGAGAGGTTACTCTTTAGCCTAAGAAAAAGAGGGAGGTTTCTCTTGAGCCTAAAAAAAGAGAGAGGTTTCTCTTGAGCCTTGAAAAGAGGGAGTGTATCAAAAATTCAAGTTAGTGACTTTTGGGAAAATCCTTGGGAGCGTCTCAAGGTAGAGGACGTAGGCAAGGTTGCCGAACCTCTATAAATCACTTGTGTACATTTCTCTTTCCCTACTCTCTTTAATTACTTGCAATTATATTTGTGCTTATTGTATTGAATTTGAATTGCATGCTTGCCTAGCTTAGAGAACTTAGAAAATATTCAAATAGGCTAGAGAACTTAGAAGAATCGAAAAACAGGCTTAAGGCTAGCTAAGAACCGATTCACCCCTCCTCTCGGTATTGCCTATAAGAGCCAACAGTTTACTTTCACTTTTTCCAATCATTTATTGGTAATTTAATAACTCCTCTAAATTAATATTCAAATGAGTTCCAATAGTATTAATTTAAAAGGAATTTTATTGTATTTTATTTTCCTATATTTGTTTTTAGTTTCTTAATTTTGGTTAGAGGTGGCAAACGAGCCGGTTCGGGTGGGCTTGGTTCGAGTTATATTCGGGTTCGGATTTTTTCAGTTTTGGGTTTTTTCGATTGCGGATTTTCTCGATTGCGGGTTTTTTCGGTTGCGGGTATTTTTGGGTTTGATTATTTTCGGTTTCGGTTCTGTTTCGGGTTCGATCCAGTTTTAATCGGGCGGGCTTAGCGGGCTTAGTCAAATTATTTTAAAATTTTATAAATTATAAATATTTTATAATTTTGAATGTAATAGTTAATTTAATTTTATATAGTTAAATAAAAATATAATAGAAATGATAAATTAAAGTTAAAATTTAATAAATATTTATATAAATATAATTTTTTACATTTTAATGTTTTTATTACTTGATAATTATTATTTATTTTTTTAATTTTCTGTGATATTCACATTTGTTATACAATATATAATTATATATCAATAATTATATAAAAATTTATTTTTTAAGTGAGCCAAATATATATAGTAAAACTAAAAGAAAGTGAAAATCTAAAAGTATTAGCTATACATATAAATAACTAACAAATTATAAATAAATCACACTAAACAATTAAATATTTATATAAATAGCTTTATACTCTTAACGATAACTTATTGGGTTATTGTGTTTTTTTGGGTCAATATTGGGCCATTGAAATTTAGACACTCTTAGTTCAATATATATATATATATATATATATTACTTTGTTTAATTAGTTTTTTTAATAATTATATGTCACGACCCGAAGACCGTGACTTTCACTTGATTCTTATACTTTTCTTAGTCTACAAATTTATGGACTAAATTTTTCATTTTCATTTTAAGGTTTGTATTCGGTGTCAGTGTAGTTACTACTCTAATTTCACTGATCCTTTATACAATACTTTATCACACTTCTAAGTTAAATCCCGACTCATTGAACAAAATACGTACTGTGTATTAATTAAAGTCTATACATGTAAACAAGAGATTTACAAAGAATTTATACCTCAAGGCAATGAAGCGAATTCGAAGAACGGTGACTAGTACCAAGCTTAGATACCGTCTCCGATGCCCACTTAGCAGCTCGTATGCAGATGTTAACTTCAATAGTCTGAAAGATATGAAATTTAGTGGGGTGAGCAAAACCACGGCTCAATAAGATACTAATATAAATACAAGAGTAGGATTATACTGTCTTAAACTGCAATGCTTAAAACTTGCAAGTTTACAATTACAGTTAATCCTTTCTCATCGATAACATATCATTATCTCATTTCTTATCATCTGTCTATCACTTATACTTTTAAATAAATCATCATAATCACTTTTTTAGTCTTCTCATCCTTATACTATAGTGCATCGCACAACAATATGTCGTGTCCAATTTGAATGTCATATACTATTAGTCTATACTTTCCTCAATCTCGAGTACATCATGTCCAATTGAAATATCATATCAAATCACTTTATATTTCATAATCGTACTCCTGTATTCTATCATCTCATATCACTTTCCATATAGAGAAATCATGATCACAGTGGTACGAAGTCATAATCCTCTTCGTATAAATTCTATATTCAAGTATCATATCATATCATATCATGACATCACGTAGACGAAATATTGTTACCACCAAGTCATGATACTCCTCATATACTCTTCATGTTTTTGTACAATACACTAATGATTTAGTAAGCAGCTTATGTAACTTCATTGTATAAACTGCTATCATTTCAAATCATATCATATACTTCAGAACATGCTCCATATATAACTTTCAATTCATTTCATAATTACTTTCAAAACATGATCGTTGCATGTAAAATTGCAAATCATGTATTCGTTTTTAGAGCATGTCTGAAACATGTGTTTTCAAAACATTTTTCATATAGTTTAAGTCATATCAGGTTTAGAGTTCATATCAAATGAAACTATACTCTAGACCGCATATCATGTCATGTTCGACACAAAATCATATACAAATCATATAGGTGTCGAAATCATATGATGGCTCTTATAGGCTATACCGAGAGGGGGGTGAATCGGTTTTTCACTAACTTTAAGCTCGTTTTTCGGTTCCTCTAAATTCTCTAGCTTAGATTGATATTTTCTAAGTTCTCTAAGCTACTCAAGCATGCAATATAAATCCAATTCAATAAGCACAATATAATTGCAAGTAATTAAAGAGAGTAGGGAAAGAGAAATGTATGCAAGCGATTTATAGAGGTTCGACAACCTTGCCTACGTCCTCTACCTTGAGACGCTCCCAAGGATTTTCCCAAAATTCACTAACTTGATTTTGTTTTACACTCCATCTTTTCAAGGCTCAAGAGAAACCTCTCTCTTTTTCTAGGCTCAAGAGAAACCTCTTCTCCCTCTTTTTCTAAGGTTCAAGAGAAACCTCCCCCTTTTTCTAAGGCTAAAGAGAAACCTCACTCTTTTTCTAGGCTTAAGAGAAACCTCCTATTTACAAGGAATGATGGGTAACAAATAATGTAATCAATGAAAGGCCTCTAGGTAGGTAAGTGATTACAGAAATTAAGCACAATGAAAACCTATACAAGATATGTGCCAAGCACTACAAGGAATGATAGATGATGAAGACTTTGTAGCTCTTGATTTGTTGTTTGAGGCTTGTGGATTTGAGGAAAATGAGTTTTGGAGTTGCTGAGTAGTTCCCCCTTTTTCCTTTAGCTTCCAAGCCTCTATTTATAGTCTCTTGGATGGTTTGTGGACGTTGGTTGGATCTAAAACAGAAGCTAGCCGTTATGTCTCACAGAAACTAGCCGTTAGGGCTTTCTGGCATAAAGGAATCGATCCTTTTCTTCATTCTGGGCTTCCGGGGCATTCTGCCAAAAAGGGATCGATCCCTTTCCCTAGGGGATCGATCCTTTTCTTCTAGAGGGCATTTTTCCTGCACTTTTGGGTTAGAAATGATGTGGTCTTTGATCCTAATTCAACCCAAAACATTTTTGTACTTTTGTGGGAGTTTTTCTTGACTCTCTTTGATAAAAACATGGTCTAAATATTCATCAAGTGATTTTTTAAAATATTCAAAAACATTTATAAAGTATTAAGACCAATAAGAGTGTATCGATAAATCATGGTCTTAAGTTTGATATGATCACTTGAAAATGGATTGAGAAAATCATGTGTGATAAGGCAAATTTACAATATGAATTCAAACATTAAAGCTTACTTAAGTTTTTGTCATTTCAAAATATATATGTCAATTTAAAGCTAACAATCTCCCCCTTTTTGATATGACAAAACTTAATGTAAATTTGCTTTGAAAATTCTTTGATAAAATACTCCCCCTCAAATAAAGCAGGATTTAAGCTCTCTCTTAATATAAGCATGGGTTTTGAAAATGAATTTTCAAACTATTTCTCCCCCATTATCTCTCCCCCTTAATATCTCGCCCTTTTAATATCTATCTCTCCCCTTTTTTGTCATAGCAAAAAGAAAGAAAAATAATAAAAACATATGCTCCCCCTAAAATCATGGCTGTCGTAACGGCTTCGCGCTCGACGATTTTGAAAAAAATTTAAAAAAAAGTGGGAGTCGCCACCAATCTTTTTTGACTAGGTGTGATTGGTCACCTGAAAATATTTATCTTTTTAACAAAATCTCAAAATTAATTAAGTTTTATTAAAAAGATAATTTTTGGTCTGCGAAAACAAAACTTGGGTTCGGGGGTACGGTTACGGATGGGGAAGGATTAGCACCCCCACGATGCCCGTTAAAAAACGGTATCATAGTAATCATGTGTTATCCTTTAGTTTTAATAAAATGGTCTTGAATTGATATTCAAAAATAATTTTTATTTTATTGCATTTTTGAAGCATTTTATTATTTATCAAAATTTTTTTTCATTTTTAAAAAAAAGGTTAGATTTTGTTTATCGAAAGTGAGTGTGAACCATTTTGTATTGAATAATTAAATCGAATACTCCAATACTTTTGGCAGCATTCGAAATAATTTTTCTCACCTAGAGATTTCTTAAGAATCACTACTTGTGACTTCTATAGAATCTCATCCTCGGAAAATTCACACTTATTTGGAAATTAAAGAAATGCATATGATGCAAATAAATAATATGATGCAAATGAATTTTTAATTTTAAATTTCCTTATTTATTTGTTGATTTATTTATATTTCTTTGTTTAAAAAAACCTTATTCATTTTTATTTTTATTAAAAATTTAAATTATTGAAAAATCATACTAAATATTCCAATACTTTTGGCAACATTTAGTACGACTCCTCTCACCCAGGGATCAGCTAGAACTCACTACTTGTGACTTTCGTAGCATCCCATCATCGGACGAATTTAATTAAATTTAAATTTTATTATTAATTTTAAAAGAACTTATTTTATTTTCATTTTAATAAAAATTTAAATTATTGAAAAATTATACTAAATATTCCAATACTTTTGGCAACATTTAGTACAACTCTTCTCACCTAGGGATCAGATAGGAATCACTACTTGTGACTTCCGTTGCATCCCATCATCGGACGAATTTAATTAAATTTAAATTTTATTATTAATTTTAAAAGAACTTATTTTATTTTCATTTTAATAAAAATTTAAATTATTGAAAAATCATACTAAATATTCCAATACATTTGGCAACATTTAATACAACTCTTCTCACCTAGAGATCAGCTAGGAATCACTACTTGTGACTTCCGTAGCATCCCATCATCGAAAATTTTTATTTAAATTTTTATTGTATATATATTTATTATTATTTTTTTGACAATAAAATAGATTACATACTTCACATTTTTCAAATTATATTAACTAATATTTAATTTCATGTTTTTCAAACAAATTATTAAAATATATTAATTAACAATAATATTTAAAAAGAAAACAAAATAATTAAATAAATAAGTAGCATAATGAAGTAAATAGAAAAAGGAAGGAATTATACCTAAATAATTTGGATTAAAAACCCAAAAAGAGCCCAAAATCAAGCCCAAAAAGTGTGGGCCTAGCAGCCTTCTAAGTGGCCCAAAGCAGGTGGCGGACCGGGTCGGGCACGTCACGCGAGTTGCGGGAAGGAGGTGGAGCCGGGTAAGACGCGTGATCCCGGGTTGGGTCACCTGGGCGTGTGGGTCTTCCTTCCTCCGCGGGTCAGGCGCGCGGACCCGGGTCGGGTCCAGGTCTACGTGCAGATCCTGTAGGTTTTTTTTTTAACTATAAATAGGCCTCTTTTTTTTCTAATTCATTTTTTCCTTCTTTTCCCACAAAAAAGTTCAGAGCTCTTGAGCTCTCCGCCGGGGCGATTCCCGGCCGTTGCTGGGGTCGCTTTCGGCCGCCGTCGGTCGCCGTCGGCCACCGTCGCCAGTGGCCAAACCCCAAAAAGATTGCCCTTTTCCGATTCTTCTTCCCCTCCTCTTTTCGATTCCGAGCTTCGTTTCTCCTAAAAAATCCCTAACCCAGTGGATCTATTAGAAACCGAAACCGAAACCCCTTTTTTGTTTTCTTCTTTTTTGTTGTGCTTGATGGCTTGGCTATTCTCGTGATGATGACGGTTGTGTGTGTGTGTGTGTGTGTGTGTGTGTGTGTGTGTGTGTGTGTTTGCAGGTATTGGTTCGTGTGGTGGTGGGTTTAGGCTGGAAATGGGGGTTCTCTGTTTCGGTAATAGGGGTTTAGGCCTTTGTGGTAATTTAGGGGTTTGGTTCTTGGTGGTGACGATGTACGGTGTTGAAAAGGGTTCTGTTTTGGGTGGCTTTTGGTGGTGGCTGAGTGGTTTTTGGGGTCTCTGGTGATGGTTGTGGTGCTTTTGGGGTTCAGGTCGTGAGGATGATGAAGCTTGGGGTCCCGATTTTTGGTTGAAGCTCTCCTTTTCTCCCCTTTTGGGCGGGTGATGGTGAGTTTTTTAGAGGGAGTAAACTGGCCCGAGGGCTGATGGAGATGGGACGGCTGGCAGGGAAGGTGGCCGGCTGATGGACAGGGTGATGGACTGATTGGACAAATTAGACTAAAAAAAACAAAGAAAATAAAAATAAAAATAAAAATAATAATATAAATAATAATAATAATAATAATAATAAAGAAAATAATAATAATAATAATAATAATAATAATAATAATAATAAAGAAAATAATAATGATAATAATAATAATAATAATAACAAAAATGGGACAAAATTAGGTGTCAATAATGGCTATGTGAGAATAAATAAATATGCTCCATCCAACAAGAAATGTGTTAGTACATGTGACTCATAGCACAAATTAATAAGTCAATTGTTCATAAAGAGTATGAAATATTCATGCAAAGAACATGACTTATGATCCTATACCAATTGTTTATTAATAATTTTGCAAAAAGTTCACAATTGGTAAGAAATGAAGCAAGTTTAGTATAAATATCTACTAAGATCTATGACTTGCTTATTTCAATCCTATTAAGTACCTAAGTGTATCAATTGTTCTCTAAAGTCCAACTAAGGTGCATGGTAATACATCATGATTATGAGCTAACAGTAGATGACATATGAATACATGAGCTCATGAATCACGTTCAATCAAGAGTGTGCAAAGAATTAAGACATATAGCAATGAACTACAAATTCTAGCACACAAGAGTTTCATGCAAAAATATCCTATATGAATTCTTCCCTATTTGTCATTTCAATCTAAAGAGTATGAGAAGAATTGTCAATTTAGAGCTCATACTAATTGGCAATTTAGTTTTGACTTACCAATTGTTGAAAATATGGTTGCCAATGATACTAATTGTTATTTCAATCTAAATGCCAATTGTTACTAATGGTTGACTTAGGCCTTTTGCATGAATCCAATATCTATGTGTAGTGTGTTCATGTCAAGAAAATAATCATTCTAAATATGCAAGAACACAACACATATTATCAAATATGCATATGGATCAATTAATCATTAGCACACTATCATAAAGTATTAATCCATATTCATATTCACAAATTTATACCATATGGAAGATTAAAAAAATCAAGGAATTCAAGCAAACACATTTTCTTCCATGGTTTCAAGCACAAAAATCCTATGCTCATTTTCCAATTCAAGTCCTTAACCAATTATGAGCAAGGAAAGATTCAAAATTACCATTTTAATCAATTAAGGGCCATATCCCTAGTTGTTATCATCATTTAACGTTCTAGAAGGTATATGCTATTTTAACTAAAATGGCATCACCTAAGTGAATCAATATTATCAAGCTAAAATATATTTTATCATTAAAATCCATAAACTATGAGTGAGGTTAAGCACATAATATCATGAAAACAACTATTCTCATCTCATAGGCATGATTATTGATTCAACTTAAGTAAACATGCATGTTCAACATCAAAACAATCAAGATTCAATGCATGTATATCAATTATTGGTGTTGTCATTAAAGCTCAAGTTCTTTAATAGTTTGGCCATAAGAAAAATTTAAGTACATGGATGATAAATTTTCATGTAACTCAACATTTAGGATTCATTTATCATCACTAATTATAAGCAAATGAGCATTACCAATTGTTGAGTTTACATTTGAAATCAATCCTTAAGGTCAAGTTTTAATTATTCTTCCACTAGATGTATAATTATCATGAAACCTAGTGTGGAATTGATAAGTCAAGCAAAGAGACATAATCCTATAAGCATGCTTGACTAAGATGAACAAAAGGAATGATCAATATTCATGATGCACAAGTTCATCAAATTCTCAAATATATATACACAAATCATTGAAATAAATCTCAAAAATTATGTTTAAGCATTCATTGAAAATATATTTCAAGATTATTTCAAGATTTATGCAATTCATGAATGTTTTCAACAAGAAGAATGATTTTGCACTTGTGAGTTCAATAAAAATGATATTGATTGTTGAAAGTGATACCATTTGTTGGAAATAATATAAATTGATAGAGTTGAGGCATGATATCAATGAAAAATGATTTTTCATATTTTAAAGTTCATCAAATAGAAGTTAAAACAATGAATTTTAAGTTGAGGAGAAAGAAGATATCAAGAGAATTAAGAAAACTTCTCAACTAAGGCTTATAAATGCAGAAAAGGCATAAATTGCCTAGAGGGATCGATCCCATGAGCAAGGGGATCGATCCCTAAACTCCAGAATCTAATTTTCTGCATGTTTTTCCAAAGGGATCGATCCTGTATGTAGAGGGATCGATCCCTTATACTGGTTCTGCATATTTTTGACAGAAAATCCAACTTATGAGGTGCCAAAACTTCGTTTTTGAGTATTTTAAGTCCAAGTAAAGGTTTAAACATTTGTAAAACATGATTTTGGACTTGTATGAATGAAAAACATGAATGAAAAACCATTTTACAAAAGATTTTGCAATTATGGAAGAATTTACATAATAAAATGCATTTTTGGCCTCAAAGGAGGTCATTTTGAGATTTAAACATATTTTTGACCAAACCAATGCATTGAATTACATAAATATGTCAAAACAAACTTGTTCACACAGATTTTAAGCATATATATCATTAAAACATATATCTTGTGAACAACATGCCATGATATCTAACATGCATATTCTTCATTAAGCCTCATGACATGGCAATTTGCATATATGACATATTTGACATCTTTTGAGCAACTAAATATATTATTTAAACATATCAAACTTGCTCAAACTATAGAAATCCAATAATCATTTCAAAATCACAAATCATGCTTTTCATTCAATGCACCAAGTACTATTCATCAAACATTCAACAATCATTCATCATGCCTTTTGTTCTATCATTCAACTCACAATGCATCATTAATCATCAACCAATTTTCTCATCAAAGCATAAATAATCAAATAAAAAGTTTAAGGAGTAAGGAATTAAGCTTACAAAGCTCCTTTGTTTGAGAGTGCTTTGCCTTGATGTGTTGGATGCACCATTAGCCATTCTTTGAGAAATTGTTGTCACCTTGCTAAGGATGGATTCTTAAGCTCTTCCTCTTTCTCATTGGCACAAGCAATCTCCATAGAGGTGTGTAGAGCATTCAAACCCTATTGTTTCTTTGTAACTCCATGCTCAACACTCCTACATCAAACAAATTCAAACATGCTTTGGTACCCAAATTTTTTTGGGTCCATGAGAGTTAGTGCAAATAATTTTTTGATCCTTTTGGGATCCATTTTAAGCACAATTCATCATTATTCATAGCATGCTTTGGCACCCACATTTTTCTAACAACTCTTCCTCTAAATGTAGTTTTTCTATAAGTGCATGCTTGTGAAGAGTGTCCTATTCTATTGCATAGTGAGCATGTAAGAGATAAATCATGCATAGTATTTTTGGCACAATTCATCATTATTCACAGCATGCTTTGGCACCCACATTTTTCTAACAACTCTTCCTCTAAATGTAGTTTTTCTATAAGTGCATGCTTGTGAAGAGTGTCCTATTCTATTGCATAGTGAGCATGTAAGAGATAAATCATGCATAGTATTTTTGCTCACTAGGAAATTCTTTAGATGAGTTTCTTTATTTATGGCATTATATCCTAGCCCATCTTTGTCAAAGAAAGCTCTTTGGGTCTCAAGCATATGATCTAATTTTTGTTGACCCATATAGAACCTAGAAAATGAGTTATGCAAATTTGTATTCTTTTTATTTAACTCATTTATTTCTAAGTTGGCCTCTTCTAGTTTCTTCTCTAATTCTAGCTTAACATTGGTCAAGGTTTCATTTTCTATTTTCAAATTAGCAATGATTTTCTTATATTTAGAATTCATGCATTGAAATTCATTTGCTAATTCATTAAAAGCATTTTGTAGCCCATCAAATGTAAAATCATTATCTTCACTAGAACTAGAGCTAGCCTCATCGTCACTAATAGCCATAAAGCATGAGTACGCTACCTCATTATCTATATTTTCCTCATCGTAGCTATCACTATCGCTCCATGCAGCCACAAATGCTTTCTTCCTAGGTTTCCTATTCTTTTCCTTCCTAAGTAAGGGCCAACCTAATTTAGTATGACCCGGTTCATTACACTCATAACACACTAAGGGGTCTTTTTCTCTTCTACTTGACTCTCCCCTATGATGTCTCCTATTTTGCTCTCTCTCATTCATTCTCATGAACCTATTGAATCTTTTGGCAAACATTGCGATTTCTTTTTCTTCCTCATTTCCACTCTCATCACTATCATCTTCAATGACCTCATGAGTGGAAGACTTAAGTGCTACCCCTACTTTCTTTGAAGGCACTTCATTTCTTTTCAATTTCATCTCATATGTAAGTAGGGAGCCCATAAGTTCATTTAGAGACAAGGTTTTTGGATCTTTAGACTCTTCTATTGCGGTTACCTTTGCCTCCCAAGATTTTGGCAAGCTATTCAAAATTTTCTTAACCATTTCTACATTGGAATAACTTTTGCCTAATGCCTTAAGTCCATTAATTATATCATTAAACCTAGTGAACATTTCACTAATGGACTCATTTTCTTTCATCCTAAATAGCTCATAATCATGTGTGAGCATTCCTACTTTGGTCTCTCTAACTTGATTTGTCCCTTCATGTGTGATGGCCAATTTGTCCCATATTTGCTTAGCATTTTCACATAGAGACACTCTATTATACTCATTGGGACCTAATGCACAAAAGAGGGTGTGCATAGCCTTGGCATTCAATTGTGCCAATCTTATGTCATTGGTGTCCCACTCATCTTCACTCTTAGGGACATCTTTTCCATCTACTTTCTTTATTGAGATTCTAGGGCCATTAACTATTACTCTCCACACTTCATAGTCATTAGATTGCACAAATAACATCATCCTAATTTTCCAATAAGAGTAATTCTCACCATTGAATAGTGGAGGTCTAACTAATGAGTGTCCCTCTTCTCCTAGGGGTGTGCCTACATTCAAGTGAGCCATTTAAGATCGTTTTGCTCGATAGAGGTTAGTCTAAATCAATCTCGAGCCCAAGCTCCGATACCAATTGTTGGCTCTTATAGGCTATACCGAGAGGGGGGTGAATCGGTTTTTCACTAACTTTAAGCTCGTTTTTCGGTTCCTTAAATTCTCTAGCTTAGATTGATATTTTTTAAGTTCTCTAAGCTACTCAAGCATGCAATATAAATTCAATTCAATAAGCACAATATAATTACAAGTAATTAAAGAGAGTAGGGAAAGAGAAATGTACGCAAGCGATTTATAGAAGTTCGGCAACCTTGCCTACGTCCTCTACCTTGAGACGCTCCCAAGGATTTTCTCAAAATTCACTAACTTGAATTTGTTTTACACTCCTTCTTTTCAAGGCTCAAGAGAAACCTCTCTCTTTTTCTAGGATCAAGAGAAACCTCTTCTCTCTCTTTTTCTAAGGCTCAAGGGAAACCTTTCCCTTTTTCTAAGGCTAAAGAGAAACCTTACTCTTTTTCTATGCTTAAGAGAAACCTCCCCTTTACAAGGAATGATGGGTAACAAATAATGTAATCAATGAAAGGCCTCTAGGTAGGTAAGTGATTACAGAAATTAAGCACAATGAAAACCTATACAAGATATGTGCCAAGCATTACAAGGAATGATAGATGATGAAGACTTTGTAGCTCTTGATTTGTTGTTTGAGGCTTGTGGATTTGAGGAAAATGAGTTTTGGAGTTGTTGAGTAGTTCCCCTTTTTTCCTTTAGCTTCCAAGCCTCTATTTATAGTCTCTTAGATGGTTTGTGGACGTTGGTTGGAGCCAAAACAGAAGCTAGCCGTTATGTCTCACAAAAACTAGCTGTTAGGGGCTTTCTGGCATAAAGGGATCGATCCTTTTCTTCATTTTGGGCTTCCGGGGCATTCTGTCAAAAAGGGATCGATCTCTTTCCCTAGGGGATCGATCCTTTTCTTCCAGAGGGCATTTTTCCTGCACTTTTGGGTTAGAAATGATGTGGTCTTTGATCCTAATTCAACCCAAAGCATTTTGGTACTTTTGTGGGAGTTTTTCTTGACTCTCTTTGATAAAAACATGGTCTAAATATTCATCAAGTGATTTTCTAAAATATTCAAAAATATTTATAAAGTATTAAGACCAATAAGAGTGTATCGATAAATCATGGTCTTAAGTTTGATATGATCACTTGAAAATAGATTGAGAAAATCATGTGTGATAAGGTAAATTTATAATATGAATTCAAACATTAAAGCTTACTTAAGTTTTTGTCATTTCAAAATATATATGTCAATTTAAAGCTAACATCATATATCATGTACTTTTAAAACATATACTGTAAGTCATATCAGGTCTAGAGTTCATGTCAAATCAAACTATACTCTAGACCGCATATCATGTCATGTTCGACACAAAATCATATATAAATAATATAAGTGTCGAAATCATATATCATGTACTTTTAAAACATGTTTAAAACATGTACAATTTCAAAACATATTTCATATTCATCTCAAGTATGTTTCATGTACTGTATAAATCATGTCAAGTCTAAAGTTCATATCAATAAAATCATACTCTAGACTTCATATTATATCGGTTAGAGACTAAGATAGATCCTTATCATCTCTATCAATAAAGACTTAAATCACTGTAGCTAGCAGTGAAAATCATGTCATTGTCCCCTGGAAACCAACTAGGGCGCTATCTATGGCCATAGACCTCATCTCTCTCAGCCCCACTGATCAGGCGTAACTGAGACCTGTCCACGACTATTGTCGGACAAGCATCTCTGCCTAATGAGCAAAGCTCCAATTAGGCAGTTTTCACTATACTTTATTGAATTTAATTCTTTTAGGGTGCCTACAATCTCTTATAACATTTAAATCTTTATCTTTTCTTGTCAAAGATCATGTAAAGCATATAGTATCATCCTTTAAGAAGTTTATCTATATAAAATATATATATATATATATATACCATATACTTTCATTTCAAAACTAATCAATACTTTATAGTATTCATATAAACATTATTAAAATGTTTTAAGTTATAACAAAGCATGCTTAAATGCGATGCAATGTAAATCATGAGTTCAAACAGTGAACTATCATTTTTCATAAAATATGTCATTTAATTGTAGCGTTAATATAATCTAAATTCCTCATTTCCATTCTTTTGATTTCGATCGGATCATATCTGATATTCATTGTGGTTCCTCAATATGCAATATTCCTACTCAATAGTTATCGACTATATAATCATTTGTACATTTCATCATCGATACTAGGACTACCACCATCAGTATGAGTCCTATTAGTATCTATGAATATCTAGATATCATATTTTTCTATAGTCATCAAGATACTGGAATTATGCAAATTTTCGATATCATCATTCAAGATCTATTCCAGAGTGGACATCGAGGATAATAAACCACAAGATCAATAGTCACCTATCCAATCCATCTATGGTTTAATCTATTGACATTCGTTCATAATCTCGACTTGAGGTTCAATTTCATTCACTCTCACAAAACCAAATCACAGTCCTCAAATCAATTTTCATATGTCTTGCATAATTTAATATTGACTTATGCAAATTGTCGATCTTATCATTTAAGGCCTATTCCAAGGTTATAACCGAAACCATATATTCACATATTTATCACTCATTTATTTAAATCTATAAATGATCGGATTGTGTAGTAATTCAACTTCAATTTCAATGAGATTATGTATGCACGAGTCATACTTCCATTATAATTCAACATCATCACTATCCATTGTATACCACAGTATTGATACTAAGACCCCTACCACAATTGTGGGTCCGCTTATTATCTCACATATATTCGATAATGCGATGTAATATAATATAACCATCTCAACATTGACCTCTTGCAACGTCCGTATTATCACATTTGAAACTACTCCAAAAATCAAGAAATCGAGATCAATTTGTTCTAAAATCATCACTCTGTCAATAATTCCACAATTCAATCGTTAAATCATCTAAATTACAACTTCGATATTCTCTTCCGAGCTATATCATATAATCATCATTAATTTTATCAATAATTCGACTAATTGATATTCAACCTCAATTTCAACTTGATAACGAATTCGTGATATTGAGATAAATCCATTTATCTATTCTATAATGCTTACATCATATAACTCATCACATTATCATGCTCAACCATTTGCCTTCTCAACTATTCCAAACGTCAAGTTTTCTGGCAACATGATAAAGTCTTTATAAAACTTATCTTTCGATAATTCTTTCCAAAATTCCATTTACACGAGAAAACTTAACATTTTTCATCAAACATTTTCATATAATTTAAGCAACATAACGGCTTAATTTTATCAAAACCTTCTGCAAGGAAATATAGTTTATAACCTTACAACCGTTGATTCTCACCATTTATTTATCTCTTACTAAGACCCTCACCATCAGTTGTGGGTTCTCTTAGTATAAAAAAATCATTCCATAAATGCATCATATAAAAATCATAATCCAATATACAATATAATGCTACTACTGCTTTATAAAAGTATCTTACCTGACGCTGAAAGTTAGCGCCTTGACGAGCTCCAAGCTTCGTCGAACACCTAATCACGTCTTTGTCACTTCCGCTATAATTTCAACAACACCAATTGCACTTACATAAATATATATAAATAAACTTATTCAATAAATATCAATCAATTTATTGTTTTTCCTTACCAATTTTTTTCTTTTCTTTCCTTCCTTTTTCTTTCTTTTTCTTCTTTCTTCTCCTTCCCTTTCCTTTCTTTCTTTTTCTTCTCTCTCTTTTTTCTTTCTTTTCTTTTCTTTTCTTTCTTTTTCTTCTTTCTCTTTTCTTTTTCTTTCTTTCTTTCTTTCTTTTTTTTTCTGTCTGAACCGAGTCGGGTTGGATCAGACCGGTTCAGTCGGTTCAGCCTTTGGCTGGCCAGTTCGACCACCGATGGCCACCCATTCCTGCGATTCGCGCCTCCCCCAGCTGGCCGAAGTTGCGAGGATGTTAGATCTAGCCTCCGTTCCTCGATCGGCGACGCTGGCGGTGGTGGACTTGGAGGTGGTGGTTTGGCTCTTTTCTCCTCCCTTTTTCTCCTTCCTCCACCGTTTCTCTTCCTCATCGACGGTCGTCTCCTCTTTCCTTTCCCTCCGCTAGCGGCGCAGGTGGCGTGGTGGTGGCCAAATCGGCGGCCCCGCCACTTTTCCTCTTTCTCTTTTTGGCCTTCGCTTCTTCCGCTTTTGTTTCCCGGATCTTCTCTTCTCTCCGCCCCTTGCTGTCGCCGGTGGTCTTCTACTCCCATTGACTGGTGGTAGCTCGCTCTTCCTCTCTTTCTTCCTCCGGTAAGCCGACAAGGGGTCGGCTTCTTTCCATTCCTTCTTTATTATTGTAACAGAGGAGAAAGAAAGCTGGGAATCGGGTTATCCCGATTCCTGCTTTTTTTTAAATAATAATATAATTATATCTATAATTATATTATTAGTAATATATATTTTATTTTAACAATATATATACACTTTAATTTAAAATTAACACATAAATATTTCATATATTTTTATTTATTTATTTATATACATAATTGTATATAAAATATACACATGTATTTATTTAATATAAAATAGTATATATATCATTTTATAATATATACTATATTTCATATGTATATACATATGTATTTATATAAAAAACATATCAAAATATATTTATATAATCTAATTATATAAATATATAATATACGCATATTTTTTTAATTTTTTTTGGATTTCTTAATATCCATTTAATTTCTCCATTTTCATTTCTTATTTAATTTGGATTGCAACTTGTCCAAATTAAATTTTCTCGGATATTTACTATTTATTTGAAAATTCTCAGTTTTCACATTATATTATATTTTTAATAAAATTTTAAATTTTGAAGAATTTTTTTTACATTTATTTTGTCTTTTAAATATCAACATAATTAGTAATTAAATTAAATTTAACAGCATAACTAGTTAACTAATTGTTCAATTATAATATTGAATAAAATTATAGTATACATTAAAAAATACTTAATATTATGAATAATTGGTCAATTAATTATCTCAATTTTATATTTATTTTGTCTTTGGTTTGTACGTAAATCATAATATAACATTGTTATATTAAATATAATCGTACTCAAACATATTACTTAATCAAATATCTCATTAAAAATTTAGAACGTTAAATTAAACAAGTTATATATACCAATTGACATTATATTATGAATAATAACATTTGATATAATCATATATAGGGATGTAAATGGATAATATATAATCGGGTACCCTACACTACCCAACCCTATAATCGGGTAATTATATGGTTCAAGTAATGTTCTTATTACCCGTATCGATTCGAATAGGGTTTGAGTAGTACCCTTAGGGTACCCTATATCGGATTAACTTTTATTCGGGTAGTATTTGGTACTCGAACCTGTTTATCAATTATACGAAAGTAATCAAAATTATATGCTTGTATAAAGATTTGAATTATGGCCGCTTACACTTATTAATACATGTTTAACCACATAAGCTAGATTGAGATTTTGTTATACTTGCTGTAAATTTTATTTTTATTTTAACACAACTTGCAATTTAAAATTTAATGAAACATTGTTGGCCAAAAAAATAGTTTACTAAATAATAATAATAATAATAATAATAATAATAATAATTTATTTTTAAGATAATAAGTTTTTAAAATTTTAGACATAAAGTACTAAAATTAAATTAATAGAAATTTCATAATATGTTAAGATACAATTCTTAAGATATTGATAATTTAACATATATGACATTTTATTATAATGTAAATCTTAATATATATATATATAGTATATTATGTTTATTATTTTATTTGTAACTCATTATAATAAATTAAAAAAAAACTTTTTTGACTAAAAAAGTAGTTGAGAAGGTCAATATCTATTTAATCATCCAATATTATGCTTATTAATTGATCAAGTTAAACTAAATTATATGAATACATCATAAGAGATTAAATGTTTGAAATTAAAAACAAGAGTGTATTCTAAAAGCATGATAAGAAATTGGAATGAAAAATGTCTGAAATTAAAACTTTAATATACTATGAGAGATTGTTTAATTTATTCTATATTACATACTAAGAGATTATTATAATGCAACATATAAATCATTATGATAAGATAAATATATTAATAAACTATTTTATATACTTATTGCAAATCTCTTATGAGAGATTAATTAAGAGATTACATATTTGATTATATATCACATGATAAAATATTATTTTTAAAGTTATAATAACATACAAATCATTATACTAAGGCGTTATTTGCCGCAGCTTCCATTTGTTTTTTGCTTTTCTCCGTATTCTTTCGCTTTCTCTTGCCTTTTATTTTTTTGATCAGTTTTCTCCTGCCTTTTTCACTCCACTCTCAAATCTCTCATTTCCTTCTGTTTCTATTCAACTTAAATCTTTTATTTATTTTAATTTTAATTTCCATTTATAAGTGGGTTTTCATCCACTAACCCACTCACCGACAAGCTTCCTTAAGAAGCTTGTCTTGCTTTTCATTTTTTTATGCATTATATCTTATATATTATAATATCTTACAATTATAATATTATATCTCTATATTATATAATATATACAATATAATACTCTGTATAATATTATGTGAAGACCTTGGGAGTACTGCACGCCTCCTAGCCCCAGCGATCTCACTCAACCGTATTGTCCGCTTTGAGATTCTAGAGGTGGCCCCCACCCGTCGCAGCAGACGTGGCACTTAGTTCCCTCACGGATTTCTTTTGCGTCCCGGAGGGTTTGAACACTTGATCTCAATCAAATGTCAAACACCTCCTACCACAGGGTCTTCACATAATATTATACAGAGTACTATATTGTATATATTATATAATATAGTCTTCACAATGAAACGAGCGTTTTATTGTGAAGACCTTGGGAGTACTGTACGCCTCCTAGCCCCAGCGATCTCACTTACCCGTATTATCCGCTTTGGGATTCTAGAGGTGGCCCCCGCCCACCGCAGCAGACGTGGCACTTAGTTCCCTCACAGATTTCTTTCGCGTTCCGGAGGGTTCGAACACTTGATCTCAATCAAATGTCAAACACCTCCTACTATTCCGTGAGGGAACTAAGTGCCACGTCTACTGCAGCGGGCGGGGGCCACCTCTAGAATCCCAAAGCGGACAATACGGGTGAGTGAAATCACTGAGGCTAGGAGGCGTGCAGTACTCCCAGGGTCTTCACATATTATATCATTTCTTTTATTATATTATGTATTTTTTATAATACAATATTATCTTTTATATTACATTATATTATAATTTTTTATATTATAATCTAATTAATTATATTATATATACACACACTATAATATATATTATTGTACATTATTTCTTTTATGACACACATATTTCTTTATTAATATTTCTTTAAGAACCCTTGTATATTTATTACAATAAGATTCTTAGTGTTTTAATCCATCAATTGAATAAATTATTCTCATGTAATTTATTAAGATGTTTTAATCTGCCGTTTTAAGTCCTTAGTTTCCTCCATTCCTCATAATTCTTATAAACTTGAAATCGAAAATTATTATATTGTTTGTACATAATTCATCACCTCATAATGATTAAAATTTCAATTACATCTTCCATATTTAATTTACTTTAATCATACTTGAATCATACATCAACTTACAAGTCTAGAGTCGAGAATTTGGGATCTTCACAGTTGGGTGCCTCAAAATTAATGGGTACCTTATCTGTTGTCATCCCTAATCATATCATATACAATTATACACCAATTGAATATTAATTTTTTTTTCATATTCACATTAACATAATAATATTAGATATACACCTATTGATTGAATATCTAATTAAAATGTTAAATAATAGATATTACTAAATTAATTAATATAATGTTAGTTATTTAAATATTATTAATAATATTAATAAAAACAAATTTTATTAAAATTACCACTTACATAGTAATACAACTCTAATATATTATTAAATTACAGTTTAATTTACTATTAGAATTATTATTTTTATCCACACTTTAATTTTACATTTAATAGATAATAAATAAATTATTTTTAATAAATACTTAATTCTATCAAAATAATACTTACACACTAAGAGATTACATAATTTATTCTTAAAAGATTATTATAATATAATATACAAATCATTATTATAAGATACCTAATTGGTTTATTCATGTATAAGATTATTATAATAAAATAAATAATTAATTACCACTAGCTTGATTTTTTAATGTCTTTTGTTTTAAGGCTAAAAATAAAATTACACTATGATTTTCTCTTTTAATGATACCCAAGCTTACAAAAAAAAAGTGTTTTTGTATTGTTTAATTTAATTACTTAACTTTTTCTAATCTTAAAAACTTGAATTTTAATTTTAAGATTAGGTTTTTTAATCTAAATTTAATATCTTTCTATACTTGAAACTTTAAGAAAATATAGTTTAAATTTAATTTTATTAAAAATATTTTTAATGTGTTGCTCAAAATATCAAATTCAAAGTTTCAAACAAATATTGAAATTATATAATTTTTTATATATTTGATTTATTATTGTATTAAAATTAAAATTTTATTATAAAATAAAAATAATAAAATGTTAAAATGATTTTTATAATAAAATCAAATGTTAAATTAATAATATATTTGTTATTATAAATGCAATAAGTATAATATTAAAGATTATTTGATATCATATATTATATCATATATTATGATGTTTTAAATTAATTTAATTTAATTAAAAAGATTTAATATTTATTATGCTGGTAATATATAATTGATAAAATTGTATAATAAATAATAATTGTTTTCAAAATTTTAAACTTTTAAATTAAAAAAGTGTATCAATTATTTATTTATTTTTAAATAATAATTATATAATTATAATTCGGGTTTTCTCGGGTTATAAATTCGGTTTTTTATGGGTTTCGGGTCGGATCGGTCTCGGTTTCGTATCATATCGGGCTCGGGTTATGTCGGGTTTGGGTTGTGTCGGGTTCGGGTTTTTTCGGTTTCGGGCTTTTTCGGTCATGAACTTTTTCGGTTACGGGCCTTTGACTTTTTTAGTCAATTCAGGTTGATCCCGGTTCGGTTTCGGGCCTATTCAGGCAGGTTTTCGGGCTCGGGCCAGTTTTTGCCACCTCTAAGTTTGGTATTGGTTAGGCTTTGGCAAAGTCCAACTTCCAAGCCACATGAGAAAGCCAGAATACTCTTAATTACTTGGCTTGGTCACCAAGGTCAAAGTGGAGCTAGTATCCAGTCTGTTGCCCCATCCGCTATCCATAAATGGAGATGGAGATTGACTTTAATTTCAGAGTTGCTTCCTAACACCTAAAGTCAATGGTTCTCTCCCGAGAATGATTTTTTTTATTAGGTTCATGTCATTTCAGCCTTTCCCTTGACAATTCGCAAGCCTTTCCCTTCTCATACCCACGGATTTAGAAGAGACTTAAAACGGGATACAGGTAAAGAGATGAGCCGATAAAGATGCTATTGATTTTAAGTATAAAGAAAGTTAATGTCCCTAGATGGGAAGATAACTATGCACTCTCTCAAAGTAAAAGATTCATTGATTTAAGAATTGGTTTTAATAGTCATATTTTCACCTTTAAAATATAGGTGTTTGAGGTTTGAGTTAGCACTTGTATTCTCCTTCCTTCAGATCGGGTGAGCAAACAGTCAGTTCAGTAATCTTAATTTGATTTTACAAAAAAATTGATTTAAACAACTTATTATACAAAAAAAAAAAACTGAATCGACCGAGACATGGGTTGAAAACCAACAAAATCAAACCACTTAATTGAATTGATTTGGTTGATTTTCATGAGTATTTTGCAACAGTGAAGACAAGAAGTCAAGTCACACATGACAATCGATTAATCAGCAAACTCAGTTCAGTGAATTTAAAATAAAAAACTGACAATAACACTCGAAGGAAAACAATTGAACACCTAACGGGTTTATCCAACCAATTATCGAGAAAACCAACTTGAGAAAATTTATTATTCTTGGTTTCGTGATTTTCTTGAATTAAACCAACAAATGTTTTCTCTTGCTTCTAGGTGATCGGAGACTTTCGTTGTAAAAAAATTGAACGGGTCATTATTAAAGAAAATTTTAAATAGGAAACTGTTCATTTTTCAAAGGTGGGGTTCAATACATTGATCAGTCTCTATTTTTAACATTAATAATTCAATCCATTATATATGGACAAAACTATCTATATAAGAAGTAACACGCTCTTTACAAAAACCCAAAACAAAGTGCAAGCCTGTTACTTCTCTCTACTGTTACTTGTGTGCTCTTTTTTCTCCTTTCCTCAAATTTCAGGGATTTTCGACTTGAGTGATGATGGAGGTGTGGTCTGTTTGGCTTTGTGTCATGGCTTTCTTTGTTGTACTTGTGACGAATTGGATCTATTGGTGGAGGAGCCCTAAATGTGATGGCAGGCTACCTCCGGGTTCAATGGGACTCCCACTTATTGGGGAGACCCTTAGTTTTCTGGCCACAAGCAAGTCGATAGATATCCATCCTTTTGTTAAGGAAAGAATAAAAAGGTAAAAACACAAACAACCACATGCAAAAATGAATCCTTTCATGTTTTATTTTGGTATTTGAAGTTGATAGAGTTTTCAACCATGACCACTTACAAAAGAGCTCAATATCCTACTAAAAGATTAAAACGAGTGCTGACAAAATGAATATTTTGTTACTCAATTATTTAAAAAAAGGTTGAATCTTTCTTTTCTTTGACATTTCAAATGATATTCAGATATGGTCCATTGTTCAAGACAAGTTTAGCATGTCGACAGATTGTGATATCCTCGGATAATGATTTCAATTATTTCGTGCTGCAACAAGAAGAAAAACTTGTCGAGCTATATTACATGGATTCCTTCATTAAGCTGGTTCACCAACACGACATTAATGCAGGTGGCTACGTACACAAGTATCTCAGACGCGTGATCCTGAATCACTTTGGCTCTGAGGTTCTAAAAAATAAATTGCTTTCTCAATTTGAGGTTGCCATAAACCATGCATTGCATGAGTGGGGCAAGCAACCAGAGGTTGACGCAAGAGACCAAACTGCTGCTGTAAGTAATTTTGGCATAAACAAATATTTCTATAATAGAATTTTACTTTTTCAACATCATCTCCAGAGTTTTTATTCCAATGTAATGGTAGGTTACATAAATCAATATATGAACTTACGTTAAGTTATTAGAATGAATTTTCCTCCTCTACTCATTCTTATATATCGAAAACAATATGTTCTTTCAATTCTCGTGCTGCTATATCTTTCCGAATTACTTTTTTTAAGTCTTTTTCGATTTTTCATTGGCCATGACCATTTTTTTATGGTTCATACCTTGCACACTCCTAACTACATGAGGCATTCATAGGTTTATGTCGTATGTATGCAAACTAACGTAAACTATTATCCCTTATATTATCTTCGATAGGTACTACTTTAACTTCTCTACGATTGTCTTCATTTATCATACTATCATTTCTTGTATATTCACCCACTTATTTCAACATTCATATTTCTGCTATACTCATTTTTTGTGTATGTAATTTCTCATAAACAAATAAAGATGGTCACTAGACTTGTCCATGGAACTTGGGTTGACTCGAGCTAAGCTTTGGATTTAAATTTTCCAATCTAATTTCGGTCCAATTCAAATTTTAATTTTAATAATTTAATAAATATTTTGAATAATAATGGGTTCAAATAAATGGACGAAGTTAAATTTTAAATATAAATTTAGAGATGTGAATCGAATTTGATCTAATTGATTGGACCCAAATAAGTAGTAAATTTTATGCCAAGATTAAATTATTAATTATAATGTAACTTTTTCTAAATTTTCTAATTGATTTTTTTTTTGGCATCTGCATGCAGATGGTATTTGACATGACCTCAAAGATTCTAATGAGCTATGAACCAGAAAAATCAAAGGAAATTTAGCTAAAAATTTCTGTAACATCTTGGATGGACTTATGACGTTTCCTTTGTACCTCCCTAGTAGAGGTGCTTAACAGGCTAGGTTGACCCAGATCTGGCTCAGAACTGGCCTAGTTCGACCTGAGCCGGTATCGAAACCGGAACCGAAAAAATCGGTTCCAGAACTTGCCCAATTCGGTCAAAAGCCGAATTGAGCTGGTTCAACAAATATTGAATTCGGCCCATTAAGAACTCGGCCCGTTAAGGGCTTGGCCCATTAAGGACTCGGTCCGGCCCGGCTCTGCTCGGTAATGGCTCGGCCCGGCTCGTTATATTGTTAAATTTTTTTGTTTTTTATATATTATTTTCATTTATTATTATTAAATACTAAAATAAATTAATGTTATAAGTTTGGAAAATAAATAAATATTTAAAATACAAAATGAATGAATATTTTAAAAATATACTAAATAAATGAATAAATATTTTAAATGCAAAATGACAAGTTTACTTATAATTTAAATTATAAATGATAAGTCTAATTGTATTTCAAATGTAATAAATAAGTTTAACTTTATCTTAAGAAATTTAAAAATTTTAAAAGAACTATAATTTTTTAAACTAATAACTTTATTGTAATATTATTATTTATTATTTTATTGTAACAATAACTTTATTAGACAATCTTATAATAACTTTATATTTATCACAATCATTTTATTAAATAAGTTATTTATTATAAAAATAAATTTATTAGATTAAATCAGAAAAATATATTAAATAACTAAATAAGTCAATATTTAGTTTGATTAAAATTAATAAATAAAATTAAAAAACAAATAAAAAATTGAAAAAAAAAAAAACCAGGCTAGCCTGGCTCAGCCTGGCTCGGCCCTGTAACCCTTAAACCGGGCTATCGAGCCAAGCCGGTTCAAGGTAATTAAAGACTGAATCTGATCCGGCTTGGCCTGGTTGTAAACCGATTCAAACCGGTTCAGTGATTTTATGGGTCAAAACCGGTTTAACCCAGCCCGATCCAACCCATAACTACCTCTACTCCCTAGGACAGCTTTCTACAGATGTATAAAGGTTAATCATTTGATTGAGATATTAAGCTCTGTTAACCCTGTTAATAACCTTTTAATTAAAATACGTTGCTTAACTCAGATAGTTTGTGCCATAATTTTTATATGTGGCATACATTCAACAGGTTTAGAATTTGTTTTTTTTTCTAATCTTTCTAATTAAATTTTCCTGCCAAATTAATTCTAAAAACTTTAAAAGATGAATAATTTATACATATGATGCAGAAGCAACAAAAAGCATTGAGGCTGATAAGTGAGTTGCTAGGGGAGGGAAGGAATTCTTGTTCCCAAGGTTGCAATAAAGGAGATTTCCTGGATCAGATAGTGGAAGACATGGGAAAAGAAGAGTTCTTGACGAAGGCATTCGTCACCTACGTTATGTTTGGGCTGCTTCTTGCTAGCGTTAAGACGGTTTCCACCACTATTACTTTAGCCATTAAGCATCTATTGGACAGCCCATCAGGATTGCAACAATTAACAGTTAGTATATATTCATTAGAATTATGCATAAGATCAGTCTTTACATTGCAAAAGTTTGATTTCATGCTTTTTTATGTGGAAAACGATCTTGATCTTTGGTTAAAATTTGACAAGGAGGAGCATGAGGAAATTCTCAAGAAAAGAGAAGGCACCAATCCTCGACTTTCATGGGAGGAATACAAAACTATGACTTTTACTCATTATGTGAGTTATGCCAGCTTTTTTTTTTTTTATACAATGAATGGTTTTATCCGAAAAAGAAAGAATATATATGTTGAGATTCGAATTTTAAACACGTCGAATTCTCACTTTTTAAAAATAATAACATGATCGTTTGAATCATTATTTAAGGTCTGAATTATGTCAAGTTTTAACAACTTTTCTTTTTCTATTTTTTCGGTTGTTAGTTCATAAATGAATCACTTCGATTAGCAAGTGTTGCTCCGGGGATCTTGAGAAGAGTTAAAACAGACATTCACGTTGATGGTAATAATTCTTTTATAAATACAGTAATCTAACCATTTAGCACTTGTTAACATAGTATATTATGTATCGTGTGACTATACTCTTTGCAGGCTATACCATACCCAAAGGTTGGATACTTATGGTAATTCCTGCAGCCCTTCAACTTAATCCTAATAACTGCGAAGATCCTCTTACCTTCAATCCTTCAAGATGGAAGGTATATGTATACTATACACGTGATATTTTTTCACTTTTAAAGCAACAGATTTAGGGTTCTAGTTGCATACTGTCTAAAACCGAAAATTTTTTGAAGGTGATAAACAGATAAATTTGGATTAAATAAGTTTGAGTTTATTTAGGTCATGGTCATCTTTAGATTTTATATTGTAAGATGTAATTATTTATATTATAATTTGTAACAGATAATATATTAATCGTTAATCATTGATGCATGCAGTTGATTGACCTTTTAAGTTTTAATGTTCTAATAGTTGCTATGAAAATATTTGTATTAATAATTTCTTATATATTTTTGTTAATTAATGTTTAAATTAATAAAGAACATTGGAGGGACTGCAACAGCCAAGAACTTCATAGCATTTGGAGGAGGGAACAGGTTATGTGCAGGAGCAGAGTTCAGCAAGGTTCTAATGGCGGTTTTTTTACATGTCTGGGTCACCAAGTTCAGGTTTATACTTTAATTTAATTATATTTTTTTAATTTTCATACATTTTAATAATATACTACTGTTTATATATATTTGTCAATTTGTATAATCTTATGACAATAGCTCACAGTTTCGTGATTCAGAATAACATTTCAATATCTTTACATATTATTATTTTTAATTAATTATATATTATAATCTATAAGGGCTTAAATATAAAAAAACTCCAGAATTAAAATTAAATGATCAATTAAGCCCCAATTGTTTAATTGCAAGCAGTTGAGCTTTCAAACACTCATTTTCATCAGACTGAACCCTCAATCATTCATTTTCATCTCATTAAGTCCTTGATTCGATGGAAATTGATCATTTGAGCGACTAGATTGTGATGGTCTTGAACCAATTTTTGTCCAATTAAAGGTTCAATTGAATGAAAGTAGATGTTTGAGATTTCAATTGATATATATATTTTTTGATAAGCAATATATTCATTGATCATAATAATGGCACCAAGAAGATTTCAATTGATTGCGATAAAACAATAAGTGATTACATGATTATTTACTTTAAATTTTAGTTTTTTTTACATATATTTAAGCTATTTATAAATATATATTTAAACCTATTTCAATCTTTTGAAATAAAGACTCTGATGATGATTATGATGATGATGATGGTGATGATGATTTAAGCTAGTTATAAGTGTATCCTATATGATGTTCTTTAATGATTTTTTTAAATAGGTTGACAAAAATCAAGGGAGGGGACGTGGCTCGTACACCAGTTTTGGAGTTTACAAATGCGTTTTACATGAAAGTATCAGAAAAACAAAATCATCCAACCGGTCATGTCTCAATCTCTAAGGTGTGAGAACATTACAAATATGATGTTCGCATCTCGGCACCTTCATTCTCCTTCCTTTTATCCCTATTGTAAAAAAAAAACTCTATTAACTTGTTAAAATATGCATCATATGTGAAAAAATAAAGTGCATATATAATCTACCTAAAGACTTAACTGTCTTGTATTAAATAAAACCAACCGGGCTGCTAAATAATCTTTGTGTAATATATACTGCAGTCAACAAGTTCGTGGAATTGTAATTTAATTTCTGTTTAATTTTCCTAGCAATGCTTGTCTTTGTTAGGCATGCAGGTTATCGACTTAAATCATGGCTGCTGTATAATAGTAGCTGGCTTTCATCTTGTATAATTAATTTCTTAGTTTTCTTGGTAAAGCTGATATTGTGGATGAGAATTTCAGAAACAAGAACTTTGATAATAGTTTTCAAATTACCATGCCTTTAATTAATTGTATTCTGCCTTCAACATCATCTGGTTAAAACTTAAGTCTTCCTATAAGATTTTATCAGATAAACTATATCCTATTTTAGTTCAATAGAATCTTGTAGCTCGTGCATGTTTTTTTTTTCCTTTTAATATAGTATTAAGTTAATTGCACGGAGAGGATTTTAAGTTCAACTATTGTTGATGTAGTAGTATATATTACCAAACTTTCATGATTTTATAAGTGTTTTCAAGGGTTTTAATTTAAAGAAATGATTATAAATCATGTAGTTTGCATATGATTGAAGAAATGATGTTTTGGAAGTTTATTGCATATGTAGAATTTTTCCTCCGGTAAATGTACACTTAGTTTCTGAATGTATAGAGGAGTCAGGTGACTGTGAATTGAGTTAAGTGTTTAATAGTGGCGAAAGTTGATGAATTAAGGGATTACAAATAGAGATAGTAATCCGAAAATTTCGCATGAGATAGGTGATCTTATCATCATAATGTCGGGTCTATTCGATAAGGTACAGTGAGGAACTCGGTGAGGGCCCCACAGGACTTCTCTGTCCATATCGAACTAAGATCCTGAAAATGATGATATTGAGATGAAAAGGGATAATATTAGCATATAAGTCCTAAGATCGCGTGTTTGGAGTTATATTGATGAGAGAGAAAATTAAAGGGGAATTTATGAATATACCACTATATTGATATGTTTTCTTTCAAAGTCATAAGTGATTGAATGAATTTAAAATAGAAATTGATGGTGAAATAGTATGAGTATTTGATGGTATAAAGGATGATTTCTACTGTAGACGCCACTGATATATTGATAAGTAAGGCGACCTAGAGTATAAGCTATGAGAGAGCCCTGTTGTGGATTTTAGGGTCTGAATTTAAAAAGGTGAATTGTGTGAGAAATGATGTAAAATCGATTATGATAATACTGGTTATATATACTCCTTATGTTTTAGGAGAATGGATATTAGTAATGACTTGACATTTGAGGAAGTTAAGTGTTTGAGTCTGTGGATGGGAAAGAAAACTTTGAGATGGGCGAACTCGAGCACGGTTGGAAGAACCGGGCATCGAGGTGATCGCCAAAGAGGACAGTATGGATGAGTAGTGTTGTCACAGCAATCGTTGTCGATGGGCCCAAAACGGGGATTGCCATGGCCGGTTGGGCTGGTCCGCTACGATATCCATAGAACTGTGATATTATGAGATTTATGAGAAATACTCGATGGGCGAGAACTAACATGAGTCCGCCAATATAACATGAATTGCTGAAGTGGGCGAGGATCCTGATCGCCCAAATAATTTTAGTGATGATCGCCCAAAGAGTATGGTGAGTAATCTGATCAACAAATTGTGGTGTAAATCATAACAATATGGCGAGAAGAGCGATCGCCAACGATATGATATGAATTGAAGCAATATGGCGAATTGAAATAGAAATTGTTTGTAAGATCTTACTAGTGAATCAGTAGAGCTTGAGAAATTACTCAAGAGATTGATGAGTAAAGACTCAACTGTTTTGATATAACTGGTGAAAACGAAAATTATATCGTTTTGAAAAACAATGTGATTAGTACTCTCTACAGTTGCTTCTAGGTTCCGGAACAAGTATGGTATTCTAAAATACCTATCATATTCTATCTGGATCCCTAGCCGACTGTAGTATCCTTCCTATTTGTGTGCCTAGAGCCAACTAGGATGATTTTAAAAAGAATAAATATGTATATTGATATCAACAATATTATTGAATAAGGTATGGAAAACCTTATTGTTAAGTCAGTGACCATTGGTTTCTAATTGAAATATATATATTAGAGACGTGAGGTCTCAATTGATTAAGCAGACATTAAAATTGTCTGAGTAAAAGATTTTACTACTTAAGTGAGGTTAAAGTGTGCTTATTGGGGTATAAAATTTATAAGTTTTATCCGTATAGCACAAATAAATTGTTGAAGAGTTTGTGGAATTTGCTACCTTATTGATTCAATACTTAATTGAGAGGAAGTAGAAGTGAATGGGTATGTATGAATATAGTATTCGAAATGGTTACGAGATAGTAACAGTAAAGTTCTATATTAAGTGGGAAAATAATTGT
The DNA here is from genome assembly GCA_032173925.1 of Heritiera fomes. Lineage (NCBI taxonomy): Eukaryota > Viridiplantae > Streptophyta > Magnoliopsida > Malvales > Malvaceae > Heritiera > Heritiera fomes. Next base: position 38,464,008 of record JAPDPM010000007.1, read on the forward strand.
GATGATGAATGTAAAAGAATGAAATTGTCTTGAGAAGACAAGTCATATGATGACTAGGGAACACAAGTTATGAGGTAGTTCCCAAGTATATGAATAAATGTGATTTCCTCTGATCATTATGTAGTTATGGCTGGAATTAATGACAAGCCAGAATTAAAAAGATGAAATTGTCATACTCAGAGGAGCAGATACAAGAAGTACTGCTAATCCTGAAAAAGGATATACATATGTGTATATATGTACATATTGGGAATGTGAAATTGTATAAGTAAAGTGGTGATGAAATCTGAATGATAATAAATTTAAATTTCAGAAATTGATGTAAGGAAAAGTATATTCTCCAAGAAGTGACATTACATGTACTAGGAGAATAAGAGATAGAATGATCACTTGAGATAAGAGAAGTGATCGAAATGAAAATGATTACCTGAGACGTAATCGTTGGCTAATATTAAGGTCTGCAAAAGAAAAGCAGTCCTAGATTAATCATGAAACAATCACTGTGAGGTGGTGAAGAATCCGAAAGAACCATGATGTTATAGAAGTGATTATGGATTGAGTAACCAAATTATTTCACTTCTTCATCATCAGGTTTCGGGATGTAATGAGTGTCTTAGTCGATATACATTGGTGAAACAGAGAGAACATATGTGAAGTTCCAGTGAGTGGGTACTTGTGATAGGGATCCCTGATTCGCCATATGCTTTGAGAGAATAGCAAGAGGCTTTTGGGACTCCAAATTTTTACTATTAGCACCGCCTCAGATTGATATAGATATCCGAGCGCATTGTGTGGACGCTCCGGGATATATTGAGAGCAAGTGCGTTGTATTTTAGAGACTACTAGGACAATTACATACGAATGATTAAAATTATCTACATGATAGTCACCAAATTATAATTGACTAGCACTGAATGAGATGATAAGTGAAAAATAGTATAGATGAGTTACTAACTCTCAAGGATGATAAAAGACTTGAGAGAGTGTAAATTGGTTTTGAGAGAAGACGCCCGAGATTCTTCAGGACCTTGAGAAAATTTGGGATGGGCGACCCACGAGTGGGGTGATCGCTCAACACCGGATAACATGTTGTGAGATGTGGGCGAACTAGGTGGTCGCCAACACACTTGAGAGAATAATCCTAGAGCGCGGGAGAGCGCCAAAGGGATGATTATTGATGGCCTGAAAAGACGGGCAGTACTCTTAGAGACAATGAGGAGTATAAAGAGATATTCGTGGTCTCATGTTGGAGACGAGAATAAATAAAAGTTGAGAAGGTGATAAAGAAGAAAAATACCTATATTAGAGGTACTTCCTATACTAAGTGAAAATTTAAAAGAGTAAAATGCTATCTGGATAGTTGTGGATATATTAAGTAAGTCTGCTTATTCCTTAATGATGGAATTTGTTGAGCTAATTAATGCCTTGGCCGGATTATATGTCAGGGAAATGGTGAGACTTTACAGTATTCCAGTGAGCATTACAGTTGATAGGGAGTCCCGCTTCATATCTCAGGGTTGAGAGAGATTACAGGAAGCTATGGGATTCTGATTGAGTTTTGCACCGCAGATCATCCGCAGACTGAGAGACAGTCCGAGCGTATGATATGGATGCTCGAGGATATGGTGCGAGCGTGTGCAGTTGATTTTATAGGCTCTTGGGATAATCCTCTACCCTGGCAGAGTTTGTTGATGATAATGGCCACAAGAGAGTATAGGCATAGCATTTGAAAGGAATTATTTAGCAGACGATATAATCCACAATAGCATGCGAAATGGGAGACCGAAAATTATTTTCGACTTGGTCGAACAGACTTCTTGAGATATACAAGAGGTTATGTATATTAAGGTGTTACCATTGGGATGCATAATGAGAGGGAATTGAGTTCCCGATGCATTGGATCGTCGGAGATCTTAGATCATGTGAAAGACGTGCACTACCTCCCGAGTTGTCAGGAGTGCATAGTGTATTTCATGTCTCATGAATGAGAAAGTACTATCCATATACTTCTCACGTGATTCGAAATGAGTCCTAGAGATTAGAGAGGACAGGAATTACATTGAGAAATCGGTACAGATTTTGGATAGGAAGAATAAAGTGTAGTGATAAAGTGTTATGATCTAAGATTTATTCTTTGATTGATGCTCTGGCAGTATGAGGCTACTTGAGAATTAGAATGCCTTATGTGTAAGAAATATACACAGCTTTCACACTGATAGATCTGGTTGAAATTTGGAGGACCAAATTTCTTAAGGTGGGGAGAAAATGTAAGATCCGATTCTACACTACTGTAGAGTCTAATTTCATAAAAGTGATAATGGAAATTAAATAAATAAAGAATATTGATTTCCACTTGGGTGAAAAGCTCCTTAAATTGAGTAGTGAATGGAACAACTATGGTGAAAATAATGATGGGCGAGTATACAGAATAGCTCGCCAATGAGTGAGCCAGAAAGGATGTTCGCCAATGGGCGAGCAAATCGCCAATGGTGATGGCGAGTTGAATGGTAGCAAGGGCGAATAGGTGAGTTCGCCATTTCTCTTGAGTAGATGATCGCCCGAATGGGCGAGGACATGTAATCGCCCATATGGATGAGTGAGTTATATGATAGTAAGTGGGGCGAGCTGAGGTTTCTGGTTGACTAGACGAACTGGAACTGGAATCAGCACATGACCATTGCAGCCAAAATTGACTTGTAAGTCGTACGGTTGAAGACAATTAATAGAGAAGATGTTGAAGTCAGTAAGGAATTAACCTTATTGGTTGAGAAATAAAACAAGGTTAATAGAAGCAGGAAAAGGAGTGTGAAAGGGAGATTTTCGCGCCACTTGTGCTGCAGCTTTTCTTCATGCGTTAAATGCATGAAAGACATGGAAATGATGAAAGAAATAGGATAAGGGACAGGCGGAAGCTTTGGATTGGTTTAGCATGGCTATATAAGAAGAAATGCTTGAGGAAAACAAATTTAGCAAATTTCATTCTCTTCACGAAAACCATCCTCCTGCAAAGTTATGTTCTGACTTCACCCAGTTCTATCATGCTTGATTTACTGAGCTTCACTCTTCAGTTGGCCAAAACACATGAACCTGCTTATAAAGCCTTTCCTTCATAGTTGATGAGCTGAAGGAATAAGCAAAAGAAAGGCCAACATGAGACAGAAAGCAGTCTATTCTGGAAGTGAAGTTGGTTGAGGTGAGTTTCATATTTCTGAGGTTTTCTTGATGCTCAATGATAGATTTCTATGTTTTATGAAGTAATAAACGTAGATACAGTCTTGTTTTTAGTTAGATCTTTGGAGAATATGAAAACAAGGAAAATAGTGGAATAAGTGACGACAATGGCGATTACAGTGATCGCCCATTTTGAAAAGTAAGTAATCGCCAATGAGGCGAGTAGAAAATAAGGAACTCGCCAATGTAAAGACTGTGTTCAAAGGGCGAGAACGCCCAACTCTAGTGAAGTGAATTAATGGGCGAGCTCAAATACATAAGGCATTGGGCGAATAGGATTGTGGGCGAACTCAGTTGAGTGTTGGGCGAGCTCACAAACCTACGGTGAGTAATGGCGGGCGAGCTTCCACGTGGAAGCCATTTGGTGAATGGCGAGCTCATCTGGGCGAGCTAGTTGGAGCTCTATTGGGCGAGTAGTCATTTGATTTATTTCAATCTCGCCAAGTGATATGAAATGAAAATATTAATAGAATTTATAAATTATTTGCAGCCGGAAATTATGAACTCGGTGAATGCGATTTGGAAGGCGAGAAGGAAGCAAGACTTCGTTAAACCAGGTAAGGGAGATGTGTGTGAAGTAATGCATGTCCTGTGGAGTAAATTTTATGAAAAATATTAAGTTAAATGTTTTGTTTTCTGACATGCATTGTTTGAGGAATTTATTTGATATTAGGCGAGCTACATAGCCGACCCTATGTTATTTTTGGTCGAACTGGTATTGGCGGGCGAACCAAAATCTCTTGTAAAATTGGGGCGGGCGACCCCTGTTTAATGAAATTCGGGTGAGCCAATGAAGGGCGAACTCATTTCAAGTTGTTTGGGCGAGCGACCCTTGTTTTAAATATAAGGCGGGCGAACCGATATCAACGAGACATACTTCTGTTTTGAAAAGCTAAGTGGCGGGCGAATACTAATTCACCGTCTTGTCGAGTTGTCAGGGGCGAGCCGTGAAGGGCGAGCTGACTCTGGCGAACAGTTTTAAAGTGTAATTCTTATATGAAAAATATGATGTTTTAATATTTTCAAAATAGAAATATAAATCCTTTTGGGCGAATTGACTAATGGGCGAGCCACTGAGGGCGAGCCAGTTTTCTTTCAGATTTTAAAAGCAAGTGGGCGGGCGAACACAAGTTCCCCGCATTGGGCGAGCTGACCATGGGCGAGCAGGTTTTAAAAGTTGAGATTTTAGAATGTTTTCAAGGTGTTTTGCAAACAGAAAGCCTAAACCTTTTTGAAAATTGAATCATTTTGAGAAAATGATAATATGGGTGAAATAATTCCATAAAGGTTTTTCATGAGATATGAAAGTGATTTTTGAGACTTTAGGCCCTGAGTTCATGCAGCATTATTCATGTAGTTGCGTGACCCGCCTGGGGCGGTAGCTCGGTCGATGGACCAATGAGTGCACCTCAGGGCGTCACAGGGCTGATGGACCTGTCAAGTCATCAGCGGTCTCGAGGTCACTTGGCAAGTGGACCCGATGACCACTTATAGATTATGGCCATAGATCTGAGATAGCCGTGAGGGGCGATGTCCAACGGGTGCACCCCAAAAGCGGCAGATTCCGTTCTCGCAAGGGGGAAGGGGAACGATGATAGCATGATTTATTTGTTGCTTAGTCTCAACTTACAAATTTCTGTTTACTATGAGGATTTGTTGAAATCCCATATAGTGTTTACTACATTTTAAAGTAAACTGTTAACCAGTGATTTGAATGGTGTTTTAAGAGAATTGTTTACTATATATCCACTGTCTTTTCTACTGGGTTATTATTAAGAAAAGAATAAATGCGTTGAGATATATAGTTTTGCTTTATTTAAAGCAGCATATATTTCATTTACTGAGCGTATGAATCGCTTACCCCTTTGTTTTAACTCCACAGATAAGAAGTGCACGAAGTTGAGAGAATTAGCTCTCAAATGGGTATAGCTATGCTTAAAGCACTAAGGCATGGCACGTTAAATGTGATAGGTACAGTCTCTTCTCTTTTACATTTCAGACATATGTATACAGTACTACCTTAGTGAAATAAAGGTTAATAGGAGATGTCAGATGTAAGGAATAATGAAAAGAAATTTCATATTCCATAATTAATAGATAAATGTTTATCATTTATCACTGTTATTGTTGAATGTTAATGGCATCGCAGACAGCCCAACCGGTAAAGTTGTATGGAAATACGTGAAAAATGTGATAACGGGATGTTACACCAGCAGAGAAGGTTTGGTTTATCTCTATTTGGAAGTTTCTTTGTACCACCAAAAGTGAAGTGTTTCTTGTGGTTTGCAGTTTTGAATTGTATTCCATCTAAAAGCTTTTTGAGATCTAGGGTAGTGCATTTTGATGACAATCAATGCCTTTGTAATAGGTGTGGGCTTGCAGAAGAAAATTGTGTTCATATTTTGTGTGAGTGCTTTTTCTCTTGGTCAGTTTGGTGTTTGGTATTTAATTGGTGGAGCCTTAATTGGGTGATGGCTTATTCTATTGAAGAATGTATTCATCAATGTGAAGGAGTTCTTTTCTCGAATCAAGTTAGAAAAGGATGGATTGTGGTTTGCGGTGCAGCTTTATGGTCTTTGTGGCTTACTCGAAACGAGACCATATTTGATCATAAGAGTTGGAGGGCGGAGGACATTTTATTTTTAATTAAGATGAGGTCCTTGCTATGGATTAAAGCTCTAGGTGAGGGCATGGTTAATGAATCTTGGTGGTGGTCCTCGCCTCAAGATGCTTTGGTTGGTGCAGAGCAAAGTAGGATGAAGTTGGTTGTGAATCAGATTTGTTCAAAGAGGCAATGGTTCAAGTTTAATGTGGAGGCTGGTGTAACAAATTTGGAGATCTCAGGTGTTGCTGGTGTTTTGCGTGATGAGGTTGGTTGTGTGATTGGTTTGTTTTATGGGCGTTTTGATATTCAGAACTACACGGCAGCAGTTGTTTTTTCTATTAAGGAGGCTTTGATTATCTTCAGTAAATCTCCATGGAGAAATAGTAACTCTTTGGTGGTGGAATCGACTTCAACTAAAGCTATTCTGCAGGTTCTTCATCCAGAGCAGAGGTTAGGCGAGAATTGTTCAATATATTATGAAATCGACCAGTTGAGGGCTAGCATTGATGAAGTGAAGTTTGTTGCAATTCCTAAGGAGATTAACCTTTTTGCAGCAAAGCTGGCAGTTTTAGGAGCTAATAGAGCAGATATGTTTTCTGCCTTGTTTTAATTTGTTTTTCCAGTTTTGATTTTGTTACTGTTAGGAGCTTGATGCTTTCTTCTTTTTCAGCAGTTACCTTTCTTTGTGGTGCTGTTGTTCCTTTTGGGGCTATATCCCTTCTCGGTCTTTATATGTTAATTTATCTTGGCTGAGCCAAAAAAAAAAAGGTTGTTTGCACATAACCAAATATTACTTCACTTCATATATAAAAAAAATAAAGATGGTTAAACTATAATCTATAGACTTGTTCGGGGGCTTGGATTGATTTGAGCCAACTTGAATTTTCAAAAAAAATTTAGAAATGTAAATGGAACTCGATCTAATTAATTTGACCGAAAAAAGTAATAAATGCTATATCAAAATTAAATTATTATAATCTAATGTTGTAAACTTCTTTTTCTTAATTTTCTAATTAAATATATTATTTAGGGCATTTGCTTGCAGATGGTATTTAACATGACCTCAAAAATTCCTATGAGCTATGATGCACAAAAATCAAAGGAAAATTTAGCTCAAAATTTGTGTAGCATCGTGGATGGACTTATGACATTTCCTTTATACATCCCTGGGACATCTTTCTACGGATGCATAAAGGTTAATCATTTGATTGATAACCTTCTAATTAATTATAATATTTATATTTATATTTATATATGAGGCAGAGGCAACAAAAAACATTAAGGCTAATAAATGGGCTGCTAGAAGAGAGAAGGAAGTCTTGTTCCCAAGGTTGCAGTAAAGGGGATTTTCTGGATCAAATGGAGAAAGACATGGGAAAAAAAGTATTTTTGACGAAGGAATTCGTCACCTACATTATATTTGTAACGACCCTTTTTATACCGAAATGTGCACTAAATTTTTCCTTTTCTTACTTACATTGTTAGGTTGTACATAATGTCTTAAAATCAACTCTTAAGCTATGTTTATAATAGCTATTTAAATATTCTTCAACATTTAGTCCTAATCCAAATATTCTAAAATGAGCATGCATTCATCATCACAAAACATTACACTTAACCAATAGATAACCATCAAGTTGCATGCATTAGTATTTAACGTAGATATAAATATATATATATATATATATCATATAATTTCTATTCCTACATCCCCATGTTCTAAAAGTACTGAAAATGCAAGTCTGAATATAAGTTAAATAGCTGCACATAATATACCTCCAAGGTAGAACCAAAAGCCTCGAAGGACACTATAACTCCCCGCGTATACGCTCCTACTGCAAGTAATCTGGAAGGTGGAGGAGGGAGGTGAGCTTTTTGGAAAGCCCAGTAAGAAATAAATATAAGAGACGGATACTAAATTTCTATATGCATGTTCAAAATATTCTTTTAAAAACTCAAATGCTACAATTCATAAAGTTTGGAAATAGACGTGCTTATGCAATATGTCATAAAGCAGTTCATTCGAAACCATCGATAAACATTACAATTCGAAACATACTTCTCATTATAACATTCAAATTCCATAAAGGCATAAGTACGAAAGGAGCATATATAGTGTAAACTGGAGACATGATAACTAAGTGAAATCAAGCAGTTCAATTATTCCCGAGAGGGAGAATATAGTTGACATATGGCCATAGTCCAGAGGGGTCCACAGTGAGCACTGATCAGGTGTCTACTAGGCTCGCTGTGGACTGGATCAAGGTCACACAGCAATAGAAACTCTACTATAGATTGGATCAAAATCATACAGTAGCCCAAAACATTACCTACTGTGGACTGGATCAAGTCACACCGTAGTTCAAAACATTACTACTATGATTATTAGTCATGTCTCAAAACATTTCCATACATATAGTTTCCAAAATAAATACGAAGCTCAATGATTTCTATGAAAATGGGAGTTTTTGAATATAGCTTCCAAAGTAGTTAAAATCCTGTCATTTCGTATTTATTTTTAAAACAAAACTTGCTAGAGGAGTGTTATTCCAAAACATTTTCATTAACTCTAGCTCATTTTATAAATCAGTATTATATAAAAAATCCGGCAGCATAATGGCTTAATTTTAGTAAAAACCTCCTGCAAAGAAGATACAGTTTATAAACCACAAGCAGTTGATTTTAATAGTTCATTTAGTATCCCCTATGTTTCCGATATATATCCCTCACCTCAATATGTAGCACGAGTATAGCTATGGCACCCTTGTTCTTCTTAATTGTCTTTTCCTTGGTCTTTAATTTAGTTTGTTTATGTCCCCTAACTTGTATCCTCTCCTCCTACAATAAGGCATAAAAATAATAAAATTTACATTATTGAATTTCCTTAAGGAACTTATATTTTAATTATTTTTCTTAAATACATTACTTTGTAACTTTCCCTCTTGGTGGCCAAATACTTCTTTGTCTTCTTAAATTTCCTTTCTCCACATAGTCCTACATCAATACCATATTATTTTTTTTAGCCTTTCTATTTCACTTAACATTTATCATATAAATCCACAATAACTAATCAAATCCTTACCTCTTGCAACTAACCAAGCCGAGAGCTTTATTTTGTAACTTGACTCCTTATCATTTTGAGACTATTTTGAACTTCAAACATGCAGCAATTCCCTTACCATCAAGCCCTTACAACAGCCAATGATTATTCTTGTCATTTACTGCCCCCATCAGTTCTTGTTTTGCCTTAAAAGTCACCCTTGTTCAGCTCCTTTTCCTTTTCTTTGTCCCATTTTCGAGCAACATGCAGCAATCCAAACAGAGTAACAACCTCTCGTTCAGCCAAGTAAGTATCCTGGTCTTGGTCAGCTCCCACGTTATTTTTGACAACCCCAAAACCAATGAGTTTTCATGCCATTCAAGTATTTATTCACACCGAAACAACCTCTATTTTTCAGCCTTAAAATGGTCTTCCTTCAGACATCATTCTCACGTGGATGTAGCAGCCAATTTGGAATAGCTTTCCACATCAGTAAACTTTCCCAAGACAAAAAGATCTTCACACCTTCAACTCGTGCACCTTTGCTGCCCTGATTTGTACAGCCAAGGAAAACCCTTGCTTCAGCTCAAGGACCCGAGGATGAACCTCTTTTTAGTCTCGATTCATAGTAGCTTAAAAACTGATGCGTACGGACAAGAGGAAACGTAGCTTGGAAATTGAAGGGGCTGAAAATGCAAAGGACAGAAACAAAGTTGATGAATGACAACTTCTGAAACCTAGACCCGAAGCCTAAAGAGACTCGAACCCAAAGGTATTGGACCTTGACCCTACGAATAAGAATTCGAGAACCTAAGGTATAGCAATGGTGGATGGTAAAGAAGGAGGTGCCACAAGGAAGAAGACCTTGATAAGCCTAGTAGAGAGGGAACCCAAGAGAAAGGCACACTCAAATTCTGAAATTCAAAACTGATCTATTCATCAATAGCGTTTACAAGGTATTTATAATAATACCTAGCACTTAAGCCCATAAACAAGTGGGCTGGAATTAACACCAATAGAAAATAAGACTAAACCCAAATTCATGCCTAAACCTAATTACATAAAATAAATAGTCCAAAACACAGCAAGACTCAAACGTGGGCTATCCAAACACTTAGCCCATCTTATTGTTAAGCTAAAATAAGACAGTAAACCATGCTCATGTCGTTTGGGCTTCCAAGTAAGTATAGATGTCTTGGGACTCTTCATGGAAGCTTCCTTGACACTTCAATGATGCCAGAGCTTGTTGCATTAATGAGGCCAAGGCTTGTTGCATCTTCTTAGCTCGAGCTCGGGTAATTGGACCTCCTTGGATGACCAATGGATCCTTAGCATCACGAACATCACGAGCAAGTGGATCTCCATCATTCCCCCTCTCCTCAAAAGGATTTGTCCTCTAATCGCATATACCTTCATCAAAAGAAAAGGGAGAAAGATCAGAAACATTAAAAGTAGCAGATACACCATACTCACCAGGAAGATCCAATTTGTAGGCATTATCGTTGATCTTCTCTATCACTTGGAATGGTCCATCTCCTCGGGGATGCAGCTTGGTTCGTCGTTGAACAGGAAACCTCTCTTTTCTCATATGCACCCAAACCCAATCACCAGGCTCAAAGACTACTTTCTTTCGATGCTTATTTGCTTGGGTGGTATACTGTTCAGTCTTCTTTTCAATAGCTTGACGAACTCTCTCATGGAGTTGCTTCACAAACTTAGCCTTCTGTTCTCCATCCAAGTTACTTTGCTCCGCACTAGGTAATGGCGACAAATCCAACGGAGTAAGAGGATTGAAGCCATAAACAACTTCGAATGGAGAGCAACTAGTAGTGGAGTGAACACTGCGGTTATATGCAAACTCCACATGGGGCAAGTAATCTTCCCAATTCTTCAAATTCTTTTGGATAATGGACCTCAATAAGGTAGATAGGGTTCGATTGACAACCTCAGTCTGTCCATCAGTCTGGGGGTGACAAGTGGTGCAGAATAACAATTTTGTTCCCAACTTTCCCCATAACGTCTTCCAAAAGTAACTAAGGAACTTGACATCACGATCGGAAACAATAGTCCTCGGTACACCATGTAGACGTACTATCTCTTTGAAGAAAAGATCAGCAACATTGCTCGCGTCATCCGTCTTGTGGCAAGCGATGAAATGAGCCATCTTAAAGAACCTGTCAACCACAACAAAAATAGAATCTCTACCGCGTTTTGTTCGAGGCAAGCCCAAAACAAAATCCATAGAGATATCAGTCCACGGAGTAGTAGGAATGGGTAAAGGAGTATATAAACCATGATTATGAACTCTAGATTTAGCTTGCCTACATGAAATGCATCTAGCACATAACCTCTCTACATCCCTCCTCATGTTAGGCCAAAAGAAATGTTCGTGCAAAACATCTAGAGTTTTCCTAACTCCAAAGTGACCCATTAATCCTCCACTATGGGCTTCTCTAACTAATAGCTCGCGCAATGAACTCCTAGGCACACATAATTTATTTTCTCTAAATAAGAACCCATCGTGCCTAAAGAACTTGCCAAAACCAGATGTAGCACATGCATCATAAACATTACCAAAATCAACATCATCAGCATACTGTTCTTTGATATACTCAAATCCTAAAAGTTTAGCATCAAGAGTAGTGATAAGAGTATACCTACGAGATAACGCATAAGCTACGGCGTTCTTTTTACCTTGTTTGTACTTGAACATGTACGGGAACATCTCAATGAAATCTATCCACTTGGCATGACGCTTATGCAGCTTACTCTGTCCTTTCAAATGCTTCAAGGACTCATGATCAGTGTGGATGACAAATTCTTTGGGCCACAAGTAATGTTGCCATGTCTCCAAGGCCCTCACTAACGCGTACATCTCCTTGTCATATGTGGGATAGTTAAGTGCTGCTCCACTTAACTTCTCACTAAAGAAAGCAATTGGGCGTTTTTCCTGCATAAGCACAGCTCCAATACCTACACCTGAGGCATCGCACTCAATCTCAAAAGTTTTAGTAAAGTCAGGCAGAGATAACAAAGGAGCAGAACAAAGTTTATCCTTAAGCAAATTAAAAGCATGCTCTTGTGCAGGACCCCAATGAAATGCAACATTCTTTTTGACCACTTCGATCAAAGGTGCAGCTATAGTGCTAAAATCTCTAACGAATCGACGATAGAAACTAGCTAAACCATGGAAACTACGCACCTCAGAAACAGACTTAGGTACAGGCCAATCTTTAATTGCCTTTACCTTCTCAATATCAACAGAAATGCCATGTGAAGAAACGACATACCCAAGAAAAACAATCTTATCAGTGCAGAATGTACATTTCTTAAAATTGGCATACAAACTTGCATTCCTCAAGACAGTAAGAACATTCCTAAGATGCTCAACATGCTCATGCAGACTCTTACTGTAGATCAAAATGTCATCAAAATAGACAACCACATACTTACCAATGAAATCACGTAAAACATGGTTCATTAATCTCATGAATGTACTGGGTGCATTAGTCAAGCCAAAAGGCATAACTAACCACTCGTAGAGACCATGTTTAGTCTTGAATGCGGTTTTCCATTCATCACCTTCTTTCATACGAATTTGGTGATATCCGCTCTTTAAATCGATTTTAGAAAACATGCATGCACCATGCAATTCATCAAGCATATCATCTAGCCTAGGAATAGGATAGCGGTACTTTACAGTGATTTTGTTGACGGCTCGGCAGTCAACGCACATCCTCCACGTCCCATCTTTTTTTGGCACAAGCAGTACGGGCACGGCGCATGGACTCATGCTCTCTCTCACATAACCTTTCCTCATGAGCTCCTCAACTTGCCTTTGAAGCTCCTTCGTCTCCTCGAGATTACTTCTGTAGGTTGGACGGTTAGGAATGGTAGCTCTGGGGACAAGGTAAATCATGTGCTCGATCCCACGAATCGGTGGTAATCCACTTGGGATTTCCTCAGGGAATACATCCTCGAACTCCTGCAACAATGAGACAACATCAGTAGGTAAAGTATCATGGAGTTCAGCATCAATAAAATAAGAATCTTGAAATAAGAGTAAAAGGATAGGAGACTTAGCAAGAAATGCAGTCTTCACATCTCGGGGTTTGGCATAGCAGCTCACTGTTTTGCTTTCCTTGTTTTCCTTCTTTTCTTTCTGTTCTTTAGCTTGCTTCCTTTGCTCATCATGTTGCTCCTTTAGCCTTAATTGGTCATCATAAATCTCCTTGGGGCTAAGGGGAGCAAGAGCGATCTTCTTGCCATCCATAGTAAAGGAGTAACGGTTAGTGTAACCATCGTGGATGACTCTCCGATCATACTGCCACGGTCTGCCCAGCAACATGTGGCTAGCTTGCATGGGCACCACGTCACACAACACCTCATCGTGATACCTTCCAATAAGAAAAGGAACCAAGACTTGCTTCACCACGTTGAGTTCACCACAGTCATTAATCCACTGCAACTTATATGGGTGGTGATGCTTGGTAGTGGGCAACTTTAACTTATCAACAAGGTATGTGCTAGCAACATTAGTACAACTCCCATCATCAATGATTACAGTACATACCTTGTCACGAATATGGCATCTCGTATGGAAGATGTTCTCGCGCTGTGCCTCATCTTCAAACTTCACATGAGTAGTAAGAGCACGCCTAGCAACAAGTGCTTCACCATGAGCAGCATGCTCAACAACTTCTTCTTCGTCAACATTTTCTAACGCAGGCATCTCATCTTCTACATCGATTTCAGAACCTTCACTCTCAAAATCTCCATTCCTATGCATGATCATCACTCTACGGTTGGGACACTGTGAGGCAATATGTCCGCGACCTAAACACTTGAAACACTTAATGTCACGTGTCCTGCTCTAGGGTGCTTGGGCAGGTTCAATCTTGGGCTTTGGAGGGCCCTCAGGCTTGGGCTTAGCATGGCTCTCTAACTTAGGCGTAGACACAGGCTTATCATCCCTACGAAAGGTGTTAGATTTCCAAACAGGAACTGAACTAGGAGTGAAACGGGATGTACCTTTTCGTTGGAGTTGCCTTTCGACTTTGATGGCCACATGCAGCATCTCCTCTAAGTCCATGTAATGCTGCAACTCTACTACATTGGCAATCTCACGATTTAAGCCTTGGAGAAAACGAGCCATAGTAGCTTCTGCATCCTCCTGGATATTGGCTCGGATCATGGTTTTTTCCATTTCTTTGTAGTAATCCTCAACACTCTTTAAACCCTGGGTAAGACATTGGAGCTTCTGGTATAACTCTCTGTAGTAGTGAGTAGGAACAAATCTCTTCCTCATGATGCGCTTCATCTCATCCCATGTAGTCATTGGAGGATCACCATATCTTCTTCTACTAGTGACTAATTGATCCCACCAAACCATAGCATACTCTGTGAACTCAATTGCTGCAAGTTTGACCTTTTTTTCCTCAGAGTAATGGTGGCAGTCAAACACCATTTCAATCTTCCGTTCCCACTCCAAATATGCCTCAAGATCATTCTTGCCTTGGAAAGGAGGAATCTTCAATTTTATACTGCCAAGGTTTCCATTCATCTTCTCCTTGCCTCTATCACAGGCTCTATCAACTCGATCTCTATACCCACGGTACCTTCTATGATGTCTATCGATCCCAGACTCTTCGTTCGAATCATACCCAACATTATCATCATACTCATCATTGGCAACAACCTTACTTTTTAGACGAGAAGTATCACCTTGCTGGATCTTTGCAAACCGAGCTTCATGTTGGTTCAACTTATCATGAATGTCATTGAATTTCACGTCCATCCGTTAGAACTGTTGTTGCATTACCTGAAGCATGAATTCAATCTTTTTAAAGTCGGACTTATCACCTTCAAAAGACATTTTCAACAAAGATATCTTCACATGTTTACACTCGTGTTTCACTCAAGTAATTTGGCTTTTCTATACTAATGCTTCTCACACACTCCTGCCCTTTTCCCTTACTCTACCTTAACTCTACAGGTTCACAATCGCACTACAGACTCAGTCAAAGAATCAACCTCACAGAATCAACTAATTCACCAAGTATTGTCACCAAGATTTTTTTTTTGAATTTTTCTTTTTTTTCTGATTTTTTTTGAATTCTTTTTTTTTTGCACAGAGTGGTGTGGCTAGGGCTAGGGTGACTCAAAGAAAGAAAGACAGAATAAAAAAATAAAAAAAAATAAAAAAAACACTAGAATGACAAAAAAAACAAAAAATGGCCTAAAACTATAAGAAAACGATGGAATTTGGCCAAGATAGGGTGGGGCCCGAATTCCACGGGGTCGTTTTCTTTCGTCGTTTCCTTTAAAACGGGTACTCGCACGTCTCCTAACTCAACCAAATTTTCCTGTTTGAACAGTACCGCAACAAATTTTTTTTTTCGATTTCTGCTTTTTTTTTTTGAATTCTTTTTCTTTTCTTTTTTTTTCTTTCTCTTTTTTTTTACTCTGAGTGTTGCGGTTTCCTTGAAGAGAGGAGGGTGCAGCTAGGTTTTTTTTTTTGAGGGGTGCGGCTAGGGTTTTTTTTTTGAGGGGTGCGGCTAGGGTTTTTTTTTTGTGAGGGGTGTGGCTAGGGTTTTTTTGTGAAGGGTGCAGCTAGGGTTTTTTTTGTGAAGGGTGCGGCTAGGGTTTTTTTTTTTGAGGGGTGCGGCTAGGGTTTTTTTGTGAGGGGTGCGGCTAGGGTTTTTTTTAGGGGGTACGGCTAGGGTTTTTTTGTGAGGGGTGCAGCTAGAAATCAAAACCAACAAGAGAGGAGGAAAAAAAATCGAAACCAACAAACCAAAAATTGAAAAGTGAGTGACGCATAAACAAACCAGAATCGAAACTTGAGCTCTGATACCAACTGATGCGTACGGACAAGAGGAAACGTAGCTTGGAAATTGAAGGGGCTGAAAATGCAAAGGACATAAACAAAGTTGATGAATGACAACTTCTGAAACCTAGACCCGAAGCCTAAAGAGACTCGAACCCAAAGGTATTGGACCTTGAAGAATTCGAGAACCTAAGGTATATCAATGGTGGATGGTGAAGAAGGAGGCGCCACAAGGAAGAAGACCTTGATAAGCCTAGTAGAGAGGGAACCCAAGAGAAAGGCACACTTAAATTCTGAAATTCAAAACTGATCTATTCATCAATAGCGTTTACAAGGTATTTATAATAATACCTAGCACTTAAGCCCATAAACAAGTGGGCTGGAATTAACACCAATAGAAAATAAGACTAAACCCAAATTCATGCCTAAACCTAATTACATAAAATAAATAGTCCAAAACACAGCAAGACTCAAACGTGGGCTATCCAAACACTTAGCCCATCTTATTATTAAGCTAAAATAAGACAGTAAACCATGCTCATGTCGTTTGGGCTTCCAAGTAAGTATAGATGTCTTGGGACTCTTCATGGAAGCTTCCTTGACACTTCAATGATGCCAGAGCTTGTTGCATTAATGAGGCCAAGGCTTGTTGCATCTTCTTAGCTCGAGCTCGGGTAATTGGACCTCCTTGGATGACCAATGGATCCTTAGCATCACGAACATCACGAGCAAGTGGATCTCCATCAAAAGCCATCCTCCATTTATCTTCCTTCATCTAAAGAGAGCAAACACGTGCAGCCACTAGTTTCAGCCAATGTACTTATTCTCCATACCTGAAACTTTCCAACTCAAACCCCATCTCCTTCTTATTTTTGGTCTCCAAACACAACCTTTTCTATGGCTGAAGCTTTCCTTTTCCTTAATTCTTAAATGCCGACACACTTGAGGAAGCTGGAGAATAAAATGTCGAGAGGGAGTTGGGGTCTTTGGTGCAGCAGAAAATGAGAAAAAAAGGGGATGAGATGGTGTCTGCTAGGATGATGATGGAGATGGACAATGATGAGTCGTGTAATGGCTGATGTGAAAATAACAATAAAATACTAGTTAGTAGGATCGGTTTTGATGAAGCTTCCTCGAGAAGCCATTTTCCAAAAATCCTATTTTATTCCCACTATCCATTTTTTTATATATATACAAATGTATTTATTCATTTACTATTAATCTTGTTTTAATATTTAACATAATTATATTTCTAACTTGTTAAATTTATTTCATAACTATATTTATCTCACTACTATTTTCATAATTTCTATTTATTTATTTATATTATCTATAGTCTCTTAAATTCTAAAGTTCTTTATGTAATTTAATTTCTTTCCAATGTCTTCATATTCACCCCTTTAATTATATCTTCCCATTGTCTAAATTTTCCATAATGTCTTATAGTCCAATTTAATAATCTCTTGCCATGCTCATTCTAAATTAATCTTCTTAATCATCATAGCTTCAAGTTAAATTCTTAATATATAATTTAGTCTCCAAGTCACATTGTTTAATCCACCAAAATAAAGAATTTGCAACTTTTACATCCTCCTTACCTTAAAAAATTTGGTCCTCCAAATTCGCATCTGGTAATCTCGGATCGAATAGCTCTGGATACTTTTCCTTCATAAGACTTTCAAGCTCCCATGTTGCTTCCTCAGTAGTATGGTATTGCCAAAGCACCTTTACCAATGGAATACTCTTAGACCGTAGTACTCTCTCTTTTCTATCCACAATCCGTATCGGTTTCTTCACATAGCTCATATCCTCTCTGATTTCCAGAGGCTCATATTGAATGACATGTGATGGATCAGGATGGTACTTGCGTAGCATAGATACATGAAATACATTATGTACTCCAGCTAACTCAGGAGGTAAGGCTAATCGGTATGCTACATCTCCTACACGGTCCAGAATCTTGAAAGGCCCGATGAAACGAGAACTAAGTTTTCCTTTCTTGCCAAATCTCATAATACCCTTAGATGGGGAAACCTTCAAAAACACAGAATCACCAACAGAGAACTCCAAGTGTCTGCGCCTACTGTTAGCATAGCTCTTCTGTCAGCTTTGAGCTGTCCTAAGCCTTTCACAAATCAATCGAACATCCTCAGAAGCCTGTTCTACCAAATCGGGAGCAAGTATCTTACGTTCGCCCACTTCTTCCCAAGCAACCAGAGAACGGCACTTTCTACCATACAAAGCTTCATACGGTGCCATTCCAATACTCGAATGATAGCTGTTATTGTATGCAAACTCAGCTAAAGGAAGATGATTGTCCCAGGAGCCCTTAAAGTCCAAAGCACACGCTCTCAACATGTCCTCTAAAGTCTGAATTGTACGCTCAGACTGCCTATCTGTCTGTGGGTGAAATGCGGTGCTAGAGTTCAGTTGAGATCCCATGGCATCCTAAAAGTGTTCCCAAAAATGGGATGTAAACCGGGAATCTCGGTCGGAAGTGATGCTCACTGGAACTCCATGAAGCCGTACAATCTCCTTGACATACATATTTGCTAGAGCATTAAAAGTATCCGTAGACTTCATAGCCAAAAAGTGGGTTGATTTAGTTAGTCTATCCACAATCACCCATATAGCATCATGATTCCTCCTAGTTCTGGGTAATCCCATGATAAAATCCATGATAACATGCTCCCATTTCCAAATAGGTATAGATAGACGCTGAAGTAAACCTGCTGGCCTCTGATGCTCTACCTTAACCTGCTGACAAGTGAGACACCTAGTAACAAAATCAGTAACGTCTCTCTTCATTC
This sequence comes from Heritiera fomes, assembly GCA_032173925.1. Taxonomy (NCBI): domain Eukaryota; kingdom Viridiplantae; phylum Streptophyta; class Magnoliopsida; order Malvales; family Malvaceae; genus Heritiera; species Heritiera fomes. Next base: position 38,482,523 of record JAPDPM010000007.1, read on the forward strand.
CAGACAATTAGTACACTTTACGTAAGTTATGATACATTTTTGTGTTGCCTGGGTGTAAAGTGTACCTAGTAGAATGAGCTTCTGATAAAATAAGATCCTTGATACCTCTATCATTCGGAATACGAATTCTGCCTGTAAACCTTAATAGACCATCAGACCCAACTACAAAATCAATCTGCTCTCTAGTTTGAATCTGACTAACCATATCCATACAATACTGGTCCTCTCTCTGAGCACGTCTAATACTCTCCATCAAATCAGGCTCAATCCTCATACTCGCCACCATACCATACCTTTCAGAAGAGGAGATGTTCAAACTCAGATTTGCAAACTATTCTAATAAATTGAACTCTTAGACCATCATATAAGAAACCAATCCCAAGTGTTTCCGACTAAGAGCATCAGCAACAACATTAGCTTTACCTGGGTGATATAAGATCTCACAATCATAATCCTTTAGAAGCTCCATCCATCTCCTTTGTCTCATATTTAAGTCTTTCTGGGAGAATAAATACTTCAAACTTTTGTGATCCGTAAATATCTGGAATCTTTCCCCATAAAGATAGTGCCGCCAGATCTTCAAAGCAAAAATTACTGCGGCTAACTCTAAGTCATGAGTGGGACAGTTCCTTTCATGATCTTTAAGCTGTCGAGACCCATATGCCACTACTTTTCCATTCTGCATAAGCATACAACCCAAACCCTGAGCAGATGCATCACTGTACACCGAGAAACCTCCTGAACCACTAGGAAGAGTGAGGATTGGTGCTGAGGTCAATCTATGCTTCAACTCTTGGAAACTACACTCACAAGCGTCATCCCGCTCAAATTTTATATCTTTACGCGTGAAGCGTGTCAGAGGAGCAGCTAGTCTAGAAAATCCCTCAACAAATCTCCCATAATAACCAGCTAGACCAAGGAAACTCCGAATCTCAGTGACTGACTTCGGCCTATCCCATTGCACTATAGCCTCTATCTTGGACGGATCCACAAACACCCCGTCCTTATCCACTACGTGACCTAGAAAGGAGATCTGATCCAGCCAGAAGTCACACTTGCTAAGCTTAGCATACAACTTGCAATCCTTGAGAGTCTGGAGTACAATCCTTAAGTGCTGCTTATGTTCTTCCCAGGACTTAGAATAGACTAGGATGTCATCTATGAACACGATGACAAATCTATCCAGATATGGCTTGAACACTTCATTCATCAAGTTCATAAAAGCCACGGGTGCATTCGTAAGCCCAAATGGCATCACCAAAAATTCATAGTGTCCATACCGGGTTCTAAAGGCTGTTTTAGGAACATCATCGCTTCTAATCTTCAACTGATGATATCCCGATCTGAGATCAATCTTGGAAAAGATCTGAGCACCCCTAAGTTGATCGAATAAGTCATCGATCCTGGGAAGTGGATACTTATTCTTGATAGTAGCCTTATTCAACCACCGATAATCAATGCACAACCGAAGGCTACCATCTTTCTTCCAGACAAATAGTACCGGAGCGCCCTACGGAGACACGCTTGGTCGAATGAACCCTTTATCTAACAGTTCTTGGAGCTGCGTCTTCAATTCATCCAGCTCGACTAAGGCCATCCTATATGGTGGCTTAGAAATGGGTTTCATGCCAGGAATCAAATCAATAGTGAACTCTAACTCCCTATCCGGGGGAAGTCCTGGCAATTCATCTGGGAATACATCAAGAAAGTCCCTCACCACAGGGATCTCATGTAATTCTAGACGGTGCTTGTCCACATCCTCAACACAAGCAAGAAACCCTTCATGATTAAATAGACAATATAAATTATCATTCAAAACATTCATTCAATAGAAGCAAAACACTTTCATTACTTAGAACTGAATTTTACATCATATCTTCCAGGATAAGTGAAGCTTATAGTCTTAGAGTAGCAGTTTAAATTAACTCGATTGGCAGATAGCCAATCCATGCCCAAAATCACATCAAAGTCGTACATATTTAGTAGTACTAGATCTGCTACTGATTCCTTCTTGCCTATCTTAAGTTTACAATTCTTATACACTACATCAGTCATATGAGTTTCTTTTAAAGGAGTGCTAACTTGTAAAATATGCCCTAAAGGTTCTGGTTTTACATGTATTTTCATAGCAAAAACAAGTGATATAAATGAATGCGTGGATCCAGGGTCAAACAATGCAAGTGCCATAACCTTAAACACAAATATCTTACCCTTGATGACATCGGAAGAAGTGTCTGTAGATCTTTGATCCAGTGCATAAACTCGGCCTTGAACCACTGCTTTCTTGCCTTTATCTGCTGCGGTGGCCCGACTCTGGGGCTGGATAGGACACTCAGGCTCCTTCGGTGTATTCTTATTTAGCGGACAATCTTTAACCATGTGTCCCTTCTGTCCACACCTAAAACAAGCACCCGTAACCCAATGACAAGGCCTACCCGGATGCGTCTTTCCACAACTATTGCATGCTATCCCGGTAGTGTTCTTCTGACTATTCGCACCCCTATCAGTAATAATGGGCCTAGTCGGACGATCCCCAACAGTCTTATCTCTACTCTGCCTCCTAGAAAAGGGCTCATCTCTCCTAGGCTTCTTAGCAAATCTCCCAACTCCAAAAGATTTATCATCTGAGGCTCTCTTACTTATCTCCTTACCTTTACTCTTAAATCGGGACCCATACTCCGCTTGCTGGAACTCATAGTCTTGCTCACATAATTGGGCCTTCCTAACAGCCTCGTCATAGGTGGAGATATCAAGTGGGGCAAGTCGGGACCTAATAGATGGTTGTAATCCAGCCAAAACCCTCTCTACACGGTGCTCCTCACTACTCACCGTTTATGGATCATAACGACTAATGGTAGTAAGCTGTGACTCATATTGGTCCACTGTCTGATTCCCTTGAGACAAATTCAAGTACTCAGTCTGCATCCTTCTTTGAGCCGTACGGGGAACGTATTGTTTACGAAAGTAGTCCAAAAATATGTCCCACGTAACTGCAGGATACCTAGCCTTCAACACAATCTTGGTGGACTTCCACCAATGCTCCGCCTCATCCACAAGTAAGAAGGTAGCCATGCCTACTTTTTCTGCCTCGGAGCATGCCATGTACAAAAATAGCTTTTCCATCTCATTCACCCAACTCTCTGCCACTATCGATTCCTTTTCCACCTTGAACTTAGGAGGGTCGAACTGCTTGAACTCTCGAAACCGAGTCAAATTACAACTTTCTACTGGCCCTATCTGTTGCTACACTAGAGCAGGTACCTCTGGCTGAGTCTGAGGCTGAACTGGCTGAGCCGGAGGAGGTACGGGCTAGGCCGGAGGCTGAGGAGCAAGTGGTGGTGGAGGCATAGGAGGAGGCAGTACCGGTGGTGGAGGTGGTGGTGTTGGTGCCAATGGTGGCGCTGCCTGTCCCAGATTGTTATTAAAGTTTGCATGAATTGAGTAAACATGGCGGACATGGCGTTCATATTCTGGGACATGGTATCTATAGTCCTCTCCAGCCTATCCATTCGATTTCCATCAAATTTTGGCTGAGGAGGAGGAGGGGGTTTTGGAGTCGGAGTCTCAAGTGCCTGCACTTCTTGTCTCCTACCGACATTCCTCACACTCCTATAACATCCTCGTCCTTGTCCTCTCATTTTTTTATAGATAGCCTGGACAAAACAAACATATTTAGTACCATTTACGCAATTATGTACAGTATATACTCAGACATGTACAGTACTTATTGGGATGTAACCAATTCTTGACCTACCGACATTACGTACATCGGACCAACATTGCTCTCATACCAACTTTCGTAATGACCCTTTTTATACCGAAATGTGCACTAAATTTTTCTTTTTATTACTTACATTGTTGGGCTGTACATAATGTCTTAAAATCAACTCTTAAGCTATGTTTATAATAGCTATTTAAATATTCTTCAACATTTAGTCCCAATCCAACTATTCTAAAATGAGCATGCATTCATCATCACAAAACATTACACTTAACCAATATATAACCATCAAGTTGCATGCATTGATATTTAAAGTAGATATATATATATATATCATATAATTCCTATTCCTACATCCCCATGTTCTAAAAGTATTGAAAATGCAAGTCTAAATATAAGTTAAATAGCTGCACATAATATACCTCCAAGGTAGAACCAAAAGCCTCGAAGGACATTATAACTCCTCGCGTATACGCTCCTACTGCAAGTAATCTGGAAGGTGGAGGAGGGGGGTGAGCTTTTTGGAAAGCCAGGTAAGAAATAAATAAAAGAGACGGATACTAAATTTCTATATGCACGTTCAAAATATTCATTTAAAAACTCAAATGCTGGAATTCATAAAGTTTGGAAATAGACGTGCTTATGCAATATGTCATAAAGCAGTTCATTCGAAACCATCGATAAACATTACAATTCGAAACATACTTCTCATTATAACATTCAAATTCCATAAAGGCATAAGTACGAAAGGAGCATATATAGTGTAAATTGGAGACATGATAACTAAGTGAAATCAAGCAGTTCAATTATTCCCGAGAGGGAGAATATAGTTGACATATGGCCATAGTCCAGAGGGGTCCACACTGAGCACTGATCAGGTGTCTACTAGGCTCGCTGTGGACTGGATCAAGGTCACACAGCAATAGAAACTCTACTGTAGATTGGATCAAAATCATACAGCAGCCCAAAACATTACCTATTGTAGACTGGATCAAGGTCACACCGTAGTTCAAAACATTACTGCTATGATTATTAGTCATGTCTCAAAACATTTCCATACATATAGTTTCCAAAATAAATACGAAGCTCAATGATTTCTATGAAAATGGGAGTTTTCGAATATAGCTTCCAAAGTAGTTAAAATCTTGTCATTTCGTACTTATTTTCAAAACAAAACTTGCTAGAGGAGTGTTATTCCAAAACATTTTCATTAACTCTAGCTCATTTTATAAATCAGTATTATATAAAAAAATCCGGTAGCATAACGGCTTAATTTTAGTAAAAACCTCCTGCAAAAAAGATACAGTTTATAAACCACAAGCAGTTGATTTTAATAGTTCATTTAGTATCCCCTATGTTTTCGATATATATCCCTCACCTCAATACGTAGCACGAGTATAGCTATGTCACCCTTGTTCTTCTTAATTGTCTTGTCCTTGGTTTTTAATTTAGTTTGTTTATGTCCCCTAACTTGTACCCTTTCCTCCTACAATAAGGCATAAAAATAATAAAATTTACATTATTAAATTTCCTTAAGGAACTATTATTTTAATTATTTTTCTTAAATACATTACCTTGTAACTTTCCCTCTTGGTGGCCAAATACTTCTTTGTCTTCTTAAATTTCCTTTCTCCACATAATCCTACATCAATACCATATTATTTTTTTTTAGCCTTTCTATTTCACTTAACATTTATCATATAAATCCACAATAACTAATCAAATCCTTACCTCTTGCAACTAAGCAAGCCGAGAGCTTTATTTTGTAACTTGACTCCTTATCATTTTGAGACTGTTTTGAACTTCAAACATGCAGCAATTCCCTTACCATCAAGCCCTTAATACAGCCAATGATTATTCTTGTCATTTACCGCCCCCATCAGTTCTTGTTTTGCCTTAAAAGTCGCCCTTGTTCAGCTCCTTTTCCTTTTCTTTGTCCCATTTTCGAGCAACATGCAGCAATCCAAACAGCGTAACAACCTCTCGTTCAGCCAAGTAAGTATCTTGGTCTTGGTCAGCTCCCACGTTATTTTTGACAACCCCAAAACCAATGTGTTTTCATGCCATTCAAGTATTTATTCACACCGAAACAACCTCTGTTTTTCAGCCTTAAAATGGTCTTCCTTCAGACATCATTCTCACATGGATGTAGCAGCCAATTTGGAATAGCTTTCCACATCAGTAAACTTTCCCAAGACAAAAAGATCTTCACACCTTCAACTCGTGCACCCTTGCTGCCCTGATTTGTACAGCCAAGGAAAACCCTTGCTTCAGCTCAAGGACCCGAAGATGAACCTCTTTTCAGTCTCGATTTATAGTAGCGTAAAAGCCATCCTCCATTTATCTTCCTTCATCTAAAGAGAGCAAATACGTGCAGCCACTAGTTTCAGCCAATGTACTTATTCTCCATACCTGAAACTTTCCAACTCAAACTCCATCTCCTTCCTATTTTTGGTCTCCAAACGCAACCTTTTCTATTGCTGAAGCTTTCCTTTTCCTTAATTCTTAAATGTTGACACACTTGAGGAAGCTGGAGAATAAAATGTCGAGAGGGAGTTGGGGTCTTCGGTGCAGCAGAAAATGAGAAAAAAAGGGGATGAGATGGTGTCTGCTAGGATGATGATGGAGATGGACGATGATGAGTAGTGTAAGAAGTGGCTGGTGTGAAAATAGCAATAAAATACTAGTTAGTGGGATCGGTTTTGATGAAGCTTCCTCAAGAAGCCATATTCCAAAAATCCTATTTTATTCCCACTATCCATTTTTTTATATATACAAATGTATTTATTCATTTACTATTAATCTTGTTTTAATATTTAGCATAATTATATTTCTAACTTGTTAAATTTATTTCATAACTATATTTATCTCACTAGTATTTTCATAATTTCTATTTTTTTATTTATTTATATTATCTATAGTCTCTTAAATTCTAAAGTCCTTCATGTAATTTAATTTCTTTCTAATGTCTTCATATTCACCCCTATAATTATATCTTCCCATTGTCTAAATTTTCCATAATGTCTCATAGTCCAATTTAATAATCTCTTGCCATGCTTATTCTAAATTAATCTTCCTAATCATCATAGCTTCAAGTTAAATTCTCAATATATAATTTAGTCTCCAAGTCACATTGTTTAATCCACCAAAATAAAGAATTTGCAACTATTACAATATTCGGGCTGCCTCTTGCTAGCGTTGAGGCGATTTCCACCACAATCACTGTAGCCATTAAGTATCTATTGGTATACCCATCAGCATTGCAACAATTAACAGTTAGTATACTATATTTTAATCAAAATTATAAGATTTATTTTTACATTGCAAAAGTTTTATATTTCATGCTCTTTTTTTATATGAAAAACAAGGAGCATGAGGAAATTCTTAAGAAAAGAGAAGGCACCAATCACTACAACAAATGAGATCTTTAAAGGCATTTTTATACATGCGGTTTTAGAAACCGCCAATACTTTCATTTTTTTAGCAGATTTTTGCTGGCTGAAACGTAAGCGCCGTTGTTAACCAAACCTTTATCGACACTCGTGGTACCTAGATTTTAGTTTCTTTAAATATTTTCCTTCTCTTTTCATCTCAAATCAGATTTTCCCTATTTTGAAAACCAAACCCTAGCCTTTCCTCACACCATCCTCATCATCAGCTTTCCTTTAAAATGGCTCTCGGCTCTCATATTCTTGTCTTCTCTCTATCGATCATCTCAACTCCCGGTTCTCACTTCCTTTTTTTTAATTTTTGTTTTCTGTTCTTTACTCATCTCGTCTAATCTCCTCTTAATTTGCGGCTTCCAATTGTCTCTCGCTCCATCGATCGTCTACTTTGGTCGTCTCTATATTCTTTGGTCCTTTACCTGAGGTAAGTTCGATTTATCAATTTCTTGCTCAAAACATGAATGTCAGAGGCCTTTGCTGTATTTTATTTTGCTACCACATTTTTTTTGTGTGTGTGTGGATGTTTTGAACTAAAAAATAATGGGTGTGCTTAGATGAGTAAACATGCTGCGAAGAGAACATTGAAGAATGTTTTAGAATTTTATGTGAGTTTGCAGTGGTCCTGTTTAGTTGACTTGTTTGTTGACATATTATTGCTAATTAATTTAACTATCCAAAATGTTCTTGATGAATGAGTGGTTTGGAATCATGGGTATATTCGTGTTTCATTTTTTTGGGGTTTTTCTTTAATCTTTAATTTTGGATTGTGGTTTAGTCTAATGCAGTAGTAGTTAACATTGTTATGATAAAGATCAGATAGAGACTTGCAAATTCTTATACTTCTATGTTTTAGATAAGGATTACTGATTGCAATGAAATATAAATAGTAAATACTACACAATAACAAACAGTAGCTCCTTTTCGTTGTTATATTTTTTTGCTTTGCAAAAAGCACTTGTTGGTCTGAGGTGAATTAATTTGGAAGGTTTACAATGAAGAGTCTTTGATGCTAAAAGCCAAGTATCTTTATCCTTTTCCTAATTCTTTTGAAGATAGTTAAGCTAGAAGGTCTTTTTTGTATTCCCTAGAGAACTTCATTAATGAAACTTGTCTCCTGAAAACCAAAGGTGTGGGAGCTTAAAACCCTCCATCCCTTAACCTGTCTTTTTGATTATTGATAGTGATAAAAACAGAGGTGATTGATGGTTTGCTACTGATCGTGGTTTCTTAATGCATTTTTGTTTACATGTTTAATAGTACAGTTGAACCATTTATTTTAACATCTTTTTCCTGTCTGAGGTTGAAAGTGACGTGAATAACTTGCATATATATATATATATATATAAATAAAATTTAACGGGTTCTTGTAAGATTAGCATCTCATATTTCTACTGTGATTCAAGGAAAGAACAAGCCTTTGTTGAAAGTTTGGCTCGTTGTTGAAACTCAATATGATGTCTTTTTTTACTAGTTGAAGATCGTATAGAAGTCATACACAAAACAGTCCTACGGATGCTTCCTAGAAACAAACTGTGTGATGTAAGTAAGTAAACCTGATTAAAGTACGTCCTCCACTTTTTACATGCATCTATCATCTTCTTGGTGATAATTCTATAAATTATAGAATTATCATGAGTTTAATTATATAATTTATCCCTAAATTGTTATAGAAACAAATTGCTGCCATTTTCCTGAATCTTACATTGCATTTGGTCCTGCTATGGCTTGAAGCATTAAAGCCTAAAACTGATGCAATGGGACTGATTCCTACTGATTCTGTTTGCTTCCGTTGATAGCTGATAGTGGAGAAGAAGTTGCTATGGCTTCTTTTAGTTTTCTTTATTTCGATTTGATGTAATTTGAGTTGATTTTGGTTAATCTTTATTTTCTATTGATTTTCTGTTCCTGGTATCTCTTACAGGAGGTGTTACTTGCTATGTGAAGTTAATCCAAAATCGAAATTTAAATTTGAAGTTGCTGAGTAGGGAAGCCTTTGTTTGCTGCAGAACTTAAGGCTAGTGCACAGAAGATATTGGCTAAACACATGAATTGTTCATAATAGAACTGCAACAGTGGTTATACAATGGAGAAAAACGTGGCTTTGCATGAATCAAAGTGAAATCACATGGCTAGGGAGTTGTTTCTTGCTTTTATAATATTTAGTTTTAATTGTTAAATTAATTCATTTTTAGTTTAATAAATTGTTTATGTCTTCAAAGTATATATATGGCTGAGTTATGTTTTTTATTATTTACATTTTAATATAAAATGTACGGAGCAAACATGGTGTTTTGATGTTTGGACTCAATCTTTTTGCTTTGCAAATATTTATTTTTAACCCTTATGATGGAATCCATGGTCATATTTTTAACTCTGAACGCTATATGGTAGATGTAACCACCAACATAGCACATGCTTTAGACTGACTAAAAATATAGGTCCATACAAAGTTCTGATAAACATGGTTATATTTCTGTGTCTTTGTTCATTCTTATATTTTTTTCGTTACAGATAAAAAGAAAAAAAAGCAGAGCTGATAGCAGAACAGTGAGATCTACTAGGAATGCTTCGAAAATGGAATATGCAAAGTCAAAGATGAGGTATTCCTTTTTCTTTAATGCTTATCTTCACTCATACTTTATTTTTATATACGGGAGTAAAGATCTATAAATTAAAAGTATTTCAGACAACAGTAAATTTATTTTAACAATTTGATTGATAATTTGTCTTGTGAATTGAAGAAATACTTACTTGTGGAGATGGTGAAATTTGTTTAGATTTGATGAAAATTTAAATTTAATAAAAATAAAAATTTCAAATAAGATTTTTGCTGGCACTTTAAAATGCCGATAAAAGCCTTTTACTTTTAAAAGCGCCGGGAAAAGTCAAATTATTGAATCTTTACCAGCCTTGAGGTACCTAACCACAGGCAAATTTTTACAGGCATTCACCTGGCCGACGGTCAGTCGACAGTCAACAAACTACAGGTAAGGTTTTTACCGACAGTTCATTGGTCTTTTACCGACACTTATAAGTGCCGGTAAAAGTCCCTTCTTTTGTAGTGAATCCTGGACTTTCATGGGAGGAATTCAAAACTATGACTTTTACTCAGTGTGTTAGTTATGCTCCCCTTTCTTTTTTCATACAATGAAGGTTTTTCGTTTTTTTTTCTTATAATGAAAGTTGTTATTCTGAAAAGAAAGAATGTATGTACTAAAATTAGAATTTAATCTGTACAACTTTCGTACTTTAAAAATCAATATGTGAGTATTTAAATGAATACTCAAAGTTTGAGTTATGCTAGCTTTTTTTTTTCATATACCGAAAATTTTTTATTCGAAAATAAAAAAAACAAGTATTGAAATTTTAATCTTGAACCTACAAAAATAATCATTACCCTCACATGTGGTATAGATAAACACAATGGATAGTTGAAAAGCATGCAGCTGATTGACTTTAAGTTTTAATGTTTTAATAATTGTTATGAAAAAATTCAGGTTGAAAATCTTGGCCACAGAAGGAAACGAAAGATGGGTAGAGCGAGAGCGAGAGAGAGTGAGAGAGTGCTTGCGAGAAAGAGCTATCCAAACAACAAGGAGACCTTTTACAATTCTAGAAATCGTGATTGGGATAATTGGCACAGAAGACTTGTTTTAGTTTATGTCGGTAACATTCATCCTAGGGGAAAAGAAATTGATCCGCTTTATTTATTGATGAAATATGGTAGGGTAGTGGATTTCTATATCTCGTTGCTTTGGCAAAACTCTTCTAGGAGCAAATATGGCTTCTTTTGATTTAAAGATTTAAGGGAAGCCATTAGAGTGATTAAAGCTCTTGATGGTTTTGAATGGAACGGATGACGTCTCCGGGTTAGCATGGCTAAACAGGGTATGAAGAACAAAAAGAATCTTGCTACTAATAAAAAGGTTCATAGTCCCATAGAGAACAAAAAATTGCAAACTACAAAATCTGGGGAGAATTGGTCGACTGAGAATAACAAATTGTCTTATGCAGACGTGGTTAAATCCTCTGGTCCTTTTGTCAAAAGCAAAAATGTTAAGGTTTGGGAAGTCAAAGATAAAGGAAAGTAGGTGGGTGTTGAATCAAAAGATTTGCAATCGAAAAACGTTCAAGAGAATGTTAATCTTGCGATGGATTCTCTATGTGATCCCATTATTCTGAAGGATGAAGAATTGGATATTGCATGGCTGGAGAAATTTGCTGTTGCTAGGGTCATTAATCCACAGGCTATTCAGTCATTTCAACAAAAACTGTTATCCGCAAGAATTTCTCATTTCTCCGTCTTTTTGCTGGGTAGTAGTTGGGTGCTCCTTTCGTTTGATTCCAAAGATGAAATGCTGGGAATCTTGGAGGATGGCAAAGTTTGGCTAAGTGAATGTTTGTTTGGGTCAAGCCTTGGTCAGCAACACTCATCAGCGAAGACAAATTCGTTTGGTTAAAATTGGAGAACCTCCTACTCCATGCATGGTGTTCAGCTTTCCTTAAGAAAATTGGTGATAAATGGGGGGAGTTCATATCCATTGATGACAACACTGTTAGCTTTAAATTGCCATATGTATTTTGAAATGACAAAAACTTAAATAAGCTTTAATGTTTTAATTCATATTGTAAATTTGCCTTATCACACATGATTTTCTCAATCCATTTTCAAGTGATCATATCAAACATTAAGACCATGATTTAATTACATATTCTTATTGGTCTTAATACTTTATAAAATGTCTTGAATATTTTAGAAAATTACTTGATGAATTTTTGGACCATGTTTTCATTAGAGAAAGTCAAGAAAAACTCCCACAAAAATGTCAAAATGTTTTGGGTTGGATTAGGATCAAAGGTCACATTATTTCTAATCCAAAAGTGCAGGAAATAGGCTTTCTAGAGGCATGGGATCGATCCCCTAAGGGAAGGGATCGATCTCCTTTTGGCAGAAAGCATCCCAATGCAAGAAAAGGTCCCTCAGCCCAGAACAATCGAATCTGGAATGAAGGGATCAATCCCCTATGGGAAGGGATCGATCCCTTTGCCCGAAAATAGCCTGTAACGGCTAGTTTTTGTGAGACAATGGTCATATTCAAGTTTTGGCTGCACCTAACGGCTAGAATACATCCAAGGAATTATAAATAGAGGCTTAGAAGCTAAAGAAAGTAAGAGGAACTACTCAATCAACTCCAATACTCATTTTCCTCAAATCCTCAAGCCTCAACAACAAATCAAGAGCTACAAAGTCTTCATCTTCCATCATTCACATATCTCTTGTATAGCTTAGCACAAATCTTGTATAGGTTTTTACTTGTACCTAATTTCTGTAATCATTTGCCTACTTAGAGGCCTTCTTTGATTGCACCACTTCTAAACCAACTCATTCCTTGTAAAAGGGGAGGTTTCTCTTTAGCCTTAGAAAAAGAGGGAGGTTTCTCTTTAGCCTTAGAAAAAGAGGGAGGTTTCTCTTGAGCTTTGAAAAAGAGAGAGGTTTCTCTTGAGCCTAGAAAAAGAGAGAGGTTTCTCTTGAGCCTAGAAAAAGAGGGAGTGTAACAAATTCAAGGATAGTGAATTTGGGAAAATCCTTGGGAGCGTCTCAAGGTAGAGGACGTAGTCAAGGTAGCCAAACCTCTATAAATCGATTGTGTAAATCTCTCTCTCCCTACTCTTTATTTACTTGCGATTATATTATGTTTATTGCATTGAACTTGGATTGCATGCTTGTCTAGATTAGAGAACTTAGAAAATAATCAAATAGGCTAGAGAATTTAGAAGAATCGCAAACGAGTTTAAGGGTAGTTAAAAACTGATTCACCCCCCCTCTCGGTATAGCCTATAGAGCCAATAATTGGTATCAGAGCTTGGGCTCGAGATTGATTTAGACTAACCTCTATCGAGCAAAACGATCTTAAATGACTCACTTGAATATAGGCACACCCCTAGGAGAAGAGGGACAATCATTAGTTGACCTCCACTCTTCAATGGTGAGAATTATTCATATTGGAAAACTAGAATGATGTTATTTGTACAATCAAGTGATTATGAAGTGTGGAGAATTATAGTGAATGGTCCTAGAATTCCCATGAAGAAAACAGATGGAAAAGATGTCCCTAAGAGTGAAGATGAGTCGGACACAAATGACATGAGAGTGGCACAAATGAATGACAAGGCTATGCACACCTTCTTTTATGCATTAGGTCCCAATGAATATAATAGAGTGTCTCTTTGTGAAAATGCTAAGCATATATGGAACAAATTGGCCATCACACATGAAGGGACCAATCAAGTGAAAGAAACCAAAGTAGGTATGCTCACACATGATTATGAGCTTTTTAGAATGAAAGAAAATGAGTCCATGAGTGAAATGTATACTAGGTTCAATAACATAATTAATGGACTTAAGACATTAGGCAAGAGCTATTCCAATCTAGAAATGGTTAAGAAAATCTTGAATAGCTTGCCAAAATCTTGGGAGGCAAAGGTGACGGTTGTAGAAAAATCTAAGGATCCTAACACCTTGTCTCTAGATGAACTTATGGGCTCCCTACTTACATATGAAATGAAATTAAAAAGAAATGAAGAGCCTTCAAAGAAAGTAGGGGTAGCACTTAAGCCTTCCACTCATGAGATCATTGAAGATAATAGTGATGAGAGTGGAAATGAGGAAGAAAAGGAAATGGTAATGTTTGCCAAAAGATTTAATAGATTTATGAGGATGAAGGAGAGAGAGAATGATAGGAGACATCAAAGAAGAGGGGTAAGAATAGGAGAGTCAAGTAGGAAAGAAAAAGACCCCTTAGTGTGTTATGAGTGTAATGAACCGGGTCATACTAAATTAGATTGCCCCTTACTTAGGAAAGAAAAGGATAGGAAACCTAGGAAGAAAGCATTTGTGGCTGCATGGAGCAATAGTGATAGCTCTGATGAGGAAAACATAGATGATGAGGTAGCCTACTCATGCTTTATGGCTATTAGTGACGATGAGGCTAGCTCTAGTTCTAGTGAAAATAATGATTTTACATTTGATGAGTTACAAAATGCTTTTAATGAATTAGCAAATGAATTTCAATGCATGAACTCCAAAAATAAGAAAATCATTGCTAAATTGAAAACAGAAAATGAAGCCTTGACAAATGCTAAGATAGAATTTGAAAAGAAATTAGAAGAGGCTAACTTAGAGATAAATGAGCTAAATAAAAAGAATACAAATTTGCATAACTCATTCTCTAGGTTCTATATGGGTCAACAAAAACCAGATCACATGCTTGAGACCCAAAGAGCTTTTTTTGACAAAGATGAGTTAGGATATAATGCAATACAAAAAGAAACTCATCTAAAGAATTTCCTAGTGAGCAAAAATACTATGCATGATTTATCTCTTACGTGCTCACTATGCAATAGAATAGGACACTCTTCACAAGCATGCACTAATATAAAAACTACATTTAGAGGAAGAGTTGTTAGAAAAATGTGGGTGCCAAAGCATGCAATAAATAATGATGATTTGTGCTTGAAATGGATCCCAAAAGGATCAAAAATTATTTGCACTAACTCTCATGGACCCAAGAAAATTTGGGTACCAAAGCATGTTTGAAATTGTTTGATGTAGGAGTGTTAGAGCATGAGAATACAAAGAAACAATGGAGTTCAAATGCTCTACACACCCCCCATGGAGATTGCTTATGCCAATGAGAAAGAGGAAGAGCTTAAGAATCCATACTTGACAAGGTTACAACAATTCTTCAAAGAATGGCACAAGGTGGATTCAACTATTCAATGCAAAGCATTCTCTAGCAAAAGAGTTTTGTAAGCTTAAATCCTATCTCTTCAAAACTCATTTTTGCTAAAATTATTTATATGTTTTATTGAGGCACTTGGTTAATGATTAATGATGCATTGTGATTGAGCAAAAGGCATGATAAATAATTGTTGAGTGTTTGATGAACAAATCTTGATGATTGGATGAAAGGCATGTTTAGTGATTTTGAAATGATTATTGGATTTCTGCACTTTGAGCAAGTTTTCTATGTGTTGATAATGTATTTACTTACCTCAAATTTCCAAATATGTCACTTATGCAAAATGTCATGTCATGAGCATTAATGAAGAACTTGTATGTTAGAAATCATGGCATGTTGTTCACAAGATGTATGATTTGATGATATATGTGCTTAAAACCTATGTGAACATGTTTGTTTTGACATATTTGTGGTTTCCAATGCTTTAGTTTTATCAAAATATGCTTAACTCTCAAAATGACATCCTTTGAGGCCAAAAATGTATTTTATTGTGTAAATTCTTCCAAAATTGTAAAATCTTTTGTAAAATGGTTTTTCATTCATGTTTTCCATTCATATAAGTCCAAAATCATGTTTTACAAATGTTTAAACCCTTACTTGGACTTAAAATACTCAAAAACGAAGTTTTGGTACCTCAAAGGTTGGATTTTCTGTCAAAAACTGCAGAAACATGATGAAGGATCGATCCCTTAACAAGCAGGATCGATCCCCCTTGAGCAGAATGCAGGAAATCTGCATTCTGGAGTTAAGGGATCGATCCCCCTCCTCTAGGGATCGATCCCCCCAGGCCAAAATGGCTTTTCTGCATGTTTTCAACCGAAATTGAGAAGAACTTTTCATTGTTTTGATACTTTCTCTCTTCTCAACTTAAAATTCATTGTTTTAACTTCTTTTTGATGATCTTTAAACTATGAAAATTCATTTTTCATTGATATCATGCCTCAACTCCATCAATTTGTATCATTTCCAACAAATGGTATCACTTTCAACAATCAATATCATTTTTATTGAACTCATAAGTGCAAAATCATTCTTCTTGTTGAAAACATTCATGAAT
The DNA here is from genome assembly GCA_032173925.1 of Heritiera fomes. Taxonomy (NCBI): domain Eukaryota; kingdom Viridiplantae; phylum Streptophyta; class Magnoliopsida; order Malvales; family Malvaceae; genus Heritiera; species Heritiera fomes. The sequence goes on from JAPDPM010000007.1 coordinate 38,498,549, forward strand.
TTCATAAATCTTGAAATATATCTTCAATGAATGCTTAAACATAATTTTTGAGATTTATTTCAATGATTTGTGTATATATTTGAGAATTTGATGAACTTGTGCATCACGAATATTGATCATTCCTTTTGTTCATCTTAGTCAAGCATGCTTATAAGATTATGTCTCTTAGCTTGACTTATCAATTTCACACTAGGTTTCATGATAATTATACATCTAGTGGATTGATTTCAAATGTAAACTCAACAATTGATAATTGTCATTGGCCTATAATTTGTGATGGTAAATGGATCCTAAATGTTCAAATACATGAAACTTTATCATCCTTGTACTTAAATTTTTCTTATGGCCAAATTATTAAAGAACTTGGGCTTTAATGACAACACCAACATTCAAAGATAAATGCAAACTTGAACAAATGTACCTTGATTAATATCTATGCATTTATTATTTGAATCTTTCCTTGCTCATAATTGTCTAAGGACTTGAATTGGAAAATGAGCATATGATTTTTGTGCTTAAAACCATGGAAGAAAATGTGTTTGCTTGAATACCTTGATTTTTTTAATCTTCCATATGTCATATTTTTGTGTGATTGTGTTCTTACATATTTACAATGATTATTTTCTTGACATGAACACACTACACATAAATATTGGATTCATGCAAAATGTCTAAGTCAACCGTTAGTAACAATTGGTATTAAAATTGAAATAACAATTAGTATCATTGGTAACCATAATTTCAACAATTGATAAGCCAAACTAAATTGCCAATTGGTATGAGCTTTAAATTGATAATTCTTCTCATGCTCCTTAGATTGAAATGACAAATAGGGAAGAATTCACATAAGACACTTTTGCATGAAACACTTTTGTGCTAGAATTTGTAATTAATTGATATATGATTTAATTCTATGCACAATCTTACTTGAAAATGATTTATGAGCTCTTGCATATGATATGTCATCTAATTTTAGCTCATAATCATGATGTATTGTCATGCACCTTAGTTGGACCTTAAAGATCAATTGATATACTTAGGTGCTTCCTTAATCTCTTACCAATTGAAAACTTCTTGCGAAATTATTTATAAACAATTGGTATAGGATCATAAGTCATATTCTTTGCATGAATATTTCATACTCTTTGTGAATATTGACTTATTTATTTGTACTATGAGTCCCATGTACTAACATGTTTCTTGTTGGATGGAGCATATTTATTTGTTCTCACATAGCCATATTTTTAAGGGAGTATATTTTTTTATTATTTTTCCTTCTTTTTGCTATGACAAAAAGGGGGAGAAATAGATATTAAAAGGGAGAGATATTAAGGGAGAGAGATAATGGGGGAGAAATAGTTTGAAAATTCATTTTCAAAACCCATGCTTATATTAAGGAGGAACTTTATAAAATCTTGCTTTATTTGAGGGGGAGTATTTTATCAAAGAATTTTCAAAGCAAATTTACATTAAGTTTTGTCATATCAAAAAGGGGGAGATTGTTAGCTTTAAATTGCCATATGTATTTTGAAATGACAAAAACTTAAGTAAGCTTTAATGTTTTAATTCATATTGTAAATTTGTCTTATCACACATGATTTTCTCAATCCATTTTCAAGTGATCATATCAAACATTAAGACCATGATTTAATTACATATTCTTATTGGTCTTAATACTTTATAAAATGTCTTGAATATTTTAGAAAATTACTTGATGAATTTTTGGACCATGTTTTCATTAGAGAAAGTCAAGAAAAACTCCCACAAAAGTGTCAAAATGTTTTGAGTTGGATTAGGATCAAAGATCACATCATTTCTAACCAAAAAGTGCAGGAAATAGGCTTTCTTGAGGCATGGGATCGATCTCCTAAGGGAAGGGATCGATCCCTTTTTGGCAGAAAGCACCCCAACGCAAGAAAAGGTCCTCAGCCCAGAACAATCGAATCTGGAATGAAGGGATCGATCCCCTATGGGAAGGGATCGATCCCTTTGCCCGAAAATAGCCTGTAACGGCTAGTTTTTGTGAGACAACAGTCGTATTCAAGTTTTGGCTCCACCCAATGGCTAGAATACATCCAAGGGACTATAAATAGAGGCTTAAAAGCTAAAGAAAGTAAGAGGAACTACTCAATCAACTCCAATACTCATTTTCCTCAAATCCTCAAGCCTCAACAACAAATCAAGAGCTACAAAGTTTTCATCTTCCATCATTCACATATCTCTTGTATAGCTTAGCACAAATCTTGTATAGGTTTTTACTTGTGCCTAATTTCTGTAATCATTTGCCTACTTAGAGGCCTTCTTTGATTGCACCACTTGTAAACCAACTCATTCCTTGTAAAAGGGGCGGTTTCTCTTTAGCCTTAGAAAAAGAGGGCGGTTTCTCTTTAGCTTTAGAAAAAGAGGGAGGTTTCTCTTGAGCCTTGAAAAAGAGAGAGGTTTCTCTTAAGCCTAGAAAAAGAGAGAGGTTTCTCTTGAGCCTAGAAAAAGAGGGAGTGTAACAAATTCAAGGATAGTGAATTTGGGAAAATCCTTGGGAGCGTCTCAAGGTAGAGGACGTAGGCAAGGTAGCCGAACCTCTATAAATCGATTGTGTAAATCTCTCTCTCCCTACTCTTTATTTACTTGCGATTATATTATGTTTATTGTATTGAACTTGGATTGCATGCTTGCCTAGCTTAGAGAACTTAGAAAATAATCAAATAGGCTAGAGAATTTAGAAGAATCGCAAAACGAGCTTAAGGGTAGTTAAAAACCGATTCACCTCCCTCTCGGTATAGCCTATAGAGCCAACAAACACTTTAAAGAAGAAAAGATTGGATACTACTAGAGTCCTCTCCTTAATTAAAAAAGATTGTTTGATTCCCATTTCTGTTCCAGTCTCATTGCATGGGGAGATTTTCAACATCAAAGTCAGTTAAAGAAAGTGGAGATTTCCTTTGGAATCAATATGTTAAATGTATTAACAGGGAAGTGACAATATCGAAAAGTTCTTCTGAAGCTTCCAATTCCATAAATTGGGATAGATCTCAATCTTTAGTTCATGGTGAAAGCTTTCAGTCTCGTTTGTCAGATGTTGAAAAGGTAGATGAATAGCCAAAATCTCCAGATGATGATTACGATCAACAAAATTTTAATGAGCAGACTTTGGAAGGTGGCATGCTTTCTGACAATATTCCCATTACTCAACCTCTCCCCCAAGGAAACCATGCGGAGTTGGATTTTTTAAATTTCAACCAAGCTCCAAAAAAAGCTTTTGGGGATGATCATTCCTATCATGATGAAATCCTTAGGAATGAAAGCACAACAACAAAAAACAGCTCCAGATTGTGGTTTACAATGCCAATGGTTCGACCATTAATGATGTGCAGGCTCTTGATGATAATCATTCGGTTGATAGTGAGTTTGTTTCAAAGAGCTCTTTTAGCCTAGTAAATTCCCCAAGAAAATGCTATTGGGCCAAGGATACTTCTTATGAAGTGGATAGGAGATCTTTAAGCCCAATTGAAGATGCCTCAATTGAAAGAAGCCAATCAAGCAGTGTATTGTGGAATATCTTAGATAGGCCCACCGAAGTGAACAATGGCCCAATCGAAGTTATAAATGAAAACATTCAGGTGCAGCCCACTAACAGGAAGAGAAGAAACTTACACGAAGTTCATTTCCATTTCCTTTGTTGAACCAGCTAAGACACAAGGCAAATCTTCAAAGAAAAAAGGATTTCGCTCTAGGAAAAAAGACATTTCAAAGCACCAGATTTTAGAAGATGTTGTCGTTACTGATGAGGATATCAGGAATTGAAATAAAGCCATTAGAAAAGAAGCAGAAAAAACTTTAGAGGTCGGTCTTTTATTGGGGCTCTCTCCAATTGCTAAGAAAGAGTTAATTATCGAGAAAATCATGGAGATGGTGGAGGAGGATGAAAATGTTGTTTAATCCCTCTTCTTATTTTCACTACGGGTGTTCGATCGGTCATGAAGATCATCTCAATCAATATCAAGGGGATTGGCATCAAGAGTAAGAGAAGTGCCTTGGAGAAGCTTATTCTTAAAAAAAGACCTTCAGTTGTTTTCATTCAAGAAACAAAATTTTCAGGGGTGAACAATCGTATTATTAATCAACTATGGAGCAACAGTGGAATAAAATTTGTTCATTGCGATGCAATAGGTGCTGCTGGTGGCCTTATCTCCATGTGGTCTGAAAATGAATTCAAGTTTGGTTCTATGGTGACCAACAACAGATTCTTATGGATTAAAGGGAAGATTCCAAACTGTCCACATGAGTTTAATCTTATTAACATTTATGCCCCTAATATTGCTAATGATAGGAAAGTTTTCTTTGAGGAATGAGCTAGAATAAAAGAAAATAGCTCCGAATTATGGTGCTTTGCAGGTGATTTCAATGCCACTCTTAGTCATGATGAAAGAAGGGGTAAAACAGATGCTACTTCATCCTCAGATGATTTTATCAATTTTGTTTATTCTGCATCTCTTTTGGATCTCCCGTTGATGGGAAGAAAGTTCACTTGGTACAGTAAGAGCTCCATGAGCAGGATCGACAGACGGACGTAGTCTTGACAAACGAAGAAGCATATGCCACCTTTAACATTCCCTTACCTCAACTTCCACCTCTTACCATTTCGACACTAACATCGTGAAAGGAAAGATCTCGTCCTCCATCCGACACGCGTTGGATCAACCGTTGAATTACGCTCGTATGTGCATGGCTGATCTGCTGCCAGCTGGCGTCCGGCGTATCATCTACTTTGACTCTGACCTCATCGTCGTCGATGACGTCGTCAAGCAATGGAGCATCAATTAAGGAAGCCACGTGCTGGGAGCTCCCGAGTATTGCCATGCCAACTTCACCAACTACTTCACCTCCAAATTCTGGTCCAACCCCGAATTTTCGGCGTCGTTTAAGGGAAGACCGAGGAACCCTTGTTACTTCAACACCGGCGTTATGGTAATCGATTTGTGGAAATGGAGAGAAGGAAAATACACAGAGAAATTAGAGAACTGGAAGAGGATCCAGAAACGGTACCGTATTTACGAGCTTGGTTCTTTGCCTCCATTCTTATTAGTTTTCGCCGGTGACGTGGAAGGTATGGAGCACCGATGGAACCAACACGGGCTCGGTGGCGACAACCTGGAAGGCTTATGTCGGGTGTTGCACCCCGGTCCGGTAAGCTTGTTGCATTGGAGCGGTAAGGGAAAACCTTGGCTTAGAATCGACTCGAAAAAGCCTTGTCCGTTGGCTTCCTTGTGGGCTCCTTACGATCTGTTTCATCACCCGCCGCTGTTCTCCGACAGCTGATAAAATGGTGAAAGCCCGCGTTAAAGACAAAATTGTAGTGAAAAAGGTGTAAAAAATGAGAGCACATTGTAGTGAAAATACGGAGCAACCGGGGTTAAAGACTTAGATGTCATAAAGGTGTTTTCACTTTTTCCTTGTAAATAATTTTGTTTGTTTCTTGTACCAAAAACTTTGATTGTTTGATTTTCAAAAGAAGTAGATGTCATAAAGGTGTTTTTCTTTCCACCAAAAAAAAAGAAGAAGGTGTTTTCCACTTAAGTTCGTTGAACGTGAATGTTGTCTTGATTATGACAAAATATAAATAAGTAGATGAACTTTGTTTTATTGTCTATAATTGTGATTGTTATGTTACTATAATATTCAGTGAAAATTTTGAGCCACAGAAATTACTAACATTATCTTGTGAAATAGTTATATATAGAAAATATATATAACACAATAAGGTCTCAAAAATTGACCTTATTGTAAGGTCATTAAATTAGAACCATTGGATTAGTCAAATCTAATTTAAATCGTTGATTAAATCTATAAAATTAAAAAACTCTTTAACCTGATAATCTACTAAACCAGTTATTAAAATTAACATTATTTACTAAATATTATTAAAATTATAGTATTATATTACAAATATAACCTTGTTATAATTGTAGTAGTATTCTTCTTCTTATATAAACTTTTTTACTGTTTTTAAACCCTAATTCCTAAATCATAAACCCTATATTCTAAATCATAAATCCCTTTATTCCAATTTTTTTCTGTTTCACCTTTAATCCAATTTGTAACTGTTTCAATATTTTATAAATCCTAAACCTTAAACCTAACCTCAATCAAATAGTTGTTCTTCTTTGTTCTCCACTTATATATTTTAACAATGGTAAGTTTTTGGAAGAGAATTGCATAAACGAAGGAAATTGTGATGAAAAGTGTGAAGAACCAATGATTTACAAACATTGTCTTCTAAAGCGACCCAAAAAGTGTTATATTTTTTACCAGTAAGATTTCTAATTATTTACATGTTTGCAGGCAGTCGCTTGCCTGGTTTTATAACTATTATGCTAAAACGATGAAAATTCAATATTTATCAAGCACATGACAAAATTTATTTGGGTAGTCGATTGCTCAATTATGGCATTCGACTGCCTATGAGAAAATTTGTAATAGAACGTTATAATGGCATAAGCAGTTGACTGCTAAATAATCCAGTCGACTGCCTATTGACCCAATAACGTTTTGTTACGAATTTTCTCATAGGCAGTCGAATGCTATAATAAAGCAGTCGACTACCATTGTATAGTAGTCGACTGCTATGCATATTTTGCAACTCTGATTAATGTTCTGCTTACAGCCTACTTATGAAAAAAATATTAATTCTGTAATGAAAAATTTTGATAACTAATCGTAAAATTTATGCGATTTATCATAAAATTTATGTGATTCATCGTAAAAACTATTAAACTCATCGTAAAATTTATGAGATTCATCGTAAATTTTATGATATTCATTGTAAAATTCATTAGATTCATCATAAATTTTATAAGATTAATTGTAAAATTTATTCGACTAGTCGTAAAATATATGAGATTTATCATAAATTTTATTAGATTTATCGTAAAATTTATGATCGTAAAATTTACAAGATTCATTGTAAATTTTATGAAATCCATTGTAAAATTTATCATATCTATCGTAAAAATGTATAGTATTCATCGTAAAATTTATGAAATTCATCGTAAAATTTATGAAATTTATCGTAAAATTTATTAGTCTTTGTTGTACAAGAATAAAGTCACTTCTGGGGTTTGATGAAGATGAAACAACTTAAACTTGATCTCGAACATGACATCTCTATTTATAAAGAATAATTCCAAATGATATGATCTTTCAATCAAGCGATATGATTTTTTATTTGTGTTGTTTGATTCAACAACACAATTGTTTAACAAGATTAGATCTTTTGGAATCCAATGGTCATGTTTCTTAACCATTTAAAGTGAAAGAACAACTTTAGGAAAAGTTTGTAACTATTTAGATAAAAATTAATTTTTTTATTCACTTTTATACTAGAGCAGTCAAATGCTTGAAAATATAAGTCAAATGCCCTAGTGTAATTTTGAAACAGAATACAACATCTAGATAGGGCAGTCGACAGCCTTAAAGTAATTTAAAATCTGAAATGCACTTCATATGGGTAGTTGACTGCCCTCCCAGGGAATATGATTGCCCTCCTAAGGCATCTACCTGCCCAAGTGCAATTTTTGGACAGAATATATACTGCACAAGGGCAGTTGACTACCCTATACTTTTAGTAAAAATCGTTTTATAACGATTTTACTCAACCCGGAATCAAACCAAACACTAGTTTTACTTGCTCATTGATTAATCATCATTTTAATTAATCATTTCCACTTTATTTTGAAAATTTTATAGCAGACCCATCGCAAAATTTATGACATTAATCGTAAAATTTATGATAATAAGTATAAAAGTACTAGAATAAACATAAAAATACGAAACTAACAGTAAAATTACTAGAATAAGTATAAAAAAGAAATGATAACTAACCTTAAATTTGATGAAAATAAGTGTAAAAATACTAGAATTATGATAATTAACTGTAAATTTATGAGATTCATCGTAAAACGAAAGTGTAAATATACTAGAATAATGGTAAAATTATGATTATTAATCATGAAATTATTATATTCATTGTAAACATACGAGAATAAGTGTAAAGTTATTAGAATTAATTTAAAACTATTAGAATCATCGTAAAATTTATGAGACTAATCGTAAAATCTATATAATTCATCGTCAATTCAATGAAATTCATCGTAAATTTTATAAGATTAATCGTAAATTAAATGAAATTCATCGTAAAATTTATTAAATTCATCGTAATTCATGTGATTCACGTAAAATTTATTAGATTTATCGTAAAATTTTATTCATTCATCGTAAAATCTATGAAATTCATCGTAATACATTTATCGTAAAATTTATTTGATTGATCATAAAATTTATGACATTTATCATAAAATATATGAGACATCTTAAATTTTATTATATTAATAAAATTTATAATAATTAACAGTAAAATTAATGTAATTCAACATAAATTTTATGTAAATAATTATAAAAACACTATAAAGAGTTTAAATAAATGATAATTAACGGTAAAATAAATCTCATATTGAATATGGTAGTCGACTGCTATATTTAAGAAGTTGACTACCTATATGACAGAATCAATCTGTCGAGTAAAATAATTGGGGAAGTCGACCTCCATACACAGGCAATCGACTTTTCAAACTTTTTTGGGCAGTTACATTATGTCGTTGAATGGTTTTCTTAAAAATATTAATAGATTATATTGTAATTTAATTTTTTTATGGTTAAAGATGTAATTAAAATATTTTCTTATCTTTTAAAAGGATAGAAATATAATTTAAATTTTTTTAATTAAATTTAAGTTTACCTGTTAACTGTAAAGCCATTATTAACATATTTATTTAACTTTAAAATTTTATTCAGCTTCTCATGAGATATTGAACATCTCATGAGATATCATGACCTTATAGTAAGATTGATATTTTGCGACCTTACTGTATAAATTCCCCATTTTCAATGCTGTTTCAGTATATTTGATTTCTTTTATATATAATCAGAGATGTAAGTTGAAAATTATATGTATTCAAATTAAAATTTTATAATATATTATAATTTTTTATTAATCATTCCATTAAAACAAAAAATTAAAGCAAATATTTTATTTGATAAGATAATAATGATCGGTTATTTTAAAATAATTAAAAATATTGAAATAAGGTTAAAAGTTTTGCAAAAATTGTATGTAGATTAGATCTTTGACATGTTGGTTTAAACGTTGCTATAAAACTATAAATTGTTATGGAACATAATACGTGGATTGTTACTCATATAACATGAAATGTATAAGAATGATGAATTAGTATCTTCTTTTCTTTTAGTAATAATTATAATTTTTTTATTCATAGGAAGTATAATAGAAAATGGAGAATTAAATTTTGAATTTAGTCTTTTTTAAAAAGGGATAACAACCGTTAAGTCAAGCTTGGGTGTTATTAATTACAATTTTTTATAACTACATGTATCTTTATCCGTTTTATAGTTTGACACTAATTCTAAGTGGGCTGGAACTGGTAAATGATAAAGCTTTCCCAATAATGACAAATTCAGAATTTGAACTATGTCCAAATGCCTGAAAAAGAAATTCATTTTCACTTCTTCTAACAACTTGTTGGTAATTACAATTTTCTTTTGATTCAAAGATTATGTTACGATTTTAGAAGCTTTAATTTTGTCATTTATTATTTTTTGATTCTTTGTTGTCAAAGGAAGTCAAAGAACCTGGAGGGTTAATGCCAAAAAGCAAAGAATTTAGATACTGAGAGAGGAATTCACTAATCAAAACCAATTAGATTTGGAAGAATGATAGGATTTTGATGATCCAAGCCCTTTCTTAATTGTATGAAACAGGTTAGGGTAAATGACCAAATTAAGCATGTTAGCTGAAATTATGGTATAAGGTATTCTAAACCTAATCAGTACTCAACCTTAATTACATATGTTTTTATGTGTAATATAAAGTAAAACACGAAAATTATAGTGTAATACTTCGTGTTAACATGAAATACAAAATATTCTTTTTAGGTTTTACAAATGGATGTATAATTTTTATCAAAAATTTTCACCCATTTTATTATTATTATTATTATTTTGTATTATTTGTATGTCTGTTAATATTGTATTATATTCAAGGATAATTATTACATACACTGACAGTGGAGTTTTTTTACTCTACAAGCAGCGTTAAGATCGTAACACATGTCCTGTTTTATTTATTTTAATATTTTTATAAGACACATATCATGATCTTAACGCTGCTTGTGAAGTAAAAAAACTCCACTGTCAGTGTATGTAATAATTATCCTATATTTAAATATAATATTTAGATATGTTATTTTATTATTATATTTAAATGTATTGTATTATATGATATTTATATTTTATTATTATTTTTTAGTATTATTTGTATGTCTGTTATTGTATTATATTTAGATATGTTTTGAATTATTTGTATAGTCAAAAACACAATAATTTAGCTAATAAAACAAGTCATTTCGTATCTTATGCCTAAAAGTTCAGTTTGGGTTTGCAGTTTGCACCATTAAAAGGATACGTTCTACTAGTCATTCATGATAAAATTTTAGTTTGAATCACGAAAAGAAGTAATTCCAAACTTAGTCAATAATAAAGGCATAAGAACTGTTGAAAAGAACATAGGATTGTGTTTTGTTAATGAAGTTCTTTTTGCATTAATCGATCAGTTAAACATATCTAATTTTCATCTATCAAGGAGGGCTTGGCATCATTAACCTTCAAACCAAAAACTCAGCCCTTCTTGCCAAATGGTGGTGGAGATTTGCCAAAGAACCTAATTCTCTTTGGAGGAAAATTATCCAGGCTAAATATAGAGGCGAATCTTTTGACAGATTTCCCAAAAAAAAAAACTGTCACTGGTTTGGAAGGAGATAGCCACGTTATCCTCATACTCTTGCATCAAGGAATTTATTGTCATGTTTGGTGTATAGGATGAGGATAGGATAAGATAATATAAGATTATAGATAGGATAATATTAGATTAAATCATCCTATCTTATGTTTGGTGTGTATAAAGATTAAGAATATGATATGATAATTTTTTATGTCTTTCACAATATTTATTATGTGTAAAATTAAAAATAGTATAAAATAAATTTTTTTAAGTACTCTTTTTCAAAGTAACATAATTTAAATTTATAATTTTTTTGTTTAAGTTAATTTTTAAATATAAATGTTAAAGATAAAATAATAAAATATGAGTATTTATTTCTAATCTTATGGGATTAAAAATAATCCTTACATTTTGGAGAGGATTGAGTTATCTTATACTAGGAGGATGACTAATCCTCATTGCAATCCAATCCTCCCCTTAATGTATGCACCAAACATAAGATAGGATAATTATCATCCTATCCTATCCATCATCTTATGCAACAAACATGACCTATTAGTTCTTCTAGCTTCGGGTGGTTAACTAGGCAATGCACCACTTGAATCAGCCTTCCCAAGACTTTTCAATTTGGCAACTGATAAATATTCAGTGGTCTCTGATTACTTGGTCTCTAACTGCTTCTCTCACTCACTGTGGCACTCCTTTTTTTCGTAGACCATTTCTTCAGAGAGAATCGTCATGGCTCGAGGAACTTTGCTCTTTGATCTCACAAGTTAGACCTTCCCCAGTCAAAGAAGACCATATTATTTGGACGCATGACAAGCGCGGAATCTTCTCTGTTAAAAAACTTTCAGATCTTCTTGTCCAATCCTTTTCCTCTGACCTTGATCCCAGCTTTTAGCCCCTTTGGAAACTTAGTATTGCCCCAAAGTGCAATGTTTCTTGTGGCTCCTGATCCTGGGGAAAGTGCCAACTAGAGATTTTCTTATAATAAGAGGTATTGCACTACCTTCTCCTATCAATCTCTGCCCGTGGTGTAACTCAGCTCAAGAGGAATATCACCATTTATTCCTTAGTTGTCCTAGACTCTTCTCTTTCTGGATGAACCTTCTTGGGTGGTGGAATCTTAGCTTTTGCCTTCCAAATTCTTTGGAATCCTTCTTAGTGGGATGCTTCGAAGTCAACATGTTCAAGAACCGAAAATCGTGGTGGTTGGCGACAATTTCAGCCGCTTTATGGTCGTTATGGCTTGCTCGTAATGAAATTGTCTTTGATGGTAAAATGATAACTCTTAAGGAGATCTTCTTCTTGGTCATACTTCGATCGCTTTACTGGATAAAAGCTATTAACACCCACCCATTCATAATATTTTTTTTCCCCTAAACGCTTTCCTGTAACATCTAAGATAAAGACTTGGAAGAAAATGGCGTCTCCATCCCAGACTTGTATACAAACCTTCTCTGTCTTTGTTAACAATATACCGCCAAATATCCATTGGAGATGGCTCAGACAAATTTTTCAACATCATTGGAAACGTCACAGATGTTTTCATTCCTCAGAAACGAAGCAAAACAGGAAAAAAGTAAGGATTCGTTAGATTCTCAAGCTTTAATGATGCAAAGAATGCAGTGGAAAGACTCAACGGAGCATGGTTTCTTGAATACAAGCTGGGAGTTAACTTCGCCGGATACAATGAAGGTTCAGCATTCTGGCGAAGAATCGACCCTCAAGAAAACAAATGCTTGCCAGAAATCGCTTCAAATGGTACTCCTCCAACGAACAGAAACAATCAGCTTGACTCTAATGGTAAACAGGGAGTGAAAGGGTGCGACAAACAGAGTGCACAAGAAACAGATAAGATCGAAGTGAAAGTCACAGTTCAGGACCAGAAATGGTTGAAAACATCAGTGGTTGTCTCGATTAAGTCTCCCCTTGAGATCCCTAGTCTTCATCAATGCCTAAACAAGGAAGGATATTCTATTTTATCAATCTCTGCGATGGGAGGAAGCTGGTTTCTGATTTGTCTTGATAGAAAAGAAACAATGTGGAATCTGCTAACTGATGAAAGCAAAGGGATTGATGAATGGTTTAACTAGATTAAACCATGGTCCAAAGAACTCATCAACGATGAAAGATTGGTTTGGATCAGAATTTACAACCTTCCTCTGCATCCTTGGAACAAGGAAGTGCTTAAACAAATCGGAGATCACTGGGGAAAATTTATTTCAATGGACGACTGCTCTTGCAAAAAAAAAAGATTGGATTTTGCTAAAATCCTAGTTAGTTTAAACAAAAACAAGTCAGTTATGAATTCAATTGAGTTCAGGATCAATGGTGAGAAATTTATTATAGAAGTAGTGGTTGAAGACAACTATGAGCTAAGATGGAATCGCCCTTCTTCCATCGATCAAGTCACGAACTCAAGCACCAGCTCTGCCTCTGAAAAAACACCACCAATAGCTGCGATTCAAACGGTGGATTATGGCGGTCAAGTTTTGCTGGATGAAGAAGCAAACAACAGGAACGTACAAGCCATTAATGAGCCCTCCTCGAAAAATGATGAGATAAATCCTTTCGAGGAAAAATGTCAGGAAGCGTATGATAAACTGGCTGGTATCTTGAACAGAGAAAACGAAATTGGAGGGAAATTTGAAACAAATTCTGTGGATGAAATACCAAGAGCTGAAACAATGGTTAAAGAAACGGGATTGGACTCTACACTGGGTAACCCAAATTCGATGGTTTCCATTAACCCATGTTCTGGTACGGAATACTCAGTTGATACAATCCAAGAAGGCAGTGAAGGCAATGAGGTCATGGATTTAGTAATACATAGCAACCCAGTCTCTACTCAGTCCGGGGATAAGATGGCTCTAAAAGCTGATACAATCCAAGAAGGAAATGATGAAAGAGCAAGGAAAGTCAAAAAGAGTAAGAAATTTATTTCTGTTTCTTCTCTTCAAAATCTCCGGAAAGAAAAAATCCGTTTCAACAAAGCGTTAGGGTAAAAAGAACTGTAAAAAGGCAAACTTCTCCAGGAAAAAGGAGAATAATTTGATGGGGCACTATTCTGATACTTCTAGTTTTATGGAAGAAGAAATCTCAGATGAAGATATTATGAATAGAAACAAAATGCTAAGAAATGAAGCACAAGCCACTCTGGAGGTGGCGAGGTTATTGGGGCTTCCTTCAACATCGGATGAAGAAGACATAATTAAAAGTTTGATGGAAGTCGAAATTGAAGAAATGGCGAGAAACATTTGTAATGAATAGAAGAACACTGATGCAAACGATAGTTTTTGTTTACTGCATCATTGATATCTGATCTGAAGTGTAAGCAGTTTTAGGTTGTTTATGGATTGAAACGTTTGGTAACTAGCTTCCTGTGATTATGTCTTGCTGCTAGAGTCTTTTGTATATTAATCAAATTCTAGCAACTAACAAAACGGGATCGAGGAAACAGAGGTGCATTGGTATGGAGTAAAACAATTTCATAGAAGTCCGGAGGGTCAACTAATTGCTTATCCCTGAATGCTTAATCAATTTAACCAAAGGAAAGATAGAGATGCCTGTGATTATTCAGTTGGAACGGACATGATTTTTTGTGTGGATGTTTTATTATAGAGGATCGAAATATGGGAGAGAAGACAGTTCGACTCAGTTGATTTTGTTGACTTTTGTCTTATAAAAGCCACAGAGACATTTTGTTTGCTGACACATTACAGAGGGCTAAGGAATTTAGTAGTTTCGGGTTGTGTTAAAAGTACAAAGTTAAGGGATTAAAGCTAATGAAAGGTAGGTTGAAATAAACAAAATGGATCACCTTCGATGTCTACAGAGTTATTCTTCTAAGAGTGTGTTGCTCTGATAGAGGAGATATACCCTTGTGATTTACAGGTTTTCTTTGTTTCTTGGTTGAACCTTACAGCTATCTTGTCGATAAAAGATTGTCATAATGTATTAAGTTTTGGAGAAAACCTAATAGCTAGATACTAAAATTACGGGAGTCGCCACCAACTATTCTACCTAGGTATGATTGGTCACCTATTCAAACTATGGATAAAGATTGGTCTACATCTCAAATTTAGGGTTCGGGAGTACGGTTACGTGTAGGGAAGGATTAGCACCCCTACAACGCCCATCCTAAAATGGTACCAACTTAGTTTTAGGTTATCTTTACAGTTTGCCTGGTGTTTATAGTAATTTCGATATGCTTATATATTGGGAATATTTCTAAGATTTTTCCATCAATTTGACTCCAATCTTAAAAATCTCCCTCACCTCAAGATGTTCAAGGAGTCTCGATTGACTTTCTTGAACTCCATCGTCGGATCAATTAAATAATTTATGAAAATCTTATTCTTTCTAACCTTAGATCTAATACTGACTCCATATTAATTTCTATATTTTCTAAGTCTTATTTTATATTATATATATATTTATTTATTTTTATTTATTTATTTAGAGAATAAATATGAATCATGGTTTATTGAAGATTTTCTTAAAAGCGTCCCATCAATTTAGCTCGGCTTAAAAGAAATCTTTTCACCTAGAAAATTCAAGGAGTCCCAAATGACTTTCTTGAAATTTCATCATTGGCATAATTCATATTTTTTTATTTCCTATAATTTTTATTCTAAGCTATTTAGTTCATTTATTTATTCACTTATCTAATTTTATTTAAATTTCTTTAATCTTAATCTTGATCCAATTTATTTTTATTTTATTTATTTCATTTGTTTATATTTATTTAATAAACATGAATTATATTTTTATTGAAAATTCTTTCTAAAGTATTCCATCAATTTGGCTCAACTTAAGAAAGAATCATTTTACCTAGAAATATCCAAGGAGTCTCGATTGACTTTCTTGAAATTTCATCCTCGGTATAATTCACATTTATTTCATTATTATCTAATCTTATTAATTACTAATTATTTTCAATCTAAGCTATTTCATTCTATTTATTTAATTTTTCATCTAATTTATGTTCTCATATTTATATTTATTTATCTATATTCATTTATATTTTATTAATATTTAATTTACTAAGAATAAACATGGATTATAATTTATTGAAAATTCTTTCAAAAGTATTCCATCAATTTGGCTCAACTTAAGAAAGAATCATCTCACCTAAACATTTTAAGATGTCTCAATTGACTTTCTCTAAATGTCATCATCGGTATAATCCATATTTATCTTTAATAATTAATTAATATTTCTCATGGATATTTAATTTTGCTTTTCTAATATTTCTTTAACTTTCCTATTTCTTATAAAATAAAATACTCATCATGTTGAAAAATAAGTCATTTATTATAAATCATATACTAATTAGATTACATCTCATATCATATCAATGAAATTAAACAAATCGTATCAATTAAGCCACATATCATTAAATCATTCAATCATACTAATTAATTCCTTAAATCATATCATGCAAATCATGTCATAGCATTATTTAAATTATAGAGATTAATTCCGAAAATCATGTTGCATAAATCATATCATACCAATTAAATTACACAAATCAAATGATATTATATAATCAAATCTCCTACTTTGTTAATCGATTATCTAATTAATTATCTAATCAAATAAAAAAATCAGTTAAATCAATTATCTAATTAGGTACCAACTTAAATAAATATTAAATATCCAATAAATAAAACAAATAAAATAATCTTGATACCTTTCTTCTTCACGTGCACCTCTCCTCTCTTGCCTTTCTTGTCTTCACGTTGTAGTAGAAGCAGCACAAGAATAACAGAGCAGTAAGGCTCGATGCAGTGGCGTGTAGCTTCAACTTGATGTGCAAGACAGTAGCGTGAAGCTGTAGGCAATCGATTTAGCCAGAAACGGGACTGGACAAATCGGCTGTTACAGGGGAGCAGTGACGGCTGGACAGAGAAGGGAAGGAGCAGAAGCTGATGGGCTTCGATCCTACTTTCTTAGCAACAGCAGGTAGCACGCGATGGTAATGCAGTAGAGGCGGGCTGATGCAGGGGTTACAGTGATGCAGAGACGCAATGAAGAATAGCAGGTAGCGGTGCAACTAAGCAGTGGCGATCGGGAGTAACGAAAATGATGGTGATGAAGATGTGTTGCCCGGGTTGGAACAAGAAGATGAAGCCGAGAATAGGGTGGAGACCAAGAGGTGTTTTGTGCAATGCTGAGAAGTGGCATGAAGGTGTTGAGGCTTTGGTGAAGATGACGGTCAAGATGAAACAAATGGTGACCGTGCAAGGAATGAGTGAAGATGGCCAAAAAAAAAACGAGGACAGTCGGGGAGGGAGATGATAATGGTCCGACAAGCTAGGTTGAAAGATGATGAATAGTGGCTGTGTCAAGGGGCCTCCCTTAGGTTTTTTTTTTAGGTTTTTTTCTCTGAGGTTTTCTCTAGGGTTTCTCCTTTTCTCCTCTCCCTCCACCCTTAGGTTAACCATGGCTCCCTCTTTTATATCTTTTTTATCATCATATTTTTTTTAAAGAAAAATAAATCAAAGGCCCTTTATTGATCTCATGATCATGAGATTCTTCCATTTATTTTCTTTGACTTTCTTTTTTTTTAAATTTATTTCCATTTCATATTTTTATTTCTGGTAATCAATCTTCAGATTTTATTTCACTGTGATTATTTCTTTTATTATTACTATCTTTCTTATGGCAACAAATTTCTTTTATTTTTGGCAACAATATCAACTTTAGTCAACTCTTGAAGGTGTGAATTTTGCATGTGCTTCACATGAGATTTTCAAATTTGAAATTTTTAATTTTAGAGTTTGCATGGGATGCATGGGGTTCCAACTTAAGATTTGACCAAAATTGATTTTTTTATCTTTTTTTATTTTTTTGATTTTTTTTAATTTAGAGAAATTGTTCGGACAAAATTAGGTGTCTACAGTTGCCCCTCTTTGCACATTTTCTGAAAATCAGGAATTGTGCAAAGACAATTAGACAACTATTTTGTCTGGATTTTTTTATTATTATTTTTTTTCTTTTTTTTTTGCAAAATATTTACAATTTTTAAGAAACATTTAGTTCCTCTCACCAGAGGCTATAAGACTTTGAAAAATGACCTTGTGCTCCTCTCACCAGAGGCATTGAAACTTTGAAAAATAATCTTGTGCTCCTCTTACCAGAGGCATTGAGACTTCTGAAAAATAACCTTGTGCTCCTCTCACTAGAGGCATTGGAACTTTGAAAAATAAACTTGTGCTCCTCTTACCAGAGGCATTGAGACTTTTGAAAAATAACTTTGTGCTCCTCTCACCAGAGGCATTGGAACTTTGAAAAATAACCTTGTGCTCCTCTCACCAGAGGCATTGAGACTTCTGAAAAATAACCTTGTGCTCCTCTCACCAGAGGCATTGGAACTTTGAAAAATAAACTTTGTGCTCCTCTCACCAGAGGCATTGGAACTTTGAAAAATAACCTTGTGCTCCTCTCACCAGAGGCATTGAAACTTTGAAAAATAATCTTGTTCTCCTCTTACCAGAGGCATTGAGACTTCTGAAAAATAACCCTGTTCTCCTCTCACCAGAGGCATTGGAACTTTGAAAAATAAACTTGTGCTCCTCTTACCAGAGGCATTGGCACTTTGAAAAATAATCTTGTGCTCCTCTCACCTGAAGCATTGGAACTTTGAAAAATAACCTTGTGCTCCTCTCACCAGAGGCATTGGAACTTTGAAAAATAACCTTGTGCTCCTCTCACCAGAGGCATTGGAACTTTGAAACAAAGAGCTCCTCTCAATAGAGGCAATGAGACTTTTTGAAAAATAAAGCTCCTCTTAACAGAGGCATTGAGACTTTTTGAAAAATAAAGCTCCTCTCAACAGAGGCATGGAGACTTTTTGAAAAATAAAGCTCCTCTTAACAGAGGCAATGGGACTTTGAAAACAAAGATCTCCTCTCAACAGAGGTAGTGAAACTTTTTGAAAAATAAAGCTTTCATTTCAGAATGCCAGTTAACATGGGTTTGACTGGGCTTAACTTTCATTTTGATGCCAACAATATTGGGCTTCATCCTCCTCGAGATGTCAGCTAAACTGACTTTACTCTTATCCAAGGCCTTTCAAAAAATATTTTTCTCATCATCTTCTAATACCTCAGTATTTTTTCAAATGACCATCTCTTACATTTTCATCCTATCCATTGTATTCTTACACTTTCTCTTTTCTTCAAAATTTTTCATCATTCAAAATTTCTTATCCCAATGTCTTAAATATTTCGATGTCAAAATGCAGTAATGAAATGTCATGCATATCATGGATATAATGAATGCCTTGAATACCGTAATGCCATGAGTGCTATGAATGTTATGCACATGTTAATGTCATGCCCCCTGAATTATTCCATGAATGTATGAAAATGCAATCTCAATTGTGGTAACAAGATTCTCAAGCTCATCTCGTTTTCCTCAAGTTCCACATATATGCTGGATTCTTCTTATTCAAATCTTCTATCTCCACTTCTCATCCCACCTTCTAATGAATCTTGGTCCCATTATGCTTAAAGACTTGCCATCATGCCTTCAAATTTAGGTTTTCGTCGTTTGTTATTTTTGTCTCTTTCTCTCTCTTAGTAATGCAAGATTTCTCAATTTTTCTTTTTCAAAAATTTACCTAAAAAAGGTTACCAACATTTATCTATGTCTCTTCCAATTCGACCACCAATGTAATGCACTCATACATCTTCTCAATTTATTATAGGGGTGGAATGAATTTAAAATGATCATGAGAGATATAGATATTCATTCTTAGAAAAGGAACATGGAATCAAGAAAAATCAATGGGACAGTCTGTTTAGAATAAGGTTTTCAGTATGCATTTAATGAACATTCTGACAATTTCAATCAAGTCAATGTAGAATTCTTTTCCAAAAACTCACTTTTATTGATATGTTCTTTCATGTAGTGTCTGCCTTCATATCATAACCTTTTTTATGTTGATATTTTCCTAAGCCGCCTTTCTAGGTTTTCAACTTAGGTGCCCCTTGTTTGATTTAAACTGCCCTTTTTGAGTTTTCAATTCTGAATCCTCCTTTTTTTTTCTTTTTATTTATCTCTTTTTTTTCTTTTTTTTTCTCTTTTTTCATATATATTTTTTTCTTCTTTTTTTTTCTCTTCATCTTCAACTTCATTGGCTTTGACAAACTTCGACCTTCAGTGCTCAATCCAAATTCATGCCCCTAATAGGCGTTCTTGATTTCGATCCAAGATATCTTCCAAAGCTCATGGGTTTCTTCATTCAACTTGATCTACTTCCTTCAAAGGATCATTATCTCATTGTACAAGTATGTTTTCATTCAACACATAATTCTTCAATTCAAGCATTTACATTTGATCAAAATGGGCTTTTAAAGGCACGTAATGTAGGCTCAGGTAAGGGCTTAGAAAAGGATATAGTAGGCCCAAAATGTGTTTCAAGGTTTATAAACCAAGGGATCACATTCTTTATCAAGTAAAACATTTAGGCATTTTGCCCCTTCTTGCTTTTTTTTCTTTTTGAATTCAAACCCTTTTCTTTTTTCTTTTTTTTTTTCACAAAAATGGGTTTTTTTTTCTTTTTTTGCCCCTTGATTCATCATGAACACTTTCATTTTTGCCCCTAAAATTTCTTTATTTCATCTTCCTTGCCCCCAATGTGGAGGGTGATCCTTGGTGGGTTATATTACAAAAATATAATAGGCTCAAAGGGGTAATCAAAGGATAATTTTACTCATGCTTGAAGGATAGTGAAAGAAGGCCATTTATCATTTCAAATGCAAGTGCTCTCATTAAAGATCATTTATTGAACAATGACAAACTTGTTGGAAGCTTCTGTAAGAGATTCACCTTTCTTGTACCGTCTATCAAGTGCAGATGGTGAGGAACCTTTTCTTCATTTTCTTACTTTGGCAATATTGGTAAACTAGTAATTCATCAACAATAGTAGTTCTTTCAAAATTGAATCCCAGATTTATTGACACAATCATCATTATGTTCATTATTTGGATACTTGTGAATGAAAGATATGGTGAGTATGTGAGAAATGGCAAATGAATAGAATGAGAAAATGACAATGCATCACACTAGTCGCTTTATTGAAAGGGAAATAAATAAAAGTTAGCCCATACATAAAACTTTATTTCGTGCTTATGGGCTTAAGCATTTTCAAAAACTATCTTGCATTACTTAAAGAAAAAGAAAACAAAATCAAAACTAGAATTTATAAATCTTCCAACTTGCACTGCTTGAACTCCTCATGTCTCACAAGGCTCATCCCTCATTAGTATGGTCAGGCAATGGGTTTGCATTCGTAGTCGGTTCCCCTTTCGTTTCAAAACTCAACATGCCAGCTTTTATCAATCCTTGCACTCTATACTTTAGTGTCGTGCAGTTCTCTAGAGAATGACCCACGTTCCCGAAGTGATACTCGTATCGAGCATTCTCATCATACCACTTTGGATATGGAGGCTTGAGAGGTTCCATATAGATGGGTGCAATGAGTTGTCCTTTGATAAATTTTGGGTACAACTCAGTGTAGGTCATGGGGATTGGGTCAATAGGAATCCTTTCTCTTTTTTGCCATGATGCATTATGATTGCCCTCTTGTTTATTGAACTGCTTAGTTGGTTGAATAGTTGGGGCAGGTGTCTGGGGACTAGGTTGAACATTAACCTTGGGGTAAGAATGATAAGGATTCTGAGCAGGGTAGTAAGGTTGTGGCATGTGATAAGGGTGTTGTGGGTCATAGCCTCCATATTGCCTTCCATATGCAATAGCATGGACTTCTTCTTCCCTTCTTTTGTTGGCTCCTCCTTTCTTCTCAATATTGTTGGGAGCTTCAATCTTTCCACTCTTGATCGCATTCTCAATTATCTCACCAGACAATACCATATCAGCAAAATTCTTGGTGGCATTACCGATCATTCTATCGTAATATGGAGCCTTCAAAGTATTAATGAACATAATGGTAAGCTCCTTCTCCGAAAGTGGAGGTTGCACCTCTGCAGCCATATCACGCCACCTTTGGGCATATTGCTTGAAACTCTCATTAGCCTTCTTTTCCATGCTTTGGAGAGACAGACGATCAGGGGCCATATCAACAACATGTCGATATTGAGCCATAAATGCTCTTGCCAAGTCATTCCAAGTGGTGATTCGAGTTCCATCTAATTGATTATACCACTTGGCAACAGATCCAGTGAGACTTTCTTGAAAAATGTGAATAAGGAGCTTATCATCTTGAGCGAAAGCAGCCATCTTCCGACAATACATAATAAGATGAGACCTAGGGCAGGAAGTTCCATTGTACTTCTCAAACTCTGGTGCTTTAAACTTAGGTGGAATAACCAGGTCTGACACCAAACATAACCCAGTAGCATCCATGGAACCATAAAAGTCTAAGCCCTCAATAGCTCGAATCCTTTCCTCAACATATTAATCTTTTGTTGCGACTTCGCCTCATCTTTCTCTTCTGCTTGTTTGGCTTTCAACTTCTCAATTTCCCTCGGGTCATCTAAGTCAGGCACCTCAATGGGATCAGTAGATTTTGTGCCTTGGGAAGGATGGGTGGGTCCTTGGAATTGAGCTTGTCCAAACACTTGGGGTATAGCAGTGTAAGTAGGCGGATATCTTCTTTCTTGAGATGTTTGACTTGGAAATGGACCAAATCCAGGAGGATAGACAGGGTCTTCCATACTGCGTTGTTGAACCCCTTCTTGGACTGCAACTTCCTCTACAACTCCTTTGCTCTTGCTTAAATTTTTCAACAACTTTGTAATTTGGGCCAATTGCCCCCTCATTTCCTCTTGAGCTTTTTCCATCTTCTCCATGCGCAGGCTTGATTCTTCTTCCATGATCTTAGCTTGATAACGAGTGTTGTGTGAATGAACCTTTGGTCGAGCTATCTTCGAATCATTATTGCCACAATTAAGAATTTATCATTTCACATGTGGTGATGCTTGAAAAATTTTGAAAATGCTTTGTTTAAAACAATGATTGCAGATTAACAAAACAAGATGATGATACATGCGTATGAATCGAATAGTATGGTAAAAAGTTGTCATGTAACAATAATGGATGAGTGATGCATGGAAATGTTTTGGTGAACTCATGGTACCTTTTTATTGTCTCATGTATAAACTTGATAAAAAATGTGTCCTAAGTAATGGGAATTTCCTATAGCATGGGTTAATATGGCTCTATCTTATAGTTGGTCTTCATAATTTCACTATATGCATGGCTTTAGATAAAAGGGCTAAAGGTTCCCAAATTGTTCCTCACTGTCGTCCACACAAGACTAGTAAGGCACCCAATCCTCACCCATTACAGGCTACAAATGGAAAGGTTCAATTTGAGTTGGAGTATTTCGCTAGCCATTGCGGAGGTATTACCTCACGAGAGCATAGTTAATTTACTTCCTCCTAAAAGGATAGAGTCCGGGTAGAGGGCTAATGCATGCACATGCACGTGAAGTGTGTGTCGAAGGAACATATAGTTATTAATGTCTTATTATTTTATCAAAATTAACATACCTAAGACAAACCTAAAATAACCTAAAACCAATCGTTGGCTTGACCCTTTAAAGTCCCCAGTGGAGTCGCCACACTGTCATAACGTATTAAGTTTTGGAGAAAACCTAATAGCTAGACACTAAAATTACGGGAGTCGCCACCAACCATTCTACTTAGGTGTGATTGGTCACCTATTCAAACTATGGATAAGGATTGGTCTACATCTCAAATTTAGGGTTCGGGAGTACGGTTACGTGTAGGGAAGGATTAGCACCCCTACAACGCCCATCCTAAAATGGTACCAACTTAGTTTTAGGTTATCTTTACAGTTTGCCTGGTGTTTATAGTAATTTCGATATGCTTATATATTGGGAATATTTTTAAGATTTTTCCATCAATTTGGCTCCAATCTTAAAAATCTCCCTCACCTCAAGATGTTCAAGGAGCCTCGATTGACTTTCTTGAACTCCATCGTCGGATCAATTAAATAATTTATGAAAATCTTATTCTTTCTAACTTTGGCTCTAATATTAACTCCATATTAATTTCTATATTTTCTATGTCTTTTTTTATATTATATTTATCTATATATTTTTATTTATTTATTTTTATTTATTTAGAGAATAAATATGAATCATGGTTTAATGAAGATTTTCTTAAAAGCGTCCCATCAATTTGGCTCGGCTTAAAAGAAATCTTTTCACCTAGAAAATTCAAGGAGTCCCAATTGACTTTCTTGAAATTTCATCATTGACATAATTCATATTTTTTTTATTTCCTATAATTTTTATTCTAAGCTATTTAGTTCATTTATTTATTCACTTATCTAATTTTATTTAAATTTCTTTAATCTTAATCTTGATCCAATTTATTTTTATTTTATTTAAGTCATTTATTTATATTTATTTAATAAACATGAATTATATTTTTATTGAAAATTCTGTCTAAAGTATTTCATCAATTTGGCTCAACTTAAGAAAGAATCATCTCACCTAGAAATATCCAAGGAGTCTCGATTGACTTTCTTGAAATTTCATCCTCGGTATAATTCACATTTATTTCATTATTATCTAATCTTATTAATTACTAATTATTTTCAATCTAAGCTATTTCATTCTATTTATTTAATTTTTCATCTAATTTATGTTCTCATATTTATATTTATTTATCTATATTCATTTATTTTTTATTAATATTTAATTTACTAAGAATAAACATGGATTATAATTTATTGAAAATTCTTTCAAAAGTATTCCATCAATTTGGCTCAACTTAAGAAAGAATCATCTCACCTAAACATTTTAAGATGTCTCAATTGACTTTCTCTAAATGTCATCATCGGTATAATCCATATTTATCTTTAATAATTAATTAATATTTCTCATGGATATTTAATTTTGCTTTTCTAATATTTCTTTAACTTTCCTATTTCTTATAAAATAAAATACTCATCATGTTAAAAAATAAGTCATTTATTATAAATCATATACTAATTAGATTACATCTCATATCATATCAATGAAATTAAACAAATCGTATCAATTAAGCCACATATCATTAAATCATTCAATTATACTGTCATAACGTATTAAGTTTTGGAAAAGAAAACCTAATAGCTAGATACAAAATTATGGAGTCGCCACCAACCATTCTAACTAGGTGTGATTGGTCACCTATTCAAACTATGGGTAAGGACTGGTCTACATCTCAAATTTAGGGTTCGGGAGTACGGTTACGTGTGAGGAAGGATTAGCACTCTCACAACGCCCATCCTAAAATGGTACCATTTAGTTTTAGGTCATCTACTAAATTTGCTTATGTTGATCTTTAATCTCAATATAATTATTATTGAAAAATATTTCTGAGTATCCTCTATTAAGCTGGTGGGGCTACTCAAAAATCTTTCTCACCTCAAGAGTATTCAAATAGTACTATGCGACTTGCTTAAAGAGGCTCCGCCGTCGGATTCATTTTAATATTTTATGAGATATTCCTAACTTTGACTCCTTCTACCCAATTTATTCTTACCATTCTATTATTTATTAATTCCTAATTTTATCTGTTTATTTTCGTGCGAAAATGAATATGAATTATTTTTATCAAAGATTTCTTTTAGATCTTCCATTAAGCTGGTGAGACCTAAAAGTAATTTTCTTACCTAAAGATTTCCAAATCATTACTTAAGCGTAAATCTACTTCGAATCTCATCATAGGAACAATAAATATTCACTCTCAATAACTCCTATTTATCATTTTATTGCTCATTACCATTTATTATTGTTATTTTATTATTATAGTTAACGTGAATTATTGAAAATTTTTTATCTTCTTAATTACTTTTAATTTTAATTTTAATTTTAATTTAATATTTTAGAAAAAAATCACCTATTCTATAATTAACGAATAAAAATCACTTATTATTGAAAAACTATCTCTAGGCCATCCATTAAGCTGGTGAGACCTTGAAAATAATTTTCGTACCTAGAAAATTTCAAGAAAATCACTTATGCGTAATTCTCTCGATATTTCATCATTGGAGTAATTCATATTCACTTACATTATAATTTTCATATCTAGACTTTATTCATTCCATTCCTTATTTTGTTACTTATTATTATTTCTATTATCATGGATCATTAATTATCGTTTCTAATTTTTATAACTTATTCTTGTTCCAATTCAATAACAAATCTACTAATTATTCATATTTTAATTTCAAAAAATGAATATAAATTACGTTTTATTGAAAACCCTATTTAGACCTTCCATTGAGCAGGTGAGGCCTCGAATAGAACTTTCTTCCCTAGAAATTTTCAAGAAAATTACTTAAGCGTAATTCCCTTGATATTTCATCATTGAAGTAATCGTATTCACTTTTATTATTTTAATATCTAACTTTGGTTATTTCATTTATTTCCCTCCTTATTTGCCATTACTATTTTTATTATATTATTATTAATCATTAACATCTTTCTAATTTTATAACTAATTATTTTTAGTGTTATTTTATAATAAATTTATTTATATATATTTTTTCTTTTAAAATGAATATGAATTATTCGTCATCAAAAATCCTGTCTAAACCCTCCATTAAGCTGGTGAGGCCTTGGATAAGATTTTTTTTTTTTACCTCAAGATCTCTAAAGTACCACTTAAGCGTGATGCCTCTAGAGTTCCATCGTCGGAAGATTCATCTTTTTATTTATCCCTTATTGTAATTTTGTAACTTAAAGATTTAATTATATTTTTCTAAAGAAACTTATTTCCTAAAATTAAACTTCTACAAAAAAAAAAATATCATATAAATTATACAATTACATTATTTAATCAAATCCTAACATATAATAATATCATCATGCGAACAAAATTAACAGACTTCTAGCTCAAATTAATTATCTTACAAGTTTTCATTAATTAAATTTCGGTTTTAATCAACATGCAAATCATACAAATTAAATTACAAGTTATTAACATATAATATTAGTATTTTATAAACAATTTATAAGCAATTTATTAGCTTAGATAATCATACAAATTCATATTAATTCAATCTTATTATCAAATCAAGTTACTAAATTGCTAAATTAAACATGCAATTACCTGACAGATACAAACCCTATTCTTCCTGTTCTCTTCCACGTGCGTCATTTTTCTATTCTTTCTTTTCGTTCTTTCTTTTGTTGCTGCAAGTTCTTTCCTTTTGCTTTTTCCTTTTGCTTTTCTGGTTTCACGTGGCTTGTTTGGTATTGCAACAGAAGCGAATTAGCAGCAAGACGAGCAGGCGCTCACGGCAGCAGCAAAGGCGATGGACGAACGAACGGAAGCAAATCGGTGCAGGCAGTAGACAATGGAGCGACGATGATGATACCTAGCGGTAATGTGCAGGGACGCGTGATAGGCGAAACACTGTGGCAAAGCTAGTGTAGCAAGGAAGTAGCAGCGAACGTGATGAAGATGATAAGCAGGGGCAAATTGCAGGGGTGCGATTTGATGGTGATAGCAGCGATTATGTGGTGCAGGAACGTGGCAATACAAGTAGTGGAAGAAGGCTTAGCGATGCAAGAAAAAATAATGGTGAAAACAAGAATGGTTCGAACAGCAAGGGACAAATTGAAGCAGTCCGTGGCAAGTGTGGCGCGCAGCAACAGGGAGCAAGGAGCTGCCGTTTGCTTGAGACAGGTGATGAAGCAATAGGGTGGTGATGAAGCAAGGTGACTGCAGAAGTGATCTGTTTCACGTACGAGGGTAGGAACGTGGAGCAGATTTTTTGTAGTAACTTGTGGGACAAAGCTGAAGACAAAGTACAACAACGTGCAGTGTAAAGCAATATGCAGAGGCGGCAAGAAAGGCAAGAACAATGGACGAAAATGGGAAAGCAATGATGGGCGGAAGCAAGGTGGCAGTGACGAGATCTCAAGGCTAGCGAGAAAGATGATGATGATGAGTGTTGTGATGAGGTTTGGGCAGCTAAGGGTGGTGGCTCTCTCCCCCCCCCCCCCCCCCGAAAAAAAACAGTAGC
The DNA here is from genome assembly GCA_032173925.1 of Heritiera fomes. Classification (NCBI taxonomy): domain Eukaryota; kingdom Viridiplantae; phylum Streptophyta; class Magnoliopsida; order Malvales; family Malvaceae; genus Heritiera; species Heritiera fomes. The sequence goes on from JAPDPM010000007.1 coordinate 38,526,423, forward strand.
CAAAACTCTTTCTCTTTTCTAGGTTTTCTTTCTAGGGTTGCTCTCTTTTTGGATTCTTCTCTCTTTTATTCTTGATTTTTTTTGGAAAACTTTTATTAATGTTGTGTATCAAATCTCTTGATTCTGATGTTGATTTCCAATTTTGCACAATCTTGGAGTTGACTTATTTGATTTAATTTTCAAAATTTTCCTTCAAATCCTTCCTCAAAATTTTCTGTTGATGCTATCCAAATTCGTTTCATTGATTTCTCATTGACTTACCCTATATTGAGATCTTGATTTTCCTTTCCAAATTTCCCTTCTTTGATCACTTCATTATTTTTTGTTATCTTTTTTTTATTTTTTTCATTTTCTTTTTTTTTTATTTTTTTGTTATTATTTTTTATTTTTATTTTAATAATAAACAAGGTAGTAATACAAAAATGAGATTCATCGTCTACCTAATATTAAAAGACATCGGACAAAATGGGGTGTCTACAGTTGCCCCTCTTTGTACATTTGCTATGAAATAGTAATTGTGCAAAGACATAGACATCCATTTTGTCATCATCCATTTTATTATTTTTCCTTTTTTCAATTTTTTTGTTTTCTTTCTCCTTTTTTCTTGTGGATATTTACTTATTCTAAAAGAAATTGGTTTTCATCATGAAAATGCTCCTTCGACTAAGAAGGCCCTGAAACTTTCAAAATTAAAATTTCTCCTCTTAAAAATGCTCCTTCGACTAGGAAAGCCCTGAAACTTAAAATTCTCTCATCTCTTAAAGGCTCCTTCGACTAGGAAGGCCCTGAAACTTTAAATTCTCATCTCTAAAATGCTCCTTCAACTAGGAAGGCCTTAAAACTTTAAATTCTCTGATCTCTTAAATGCTCCTTCGACTAGGAAGGCCCTGAAACTTTAAAATTTTTCTCATCTCTAAGATGCTCCTTCGGCTAGGAAGGCCCTGAAACTTTAAAATTTCTCATCTCTAAAATGCTCCTTCGACTAGGAAGGCCCCGAAACTTTAAATTCTCTGATCTCTTAAATGCTCCTTCGACTAGGAAGGCCCTGAAACTTTAAAATTTCTCATCTCTAAAATGCTCCTTCGACTAGGAAGGCCCTGAAACTTTAAATTCTCTCATCTCTTAAATGCTCCTTCGACTAGGAAGGCCCTGAAACTTTAAAATTTTCTCATCTCTTAATTGCTCCTTAGACTAGGAAGGCCCTGAAACTTTAAAAATTTCTCACCACTAAAAGTGCCCAATTATGCCCGGAGGTCTTATAGCTTGTACCTAGAGGTTTCAATGAATCATGCCCGGAGGTCTTATAGATTGTACTCGAAGGTTTTAGTGAATCATGCCCGGAGGTCTTACAGGTTGTACCCGGAGGTTTTAATGAATCATGCCCGGAGGTCTTATAGATTGTACTGGAGGTTTCAATAAATCATGCCCGGAGGTCTTATAGATTGTACTCGGAGGTTTCAATGAATCATGCCCCGAGGTCTTAAAGATTGTACCTGGAGGTTCTAATGAATCATGCCCGGAGGTCTTATAGATTGTACCCGGAGGTTCTAATGAATCATGCCCGGAGGTCTTACAGATTGTATCCTGAGGTTATGATCTTATCTCATCATTTCGATTCTATCTTCTAGATTATCTTATCCTTTCAGTTTCTTCTTTTTGTTATTTTCTATCTAAATATCACATTTTTTCATCTCATCATATCCTTCAATCCCTTTTTCATTATCCCATCATATCCATACCTTTTTAGTTTCCTCTTCCTTTCCAAATTTTTAACATTTTTGTTTCAAAACTTCATACCTTTTTCGTCACATCTTATTCCTAATCCTTCTCACATTTTCTGATTTTCTTTTTCTCTTTTTTTTTTAATTTTTCAAAATTTTAGTCATCTAATCTTTCAAAACTTTTTATCCTATCGTCTTAACAAACAGTTTAAAAAATTTTTTAGTGTAAAAATGCATATAGTGAAATATCATGCATGTCATGAATGCAATGCAAATGATAAATAATGCCTTACCAAGTCCCATCATCAATCTACCATATTCCTTTCTTCAAAAATTTGTCATCCTTTAATCTTCTCTCTGCCTTATCATTCAATCTTTCACTGCCTCATCATTCTTCTTTCTTCAAATTTAGCAATCCTAAAATCATTTGCCCCATCATCGTCGTTCATTCAGTCTTCTTATTGCCCTACAATTCTTTTTTCTTTTAGCAATCATCACTCATTCAGTCTTCCCATTGCCCCATCATCATCATTCATTTAGTTTTCTTCTTGCCCCGTAATTCTTATCAACTTAAAATTCATCAATCCAAATCACAACAACAAAATCATCTCAAACTACTTATAAGAACACTTCACCACTTCTCATATTTTCAAGAAAATTTATGCTCTCATAACAACCAAAGATTGCCCCAAGAATGTCTTAAAAACATCATCACCACACTTGATTTCTTTAAGACAAGAACTTGCCCCAATAAAATCACAAAACTCTCATTTTTCACTTCTTCAAGTTTCTTTTTTTTAAAGAAAATTGCCCCACATAATAACTTTCCCAGATAAAATCATTTGACATTTAAATCTCTTAAAAATTGGTGATTACTATTGAGAACAAATAGAATGAGTCACAACTTGGTTTAGCTGAATAAATGTGCTGATTTGGTGCATCAAGGATGTTTGGTTATCAAGAAAGGTTCTATTGATCAATGTCTCTTCATCTTGGCTCACAAATGAAACAAATTCCTTGAAAATCATTATTCCTTTTGTAAAAGTAACTTTCACAGAACACAATCCATTTTAGCATTCTCTTAATTTGTTGATATATGGATTTTAACAAATGTCAAGACTAGCTGTGATAGCTCAAATTTCTGGGCAAGGATTCAATCTTAAATCAAATTTTCAAGGTGATGGTCTTTGAATTTCTCAAAAGGTCTTGACTAAAAGCATCACTCCTCTAGTTTTTCTTCTTCCTTATTATTGCCTTAACATAGTCACAAACAATGGCCTTGAGTTGTTTCAAATTTGCTCTAAACTGCCCTTTCATGGGTTTTCACCCTAGAGCTTCATTCTCTTTTTTCTTCTTCTTTTTTTTTGATTGACTATTCTACCATGCATTTGAGAATTCAAATTTCATTCCAAACTAAATAATGATGATGATTTCTCAAAGAAAAGCTTCTCAATACAAGCATCCATATTTGATCAAAATGGACTTTTAAGCACGTAACGTAGGCCAAGGTTTAGGGTTTTCAAAGAATAGATAAATAGGCCCAAAATAAGTGTTTTCAAGGTTTATCGAACCAAGGATCATTTCTTCGATTGTGAACATCTGTCCTTCCCACTCTTCGAAGCACTTTTCTTTTCTTTTCCAACATTTTATTCTCATTCATTTCTTTTTTTTTCTTCTCTTTTATTTTCACATCTACGTTTTTCATCATTTTTTTCAATTTCTTGTTTTTTTTTTCATATTGATTTCCATCTTCACATATCCTTATTCTCACATTTGCCCTTAATATAGGGCATCATTTTCTTGCATTTGACATAAGACCAATCACCAATACTTATAAAACTCCTCTTATGTATTTGCCTCTCCAGTGTGGAGGGTGATCCTTGGTCAAGGTTCATTTAGAAAGAAATCAATAGGCTCAAGAGGGGTAACAAAAGGATGATTTCATTTCAATAATAGGAATATGAAAGATGACCATTTGTCATATCAAATATTGACACTTCTATTGAAAACCAATCCTCAAGGTGAGAATTTTATTTTGCTTTTGAAATCGTTTGAATATCCCTCATGCATGGTTTCACAATCAATTTTTTCTTTTCTTTTCTTCTTTTCTTTTTTTTTCACTCTCTTTTTTCTTCACTTCTTTTTTTTTTCACAACTCATGCCCAGAATGTATCAACTCAACTTTATGAAGGCCTTATGCAACAATTTTCCTTATCATGGTTTAAAATAGGAAAAAGGATATCAATCAAATTAAGAATGGCCATTAAAAGATGTTGAGGTTATCAAAAGCTTGGCTCTTTCAATCATTTTGCCTCAAGATATAGCAAAAGATGGTTTGAATTAGAAAGTTCAAGTTATGAGAAAGAATCTTGGGTTGATGTGTTTGGGACTCTTAGCTTGGCCTTAACATCTATCAAATTTCCAAATACAAAGTCCTTAAGAGAATGCTTCATGAATTGGTTCTTCAAAACAGTTCAAAAGTTTTGTAAATTCATCAATCATTTCATTGCTCATTACCTTAACGAAGATCATTGACTTCAAAAGTTTACCATGGTAAGCAAAAATGAATGAATTTCAAGCTTGTGTGTCTTTATGGATTCCAAGTTTTCACTGAATCGGAAAGTATACTGGAAATGTAATGACTAGGTCATTCATTCTCAATAACAATCACCAATGTTTTCAAAATTATTTTATTTCATCTACTTGGAAAGAAAAATATGAAAAGCTTTTTAAAACAAACTTGATGCAAATTTCAAGAATCTTGAGAACATCTCACATCCACAAATTATACATAGGAAATTTGGCTTATGAAGAAGCAAACTTCGATTGTTCAATAAGCTCTTGAGTCAAGCCACCACTACTGATGAGTTCTTCAACCTTTCCCTTCAATTGCCTGCACTTTTCTGTTGAATGCCCAATTGCCCCCATGTGATATTCGCATCTACCATTTGGTTCATAACTTTTTACTATTGGGTTTGGAGCTGTTTTCAAAGGCGTAGGCACCAGATACTGGTTCTTTATTAGCAAAGGCAATAGTTTAGAAACTGGAATTGGCAATCTCTCTACACCGTTTCTTCGCCTTCTTGGATTGTTTGGTAGGGCAGAGAGTGATTGAGGACAAAAGTTAGGCTGAAAACCATTTTCAGGAATTGACTGATGAGGATATGGACAAGGGTGGTGGGTTTGTTGCATGTGGTATGGGTGATATGGGGTATAACTTTCATACTGCTCTTCATTAGTCACAGCTTGAACATCTTGACTCTCATCATTAAATGTTGCACTTCTCATTGTATTTGCCCATTCGATCTTCCCGCTTTTTACAGCATATTCGATCATCTCACCAGAGAGTACCATATCTGCAAAGTTTTTGGTGACATTTCCAATCATCCTCTCATAGTATGGAGCCTTAAGTGTATTGACAAATAGAATTGTCGTCTCTTTCTCTATAAGGGGAGGCTGAACCTGAGCAGCAATATCTCGCCATCTCTGAGCATATTCTCTAAAGTTTTCGGTAGCCCTCTTTTCCATATTCTGTAAGAACAATCGATCTGGTGCCATATCCTTTACATGTTGATATTGAACTATGAAGGCCATCGCAAGATCCTTCCATGAATGGATGCGTCTTCTATCTAATTGGACATACCACCTTGCTGCGGACCCAGTAAGGCTATCTTGAAAATAGTGGATTAGCAACTTTTCATTATGAACATGCCCTGCCATTTTTCGACAAAACATCGTAATATGGGCTAATGGGCATTTAGTTCCATCATATTTTTCAAAGTTGGCGACTTTGAATTTCGCGGGTAACACCAAATCAGGAACCAAACCCAATTTCTCCACATCAATGTTTCCATAAGTAGTGCTCCCTTTGATAGCCCTCAGTCTCTCTTCTAACGTATCACACATACGATGCAACCCCTCATGAGAACCTAGTTCAATCGCTTCCCTTCTAAGCCCTTCTTGCTTGATGGGGTCCCCCATTTATGGCTCCACTCTAATGTTAGTGTCTTCATCAACTCCCTTCCCTTTTGCCAAGCTCATCATCATCTCCATCATCTTGGCCATTTGTTCCCTAGACTCTTTTTGGGCCCTGACAATCTCTTGTTGCACCTTTTCTATTCCATCAATTCGTGCCAATTGCTCATTCTCCATTACTCTTTTTTGCAAATAAGTATCGTATGGGTGGCTGACAATTTTGACGACCAAGCTATCTTCTCACCTTTATTACCATAGTCTAAGTCAAGATGCCATGATGTGCACATACAAACCTATGCATGAGATGCATGCTCAATTCATGTATGGCCAAAAATGTCTAAATGTATAGGTGCAATATTCAAATGGACATGTTATGCATCGCAAATTCAAAGGAAAGCCTCATGTGATGAACAGACACATTTCATCTCTTTATTTTCTTTATTTTGATTTTTTTAATATTAAATTTTTTGAAAAGAAAAAAAATTTCCCTCATGTGTCCTAATCCTTGGTTATCTCTACATGATGAGTTGACATGGCTCTAACTTAAGTTGGTCTCTTAGGTTTCTTTATATGCTTGGTTTGGATAAGTAAGAATTCTAAAGGTTCTCAAATTGTTCCTCACTATCGTCCACATAGGACTAGTAAGGCACCCAATCCTCACCCATCATAGGCTACAAACGGAAAGGTTCTATTTGAGTGGGAGTATTTTGCTAGCCATTGCGGAGGTATTACCTCACGAGAGCGTAGGTACTTTACTCCCTCCTAGAAAGGATCGAGCCTGGGTCGAGGGCTTATGTATGCTAATGCAAAGTGATGTGTGTGTATGAAGGAATAATGTTTTATTTAATGTTCATTTCCTATTAAGATCTCTTAAGCAAATTCTGAGATAACCTAAAACTAAGTATTGGCCTGACTCTCTAATGCCCCAGTGGAGTCGCCAAATTGTCATAACGTATTAAGTTTTGGAAAAGAAAACCTAATAGCTAGACACAAAATTATGGAGTCTCCACCAACCATTCTAACTAGGTGTGATTGGTCACCTATTCAAACTATGGGTAAGGACTGGTCTACATCTCAAATTTAGGGTTCGGGAGTACGGTTACGTGTGAGGAAGCATTAGCACCCTCACAACGCCCATCCTAAAATGGTACCATTTAGTTTTAAGTCATCTACTAAATTTGCTTATGTTGATCTTTAATCTCAATATAATTATTATTGAAAAATATTTCTGAGTATCCTCCATTAAGCTGGTGGGGCTACTCAAAAATCTTTCTCACCTCAAGAGTATTCAAGTAGTACTAGGCTCCGTCGTCGGATTCATTTTAATATTTTATGAGAAATTCCTAACTTTGACTCCTTCTACCCAATTTATTCTTACCATTCTATTATTTATTAATTCCTAATTTTATTTGTTTATTTTCGTGCGAAAATGAATATGAATTATTTTTATCAAAGATTCCTTTTAGATCTTCCATTAAGCTAGTGAGACCCAAAAGTAATTTTCTTACCTAAAGATTTCCAAATCATTACTTAAGCGTAAATCTACTTCGAATCTCATCATAGGAACAATCAATATTCACTCTCAATAACTCCTATTTATCATTTTATTGCTCATTACCATTTATTATTCTTATTTTATTATTATAGTTAACGTGAATTATTGAAAATTTTTTATCTTCTTAATTACTTTTAATTTTAATTTTAATTTTAATTTAATATTTTAGATAAAAATCACCTATTCTATAATTAACGAATAAAAATCACTTATTATTGAAAAACTATCTCTAGGCCATCCATTAAGCTGGTGAGACCTTGAAAATAATTTTCCTACCGAGAAAATTTCAAGAAAATCACTTATGCGTAATTCTCTCGATATTTCATCATTGAAGTAATTCATATTCACTTACATTATAATTTTCATATCTAGTCTTTATTCATTCCATTCCTTATTTTGTTACTTATTATTATTTCTATTATCATGGATCATTAATTATCGTTTCTAATTTTTATAACTTATTCTTGTTCCAATTCAATAACAAATCTACTAATTATTCATATTTTAATTTCAAAAAATGAATATAAATTACGTTTTATTGAAAACCCTATTTAGACCTTCCATTGAGCTGGTGAGGCCTCGAATAGAACTTTCTTCTCTAAAAATTTTCAAGAAAATTACTTAAGCATAATTCTCTTGATATTTCATCATTGGAGTAATCGTATTCACTTTTATTATTTTAATATCTAACTTTGGTTATTTCATTTATTTCCCTCCTTATTTGCCATTACTATTTTTATTATATTATTATTAATCATTAACATCTTTCTAATTTTATAACTAATTATTTTTAGTGTTATTTTATAATAAATTTATTTTTATATATATTTTCTTTTAAAATGAATATGAATTATTTGTTATCAAAAATCATGTCTAAACCCTCCATTAAGCTGGTGAGGCCTTGGATAAGATTTTTTTTTTACCTCAAGATCTCTAAAGTACCACTTAAGCGTGATGCCTCTAAAGTTCCATTGTCGGAAGATTCATCTTTTTATTTATCCCTTATTGTAATTTTGTAACTTAAAGATTTAATTATATTTTTCTAAAGAAACTTATTTCCTAAAATTAAACTTCTACAAAAAAAATATCATATAAATTATACAATTACATTATTTAATCAAATCCTAACATATAATAATATCATCATGCGAACAAAATTAACAGACTTCTAGCTCAAATTAATTATCTTACAAGTTTTCATTAATTAAATTTCGGTTTTAATCAACATGCAAATCATACAAATTAAATATACAAGTTATTAACATATAATATTAGTATTTTATAAACAATTTATAAGCAATTTATTAGCTTAGATAATCATACAAATTCATATTAATTCAATCTTATTATCAAATCAAGTTTGTGATGAGGTTTGGGCAGCTAAGGGTGGTAGCTCTCTCCCCCCCTCCCCCGAAAAAAAACAGTAGCCAAAACTCTTTCTCTTTTCTAGGTTTTCTTTCTAGGGTTTCTCTCTTTTAGGATTCTTCTCTCTTTTATTCTTGATTTTTTTTTGGAAAACCTTTATTAATGTTGTGTATCAAATCTCTTGATTCTGATGTTGATTTCCAATTTTGCACAATCTTGGAGTTGACTTATTTGATTTAATTTCCAAAATTTTCCTTCAAATCCTTCCTCAAAATTTTCTGTTGATGCTATCCAAATTCGTTTCATTGATTTCTCATTGGCTTACCCTATATTGAGATCTTGATTTTCCTTTCCAAATTTCCCTTCTTTGATCACTTCATTATTTTTTGTTATCTTTTTTTTTATTTTTTTCATTTTCTTTTCTTTTTTTATTTTTTTGTTATTATTTTTTTTTTTTTTATTTTAATAATAAACAAGGTAGTAATACAAAAATTAGATTCATCGTCTACCTAATATTAAAAGACCTCGGACAAAATGGGGTGTCTACACATACTAATTAATTCCTTAAATCATATCATGCAAATCATGTCATGGCATTATTTAAATTATACAGATTAATTCCGAAAATCATGTTGCATAAATCATATCATACCAATTAAATTACACAAATCAAATGATATTATATAATCAAATCTCCTACTTTGTTAATCGATTATCTAATTAATTATCTAATCAAATAAAAAAATTGGTTAAATCAATTATCTAATTAGGTACCAACTTAAATAAATATTAAATATCCAATAAATAAAACAAATAAAATAATCTTGATACCTTTCTTCTTCACGTGCACCTCGCCTCTCTTGCCTTTCTTGTCTTCACGTTGTAGTAGCAGCAGCACAATAATAACATAGCTGTAAGGCTCGATGCAGTGGCGTGTAGCTTTAACTTGATGTGCAAGACAGTAGCGTGAAGCTGTAGGCAATCGGTTTAGCCAGAAACGGGACTGGACAAATCGGCTGTTACAGGGGAGCAGTGACGGCTGGACAGAGAAGGGAAGGAGCAGCAGCTAATGGGCTTCGATCCTACTTTCTTAGCAACAGCAGGTAGCACACGATGGTAATGCAGTAGAGGCGGGCTGATGCAGGGGTTACAGTGATGCAGAGACGCAATGAAGAATAGCAGGTAGCGGCGCAACTAAGCAGTGGCGATCGGGAGTAACGAAAATGATGGTGATGAAGATGTGTTGCCCGGGCTGGAACAAGAAGATGAAGCCGAGAATAGGGTGGAGACCAAGAGGTGTTTTGTGCAATGCTGAGAAGTGGCTTGAAGGTGTTGAGGCTTTGGTGAAGATGACGATCAAGATGAAACAAATGGTGACCGTGCAAGGAATGAGTGAAGATGGCAAAAAAAAAACGAGGATAGTCGGGGAGGGAGATTATAATGGTCCGACAAGCTAGGTTGAAAGATGATGAATAATGGCTGTGTCAAGGGGCCTCCCTTAGGTTTTTTTTTTAGGTTTTTTTTTTCTCTAAGGTTTTCTCTAGGGTTTCTCCTTTTCTCCTCTCCCTCCACCTTTGGGTTAACCGTGGCTCCCTCTTTTATATCTTTTTTATCATCATATTTTTTTTAAAGGAAAATAAATCAAAGGCCCTTTATTGATCCCATGATCATGGGATTCTTCCATTTATTTTCTTTGACTTTCTTTTTTTAAATTTATTTCCATTTCATTTTTTTATTTCTGGTAATCAATCTTCAGATTTTATTTCACTGTGATTATTTCTTTTATTATTACTATCTTTCTTATGGCAACAAATTTCTTTTATTTTTGGCAACAATATCAACTTTAGTCAACTCTTGAAGGTGTGAATTTTGCATTTGCTTCACATGAGATTTTCAAATTTGAAATTTTTAATTTTAGAGTTTGCATGGGATGCATGGGGTTCCAACTTAAGATTTGACCAAAATTGATTTTTTTTATCATTTTTTTATTTTTTTTGATTTTTTTTTAATTTAAAAAAATTGTTCGGACAAAATTAGGTGTCTACAAAGATGCTTGTGCCATTGTAGGTTATTCATTTTCTCTTGGTTGAACCTAATCACTGTCATCAAAAGATGCTATCAATCTTTTGGAGTGTTCTGATTACATAATTTAGATCATTCAGTCAGAGGTCTCATATGCTCACTAGATGTTTGATGTAATGTCTCCCAGTTGTAATGCCTTTGTTTCCTCTGTATCCGGGATGTATGCTGCACATTTAGCAGCAAAAGGTCATGTTCCTTGTACATATCTGGACTATGTTTCCAGTCCATTTAATAAAATTTTAACTCTTCTTTAAAAAAAAAAACACCCACCCATTCATCGTTGACTCTTTGTGGTGGGTCAATTCTGCTACACGTGCACTATCCTCGCCATGGAGAAGACCCCGTGGGAATATTTCTTGGGTTCCTCCTCCGCTAGGAACTCTCAAACTGAACGTTATGGATCCGCCTCAGGGAAACCAGGACCAGCTGGCTGCGGGGGGTACTTAGAAACAATAACAGCCATGTTCTCGCTTTCTTCTCCGGTCCTTTGGGTTCCCTTGATTCAAACATTGCAGAGTTACTAGCGATTAAAATGGCCTCGACCTGGTTGTTAAATCTGGGAGAACCTCATCCATTTCACTAATCATCGAATCTGACTCTTAGGTGGCAACTTGCTGGTGTAAAAATGCATCCAAAAGACCATGGAAATTTTGGTCCATTTTCTGTGATATTGACTACATGGTTCTCTCGATTGGTGATGTCTCCTTCTCCAAAGTGTCCGGAGTTGCGAACGGAATGGTCGATTCCCCTGCAAAATCTGGAGTTCACAGGGATGATTTTTTCTAGGCCGGGTGATAAATGTAGTCTAATGCGCAGCTTCCTTTTTGGTTTACACTCCCTGCTTTTGTAGCCCCTATTTTCTACTTGCTTTCATGCGGTGTTGTTTTCATGGAAAAGTCACTCTTCCCTGACTTCCTTTATTCCATCGATGAAATTGATTCTTGCTTATCAAAAAAAAAACCCTAATTTTCACCCACGGGCATAGTTCGGTCTCCTATCTCAGTGATTTAGGACATAGGTGTTACCATGAGATTCTTGTACATGATAATCTCCTTTTTGCACTTTATTTATCTTGATGATTGTCAAACAATGATTCGGATATAATGTTTCACTTAGTCATTAAGTTCTTTTAACATGATTGATTTGTTGAGTACACAACATTTGCATTTATAGGTTCATCAATTTTTTTTTCGTATCCAATGTGAAATTGAAATATCTTAATAACTTGGACAAGCTACATTTTCTGTCTTCTCCTTGGACATTATGTATTGCCTAGAATCAAGATCCCAATGAATGCTTCCTTTTGAAGTGAAACCATGCAATTTTTTTTGGCGAAAAAACCTTGCATTTCTTTTACTATAAACCTGAGCGGAACAGTGAGAAAAGTGGAAGAGCAAATCAACAAAAGTTTTCAGTCGCTTCAGCATAGTAAACCCTGTTCTTGGTTTTTGCTTTCCATGACCTTGACATAAGTTAATCTTCCACTTCTGATCTAGGTTTTGTGAACTTAAACCTGCTCAAAATCTTCCTTGCTCAGCTTGGAAGCTGGGTTCCGCTCCAACAGGGCTTCTGTAACAGTCAAATGTTGCTTTGAATCTTTGATACTATCGAGCATGCTAGCAAGCATCAAGAGCCACCCTCATAGACTCTTTCTCTTCCAAAGATGTCAGGTCTTTCATCAGCATTCCACAATTACAAATAGCAGTACACTTTATAGCCCCAAATCACGCAACTCAATTTACAAAATTCCCGTATCGTGAGGTAAATTTACTAAAATTTTTTAAATTCAGGTGCCTGTACCACTAAGATTACAATATTTCTTGCACCCAATAATTAAGGGCATAAAGTGTAAGATCCGATTCTACACTACTGTAGAGTCTAATTTCATAAAAATGATAATGGAAATGAAATAAATAAGGAATATTGATTTTCACATGGGTGGAAAAGCTCTTTTATTTGAGATATGAACGGAGTAATTTATGTGAAATACCTGACGAGCGAGTACTAAATGGAAGAGCTCGCCAACGGGCGAACACAGGTGACCGCCAATTGAGGATAACTAGTGTCTGATGGCCATACTGGCGAATAGGTGTGTCCGCCAGTGAATCAGAACAAGGTTGGTGAGTTGAGCCATACTAGGTGATCGCCCTATGTGACGAGGAATCTGGATTCAATGGCTTATTGGCGAATATGTGGGTTCGCCAAGACTGTGGATAGATGATTTCTGTGTGTGGCAAGGGCTGTGATCACCTAAGGTATGTATTGGGCGAGTAAGGTGATCGCCCATATATAAGTGAAGATGATAGATTAGTTGGCGAGAAAGGCAATAGCTACTCGCCAAATCACAATGTGGTTGCCAAGAAGAGGGAAATTCTTGTAATCACCAAATCTCAAGGTTGACGAACTGAAATAGAGATTGGCGAACTGGAGTGACACTTGTGGACAAAGTGAAAATAGATTTAAAACCAATTGGCAGCCAAAATTGACTTGTAAGTCGTACGGTTGAAGACAATTAATGGAGAAGATGTTGAAGTCAGTAAGGAACTTATCCTTATTGGTTGAAGAGTAAAACAAAGTCAGTAGCAGGAGAAAAAGTCGTGTGGAAGGAGGACTTTCACGCCATTTGTGCTGCAGTTTTCTTCATACATTAAATGCATGAAAGACGTGGAAATGATGAAAGAAACAGGATAAGGGACAGGCGGAAGCTTTGGATTGGTTTAGCATGGCTATATAAGAGGAAATGCTGGAGGAAAACTCATTTTGGCAAACTTCATCTTCTTCACGAGAGCTATGCAACTGCCAGTTTATGCTTTGATTTCCTTCCACTTCTGCCATGCCCGATTTACTATATTTCATCCATCCCTTGGCTAAACATGTAAACCACCTTGCAAACCTTTCCTCCTTAGTTGGATGAGCTAAAAGAATAAGCAAAGGAAGGCCAACATGAGATGGAAAGCAATCTGTCCTGGAAGTGCAGTTGGTTGAGGTGAGTTTCATATTTCTGAGATGTTCTTGATATTCAATGGTAGACTTATATATTTACAACATAGAACACAACCTTGTTTTAGTTAGATCTTTAGAGAATATGGAAACAAGGAAAGTAATGGAATAAGTGACGACAATGGCGACTACAGTGATCGCCCATGTTGAAAGTTAGTAATCGCCAATGAGGCGAGTAGATAATAAGGAACTCGCCAAGGTAAAGTCTGTATTCAAAGGGGCGAGAACGCCCGATTCTAGTGAAGTGAATTAATGGGCGAACTCAAATGCAAGAGGCATTGGGCGAATAGGATTGTGGGCGAACTCCCACAATTAAGCCAATGTAGGCCCGGCGAGTTGAATGTTGGGCGAGCTAACAAATGTATGGCAAGTAATGGCAGGCGAGCTCACATGTGTAAGCTATTTGGTTAATGGCGAGCTCGGTCAGGCGAGCGGGTTAGAGCTCTGTTGGGCGAGTAGTAATTTGTTTTATCTTAATCTCGCCAAGTGATAATAGAATTTATAAATTATTTGCAGCCGAGAATTATGGACTCGGTGAATGCGATTTGGAAGGCGAGAAGGAAGCAAAACTTCGTTGAACCAGGTAAGGGAGATGTGTGTGAAGTGATGCATGTCCTGTGGAGTAAATTTTATGAAAAATTTTAAGTTAAATGTTTTGTTTTCTGACATGCATTGTTTGAGGAATTTATTTGATATTGGGCGAGCTACTAAGCCGACCCTTATGATATTTCTAAACCAATTGGTACTGGCGGGCGAACAACCCTTGATTTAATAAAAGGCGGGCGAGCCATTTGGGCGAACCCTTTTATATTTTATTTGGGGCGGGCGACCCCTAAGTTGAGAAAGTTGTTGGCGAGCCACTGAGGGCGAGCCAGTTTTATTTCATGTTTTAAAAGAATGGATTCTCGGGCGAATACATGTTCACCCCGTTTGGAGTTGACCATGGGCGAGTTGGACTGCCGAGCTGGCCATGGTGAACAGATTTTGATGGTGTTTTCTTAAGGAAAAATGAGCGATTTTAATATCTTTGAAAATAGAAATATAAACCCTTTTGGGCAATTGACTAATGGGAGAGCCATTGAGGGCGAGCCAGTTTTGCTTTCTGATTTTAAAAGCAAAGTTGGGCGGGCGAACATAGGTTCACCGCATTGGGCGAGCTGCCATGGGCGAACCGTTTTAGGTGAGCAGACCATGGGCGAGCAGGTTTTAAAGGTTGATATTTTTGAAAGGTTGTCGAGGTGTTTTGTAAATAGAAGCCTAAACCTTTTGGGGAAATCAAATCATTTTGAGTAAATGATAATCTGGGTGAATGATAATTCCATAAAGGTTTTTCATGTGATATGAAAGTGATTTTGAGACTTTAGGCCCTGAATTCATGCATTATTATTTATGTAGTTGCGTGACCCACCTGGGGCGGTGGCTCGGTCAATGGACCAACAAGTGCACCTTAGGGCGTCACAGGGCTGATTGACCCGCCAAGTCATCAGTGGTCTCGAGGTCACTTGGCAAGTGGACCCGAGGACCACTATAGATTATGGTCATAGATCTGAGATAGCCGTGAGGGGCGATGGCCTACGGGTGCACCCCAAAAGCGGCAGATTCCGTTCTCGCAAGGGGGAGGGGGAACGATGATAGCATGATTTATTTGTTGCCTAGTCTCAACTTACCAATTTCTGTTTACTGTAAGGATTTGTTGAAATCCTATATAATGTTTACTACATTTTAAAGTAAACTGTTTAGCCAATGATTTGAATGGTGTTTTAAGAGAGTTGTTTACTATATATTCACTGTCTTTTCTACTGGGTAATTGTTAAGAAAAGAATAAATGCGTTGTGATATATAGTTTTGCTTTATTTAAAGCAGCATATGTTTCCTTTACTGAGCGTATGAATCGCTCACCCCTTTGTTTTAACTCCACAGATAAGAAGTACACGGAGTTGAGAGAATCAGCTCTCAGATGAGTATAGCTATGCTTAAAGCACTAAGGCATGGTACGTTAAATGTGACAGGTACAGTCTCTCTCTTTTACAATTCAGACATATGTATACAGTACTACCTTAGTGAAATAAAGGTTAATAGGGGATGTCAGATGTAAGGAATAATGAAAAGAAATTACATATTCCATAATTAATAGATAAATGTTTATCATTTATCACTGTTACTGTTGAATGTTAATGGCATCGTAGACAGCCCAACAGGTAGAGTTGTATGGAAATACGTGAAAAATGTGGTAACGGGATGTTTCAGATATAATGGTATCAGAGCTTGGGTTGGTCTTTAGCATGAAAAGTGTTGAAAAAGGTTAAACATCCCCTGTAGTACTGTATAGTCTGAATGTATAGAGGAGTCAAATGACTGTGGAGTGAGTTAGTTGTTGAAATATGGTGAAAGCCGATGAATTATGGGTTACAAATAGAGATTATAATCCGGGAATTTTGCATGAGATAGGCGATCTTATCTTCATAATGTCAGATCTATTTGGTAAGGTACAGTGAGGAAACTCGGTGAGGGCCCCACCAGGACTTCTCTGTCCATATCGAACTAGATCCCGAATTGATGATATTGAGACGAAAAGGGATAATATTAGCATATAAGCCCTAAGATCGCGTGTTTGGAATTATATTGATGGGAGAAAATTAAAGGGGAATTTATGAATATACCACTATATTGACATGTTTTCTTTCAAAGTCATAAGTGAGTGAATGGATTTAAAATAGAAATTGATGGTGAAATAGTATGAGTATTTGATGGTATAAATGATGATTTCTACTGTAGACACCACTGATATATTGATAAGTTAGGTAACCCAGAGTACAAGCTATGAGAGGTCGCGAGATAGTCAACCCTGTTGTGGATTTTAGGGTCTGAATTTAAAAGGTGAATTGTGTGAGAAATGATGTAAAATCGATTATGATAATACTGGTTATATATATACTCCTTATGTTTTAGGAGAATGGATATTAGTAGTGACTTGACATTTGAGGCAGTCAAGTGTTTGAGTCTGTGGATGAGAAAGAAAACTATGAGATGGGCGAACTCGAGCACGGTTGGAAGAACCGGGCATCGAGGTGATCGCCAAAGAGGACAGTATGGATGAGTAGCGTTGTCACAACAATCGTTGTCGATGGGCTCAAAAAGGGGATTGCCATAGCCGGTTGGGCTGGTCCGCTACGATATCCATAGAACCGTGATATGATGAGATTTATGAGAAATACTCGATAGGCGAGAACTACATTGGGATAGCTCGCCAATGGGCGTGCAAATGTATAATCGCCAATGGTGTGGGCGAGTTAGATGATGGCGAGAACTAACATGAGTCCGCCAATATAACATGAATTGCTGAAGTGGACGAGGATCCTGATCGCCCAAATAATTTTAGTGATGATCGCCCAAAGAGTATGGTGAGTAATCTGATCAACAAATTATGGTGTGAATCAAAACAATGTGGCGAGAAGAGCGATCGACAACGATATGATATGAATCAAAGCAATGTGGCGAATGGAACAATAGCTGTAATCGCCAAGAAAATGAAATGTCTCGTATTTGCCAAATGATAAAGTTGGCATCGAGATTTAGTTGACAAGCTTAGAGGTTGGTGAATTGAAATAGAAATTGTTTGTAAGCTCTTACCAGTGAATCAGTAGAGCTTGAGAAATTACCCGAGAGATTGATGAGTAAAGAACTAAACTGGTTTGTTATAACTGGTGAAAACGAAAATTTTATCGTTTTGAAAACAATGGGATTAGTACTCTCTACAGTTGCTTCTAGGTTCCGGAACAAGTATGGTATTCTAAAATACCTATCATATTCTATCTGGATCCCTAGCCGACTGTAGTATCCTTCCTATTTGTGTGCCTAGAGCCAACTAGGATGATTTTAAAGAGAATAAATATGTATATTGATATCAGCAATATTATTGAATAAGGTATGGAAAACCTTATTGTTAAGTCAGTGACCATTGGTTTCAATTGAAATATATATATTAGAGACGTGAGGTCTCAATTGATTAAGCAGACATTAAAATTGTCTGAGTAAAAGATTTTACTACTTAAGTGAGGTTAAAGTGTGCTTATTGGGGTATAAAATTTATGAGTTTTACCCATATAGCACAAATGAATTGTTGAAGAGTTTGTGGAATTTGCTACTTTATTGATTCAATACTTAATTGGGAGGAAATAGAAGTGAATGGGTATGTATGAATATAGTATTCGAAATGGTTACGAGATAGTAACAGTAAAGTACTATATTAAGTGGGAAAATAATTGTGGTGATGAATGTAAAAGAATGAAATTGTCTTGAGAAGACAAGTCATATGATGACTAGGGAACACAAGTTATGAGGTAGTTCCCAAGTATATGAATAAATGTGATTTCCTCTAATCATTATGTAGTTATGGTTGGAATTAATGACAAGCCAGAATTAAAAAGATGAAATTGTCATACTCAGAGGAGCAGATACAAGAAGTACTGCTAATCCTGAAAAAGGATATACATATGTGTATATTTGTACATATTGGGAATGTGAAATTGTATAATTAAAGTGGTGATGAAATCTGAATGATAATAAATTTAAATTTCAGAAATTGATGTAAGGAAAAGTATATTCTCCAAGTAGTAACATTACATGTACTAGGAGAATAAGAGATGGAATGATCACTTGAGATAAGAGAAGTGATCGAGGGGAAAATGATTACCTGAGACGTAATCGGTGGCTAATATTAAGGTCTGCAAAAGAAAAGCAGTCCTAGATTAATCATGAAACAATCACTGTGAGGTGGTGAAGAATCCGAAAGAACCATGATGTTATAGAAGTGATTATGGATTGAGTAACCAAATTATTTCACTTCTTCATCATCAGGTTTCGGGATATAATGAGTGCCTTAGTCGATATACATTGGTGAAACAGAGAGAACGTATGTGCAGTTCCAGTGAGTGGGTACTTGTGATAGGGATCCCTGATTCGCTATATGCTTTGAGAGAATAGCAAGAGGCTTTGGGATTCCAAATTTTTACTGTTAGCACCGCCTCAGATTGATATAGATATCCGAGCGCATTGTGTGGACGCTCCGGGATATATTGAGAGCGAGTGCGTGGTATTTTAGAGACTACTGGGACAATTACATACTAATGATTAAAATTATCTACATGATAGTCACCAAATTATAATCGACTAGCACTGAATGAGATGATAAGTGAAAAATAGTATAGATGAGTTACTAACTCTCAAGGATGATAAAAGACTTGAGGGAGTGTAAATTGGTTTTGAGAGAAGACGCCCGAGATTCTTCAGGACCTTGAGAAAATTTGGGATGGGCGACCCACGAGTGGGGTGATCGCTCAACACCGGATAACATGTTGTGAGATGTGGGCGAACTAGGTGGTCGCCAACTCACTTGAGAGAATAATCCTAGAGCGTGGAAGAGCGCCAAAGGGATGATTATTGATGGCCTGAAGAGACGGGCAGTACTCTTAGAGACAATGAGGAGTATAAAGAGATATTCGTGGTCTCATATTGGAGACGAGAATAAATAAAAGTTGAGAAGGTGATAAGGAAGAAAAATACCTATATTAGAGGTACTTCCTATACTCAGTGAAAATTGAAAAGAGTAAAATGCTATCTGGATAGTTGTGGATATATTGAGTAAGTCTGCTCATTCCTTGATTATGGAATTTGTTGAGCTAATTAATGCCGCGGTCGGATTATATGTCAAGGAAATGGTGATGTTTTACAGTATTCCAATGAGCATTATAGTTGATAGGGAGTCCCGCTTCGTATCTCAGTGTTGAGAGAGATTACAGGAAGCTATGGTATCCCGATTGAGTTTTGCACCGCAGATTATCTGCAGACTGAGAGACAGTCCGAGCGTATGATATGGACGCTCGAGGATATGGTGTGATTGTGTGCAGTTGATTTTATAAGCTCCTGGGATAATCCTCTACCCTGGCAGAGTTTGGTTACGATAATGGCCACAAGAGAGTATAGGCATAGCATTTGAAAGGAATTATTTAGCAGACGATATAATCCACGATAGCATGCGAAATGGGAGACCGAAAATTATTTTCGACTTGGTCGAACAGACTTCTTGAGATATACAAGAGGTTATGTATATTAAGGTGTTACCATTGGGATGCATAATGAGAGGGAAATTGAGTTCCCGATGCATTGGATCGTCGGAGATCTTAGATCATGTGAAAGACGTGCACTACCTCTCGAGTTGTCAGGAGTGCATAATGTATTTCATGTCTCATGAATGAGAAAGTACTATCCATATACTTCTCACGTGATTCGAAATGAGTCCTAGAGATTAGAGAGGACAGGAATTACATTGAGAAATCGGTACAGATTTTGGATAAGAAGAATAAAGTGTAGTGATAAAGTATTATGATCTAAGATTTATTCTTTGATTGATGCTCTGGCAGTATGAGGCTACTTGAGAATTAGAATGCCTTATGTGTAAGAAATATACACAGCTTTCACACTGATAGATCTGGTTGAAATTTGGAGGACCAAATTTCTTAAGGTGGGGAGAAAATGTAAGATCCGATTCTACACTACTGTAGAGTCTAATTTCATAAAAGTGATCATGGAAATGAAATAAATAAGGAATATTGATTTTCACTTGGGTGGAAAAGCTCTTTTATTTGAGATATGAACGGAGTAATTTATGTGAAATACCTGACGGGCGAGTACTAAATGGAAGAGCTCGCCAACGGGCAAACACAGGTGACCGCCAATTGATGATAACTAGTGTCTGATGGCCATACTGGCGAATAGGTGTGTCCGCCAGTGAATCAGAACAAGGTTGGCGAGTTGAGCCATACTAGGTGATCGCCCTATGTGACGAGGAATCTGATCGCACAAGGAATGAGTAGGGCGAGTAGGATTCAATGGCTTATTGGCGAATATGTGGGTTCATCAAGATTGTGGATAGATGATTTCCGTGTGTGGCGAGGGCTGTGATCACCCAAGGTATGTATTGGGTGAGTAAGGTGATCGCCCATATATAAGTGAAGATGATAGATTAGTTGGCGAGAAAGGCAATTGCTACTCGCCAAATCACAATGTGGTTGCCAAGAAAAGGGAAATTCTCGTAATCACCAAATCTCAAGGTTGACGAACTGAAATAGAGATTGGCGAACTGGAGTGACACTTGTGGACAAAGTGAAAATAGATTTAAAACCAATTGGCAGCCAAAATTGACTTGTAAGTCGTACGGTTGAAGACAATTAATGGAGAAGATGTTGAAGTCAGTAAGGAACTTATCCTTATTGGTTGAAGAGTAAAACAAAGTCAGTAGCAGGAGAAAAAGTCGTGTGGAAGGAGGACTTTCACGCCATTTGTGCTGCAGTTTTCTTCATACATTAAATGCATGAAAGACATGGAAATGATGAAAGAAACAGGATAAGGGACAGGCGAAAGCTTTGGATTGGTTTAGCATGGCTATATAAGAGGAAATGCTGGAGGAAATGCTGGAGGAAATGCTGGAGGAAAACTCATTTTGGCAAACTTCATCTTCTTCACGAGAGCTATGCAACTGCCAGTTTATGCTCTGATTTCCTTCCACTTCTGCCATACCCGATTTACTATATTTCATCCATCCGTTGGCTAAACATGTAAACCACCTTGCAAACCTTTCCTCCTTAGTTGGATGAGCTAAAAGAATAAGCAAAGGAAGGCCAACATGAGATGGAAAGCAATCTGTCCTGGAAGTGCAGTTGGTTGAGGTGAGTTTCATATTTCTGAGATGTTCTTGATATTCAATGGTAGACTTATATATTTACAACATAGAACACAACCTTGTTTTAGTTAGATCTTTAGAGAATATGGAAACAAGGAAAGTAATGGAATAAGTGACGACAATGGCGACTACAGTGATCGCCCATGTTGAAAGTTAGTAATTGCCAATGAGGCGAGTAGATAATAAGAAACTCGCCAAGGTAAAGTCTATATTCAAAGGGGCGAGAACGCCCAATTCTAGTGAAGTGAATTAATGGGTGAGCTCAAATGCAAAAGGCATTGGGCGAATAGGATTGTGGGCGAACTCCCACAATTAAGCCAATGTAGGCCCGACGAGTTGAATGTTGGGCGAGTTAACAAATGTATGGCAAGTAATGGCGGGCGAGCTCACACGTGTAAGCCATTTGGTTCATGGCGAGCTCGGTCGGGCGAGCGGGTTAGAGCTCTGTTGGGCGAGTAGTAATTTGTTTTATCTTAATCTCGCCAAGTGATAATAGAATTTATAAATTATTTGCAGCTGGGAATTATGGACTCAGTGAATGCGATTTGGAAGGCGAGAAGGAAGCAAAACTTCGTTGAACCAAGTAAGGGAGATGTGTGTGAAGTGATGCATGTCCTGTGGAGTAAATTTTATGAAAAATATTAAGTTAAATGTTTTGTTTTCTGACATGCATTGTTTGAGGAATTTATTTGATATTGGGCGAGCTACTAAGCCGACCCTTATGATATTTCTAAACCAATTGGTACTGGCGGGCGAACAACCCTTGATTTAATAAAAGGCGGGCGAGCCATTTGGGCGAACCCTTTTATATTTTATTTGGGGCGGGCGACCCCTAAGTTGAGAAAGTTGTTGGCGAGCCACTGAGGGCGAGTCAGTTTTATTTCATGTTTTAAAAGAATGGATTCTCGGGCGAATACATGTTCACCCCGTTTGGAGTTGACCATGGGCGAGCTGGACTGGCGAGCTGGCCATGGTGAACAGATTTTGATGGTGTTTTCTTAAGGAAAAATGAGCGATTTTAATATCTTTGAAAATAGAAATATAAACCCTTTTGGGCAATTGACTAATGGGCGAGCCATTGAGGGCGAACCAATTTTGCTTTCTGATTTTAAAAGCAAAGTTGGGCGGGCGAACACAGGTTCACCGCATTGGGCGAGCTACATGGGCGAACCGTTTTAGGTGAGCAGACCATGGGCGAGCAGGTTTTAAAGGTTGATATTTTTGAAAGGTTGTCGAGGTGTTTTGTAAATAGAAGCCTAAACCTTTTTGGGAAATCAAATCATTTTGAGTAAATGATAATCTGGGTGAATGATAATTCCATAAAGGTTTTTCATGTGATATGAAAGTGATTTTGAGATTTTAGGCCCTGAATTCATGCATTATTATTCATGTAGTTGCGTGACCCACTTGGGGCGGTGGCTCGGTTAATGGACCAACGAGTGCACCTCAGGGCGTCACAGGGCTGATGGACTAGCCAAGTCATCAGCGGTCTCGAGGTCACTTGGCAAGTGGACCCGAGGACCACTATAGATTATAGCCATAAATCTGAGATAGCCGTGAGGGGCGATGGCCTACGGGTGCACCCCAAAAGCGGCAGATTCCGTTCTCGCAAGGGGGAGGGGGAACGATGATAGCATGATTTATTTGTTGCTTAGTCTCAACTTACCAATTTCTGTTTACTGTAAGGATTTGTTGAAATCCTATATAATGTTTTCTACATTTTAAAGTAAACTGTTTAGCCAGTGATTTGAATGGTGTTTTAAGAGAGTTGTTTACTATATATTCACTGTCTTTTCTACTAGGTTATTGTTAAGAAAAGAATAAATGCATTGTGATATATAGTTTTGCTTTATTTAAAGCAGCATATGTTTCCTTTACTGAGCGTATGAATCACTCACCCCTTTGTTTTAACTCCACAGATAAGAAGTACACGGAGTTGAGAGAATCAGCTCTCAGATGAGTATAGCTATGCTTAAAGCACTAAGGCATGGTATGTTAAATGTGACAGGTACAGTCTCTTCTCTTTTACAATTCAGACATATGTATACAGTACTACCTTAGTGAAATAAAGGTTAATAGGGGATGTCAGATGTAAGGAATAATGAAAAGAAATTACATATTCCATAATTAATAGATAAATG
The DNA here is from genome assembly GCA_032173925.1 of Heritiera fomes. Classification (NCBI taxonomy): domain Eukaryota; kingdom Viridiplantae; phylum Streptophyta; class Magnoliopsida; order Malvales; family Malvaceae; genus Heritiera; species Heritiera fomes. The sequence continues at coordinate 38,550,000 of JAPDPM010000007.1, forward strand.
TTTATCATTTATCACTGTTACTGTTGAATGTTAATGGCATCGTAGACAGCCCAACCGGTAAAGTTGTATGGAAATACGTGAAAAATGTGGTAACGGTGTGACGTCCTCGTCACTAACCAAATAACAACTAATTAACTTCAAATAACAAATAAATCGACTAGTTTATCCGATGTCAATCTCCCTTACTCTTATACTTTAGGCATTTCTATCAGAGTATAATATTCATTTTCACATGCATAAAATTTTTCATTTATAAACATGTGCCATATACATCAGGATCTCAAATATTCATACACCCTAATCCCCAACATATACAAAACTGTAGTATTGTACTGTACATTAACCGAAGTAACGGCCGACTAAATATACCTTCAAAGGATAAATAGGAAGCGTGCCTCGAAGGTATCTCAAAAATCCCGATATGAGCTCCTCTATCCGGAGCGGAATTACTTCAAGTAATCTGTATGAAAAATAGTTTGTAAAGGAGTGAGTTTACGCTCAGTAAGAAACTTATGTAAAAGAGCGTACTATATCACTATATGCAGTTTTCCTGCTTGGCTCTATAATGTCATGTAAAATCATTATAAAGCATAATGCTTATATTTCTTTCGCAAATATCAATTACAAGTAAATCATGCTTTCAAATATTTCCACGGATCTCAAATCACGTGAAATCAAGTAGGCAAATATAATTATTTTCAAATAGATGGGAGACAATTTATATCAAATAGATTCATGCACCAAGTAATTTCTCATCATGGATACCGCAAATATATCCCGTAAGGGATAATCCATAGAGATAATGGATACAGCAAATATATCCCATAAGGGATAATCCAATATGAGGATCTCATGAGGATACCACAAATATATCCCATAAGGGATAATCCTGAGAGATATCAAATAAATGGCGTACCCACGTATGGGCCAGGGATCCTCCCCAAAGCCGAATCAAATAAAAGACTCATGGCCATTGTCTATAGCCCACAGTTTCACTAGTCAGGTGCCATACCGCGGGTCTGAGGGCTGGACTAGAGCTCCTCAGTCAAGTACAAGTAACAATTAATGTGCATGCTCTTTTGAGAGATTCATAGTCTACAAAAACCTTATTCATTTAGGTTTTAAACAAATACAAATATCTTTTCTTGAAATAGGTTTTCAAAACCTTTCTTTCAAATAGTCGACTGGTCATATATAGCAGTCGACTGCTACCACATGTTTTGCCTTATTGAATTTCTTTCCCTTTTTGAAATTCAATTATTATATTTTTCAAAATACAAATAGGGCAGTCGACTGGCCCCAAATGGCAGTCGATTGGTTTTGAAACAGAATGTTTCCCGAGAATTAGCAGTCGACTGGCCCCCTTGGCAGTCGGCTGGTTTTGAAATAGAATGCTTCTGGACAAATAGCAGTCGACTGGCTCCCCTGGCAGTCGACTGGTTTGAAACAGAATGGTTTTTGGAAAATGGCAGTCGACTGGCTCCCATGGCAGTCGACTGGTTTGCATCGATTTTCAAAAAACGGCGTTTTAGATGTCTCTAGGCAGTCGGCTGCTACTTAAGGCAGTCGGCTGCTCCTAACCTAATTGGTACTAGGAAACAAGTCCGAAAATGTCATTTTCCTACAAAGAAATAGTTGGTACTTCTCTCCAAATCACATCAAAACATACTAAAACATGCGGACATAGTCACCCTACGTCCGTTACATAAATTCCTTACCTCAATTAGCAATTAATCCACAAGTTGGTTGCACCAACACTTGTCCTTTTTCACTTCTTCAAGCTGTAAATATCATGACAATTAAAACTTAATAACTATACTAGACCAACTCTATACAACTCCAAACCCTCAATAAAATCAACTAAAACCATTTAACTCTCTTACCTTTGCAATTCACCAAAAATTCAGGATTTTAGATCTCCTTACTTACTTGGATTCAACCTTTCATATTAAAGGCATAGGTTAGGCTATCGATAAGGGTCGTTTTTCTTTAGAGAAGCTTAACGAATCGATGGCCTGAAATGGTGGTTTGTCAAGGTGAGAATTTGAACACTTAGAAGAAAATATGGAAGCAACGAGAGGGAGAAGGAGATGGGCTGCCGACCTTAGCTGGTAGAGATGATGATGAGTCATGCAATTCCATTAAATGCTATTTATTTCATTGATTCATCTCAGCCCATAACCATTAAATGCTTTGACCTTTTGACCATTCAATTGCCTTAATTCTCTTTATGTCCCATGCATCATATATAATTTCAGAAATTCATATTCATTCCATTAATTCAAGTTGAAAAACTGTACAAGTATGAGAAAATTGCAGAAAATTGGGGATTTCACAAACGGGATGTTACATAAAGCAAGAGGAAACACTATAGCATGAAATATGTTAGTACTTCAAGGATTTGGGCTCCAAAAGACTCATGGCTACTAAAAGTCTCGACATTCACGCTCTTTTTAAGAAAAATATAGACCCAACAATGTCAATGGTATAGTAATGTCGACAGACGGACATGGTCTTGGCAGACGAAGAAGCATATGCCACCATTATCGTTCATGTTAATACACGTACACGAAGTCCTTCTAATCACAGGTGACGATCATGCAAAAAGGAGACTATGTTTTGTTGATTTTTTTTTGTTATTAGAGAAATATTAAATAACTAGAGATGGAGATGCTTGGGTTCGAACCCAAGACTTACAATATACCACAACTTTTCCTTAGCCACTAGGCCAAGAAGTTGTTGGCATGTTTTGTTGAAATTACTCCTTAATTTAGTGGATTAGTTATGTCTTAGTTTAATTAACATCATATTAATTGTATATCTTGCCTAAAGTGTGTGTGTGTATATATATATTATATGTACATTAAAGTCATAATGGAATAAATTTATACATGAATCGCATGAAAGGAATTCTTTACTTTTAATCTATATATACATATATATAGTTGTCAACAACTTCTTAATCAAGTGGTTAAAAAAGAATTGTAGCATATTATAAATATTAGGTTCGAATTCAAGTAATCCTATCCATATTCTCAATTATTAAAGATTTTATTTATACCCAAATATACATATAAAATTGGTTTATTAAATTTCATATTTCAGACAGAAGGAATGAGAGTGAGTAACAAATTCACTCTCTATCATTCTCTTTTGAATGCAAGTTCAAGGACACAATGAACGTGTTCATTACAAAAGGGCTAAACCCTTCATATGTTAGACGCAAGTATAATCTTTTAGCTTAAAAACATTCTCTGCCATTCTTTCTCTCCGCCTAAAATAATCTCTTTTTACTTTCTCTAACTCGAACATTGGAACAAATTTCATTGCAAATATCTTGTCCGACCTTTTATTCTACAGATTAATAAAGAAACATCTTTTAGGCATGTGAAAAACTGCTTGCGTCTTTTTGACATTAACATAATATATAACCTAGCAACCCTGCATTTCATATACTAGTAAATTACTCCGCGTTATGCTGCATGGAAAATTCAAAGAATGGTGGTTTTTTTTTTAATTTTTAAATTTAATATTATAATTTTTTAAGTAAATATACCCCCCCCCCCCTTTTTTTTTCTGAACCAAAAATATTTAATTAAAAAGAGTCATAAAGACTTAGATAAAAAATTGGAAGAGGTTATACAAATCGGTTTCAAACTTTTTTGATAAAAATTAAATTGATTTACAAAATATTTATATTTTCTCAGATTTTTTAATTATTTGAAATTATAAATTTTTAAATAAAATTTATTATTATATTTTTTAATTATTAAAAATATTATATTATATTACTATTATTGTTTTTATTAATGTTTCATTTGTTAACAAACTAATTTTTTATTTTAATAATAATATTATTATTATTTTCTATTAACATTTGAAATCATTTTTTAAAAAAATAAATTATAAGAACTCTCTTACATTTTAATAAGTTAATTATATCATTTTCAACCTAAAACAATTTATTAAAATTTGTCATTACAACATAAGTTGACCGATGTTTTAGAGTCTATTCTAAGCATGATATAGATTAATTACCATTTAATTGAATTTTTCTGTTTTGTTGGCAGTTAGATTATGTAATTTTAGACATGATACGATAATTTGATATGAAAACGATATAAAAATATAAAAATAACGCGAACTAAATTTAATAAAAATTATATATGAATTTAATAAAAACTAAAAAAATGAACCAAAAAAAAACTAAAAAGAATAGTTTTTATTTGTATTTTATATGATACAAAATTATATAAAACACGATTAATGCAAATAGTCAAACTTATTCCACGTTGGTTCTAATTATTTATTTGAAATAATGTTCAAATCACAACAGTAAAACCTAATACGGTCTTTGTTAGCAATTGAAGCTTTCCAATTAATTTGATTGCTAAGTTTCCGTTCCATTTAATTAATTATAACTATTATACTTTACTACATTTGTCTTTAGTTTCATCACTTTTGGTATTGGTGCAAATTCCAACTTCCAACCCGCACGAGAAAGTCAAAATATCCTTGCTGGGCCTGGCCAATTGATTATGACGGTCTTTAACCAGTTTTTGTCCTATTTAAAATTCAATTGAGGGAAAATAGATAAGCAATCATTCAAGTTAGATACTTTTAAATTTTCTCTCGAGAATGTCATCTGGAAAGCATAAAATTTTCATTATGGATTACCGTCTGGGAGGGTGGTAATAGAAACAACCATGGATTTGATAAAAAAAAAATTATATTTTTAGCTATCTTTTTATACAAATATTATATTTGATAAAAAGCGACCTAGCTTTGGTAAAAAAAAAATTTACCTCTTTATACAAATATTATATTTTTAGCTTTTCTTTTATATTGCTGCAGGATCTCTTTAGAAATGGATTTGATATGTATATCATTTTGTTTGAAAATTTAAATTTTATTATTATAAAAGAAGGTTACATCCAAGCTATCAAATAAGAGTTTCGGTAAACTCCTAGTTTAGCAAAATAGTCTGCGAAATGATTCATTTTCCTATACACATGAACAAAGGAGATATCCTCAAAAACAGAACAAAGATTTGTTGAACAAATTATTATATCTCCAAGGGCAATCCTTAACATTATTAAGCCATGAGATCACTGCTTGAGAGTCACTTTCTAAAATATTAGTTGGAAGAGGATAAACCTTTGAATTAATGATGAAAGACAAAGCCTCAACAACCGCCAAAAAGTTCAGCTAAGTTTGAGTTTGGGATTCCAATGCTTTTTGAGAAAATAAGGAGATTGTGGCCTTTGATGTTGCAGATTACACCTCCAATGCCTGCTGGTCCCAGTTTTCCAATTGTCGAGCCATCTACATTGACTTTCCAAGCACATGGCGGGGGTGGTGACAAGAGAGTACCTTGTTGTGCCTCTTTAATGCATGATGGAAATGATATGTTTTGTAGATTGGTAGTAAGATTCAGCATATCCAAACTTGGGTATTTAGCTTTTAGCCACCAACAAGTTCTAATATTGATTAAGTGTCACGACCCGAAAGCCGCGACTTTCATTTATTACTCATACTTTTTCTCTCTTACAAATTTATGGACTAAATTTTTCTTTTTCATTTTAAGGTTTGTATTCGGTGTCAGTGTAGTTACTATACTATCTAGGTGACCTATAGTCATTTCATTTAAATATTAAACTAGCGAGGAAACAGTTCTAAGTTACATCCCGACTTGTTTAACAGAATATGCACTGTGCATCAATTAAAGTTTTACATATAAACAAGCGTTTAATAAAGAACATATACCTTGAAAGGCTAGTACCAAGCCCAAATACCGTATCCGGAGGCCCACTTAGAAACCCTCATGGCAGAGTTTAACTCAATTATCTGAAAAGAGAAGAAATTTAGTGGGGTGAGCAAAACCACGGCTCAGTAAGATACTAATAGAAATGCAGAAGTAGAATTATACTGTCTTAAATCACAATGCTTAAAACCTGCAAGTTTGCAATTACAGTTCACCTTTTTCATCGATAACATCTTGTTATCTCAATTCATGTCATCTATATATCATTCAGACCTCTAAATATATCAATTTAATCACTCTCGATCTTCTTGTCCTTATACTACATTGCATCGCACGACAATATGTCGTGTCCAATTTGAATATCATATACTATTAGTCCATACTCTCACCAATCTTATAGTACATCATGTCTAATTGAGATATTGTATCAAGTCACTTTTCGTTTCATAATCATACCTCTGTGTTCTATCATCTCATATCATTTTCCATATAGAGAAATCATGATCACGATGGTACGAAGTCATAATTCTCTTCGTATAAATTTTATATTCATGTATCATATCATATCATGACATCATGTAGATGGAATATCGTTAATACCGAGTCATGACACTCCTCATATATTCTTCATGTTTTTGTACCATATAAGGTCATGACATATCTTATGTAAAAAGGCATACTATTATGTCATGATTTAGTAGGCAACTTATGTAATTTCACTGTCTGAACCGCTATCATTTCAAATCATATCATATATACTTTAGAATATGCTCAACATATGAATTTTTAATTCATTTCATATTTACCTTTAAGGCATGATAGGAACATGTTCAATTTCAATTCATGTATTCGTTTTTAGAGCATGTCTAAAACATGTGCGGTTTTAAAACATTTTCATATACTATAAGTCATATCAGGTCTAGAGTTCATATCAAATCAATCTATACTCTAGACCGCATATCATTTCAAGTTCGACACAAAATCATATATAAATCATATAAGTGTCGAAATCATATCACATGTACTTTTAAAACATGTTTAAAACATGTACTGTTTCAAAATATATTTCATTTCAAACATGTCTCATGTATTGTATAAATCATGTCAAGTCTAAAGTTCATATCAATAAAATCATACTCTATCAATAAAGACTTAAATCACTGTAGCTAGCAATGAAAATCATGTCATCGTCCCCTGTAAACCAACTAGGGCTCTATCTATGGCCATAGACCTCATCTCTCTCCGACCCACTGATCAGGTGTGACTGAGACCTGTTCACGACTATTGTCAGACAAGCATCTCTTGTGACGTCCTCATCACTAACCAAATAACAACTACTTCTACTTCAAATAACAAATAAATCGACTAGTTTATCCGATGTCAATATTCCTTACTCTTATGCTTTAGGCATTGTGATCAAAGTATGACATTCAATTTCACATGTATAAAATTTTTCATTTATAAACATGTGTCACATACATCAGGATCTCAAATATTTACACAACCTAATTCCCCAAATATACACACAACTGTGAGATCGTACTGTACAATAGCCGAAGTAACGGCCAACTAAATATACCTTCAAGGGATAAGTAGGAAGCGCGCCCCGAAGGTATCTTAAAAGATCCAATCTAAGCTCTTCTAGTCAGAGCGGGATCTACTTCAAGTAATCTATATGAAAAATGTTCGTAAAGGAGTGAGTTTATGCTCAATAAGAAACTTATGTAAAATATCACTATATGCTGTTTTCCTGCTTGGCTCTATAACGTCATGTAAAATCATTATAAAGCATATGTCATATATATCTTTCGCAAATATCAAATACAAGTAAATCATGCTTTCAAATATTTCCACGGATCTCAATTCACGTGAAATCAAATATACAAATACAATTAACTTCAAGTACTTTCAAATATATGGGATACAATTTATATCCAATAGAATCATGCACCAAGTAATTCTCATAATGGATACCGCAAATATATCCCGTAAGGGATAATCCAAGAGAGATCTCATGAGGATACCGCAAATATATCTCGTAAGGGATAATCCTGAGAGATATCAAATAAATGGCATACCCATGTATGGGCTAGGGATCATCCCCAAAGCCGAACAAGTAAGAGATTCATGGCCATTGTCTATAGCCCACAGTGCTCACTAGTCAAGTGCCTTACTGCAGGTCTGAGGACCGGACTAGGGCTCCTCAGCCAAGATCAAGTACAAATAATGTGCATGCTCTTTCAAGAGATTCATAGTCTCCAAAACCTTATTCATATAGGCTTTAACAAATACAAATATACTTTCTCAAAATAGGTTCTCAAAACCTTTTTTTCAAATAGGCAGTCGACTGGTCTTTAAGGCAGTCAGCTGCTACACCACGTTTTGCCTTATTGAATTTCTTTCCCTTTTTGAAATTCAAATATTTTATTTTTCAAAATACAAATAGGGCAGTCGACTGGTCCCAAATAGCAGTCGACCGGTTTTGAAACAGAATATTTCCCAAGAAATGGCAATCGACTGGCCCCTTGGGCAGTCGGCTGGTTTTGAAACAGAATGTTTTTGAACAAATAGCAGTCGACTGGCCCCCTGGGCAGTCGGTTGGTTTTGAAACAGAATGCTTTCCAAATAAAAGCAGTCGACTGTCCACTATAGCAGTCAACTGGTTTGAAACAGAATACTTCCTGGGAAAATGGCAGTCGACTGGCTTACATAGCAGTCGACTGGTTTATCTCGATTTTCGAAAATCTTCGCTTTGGTTGTCTCTGGGCAGTCGGCTGCTACTTAAGGCAGTCGGCTGCTCCTAGCCTAATTGGTACTAGGAGTAGAACCCAAATTGTCCCTTTTTCCTGCAAATAAACTAGTTGTACTTCTTCCTAAATACACTTCAAATATATTTAAAACATGCAGACATAGCCTCCCTACGTCCGTTACATAAATTCCTTACCTCAAATTGCAATTAATCCACAAGCTTGGTAGAAATCAACACTTGTCCTTTTCACTTCTTCAAAGCTGCATAATTCATAAAATCAACTTCAATCAATACACTCTACTAACCCTATACAACTCCAAACCATCAATAAACTCAACTAAAATCATTTCTTCTCTTACCTTTGCTATTCACCAACTTTCAAGATTTCTAGATCTCTTCAATCACTTGGATCTAGCCTTTCATATTAAAGGCATAGCTTAAGCTATCGACAAGGATCGTTTTTCGTTAAAGAAACTTAACAAAATGATGGCATGAGATGGTGGTTTGTCAAGGTAAGAAAATTGGAAACTTAGAGGAATTTGGAAGAGGGAACGAGAAGGATGGGGAAGGAAGCTGCCGTGGGGTGATGGTGATGATGGTGAGTCATGCCATGGCATTTAATGCCTCTTTAATGCATGGTCATCTCAACCATTAACCATTCAATGCTTTGACCTTTTGACCATGTGACTATTTGACCATTCAATTGCCTTAATTCCTCTTATGTCCCACATCTCATTTATATATCCGAAAATTCATATTTATTTATTCCATTGAAGTTGAAATGCTTTACAAATATGGGAAAATTTACAGTAAATTGGGGATTTCACATCTCTGCCTAATGAGCAAAGCTCCAATTAGGCGGTTTCCACTATGCTTTATTGAGTTTAACTCTCTTAGGGTGCCTACAGTCTCATAAAACATTTAAATCTTTAGTTTTTTTTCTTGTCAAAGATCATGTAAAGCATATGGTATCATTATGTAAGAGGTTTTATATATAAAATATATATATCTACCATATACTTTCAATTCAAAACTAAACAATACTTTACGGTATTCATATAAACATTATTATAATGTTTCAAGTTGTAATAAGGCATGCTTAAATGCGATGCAGATTCAATCATGAGTTCCAAACAATGAACTATCATTTTCGTAAAATATATCATTTAATTATAGTGTTAACTATAATCCAAACACTTGAATTCCATCCTTTTGATTTCAATCAAATCATACCTAATAGGTAATTTCGATATTCAGTATCATTTCGCAGTAATTATCGACTATAAAAATCACTTGTATGTTTTATCATTCAATACTAGGACCACCACTGTCAATATGAGTCCTCTTAGTATCTCTAAATATTTAAATATCATATTTCTATATAACCATTAAGATACTGGAATTATGCAATTACCGATATCATCACTCAGACCTATTCCAGAGTCAACACCGATGATATAAAATCACAAGATCAATAGTTTTCTATCAATCCATCTATGGTTTAACATATTGGCACTTGTTCATTATTCTGACTTGATGCCCAATTTCATCCACTATCACCAAATCAATGCACTGTTTTCAGATTAATTTTCATATGACCCGTAAAATATAATACCATGTTAGAATTATCTATAAAGGTATTATCAATTCAATCTTAGGTTATCAATTTACCCACTTAAGAGATTTGGCCAATTTCCACTATCAAACAGTGTTCCAAGACATTTTATATCAGAATATCAAATTTATACAATTTTCGATCTTATTATTCAAGACCTATTCCAGAGTTATAACCGAAATCATATAATCACATGTTTGACACTCATTTATTTGAATCTATCGATGTTTGGATCATATCGTAATTCGACCTTAGTTTCAATAAGATTATGTATGCACAAGTCATACATTTGTTATAACTCGATATCACAACTATCCATCGTATACCACAATATTGATGCTAAGACCCCTACCACAAATGTAGGTCCGCCTATGATCTCCCGTATGTTCGGAAATACGATGTAATATAATAAAATCCTTTCAACATTGACCTCTTGCAATGTCTATGTTATCACGTTTTCAAAAACTACTCCAACATCAAGAATCAAAATCAATTAATTCTAAATTCATCGCTACGTCGATAATTCCACAATTCAGTCGTTCAGCCATCTAAATTACAACTTCGATATTCTCTTCCAAGCTATATCACATAATCATCGTTACTTTTATCAATAAATCGACTAATCGATATTCCACCTTAATCTCGACTTGGTAATCAATTCGTGATATTAAGATAAATCTATTTATTGATTCTATAAGGCTTACATCATGTGACTCATCATGTTATCATACCCAATAATTTACCTTCTCAACTATTCCAAAAATCAAGTTTTCTGGCAACATGATAAAGTCCTTTCAAAACTTATCTTTCGATAATTCTTTCCAAAATTCCACATATACGAGAAAACTTAACCTTTTTCATCAAACATTTTCATATAAATTTTGGCAACATAACGGCTTAATTTTATCAAAACCTCCTGCAAGGAAATACAGTTTATAACCACACAGCCGTTGATTCTCACCATTTATTTATCTCTTACTAAGACCCATACCACCAATTGTGTAACATGCCGTTATCACATCTTGCACGTATTTCTGTACAACTTTACTGGTTGGGTTATCTGCAATGTCATTAACATTCGAGAGTGACCGTAATAAATGATAAACATTTATTGATCAAATACTGAATATAAAAATTCTTTTCATGATTTCCTACATCCAACATCCCCTATTAACTTATTTCACTAAAGTAGTACTGTATACTTATGTTTGAAATGTAAAAGAGAATAGACTGTACCTGTCACGTTTAACATAACACGCCTCAGCGCTTTAAATATAGCTGTACCCATCTGAGAGCTAATTCTCTAACTTCGTGTCTTTTATCTGTGGAGTTAAAACAAAGGGGTGAGTGATTCATACGCTCAGTAAAGGAAACGTATTCTGCTTTCATTAAAGCAAAACTATATATCACAATTTATTTGTTTTTCCTAAAATTACATCGAGTAGGAAAAACAATGGATATAGTAAACCGCCTCTCAATACACCATTCAAAATCATATGGTAACCAGTTTACTTTAAAATGCAGTAAACAGTAAATAGGATTTCGCAAATCCTTTCAGTAAACAGAAATCAGTAAGTTAAGACTAGGCATCAAACAAATCATGCTCTCATTGTTCCCCCAGGAACTCAAGTCCGATTTTGGGGTGCACCCGTAGGCCACCGCCCCTCACGGCTATCTCAACTAGATCTATGACCATAATCTATAGGTGGTCCTCGGGTCCACTTGCCAAGTGACCTCGAGACCGCTGATGACTTGGCGGGTTCATCAGCCCTGTGATGCCCTGAGGTGCACTCGTTGGTCCATCCACTGAGCCACCGCCCGAGGCGGTTCACGCAACTACATAAATAATACTGCATGAAGTCGAGGCCCAAAGTCTCAGAACCACTTTTATATCTCATGAAAACCTTTATGGAATTATCTCACTATAGTGTCATTTTCTCAAAATGATTTGATTTCCAAAAAGGTTTAGGCTTTCTGTTTACAAAACACCTTGACAACCTTTTAAAATCTCAACCTTTAAAACCTACTTGCCCATGGTCCATTCGCCCAACATGGCTCGCCCATGGCAGCTCGCCCAATAAGGAGAACATGTGTTCGCCCGCCCACCTTTGCTTTTAAAATCAGCAAGCAAAACTGGCTCGCCCTTAATGGCTCACCCATTAGTCAATTCGCCCAAAAAGGTTTTCATATTTTCTATTTTTAAAGCTCTTAAAAATAACTCATTTTTCGTTGAGAAAATGTAAATAGAACTCTGTTCGCCATACAGGCCTACAAAGAATTTTGCATCAGTTAAAGATGCTGACAATTGAAGACAATTTTTAATTTAATGAAGCTTTTAGATTTTAATTCAACAATTTCATGAATTTTATGGCTTATGAATTTTTTTTATATTTGAATGAAGTTTTCAGTTATATATATTTTATCAATTATTGTTTAACATATGTTAAAAATAATATAATATTTTAAATATTTTTATATTATTATTTTAGCTTTATTTTGAATATATAAATTAAGTTAAATTTATGTATTTTCAAATACATTTAAATAAAAACTTTGTGCATCGCACGGATTATAAACTAGTAAAATTATATAAAACACGATTAATGCAAATAGTCAAACTTATTCCACGTTGGTTCTAATTATTTATTTGAAATAATGTTCAAATCACAATAGTCAAACCTAATACGTACTTTGATAGCAATTGAAGCTTTCGAATTAATTTGATTGCTAAGTTTCCATTCCATTTAATTAATTATAACAATTATACTTTACTACATTTGTCTTTAGTTTCTTCATTTTGGTATTGGTGCAAATTCCAACTTTCAACCCTCATGAGAAAGTCAGAATATCCTTGCTTGGCCTGGCCAGTTGATTATGACGGCCTTTAACCAGTTTTTGTCCTATTTAAAATTCAATCGAGTGAAAATAGATGTTTGAAGTTTCGATTGATTGTAATAAAACGACAAGGAATTTTTTATATTTAAGCCTTTTCTAAGTATATCTTATACGATAATTTTTTTTAATAAGTTGACAAAAATCAAGGGACGGAACATGGTCCATACATTAGTTCTAAAATTTACAAATGTGTTTTACGTGAAAGTTTCAGAAAAAAACAAAATCATTTATGTGGCCATACCTTAATCTTTAAAGTACAAGAATTTTGCCAGCATGATATTTAATTTCAACACCTTCATTTTCTTTTCCTTTGCTTTTTATCTCTGTTGTAAACAAAAAGTTTATAATCAACGGGAGTTGATGTAAATTGTTAAGGTTCGAATATTTTGTGTAAAATATTTAGATTTGAATTTTAATAATTTTTTATTGGTAAATGATTTGTAAGTTTAAAAAAATTACAGATAAAAATTCAGTAAATTCATAAATCTCATAATAAATTGATGGCTTGCTTGGATTTAAAAAATGAGATATTTTTCTGTACTCTTAAGTTTAAAAAAAATTATAACTTATTAAAATATGCATCAAATGTGAAAAAAATAAAGTGGACATATAATCTACCCAAGGACTTAATTGTCTTGTCCTAAAAAAAACAAGCTTGGCTGCTGAATAATCATTGTATTCCCAAATATAAATATAGACACACACTCAGTCAACAGGTTGGCGGAATTATAATTTAATAGCAATATTTTTCTTTATTAAGATTGCCAAGATGTAACGGAATCGAGTGGAGACGATTTAATATTAGATTCGAGCTCGATTTGATTTGAAAAGTTAATATTCAAACTTGATTCGAGCTTGATTTTTGAAGTTTAAGTTCAATTCGAGAGAATACTTGAGTAGTTTGAACTCAACTCGATAAGCTCGGTTTGTCAATTTTTAACTCTATATTATGAGGATAAAATGATAAATTAATAATAAAACATTACAAATATATATTAAAAAAAGCTCGATAAGGCTCACGAGTCGCTCGACCTAACTATTAAGATACTCAAACTCGGCTTGACTTATTATTCGGGTAGCTCAAGTTCGAGCTTGGCTCGAAAATAAACGAGTTAAATTTAAGTAACCATGAAGTCGAGTTCAAGTAACTCACAAGTAGCTTAACAGATTTACACTTCTAAAGCTTGCTTTGGTTGATGTGGCATCACTTGTAATTCATCACTTACTACAAGTCGGTTCGTGTTGTACCCATAGTGTGGATGGTGGACTAATGCAATCAATTTGATCTTGAAGAAACTTTGAGAGGAACTTTAGGTGGGTAATGCACTTCTAGTCCTAGAAAGCTATCTTAAAAATAATAGTTTTCTCACATTAGTGCAAATGATTTAAGAAATGTTTGTTGCCAGGATATAATGCCTACTCTTAAAAGAATTTAATTGCAATTTGAATTCCTCTTAATACTCAAATAAAAAAAATTAGAAAAGAGAGTGCAAGGACTGTTCAGAAATTTCAAAATTTGGGAGAAAAGTATGAGAATTTGTTTGAAAATAAACGTTTTTGAAAGTATTTATAAGCTCCAATTGTTGTTAGAACCAACCTTTTATGATTAGATAACTTTTGGATGAATACCCTAACTTTTGAAATGAATAAACATGACCAACAAATCTATCTTTTTTTCAATTTCTAGGATGAGAGTCAAATGCCTGATCGAAGGAGTTGACTGCCTTAGTGTTTTTTTTACAAACAGAGGCCGTTTTGATCTTGGGCAGTCGACTTTCTTAGGCCATTTCACTTCAGAGCCCTTTGTCCTCCTTTGGGCAGTCAATTGTTATTTTAGATAGTCAGCTGCTATTTTAGGCAATCAACTTCTCAAGGCAAATTTTTTGCAACGTCCCTGCAACTTCACTAAGCAAAAAAATTAACAGAATGTTGTTTTTTGCTTTGATAAAATATACATCCATCCCCCACTTATTACCGAAGAATATGAATGCATATAATTTTATGCAACTTTAAGAAAATGCAAATTTGTTTTTATGAAAAGTGTATGTCTAAAGGTGGCCAAAGCTTGAACCTTTAGATTGAATATGAGACACAAGAATGGTAGTTTTTTTTTTAATTTTTAAATTTGATATTATAATTTTTTAAGTAAATATTTCCCCTTATTTTTTTTGCTGAACCAAAAATATTTCATTAAAAAGAGTCATATAGACTCAGATAAAAAATTGGAAGTGGTTATACAAAAACCCCATCAAAATCAGTTTCAAACTTTTTTGATAAAAATTAAATTGATTTACCAAATATTTATATTTTCTCAATTTTTTTAATTATTTGAAATTATATTATTTTATATAAAATTTATTATTTTATTTTGTAACTATTAAAAATATTATATTATATTACTATTATTGTTTTTATTGATGTTTCATTTGTTAACAAACTAACTTTTTTTTATTTTAATAATAATAATAATAATGAATTATTATTATTTTCTATTAACATTTGAAATCAATTTTTTAAAAAATAAATTATAAGAACTTCCTTACATTTTAATAAATTTAATTATATGATTTTCAACCTAAAACAATATTTTAAAATTTGTTATTACAACTTAAGTTGACCGATGTTTTAGAGTCTATTATAAGCATGATAAACATTAATTACCATTTAATTGAATTTTTCTATTTTGTTGGCAACTAGATTAGGTAATTTTAGACATAATATAATAATTCAATATGAAAACGACATTAAAAATATAAAAATAACACAAACTAAGTTTAATAAAAATTATATATGAACTTAATAAAAATTAAAAAGATTAATTTTTATTTGTATTTAATATAACACAAATAAAATTATATAAAGCAGGACAAACACAAATAGTCAAACTTTTTCCAAGTTGGTTCTAATTATTTATTTGAAATAATGTTCAAATGACAGTAATAAAACCTAACACGTAATTTGATAGCAATTGAAGCTTTCCAATTAATTTGATTGTTAAGTTTCCATTCCATTTAATTAATTATAACTATTATATTTCACTACATTTGTCTTTAGTTTCTTCATTTTGGTATCGGTGCAAATTCCAACTTCCAACCCTCGTGAGAAAGTCAGAATATCCTTGCTTGGCCCGGCCAGTTATTTATGACGGTCTTTAACCAGTTTTTGTCGTATTTAAAATTCAATTGAGTGAAAAGAGATGTTTGAAGTTCCGACTGATCGTAAAAAACCGACAAGGAGTTTTTTATATTTAAGCCTTTTATAAGTGTATCTTAGACGATAATTTTTTTTACTTTTTTAATAAGTTGACAAAAATCAAGGGAGGGACGTGGTCCATACATTAGTTCTAAAATTTACAAATGTGTTTTACATGAAAGTTTCAGAAAAAACAAAATCATTTACGTGCTCAGACCTTAATCTCTAAGATATAAGAAATTTGCCGGCATGATATTTGAATTTCAACCTTTTCATTTTCTTTCCCTTTATTTTTATATCTTTTGTAAACAAAAAATTTATAGTCAATGGGAGTCGGAGCAAATTGTTAAGGTATGAATACTGTGTATAAAGTATCTAGGTTTGACCAACAATCTCTTGATCTAGTAGTTAATGATGAATTATGACATATTGAGTTCGAATCTAAGCATTCTCATCTCTAATTATTTAATATTTCCCTTGCAATAAAAAAAAGTAATTAGGTTTGAATCCTCTCAATCTCTCATTGATAGATGATCTGTAAATTTAAAAAATATATACGTAAAAATTCACTAGATTCATAAATCTCATAATAAATTGATGGCTTGTCGTGATCTAAAAAAATGAGATATTTTTTCATATTCTTAAGGTTTTTGTAAAGAAAAATTATAACTTGTTAAAACATACATCAAATGTTTACACCAAAAAAAAAAACATACATCAAATGTGAAAAAATAAAGTGGACATATAATCTACCCAAGGACTTAATTGTCTTGTACAAAAAAATACCAGCTTGGCTGCTGAATAATCATTACGTTCTCAAATATAAATGTAGACACACACTGTAGTCAACGGGTTGACGGAATTATAATTTAATAGCATGTTTGTCTTTGTTAAGATTGTCATGAGTGTAACTAAATCGGATCGAAATGATTCAGTATTAAATTTAAGTTCAATTCGATTCAAAAATTTGAGATTCGAAGTTTAACTAGAAAAAATACTTAAGTAGCTTGAACTTGACTCGATAAGTTCGATTTGTCAATTTTTAACTATATATTATAAAGGTAAAATGGTAAATTAATAATAAAAATATTAAAAATATATATTAAAAAACTCGATAAGGCTCGCGAGCCGCTCGACCCGAATATTAAGATGCTCGAACTCGGCTCGATTTGTTATTTGAGTAGCTCAAGCTTAAGCTCAGCTAAAAAATAAACAAGTCAAACTCGAGTAACTATCGAATCGAGTTCGAGCAGCTCACGAGTAGCTTGACTCGTTTACACACTTATGTTTTTCATTGGATGACGAGGGCATCACTTGTAATTCATCACTTACTGTAAGTCGATTTGTATTGTATCCATAGTGTGAATGGTGGACTAATGCAATCAATTTGATCTTGAAGAAACTTTGAGAAGAACTTTAGGTAGGTAATGCACTTCTAAAATAACTTTGGAAGACCATAATCTTGATCCAACTTAATCCAAGCACAAATAGGGATGTGAAAAACTTGTTTGCATCTTTCTCACTTTAACATAATATATTGCCAAGCAACCCTTTATTACACATACTAGTAAATTACTTACCACTACCAGACAATATAGTGTAAAAGTTTAGTCACGTACCTCAATATTGTGAGAAAGAAATTTAATCTTTATAGCCCTTACTAATTGTCTTCTTCATTCTTGAATCATACTTATTCCTAATTGTATTAAAGATTTGAAGAAAAATAAACTTTAAAATATCACAATCTTGTTTCAACTTAATACAAGTACAAAAAGGCACGCGAAAAACTTGCTTGTTTCTTTGTGACTTCAGCATAATATATTGCAAGCAATCCTTTGTTTCATACACTAGTAAATTAGTTACTCCACCCAACGTGAAAAATGGAAAATTTTTTTATTTTTATTTTTTAGATTTAATTATTAATTTTTTTAAGTGAATATATCCTTTCATTATGAGATTTGTATTCAAATTTTTTTTGTTAAAATTAAATTAATTTACAAAATATCTATATTTTCTAGATTTTTTAATTACTTAAAATTATAATATTTTAAATAAAAAATTATTATTATATTTTGTCATTATTAAAAAGAATAATATTATATTACTATTATTATATATATTAATGTTTTATTTGTTAACAAACTAACAAATTCCTTAATTTTGATAATCATAATGAATTATTATTTTTATTAACGTTTTAAATCAATTTTTTTATTGAAATAAATTGTAAAAACCTTCTTTTTTTTTGTTCATTAGTAAAAACCTTCTTACGTTTTAGTAAAGTTAACAATATGATTTTTCAACCTATTGGATTTTTCAATATAAAACAATATTTTAAATTTGTTATTACAAGTTAAGTGGACCAATGTTTCTGTTTAGAAAAATTTGTTATTACAGGCTGACCGATGTATCCGTTTTTTTTTTGGGCCAAAGGACCGATGTATCCGTTTAGGTGTTGGCAGTTGGTATTAATTATTTATTTGGAATAATGTTCAAATCACAATAATCAAACCTAATACGTACTTTGCTAGCAGTTAAAGGTTTCCAATTACTTTGATAAGTTTTCATTTGATTACTTTGATTATTGTAATTAATATAATTACAGTGAAATCCTTCTAATTTAATTTTAAATTAACAGTCTCTTTAAATTAATAAAAAATTATAGTCTCGACTCTAATTACTATAGAAAATTAATAAACTCCATTATCATAATAATTAATAATTTCATTTTAAAATCTAATGCAAACTTTAAGTTCCAACTTCGCATAAATTAATTATTTGATAAAAACAAAATATATTATATAACATTTAAAAACTAAAAAAACACTTTAAGATACTAACATGCAAAATGTTGAGAAAAATATCCCTCAAACCAAACACCCACAAAACGGAAGAAAGCAAAAAATAAACACAATAATTTTTAATGTGGTTTGGCCCAACCAAATTGGCCTACAACCACCCAACCAAAGTAATAATCAATCAAACAATTACAATCGTGCAATTTTTAGAAGAGAAAAATTGCAAACTCCTTACAAACCCAAAACCCAACTACCCAAAGAGCCCAACTACACCTTTTTATAATAGCCCAAACTCTATAACTCTTTGGGATATTTTGCAAATCAAGCCTGGCTCATTATTTATAAGGAAATAACCCTTATAACTTCTCTTATACTTTCGATGTGGGATTCAAGGCAAACCTCAACAAATCCTCCCTTGACTTGAATCCCCAAACTCCCTAAACTGCTCAACAACATCTGAAAAACTAACATACCTCTGAATCTTCTTACTCTTGGAAACAACTCTATCCTTCGCATCATCAAGCAAATATAATTGTTTCTCATTTCTCTTTCCTTGCAAAACTAAATTACCATTCTTGTATACTTTGCAACAATCATTATTACCAACATATGTGTACCCACGTGTAGCTAACTCACCCAAAGAAATCAAATTGTAGTTAAAACTGGGTACATACCTCACATTACGAAGAGTCCTGACACCACCATCATAAAGCTTGAGTTGAACACTCTCAATACCTTCAATCTTTACTCGATTACCATTCCCAACTGCAGTATTGCCTAAACTTTCAACCTCTTTCAATTCATCAAATCGATCTTTATCATTGCGAATATGCATTGATGCAACTGAATCCAAAGCCCAACTTTTCTCATAAGTATGAGGCCCATCTAAAAAGTTGCCAATACATCATCATTTGAATCAGTTAAAACAACACATATCTCATTCTTCTTTCCATCAACACTCTTTTTGTTGAGCCTTCTTGAATGTAGCCATATCCTCTCTTAATGTCTTGCAGCGTGTTTGAATATGATCCTTCTCTCCACAATAATAACATTCCACCTTACTATAATCTCTGAATCTTGATCTTGATCTCCCTCTTGATCCACCATGTCTCTCATTAGTCCTCCCTCAAGTAGAACCTTCCACAACAACTAGTACACCTCCCGCAGATGAAGAATCTTCTTTGCCCATAAATCTTTCATTCTCATGCAGCACAGCAATCACATCATCCAACGTCAAAGTAGTTTTACCTACCAATAAAGTCTGAAATAAAGGTCTATAGGACTTAGGCAAAGATGACAACAACAGCAATGCCTTCTCTTCTTCTTTCAACTCTTTAGAATCAATAACTAATAAATGTCAAACTAGTCTATTAAATTCATTTAAGTGATCATGGAGACTCGTACCTTCATCCATCTTCAAAGAATATAAATCCATCTTCAAACACAATCTATTCGTCAGCGATTTTGATGCATAGATGTCTCCCAGCTTCTTCCACAATCCGATTGGTGTCGTCTCAGTCAATACATTATACTTAATCTCTGGAGCAAGCGCCAATCTAATTGTGCTCACAGCCCTCTTCTAAATTCCAACCCAATCCTTATCAAACATTCCATTTGGCTTCTTTTCTTCTAATGCCAAATCTAAAGCTTGTTGCACTAGAAGATCCTGAATCGTACTTTGCCATAACATAAAATTATTTTTACCATCAAATAAAAGGAATCTCAAACTTATGCGTACCTCCAGACATAGTTTCAGTCATAGCTTTCTTTCTCTCGCATGATCACGAACTTTCAGCATTGATACCACTTGTTGGGAAAAATATCCCTCAAACCAAACACCCTCAAAACAGAAGAAAGCAAAAAATAAACACAATAATTTTTAATGTGGTTTGGCCTAACCAAATTGGCCTACAACCGCCCAACCAAATTAATAATCAATCAAACAATTACAATTGTGCAATTTTTAGAAGAGAAAAATTGCAAACTCCTTACAAACCCAAAACCCAACTACCCAAAGAGCCCAACTACATCCTTTTATAATAGCCCAAACTCTATAACTCTCTGGGATATTTTACAAACCAAGCCTGACACATTGTTTATAAGGGAATAGCCTTTATAACTTCTCTTATACTTTCGATGTGGGATTCAAGGCAAACCCCAACACAAAAGGCCATTATGTTTAAGATTTTTTAGGGAAGTTATCAAAAAAAATTAAATTTTCAAAGAAATTAATTATTATAGACTTATTGGAGGTGTTTAAAGAATGTGAAAATGAAACAGTTACCTTTTCTAAGATAAAATAATAATTTACAAGATATATTAAGGATAATTTGTCACGACCCGCGACCTCATCCACTAGCTAATATCAACTAACTTTTAACCAAATAACAACTAACTTTTTCTTAACATAAGTTTTGGTTAGGCTATTTGTCAATGTCATCCTTCTTTCTTCTTATGCTTTCTTTTTAGTCGCTTAACATAGCGATATCAATTTTCAAATGAAAAGTATTTTTCATATATACATATAAGTCAAATTCATAGGATCTCACATAACTTACATAACCTACATCCCCAATGATCTAATATACATCAATGTACTGTAAAATAGTTGAAGTATACAGCAACATGATTATACCTTCAAAGAATTATTGGGAAGTGTGTTTCGAAGGTATACTATAAGCTCTCAAAAGTAATCTCCTCTATCTAGAGCGGAATTCATTGCAAATAATCTGGATGAAAAAATGTTGTAAAAGAGTGAATTTACACTCAGTAAGAAACATATGTAAATGAGCGTACTATGCCACTATATGCTGGTTTCCTGCTTAACTCTATAATGTGATGTAAAATCCTTATAAATACATTTATCATATACTTTCATCAAATACCATATAAGTTCTTCAATTATCATATACACATATAATCACTTGCATATATTCAAATAGTTCAAATACTTTCAAATGAAACCATTTCACTTGAAATCACATATACAAATAATCTCTAAATAGGTAGGAGATAGTTAACCTTCCAATAGAATCATGCACCACATAAATCCCACGAGGGATGTCAAATAAGTGCGTACCCACATATGGGCCAAGGATCCTCCCCAAAGCCAAATACACATAAGAGACATATGGCCATTGTCGATAGACCACAGTGAACACTAGTCAGGTGACATCTGTGGCACTGAGAACCAGACTAGGGTTCATCAGCCAAATACAAATACAAATACAAATAATATACATGATCACCAAAGGCGTCCACAGTCTCCAAAACATTTGCTATATACTTTTAGTCAAGTTAAATATATAACTAACAAATTATAAATAAATCACACTAAATAATTAAACATTTATATAAATGGCTTTATACTCTTAACAATAACTTATTGAGTCATTATATTTTTTTGGATCAAAGTTAGGCTATTGAAATTTGAATACTCTTATTTCAATAATTTTTTTTACTTTGTTTTATTAGCTTTTTGAATAATTATATTATATTTTTAACAAAATTTTAAATTTTTAAGAATTTTTCTTACATTTATTTTGTTTTTTAAATACTAACATAATTAGTAATTAAATTAAATCTAACCGTATAACTAGTTAATTGATTATCCAAGACATTAAAAAATACTTAATATTATTAATAATTGGTCAACCAATTACCTCAATTTTATATTTATTTTGTTTTTTGTTTGTACATAAATCATTATATTAACATTATTACATTAAATATATTCGTACTCGTACACACTAATTAATTAAATATCTTATTAAAAATTTAAAACATTGAATTAAAAAAGTTATGTACACCAATTGATATTGTCGTAACGATTTTCGTCCGGGGACTCGATCGCTAGACGATTTTGAAAAAGACACAAAAAGGGAGTCGCCACCAATCTTTTTTGACTAGGTGTGATTGGTCACCTAAAATTATTTATCTTTTTAATAAAATATTAAAATTAATTAAGTTTTATCAAAAAAAAATTTTGGTCTGCGAAAACAAAGTTTGGGTTCGGGAGTTCGGTTACGCATGGGGAAGGATTAGCACCCCCACAGCGCCCGTTAGAAAACGGTACCACTTAATCATGTATTATCTTTTGATCTTAATAAAATGGTCTTAATTAAACATTTAAAAAAAAGAAATTCATTTATTTTGAAATCAATTTGTTATTTGCTTATTATTTGAAGTATTAAATTTTATTTTTATTTATGTTAAATTTATTTTTTATTTGAAATAAATGAGAATCTTTTGTATTAAAAATTATTCCAAAATACCCCAATACTTTTGGTAGCATTTCGGAAATTTCCTCACCTAGAGATTTCTTAAGAATCGCTACTTGCGATTTCTATAGAATCCCATCCTCGGGAGATTCGCACTTATTTTTTTTGAAATTTCATGAATGCAAATGATGCAAACAAAATAAATATGATGCACATGAGAAATATATTATTTTATTTTTATATTTATAGTATTGCTTTTGAAATTTATTGATTTTATAAAATTTTATTTTTATTGAAAAATCATACTAAATGTTCCAATACGCTGGTAACATTTAGCATATTTCTCTCACCTAGAGATCAGTTAGGAATCACTACTTGTGAATTCCGTAACATCTCATCATCGGACATTATTTATATCTTATTTATTTTTAAATTGCTTTACTCTTTATTTTGAAGTCTTGTTTATTTATTGGTTTAAAATTTCTATTTATTTATTTATTATTATTATTATTATTATTATTATTATTATTATTTAAGCATTAGTTTATTTCATACAAATTAATTATATAAGAAATCTTAGCATCGAACTAAAATTACTTGAATACCCCAATACGCTGATAATATTCAAGTATTTTATTTCGACCCTAAAGATTATCAAAGAATCACTACTTGTGATTTCTAAAAAAATCCTATCATCGGGGATCCTTTTATATTTAAGATGTGTATTTATTTATTTATTTTAATTCCTAAATTTTTACCTATTTAAAAGCCCTTTTTTTAATTTTTATTCGCTTACTATTTTCTCATATTTACTTATTTTTTATATTATTATTTTTATTACCATCTTTATATTTATTTATTTTTATACTAAGAAATCTTATTAATATTTTCTTTATATCGGAATAAAATCATTTAAATGTCCCAATACGCTGGTGACATTAAAGATTTTATCTCGACCCTAAAGATTATCGAAGAATCACTACTTGTGACTTCTTCGACATCTTATCATCGGAAATCCAAATTTATTATTTGCATTTATCTTTTATTTATTTGTTTTATTTTTTTTATTGCTTTATTTGTTACTTTTTAAAAAAAAAAACTCTCTTAACAACAAAAAATTACGTATGTGAAAATTTTAACATACTTAAAATACAAGACAGCTCTTTTTTTTTCAATCTCTTTTCTAAAGAAATATATTTTTATATAGATTCTTTTATCCAACCTAAAACTAAGTGCATGGATACGTACAAACAATGATGCATGTAAGTAAAATATATATAAACTTGTCAACTTTTGTTATTTACGTTTTCCTTTTTTATTCATCACTATTATTGCATCAAACAGAATTTACAAAGCATGAGACAAGGAATATACCTTGGCAAGATGACCTATTCTCAATCTCTTTATCTTTCTTCTCCACGCAGGTTGCAACCTCCCTGGCTTTGCAGAAGTGACGTTGGGCAGGAACAAAACCGAGCAGGGTCTTCACGCGAGAATGGTGCAGTGGAGAGGAGTGCCAGCAGAGATAGGTGGTGCAACAACAACGTGCAGCAGTGCGAGAGTGGCTTGGGGCGATGCAGCAAGCAACGATGGTGAAGTGCAGGGAAGAAGACGCAGCACGCAAGGCAGTGAAGCAGGATGGATGATGCTAGTAGCCGATATAGGTGTGCAATAGGTGCGGCAGCAGTGGACAGTCTCGAGTAACAGCGGTAGGAATGGCAACAGATGATGGTGGAGTGAGAAGGTGGTGGTGCAGCGAAGAATAGATGTAGGATGGATGCTTGAAGGTGATCTGGTTTAGAGGTGAGGACAGGGCTTGAAGATGATGAAAGCAAGGCAGGGGAGGTTTGATGATATTGTAAAGCTAAGTTGAAGATGATGATGAATCGTGGAAGTGGCCGTCCCCAGTGGAAAAAAAATAAAAAGTAGTAACAAAATTCTTTAGGGTTTTTTCTTCTCCTCCCTATTTTTTCTGTGTAAAAATGTCCCCTCAAACCCTAGCAGACTCCTCCTTTTTAAGATGAAAAAAAAATCCCCCTCTTAAAACTGTGTACCCTCTTTTATTTCATTTTGATCTTTTAAGGAAAGGACAACAATATTAATCTTTTTTCCCTCAATTCCGACCCATGATCATGGCTGTGGGATTTTTTTTTATTCAATCATTTTTTGTTTGACCCTTTTCATTTAATATTACAAGCATTTGTATCTCTTATTTATTTGTTTCTTTTTAATATTTATTTCTTTCCAAATCTTTCAAGTCAACTCTTTTAATAGGATTGGTATAAGGTTGACTTGCTTTCAAAATTTTTTTATTATTTTTTTTATTTTAAATTTGCTCGGACAAAATTAGGCGTCTACAGCTGCCCCTCTTTGCACATTGTTGAGAATCAGGAATTGGGCAAAGACTTTAGACAACAATTTTGTCCAAACTTTTTATTTTTATTTTTTTGAAAAATTTAATCTTGGTTCTCGGAAATAATACCTTGACTCCATACCAAGGCTCGACCAATGAGAACAATGGATTCAATTTGAAACACATAATATCTTGACTTCCTATCAAGACTCAATTCAACTTTGGAAAAGTAAATTTGATTTTGAAGCACATGATACCTTGACTCCCTACCAAGGCTCGATCCATTGTGAAAAAGTGAATTTGACTTTAAGACATAATTCCTTGACTACCTACCAAGGTTCGATCCACTTTGGAAAAGTGAATTTGACTTTAAAACATAATACCTTGACTCCCTACCAAGGCTCGATCCACTTTGGAAAAGTAAATTCGATTTTGAAGCACATGATACCTTGACTCCCTACCAAGGCTCGATCCACTGTGAAAAAGTGAATTCGACTTTAAAACATAATACCTTGACTTCCTACCAAGGCTCGATCCTCTTCGAAAAAGTGAATTCGACTTTAAAACCTAATACCTTGACTCCCTACCAAGGCTCGATCCACTGTGAAAAAGTGAATTCGACTTTAAAACATAATACCTTGACTCCCTACCAAGGCTCGATCCATTTTAGAGAAATGAATTCGATTTTGAAAAACATGATACCTTGACCCCCTACCAAGGCTCGATTCACTGTGAAAAAGTGAATTCGACTTTAAAACATAATACCTTGACTCCCTACCAAGGCTCGATCCATTTTAGAAAAATGAATTCGATTTTGAAACATAAGACCTTGACTCTACACCAAGGATGGAAGGTTTAAATTTTCCAAATCATAGGTTACACATCAAATTATATAAATGCAAAGGGCATAATTGCAGATGCAATATTCATGAATGTGAATGCCAATCATAACAAGTGACCTAATTTGCAGGTACACCTTTGGCTGTAAACGCATATTTCATAGTCACCCTAGATGCTCGAATCAAATTACCAAGCTTTGAGCTTACAAGATATCAGACTCCCTTTTTCTTTGAAAGTAATGCCTCCTTATGCGATTTCTGTACTTCTAGTCTATATGCCCGTAGAGTTGGGTTTAAACCCTCATATTTCCATTTTATTATTCACATAGCAATGCAAACTCCTTTTATATTTGGGACTATTTATTGAATCAAAACCATTCAAAATTGCCAAGCAAGATACATTTATTATGAATGTAAGGCAAACAAGTCAATGTACAAGGTAATTTAAATGAAGAACAATTTGGTTTTGTCTCAAAATATCTAAGAATTTACGAAGAAGGGACAATAAAAATAAAAAATTGTATGGTGGCAAAAGTTCCCTTATAAGAAAAATTTGGACTTTCTCTATCGAATAATCCAGAATCCTTATTGTATGAACCATTGATTGATGACCCCAATGTGTGGGAGATGTTTCCTATCATCTTTAACCCCTTTAGACTTGCAACACTGATGCCCCTTTTTATCTAGGCCGCCCTCTCGGGTTTTCGACTTAGATACCTTCTATGGGTTTAAGGTGCCTTTTCAGGTTTTCAACTTACACCCCAACTTTTTTTTTTTGAATCTAAGCCGCCTTTTTCAGGTTTTCAACTTAGACCTCTTTTTTTTTTTTGAATCTAAGCCGCCTTTCTCAGGTTTTCAACTTAGATCCAATTTCAAGCATAATACTTTTTCACCACATCACCATTGACTAGGTTTGGTAACTCATACCCATCCATCTCCGTCAAAATCAATGCTCCCCCTGAAAAGGCCTTCTTCACCACATACGGGCCTTCCCAATTTAGTGACCATTTTCCTCGAGGATCATGCTGATTAGATGGAATCCTTTTCAAAACTAATTCCCCCTCCCGAAATTGTCTAGGGCGGACCTTTTTGTCATATGCTCTCATCATTCTCCTTTGATATAATTGGCCATGACAAAGTGCTTTAAGCCTCTTTTCCTCAATCAAATTCAACTGTTCATCTCGAGCACGGGCCCATTCTGCTTTTTCCAATTCTACCTCCAACAATACCCGTAAGGAAGGAATCTCAACCTCAATAGGCAAAACGACTTCCATTCCATATACCAACGAGAACGGAGTGGCTCTGGTGGATGTACGCACTGAAGTCCGATAAGCATGCAAAGCAAAAGGAAGTTTCTCATGCCAGTCCTTATAGGTGTCTGTCATTTTTTGAATAATCTTCTTGATATTCTTATTTGCAGCTTCTACGGCCCCATTCATTTTCGGGCAATATGGCTCTGAATTATGATGTTTGATTTTGAATTGCTCACAAGCCTCCTCTATCACCTTGTTATTAAAATTCATAGCATTGTCTGAAATAATCCTCTCAGGGAATCCAAATCTGCATATGACTTCTTTCTTAATGAACTTGCACACCACTGACTTCGTCACACTAGCAAATGATGCAGCTTCCACCCATTTTGTAAAGTAATCAATCATTACTAAGATAAAACGATGTCCATTCGACGCTTTTGGAGTGATTGGCCCAATTACATCCATTCCCCATGTCATAACGTATTAAGTTTCGGGAAACCTAATAGCTAGACACAAAACTATGGAGTCGCCACCAACCATTCTAACCTAGGTGTGATTGGTCACCTATTCAAACTAAGGATAAGGCTTGGTCTACGTTCAAAGAATCCTAGAGTTCGGGAGTGCGATTACGTGTGAGGAAGGGTTAGCACCCTCACAACGCCCATCCTCAAATGGTACCAAATAATCTAAGGTTATCCTAATTTTGCCTTTGACTTTAATTTCGATATGATTAAATATTGAAAAATCTTTTAAGTCTCCTCCATCAAGCTGGTTGGACAACTTAAAAGTTTTTCTCACCTCAAGAGTATTCAAGTAGGACCAATCGCCTTTTTTGAAGAGGCTCCATCGTCGGATTGTTTAAATATTTTATGCAAACCCTATTTTGACTCCTACCCGAATTTCCATCTATTATTTTGTCTTATTTTATTCTATTGTTATTATTTTTTAATATAAATTATTATTTCATATATTTTTATATTTTTAAATAAACATGAATTATTTGATATTGAAGATTTTCTTAAAGACCTTCCATCAAGCTGGTAAGACCTTAAAGAAACTTTCTCACCTTAGGAAATTTTAAAGAAATTACTCAAGCGCAATTCCTTTTAAATTCCATCCTCGAAATAATTCACATTTATTAAAATATTTAATTTAATTTAATTTCTATTTATTTTAATTATTTTCTAATTTTAATTCCAATTTATTTATTTGATCTTTATTCTTTATTATAATAAACTTAATTTTAATTTACTATTTTTTAATCTAATCTATTCTAATTTAATTTTTATTTTTATAATTTAATTTATTAAATCTTGGAAATGTCCTATAAATCTTCCATCAAGCTGGCAAGATTTAAAAGAACTCTCCTCACCTCAAGACATCTAAAAGTACTACTCAAGCGCAGTCCCTTTAGAATTCCGTCGTCGGATTAATTCATCTTTTATGTGTATTATAGTTTTATGATTTAAAGATGTAATTGTATTTTCCTAAGAGATCTTCTTTATTAAAATTCAATTTCTAAAAGTCCTGTCCCATAAATTATCTAAATCACACAAGCTTATTAATCTAATAAAATATCATATAAACTGTTCACAATAAATCTAATCATACAAATATACAAATCATATTTACATGCGAGGTTAATATTTTATAAACAAATTATTAACTCAAATTAGCTATTATACTAATTTATTAACATGTAAAAATATTAACAATTAATTACCAAATTATAATTTATTAATTATCAATCTATTAATTAAACAAATCAAAACAAACTGGAAGAGAAGATTGGCTTGTTCCTTTTACTAGTCATGTCTGAGAAGCAAGCAAAGTTCATGCATGTTGTCACGTGAAGCAGTCAGAACGTACGTGTTAAGTGAAGCCACGGGTTGCGCTATGTCCACGCAGTAGGGATAAGGCAGCACAATGCAAGGCAGGTGTGGTAATTGTGACGATACTAGGTGGCAGTAACTTGGATGCAGCGATGGTGACACGACCGTGGAGGAATGGACAGCAAATGCAACGGCGAGAACCTAGGCATAGGCAGCAGTAGTAGATGATCTTAGCACGGGTGCAGCAGTGGGAACGGTGTGGCAACAAGTTGTGATCGGTGCAGTCAATGCAAGATGATGAGTTGGCTGTGTCTCGGTTCAGGCAAGAATGGGAACAAACAGACGAGCGGTGGCGTTGTGCGCGGCAACAGGGGCGCGGTGACCAGCAACAAACGTGGAGGCTTGGTCACTATGCAAACATGCAGGGAAGCGATGCGGTGTGGTATGGCTGCAGCGTGCAAGGTACAGCGATGCTTGCTGTGAATGATGGGGTCGGCTAAGGGAAGGGAAGGCAGTAGCAATCTTTGGAGATGCTGATGACGGGAAGTGTCGAGGAATAAGGATCCGGTTAGGCAGAAAACCTCCCCTGGGGGCTAGTTCTCCTCTCTTTTATAATCTTTCCCTCTAAGGTTTCTAGGTTTTTTTTTCTAGGTTTTCTTCTTTGCTAGGGTTTTTTCCAAGGTCTTTCTAGGGTTTCTTTTTGGGTCCCTCTACGTGTGTTGTTTTCCCTCCTTTTATAGACCTAGGTTTTATTATTATTTTTTATTTTTGGTAATAATTGGAAATCAAGAATCAAAATTTTTAGGAAATTTTATATTCCAAGGATTGAATCTTAAATTTGATATCAATTAATTTTCAATCTTTTAATGGTTTCATTTAATTCTACTTTCCTATCAAAATTAATTTAGATTTCCTTCCCTCTTTTTTTTTATTATTCTATAAAAAATCAAAATCAAAATCCAAAATTTATTTCTAAATCTAAAATAAAATAAAATAAAAAATAAAAATCAATAATAAAGTAATAAAAACTAATTAATTAAAAATGTTTGAAAAGGAACCGGACAAAAATGGTGTCTACACCCCACATTGAGAAAGGCCAAGGAGCTGTCATGACGTGTAAAGATGTTGGAGGGACGTGTATTTTATCCCCACATATTTGACACTTGTGACATCTTTGAGCATATTTAATGCAATCACTCTCCATAGTCATCCAATAATAGCCTGCTCTCATGATTTTTCTAGCCATCATATGCCCATTCGCATGAGTCCCACAACTTCCTTCGTGAACCTCCTCAAGGATCTTTCTAGCTTGCATAGCATCCACACACCTTAACAAAACCTGGTCCCTCCCTTTCTTATACAGGATATCACCATCGAGAAAGAATCCTATCGCCAATCTTCTTATGGGCCTCTTATCGTTTTCTGTGGCTTGCTTAGGATATTGTTGGTTCTTGACATATTGTAGAATATCATGAAACCAAGGCTTATCATCAATTTCTTCCTCCACATTTAAGCAATGAGCTGGGGAACCACGTACACTCATCTTAATGAGCTGAACTTCAGTATTTGCATTTGCTTTGAACATGGCTGCCAATGTTGCCAAAGCATCTGCCATTTGATTTTCTTCTCAAGGTAAATGGTCAAAAGAAACCTTTTCAAATTGTTTGATCAAGTCGATGATGAATTCACGATACAAGACCATTTTTGAGTCTCTTGTCTACCATTCTCCTCGCAATTGGTAAATTACCAATGCAGAATCCCCGTATACTTCTAACACCTTAATTTTCTTTTCAATGGCTGCTTGTAGTCCCATGATACATGCTTCATATTCAGCCATATTATTGGTACAATTGAAATCCAATCTTGCAGTGAATGGATAATGATCCCCTTTTGGAGATATTAAGATTGCACCAATACCATGCCCCAGAATATTTGATGCTCCGTCAAAGTACAACTTCCATGCCTTATCTCCTACTAACTCTTCATCAATCTTGAGGATAGTCATCAAATCCTCGTCCGGGAAGTCGAACCTCATAGGCTCATATTCTTCTGCAACTCGATCTGCCAAGAATTCAGCTATCGCACTCCCCTTGATGGCCTTTTGACTTACATAGACAATATCATATTCAGAGAGTAATACCTGCCATCTTGCTAACCTCCCTGACAATGAAGGCTTTTCAAAAATGTACTTAATGGGATCCAACTTCGCAATCAACCAAGTAGTGTGATACAACATATAATGCCGAAGTCTCTGGGCAGTCCAGGCTAGTGCACAACACATTTTTTCTAGTGAGGAATACTTGGATTCACAATCCGTGAATTTCTTTCTCAAGTAGTAGATTGCACGCTCTTTCTTGCTTGCTTCGTCGTATTGCCCCAATACACAACCCATCGAGTGCTCATGAACTACAAGATACAGAATAAGCGGCTTTCCTGGAATAGGAGGAACTAGAACTGGTGGATTCGAAAGGTATTTTTTCACTTTATCAAATGCTAGTTGACAATTTTCATCCCACTCTGCTGAGTCATGTTTCCGTAGAAGCTTGAAAATTGGATCACATTTAGCAGTGAGATGAGATATAAAACGGGAGATATAATTCAATCGTCCGAGGAAACCCCTCACTTCCTTCTGAGTACGCGGTGGCGGTAAGTCTTGGATAGCCTTGATTTTATCCGGATCCACCTCAATCCCTCTTTCACTAACAACAAAACCCAATAATTTTCCTGATGTAGCCCCGAATGTGCATTTAGCCGGGTTGAGCTTAAGTTGAAACTTTCTTAATCTTTCAAAGAGCTTTTTTAAATTGTCGACATGGTCCTCTGCTCTTCTCGATTTAGCGATCATATCATCTACATAAATCTCGATCTCCTTATGCATCATATCATGAAATAAAGTTACCATGGCCCTTTGATAGGTTGCCCCAGCATTTTTTAAGCCAAATGGCATTACTTTGTAACAAAAAGTTCCCCACATTGTCACAAAAGTGGCCTTTTCCATGTCTTCCGGTGCCATCTTGATTTGGTTATATCTCGAAAAGCCATCCATGAAGGAGAATAATGAATGCCTAGCCGTATTATCAACTAGGGTATCAATATGTGGCAACGGGAAATTGTCTTTAGGGCTAGCTCTATTCAAATCCCAATAATCAACACACATTCTCACCTTTCCATCCTTTTTAGGTACTGGGACTATATTTGCTACCCATTCAGGGTACTTTGCCACTTCTAGGAACCCGGCATCGAATTGCTTTTTTACCTCCTCTTTTATTTTCAACAACATTTCTGGTTTCATCCTCCTCAATTTCTACTGAACCGGTTGGCAACCTGGCTTCAAAGGTAATCTATGCACTACAATATCAGTATTCAAACCTGGCATGTCCTGGTACGACCAAGCAAACACATCTGTATATTCGCGGAGCAAGTTTATTAATCTTTGTTTATTTGGCAAGGAGAGAGAGGTCCCAACTTTGACTTCTTTCTTTATTTCTTCATTCCCCAAGTTTATGACTTCTATTGGTTCTCGATTGGGCATAATTTGTTTCTCTTCTTGCTGTACTAGTCTTAGCAAATCTTGAGGTAAAGCATAATAATCCACATCTCCTTCATCATTAAGTTCACCAACACAAACAGTTTTTTCAAAATTAAGTTCTGGATTATTGTTGAGAAGGTCCTCATTTTCATTATTGGGATACCTGAAGATAATTAAAATGGGATTGATATGGAGAAGGTATAGAAATGAATGAAAAGAAACAACACGGATGAATGGATAAAATGCATCATGCTTGTCATTTTTTGAATGATAAAGACTAAATAAAAGCCCATACATAAAAGACCCTAATGCCTTTGGGCAAAGGCACTTGGATAAGTTTATTGCATTACATGGAACATGATCTGAAAATGACGGGGAGCTCAACAGCATGCCAATTCTCCAATTTGTAGTCGGGAGGACAAGGACGAATTCCGGAACTATCCATCTCTTCTAGAAATTCTCATATTCCTACCACATTGATAGAGAGATCTGTGAAAGCTTTAGCCATCGCTGGGATAGACTCTCCTTCTTCAACTTTTGCAGAGTTGCTGTAGATGTATCCCGCCGAATAGAAAGACTCATATAGGGGAAGGAAACCCATTGGTTCAAACTCTATTTCATGCCCCATAAAATTAGCCAACTTGCTTTCCTTCTTCCTTTCTATGAACTTTTTCTTTTCAAGTCCAGTGGGTTTATATCCTAACCCAAACCTATCCATCTTAGGAGTAACAGACACTGCTCTCTTAATTCCTTGTAACTCCTTTCCTAAACCTGCTCCAACATGACATCCCTTTTCCCATTGTTTGTTAGATCCCAAGCCTGGTGGCTTTTGACAAATGTGGTACGGGTATTTTCATCCCTTCTCCCACAAATGTAGCATTAACAAGTTCTAAAGATCTAAAAGAGCATTCCACCGCATCTTCAGCAACTTCTATGTATGTGGCACTTGTAGTAACGGTTGCAATCATGTCTTCTTCTCCTTCTATACTTACCAAATGTCCATCAACCACGAATTTGACCTTTTGATGCAGAGTTGAAGGAACTGCACCCGCTGAATGGATCCAAGGCCTTCCAAGTAAACAATTATAAGAAGGAGTGATATCCATAACTTGAAATTCAATGTTATAGACACATGGACCAATCTGGAGCGGCACCTCTATATTCCCAACCACTTCTCGACGAGTACCGTCAAAAGCTCTCACAACAATGTGACTTCCCCTCATATTTGACTTATCTACAGGCAACCTAGACAGTGTAATCATGGGCATAACATTCAAAGATGACCCATTATCAATGAGGACTTTCGGAAGGATATGATCTTTACAAGTGGTGGTTATGTGAAGGGCTTTAGTACTCCCTCTACCGTCGAGTGGGATCTCATCATCATTGAATGAAATGAAGTTATCTGCCGCAATATTTCCCACCAGCCGATCTATATTCTCTACCGTCACATTGTGGGCCACATAAGCTTCATTGAGCACTCTCAACAAAGCATTTCGATGAGGCTCTGAATTCAAGAGTAGAGAAAGTAAGGAAATCCTTGCTGGTAAGCGATTTAATTGTTCCACCACATTGTATTCACTGTGCTTAATAAACTTCAAAAACTCACAAGCTTCTTTCTCCGTTACAGGTTTCTTCCTTTCAGAATCTACTAGAACTATCGGCCTGACTTCTTTTGCTTGGTTATCTCTATTGTTTTCACCCTTTTCATCTTCTTTAGCTTTCCCCATCTAAATTTTCTTCAATACATCTGGGGTATAACACCTACCACTTCTTGTCATTCCTCCCGGTCCCGCAATGTCTATTGCATCAGCAGTGTAAGTAGAGGGATTATTGAGAGAACCTTGAGCTGTGACCTTATAATTGTAATTCCACGGGACTGCATGGTCACTCTTATACGGGAATGGGCTTGGAACTTTAATAATTAGTTTCGACCTAGCATTTTCAGTAGTTACGCTAGGTTCCATTTTACTCTTATCCCCACAAATGACCTTCAATGGTTTGATTGGCTTCCCAAACATTGATGGCTCTATAACATTCACTACTTTCCCTTCAAAAGCTTCAGAGAACTCAATCTCTCCTAAGTCCATCATCTTTTGTACTATACGACGAAACTCCTCACAACTTTGGATGGAATGCCCCATCACTCCTCCATGAAAGTCACAATACTCTTCTTCTTGCATTTCAAGCCCAAATTTTGCCTTCTTAGATTGAATAATCTTTGCCTTCCTCATTGTTTCCAGCACCACCCTCATCGGTGTCTTCACGTCATTGACATTTCTTTTTATCCAACACCCATCATCCCCTATTATTGCGTTTACATTAGCCTCCGTGTGATTTGGAAGAGGATTCGCACTTACACTTGGCTCATTGTCCTTGCCAAATTCCAGGATTCCAGCTTTCATGAGATCTCGAACTTTGTACTTAAATGCCGTACAATTTTCAATCGAGTGGCCTTGGATCCTGGCATGATAATCATAATGAGCATTTGCATCATACCATTTTGGATAAGGGGGTTTAAGGGGTTATAGAAAAACAGGGGCAACAAAGTGATTTTGCAATAATTGGGGGAATAGTTCAGCATAGGATATTGGTATTGGGTCAAATTGGGGCCTCTCCTTATTATTCTTGGGAGCTCTTTGGTTATTTCCTTGGTTGTTAGGTTGATAAGTAGGTCTTGGGGTTTGTGCAAAGGAAGGGGTAGCAATACTCATTGGTGTTTGTAAATTCATGGGGTAGGTTGGTTGAGGTTGGTATGAGTAAGGGTTTTGGGAGATATTGTTCACGGGTGAATGATAGGGAAGGTATGAAGGATAAGAAAAATGGGGTGTGGAATTCGTTTTCGACCGTCTTTCAGTGGTCACAGCTTGCACTTCTCCATCCTTCTTTCTACTCATTCCACTCCTTTTTGGGGCTGATGTGTCTTCAATCTTGCCACTTTTGATGGCATTTTCAATCATCTCTCCTGAAATGACCATATCAGCAAAATTTTTAGTAGCACTCCCCACGAGTTTATCATAATAAGGAGGTCGCAAAGTACTAACAAACAAAGTTGTTGTTTCTTTTTCAGTCAATGGAGGTTGCACCTGAGCTGCCAAATTCCTCCACCTTTGAGCATACTCTTTAAAAAAGTTTCTCCAGATTTCATCTCTAGGTTCTGTAAGGATAACCTATCAGGAGCCATATCTGTCATATGCTTATATTGTGCCATAAAGGCTTTTCCTAAATCCTTCCATGTATGGACACGACTCCGATCCAACTGATTATACCATTTAGCAGCAGGTCCAATCAAGCTATCCTGGAAGCAATGGATGAGCAACTTATCGTTGTTCGTGTAGCCAGACATCTTCCGACAAAACATAGTAATATGAGCAGCTGGGCAGGTGGTCCCATCATACTTCTCGAATTCCGGGGCTTTAAATTTTGGCGGTATAACCAAGTCTGGGACAAGGCTAAGCTCGTTGGCATCTACGCTCCCAAAGAAATCCATTCCTTCAATTGCCCTTAGTCGTTCTTCTGGCAAATCATACTTCTCTCTTGTTTCTTCATTCTCCTTCCTTAACTTCCCTTGCTCTATTGGGTCATCCAAGTTAGGCAAAAAAATAGGATCCACGGGGCTAGACCCCGGGTACTTTCCTTGATTTTGTGGGTTATTCAGGAAAATTGGAACTTGGGGATAAGCTCCTTGGGTAGCTTGAGCTTGGGGCGGTGTAAACCCAGGTGGGTATATTGGATCTTCTCTTGAAGGTTGAGGTTCCTCCCTTGAATCATTAGTAACTCCTTTCCCTTTCATCAAGCTCATCATCATCTCCATCATTTTTGTCATTTGCTCCCGAGATTCTTCTTGGGACTTGATAAGTTCCTGCTGAACTCTTTCCATTCTTTCCATTCTTGCTTGTTGTTCGGACTCCATGACCTTAGATTGGGAGCAAGTATTGTACCGATGTTGTGCTGGACGTTCAAGATTCGGTGGCTTCGCTATTCTGACACCTTAATGAGCCCGCAAATTAGAATCACATGTTATTTTTTAGTTTTTGCCATAAAAAGGAAAAGATAAAATCATCCCAATACTTTGGTGAGATATTAAAACTTTTCCTTTTCACCTCAATGATATATGATGTCATTACTTATGATCACCAATATCTTTTCATTGGTAGGCATGTGTATGAAATGGATGCATGACATGCATGGGAGTAAGAGGTATTTATTCCATAACAATTTCAACCAAAGAACCTTCATTTATTCAAAAGAACTTTTATTGCATGGCTATTGAATTCGACTTTCACTTATTCAAAGGAACTTTTATTATATGACTATCGAATTCAAAATTACATAGCTAACATTCTCCTATTATACCCATAAAACTGACTGACTTGCTGATATTGGTCTTTAGCTTCCTCGAGAAAATCCAACAAACACTGTCCAAACTCTCCAGTCGGGTTAATTTCCTGCCTCAAAGCTT